>CM062806.1:306193060-307511780 GCA_031772625.1 Pinus tabuliformis | reverse complement strand
TTTGGAAAAAGTACTGGTAAGATGTAAGGAAACAAATCTTTCTTTAAGTCATGAAAAGTGTTTTTATGATGTTTACTGAAGGGATTGTTTTAGGACATCATATTTCAGGAGATGGAATCAAAGTTGATAGATCTAAAGTAGAAGTCATCTCTAAGTTACCTGTTCCAAATTGCCAAAGAGATGTTAGAAGTTTTCTTGGGTTTACTGGTTATTACAGAAGATTTATTGAAAACTTCACAAAGATAGCATCCCCTCTTTTCAAAATTACTTACCAAAGATTGTGAATTTAAGTGGGATCCTGAATGTCAATCTGCCTTTGAAGCTTTAAAAAGTCTAGAATATCTGAAGCACACCATTTTTAGGGGTCCAAATTGGAAACTCCCTTTCCACATTTCTACTGATGCTTCAGATACAGCTTTAGGAGCTGTTTTGGGACAAAAAGATTTGATCCCTTATGCCATTTATTACACGAGTAAGAATTTGACTCCTACTGAGTTAAATTATACTGTTACTGAAAAGGAGTTTCTAGCCGTTGTTCATGCTATAAACAAGTTTAGACACTATATAACCGGCTATGAAACCTTTCTCCACACTGATCACTTCTGCCATTAGATACCTCATGAACAAAACCAGTCACTAATGGTAGAGTTACAAGATGGCTTTTGCTTTTACAAGAATTCAACATAACTGTGTTAGATCGACCAGGTAAGCAGAACACAGTAGCTGACTTCTTGTCCAGAATCCAAAACACTAATGAGGACTCTCCGGTAGAGGACAAATTTCCAGATGAGTATTTGTTTGCAGTAACTACCAAGACTCCTTGGTATGCTGATATTGCTAATTATTTAGTTACTGGAAAATTACCTTTACATTTATTTCCTAATGAGAAAAGGAAAATCATTCAGGATAGTTCACTTTATTCTTGGATTTCTAATGAATTGTTCAGAACAGGGCCAGATTTGATGATCAGAAGATGTGTACGAGAGGATGAGATGCCTGACATCCTTAAAGCATGTCATGACGAACCTTGTGGCGGACATTTTTCTGATAAGAGGACTGCCTTATATAATCCTTTCATCAGGATATTATTGGCCTTCTCTCTTTAAGGATGCCAAGCAATATGTTAAAAGGTGTGACAGTTGTCAGAGAACTGGGAGACCAACTCTTTCAAATGAATGCCACTACAGCCACAGGTATGTATCGAACCTTTCGAGAAATGGGCTCTAGATTTTGTTGGACCAATTAATCCGCCATCCAAGCAAAATAGATATATACTGGTTTGTACTGATTATGTTACCAAGTGGGTAGAAGCTATAGCATTAACTTCTGCTACTGAAAATTCAGTTGTTCAATTTCTTTTCAAGGATATTTTCACTCGTTTTGGTGTCCCAAGAGAAATTGTAACAGATCAGGGAAGCCAGTTTACATCAAGGATGGTGGAAAAGCTGATGGAGGAATATAAGATTAAGCATAGAACATCTACTCCATACCATCCGCAAGCGAATGGTCAAGTAGAATCTACAAATAAAGTTCTTGAAAGCATCATCACAAAGACTGTTCATCTTCATAGAAGAGATTGGGCAGAAAGGCTTCCTGAAGCCTTATGGGCCTATAGAACTACATGGAGGAACACTACAGGACATTCTCCCTATGAACTTGTTTATGGGAAGGAAGTCCTGTTCCCCATTGAGATCCAAATCAAGACCTTCAAGACAGCAGTTCAATTGGGGATGAGCTTAACAGAAGCCAGAAGCACAGAATTGACCAGTTAAATGAACTAGATGAAATGGGACAAGATGCAATTCTAAGAACTGATCTAGTTCAGCACCAAAGAAGCAAATGGCATGATCGACATATCAAAGAAAAGAAGTTTCAAAAGGGTGATTGGGCACTCTTGTTTGATTCAAAATTTAAGGACTTCAAAGGAAAATTTCAAACTCATTGGCTTGGGCCATATGAGATTGATGAAGTCTTTAACAATGGAGCAGTTAGAGTGAAGACTATTGATGAACTTCAAACTCCCTTTATTGTGAATGGCCACCGGTTAAAAGTCTACCACAAGCCACTCTCAAGAGAGGAGTTTGTTAAGTTATTCCAAGGCGATTCTGAAATGAGGCTGGTGGAGAAGAATTCTTCTCCTCCATCAGCCTAATCTCTGTTTCTTTCAATTTCAATTTCAATAAAAAAAAAAAAAAAAGAAAAAAAAAAAGAGAAAAATGAATAAATGTATGAACCTGAAAACCAATCTCTGATTGGCAGTCTCATGCAGAAAACATAAGGTGAAAATCAGGGTCACCTGACACCTCATGTTTTCCAAAAAAAATCTCTCTCTTTCTTTCATTTCCATTTCATTTATTTCATCTCACCATTTTCTTTCATCTTACCATCTTCACTTCACCTCACTGCTTTTCACTCATTCATTCATTCATTCATTCCATTTCACTTCATTAATAAAGTTTTTTTTTAGGCAACTAAAGTATTTTATGCAGCTAGAAGACTTCATTACAGCTTCTGCAGCCATTTGACAATCCTACAGCCGATTAGCTTTCCTGCAGCCTTCTGTACCTGCACAAGAAACACAGTTTGTCTGAAGAAAATATTTACAGTTCAAAATCATCAAAGACAAGGAGAAAAGATCATGTGCTAGCAATAAAAGTTAACAAAAGGTCAGTAAATCATCAGAAGCCAAATCAAATGTGATCCGAGGTATGTTCAAAACTCTAAACCTATGGTTGTTTCATTATGCGAACTTTCTGGGTTATGTTTTGTTGGCCACTAAACGTAATGATTACCCATTTTATTTTTCCCATGCGACTACAAATCTCCGAATCCTCCACGTCTACCAGCTCATAATAACCACGATTTTCGAAATTACATATGGCTGTTTCGGTCATTAAGGTCCTCTACCCTAATGACGTAACCTACCGCATTACGTCTCTCAGCTCTCGTCCCACAGCCATGTGTCACTCCATATCCGAAATTGGAGAATGTAGCCGTTCCGTTCGTCATTTCAAAACCCTCTATGTTCATAACACCCTATTCCTCGCCATTATCTCCCTTGTTTCGTTTTCACTCACTACGATTACCTCCATAAACCATCCTCTGTTTTCCTCTGCCGTATAGCCGTAAACCTGTAATACAGTCGTATTACAACTGTTAGTCACTTTTTTTACCGTGTCCACGCTAATTCCACCGCTTAACTCTAAATTCAAGCCGTGAATTCCCGGTGTCTAAGACTGTTTATGCACCGTATACCCTCTGTTCCACAGAGTCTGAACAGAGACCGAGAAGTTACTGTGTGAAGTTACGGAGTTACTGTGTAAGGTCACCATCAAATTTGTGTTTAAACAAAGCTGAAGAGTCGATGGGAAAGCTTCTGAGGGCTGAACCGGAAGGTTCGAAATTCTTGGAGGCATATCCACAGGTTGAGGAGGCACTAAAAAAAGCCAATTGGTTACAATGTATCAGAAAGTTTAAGGGCTACCATAAGGAAGTAACCAAAGCCTTTGCAAGATCGTTTACGGATAAGGATAGCCAGGCAAAGGTGGGAGATTTAACAGTTACAGTCAGCGAAGGATGCATAGCAAGGGCTACCTCTCTTCCACAAACCGTGAACGTTGGTTCAAAAACCGGGCAGTCCAGGATCAACAATGGAAGCGGATTTTTAAAAACCCAGGTATGGACACAAGTGTTTTTACCAAAGGCATTCCAATTTCCCATGTTAAAGAAGAATGGAAAATTCTATTGTTATTAGTACAAAAGTTTTTCACCTGTGAAGGGAGATTTGGAGTGTTGTATGTCTATCATGGTAAAATTATGCTGCAGTTCCAAGGAGAACATGATATAAACCTTCCTTATTTCCTATTTCAAAGCCTTAGGAAAATGTGTTCCATGGCTCAACGAAATCCACGAAATGTAGAAGCTTACCTCTGTCACCATGGTCTTGTAAAGTTATTGATAGAAGAACAGTTAAAAGAAAAACAAGACACATGGGAAAAATTCCTTGTAAGGAATCATTTTGCAGAGCCTGGAGAGTCTTCTATACCTAGAAAGAACAGAAGGAAGAGAAGGGAAAGTATCTCTGAGACTGATGTCTTAGAAGGACAAACTGTAGAAGAAATAGAAGTCCATCATCCTGAACCTGAGATTGAACCCACTGAAGACAGTGCTCAAGAGGTCATCTCGAAACCCTCGCTGAACTTGCTAAGGAAGCTGCCAAAAAGAAAAGAGAGGACAAAAAGAAACAAAAACAAGATAAGGGGAAATCCATAATCCGAGAAACTGACCAGACCCCAGAGCATTCTAGTGGTGAAGAAAGAGATAACCAGCCTTTAGCACAGAGGATAACTAAACTCCATGAGAAAACTGCCCTCTCTGAGAAAGTAAAAGCTCAAAAACCAAAGGAAAGGCACAAAAAGAAACACATAGTGCTGCCACTGTAAGAAGGAGTAGTAGATTGCAGAATAAAAGGAAAGCCACGAGGACACTCTTCGTTGATCTTAGCACACCTAAGAAGGGTGCTACACAAGCAGACATTGAGGATAGTCCATCATCACGTGAGGCAGCTACTCCTCCAAGAGAAGACAGTCCATTTTAGCCGGAGTTTGAAACTGAAATTGAACATGAATATAGTCCAAGGAAGTCACCAATTGTTGACCCAATTCAACAAGAGGTGTACAACTATTATGAGACATTAGAGAAAAACACTGCTGGCCCAAGTAATGTCATACCTCATGAGCAGCAAATAGATTTACTTAGACAAGAAATCTATGAACTGGAAGTGCTGAACCGTCACATTAAACAGAGAAATGAAGAAATGAAGCAGCAAGCTGATATTGCCAAGGCAATCCAAGATAATACCTATCTTCACATGAGCATGTGGCAGAAGAAACATAGCAGACTCAAGAAGAGATGCAGAAGGCTGAACAGAGCCTTAATTAATTTGAAATTCAGATGCATGTTCAAAAGGCCAAAGGTTAATGTTTCTACACAAAGGAAGAGAAGGAGGTTGGATGTCCTAGCTGAGGCATCCCAGCAGATGGACTGAATTGTGTTTTCATTGCATGAGGACATGCAATACCCTCGGAGTGGGGGTATGTAGAACCTCTATTTTACACCTATTTGTCTACCATTTTCCTCCACTTTTCCTTATCTTTCCTTCACTTTTGCCTCATTTTCACCATAAAACCTCTCAGATCATTACATTCAGTGTCAATAAGCATGATCAAGCAAGTTTTGCTAATGGATGACTATTTGTTTAGTTTTTGACTTACTTGCAGGAATCCCGCAGCTATCTGATGATCCCGCAGCTATCTGAAGATCCTGCAGCCTTTTTGTTAAATACTATGATCCACGTGTCGGTTTGCTAGATGGGCCACATGGGCACTCAGGTATCAGTGTGCTCGAGGTTCCTGTCCCTTTGTTCCAACCATCCACGTCACTTTCACCCATGGTCAAAGCTGGTTTAGCCACGGTCAACTCAAGGTGGTTTAAACGGTGTTTGAAAGCTGTTTGGTCACGGCACCTTAAATGGTGATCTGTCTATGATCTACGGGTGGCAGAGGACGCAATCCAACAGGGGATTTATTATCCATGTCGACAAGAACCACTGAACTCGTCCACGCAACCGTGATGTGTCCAAGGACCATTAATACGCATACTGTTTTATTGTTTTTCTGTTAACTAGTTGTACGCGTAGGATAACTTAGAAGCTCCTATAAATTGATGCGTCTGCGTACGCTCAAAGAACTTTTGATTAGTTGTATTTTGCTGCACTCGTGTTGAATTTAGAAGCGTTTTGTGAACTCTGTTTTCTAGTGCTATTCCAGCACTCTGTTTTGTAAACTTTTTGCAAATGGAGAAATCAATATAGCACTGTTTTGAAGTTTCCAGATCTTTGAGTTCTCTTGTGGCTGAATGAACAGAGGGCCCCTGCTCATCTCAGCCTTTGTAAAGTATTTCATGTGCAGCATTTCATTATTTTCTCATTTGTTTCCTTAAGCATGTATAGTTTTATTTACTTGTTTTCCTTTATTTTCAGCTGATCAGTGTTATTTCTTTGCAGGTTTCTTTTAGCCCGGGATTTATTTTTATATGTGTTGTGTTTGCTTTACAGCTAATGGTATTTGAAGTTGACAATTCAAGTGCTGCCTTTGTCTTTATAGTTAGTTTTTAATCTTATTTCTCAAAGAGCTGTTAACATACATGAATGATCTTCATCATAAACTACTATCTTTTAAGATCAAAATATCACTAACTTGCAGCTTGTTTGGGTGCTTTTTGGACTGTTCTTAAGCTACTTTCTTTCCTTACTTTACACAGTACATGTGCTTTGAAGTATTGAGTTAGAAAGAGTAAATCATTACCACTAGTCTTTAAAGTAAAAGTTTTGATTTTAAAGTGTTTCCTAGACTATTTCCTCACTACTTTCTAATCATGCTTCCCATAGTACATATGGCTGAAGTAGAGTATTAGAAATAGCAAATTATTATCATTAGTCTTTCAAGCATATTTTTCTCACTTTTATAATTCCACTTAAGCTACTTTCTTTCCGTGCTTTACACAGTACATGTGCTTTGAGGCATTGAGTTAGAGAGAGATAATCTTCATTCTTGGGTTTTAAAAGTGACTCTTTTTCCTTTTATTAGCAGCAACTTGAACGGTGTCTAGTGCCATTGGTAGTGGTCATTTGCTTTCAAGTTTATTTCAATTTCATTTATTCATTCCAAGCATTTCCTTTCAAGCAAATAGTTAGAAATCACTCAACACACACTTCCACTCATTTAGAATTCACTCTACACACACACCATCACTCACTTGTTTATAAATTCTCATTCCATTTAGGAACATAATTAAACCGCAACAACACCCCCAACGATAAGAAAAACTCTAAGAGGATACTTAAGTACATATAGTACACCTTCACTTCATCAGCTTACGAGCCCCGGGTTGACAATAAATACTAGCAATTTAGATAACACTAAATTGACTAAACATTTTGGCGCCGTTGCCGGGGAAGTGAAATTAAGTAGCCATATTCTTAGAAGAAAAAAAATAAAAATAAAAAAAAAACAACAACTTCAAGAAAAGAAGTTAATAACCTATCTAAGTATGCTCTCCTCTTGCACTTTGAAGTGATCTGGAGGATCAGAAAGGAGAAAGTTATTAATCTAATAGTTTCTTAAGTATGCTCTCTTCTTGCACCTAGAGTGAACTGGAAGATCAGAAAAAGAACTATTTAACTTAACTTGAGGATAAAATAAAAATGACATGCATAGAGCTAGAGATTCTAGGGGAAGGTTTTTAGCTAGAGCTCGAAGTTCAATTTTTACAAGTCCATCTGCTTCAAGAGATAGACAAGAGATACCTCCCTTATCTCCAACCGAAACTCCTAGTCCTGAAATTCAAGAACCAAGAGTTGACTCTCCTATACCTTCTATTGAGTTCGAACTAGGAAGAGACTCTTCTCTTTCTCCTACCAGACAACCAATTGTAATTGAGGAAATAGACTCACCTGAAGAGGAAGGAGAAATCTCTTCTCATTCACCCCTGTAGAAGAACCAGAAGATTTTGAAATCCCTAGGAGAATCATCATGGCGAAGAAGAAGGAGGAGGTAGAGGTAGAGGAGGAGGAGGAAATAACAATAACAATGGAGGAGGTAGAGGCCCCATTGGAGGAAATAGAGATGGGGATAACACATTTGGGTTTCCCATTGTTGATGAGGACTCCCGAGCCACTATGAAAAACATATCACCATCTGTTCTCCCAAATTTTCATGGATTAAGAACTGAGGACCCTGAAACATTCTTGTTTGAATTTGAAGTTGTGTGTCGAACTTATGACTATCTGGATGATACTCAGAAACTCAAACTGTTCCCATCAACGTTAAAGGATCAAGCTTTGAAATGGTTCATGGGGTTACTTACTCAGTCCATTAGGACCTGGGATGAAATGAAACAAACCTTTTTGGATAGGTATTTGGACTATTGTATGCCTACTAATCATAAGGATGAGGTTTTTAAAATGATGCAAAAAGAAGATGAGAACTTAGAAGATTTACTTGAGAGATTTCAATATAATTTAAAAAGAGCAAAAATGAGCACCTTGGATGAAGAGACCTTAAAAGCCCTCTTATTAAAAGCCATTAGGGATGAGTGGATAGATATCTTAAACATGATGGGGAAAGGGGATATTTCTCAACTTCCTCTCAGTGATATAGCAGAACTATGTACCCATCTCTCAAGACGCAAATCAAAAACTCAAAAAGGGCTTAGAGATCCTTCTCTCCTTAGGGCAAATAAATCTGCAACAGGATCAGTGAGTAGGGCTGAAATCGGTAATATACTAGATGAATTTAAAACTGACATCTTAGGGAGTCTTAGTGAACAAATTGATACCCTTAAGATTCAGAATAAACAAAAGGCAGAAGCCGAGGCTATGACCATTTTTTGCCCGAAGTGTAGAAAGAAGCATGCTTTAAGGGAATGTCCCTTGGAAGCACAAGTTGTGGAAACCTGTGTAATTTGCTCAGAAACTCATGAGACCAAGGAATGTCCTTCAATCCCTGGCCTCAAAGCAGTCTTTCAAGAAGATCCAAGTACGCTTGAATCTCTTTGTTTTGTTGCAAGGAAACCTTGGCAGGGGCAGCAAAATCAAGGGTTTAACAACTCTATGAATTTCCAGCCCCCACCAAATTGGAATCCTTGGCAACAACCTTGGTCACAACCACAAAACCCTTTCCAAGCATGGTTGCAAAGCATGCAAATGCAAAATCCTTGTGGGAGATTTGCCCAATTCTATCAATATCCTCAATCCTTTCAGAACCAGCAAGCTCCCCAACTTCCAAATCAAGGTCAACAATTGTCATTACCATTCCCTCAACAACAACCTCCTCCACAAAATCAAAATTCTCAACTCTTGTTACAATCTCAGCAGAGGCCAAATCAACTTCCCTCTCAACCTCAACCAAATCCCAATAATAGGAATCCTCAAAATGCTTATGTGATGGAAGGTCAACCACTTATGGAAGGTCAACCATTCCCTACCTATATGGTTGTCCCTCTCAATGAGGTCCAACTCAGATCAGGTAGAATCTTAGACCAACCTTCTACAAGTACTCAACAACCAAGCATTTCTGAGGAAGAATCTCTCAAAGCCAATAAAGGTTCTGAAGTATCCCTTCAAAACCCAAGCATTAAAGAAAAAGAAAAAGAATCAACTCCCTTAGTAGAGCAACCTACATCTTCAGCTATTCCTCCTTTTCCTGAAAGATTGCAAATTGATAAAGGAGTAGAGAAGCAGATTTGGTTGCCTGACTATAGCTTTCTAGATGAATTGAAAAATGTCTGTATCAAGATCCCCTTGTTAACAGCCATTAAGGAGATTCCCATTCTAGCAAAGACAATAAAGGAGATGAGTTTGAAAAAAACAATAAAAAGAACCAGAGACACAAAAAGGATACATCTAGTTGGAAAAATTGCAGACATTATGATGGGTAAAATTACCATGCAAAAATATGTAGATCCCGGTAGCCCTATTGTTAAAACTCATATTAATGGGGTTGAAATCCCAAATACTTTGATTGACTTAGGAGCCGCTATCAACATTATGAGTAGACAGACCATGGATCAGTTAAAACTTCCTAATCTTCTCTTTACACCTACTTTGCTGCAACTTGCAGACAGATCAATCATTAAACCTGATGGTGTATTGGAAGACATTCCAGTCTCACTAGACTCTTGGGAGTATCCAGTTGATTTTATGATTTTAACTCCCAAGAACAATCTAGGAGGACATCCTCTTATTCTAGGAAGACCTTGGCTGGCCACAGCTGATGCTTTCATAAGTTGTAGGTTGGGAGACATGTATATATCAGATGGTAATTCTACCAAGAAATTCAACTTGTATCCTCCCGCAAAGGCAATAACAGAAATAGGAGAAGATGAGTGGATTAATGATGAGGAAACCCTTCAACCTGTTCTAACCATCTCTGAAATCAGTGAGGACAGTCAAATTCTAAATACATTAGAAAATTTTGAGGCACCTTTAGAATATGACTCTTCACAATTCCAGTTAGATGCAGATATTGAATATCTCTCCTCTAGACAAATGTCTCTCTTCTCAATGGAAGAGTTTGGTAGTTCTACAGTTGAAATCTTTCCAGGAAAAACATTAAACATTAACAAAAACTTGGAAAGACTACAACAGGAAGAATTAACTAAACTGTTGCAAAAACATTCCACTGCCTTTGCATGGGAATATACCGACATGAAAGGAATCGACCCTAAGACTTGTATTCATCATATTTACATTGAAGAAAACAGCAGACCTATTAGGCAGCCACAAAGACGGATGAATCCAAATCTTAGGGAAATTGTGAAAGAAGAACTTCAGAAATTGCTCAAGGTAAACTTCATTTACCCCATTTCAGATAGCCAATGGGTTTCTCCCTTGGTTATAGTGCCCAAAAAGAATGGTAAATGGAGAGTTTGCATTGACTATCGAGAATTGAACAAGGCAACCTTAAAGGATCATTTTCCCCTACCTTTTATTGATCAGGTATTAGACACTTTAGCAGGTAAAAAGTATTTCTCATTCTTGGATGGTTTTAGTGGTTACAATTAGATTCAGGTAGCACCTGAAGAGCAAGACAAAACCACCTTTACTTGTCCTTGGGGGACTTTTTCCTATCGAGTACTCCCTTTTGGTTTATGCAATGCACCAGCCACATTTCAAAGGGCTGTACTAGGAATTTTCTCAGATCTGATTCATGATTGTGTAGAGGTATACATGGACGATTTCACAGTCTATGGTAATACATTTGAAGAAGCTTTGGCAAATTTGGAAAAAGTACTGGTAAGATGTAAGGAAACAAATCTTTCTTTAAGTCATGAAAAGTGTTTTATGATGTTTACTGAAGGGATTGTTTTAGGACATCATATTTCAGGAGATGGAATCAAAGTTGATAGATCTAAAGTAGAAGTCATCTCTAAGTTACCTGTTCCAAATTGCCAAAGAGATGTTAGAAGTTTTCTTGGGTTTACTGGTTATTACAGAAGATTTATTGAAAACTTCACAAAGATAGCATCCCCTCTTTTCAAATTACTTACCAAAGATTGTGAATTTAAGTGGGATCCTGAATGTCAATCTGCCTTTGAAGCTTTAAAGTCTAGAATATCTGAAGCACCCATTTTAAGGGGTCCAAATTGGAAACTCCCTTTTCACATTTCTACTGATGCTTCAGATACAGCTTTAGGAGCTGTTTTGGGACAAAAAGATTTGATCCCTTATGCCATTTATTACACGAGTAAGAATTTGACTCCTACTGAGTTAAATTATACTGTTACTGAAAAGGAGTTTCTAGCCATTGTTCATGCTATAAACAAGTTTAGACACTATATAACCGGCTATGAAACCTTTGTCCACACTGATCACTCTGCCATTAGATACCTCATGAAAAAACCAGTCACTAATGGTAGAGTTACAAGATGGCTTTTGCTTTTACAAGAATTCAACATAACTGTGTTAGATCGACCAGGTAAGCAGAACACAGTAGCTGACTTCTTGTCCAGAATCCAAAACACTAATGAGGACTCTCCGGTAGAGGACAAATTTCCAGATGAGTATTTGTTTGCAGTAACTACCAAGACTCCTTGGTATGCTGATATTGCTAATTATTTAGTTACTGGAAAATTACCTTTACATTTATTTCCTAATGAGAAAAGGAAAATCATTCGGGATAGTTCACTTTATTCTTGGATTTCTAATGAATTGTTCAGAACAGGGCCAGATTTGATGATCAGAAGATGTGTACGAGAGGATGAGATGCCTGACATCCTTAAAGCATGTCATGACGAACCTTGTGGCGGACATTTTTCTGATAAGAGGACTGCCTATAAAATCCTTTCATCAGGATATTATTGGCCTTCTCTCTTTAAGGATGCCAAGCAATATGTTAAAAGGTGTGACAGTTGTCAGAGAACTGGGAGACCAACTCTTTCAAATGAAATGCCACTACAGCCACAGGTATGTATCGAACCTTTCGAGAAATGGGCTCTAGATTTTGTTGGACCAATTAATCCGCCATCCAAGCAAAATAGATATATACTGGTTTGTACTGATTATGTTACCAAGTGGGTAGAAGCTATAGCATTAACTTCTGCTACTGAAAATTCAGTTGTTCAATTTCTTTTCAAGGATATTTTCACTCGTTTTGGTGTCCCAAGAGAAATTGTAACAGATCAGGGAAGCCAGTTTACATCAAGGATGGTGGAAAAGCTGATGGAGGAATATAAGATTAAGCATAGAACATCTACTCCATACCATCCGCAAGCGAATGGTCAAGTAGAATCTACAAATAAAGTTCTTGAAAGCATCATCACAAAGACTGTTCATCTTCATAGAAGAGATTGGGCAGAAAGGCTTCCTGAAGCCTTATGGGCCTATAGAACTACATGGAGGAACACTACAGGACATTCTCCCTATGAACTTGTTTATGGGAAGGAAGTCCTGTTCCCCATTGAGTTCCAAATCAAGACCTTCAAGACAGCAGTTCAATTGGGGATGAGCTTAACAGAAGCCCAGAAGCACAGAATGGACCAGTTAAATGAACTAGATGAAATGAGACAAGATGCAATTCTAAGAACCGATCTAGTTCAGCACCAAAGAAGCAAATGGCATGATCGACATATCAAAGAAAAGAAGTTTCAAAAGGGTGATTGGGCACTATTGTTTGATTCAAAATTTAAAGACTTCAAAGGAAAATTTCAAACTCATTGGCTTGGGCCATATGAGATTGATGAAGTCTTTAACAATGGAGCAGTTAGAGTGAAGACTATTGATGAACTTCAAACTCCCTTTATTGTGAATGGCCACCGGTTAAAAGTCTACCACAAGCCACTCTCAAGAGAGGAGTTTGTTAAGTTATTCCAAGGCGATTCTGAAATGAGGCTGGTGGAGAAGAATTCTTCTCCTCCATCAGCCTAATCTCTGTTTCTTTCAATTTCAATTTCAATAAAAAAAAAAAAAAAAAAAAAAAGAAGAAAAAAAAAAAGAAAAAAAAAAAAAAGAGAAAAATGAATAAGTGTATGAACCTAAAAACCAATCTCTGATTGGCAGTCTCATGCAGAAAACATAAGGTGAAAATCAGGGTCACCTGACACCTCATGTTTTCCAAAAAAAAATCTCTCTCTTTCTTTCATTTCCATTTCATTTATTTCATCTCACCATTTTCTTTCATCTTACCATCTTCACTTCACCTCACTGCTTTTCACTCATTCATTCATTCATTCATTCCATTTCACTTCATTAATAAAGTTTTTTTTAGGCAACTAAAGTATTTTATGTAGCTAGAAGACTTCATTACAGCTTCTGCAGCCATTTGACAATCCTACAGCCGATTAGCTTTCCTGCAGCCTTCTGTACCTGCACAAGAAACACAGTTTGTCTGAAGAAAATATTTACAGTTCAAAATCATCAAAGACAAGGAGAAAAGATCATGTGCTAGCAATAAAGTTAACAAAAGGTCAGTAAATCATCAGAAGCCAAATCAAATGTGATCCGAGGTATGTTCAAAACTCTAAACCTATGGTTGTTTCATTATGCGAACTTTCTGGGTTATGTTTTGTTGCCCACTAAACGTAATGATTACCCATTTTCTTTTTTCCATGCGACTACAAATCTCCGAATCCTCCACGTCTACCAGCTCATAATAACCACGATTTTTGAACTTACATATGGTTGTTTCGGTCATTAAGGTCCTCTACCCTAATGACGTAACCTACCGCATTACGTCTCTCAGCTCTCGTCCCACAGCCATGTGTCACTCCATATCCGAAATTGGAGAATGTAGTCGTTCCGTTCGTCATTTCAAAACCCTCTATGTTCATAACACCCTATTCCTCGCCATTATCTCCCTTGTTTCGTTTTCACTCACTACGATTACCTCCATAAACCATCCTCTGTTTTCCCTCTGCCGTATAGCCGTAAACCTGTAATACAGTCGTATTACAACTGTTAGTCACTTTTTTTTACCGTGTCCACGCTAATTCCACCGCTTAACTCTAAATTCAAGCCGTGAATTCCCGGTGTCTAAGATTGTTTATGCACCGTATACCCTCTGTTCCACAGAGTCTGAACAGAGACCGAGAAGTTACTGTGTGAAGTTACGGAGTTACTGTGTAAGGTCACCATCAAATTTGTGTTTAAACAAAGCTGAAGAGTCGATGGGAAAGCTTCTGAGGGCTGAACCGGAAGGTTCGAAATTCTTGGAGGCATATCCACAGGTTGAGGAGGCACTACAAAAAGCCAATTGGTTACAATGTATCAGAAAGTTTAAGGGCTACCATAAGGAAGTAACCAAAGCCTTTGCAAGATCGTTTACGGATAAGGACAGCCAGGCAAAGGTGGGAGATTTAACAGTTACAGTCAGCGAAGGATGCATAGCAAGGGCTACCTCTCTTCCACAAACCGGTGAACGTTGGTTCAAAAACCGGGCAGTCCAGGATCAACAATGGAAGCGGATTTTTAAAAACCCAGGTATGGACACAAGTGTTTTTACCAAAGGCATTCCAATTTCCCATGTTAAAGAAGAATGGAAAATTCTATTGTTATTAGTACAAAAGTTTTTCACCTGTGAAGGGAGATTTGGAGTGTTGTATGTCTATCATGGTAAAATTATGCTGCAGTTCCAAGGAGAACATGATATAAACCTTCCTTATTTCCTATTTCAAAGCCTTAGGAAAATGTGTTCCATGGCTCAACGAAATCCACGAAATGTAGAAGCTTACCTCTGTCACCATGGTCTTGTAAAGTTATTGATAGAAGAACAGTTAAAAGAAAAACAAGACACATGGGAAAAATTCCTTGTAAGGAATCATTTTGCAGAGCCTGGAGAGTCTTCTATACCTAGAAAGAACAGAAGGAAGAGAAGGGAAAGTATCTCTGAGACTGATGTCTTAGAAGGACAAACTGTAGAAGAAATAGAAGTCCATCATCCTGAACCTGAGATTGAACCCACTGAAGACAGTGCTCAAGAGGTCATCTCGGAAACCCTCGCTAAACTTGCTAAGGAAGCTGCCAAAAAGAAAAGAGAGGACAAAAAGAAACAAAAACAAGATAAGGGGAAATCCATAATCCGAGAAACTGACCAGACCCCAGAGCATTCTAGTGGTGAAGAAAGAGATAACCAGCCTTTAGCACAGAGGATAACTAAACTCCATGAGAAAACTGCCCTCTCTGAGAAAGTAAAAGCTCAAAAACCAAAGGAAAAGGCACAAAAAGAAACACATAGTGCTGCCACTGTAAGAAGGAGTAGTAGATTGCAGAATAAAAGGAAAGCCACGAGGACACTCTTCGTTGATCTTAGCACACCTGAGAAGGGTGCTACACAAACAGACCTTGAGGATAGTCCATCATCACGTGAGGCAGCTACTCCTCCAAGAGAAGACAGTCCATTTCAGCCGGAGTTTGAAACTGAAATTGAACATGAATATAGTCCAAGGAAGTCACCAATTGTTGACCCAATTCAACAAGAGGTGTACAACTATTATGAGACATTAGAGCAAAACACTGCTGGCCCAAGTAATGTCATACCTCATGAGCAGCAAATAGATTTACTTAGACAAGAAATCTATGAACTGGAAGTGCTGAACCGTCACATTAAACAGAGAAATGAAGAAATGAAGCAGCAAGCTGATATTGCCAAGGCAATCCAAGATAATACCTATCTTCACATGAGCACGTGGCAGAAGAAACATAGCAGACTCAAGAAGAGATGCAGAAGGCTGAACAGAGCCTTAATTAATTTGAAATTCAGATGCATGTTCAAAAGGCCAAAGGTTAATGTTTCTACACAAAGGAAGAGAAGGAGGTTGGATGTCCTAGCTGAGGCATCCCAGCAGATGGACTGAATTGTGTTTTCATTGCATGAGGACATGCAATACCCTCGGAGTGGGGGTATGTAGAACCTCTATTTTACACCTATTTGTCTACCATTTTCCTCCACTTTTCCTTATCTTTCCTTCACTTTTGCCTCATTTTCACCATAAAACCTCTCAGATCATTACATTCAGTGTCAATAAGCATGATCAAGCAAGTTTTGCTAATGGATGACTATTTGTTTAGTTTTTGACTTACTTGCAGGAATCCCGCAGCTATCTGATGATCCCGCAGCTATCTGAAGATCCTGCAGCCTTTTTGTTAAATACTATGATCCACGTGTCGGTTTGCTAGATGGGCCACATGGGCACTCAGGTATCAGTGTGCTCGAGGTTCCTGTCCCTTTGTTCCAACCATCCACGTCACTTTCACCCATGGTCAAAGCTGGTTTAGCCACGGTCAACTCAAGGTGGTTTAAACGGTGTTTGAAAGCTGTTTGGTCACGGCACCTTAAATGGTGATCTGTCTATGATCTACGGGTGGCAGAGGACGCAATCCAACAGGGGATTTATTATCCATGTCGACAAGAACCACTGAACTCGTCCACGCAACCGTGATGTGTCCAAGGACCATTAATACGCATACTGTTTTATTGTTTTTCTGTTAACTAGTTGTACGTGTAGGATAACTTAGAAGCTCCTATAAATTGATGCGTCTGCGTACGCTCAAAGAACTTTTGATTAGTTGTATTTTTGCTGCACTCGTGTTGAATTTAGAAGCGTTTGTGAACTCTGTTTTCTAGTGCTATTCCAGCACTCTGTTTTGTAAACTTTTTGCAAATGGAGAAATCAATATAGCACTGTTTTGAAGTTTCCAGATCTTTGAGTTCTCTTGTGGCTGAATGAACAGAGGGCCCCTGCTCATCTCAGCCTTTGTAAAGTATTTCATGTGCAGCATTTCATTATTTTCTCATTTGTTTCCTTAAGCATGTATAGTTTTATTTACTTGTTTTCCTTTATTTTCAGCTGATCAGTGTTATTTCTTTGCAGGTTTCTTTTAGCCCGGGATTTATTTTTATATGTGTTGTGTTTGCTTTACAGCTAATGGTATTTGAAGTTGACAATTCAAGTGCTGCCTTTGTCTTTATAGTTAGTTTTTAATCTTATTTCTCAAAGAGCTGTTAACATACATGAATGATCTTCATCATAAACTACTATCTTTTAAGATCAAAATATCACTAACTTGCAGCTTGTTTGGGTGCTTTTTGGACTGTTCTTAAGCTACTTTCTTTCCTTACTTTACACAGTACATGTGCTTTGAAGTATTGAGTTAGAAAGAGTAAATCATTACCACTAGTCTTTAAAGTAAAAGTTTTGATTTTAAAGTGTTTCCTAGACTATTTCCTCACTACTTTCTAATCATGCTTCCCATAGTACATATGGCTGAAGTAGAGTATTAGAAATAGCAAATTATTATCATTAGTCTTTCAAGCATATTTTTCTCACTTTTATAATTCCACTTAAGCTACTTTCTTTCCGTGCTTTACACAGTACATGTGCTTTGAGGCATTGAGTTAGAGAGAGATAATCTTCATTCTTGGGTTTTAAAAGTGACTCTTTTTCCTTTTATTAGCAGCAACTTGAACGGTGTCTAGTGCCATTGGTAGTGGTCATTTGCTTTCAAGTTTATTTCAATTTCATTTATTCATTCCAAGCATTTCCTTTCAAGCAAATAGTTAGAGATCACTCAACACACACTTCCACTCATTTAGAATTCACTCTACACACACACCATCACTCACTTGTTTATAAATTCTCATTCCATCTAGGAACATAATTAAACCGCAACAACACCCCCAACGATAAGAAAAACTCTAAGAGGATACTTAAGTACATATAGTACACCTTCACTTCATCAGCTTACGAGCCCCGGGTTGACAAGCATTTCCTATTATGTTCCTAGATGGAATGAGACTTTATAAACAAGTGAGTGATGGTGTGTGTGTAGAGTGAATTCTAAATGAGTGGAAGTGTGTGTTGAGTGATCTCTAACTATTTGCTTGAAAGGAAATGCTTGGAATGAATAAATGAAATTGAAATGACTTGAAATAAACTTGAAAGCAAATGACCACTACCAATGGCACTAGACACCGTTCAAGTTACTGCTAATAAAAGGAAAAAGAGTCACTTTTAAAACCCAAGAATGAAGATTATCTCTCTCTAACTCAATGCCTCAAAGCACATGTACTGTGTAAAGCACGGAAAGAAAGTAGCTTAAGTGGAATTATAAAAGTGAGAAAAATATGCTTGAAAGACTAATGATAATAATTTGCTATTTCTAATACTCTACTTCAGCCATATGTACTATGGGAAGCATGATTAGAAAGTAGTGAGGAAATAGTCTAGGAAACACTTTAAAATCAAAACTTTTACTTTAAAGAATAGTGGTAATGATTTACTCTTTCTAACTCAATACTTCAAAGCACATGTACTGTGTAAAGTAAGGAAAGAAAGTAGCTTAAGAACAGTCCAAAAAGCACCCAAACAAGCTGCAAGTTAGTGATATTTTGATCTTAAAAGATAGTAGTTTATGATGAAGATCATTCATGTATGTTAACAGCTCTTTGAGAAATAAGATTAAAAACTAACTATAAAGACAAAGGCAGCACTTGAATTGTCAACTTCAAATACCATTAGCTGTAAAGCAAACACAACACATATAAAAATAAATCCCGGGCTAAAAGAAACCTGCAAAGAAATAACACTGATCAGCTGAAAATAAAGGAAAACAAGTAAATAAAACTATACATGCTTAAGGAAACAAATGAGAAAATAATGAAATGCTGCACATGAAATACTTTACAAAGGCTGAGATGAGCAGGGGCCCTCTGTTCATTCAGCCACAAGAGAACTCAAAGATCTGGAAACTTCAAAGCAGTGCTATATTGATTTCTCTGAAGTTCTTCTTTCACAATTTCCCTAAGATTTGGATTCATCCATCTTTGTGGCTGCCTAATAGGTCTGCTGTTTTCTTCAATGTAAATATGATGAATACAAGTCTTAGGGTCGATTCCTTTCATGTCGGTATATTCCCATGCAAAGGCAGTGGAATGTTTTTGCAACAGTTTAGTTAATTCTTCCTGTTGTAGTCTTTCCAAGTTTTTGTTAATGTTTAATGTTTTTCCTGGAAAGATTTCAACTGTAGAACTACCAAACTCTTCCATTGAGAAGAGAGACATTTGTCTAGAGGAGAGATATTCAATATCTGCATCTAACTGGAATTGTGAAGAGTCATATTCTAAAGGTGCCTCAAAATTTTCTAATGTATTTAGAATTTGACTGTCCTCACTGATTTCAGAGATGGTTAGAACAGGTTGAAGGGTTTCCTCATCATTAATCCACTCATCTTCTCCTATTTCTGTTATTGCCTTTGCGGGAGGATACAAGTTGAATTTCTTGGTAGAATTACCATCTGATATATACATGTCTCCCGACCTACAACTTATGAAAGCATCAGCTGTGGCCAGCCAAGGTCTTCCTAGAATAAGAGGATGTCCTCCTAGATTGTTCTTGGGAGTTAAAATCATAAAATCAACTGGATACTCCCAAGAGTCTAGTGAGACTGGAATGTCTTCCAATACACCATCAGGTTTAATGATTGATCTGTCTGCAAGTTGCAACAAAGTAGGTGTAAAGAGAAGATTAGGAAGTTTTAACTGATCCATGGTCTGTCTACTCATAATGTTGATAGCGGCTCCTAAGTCAATCAAAGTATTTGGGATTTCAACCCCATTAATATGAGTTTTAACAATAGGGCTACCGGGATCTACATATTTTTGCATGGTAATTTTACCCATCATAATGTCTGCAATTTTTCCAACTAGATGTATCCTTTTTGTGTCTCTGGTTCTTTTTATTGTTTTTTTCAAACTCATCTCCTTTATTGTCTTTGCTAGAATGGGAATCTCCTTAATGGCTGTTAACAAGGGGATCTTGATACAGACATTTTTCAATTCATCTAGAAAGCTATAGTCAGGCAACCAAATCTGCTTCTCTACTCCTTTATCAATTTGCAATCTTTCAGGAAAAGGAGGAATAGCTGAAGATGTAGGTTGCTCTACTAAGGGAGTTGATTCTTTTTCTTTTTCTTTAATGCTTGGGTTTTGAAGGGATACTTCAGAACCTTTATTGGCTTTGAGAGATTCTTCCTCAGAAATGCTTGGTTGTTGAGTACTTGTAGAAGGTTGGTCTAAGATTCTACCTGATCTGAGTTGGACCTCATTGAGAGGGACAACCATATAGGTAGGGAATGGTTGACCTTCCATCACATAAGCATTTTGAGGATTCCTATTATTGGGGTTTGGTTGAGGTTGAGAGGGAAGTTGATTTGGCCTCTGCTGAGATTGTAACAAGAGTTGAGAATTTTGATTTTGTGGAGGAGGTTGTTGTTGAGGGAATGGTAATGACAATTGTTGACCTTGATTTGGAAGTTGGGGAGCTTGCTGGTTCTGAAAGGATTGAGGATATTGATAGAATTGGGCAAATCTCCCATAAGGATTTTGCATTTGCATGCTTTGCAACCATGCTTGGAAAGGGTTTTGTGGTTGTGACCAAGGTTGTTGCCAAGGATTCCAATTTGGTGGGGGCTGGAAATTCATAGAGTTGTTAAACCCTTGATTTTGCTGCCCCTGCCAAGGTTTCCTTGCAACAAAACAAAGAGATTCAAGCGTACTTGGATCTTCTTGAAAGACTGCTTTGAGGCCAGGGATTAAAGGACATTCCTTGGTCTCATGAGTTTCTGAGCAAATTACACAGGTTTCCACAACTTGTGCTTCCAAGGGACATTCCCTTAAAGCATGCTTCTTTCTACACTTCGGGCAAAAAATGGTCATAGCCTCGGCTTCTGCCTTTTGTTTATTCTGAATCTTAAGGGTATCAATTTGTTCACTAAGACTCCCTAAGATGTCAGTTTTAAATTCATCTAGCATATTACCGATTTCAGCCCTACTCACTGATCCTGTTGCAGATTTATTTGCCCTAAGGAGAGAAGGATCTCTAGGCCCTTTTTGAGTTTTTGATTTGCCTCTTGAGAGATGGGTACATAGTTCTGCTATATCACTAAGAGGAAGTTGAGAAATATCCCCTTTCCCCATCATGTTTAAGATATCTATCCACTCATCCCTAATGGCTTTTAATAAGAGGGCTTTTAAGGTCTCTTCATCCAAGGTGCTCATTTTTGCTCTTTTTAAATTATATTGAAATCTCTCAAGTAAATCTTCTAAGCTCTCATCTTCTTTTTGCATCATTTTAAAAACCTCATCCTTATGATTAGTAGGCATACAATAGTCCAAATACCTATCCAAAAAGGTTTGTTTCATTTCATCCCAGGTCCTAATGGACTGAGTAAGTAACCCCATGAACCATTTCAAAGCTTGATCCTTTAACGTTGATGGGAACAGTTTGAGTTTCTGAGTATCATCCAGATAGTCATAAGTTCGACACACAACTTCAAATTCAAACAAGAATGTTTCAGGGTCCTCAGTTCTTAATCCATGAAAATTTGGGAGAACAGATGGTGATATGTTTTTCATAGTGGCTCGGGAGTCCTCATCAACAATGGGAAACCCAAATGTGTTATCCCCATCTCTATTTCCTCCAATGGGGCCTCTACCTCCTCCATTGTTATTGTTATTTCCTCCTCCTCCTCTACCTCTACCTCCTCCTTCTTCTTCGGCCATGATGATTCTCCTAGGGATTTCAAAATCTTCTGGTTCTTCTACAAGGGGTGAATGAGAAGAGATTTCTCCTTCCTCTTCAGGTGAGTCTATTTCCTCAATTACAATTGGTTGTCTGGTAGGAGAAAGAGAAGAGTCTCTTCCTAGTTCGAACTCAATAGAAGGTATAGGAGAGTCAACTCTTGGTTCTTGAATTTCAGGACTAGGAGTTTCGGTTGGAGATAAGGGAGGTATCTCTTGTCTATCTCTTGAAGCAGATGGACTTGTAAAAATTGAACTTCGAGCTCTAGCTAAAAACCTTCCCCTAGAATCTCTAGCTCTATGCATGTCATTTTTATTTTATCCTCAAGTTAAGTTAAATAGTTCTTTTTCTGATCTTCCAGTTCACTCTAGGTGCAAGAAGAGAGCATACTTAAGAAACTATTAGATTAATAACTTTCTCCTTTCTGATCCTCCAGATCACTTCAAAGTGCAAGAGGAGAGCATACTTAGATAGGTTATTAACTTCTTTTCTTGAAGTTGTTGGTTTTTTTTTTTTTTTTTTTTTTCTTCTAAGAATATGGCTACTTAATTTCACTTCCCCGGCAACGGCGCCAAAATGTTTAGTCAATTTAGTGTTATCTAAATTGCTAGTATTTATTGTCAACCCGGGGCTCGTAAGCTGATGAAGTGAAGGTGTACTATATGTACTTAAGTATCCTCTTAGAGTTTTTCTTATCGTTGGGGGTGTTGTTGCGGTTTAATTATGTTCCTAGATGGAATGAGAATTTATAAACAAGTGAGTGATGGTGTGTGTGTAGAGTGAATTCTAAATGAGTGGAAGTGTGTGTTGAGTGATCTCTAACTATTTGCTTGAAAGGAAATGCTTGGAATGAATAAATGAAATTGAAATGACTTGAAATAAACTTGAAAGCAAATAACCACTACTAATGGCACTAGACACCGTTCAAGTTGCTGCTAATAAAAGGAAAAAGAGTCACTTTTAAAACCCAAGAATGAAGATTATCTCTCTCTAACTCAATGCCTCAAAGCACATGTACTGTGTAAAGCACGGAAAGAAAGTAGCTTAAGTGGAATTATAAAAGTGAGAAAAATATGCTTGAAAGACTAATGATAATAATTTGCTATTTCTAATACTCTACTTCAGCCATATGTACTATGGGAAGCATGATTAGAAAGTAGTGAGGAAATAGTCTAGGAAACACTTTAAAATCAAAACTTTTACTTTAAAGACTAGTGGTAATGATTTACTCTTTCTAACTCAACACTTCAAAGCACATGTACTGTGTAAAGTAAGGAAAGAAAGTAGCTTAAGAACAGTCCAAAAAGCACCCAAACAAGCTGCAAGTTAGTGATATTTTGATCTTAAAAGATAGTAGTTTATGATGAAGATCATTCATGTATGTTAACAGCTCTTTGAGAAATAAGATTAAAAACTAACTATAAAGACAAAGGCAGCACTTGAATTGTCAACTTCAAATACCATTAGCTGTAAAGCAAACACAACACATATAAAAATAAATCCCGGGCTAAAAGAAACCTGCAAAGAAATAACACTGATCAGCTGAAAATAAAGGAAAACAAGTAAATAAAACTATACATGCTTAAGGAAACAAATGAGAAAATAATGAAATGCTGCACATGAAATACTTTACAAAGGCTGAGATGAGCAGGGGCCCTCTGTTCATTCAGCCACAAGAGAACTCAAAGATCTGGAAACTTCAAAACAGTGCTATATTGATTTCTCCATTTGCAAAAAGTTTACAAAACAGAGTGCTGGAATAGCACTAGAAAACAGAGTTCACAAAACGCTTCTAAATTCAACACGAGTGCAGCAAAATACAACTAATCAAAAGTTCTTTGAGCGTACGTAGACGCATCAATTTATAGGAATTTCTAAGCTATCCTTTGCGTACAGCTAGTTAACAGAAAAACGATAACAGTCATGCGTATTAAATGGCTCTTTGACACATCACGGTTGCATAAACGAGTTTGGTGGTTCCTGTCATCATGGATAATAAATCCCTGTTGGATTGCGTCCCCTACCGTCTTTAGAACCTGGACAAATCACCATTGGAGATGACGTGACCAAATAGCTTTCAAACACCGTTAAACCACTTTGAGTTGACCGTGGTTAAACCAGCTTTGACCATGGATGAAAGTGACGTGGATGGTTGGAACAATAGGATAGGAACCTCGACCAAACTGATACCTGAGTGCCCATGTGGCCCGTCTAGCAAACTGACACGTGGATCATAGTGTTTAACAAAAAGGCTGCAGGATCTTCAGATAGCTGCGGGATCATCAGATAGCTGCGGGATTCCTGCAAGTAAGTCAAAAACTAAACAAATAGTCATCCATTAGCAAAACTTGCTTGATCAAGCTTATTGACACTGAATGTAATGATCTGAGAGGTTTTATGGTGAAAATGAGGCAAAAGTGAAGGAAAGATAAGGAAAAGTGGAGGAAAATGGTAGACAAATAGGTGTAAAATAGAGGTTCTACATGGAGGAACACTACAGGACATTCTCCCTATGAACTTGTTTATGGGAAGGAAGTCCTGTTCCCCATTGAGTTCCAAATCAAGACCTTCAAGACAGCAGTTCAATTGGGGATGAGCTTAACAGAAGCCCAGAAGCACAGAATGGACCAGTTAAATGAACTAGATGAAATGAGACAAGATGCAATTCTAAGAACCGATCTAGTTCAGCACCAAAGAAGCAAATGGCATGATCGACATATCAAAGAAAAGAAGTTTCAAAAGGGTGATTGGGCACTATTGTTTGATTCAAAATTTAAAGACTTCAAAGGAAAATTTCAAACTCATTGGCTTGGGCCATATGAGATTGATGAAGTCTTTAACAATGGAGCAGTTAGAGTGAAGACTATTGATGAACTTCAAACTCCCTTTATTGTGAATGGCCACCGGTTAAAAGTCTACCACAAGCCACTCTCAAGAGAGGAGTTTGTTAAGTTATTCCAAGGCGATTCTGAAATGAGGCTGGTGGAGAAGAATTCTTCTCCTCCATCAGCCTAATCTCTGTTTCTTTCAATTTCAATTTCAATAAAAAAAAAAAAGAAAAAAAAAAAAAAAAAAAAAAGAGAAAAATGAATAAATGTATGAACCTGAAAACCAATCTCTGATTGGCAGTCTCATACAGAAAACATAAGGTGAAAATCAGGGTCACCTGACACCTCATGTTTTCCGAAAAAAAAAAAAAATCTCTCTCCCTCTTTCATTTCCATTTCATTTTACCATTTTCTTCCATCCTACCATCTTCACTCCATCTCACTGTTTTTCACTCATCCATTCATCCATTCATTCATTCATTCCATTTCACTTCATTAATAAAGTTTTTTTTTGGCAGCTAAAGTATTTTTATGCAGCTAGAAGACTTCACTACAGTTCTGCAGCCATTTGACAATCCTGCAGCCGATTAGCTTTCCTGCAGCCTTCTGTACCTGCACAAGAAACACAGTTTGTCTGAAGAAAATATTTACAGTTCAAAATCATCAAAGACAAGGAGAAAAGATCATGTGCTAGCAATAAAGTTAACAAAAGGTCAGTAAATCATCAGAAGCCAAATCAAATGTGATCCGAGGTATGTTCAAAACTCTAAACCTATGGTTGTTTCATTATGCGAACTTTCTGGGTTATGTTTTGTTGGCCACTAAACGTAATGATTACCCATTTTCTTTTTCCCATGCGACTACAAATCTCCGAATCCTCCACGTCTACCAGCTCATAATAACCACGATTTTCGAAATTACATATGGCTGTTTCGGTCATTAAGGTCCTCTACCCTAATGACGTAACCTACCGCATTACGTCTCTCAGCTCTCGTCCCACAGCCATGTGTCACTCCATATCCGAAATTGGAGAATGTAGCCGTTCCGTTCGTCATTTCAAAACCCTCTATGTTCATAACACCCTATTCCTCGCCATTATCTCCCTTGTTTCGTTTTCACTCACTACGATTACCTCCATAAACCATCCTCTGTTTTCCCTCTGCCGTATAGCCGTAAACCTGTAATACAGTCGTATTACAACTGTTAGTCACTTTTTTTACCGTGTCCACGCTAATTCCACCGCTTAACTCTAAATTCAAGCCGTGAATTCCCGGTGTCTAAGACTGTTTATGCACCGTATACCCTCTGTTCCACAGAGTCTGAACAGAGACCGAGAAGTTACTGTGTGAAGTTACGGAGTTACTGTGTAAGGTCACCATCAAATTTGTGTTTAAACAAAGCTGAAGAGTCGATGGGAAAGCTTCTGAGGGCTGAACCGGAAGGTTCAAAATTCTTGGAGGCATATCCACAGGTTGAGGAGGCACTACAAAAAGCCAATTGGTTACAATGTATCAGAAAGTTTAAGGGCTACCATAAGGAAGTAACCAAAGCCTTTGCAAGATCGTTTACGGATAAGGACAGCCAGGCAAAGGTGGGAGATTTAACAGTTACAGTCAGCGAAGGATGCATAGCAAGGGCTACCTCTCTTCCACAAACCGGTGAACGTTGGTTCAAAAACCGGGCAGTCCAGGATCAACAATGGAAGCGGATTTTTAAAAACCCAGGTATGGACACAAGTGTTTTTACCAAAGGCATTCCAATTTCCCATGTTAAAGAAGAATGGAAAATTCTATTGTTATTAGTACAAAAGTTTTTCACCTGTGAAGGGAGATTTGGAGTGTTGTATGTCTATCATGGTAAAATT
The DNA here is from genome assembly GCA_031772625.1 of Pinus tabuliformis. Lineage (NCBI taxonomy): Eukaryota > Viridiplantae > Streptophyta > Pinopsida > Pinales > Pinaceae > Pinus > Pinus tabuliformis. The sequence goes on along the minus strand of CM062806.1, from coordinate 307,485,455 downwards.
ATGCTGCAGTTCCAAAGAGAACATGATATAAACCTTCCTTATTTCCTATTTCAAAGCCTTAGGAAAATGTGTTCCATGGCTCAACGAAATCCACGAAATGTAGAAGCTTACCTCTGTCACCATGGTCTTGTAAAGTTATTGATAGAAGAACAGTTAAAAGAAAAACAAGACACATGGGAAAAATTCCTTGTAAGGAATCATTTTGCAGAGCCTGGAGAGTCTTCTATACCTAGAAAGAACAGAAGGAAGAGAAGGGAAAGTATCTCTGAGACTGATGTCTTAGAAGGACAAACTGTAGAAGAAATAGAAGTCCATCATCCTGAACCTGAGATTGAACCCACTGAAGACAGTGCTCAAGAGGTCATCTCGGAAACCCTCGCTGAACTTGCTAAGGAAGCTGCCAAAAAGAAAAGAGAGGACAAAAAGAAACAAAAACAAGATAAGGGGAAATCCATAATCCGAGAAACTGACCAGACCCCAGAGCATTCTAGTGGTGAAGAAAGAGATAACCAGCCTTTAGCACAGAGGATAACTAAACTCCATGAGAAAACTGCCCTCTCTGAGAAATTAAAAGCTCAAAAACCAAAGGAAAAGGCACAAAAAGAAACACATAGTGCTGCCACTGTAAGAAGGAGTAGTAGATTGCAGAATAAAAGGAAAGCCACGAGGACACTCTTCGTTGATCTTAGCACACCTGAGAAGGGTGCTACACAAGCAGACCTTGAGGATAGTCCATCATCACGTGAGGCAGCTACTCCTCCAAGAGAAGACAGTCCATTTCAGCCGGAGTTTGAAACTGAAATTGAACATGAATATAGTCCAAGAAAGTCACCAATTGTTGACCCAATTCAACAAGAGGTGTACAACTATTATGAGACATTAGAGCAAAACACTGCTGGCCCAAGTAATGTCATACCTCATGAGCAGCAAATAGATTTACTTAGACAAGAAATCTATGAACTGGAAGTGCTGAACCGTCACATTAAACAGAGAAATGAAGAAATGAAGCAGCAAGCTGATATTGCCAAGGCAATCCAAGATAATACCTATCTTCACATGAGCATGTGGCAGAAGAAACATAGCAGACTCAAGAAGAGATGCAGAAGGCTGAACAGAGCCTTAATTAATTTGAAATTCAGATGCATGTTCAAAAGGCCAAAGGTTAATGTTTCTACACAAAGGAAGAGAAGGAGGTTGGATGTCCTAGCTGAGGCATCCCAGCAGATGGACTGAATTGTGTTTTCATTGCATGAGGACATGCAATACCCTCGGAGTGGGGGTATGTAGAACCTCTATTTTACACCTATTTGTCTACCATTTTCCTCCACTTTTCCTTATCTTTCCTTCACTTTTGCCTCATTTTCGCCATAAAACCTCTCAGATCATTACATTCAGTGTCAATAAGCATGATCAAGCAAGTTTTGCTAATGGATGACTATTTGTTTAGTTTTTGACTTACTTGCAGGAATCCCGCAGCTATCTGATGATCCCGCAGCTATCTGAAGATCCTGCAGCCTTTTTGTTAAACACTATGATCCACGTGTCAGTTTGCTAGACGGGCCACATGGGCACTCAGGTATCAGTGTGGTCGAGGTTCCTATCCTATTGTTCCAACCATCCACGTCACTTTCATCCATGGTCAAAGCTGGTTTAACCACGGTCAACTCAAAGTGGTTTAACGGTGTTTGAAAGCTATTTGGTCACGTCATCTCCAATGGTGATTTGTCCAGGTTCTAAAGACGGCAGGGGACGCAATCCAACAGGGATTTATTATCCATGATGACAGGAACCACCAAACTCGTTTATGCAACCGTGATGTGTCAAAGAGCCATTTAATACGCATGACTGTTATCGTTTTTCTGTTAACTAGCTGTACGCAAAGGATAGCTTAGAAATTCCTATAAATTGATGCGTCTGCGTACGCTCAAAGAACTTTTGATTAGTTGTATTTTGCTGCACTCGTGTTGAATTTAGAAGCATTTTGTGAACTCTGTTTTCTAGTGCTATTCCAGCACTCTGTTTTGTAAACTTTTTGCAAATGGAGAAATCAATATAGCACTGTTTTGAAGTTTCCAGATCTTTGAGTTCTCTTGTGGCTGAATGAACAGAGGGCCCCTGCTCATCTCAGCCTTTGTAAAGTATTTCATGTGCAGCATTTCATTATTTTCTCATTTGTTTCCTTAAGCATGTATAGTTTTATTTACTTGTTTTCCTTTATTTTCAGCTGATCAGTGTTATTTCTTTGCGGGTTTCTTTTAGCCCGGGATTTATTTTTATATGTGTTGTGTTTGCTTTACAGCTAATGGTATTTGAAGTTGACAATTCAAGTGCTGCCTTTGTCTTTATAGTTAGTTTTTAATCTTATTTCTCAAAGAGCTGTTAACATACATGAATGATCTTCATCATAAACTACTATCTTTTAAGATCAAAATATCACTAACTTGCAGCTTGTTTGGGTGCTTTTTGGACTGTTCTTAAGCTACTTTCTTTCCTTACTTTACACAGTACATGTGCTTTGAAGTATTGAGTTAGAAAGAGTAAATCATTACCACTAGTCTTTAAAGTAAAAGTTTTGATTTTAAAGTGTTTCCTAGACTATTCCCTCACTACTTTCTAATCATGCTTCCCATAGTACATATGGCTGAAGTAGAGTATTAGAAATAGCAAATTATTATCATTAGTCTTTCAAGCATATTTTTCTCACTTTTATAATTCCACTTAAGCTACTTTCTTTCCGTGCTTTACACAGTACATGTGCTTTGAGGCATTGAGTTAGAGAGAGATAATCTTCATTCTTGGGTTTTAAAAGTGACTCTTTTTCCTTTTATTAGCAGCAACTTGAACGGTGTCTAGTGCCATTGGTAGTGGTCATTTGCTTTCAAGTTTATTTCAAGTCATTTCAATTTCATTTATTCATTCCAAGCATTTCCTTTCAAGCAAATAGTTAGAGATCACTCAACACACACTTCCACTCATTTAGAATTCACTCTACACACACACCATCACTCACTTGTTTATAAATTCTCATTCCATCTAGGAACATAATTAAACCGCAACAACACCCCCAACGATAAGAAAAACTCTAAGAGGATACTTAAGTACATATAGTACACCTTCACTTCATCAGCTTACGAGCCCCGGGTTGACAATAAATACTAGCAATTTAGATAACACTAAATTGACTAAACAACATAACACATACCTGGGGATTGATAGGAAAAGATTGCGTAATTTCTTCTGGGAGGTTGGGTGACTCGCTGCCAGAACTACGTAAAACACAGTGTGGTCTGTCTAGGAGGAAATATTGGTTGTTGTATTTGCACAATGTACAATCCAAGCTCATTGCTGACTGTTGGGATTGCACAATGCCAAATTCCAACTAGCAATGACTACAGGCTCAGGGACTGCATTGGGCAATTTTATGGGCCAGTAGTCACTGTTCCTCGGAAATGCGCAAAGTAGTCCTAGAGGATAGTTCCTGGGTAGAAATGCACATTTTTGGAGAGGAAGACAAAGCCTTCCTTCCCCAGATTTTGCAATGCCGTCTCGGTGAGGTAAAGTCTAGGCCAAGGCTGGCTAGACTCACCGACGGGCAACTAAAAGAAAATGTGAAAGTGAATGCATGGAAACTTTAAGTGAAAGTAGAATTGATTGATCATGCATGAAAACATGGAATGAAATATTTGGCAAACAAATCAACATGCATGTGGTGAAGCGAGTAGCCGAGTCGACGACTGTTAGTGCAAAACATTTTCATGCATGCGACAACAGTGAGATAGCAACAAAAATTGAAACAATTCTATTACAATCCAGTATGTATGTAAAGGATAGAAAGCATTCAAATAAATCAAGCAATCATCACTCACACAAGTGAAAACACAAAAAGCAACAGAAATGTCGAAAAATACAAGTTGAGACCACTTACTGTGAATAGCTAAGACAGATGTGTCGAAGAATCCTGGATGTGTTGTGGGATGTTAGAGCTTTAAGATCGATGTGAAATAATGAGACCTGATGCGTCGAATAAATATTTTTGGGTTCATGGTCTGTGCATGCCACAAATCTAGTAAAAAGCGACACTTGGAGGAAAGATTCTAAAACAAACTTTGCATGTAACCTCGAGATGCTAAAAATATCTCCCTAAGTCAAGGGATGCTTTTTGCATGTTGCGTTTTTTTATTTCAGGAAAAAGCAAGCCATGCATGCACGTCAAGTTTCCTTGGTCCGGGGTGGAATAGGTCAACCCAACTGCACATGCAAGAGGCTGCTTAACTGCTGGGAGAAAATGCACATTTTTGGATGGGAGTTGGGCTGGCTTCCCAGAACATTTGTACAATTTCTGGGGAGGGCAACTAACTGCTGCCCAAGATTGTGCGATTCCTAGGCTGAGCAGCCCTCCTGGGAAGGATTGCATAGTTTTCTGGGTGAAGCCTGACTGACAGGACTACGCAATTCTGGGGCTCAGCAGGCTCCTAAATAGAATTGCACAATTTTTGGAGGGAAGGCTCATTTCCCTCCAGAATTGCACAATTTCTTAGGGGAGCTTCTCACCCTGCAGCTAGACCAATTGCGAATGAACAACCTGTGAGGGGAATGCATCAAGCTTTGATCGATAGACTGTCTTGGTGCAAGAAAAACATTGAATCTTGTGTACTTGATGAAGAAAGACAAGGTGATGTGAAAGGTTGGTAGGGAGGCTCCAAAACGAAGCTAAGTAAAAATTTTGGAGGGTGGTTGTAGCCGCTACAACAGTAAGATTCACCAAGGTTTATTTTATTTAAGATAAATCTCCATACTTAAAATTTTCCTTGTTAATGATGTAGGTTCCCATAGGTAAATATTAATGCCAAAGGGACAAAATTTAATTCTCTCCTCAAGTCTTCATTAATTCAACAGAAAACAATTTGGTCTAGATTCTTGCAAAGGAAAGGCATGAGATTTTCATGGAGATTAGTAGATATATGTGCTCAATGCGGATAGTGGTGAGTGATGGGGAATTCCTAGTAGATGGGGACCTATATATGGTAATTCCTTTGGTTGTTTGAGCAGCCACTCTTACTTTCTCTCAGTGCTTCTCGAGCTCAGGTCTGATGGTAAGCTATGTAGTGATGGCAACATAAGGCATTCATTCCTTGGAGGATGAAGCAACAAGGTGGAAGAGGGAAACATAATTTCTCTTCAAACTGTTGATGGGTTTCCTTGTTCTCCTAACTTGTCAGATAGATATGATGGAGAGTGACGAGTAAGAAAATGCAACCCTAATGGAAGATAAATTTGAGATCTTAGAGGTGAGCATTGAAAGGAAATTCATTAGGCTTGAGCCAGAACTAATGTCCCGCAACTCAGAGCTTGTTAGTGATGGTATTTTCCCAGAGTTGAATGAACTTTTAATAGGGAAATGGTTTCTGAGCATAGAGGAGGCACAAGAACCAATTGGAGAAGGCACATAATCTAGAGGAATAAGCAAGAGGGAAGTCTATATCTTGGATGGACAAGGATGAAGCCCGACCTTCCAATCCATCCTAAGTTATAGTTGTTTTATGCACAGCAAGTTCATTTTGTTATTAGGCTAATTTTGCAGATCATATGGAAGCTATTAGTGTAGAATCTTTGTCTATAGAATTTGCAAATGCAACAAAATCCTATTTTATATCTACTGAAACATAAAAATTGTTATATTTTGTTGTATGTGATGTAAATAATTATAAGTTGAAAAAAAAACCTTCAAATTAAAAAAAAAAAAATTACATTATATAATAATTTATTCTTCACATATAAAACATGGGGCTATATGACTTTGAATTCCATATTTGTAAAATGATTCTAATATAATTCACACACATAATTATATATTTAGAATATAAGTTTAACTTCTTCTTAGGTACATGTAAATCTACATATTAAAACATATGTCTTTGTAAATACAATGAGTACGGTGAAAAAGGAGAAGGGCCCATTTGATATTAAACAAATTATTATTTTTTTAAATATTTTAATATTATTTATTTTTATTTTTTTATGTTTTTAATAGTTTAAATTATTTTATTTATTTTAAATAAAACATTTGTATAGTCAAAATTAATTAAAATAATACTGTTTCTAATTTGGTTAGTCCTCCGTTCTTTATAAATAATATTTAAAACAATTTAATTTAATTTTTCTACATGGTCAATTGAGAACATCAATATCCACAACTTTATCATTTAACAATGATAGTAATGATTAATTGGTTTTATTAATTTGTGAGTGTAAAATAAGGATGATTAGTTGGTTTTATTGATGTGTGAGTGTGAAAATTAAACAGGATATTATATATCATTGAATTTTATAATTTTTTTATACATAAGTAAATTTATTGGTAAAATGTTTTTTTTAAATACTTAAATTCATTTTTTAGTTTCTTTCCATTGAAATTGGGGGATGGATTTATTAATAATTTGTTTTATTTGAAAAGTTGGTAAAAGCTGTGATGTTGCAACTCATTAACCCTGTGAAAACCACCATTTGAGAGGATGAAATTGAGGGTTTAGCTCTCATCAAGGGTAAAAATCAAGGTGAATATGTGTCTCATGTTGAAAATATTATTATTAGTGTCATTGAATCTGGGACTGTGGATGACACAGAGGTTGTAACCACGACGATAGTAGGTAATGAAGCTAACGACAAGGGTTTACTCATGAATGGGGGAGGTGTTTATAATAGAGAAGTTGTGGTTTTGGAGCAAGATCTTTATATTGGTGAAGTGGTGGTTGTTGAACAAGAACCCTATCATGAAGAAGCTTGGGTTGTTGAGTGACAGCCCTCACCTAAAACCCTAGAATATGAAACCCCTTGCCCTCAGGTTATACCGGGGTTTCAGAAGCAAATTGATGCAGGGGAAGCCACTAGTGAGAAGGCTAAGCTTGCCACTGCTTTTAGGCCTTTTAAAATCTTCATCAAATTGATTTTTGGGCATTTTATGTTTTTTTGGGTTGAAGAGCTAAGGTTCTAGTAAAATACCTTAAGCTATAATTGGAACTCAAAACATGGATACCTTCTAGATTACAACGCCTTCTTTTCAAAGGTAAGAAAATGGAAGGTATCTTTCATCTCTCTATTTGTAATATATGCAGACATGTCAGAGTATTCTTGGATCTTCGACTACATGGGGGAGCTTTGGGAAATCCTTCCTCTTCCTAAGCCTCCTCTTACAAAGTTTCAGTTTGAAACTAGGTTCCCCAAAGTGTAGAAGCACCTCAAGAATGTCTCATGCCCTTAGGCAAGGTGGCTCAGACCCAGGTTTCTCTGATTCCTTATATATTAGATAAAGTTGAGGATGTTCCTTAAGTAGAAATCACTCATCGACATCTCTATGGATTCTATGAGTTGTTGGCAGGTAATGGTCTCATCTATCATTTCAATGGGATATGGCCATGTATAATAGACCTTTACCAATGGATCCATTCGAATTGGACCAAAGCTTGCAAGATCCTCTTATATACTAAGGGTTTCTTCATTGTCATTTTTTACAATGATGCAAATTATCAAAATGCTATGCCCTAGTTTTGGGGAAGAGATGGGCTCTTCTTGACCCCCCAAATTTTGACCCCTCCATAACTATGATCACAAATATTCCCATTTGGGTTAGGCTCCTGAATTTTTCAGCCCATCTATGGCATTCTTTAGTGTTTTTGGGTATCAGAAACAACTTGGGTCATTTTTTGGTTACTGATCCCTCGTGAACGAGTGTGGAGTCTTCAACTATGGAAATATTTGTGTAGAAATTAACATCAACAAAGGCTTTCCTGATCAAATTAATATAAAAATAAGTGATTTTCACTTGACCCAACAACTAGACTATGAGAACATTGTTTTTTTGTGTCGACTTTGCCATAAAAAATGTCATCTTCAAAACTCTTGTTCTAAAAAACTAGTTAAACAGAAACCGAGATCTAAAGCACGGAAGCCATGCAACCCACCTCATCAAGAAGAGGAGGACTCCTCTTCATTAATCATGAAGATGATGAGTATGATGATGGCATGTTATCATTAGACGAGGCTCAAAATTTAGATCTCCAAAAGCCTCGTGAAGGAGGTCAGGAGATCCAAGTTTTGTCATCCAAAAGAGAAGAACTCAGTAACAATGTTTTGACAGGTGTTGTGAAGCACAACCATGAATCAACCTCCTCAAACTCTAACAAGGATGCCTCCTTAGATTTTTAGAACAATCTGGACCGAAGTCACAAAGAAGAAAGGAACGAAAGGATGCAATAATGATCAAGCCCAAGATGCATGATTCCAATTTTTCTGCTTTTTAATTTTCCCTGTGTTATGGACTTTATTTCATGGCCATCCTTAGGCTTGTTCTCTCTATGGCCATCTTTAGGCCGGTTATATCATATGGCCACCCTATGCTATCAATGTAAAACCTTTTATACTTATATAAATATTTTTTTACTAACTTACAAAAAAAAAAATTGAAATTGGGTGACATATTATTCATGGGATCATTAGTTGTTTAAATTGAATTTTTTTAATACAAAATGGATTGAACACTCTACAAAATTTATAGGACACTAGGATTGTCTAGACTTAACAACTTAAAACTAGGGAAGCCATATAAATTAAATGGTGGGTATCAATAGACATCAAATACTTACCTCATGATACATCTAGTTTTGTCAAGATTGAAAATAAAATCATTAAAATTAACTAAAATATCACTTTCTTTTATATTATTGTTATTATTATATAAAAAATTCATGTATGAGTTAAAGATATATACATTTAAAAACATGTAACAAGATTTTTAACCATGGAGATTTTTAATTTAATTGAAAAGGGAGAAAGAGCATAAATACTTTTGAGATAATTATCAACCTTGCTGTGTGACTACTATTACGAATATTGTAGAGTATTCCATGTAGGTTAAATATACTATCCACCTAAGAGTTATTGATAATTAAAATAGAAAAATAAAAAATGGAATAACTACTTTTAGGATAAATATCAATCTTTGGTCTGTGACCACTACTAAGAGTAATCTAGAATATTCAATTTAGAATAAATCCCTAAATAAGTAAATTAAAATTCTAGAAGTCCTAATCACTTTATTTTAAATTATTGTTTTTACTTTGTCAACTAAGTTATGGGGCAATTTGGATCAGTGGCATTTTCACAAAGAATGCTTTAAAAGTACATCCATTCATTATCAATTCATTCAAAGCCCCATGCTTGTTAAACATATGTAAATTTAAAAAAGAAATAACAAGGAAAACACAGTAAAGCACTAATGGATCAAAGTTCAGTGATACTTATGGCATTATATTTTTTAATTAAATATTTAATGAATATTTAATAGAAGTTAAATTCTTACCATCTATTTAATATTGATAATTAAATTAAAACTCTAAAAAACTCTTTCTAAAATAAAAATATATATTAAAACATATATAAATATATTTAAGAAATCATGTAACAATAAAAATATTTTCTATATTCATGGTTCTTTGATCCATAATAAATTAAGAAAAATCTTCCGTAGAAATCACATAAGAGAAATTTTGGCCCACGCCTTTCAAACCAAAAAGTGTAGTTCATCATGAGGTGCAGATGAACCACACTTCAATTTAAATATTATACTCTCATTTCTACTAAAAAAAATTTAAATCGCTAAAATTCAGTGAAAATTAGTTTATAGATATTATGTTGAGTTAATTTTTTTTAAACTGTTGGAAATCATATCATAACCTAGAGGTTAATTTGTTAATACAGACTGACATATCTCAGTGTTATTCAAAGAAAATCAGGTCACCTGTAATTGCTTATGATCAATAAGAGGACAGACTTTCATTCCTGCAACGTGTCTCTGAACCGTGAACCTATTTTCTATGTAAGAAAAAACAAACTCTTAACCAAACAGAAAACATTCTTGAAACATGCTCCAAACATATCTACCATTAAAATTTTGATAACTCTATAATTAAAATTCTGAACTTGTTATTCCAAAATAAAGCACAGATTGACACGATCTTTGCAACCTCTAACGGAATTTGTCGACGGAAAAGTCTGCCCCAAAAAGCCGGCTTGGCTGAAGTTACAATTTCAACTATTTCTCTGCCAAAGGAAAACGTTGTTCCGTAAAACCCGTAAAACTTATGAAATTCTTATGTCACCTGTGTAAGAGTGGACGGTACACTGAAAAGTACGTTGAAGTACATACATGTCTGTGAGAAGCTAAAAGTTACACGTTGTCGGTTGAGTTTTTCAAAAGTAGTTGTTCAATAAATGCCATTAACTATTCTCTTATCCAAACAGCAGCCTATCTGTCTAAACAAGGATACGTGTTTGAACTTCCCGTCTATCCATGTGCTATTCAAAATATCAGCCAAGTTTTTGGTGCCGAGAGGTAGATATTTTTGGAGAGCGTGTTACTGGTGTGTGGCCACACGCAGATAAGATGTATTGATTTAAATGCAGTGCATGAATGTGGAGAGACAAAATTCAACTGGTTGCCAGATCACACTGGAAATCAAATGATGCAGCCTGGTCGACAGCGGGGTCAGTTGCTTTTCGAACGATAATGGTTTCAAATGATATGATATTTTAGGTATTCAATAATAAATTTCGAACGATAATTCCACTGAAACATATGGGAATGGAGTTTAGCATAATGCTAATAGAACTTACCGTAATCCTGTGGAAGATTTTGAATATTTAAGTGTAATTTTGAAATATTTTGGAAATTTGGTAGGAAAAACTTAATTTCACATTATTGATTTAATTACATCTATCAAAGTTGTGGAATATTTTGAAATTTACAATAATTAAAAAAACCCAAATACTTAATAAATAATTAAAATACTAATTCCACATGTTATATATATATATATATATATATATATATATATATATATATATATATTATGGCTAAGTTGTACCTTTATAAGAATGAGAGCTTAACCGATTATGTCAATAACTAAATTTGCAAAACATGGACGTTCATGATATACAAACTTGCCATACATGCGACGATAGGCTAAAGGTACATGAAGATTCAATATACAATGTTGATGCTCATGGAAGGTTGGTGTCCCTTTCGTGGAACCATGACCTTGAACTGACAATTTTCTATATCGTCATAGTTTCTCGTTTAAATCCTTATCATCTCATCTCATCTAATCTAATTTATTTATTTTTTTAAATTTATATAAATTTAGTTCAACATTAATGTTGGTAAAATCAAAATCCAATAAATTATGGTGTGCATAATATTTGTCTAAATTATTTGGTGGGCATAAAGTTTGTTTAAATTATTTTTATTAATATTAGTATAAATCTATTTTAAGTATGAATTTAATATAAACTTAGAGATCAAATTTCTTCGATGAAAATATAAGATTTAAACATTTGATTCACACATTTTTTTTTTATTTCTAATTACTTTATATTGTGTTTTTTTTTTTTATTATAGGAGACATAATTTTTCTATTTAGAACATAATTTTTAATTTTTAATTTTATTTTGAAAGGGCACGATGGACGGAAAAACTTACACATCCCCTCATAGATCCATCTCAAATATGGATCTCACATGAGCGGAAAGGGATAAAATTTCTTCCAGTGCAAACGTTTTTAAAGTACAATATACGATGTGTTATTTATCATAGTTTAAATTATATTTTTGAATTCTAAATAGAATATATATAGGACCAAATAAAAATAATAATTTTGTTTTTCTATATACATCATTTTTCTATTCAGAATATAATTTTAATTTTTAATTCTTTTTAAAAAAGCACAGATAGATGTGTAAGATTTAAATATATGATTTAAACATTTCTTTTACTTCTAATTATTTTACAACATGTTCATTTTTTAATTATAATAGACATTATTTTTTCTATTTAAAACATAAGTTACACATCCAATAAATAAGCCCCTAATCTGAATAAAAAAATATACAAAATAATTTATTAATACTTAATAAATATTTTAATTAAATTATATTTGCAAAATAATTCTTGAATACTTCATATAAATGTTTCTAAACCAATTATAATGTACATAATTGAATGTTTGATTATAAACAACCTATACATTAATTGAATGTTTGATTATAAACAACCTAATTCTGGAATACTTCATAAATGTTTATAAACCATTTAATGCATCTAATTGAATGTTTATAAACCATTTAATTTCACTAACTCGCTAATAACAAAACAACCACTAGATAGAATCATGACTCCAGAATGTCCAAGGACATGTGGCACCCGTGTGCTATCGAACTTCCCTGAGGAGATTCCTCTAATTTCTCTTACCCGGTCATTCCTTTGTATTACATTTTTGTTAATATTGTGAACCAGAACAATTGTCCAGCTTTCGCTTGGCTGATTGATACTATTTATATCAAGAAGCTGTATTTCTCATATACGCAAGCCGATCTATCCTCCCGCTTTCTGTTGTTCTATTGATTCAAGGTTCTCAGTCTGTGTAGTAGCGATTGGAAGGAGGGGCAAGGGGAACGAGATAATCCAAGATCCTCTCCTCACGCAGATGGCCAGGAAATGCCAAGGGATTGTCAATGCCCGAAAGGCTTTTTTGCTCAAGAGATGGCGCTATTCAAGGCTGGATTGGGGGCATGCAGATTTAGAGAAGCGGAACATTATTCCCAAGGGTCACATTCCGGTCTATGTGGGAAGCGAGCGCAGGCGGTTTATCATACCCACTTCATATCTCAACCACCCTCTGTTCCGTTCGCTCCTCCGCAAGGCCGAGGAGGAGTTTGGATTCGATCAGCAGATGGGTCTAACCATTCCCTGCCAAGAAGTTGTATTTGAGTATCTAATCTCAGTTATGGCAGGGAAGCATGCCGAGCCTATCACAACACTCGACGACCTCAACCTGGCATGGTTGAACATTGAAAGTATGAACTTATTTGGAGGGCTAGGGATGGCCTGAGGAATATTAAAAAGCCATGACCACATTGGTCTCCGTTATATAAGGCAGTCAAATCGTCTATCAGTGATACAACTTCTGTAATTTGTTGACAGAAGCTCGAGAGGTGAGGTTTTTTTAACAGATCTGCTGGATTTAGCAAGGAGCAGACTTTTTGGAATTTATAGTAGATTTTTGGTTAGATTTAAGTGAAAATGATCATCCGTATTAAATTGGTTTTTTTATTATATAAATTTATTTATGTTGTTTAAACTGATTTTTGTTGATTATATATAAATTCATCACCCTTAAATTTTTTATATTTGGATTATAAAAATTCACCTATCAAATGTGTGATTTCAATTAATGTTACGAAATTCTAAACAAATTAAATTAAAAAATAAAGAAGAAAACTTTCTAAACATTTACATTAGAAAAATACTAGTTTTAAAACTAAGACACTTTCTCGTTTAGCTGCTCCAACCTGGTAAATGTTCATGGAGGATACGGCTTTCTGGAACCATAAGATATGGGTTTCAGGTGAAGAAGCCATAACCTCGAACCGATTGTTCTATAGCAATGTAACAGCAGAGATTTCGACTGGTGCTTTTTATAGGAAAACGTTGTTCATGAGATTCTGTTAATTGTTTTTAAGAATGCATTTGACACACATATGGTCTATCGTTTTAGTGCGTGCCGGCCTTTACCATATGGCCAGAAGGCAACATCCCGATTCCCGATAGAGCGTGGGGCAAATTTTGTCGCCGGGCATGGAACAGAGAGGTGGCGTATAAAATTGACCAGTAATCTCGATTGGATTTTTTATAACGGACTCTTTTTTCGTAAATTATAATAGTTGTGGTTATAAAAGTAGATGAGGGGTTAAAATATATAAATATTGATCACCGAGGTCTCGCAATAACCTCGGTGATCAATATCCTTGGTGATTTTAAAAAGGCATCGGTTCTAGGCTCCGGTCTCGCATATATAAACACAGGTCTCGCATATTCAGTCTCGCATATTTAAACGCAGGTCTCGCATATATAAACGTAGATCTCGCATATTTCAATTTCAGTCTCGCATATATAAATGCAGGTCTCGCATATTTAAACGCATTCGGGCGATCTTGAGGCTCGCATATTTAAAAGGCTCCGGTATCGCGTATCGATCTCATCTGGTCTGGCATATATAAACGCTCCGGTCTCGCATACTTAAACTCATTCGGTATCACTGTATATATAAATCATCGCATTCGATCTTGGTTGTGAGGCTCGCATATTTAAAAGGTCTCGCATACTTAAACTCATTCGGTCTCGCATATTTAAACGCATTCAGTGATCAATATCCTCGGTGATTCCTCCTCCGGCTCGAAGGCTCCGGTCTCGCATATTTAAACGCATTCGGGCGATCCAGAGGCTCGCATAAATCCAAAGATTGGTGATCTTCCTCGCTCCGGTTCTGAGGCTCCGGTCTCGCATATTTAAACGCATTCGGCTATCTCGAGGCTCGCATAATCCTCGCTCCGGTTCTGAGGCTCCGGTATCGCGTAAAATGTATATATAAATCCTCGCATTCGATCTTGGTTGTGAGGCTCGCATATATAAACACATTCGGTGATCTTGGTTCTGAAAACACATTAGGTGATCTTGGTTCTGAAAACACATTCGGTGATCTTGGTTCTGAGGCTCGCTCGCCCTTCGGTGATTTTGGTTCTGAGGCTTACATTCAAATAGTAAGGGTCTCTTTGGTGATCTTGGGTCCGTCGACAACATCTTTCGATCCAATCAGGTCTGCGGGCTACGGTGGGCACATGCGATCTACAAACAGGGTTGATATCAGGTGCACACTTTCCTTTCCTTATCTTTTTCTAATACATACTTGGTCATATATTTTCAAGTATGAATATTTCACCACAGCTACCAAAGATTACCAAAGGTAGACCTAGCACAGTTACTCTACAAGGCCTCTATGAGTATATAGAATTTGTAGAGAAACGTAGAGAAGAAAGAGAAGTCAAGCTACAAACAGAGTTAGAAGCCATGTTGGCAAATAAATTTTCATCTCTTGAAGACACAATCCAAAAACAAATAGAAAATAAAATAGAACTATTGGAGAATAAAATGGTGGCAATAGAGACTAGGTTGCAGGTTATAGAAAAACAAAACCAAGATACTAACCAAACATCCCAGCAAGGAGATGCTTTAGAGAGCTTTAAAATGAAGGACATGATTAAAGATCTAGAAGAAAAAGTCAATAACCGCCTCACCCTAAATAATGTGGTAGACAAATTAGATATCAAACCAATTAAAGATGAAATGAACAAATTAATAAAATTAGACCACGAACATAACAAAAGGGCCTTGAACCTTATAATCTTTGGTTTAAAAGAGGAAGTAAATGAGGATACTTTAGCCATAGCCAAGACAGAACTACATAATAAATTACAAATTGAAACAACGTGTCTCACAGAAGCAACAAGGTTGGGGAAATTCACTGAAAATAAAGGAAGAATAATCCGAATAAAGGTGAGCTCTACTAATCATAAGTATGACATACTTAGAAAAACCTCAAGTCTAAAAGGAACAGGAATATTCATAAATGAAGATATCATTCCAGAAGATCAAGCAGAATTAAGAAAGGAGGTTCAAAAGGTAAAAGAAGCTAGAAAAGAAGGAATGGGCAATAATGAGAAATAGAAAAGCCTTTATTCGAGATAGAAACCAAAAAGATAGTAACCAATAGCAATTAAACATGCTCCGGATCCTTTGTTGGCACTGTCGGGGTTTCCCGTGGAACAAAGGCCCCACGCTAAGTTGGATTTCAAATGATGTTGATATTATTTTGCTTGTTGAAACTTGGGAGCATGAAGAATCTAAGGTCCCTAACATAGATGGCTTTACGCTATGGTCTACCTGGAAAAAGCAATCCTCCCATAGAGGCATTGGAGGAATAACTTGTTACATTAAGAAGAACATCTCCCCCCATGCTAAAATTTATAAAAACGACCCTCACAACCAATATAGTTGGATAGAGATCAGAGACATTAATAATAAAAAGTCCTACATAGCAATATGTTATTTTCCCCCCATCAATTCTAACTTCTATAAGAAGAAGAATCTAGATAAAACTAACCCTTACAATGGTTTAGAGAATGATATTTCTAGCTTAAGGAATGATGGTAATATCCTTTTAATAGGTGACTTTAATGCTCGAACTTCAAACAACCAAGCTATTATTCTAAGCAATCATTCCAACCCTAATCCTCTTTGGTTAGACAAAGACCCTACTTTGGCTAGTAGGTACAAAAGGAGCTCTGAAGACCTCGGGGAAAATTTGTTTGGGTCGGAGCTAGTCAAGCTCTGTAGTGCTCAGGATCTCATAATCTGCAACGGTCTAAAGAAGTGGCCCAATTCCAGCAAGATGACCTATATCCATGGACTTGGTAGCGGCGTGGTAGACTACGTTATTTTCGATCTCCCATTATACAACGAAATAATAAATTTTGATATCTTAAATGACCACGAACCTGACTCTGATCATAGGCCTTTACTTATAACTCTCAATTTTTTCATGGATAGAGTTCCCACAGAAAATAATACTTACAGCCAAAAGAACTTAATATTTGATAGAAATAAGAATGATCTCTTTCTAAATGAATTAAAAACGATTTTGCTTCCTTTATCTAGTATAGACAACATAAAAGACCTCTACCATAATTTTACTACAACCCTCTCATATTCTATTAACAAGTTCTCAATTGAAGTTTCAAATAATAAAAGAAATAGCAAAACCAATCCATGGTATGACAAAGATTCTAAAAGTGCGAGGAGAGCAATTAAGGAAGCTGTTGATGAATCTCTTAAAATGGACAAGATAAAAATATACAAAGTCCTAACTAAAAGGAGAAAGAGGCAGTACATTCGTCAAAGACATGAGAATCTCTTACACCTCTCTAAGGTAGCTCCTAAGAAATTTTGGAGGCAGATTCTGACTAAGAAGACTAAAGATAATAATAAAATTGCTCTTCACGATTGGAATTCCCATCTTAAAAAGCTTTATGAATCTCCAAATGTCATGGATAATTTGGAAACCCTGCTTACAACGAAAGACGTTTTCTCTTTAGAAGACATTAAGTTTGGGGTTAATCACCTCGCTAATGGGAAAGCTAAGGACATTGAAGGTTACGAGGCGGAAATCTTAAAAATTGGAGGTCCTGTCCTCATCCCCCACATTCACAAGCTTTTCAATCAAGCAGTCAAGCAAGGGTTCCCTAAGCCTTGGACTGAAAGCCTCATTATCCCTATTTTTAAAAGTGGGGATACAAATAACCCCTCTAATTATCGGACAATTATGATCATCCCTCTCTTAGCCAAGTTATATGGTAGTATTTTGGAAAAGAAGTCAAGCATATGGCTTGAAAATGAAGGTAAGCGGGCTAAAGGCCAAGCCGGTTTCAGAAGGCATCACTCAACAACAGACCACCTCGTTACGCTTAGGATCATTGCGGAGGAATGTCGTAATGATAAATCCAATTTATTTTGTTGCTTTGTGGAATTTAGAAAGGCTTTTGATAGAGTTCCTAGATACAACCTTTGGAATATATTAGAAGAGCTAAAGGTTCCTCTCGAGTTAAGAGCTGCCACTATAAGGTTATACGAGAATGTAATTGCCAAGCTAAAGAACAATGAGGGGTGGTCAAAAGATATTAAGTGTAACATCGGAGTTAAACAAGGTTGCCCCCTCTCCCCTACCCTATTTGGCATTTACATCGATAAGCTTGAAGGCTACTTAGAGGAAGCAGGATGTGATGGCACGATCTTAGCTGGGATAGTCGTCATCCTTCTTCTCTATGGTGACGATATTGTTCTTTTGGGAAGGTGCCCATCTGATCTTGATAAGCAACTCAGGCTTCTTAAGGATTTCTGCTCTACCATGGGTATGACTGTTAACACTGACAAAACAAAAGTTATGATTATCAAATCCAAGAAGGACACTTACGCTAATTTTATGTATGAAAATAATAACTTGGAGGAAGTGTATTCTTACAAGTACCTAGGAATTGATATTCATCACAAGCTCAAACTGGAACCATAGCATTGAGAAAAGGATTAATGGGGGGTGGAAAGCCTATTTTGGTCTTGAAAATAATTGTAAAATAGCAAACCTCGTAATGTGGGATAAAAAGAAGTTCCTCTTTGAAACTTTAGTCACTCCTGTTATCTTATATGGCTGTGATGTTTGGGGTTGCAGCATCTCCAGAGAATCATGGAGAAAGATTGAGCAAATTCAGAAGCGTTTTATAACTTATAACCTGAAAATTAAAAGTAATACACCCTATCATATTCTCCTTATCGAAGCAGGTCTTTCCCCTATTGAGAGCCTAGCTATGATTAGGTTTCTATTGTACAAGAAAAAATTCAATAACATAGATGATCATAGACTTCCTAAGCTAGCTTTAAATTCCAGCCAAAACCACCTAAGGCTCAATCGGGGGTGGCATAAAGACACAAGGGCCTGGTTAAACTATTGGGAGATCAATGAGAATGATGCATTGCAAGACATAAATAACATTAAAGATATTGTTATTTCTAAGTTCAAAGAAAAAATGTGGTGTGAGAAAGATTTAGCGGCTAAAAGAAAATTAAGTTATTATAAGAAGGTCATCAACCCCACCTTAGAAGATCAAAAGTATCTCTCTATTTTAACTAGCTCAAAGAAGAAAATTAATATAGCAAAGATTAGAATGAATTCTCATGAGCTCCATAGTGAAACAGGTCATTGGGTAGTTCCTAAAATGCCATGGATGGAAAGGATCTGCCATATATGTGAGAATAGGAACATCGAGGATGAAAACCAATTCCTCTTAGAGTGCCCCGCGTACAACCACATTAGATCTCAGTTTCACAATATTTGTTACAATACTGACCTTCCTAGCCTTTTACAATGTCAAAATTATAGTGAGCTCGGAAGGCTTCTCTCCAAGCTTTTTGAGCATAGGAATAAAATCTTAAATCAAATTAAATAATTTGTTTTTAGGTCCGATAGACCAATGTTTGGTCTCAGGGGACGTTAACCATCATCATCATCATCATCATGTTCAACACTAATGTAATTATTTCAAATTTAATCTTGTTTCAAGTGTGTAAATTATTTTTCTCCCCTATGTACACTGACAAAATTTGTAAATTAGGAAACATTATGTATCTAATATCTATGTATATGTTCCAAATTAATATAATAATTTGAAATTTATTAATTTCTTTAAAATTTTGTTTTTATGTTTTGTATTAGGTTGAAATTAACATAGGATGAAAGTATGAAGATGGGTTATAGGGTTTAGTTAAATGTGATAATAAAATTTCAAGTTTTTCTTTTTTAATTAATTGAAGTCTTCAAAACTTGTATAAGCATTTAGAATTTTGATTAGAAGTCGAGAATTTTGTATCGTATAATATGTCAATTTTCCATTAAATGAAATGTTTCTCCTTACAAAATTTCACAATCTTAAGATATATGCCTAGGTGGCATGACTTAGTCTAAAGTGTGTAATTTAATATATATATATATATATATATATATATATATATATATATATGAGCATAATCTACAAGAAGGGAGCTAAGTTTCTCATATTAATTTTTTTTTTAATGCAAAAAGATATTTTTTATTATTTTTAGAAGTTAGCCGAGTAATATTTCAATTGCATTGAGTTTAAAAGAAATTATATGAAAAATATAGTATGAATTAAAAAATGTTAAACTCATATGCTATTGGATAGAGGATTCTTCATGAATCAAATTTGAACACCAATTGAGGATAAATTTAGCCCTAATTCCGCTAGGGTATAAAATGGAGTTGCAAATTTTTTTTGGAGAAGGGATGTTGAAATTGCTAATTTGAGGACTTGATAGGTAAATTTGAAATTTAAACCCTCCATAGAACCATTTACATGGTTAATAGGAGATCAAAATAGAGTTGTTGCTAGATCGAGTTATTATCCAACTAAAATGGAGTTGCAATCTTTTTTGGAGAACGGGTGTTCAAATGGCACTGAAATGGAGTTGCAATCTTTTTTGGAGAAGGAATGTTGAAATGGCTGATTTTAGAACTTAATAGGCAAATTCAAATTTAAAATCTCCATAAAGCCATTTACATAGTTAATAGGAGATCGATCTAGAGTGGTTGCTAAATGGACGAGCATATTATGCTCAATAAGGCATCTATAATTTTATTTTTGAATCATCTAGAATTAAAATTTTATCTCATTTTAAAATTCCAAATCTTATTAGAATTTTTGTTATAATGTCATGTAAAAACTTTATTAAATTAAATATTAATAAAAACTTTATTAAATTAAATATTAATATTAAAAGAATATTAATTTTATTATATTAAATTAAATGATAAAATGATATTAATAAAAAAATAGTATTAGTATATTTTAATGTTGATATTAAATTTATTAATTTTCTCTAGGGGTAGCTCAATTGGCAATGGCCATGGAAATGAAGTCTCACTGAACCGGAAGTCTTGGGTTCAAATCTTGTGCTATCCCCTCGATCGGGGTGAGAAGTTGGAGATGATGAAGATGTAGTCCTACCAAGCTAACAACTTTTTTAGTATTAATTTTGGATTAATATAACATTATTAACATCAATATAATATAAAATCTCTTATATTATAATATATGCTAGCACAACCACATTAATAAATGTGGTTGATATAGGCCATAGGCATCAACAAATGAGTCATTAACAAAAAAAGAGTCATTTCAATATGTATGTTACTAATTTGAGTCATTAACACAAAAAGAGTCATACAATATATATGTTACTAATTTTATTTAACCTGATTTTTTTATAAATCTAACATAATAGAATATATAATATTTTTAAAATCTTGAAGTAATCATAATCTAAAACTACCTATAAAGAAATAAAACCTAAATAGTTTCAATTGGAAGACATGAAACACTCTATGTAGCTTTGATGGAGGTAGCTGGAACATTAATATTTTAGAAAATTTTAGATAATATTTCAAGGAAAATGATCATTTTCCCTCTAGGTGAATGTACAATGCACATTTGAAATCCTGCATTTTAAATATGTATTATATAAAAAAGTTAAATTAGCGTACAACAACAAAATAAGATATATATATCTATATATATATATATATATATATATATATATATATATATATATGTTAATTGTCAAAGTATTTTAAAATTTTTGAAATATAAAGTGAGAGAGTGGGAGGGAAGGGTAAGAGAGAGAGGGGTACACAAATATGGAGAGAGAGAGAGAGGAGGAGAGAGTCTCTGATAAATATAAGGAACTCAAGAGATGGAGTCGGACAAAAAGGTAGGGAAGGAATCTGTTCAAAACATATAGAGAGAGAAAGAGAGAGAGTGAGAGTGACAAGGGAGAGATGTAGAGAGAGTGTCTATGTTTGGAGGTGAGATAGAAAGACAAAGAATGACTCCTAGATGGAGAGAACAGGGGGAGAGAGAATGACAGAGGGAGGTAGACAGTCAATAGAGTTGCAACACGAAGCTCAAGAGAGAGAGAAAAAGAGAGTGAGAAAGTGACGTGGGGGAGAGATAGAGGGAGGTGGGAGAGAAAGGAAGAGAGAGGACTTGAGAGGGAGGGAGAGAGAGAAGGAGTTGGAGGGGGAGAGAGAGGGAAGTAAGAAGAAATACATCTAGAGAGCGAAAGGCGTAGCGAGAGAGAGAGAGAGAGAGAGAGAGAGAGAGAGAGAGAGAGAGGAAGTGACAAGGGAGATGGAGAGAGAGAGGGAGAGAGGAGAGTGGGAGGGAAGATAAATAGAAGGGGAGAGAAAGGGAGAGATAGAAGGGGAGACAATGGTAGAAAAGGGGAAGAGAGAGGGAGAGGGAGAGGGGGGAAGACATAGATAGATATATAGAAACAATGTGTATGTTTTTGTGGTGATATAGAGAGATGAAGAAAGAGAGACATAAGGAGATAGAGATATAGATGGAAGGGGCGAGAGGGAAGAAGAGAGATTGCCATCATATTTGAATTTTTAAAAATTGAATAAAACTTGAATTTCCATCATAACGAATTGATTGAAGTATTTGGGATAACTAATTGTAAATTTAGGAAAGTTGATACCGTTATATAAAACTATAGAAATGTTGCCATATATTGTTGTTTGACACTTATATTAAATTTCAATAAGATTGTCTTATATCATGTTATGAATAAGCTCTTGTAGATAATATCAAAATAAATAATGTTGAATAAAACCTATTTGTTGTTTAAATGAAATCTTTTAATATTAAAATTGAATAAAACTTATTTCAATCATATTTGTGTTTTGTAATTGAAATTTGAGATAAGAAATTGATTGAAATACTTAAAAAAGTTGTCTATGCAATGATATATGGGTGGGTCACAAAATTTTCATATATATCTATAAATTTTCATATATATATATATATATATATATATATATGGATTACTTTATAATTCAAATAATTTATTTTTAAAATTGAGTTGTAATAACGTACATGTTGATTGCACTAAAAGATATTTTCTACAAAGCCAATATGAAGTGGGATTGGAATTATTTCCATATTCAATATTAAATAGATACATGATAGACTTTAGTTAATTTTAAGTATCAAAGTGACTTGCATCATACATTTTAAGATTGAACTTATTTTCTTATTCTATGAAACTGGAAATCAATATTGAACATATATTTTGCTAATAAAAGTTATAGTATATAGAAAAAATATTAAAATAGTGAAATAATTTCAACAGATTCATTTAAAATTCAAAAATTAATGAGCATCCATAACCAAGATTAATACAAATCCATAAATTGAAATAGTGAATACATGTATCCATAAGCTATCCATATGAAAGTATATGCAAGTTACAAATATCACATGAACATCCATAAACTGAAATAATAAGCATCCGTAAACTATCCATGTATGGAAATATACAAAGTTTGTATGACACACGTGAATATGCCATATGAAATGAGCTTGAAAAATATACAAACTATGACACTCTAAGTACCACCATATCTTTTATGTGAATTATGCTGCACAAGGTAAGTGTCCATACGTTGGTACTACAATATAATACATTCAAATTAAAACTAATTAGATCATTGTTTATATAAAATAAATAATATGGAAATAAATTGTATTGAAACACTTTTTTAGTTACATATATACATGAATCTACTAACCTCAGTCTAATCCAAATGTAAGTCCGATAGGATGGGGATCTGATCATGAATCTAGGTTTGGTGCTCCCCTTCCCATGGCTTGATGATTGGGGCCTACGTTGATGGAACTGCATCATCAGTTCCTGTAAACTCAACATCCCACTCAAGTCTCCACATAAAAATGACATCAACGACACTTTGCATATGGGCCTGCGTACACAATAGCAAGGCCAAATTATAATTAGTCTACAAATTAATTAGCATATTTATGTAAATTAAAAAGAGAAAATGTTGAAATAATAGGAATAAATAAGTTCAGCTCAATAGTTGGTCCATGTGGTAGTACGTAACAACTCTCCTCCACAATAGTGAACATATAAGGCGGAGGTGGAGGTGGAGGAGAACCCATGGAATTGTGCTCTGGTCGAGAAAACCTTAGCTGATCAACTGGCCCCTCGGATGACCTCGTAAGCTCATCCACGTGGTTGGGACATGTCTACATGTTATCATGAACTTATTAATATAAATTATGCAATCTAATATGAACTAGAAATTTCAATATAAATAATTATGCATAATTTGACAATAAGAGTCAAAGCTTCGTATATATATGTACTTAGTTTATGTCACGCAGGCCATGCAACCTCCAAGTCTCGTGAATGACATCACTATACATAAATGTATGTGTCAAAAGTTGATCAAAGGGTAAACTCGCGAGAAATGTTTCATCATATAAGGGCACGGTGGGTCACGAGGTAGTGGTGGTGGTCTCCTAATCTCTCCATATAATGCAACATGCGCACTAGCAAATGATGCCCACATCTTGTTTGCAATAGTCTCCCGTATCTCACCACCAAGATGCGACAATTACTTTATTTCTCCACGTAATACCAAGCTTTGAGACGGTAGTTTCAAGAAACTCAAAGGTGGTGGTAAATGCCCAATGTCCCTACAAGCCCCCTCATGCTCATAGGTATGTCCCATGCCAATACCATAAAAATGAGATCCAATATTAGTGTAATACAAGGTCATATGTAAGACAAACTCTACATATAAATGTTTAGCAAAATAAATGGCGACCTAGTCATGGTTGGAGAACTTGCCCCAAGCTCCAATGATTCTATAATAAACTAAAGGGGTTGCATGAAAATTACTAGAATATTTCATTGGGATTAGACCTTTATGTCTAGAAGGAAGACTCAGAGGGATGTTGAATAACTCCCCCCAAAGATCAAAGTCTTTAGTCGCTTCTTTCATCACCTCCCAAGAATCTAGACCTCTAACCTCATGCCTCCTAACCCTATGTATGAACTGTAATATGTGTTTATGTGGGCCTAACCTCTGGTATGTCTCAATCAACCTAGTCATGCTATCCAACATCAAAGACAATGTAAGATGAGTCAGTGAATTGATAGGGATATTATGTATCTCTATTGTGATCTGTGTATGACGAGTTGTAACCTCCTCTATTGTGATCTGAGCTATAACATCATCCCACAGAGGGATCAATGCTGCACTCTAATCCTTAGATTCGACCTATAGATGACTTTTAAATTATAAACATAATTTAACATCTATATAGTTAACGAACTATAAGAAATGTAGCATATACATTAAATTCAAACACATCAGTTGAAGACAATTTAAAAATTAAAGAAAAATTGAAGGCATAAACATATAAAGTTTATAGAGGATTTAAAAATGCAAGAGTTGTACTTGAAATGGGCGAAGAAGGTCCACTAGATGTAGCATATACATCAATAGAGATATAATCACTACCTGTAACACTCTGATTAGCATCAGAGGTAGGATCTAAATGGGAACATGAAGTCTCGGTGGGCTACATGATCTATGACGAGCCTGACCATGTATAATATAACCTCTCACACTATGATGGCTTGCAGTTGGGGGGTGTATATGGGATGCCTTGACATATTACATATAATACATATAATACATATAAACTAATCCAAGAAAATAATGTTGACAAAAAAACCATTTCTAAACTCAAGTAGAATAATCTAACCTAAAGTCCTAAACTTTAGAGTCCATTTTTTGATAATTTATCAACCAAAGTACATTGAGTTTCATATAAACACAATCAGAAGAAGTGATCAAATCTACCCTCAAACTTTTTCTGATTCCAAAAGAATGCATTTTATTCATAGCACATAAATATGCAAATAAATATGTAAAAAATTGAAATAAACCCATTTACAAAACTAATAAAATTTCATGCCAACCAAATACTACATCATACTTTACTTTCTTAATGTTTGACTTTGACACATGACATGTACTAGGTGCAAGCACATGAAGACAATCTTTCTTGTACAACACACTACATAATGAAACAATATGGTACAAATTAGAAACTTGAGTCTAAATGATTTTATTTACTAGACCAAATACACATTTCATGGTGGATTTAATGTATATGAATGATGTATTGTTAATATATATATATATATATATTCTATGTTAAATGTTATAGGTTATATTATGTTAAAATTATGCACAATGTATATGTTACACTATGTTATACACACACACACACACACACACACACACACACACACACATATATATATGAGTTGTAGTAAGCCCTAAGGGTTAGCTCAGTTGGTCGTGTTTCCATTGTTAAGTATCTCGCCAATTGGGAGGACACGAGGTCAAATATCTTTGATGCCTTTGGGGTTAGGTCCCTCCGGGTTGATTTGCCTGGATTTTTCCCGTGGATGTAGTGGGAACTCAGTGTCCATGAACAACCTTGAGAAAACAACTATGATTTGTAGTTTTAGTTATGATCTGATATCATATATATATATATATATATATATATAACTATGTGATATGTTATAACCTTATAATTACATAGTTATAGTTATGTTACATGTTATGTTTTATATGTTTATGTTATAGAGTTCTATGTTATAACTTTATGTTATGAAATATATATATATATATATATATATATATATATATATATATATATATATATATATATATATATATATATATAAGGTTAAATAGTTGTAAAACTATATATATGTGTGTGTGTGAGAGAGAGAGAGAGATGTTATAGTTAAATAATAATTAAATATATAGTTACATGTTATGTTATATAAGTTTATATATATTATGTGAAATGTTATAATTATATATACCTAATGCCATATATATATATATATATATATATATATATATATATATAACAATTTTATTTTTTTAGATTTTTATTTTCATGATTAATATATAATTTTTAAAACTAGAATCTTATTATATTTATTATTAAAAAGATACTTAAATTATAAATTAATTTAAATTTAAATAATAAAATAAAGTGAAATTTCTTATTTTAGAAATAGATGTTCATTATGAGCAGCCATATTCATCGTGTCAATTTCAAGCTCTTAATTTATTTATTTATTGGTTATAGTTTCATTCTTTTCTATTTTGGAATTTTTTGGGGTATATTTTTGGTCAAATTTGTTAGAAATTAAAAAATGCATAATAAATAACAAAAAATTATAAAAAATTGAAAATTTATTTCACAAAATTCCTAAAGAAAAAAATTAAAGTCTAAAATAATTAGAAGAAAATGTTTAAATTACAATTCAAAATCATAAAATATGCGTCTAATACAAAAAAATATTGCAAGTAAGAAACAAATTTAAAACCTAAGTTATAGTTTTTTTTGTGTGGTTTCAAAGTGTTTTCTAGGTTGTTTTGAAGACTTTTTTTTTTTATGGTTCTCTAGGTTGGTGTTATGGTTTTCTAGCTTATTTTGAAGGGTCTTTTTTATGGTTTTCTTGGTTGGTTTTGTGATTTTATAACATTTTTTCAAGGTTTTTTTTGTGGTTTTCATAGTTTTTGTATGCTTGTTTTTTTTAATTGATTGATTTTCCTGGTATTTGTACATGGTTATTTTTATCTTCAAATTAATTATTTGTTACATTTGCAAAAAAAATAAAAATAAGAAAGCCACAGGATAGTGTACCTACCTTCATTTGAGCCTCTGTGATGTTGGCGGGGTGGTTGGCGAGATTGATTTTAATGTTCCATTGCAAACCGCATGCCTGGTATATATAAGAAAAAAGGGCTCGATCGAACGTTAATGCTCGATTGACCCTTAAAGCTCGATTGAGCGCTATAGCTCAATAAATCATTATAGCTTAATTAAGGGTTAGATTTTAACCCTCAATCGATCTATCTTTTTAGCACTTAAAAAAGGACCAATCGAGCCATTGATTTTTCCACCCAAACATGCCCTCTTTCGCAAAAAAGTGTAACCCAACTCCATGCTTTCGTGCTATAATCATTTGATTGTTCAAATTATTGTATGTAGAAATAAATATACTCTATTGTTTTGACTTATAATATGATTTCTGAAATCAATGTAATGCAACCATTTAATTGTTAGAAATTAGTTTTCACCATATATCATCATTAAAAATCAATAAAATTTATCATTTTTCCTTAAATCATTGTTAATCAATGCAACTACTTGATAGCAATACTATAATAATGATAAATCTCCATTAAGAGAAATATGGTCTATAAGACCTTAAGAAGGTAAGATATTACTGGGGATTCTTTGGTCTTTTATTTCTAACCTGAAAAAGCATTAAGAGAAGCTTTTTGAAATCACTATAGTTGTGTTGTGTGTGACAATATAAGAGAAAAAAAAAATTAGCCAAAGAGGCAATCTATAATCCAATATAGGAGAGATGTAGTCCCACAATGTTATATTAAAAATAATTAAATAATAGTTACATTAAAAAATAAAAATATTAATAAAAAAAACTTTCACGGTTAACCATAAATAAATTACTTTAATGGAAAGTAAAAAAATATAAGACTTTTTTATTACCACTCTTTTTTTGTGCTACGAAGAAGTATAATTCCTTCACTACTAAATATCGAGTTGACACAACACACACACACACACACACATAGTGTAGATGTTGCAACATTTGAATGGATGATTGGCCTCAAGAAAAAGTTTGGTCGTAAAACCCCAAAATGCAATTTATATCATCTATATATAGGATAAAAAAGAAATAGATTTTTTGGAGGAAAAAAACATGAAATAGTTGTATATGTCATCTGAGTCTAGGTTTATTGAACAAAAAAGACAAAATTTGATCTTGTCTAGCAGTGGAAAAAGAGCTCGAAGGAGCCATTCTAAATAAACCAATGAAATCCATTGTGCTACACTATGCCATGTAGATCAAAAATATAATGTAGAGAAACTTGTTTTCCTATAGAAGCTGTAAAAAATATAGTAGTTGTAGAGAAAAAAGAAACTAAAGTAAAGCAACAGATATATGCTCATCAAATAGGAATTGCTAATAAATATGGGAGTTATGTAGGAAGGTTGATGTGCTAATCATGCCCGGGGGCATAGTTGGTGGTTCTTGATGGTTCCTTCATGGTTTTCTTGTATTTTCGACTATCCTTTATCTAGTGCCAAACCTCTGTTTGAAATTTGATCGATCATTTATTTATGTTCCTTGTAGATGTGTGAGAAAGATATGAGAGAAAAAGACCTTGTTTTTTGAATAAAATTTTGATAAAGTGGAAGGAGTGTGTAATTTTTTAGACCAGAGGTTCCTTACACCCATTTGATAACAACCAATGAATCAACATATATATGAACCTTGGTGAGATGTAGATAAAGAAGCAATTTGCAATAGTAATTTCTGAGAAAAAAACTGCACAATTATTAGACAAATGTCCAATGTTATAGGAGAATGAGAATTGGAGAGTTGGTCAAACAGATTATGCCTCTTGAGCCTCATATAGAAAGAGTTTGTTGTGATGCCCCATCAAAGAAAGTGTATGGTTTTTATTTGACAATTTCCACTTCATTTCTATGTCAATTTTGTATAGAAGTTGGAGGATTCATAATAGATGATAATAAGACTAGACTATTTATAACCACCCCGATAAAATATTGTCCTTGATTCTCTAATGTGCTATTTGTCTCCAGTCAAATACCTCATCAGTCAATCAGAGTGAGTTCTCTAATGTTTTTGGGAGATTTATTTCCCAACCAATTTTTTAGGCAAGCATTCATAACGGCTCTACTTCATGTGTGTATGTTACCAACTTTTTTCTTTATCTTAGCCCAAGTATTAATACCAAAGGGGCATGTTATGAAAATACGAGGAGTGCCCTTAGCCTCTTCCAGACATAATAAACATCTACTAGGCCCACAAAATTACATTTTCTGTAAGATTTCTAAAGTTGGCACTTTATTTTTTAAGAGAAGCCACATAAACAATTTTGTTTCTGGTATTCATGTCTACATGTTTTTACCCGCCACAGAGGAGGTTAGGCATTTGGCTATTTAGCTAAGGAGAGATAACCAATTTGGGAATGTAGATGCACGAAAGGGCATGATACCATACCAAAGTGTCCTTGATAGGTGAGAAAGATAGAAGGTCACGACATAGAGCTGCAAGATACCTATTTTATTCATCGGCTATAAACCCTTCCAATTGTAAGTCTGAAGTATGCTTCCAAGTGTGGGGGGGCCTCAAACCCATCTGAATAGGTGGTTGACTTAAAAATAAAATTCCATGATTATGTATACTTGAGTGAGTTGATCAGAAAGTATATCAAAATCACCACAACCTATCCATTGATATTTCCATACAAGAAGTTTGGTGTCACCCCCTATTTTCCATTGAAGGCATTATAGAATGGTAGAAGAATAAATTTTAATTGCTTTCCAGACTAATGATTTGATTATAGAGGTTGTATTGGGGCATCAATAAAATCCAATATTGCAGAGGGGTATATATGTTTCTTATCCATGACTTATGGCCAAAGCCATGAACCCTTAATTAATTTCCAAAACTCCTTAGAAACATGTGCCTTTGAGAACCAATTGATATTTTTTAAATCCTATCCTCCTATCTATTGTGGGAGGGAAATGGAAGACCAAGATATAAGGGCATAAGGATGACGATCCTATTGTCGTGCCTGTAGATATCTTAAAGAGATACTCTTAATTTTGTGTAAGACTCCCAAGGGGACCCATGCAAGGGATTCCTAATAAATAGGAATATCCTCTATTATAGCCTTACCAAGTATCAACCTACTTACTTTGGAAAGAAATCTATTGCACCAATTCCTGATTTTGCGTTCTATTTTTACGATGCGCTAGTCTCGGTCTTGCTTTTAGTAGTAAGTTGGTTTTCAAAAGAAACCTAGATATTTGATAGGGTCTCTCAAAGGAGATAAGGTGTTAGAGAGGATCCTAGAGACAATATCAATATCATCTCGGTAAGTGCATTTCCAATTAAGGAGGACTTTACATAGTTGATCATCATAGTAGTTGTTAGAGAGAATAAGTCCAATATATGATTCATGGCTTGAAGATTGTCGACATCCATCACTAGAAAGAGAATGATATCATCCACAAATAGAATATGTGTGATCTAACAATCCCATGAGATCTCAATTCCTTTAATAAGATGATAATTTTTTGAATAAAAAATGGCCCTGCCAAGAGCTTTGTCCACTAATCCAGGATATTTTCTTTGGTGATGTTAGTAGAATTGCATAAAATAGAATATAAAACCTTAAATGTGACAGTAAGGAGGTGAAAAAAAATAAAGGGACCATACATATAATGCACCAATATTTGATAACAAAGTTCACTCACATTATGTGAGCTACATCTCCAGGTCTAGCTACAAAGTGGAGACTCTTCTATATAATATCAGTGAAATTAAAAGGAAAGTGCATGGAAAAATACATCATTATACATCACTTCTAGGAGTGACTTGAAATGGGATGCTCAAATCCCAAATCTGACTATACTAGTAAAATCCTTGTGAACATCTGAGTAAAATGAGTATAAACTCAACCAGATTTTGACATCATCAACTCTTGTCCCCTAAAGAATCTCCCAGATTCCATATTGGAATATTCTTTAGAATATTTTTGAGAATATTCCATGGAATATTCTTCTCGATCTGTGCACCACAATGTTTTGCAGCCTCCTGGTTCCTTTGCTTGTGGTTCTTTCTGCTCAGTTCCACCTCAACATGTTGGCCCCTTAATCCTCTGTGCGTTCAAATGTAATGACTGGTTTTTATAGTGGGTCACTAATAAACTAATCAAATTATCATCAACTGGTGTTTTAGTTAGCATGTTATGTTTAGACTATTGTTGGTCTGGCGATTCATGGGTTCAAAGCCTCAGAGAT
Organism: Pinus tabuliformis; assembly: GCA_031772625.1. Taxonomy (NCBI): domain Eukaryota; kingdom Viridiplantae; phylum Streptophyta; class Pinopsida; order Pinales; family Pinaceae; genus Pinus; species Pinus tabuliformis. The sequence goes on along the minus strand of CM062806.1, from coordinate 307,454,108 downwards.
CCATTTTTGTATATGAAACAATATTATATGACAACCTCCAACAATTTTGGCATGGGTGCTGCAAATTTTGGCAGTTATGAAAAATATAAACATAACTAAAACTTTCAATAGATTTATTTGAGCTCCGCTAAATTTAGTTCTTGATTTGGCTGCTCTTCCAACTTGGCGATGGTCCAAACTTATTTGGCCCCAATCAAAAAATTATACTTTTGCCAAGTTTGACTGTAACTTTGACTGAGCATAATGTTTGCATACGAACTTGGATTGAGGCATTGTTTGCATCATTGGATTCCTTTTTATGAGATATTTGATTTGATTATGGTTTTATTGAGAGCTAAGGACTTTGATTTTTAAGCCTTTTAGGATCCTCCTAGATCATTACTCCCCACTTAAGGGCTCTTGGTCCCAAAAATTTACATGTAGAGATCATAAATGTTTTCTTTGATTTAAAATAGAACCCATATCCGTTGTTATCCAAATAAAGGCCTAAATATCTCTATGTTTCATACTCAATTGATGTTATACATTTCATCACCTTTACAATTTTTTTCCCATTCATAGGGTCTTTAAAAAGCAACATGTGATTCATAATGGTGGTGATACTCATCTACTTAAAAAGGCTACACATATCTTCCCTAACAAGGCTAATGGGATTTCTTCCTATAGTTGGCTTCCTTGTTGAATAACTTCATCGGTTGATTCCTTTATAGGTGCTTTCATATGATTCTAGTCCTTATCTGGGCATATCTATGGATGGAGCTTACAACATGTGGCTTTTTGATGTCATCCATTTTTTGAAGGGCTATAATGGATTTTTTTCCTCCAGACTTCTTGACCCTATTTTGTGTCTCCTTCCTAGGTGACATAATCTTTCTTGAATGGTTTCCTTTGGTGTCGCTTTGGCTAGGTGAAATTAGTTCTTTCTTTGAAATGATCACTATCACTAAAAGTTGTGATGTGATCTCAACATCTTACACTAACTCAAATTTGTCGCTTGAAGATTTTCCTACCTCCATGGGTTTAAAGTGCCATTCTTTAACATCCTCTCTGACATAACACCATTATCCATATCAAGGTATTTCCACCACTTGGATGGGATTCATAATGCCTTGGACATTGGCTCCTAAGCCCTTTCCATAATATCCCATCTTCTTTATTAGATTCAAACCAATTCTCTTCGTGTTTCATTCAAATGCATGAAAAGCGACATCACAATGATAAAATGAAAATCAAAAATCATTGACACTGTTAACTCATTTGCTAATTATGAAGTAGGAGATGATGGCTTCACGAAACCTTCATTACACTTCAACCTTTCGAAGGCCTCTTCTATGGCTTGTAAACAAAGTTGCAATCCTTTCTTTTCCTCCTGTGCTTCTTATAGTAGTCTTATCAGTTCATCATTCTCTACTTGAATTCTCTAGTTTATCTCCTCAAGTTCTTGGAGCCATTCATTATTTCATGTTCTGCCCATCATTGGTCTAACACATGCAATCCTAATAGCTTATATCTTCATCTCATTGCCTGAATTAGAACCTAGATCATGTTGCACTGTAGAAATAGGTTTTTGCTTCACTTTTCCTCCACACTTCTTAGGCTCTAACTCTGGATGTAGTTTCTAACAATGGTCCTCATCATGCCCTTATTTCTTGCAATGAGTGCGAGATGGTTTTTCTTCCTTTTTCTTTATTGCCAGTATCTTCTTTGCATGGTTTTCTTTTTCATGCTTTCTCCTATTTTCAAGGTGAATAGCTTTCGCACTAGCTTCATTAAGAGTAGTGAGATCAAATAATAACAACGAATTCTGAAGATAATTGTGCAAAGCGTCAATATATTTTATCAAAGTATTTGGTGAGTCTAAAGGAATATTCAATGCCAGTGCTTGCTTCGTAAAGTCTTTTGTATATCTTTGATCATTCTAACCTTTTCCTTGTCTCAAATTTTTCCATTCCATCATCGATTTTTGTTGGTAACCTAATGGATAAAATTACCCTCTTAGTGGAGAAACAAACTCAGACTATGAAGAAAACATTTTACCACTATGCTTGCTACCTTTCTCAAGTTTTCTCTCCCATCACACAAGAGCCATGCCTCCTAGTAAATGGGTCCTAGCTGAATATTTACTTCATCCTCTTCAATTTGTTGTGTATAAAAATACACTTTGATCTATCTAATCCAATTTTTTAGCTTTTCTGGATTAGCTTCTCCATTAAAGATGGGAAAAATAAATTTCACATCTAACTTTAAAAAAGGATTTTAGAAGCATCTCTATGATGACAATGAGATGAAGAAGAACATTCACTTGAATATGGAGATGGAGGTTCACGAGGGTCTCCTCCATTTCCTTGATTTACCGAAGCATTGTCCTCTACTTTATCTTTCTTCTTATTTTCCTTCTTTATTATTCTCTTCTCATAATTTGGTAGCAATTTTTCTACCATGTCTGCCATCCTATAAAAATATTTGTGGAAATATTTTTCATTCTCGGTGTGAACATCATCATTCTCCATTTTCTTTCTTTTTGTTGCATGTCCAATATTTGGGTCAAGTGACTTGAGTTTTCCTTTTCCCTCTTTGAGTTTGGCCCTAGTTATCATCCGTACTTGCAATCCACATAAAAAAGAAGATTGCTTTGATACCAACATGGTATGTGATGTTTTCTTTGGTGATGTTAGCATAATTTCATAAAAGAGAATTTGAAACCATAAATGTGATGCTTTAAGAAGAGGAAAACACATAAAGAGACCATAAATATGATGCACTAATATTTTATAATGGAGTTGACTCAAAATTGTGTGAGATACGTCTCCGGGTCAACCGTAAATTGGAGAGGCCTCTATTTAATCTCAACAAAATGAAAAGGACAGTACATGGAAAAATACATCATTATACCTCACTTCTAGGAGTGATCTAGAAATGGGCTACTCAAATCAAAAATCTCACTACACTAGTGAAGTCCTTGAGAAATTTTGAGTAAAATAAGTATAAACTCAACCATATTCCCATTGAGTCAACTTTAGACCCCCAAAAAATATCCAAGATTCGATAATAGAATCTTTTAGGAATATTCTTGAGAATATTCTAGAGAATATTATGTGGTAATATTCTTCTTGGTCTGCATACCAACAAGGTTTTATGACCTCCTAGTTCTTATTCTTGTGGTTCCTTCCACCCGGTTCCACCTCAACCCATCAACCCCTTGCTTATCCGTCCATTCAAATATAATGCAAATTTTTTATAATATGTCATCAATGGACTTACCAAAGTCTAGCCAGTTGGAATTTCAGTTAGAATGTTATGTTTAGAATGTTTTTGGTCTGGTGGGTTGCAGGTTCAGACCCTCGGGGACCAATTTTTGTATATAAAACAATATTATATCCCAACCTCCACCAATTTTAGCGTGGGTGTCACCATGTTTGGTAGTTATGCCAAATCTAACCGTAACTAAACTTTTCTCCATATTTATTTGAGCTCTGTTGAATTTAATAGCCATTTGTTTGGTTAGTCAACCAAGTTGGCAACGATCCAAAATTATTTAGCACCCACTAAAATCTTATCATTTTTCCAAGCTTGAGCGTAACTTTGAATGTGCATAACTTTTGCATACAAACTCAGATTGAGGCGTCGTTTGCACCATTGGATTCATTGTGAAGAGATATTCAATTTGATGTTGGTTTCACTAAGAGTCAAGGACTTTTATTTTTATGTCTTTTAGGATCCCCCTAGATCATCCATAAGTAATAAGAGGAGAGGGGACATCCTTGTCTGAGCCCCCTCTTGGGGTTGAAAAAAGAGGATGCAAATCCATTGATTAATAGGGACATTGAGGATGTACTAATATAGTTGTAGCAACGTAAACTTTGAAATGGGAATTGATATGATTACCCATTTTTTTGATGTCGTAAAAAAATCATCTGATTTTGGAAAATGCTGATTCAAAATACATAGTTTTTTTCGGAGCATATTTTTGACACTTTAAATATTATTATATATCAAATATAAATATTTGTTTTTAAATGTTAGTGATTTTCATGCTGATTTTGAAATGTGTTGATGCAGCATCAACCCCTCTTTTTAGAGGGCTTATTTTTTACACTTTGAATTTTCTAATGTATTAAGTGTGGATTTTTTTTTTTAAAGTTACATTTTTTTTACACTTTAATTTTTTTTATGTCCAATTGTTTTTTAAATGTTGATTAATGAACAAATTTTCTAGTTGTCTTATTTCTGTTTTTTTAAATGTTGATCACTTAAAAAAACAAATATAAAAATATGTAAAAAGAAACAAGAAAAAACATAAAAAATGTAAAAAACAATCTTGTAAACCATAAAAAATTGGAAAGAAAAACAAAATTATAAAAATTAATAAATAAAAATACAAAATTTTTAAAAAACTAAAAAAAAAAAAGAAAAAAAAAAGAACTATAAAAGGGGTGTGCCCAACCCTGGACAGAGCTCAATCCAATTGAGCCTACCCAAGGGCTCGAAGAGGACAATTAATTTTATTTTATTTTCTTTATAATAATTATCGTTTATTTTATAATATTTTTTGTTTTATAATTTTTTAATAAAATTTTTGTTATTTTAATTTTGTTTGTATTTTATTTTATTTTTTTTTACAATGTTTTTTTCATAATGTTCATCTTTTAATGTTTTTTCAGTGATTTTTTATTTTAGGTTGTTTATTTTTTTTATTATTATTTTTTTAATTATTTTAGTATATTTTTTTTAAAAGTGTTTTTTTCATTTTTTAATTTTTAATTTTTTGTTTGTTTGGTTTTTTTCTTTAATTGTCCAATGATACATTTTTTACTTTTTATTTTCGTTTCTGTCTTTATTATTTTTTCTTTCATCATGTTCTTTGAAAACATGTTTTTGTGATCATTTATTTCTTTATAATTTTATAATTTTATAATTCTTATCTTTTATAGGGTAATTTTGTTTTTCTATTTTGACATTTTTATGATTGATATTATTTTTTTTCTTTTTTAGGTTAATTTTGTTTTTGTTTTTCAGTTTGATTTTTTTTTTGTCCTTTTTATATATTTAATTTTTTTGTCATTTTTTTAATTTTATGTTTTTTTTAATATACATTTTTATTTACTTTTCTTTTTTTCATTTTTTTAATTTTTGTTTTTATTTCTAAATTTATTTTTTCATTATTCTTTTGAAATTTTAATGTTTTTCAAAGTCATGATAAAATCTTTTATGCCATAAAATCAAAATGTTGAAAATTTATCATGAAAAAAAACAAATGTTATTTCAACATCAACACATCAACACTTTTCGTTTTTAGGGTGTTTTCTGCACAATTTTTGCACAAAATATTGGTTTTCACTGCCATTTTTAAAACATGTTGAAAATTTACCCTAGAAAAAAGAAGTGTTATTCCAACATCAACATTTTTTCTTTTTCGAGTTGATTTTTCATGTTTTTGGGGGATTTTTTGGTTAAATTTCTCATTTTGAGTTTATAGTTCTCGTTTCAAAGTTTACATTTTTCTTGTAGATCCATGAAACAAAGGAGGAGTCAAAGGCAATTTGTAAGAGTACTAATCTTATGAATAGCCAATCCACCCTATTTAAACCCTTAGAAAGATCCACTTTATATATAACAACCTTTTATTTCGAAGTAGGAAGGGAATGAAGGCTCTCTTGTACAATCCAAATTGCTTCATGAATTTTCATGTCCTTCATAAAATAAAATTATTCCAAGAAGATGTGATATGAAAGGAAGGGTTTAATATGAACGGCAATAACCTTAGAGATAATCTTGTATAGAGAATTACAGAGAGAGATGGGATAGAATTGATCAAAAGAGACATGCTTATCTAATTTAGGGACAAGGGAGATAAAAGTGGAGTCGAAGGGGGATACAATTTTCCCTTTCTGTCTATAGTATTCCACAACTTACAGTACATCATTTCCAATAAATTTGAAACAGACCAAGTGGAATTCAATAAAGAGTATGTCTGGCCCAAGACTTTTTTCGTTTTGGAAGTTATGAAGCAAAGCTTCCAATTCAAGATTTGTAACCTCCTTCATTGGCTCTTCATTATCATCATACTCAATGAACCCAAGAAAGAAGGTCGTTATTTGTAGTGTCTTGTCAATGTTTTCTCTTCTTGGCGATTTAAAAATATCTTTGAAACCTAAGACACCTTCTTCTGAGATATCCTTAAAAGAGGTGGCTTTTGTTCCGTCATCTCTATTTCTTTCCCAGATAGTGTTTATGGCCTTCCTACGATTTTCTATCTTGTGAAATAATTTTGTGTCCTCATCCTCGAGCTTCAACCAAATGGTTCTACTCTTCAAATGCCATTCCTTCTCCTTCTTTAAGACGAGGGATTTTTTCCTTGCCTCAAGATATTTTTGAACTAATAATTTCTCCTCGGACAAAGAGGAATGATCCCTATTAAACAATTAAATTTTCCTCATCTTCATATAGTGACCTCATGTCCTAGAATTTCTTCTCCTTGTCCCATTGTGAGATGGTGTTTTTGGCCTTTTTAAGGTTCTAAAATTGAATTAGAGGAGACTAATTCAAGTCAGATCATAAGGGGTCCAAGGTGCCTTAATTTTTTCAATAAGAGATGGATGATCAAGCTAGTTGGGATTCAACATGAATTGTCCCAAAGGCTTCTGTGAACTATTTGAACTAGGAATCATGTCCAATATAATGGGTCTATGATCAGACCCACCCCCTTAATCCACCCATTGATGGATATGGAAGGGTTAGTCTAGAAGGATTTCAGAGATGAGAAAATGGTCTAGTCTTTTAACAGTATAAGAAGTAACAACCCTATTATTCTGCCATGTTGGGAGTAGTTTCATAGAAAGGACATACTACTAACCCCATGTTTTATATATTTTCTACAAAATAATCCACCATTGGGTAAGGATTAGCTAAGGGAAACCAAATTTAAGAATACCCTAAATTTAAATTCTGGTCACCCCTGAGGCATATGAAGTTTGATCCAATGAAGGGGAGACTAAAGATGTTGCCCCAAAATAATTTACTCTCCCCATAAGGTCCATAAATATTTAGAATAGAGAAAGAAAAACCAACATGCCTTAATAAGAAGGAACTAGAAAGACATGACCTGGATGCCCATGCCAATGAATAAAGAATGATGGAAAAGTTCAATCATGTTATCAGTCTACCCGGTTCCCCCTAAGCATAAATATGATGGAAAGACTAATTAGGGATACGGGGAGTTAGAAGGGACTTTTCCTTAAGTCCATCAATGATGCTTTCTTGGTAAATGATAATATGAGATGATAGGAATGTAGCCAATCTTTTCAAGGCCAACGATTTTCAATGCTTAGCTAGCCCCCATATGTTGATGGAAATAAATCTCATTTTGAAACACTCATAGGGCCTGCTACTCTAAGTTACCCAATAATTGACCTTTTCTTCCCTTGTTCTACCTATGTGGAGTCTTATTCCTTGGTTAAGAATATATCGAAATTTTACCCTCTTCCCAAGCCTTGAGGTAACAAGACATCAATAGAGCTAAGATCCCCTCCTGGCTCGAGGTTGAAACCACCTTTCTCATGACCTTCCTCAGTAGGGTCAGGGGAGAGGGAGTAATTATTGTAATGATGTATGTTCCAATTAGAAGGGAGAGTGGGGGAAAGAGGCCTCATAGAGGAGAGAAAGGTTGGTCATAGGGGAAGGGGTAATTGAAGGGGGAGAAGGAGGAAGGTGAAAGGAGGGAGAATGGAGGGGTATGTATAGATGTTATAGATCCATAAGGGGATAATTATAAAGAGATTGAGAGAGAAGAGTATTGAAACTAGAAAATAATGAGGGGGGGGGAGGGGAAAAACAATTTAACATATCTGATTAGGAGGTTGAGAGAACTGCAAAACCAATATGCATTTATCCATGGGGTTTCGCTAAGGAAATTTCACACTCATCCTTTTGCACCTCCAAAGCTACGCTAGAAGAGCCTTGCATATTTTCCACTAAGGTCGACCCCATTAAATCTAAACCAAATATTGGGTTAGAAGCAATTTATTTATTTCCCTCATAGTTCATACTGGGAGAGGGGGCAATGTCGATGTCCAGATCCTTGTGCATTTTTTGAACCCATTTCTCTTTTAATATCCCACTAGAGAATTCTTCCCCGCTATGTGCATATAAGTCACAATGAGAACACTTGAAAATAATTCCTTTGTAATTAAGGGATTTCTTTTGATTTTTAGAGCCGGCTTTGATGGTGGTAGATTGAGGGAAACTCGAGACTAGGTTTAGAATGACAATTATTCTTTCCCATCGCCATATAGCCAATTTTCTTACAGGATAATTTTTCTTCATAATAAAGCCATAGGGTATTCTCGATTTACTAAAATACCTCATCCAACCAGTACTACAGGTGGAGGGCTAGAAGTCTAACCCATACCAAAACCATTAAGAGACACTTAGAGTGAGCATCAAAATATACTATCCATTTTCCAAAGAAGAGTTCCTCACAATCCCACTACCAGTGTCGTGGAAGAATATTATATGCATCCTCCCTGAAGTGTGTGAATTATCCCAACCAACGATTCGTTAGGATAATGCATTTGGGCAAATAATCTAGCGCCAATGAAAAATGTTTGTCCTTATCACTCCTCATAATAGGCATATCTATCGTCTTACTTGCAAGCTTGCCTACTACAATAGCCTCTTCCATCCTCGAGATGTCATTCAATTTGATATTATCTCCCATAACCAAACTGGGCTCATTTTCCTTTCTATTCACGCATGTTTTTTCTAGTTTTTAGAAAATTCTTTGGTGCTAGTTGTTGGGAGTGAAAACAGGAATTTGAGGAAGTACCTTCACTTAGCATCTCCTAGGTTAAGATATTTCAAAGGAAACTGAGTGGAGAAGGTAAATACGGGGTTTAATAGGACTAAGGAGGCCACATCATTGAAGCCTCCTGATCGACCTTGAGGAGGAGAAGGATTGACCATTACAAACATTTGTAGGGATTCAGGGAGGGAACTTGAAGGAGCTGCAGGGGAGGGGGGGACCATATATGAGGAGAGTGACCGGTAAAGGGAATGGGGGTTGAGGGGGAAAATAGTGGAGGTGGATCGAAAAAAGGAGTTGATGGTTCTAAGAAAGTATTCTAGCAATAAATTGGTGTCAAAGATGTTAGGAGTGGGAAAAATATGGGGGGACACCAAATTTGAATTCCATTGTAAGGGTCTTCATAATAGTCAATTTGTTTTGAATCCATCATGATTCAGGAGAGGATTAATTCCTATAGGCCTAAAGGCTAATCAATACAACCATATAACCCTAAAGCCATCATCCAACTGACCACTTTAGAAATCCGAGTTAAACATATTCCTGTGAAAAGTGTACATATCACAAACAAGTTTTGAATTAAGATGAAGATGATATATGCACCAACAATTTGTAAATGATACCATGCTGCAAGGAATCCCCACAGTCAAAGAAGCTTCAGCATAGAATCAAATCCTTAGGGTTTTTGCCATGGCTACAGGTATGGAAGTCAATCTTTCTAAATCAAAAATTTTCTTCTTAAACACTAACATTGCTATTCAGAGAAACATCTCAAGAATTCTCAACTTCCAAAGAGATTCCCTCCCCTCAAAGTATCTGGGAGTTCGTCTTACGACCAAACCAATGCTCAAAAGTAGCTGGGAACCGGTGCTAATCAAGTTGCAGGATAAAGTCAAAAAATGGACCATCAGGGCCTTGAACCTGGCTGGTAGGTTGGTATTGACTAAGTCTGTTTTGCAATCTATCCCGGTTTTCATGTTATCAGCCCTCCCAGCTCCCAAAGGTGTCTTAGAGCAATCCAGGAATATTCAAAGAGATTTCCTATGGGGTAAGGAAGAAACAGAAAGAAATGGGCCCTGGTTTCCTGGGATAAAGTCTGTAAACCCAAGAGTCATGGGGGTCTAGGCTTAGATGACCAGGAGATTCTTAGTCAAGTGCTAGGAGCCAAACTTTGGTGGTGATGGGTTCAAGAGCCACAGGCCCATTGGGCAAGGATCTGGAAAGAAAAATATGCTAGCTCTTGGAACACTAAAGATCTCATAAGAATGTATGGAAACATAAAGGGCTCTTACATCTGGAACAGAGCTTGGGATAATAGAATCATAGTGCAAAAAAATAGTTTTTGGGAAATCAGAGCAGGGGATCTAGCACTTTTTTGGGAGGACAAATGGCAACAAGAACCAACGCTATTAAAAGAGGATTTTTTAAGCCTCAAGCAGGAAACAAATTCCCAAGAGTTAAACAAAGTTAAGTATTTCTGGGATCTTTCTCAAAGTCTGGGAAAGTGGAGAAGATGGAGAAACATTGACTGCAGAGAGGACAGCCTCATAAAAATAAAAGTAGAGGCACTGTGTAGCTTACTAAAGCAAAGGATGATCTTGGTTACAGAGGGGAAGGATTAGTTGAGATGGGGCAACAATAATAAAGGCGCCTTTAATCTAAAGGAAGCAAAAGGATTTCTCCTTGGGCTTAATTCCAGGGTTCCAGACAAGACCTGGCAGCACCTCTAGAAAAATCAAGGCTGGATGAAGATCAAGCTTTTCATGTGGTTGGTTCATCACAAGAAGATCTTGACTTGGGACAATATTAGAAAAAGGGGTGTTTTGGGACCTTCTAGATGTCAGCTTTGTGAAAAGCAGGAGGAGACTATGGAGCACATTCTCAACAGTTGCTCTTACACCACCTGGCTATGGGATTCTTTCTCCAACATTTTTCAACAGACAAATAGGGATAGAGGAAGTATCACAAATACCCTAAACGAGTGGAGAAGGAAATTTTCAGAGAATAATTTCCTTAATCTGGCCTGGGCCTTCATGCCATGCTTCATCATCTGGAATGTGTGGAAAGCAAGAAACAAAAGAATTTTTAAAAACGAAAAGTCCAACCCTCAGCGGCTCTATGATTTGATCTTGAAACAGATCAAGGAGACAGTCAGCACCACAGTTCGCAACATCCCCAAGAATCCTCCCTTAGTAACTGAGCTGAGAACTCTCAAGTTGTTTGGAATGCAAGAAACTATTCCCGAAGGACTAAAAAGAAAAGAAATAGCCACAGATTAAGAGAAGGATTTCTGGCAACCTCCACTGAAAAGCTATCTGAAATTGAACATAGATGGTGCCTCAAAAGGCAATCTGGGAATAGTTGGTTTTGAAGGAGTTTTAAGAGATGAGGAAGGCTGTATTATCCTAATATTCCACAGCCATTTAGGTAGAGCCACCAACAATATTGCGGAATTAATGGCTCTGGAAAAATGTCTAGTGATTCTGATACAGAACCATAGCTCAAATGTCATTATAGAAGCAGACTCAGAAATTACCATTAACTCTGTGAAAAGAATCAGCTATGGTACTAGACCGAAGAATGTCTCTAACCACTGGAGACTAATTAGGTATACCAAAGAATTCAATCACACCTCCAGGGACTTTGTACTATTAGTTTCAACCATGTTCGTCGAAAGGCCAATAAGCTAGCAGACATTCTGGCCAACCAAGGTGTGAATAATGTGGAATGTGGGATAGTTAAAAAGTGGCAGGAGATGCCACATAGCCATTTAAAAGCTCTCCGTGAGGAACAAACTGCAGAGGACAGAGAAGTTGTTTGATATCGCGAAAGGGTGACACGTATGAATTGTTCTTTCCTTGCCAAAGTTTCCACTGTCTCTCAGTACTAACTTGGTCGGAGGGCAAGCAAATATTGGTCGCTTTTCTCCCTGGAGTAGAGCGTCAGAAGTCCACAGGTTTTCGGTTGATACTATGTTGAGTCATTCTCTTGATCTTTGCAGTCTCGGCTATAGGGTCCATTGTAATATGAAGTTGGGCGGTGGGTTTGGTCTTCCGGTTGATGGCTTTTACACCCTTACTGCTTTTCGGCTAGGAAACCTTTCCCTGTATGGTTTCCATGTGATCGCAAGTTGTGTGAACAGTAAGTGGTTTAGCTTTTTGGTAGCGATGCCATAGAGTATTCAACATGTGGCAGAGAGTTGTTTTTAAACCACCATCCATTGCTTCCTAAAGTCTGGTCGTGTTGGTTGTTGCGATAAGGTTTCTGACCATTGGATCCAGTCGCTCGGATCGATGGTTAGGATGGGTCGGGTTGTTTTGAGGCTGCGGGTTGTGTTGCCGAGGCTAACTGATGAATAATTTTGGGAATGTTTTCTGCGGGTGGGTTTGGTACGGTCTTAGAAGGGGGTTTTTACTTTTCGTAAGGGAAACTTTGTCCAGATTCCTTGTAAAGGGAATATTTTTTGTACATTATGTATTTTCTTTTTAATTAATGAAATTGAAGGTTTGACTCTTGCTTCAACAAAAAAAAGATAAGATTGAAAGAGCTAAGAACAACTCTATAGACAATAGATATATTTTATTGAGGTTTATCGACTCTCCTAATCCAATCTTCTAAAGAACCTGTAGCAATATACTTTTTGAGTACCTAAAAAATTCCATAAAATTTGAGTTAATATCAATCTCCATTTGCATTTTGGAGCTAACGCTTTGTAAAATAGGAATATAATCTCCAAACCCCATCTCACTAGTAACTTAGAAATCACTATCTTGTCCCATTTAACCCATGACATAATCCTTTTTTCCTTCTTACTAGAACATAAAAAATTAGAACAAATTCTTCTTATTTTCTCTAGCACACCCTTTGGTATCCATGCTAGCGACATCCAATATATTGGAATGGCTTCCAAAATAGATTTTATGACTTACCTTCCTGCTCTTGAGAGCAATTTATAGCTCCAATATTTCAATCTTTTTTCCACCTTTTGTAAAATCTAGACCTAATCTCCTTTTTTTTAGGATTTAGGCTTAAGTTGAAATCCTAGATACTTTATACCATGATCGAGTGGTGTAACCATGAAAGAGAGGGAAAGGACCAGTCAATAAGGTTCCACTTCCTCCAAATTGTTTGTGGATAATATTTTTTTTGTGATTAATAATAATACACGTGGAACGAACAAATAATGTCAATATTTCTTATGATTTATCGACTTCACTCAAATATCCATTGCAAAAGATTAGTATATCGTCTACAAAGAAAAGGTGGGTTAATGTTATATCCCTAGAGATGAAAATCCACCGAAAATAACCTCTTCTCTTTTCCTCCGTAAGTAATTAGCTCAAGCCTTATTCCACTAGTAAGAAGAGAAAATGGAATAGAGGGTAGCATTGGTTTAACTCTCTTTGGGCATGAAAAAAGGGGATGTAGATCGATTTATCTGTACAACAAAAGAGACAATTTGATTGTAAAACATAACCCATGATATAAAATATGGGCTGAAACCTACATGGGTAAGAAGAAGACTGATGAATATTCAACTTACTCTGTCATAAGCCTTAGAGAGATTTAGTTTTACCACAACACTTTTCATATTCATGGACCTTCCTTCCTTCTAAAAAGGAAAAATTTTCTCCTAAGATGGAATTTGAAAAAATGGGCTTGAGTTATCTAGAAATCACTTTAGAATAACCTTATATATAGCATTACATAATGAGATAGGGTTCAGAAAATCATTGAAATGGGTGGGGGGATGAACTTTAGGTATGAGTGTTATGAATGTTGAATTTAAAGCAGGGAGCATTATTCCTTCCCTTCGAGATTCTTTAATCACTAGTGGAAGTTCTTTCCCCACAATGTTAAACATTTTGAACAAGAATTTGATAGCCCAGCCATCTGGACCCGAGATGTTTTTGTTTTTTTAAACTATGCAACACCTTCTTTAGCTCTTCTTCCAATACTTCTTCAATCAAGGCTTCATTCTCTTCTTCTTCTATGGATATTGGAGATAAATGAGAATTTTGGATTACTCCAGCAATAAAGCCCCCTTTTAGAACTTTGAATAAGTTTTCAAAATTTCTTCATCCCATCTCCGTTATGCCCTCAAACTTCTCTACTAATCTGGTGGATCAAAATAGTGCTCAAAATTCAAAGTGTACGATAGAGATCAAAACCTGAACAAATGGATAGATCTCAATGACCTGAATTCAACTCAATTAATTTCACTCAAATTTGACATTGGATTCTTCCAAAGTCACATTTTTATCAAAGTGGCAAACAACTAAAAAAATTGAAATGTCTGTTGAAGGGATGCCCAGTCAACAGTCTGTACATTGACTAGGCCATCAGTTGGAAGGTTTACTGATCCTCCATTGGTCAATGAATGGTTGACACTTGGCATAGTGTGGTTGGCTTGGTTTAGTGAATTATTATTTATTGATTATTTGGTTTGGTGGCCCAATGAGGGAGTGCCATGTGGGCCAACCAATGGCTGCCACGTGGCCTCCTCATGGCTGATCATTTTTTTTAGGCCGAGCTTCCTCTATGGGGTTTGAAACTGAGACCTCAAACATATTAACCAAGGCCCGCACCAATGTGTCGCATATGGTCCTTGTTTCATAGAGGTTGAATGGTTTTATTTGAACTTTATGAAATGTGCCAATGGGGCGAGGGGGTTGGGCTAAGTCCTAGCCCCTAGCCACCCAGCGCCACAGGACCATGGGCGGAGGGCCAAGAGCTAGGTCCTAGCCCAACCCATGGGCCAAGACCACAACCACGTAACACAAATGCGAAGGAGTGGACATCGGAGGATAGTCGGAGGGGGCCAGCCCCAAGTCATATGACCCCTCATGGAACCATGGGCATGGATATGTTGAATGGGGTCTAGCCCCGAGGGGCCAGCTCGAGGACATATGGGCCACCATATAACCAGGAACAAACCCATGAAAAGGAGCCAGCCCATGCGGGGGCCACCCCATGGTCACCTGCACAACATAGATTTAGGAGTGAGCGCCAGAGATGGGAGCTAGATAGAGCCCAAAATCTTCGCCCCCCTATGCGGTCTTATGGTTGCCATGTGACTATAATGTTGGGTGTGGAGCATGATTATCTTATTTATTCAGAGGTATCGCCACATTCGACCCCATTTTGTAATGTGGCAGCAACGCCGCCCGTTTATGCACACCGCTAGGGGGCTCCGGGGGCGTGACGCATAAAATGTTGTAATTTCGTAGTTAACCTGGGTTGTTCATTAGGTGGAAATCTGACGGTAGAAGGTATGTTTAATTTAGGTTTTTTTTCCCTATAAGGCAACCCCTCGCTATATATGACGAAATTTTATTGCATCTATGTAGATATGTATTTTGAGAGAGAAAGAGAGAGGAGATTGTGTGAGAGTGAAGGGGGAATTACAACGGATCTGTTGAAGGTTGTATCTCTTCGTTTTGATGTATAATATAAAAGGAAGGACTTGCTATTTCTCCATAGACATAGCCCAAATTGGGTGAACCACGTATATCTGTGTCTCTCTTGTTTTATGTGTTTTCCGTGTTTATATTTTTGAAATATTTTATGTGTTCCATTTCTTTGTAATATATAATTTTCTAACACAAAAAAATCGGGACAGAGGGCTTAATGGAGAATTTAACCATCCTACAAATTCACCCACCAAGAGGGAATGTAGGCCACGTTTGTGTGCTGATTTCGCATTTGGGGCACTCAAGATAGGTTTTGGCCGAATTGGAGGATGGTTAACTACAAAATCTGGGAGAAACTTGAAAGAATCATATCTGACTTAGGTTTTGGGAAAATGAGGTGCAGAAAGAACAAAAATAGGGTTTTTTTACTATTTTAGAGCCATTGGCGACATGGTTTCAACATTTTTAGCACTGTAACTTGATGTAAACACATAATTTTGAGCATAATGAAAGAGGTCTGACATTGGAAGCTAGACCAGGAGATGTGGTCCAGGAGGGGTGAAATCCATCATCATTTTTTGTTTTGTGTGTATTGTTATGGTACTGATGTCTTCATTAATTTTTACAAAACTGAGTTTTAAAGCATGTTAATGTGTTAATGAAATTTACATAAGTGTTTAAAAACCCTACTCATTAGACTTGAAAATTTCACAATAAACTCTCAAGCTTTTACATACAGATCAGTTTGGTATCAGAGATTTTTTCCTTTGTTTCTTTGGGGCTTTAATTTTGTTGTAGTGTTTTATGATGCTTACAAGGTTGAAACTCAAAAAAGGAGAAGGAGAACTTGTGGAACCAAGATCTCAAATTGTTTCAAGGAGAACAAGCACACTTCAAGCTTCAATACTCATTGAACATGAACAGGGTCCTGAAGGGATGTCTAAAGATGAGAATTTTTTTAGAAAAGAATTCATTCAGATGTCTGAGATGGTTAAGGTTTTGTATGAGGATAGGAATTACAGATTGTATGGAGAAATTTCAAAACCTTATGGAGGAAAAGGAGACAAGCCTCAAAAATGGAATGGAGGAAATGGTGACAAGCCACCACCACCTTCACTTCCATCATCATCCTCATTTTCAAATTCTTCTACCCTTTCATAAGCACATCTAAATTCCCCAAGAGGTCATGGTAAAACTCTTTTTCTTAAGCATAACATTAGGTTTGAATTGCCTAAGTACACTGGAGAAGTAAATTCAAATATATTAGATAATTGGTTTCATCAAATTGAAGTGTATTGCAAGCTACAAAGAATCAAGGATGATGAAACCAAGATTCAGCTTGCTTCTCGTAGATTGGAAGGTGCATCACTAATTTGGTGGGAAGCCAAAACCCAAGAGGACATGAGGAAACATGGTAAGGTTTATCCTCTTGGAATGATTTTTTTGTATCAATAAGAAGCAAGTTTTATCTATTAGCATACTTGCAAAAAGATATTATGGATTGGAAAAACTTTAGGCAAGCTAAAGGGAAAAATATGTAGTCTTATACTCAAGAATTTAGAAAAAGAGCTTTGATTTTTGGTATAGATTTCTCTTCACAAGATACTTTGCTCAAATACATTGGATGATTGCATAGTTATTTGAGACATACCATTCGCATGTTTAACCCTACAAAACTAGATGAATTTTGTGTTCAGGAAACTCATTTAGAGGAAAGAGGGAAAATTGTTTATGAAGAAGCTAGTGACAGTTCCTTTGAGTCTCGAGAAAAAGGAAAGGGAAAGTTCAAAAGAAAAGGGAGGAATAATGCTACCATCAATATGGAGAAAGAAAATATCACATGCAAACATTGTTCCAAAGATGGCCATGATGAAGATCATTGCTAGAAAATTCATCTAGAGATGAGATCCAAAAAGTTTAAGAACAAGGAGAAGGAGAAGACAACCACACTACACAACATTATTTAGGTTTAGATTCTGGAGATGAAACAAATATCACATCCATGGGTTTGAAATGTAAGGAAATTGTAAGTATTAGTTCTTCAAATTGTCTTAATGAAACTCAAGATGAAGAAACAAGAATAGAGCTTTTCCATATTAGAGTCATTTCAAAACAAATCAAGATAGATACACTATTTGATAGTGGTTCAAAAGAAAATATTATCTTAGAATACATTGTCAAGAAGTTGAATTTAGAAGCCATTTCTCATCCAAAACCTTGTCCTCTAGGTTGGATATGTGACAATGCAAAATTACATGTGATAAAAAGATGTAAACTAAAATCTGCAATCACTGCATACTTTTTAGATGAGGTAGAGCTTGATGTATTTCCAATTGATATATATGGTATTGATTTGGGAAGCCCATATCTATATAACAGGAGATTTATTTTTCATCGCCATGAGAACAAATAGCATTTGTCCAAGAATGGGTTTGAGTACATTATTAGAGAACACAACAAGAATTTGAATGCATATCTCATAAATGCGGGACAAATGAAGAGGATTGTTAATGTTAGTCAGAACTTTGCATTGTTAATGATAAAACATGAAGGTGTTGAGCAATCCAAAGCCTTTCAAGAATACGAATCAAGTTTGAAATCCGATTTCATTGATGTTTTTAATTCACATGATAAGATGTTTCAGGAGTCTAACATGTTGCATCCTAAAATAGGTAAAAAAATGAAGTAAATTTGCAAAAGCATGCATCATTGTTGAACATTGGTGTGAACACAATGTTAGTGTTAGAGAGTGTAGAGGTCAAAGAGAAAACGCAAGAGAAAATAGACAAAGAGGACATTGGTTCTAAAACTTCTTCTTCTAGGTTTCATAATGTGTTGGTTTTGAAAAGGGATGGTGCATGGCGATGATGATCACATTTGGTCAAGAGTCGAGCCAAGTACAAGGCTAGACATGGTAAGCATTGTCATGACAACAATGTTCAAGGTGAGAAGAATTTAGGATTGTTTAAGTTTCCTTTGATTGGATATTGAGGAGGGAACATGTTTATTCCTTTAAAGGTAGTTTGTTATTCTGCATATTCTGGGAAATTGCAACAAAATGTTATCTATGACAATAAGACGAGGACTCCAAAATCAGGGAAAATGATGTATTTTCATGAAAAGCTAAAAATGAAAAATTCAAGGAAATTTCAGTGGATTGATACTAGAAGGGTGAGGGAACTATAACCTCCTCTATGTTTTGACTAATAAAGAGCTTTTGGAGGTCCAAAAGCTTCCAATGGGGAGGAGTGATCCGGTCGATCAAAATAGTGTTCAAAATTCAAAGCGTGTGAGAAAGCCCAAAACTTGAACGAATAGATAGATATCAGAAACCTGAATCCAATGCAATTTCACTCAAATCTGACATCAGGTGCTCCCAAAATCATGTTTTTCTGAACGAATTGGGAAACAACTAAAAAAACTTAAATTTGGATTTTCATGGATGCACAATCAGTAGTCTGTATGCTGACTGAGCCATGACTTGGTAGATTGACTGGTCCTCCATTAGTCAATTAATGGTTGAAACTTGGCACAGTGTGGTTGGTTCTATTTGGTGAATTTTTATTTGTTGATGATCTGGTCTCGTAGCCCAATGAGGGAGTTCCATGAGGGCCAATCAATGGCTACCACGTGGCCTCCTCATGGCTGACCAAAATTTTGTTATGAGGCTGAGCTACCTCTATGGGGCTCGAAACCGAGATGTCACACATATTAACCAAGACCCACACCAATGCACCACATATGTTCCTTATTTAACAAAGGTTGAATGGTTTTATTTGAACTTTATGAAATTTTCCAATGGGAGGAGGGGGTCAGGCTAAGCCCTAGCCCAGCCCATAGTCCATGGACATAGCTACATAACCCAAATGTGAAGGAGTGGAGACCAAAGGATAGTCGAAGGAGGCCAACCCACAGGGGGCCAACCCTAGGTCGTATGAACCCTTACAAAACCATGGGCATGGATATGTTGAATGGGGGATAGCCCTGAGGGGCCAGTCCAAGGACATACAAGCAACCATATAACTATGAGCACGCACAAGAAAAGGGGCCAACCCACAAGGGGGGCACCCCACAATCACCTATGCAACATAGAATGAGGAGTGCACACAAGAGATGTGGGCTAAACAAAGCCTAAAATCTTCGTCCCCCTATGCAATCTTATGGCCGCCATGTGACTAGAAAAATCAGGTCTGGGGGTTTAATGGTGGATTTAACCATCCTACAAATTCACCGGCCGAGTAGGAATGTAGGTCAAGTTTGCCTATTGGTTCCCCGTTTAGGGCTCTCAAACCAAGTTTTGTCCAAATTGGAGGATGGTTAGCTGCAAAATTTGGGATAAAATGGAAAACAATCTTATCTTACTCAAGTTTTTGCCAAATGAGGTGTAGAAATAACTGAAATAGGTGTTTTTGACTATTTTGGAGCCATTGGAGAAATTGTTTCAACATTTTGAGCACTATTACTTGATGTAAACACATATTTTTTTTATCATAATGAAAGAGGCCCAACATTGGAAGTTGGACCTAGAGGGGTGAACTCCTTCATCATTTTTTGTCTTGTGCGTATTGTTGTCTTCTTTAATTTCGAAAAAAATGAGTTTTAAATCATGTTAATGTGTTAATGAAATTGACATAAGTGTTTAAAAACCCTACTCATTATACTTGCAAATTTCACCATAAACTCTCAATATTTTACATACAGATCACCTACCTCTCTTACCTCTTGATCATAGAGCCTCCACATAGGGTTACACATTTTTCTCCCCTTTGGATATGCCTAAAAAAATTTGGTGTTGTCATCTCCATTCTCCAACCAAATGGATATACTCTTTAGTCTCCACTCTACCTCCCTTATGGCTAAAAGGTATTTCCTTCCTTTTTCCAATATTATTATTTACTCTCTTGACTCCTAAGACTCGAATCCATCCTCTTCCAAATTTTCAATGTCGTGAAGCTTGTTTTCAATGTCTTTCAACTCTTAAACCTCATCCTTCTTTTTCTTATTTTCCCATTCTTTTGATTTTTTCTTTATACGTTTTAAGTTGGCTTGAAATTGAGAGGTTGCTAAAGAGCCGAGACAACGATCAAATGCTATCCAACAAAATTGTACCAAAGTAAGGAATTCCCTTCCTTCAAGTAAGAAGAATTCATCTTAAATGAGTTAGCAGGCTTCTCCACATTTTCTTTTATTTCTAGAAAATTTGGAGAGTGACCTAATATTCCTCCCACCCTACCCTTTTTTGATAAAGGGAAAATGGTAAACAAGATATTTCGTAATTAGGAAACGATTAATTCACTTTTTCCACTCTATCAACTCTTGACCGCCTATATCTCTGTGTGGCACAAATTTTAATATGTTCCATGTCCACCAAGCCCCTTTGATCAAGTTTTTTGAAGAAATAATTAGTTAGGAGGTCCAAGCACGGGGGATTCAATCAATGAACCTCTAAAATGTCATATGTGTTCATGGCATACAAACGATACCCTTAATTTAACTACATATTGGAAAATACCTCTAAAAATCAAATTATTTAACCCCCTACCAATATGAACCCAATACACTTTCCCAATTTAAAAAACCCCTACTTTCACTAGATATTGTAGGAGTCCATTTTTTCATTAACATGTTTTAAACCCCTTTATATTTTTTCGTTATCTTTGAGCTCCATTTTTTATACCTACCAATATAAAAACCCTCTACCCCCTATATATCCCCCAATATATTATGTAATTTTTTCCTTAGTAAATATCCCCCAATATGAATGCACATGATATGGTATTTATCCCCTAGTGAAGCATTGTGGGTTCGAGGCGACCCTTTTGTAACCACCCTGGTCAAAAATCCATGTAATAAAGTTAATAAAGGAAAAATAATCACCATGGTCATGGGACATGTATTCCAAGAGGAATTTTGGGCAAAAACATAGTGATGGGGGTCACTTATGATTAATTAATGGCTAAGGAAATTTGAAAAGGTAATGGAAAAGGGTTTGGAAAGGCATGAGGCATTAATTGACATTTTCTTTATGAAAATAATGGAAATTAGGAGAAGAGGAAGGTGAAAGCTCACATATTGCATGTGAGGAGGAAATGGAAGGAAAATAATGGAAAATGAAGAAAATAGAGGCTTCATTAATAAAAAGGCTTCTAAGGATAAGTTTGTAACCTTTTCTTAGTCCAATTTTGGAGCTCTCTCTCTATTCTCTCTCTCTCTCATACTCTTTGATACTTAGAGTTTTCTTGGAGCACTCTTGGAGAAGTGTGGCATAATTGGGATTTAGAGAAATAAGGAAAAGGGAAAGAAGGAAAGTGCAAGAGGACATCAAGATCAACAGCTACAACGGGTTTTTCTTGTAGGTACCGAGTTGCATGTATTATTTCCTTGATAGTTTTGGCATGCATGGCATATGCATGTGGTTTCTTGGTTATGATATGTCATTAGCATGGAGGAATGCCTAGATTGACGACAGATTTTCTTATACTTTCCATTTCCTAGATAGCTATGGTGTTGTCGGTTTATTTCCTTTTATTTTCTGGTTAGTTCTCATGTTCCTTTGGCTCTGAGTTGAGTTACTAGTTCCTAGAAACCTTAGTTGGAAAAACGCTCTAGAAGACCTATAACAAGTTGGGTTGAGTTACTTATCCTAGGAGCCTTGGTAGGACAAATGCTTTGGAATCCCTTGGTGGGTTGAGTTACTAGTCCCAAAAGCTCTGGTTGGAAAAACTCTTTGGAATCTCGACAATAGATATGGGTTGAGTTACTAGTCGTGGAAGCCCTAGTTGGCACAAGGGCTCTAGAGCCTTGGACAACTTGGGTAGAGACCAATCTAGTGATGGTTAGTGATGTTTGACTATGAGTTGGAATCAATGGTTGAGGGTTGAGGTGGTTTGGCCTCTGGAAGCCCTGGTTTGGTTTTTTTGGATGTGTTTCATGAGATCCCACATTCATGCTTGGAATATGGCATGGGGGTGACTGACTGAAAGAGAGATTTGGTTCAACCTATTTTATGGTTAGGTGGTTCATGGAAGTCCCAGACTTGGTTTTATTTTGCATATTCTAATAATAGCTTCTTCCTCTTGTATTGATGGGTAAATATACTAGTTTATATGTGGTTTTTATGGCTATTATATCCTTGCTATTTTTGTTGGTTATATGTTGGTTATGAGCATGTTTTATGATAGTGATGATGTATGGCTCTCATCATGTTTTGATTTTTAAATGAATGAACAATGAATATGTGACCTAATAGATTATAATGCAACAAATGTGATAAGGCATCAATGCTTCTTAGCAATTCTCAGATAATTATGAAAGCCCTATGCTCATATTTGTTGTTATGATCTGTAGAATATATTTTTGTAACATGTTTGACAGAATTCCTATCATGGATAGTAGGGGTCCAGTCAATTCCTTGTTCAAGTATCTTCATTTATATCATTTTTTCGATGTTACTTTTCATTTATGAAATTTCCATGAATTTTTGGACAGTGTATTGACACCTGGACTTGAAAAAGTGGCACAGAATCTAGGGCCACTAACTCTGAATTAGCTGAAAAAAGTCCCTAGTCACTTGCATGCCCTTGTTGTCAGAGTGACTACAGGGTCCCAGTCGTATGAATGCACATTTCATAGGAGCAACTTAGGCCCTAGGTGAGTAAAATGCTAATTTGTCTCAGGGGTTGATCACCTGCCAACGTTGGTTGGCTCCTGTAGGTTCTATGACCTGTGTAGAAGATTAGAGTGGTTGTGTTTTGTCAGTTTCGCTTCCTTAATTGTACATGGGGATTTAAATAATATCATAATGGCCCCTCGTCAAATGTTTACCCTAATAGACCAATTAACTTTGGTAAATGTGGGAGGAGGGTGTTACACTTTTTCCCCTAAGATTAAATGTTTCCTAGGGAAAAATTTAGACCCCTCATAAAACAATATCTTGGTTTATGAGAAGAGAGCTTCCCATAATTTTGTCCTATAAATACTTCCTATTTTGAGTGGTCCCATAAATGTTTAAGAATATAGGGAGGCTTCCAATTATTCTGAGAAAAATTTGACCCCAATGCCAAAATGTACACTCCTAGAGTTTGAGCAATGTACATTCCTACTCCTCCAACCAACTAGTAGTTCCTGTTAGACTCCGTCTTGCCAGTCTGTTGTCTTGGAAAAGAGGAGTGCAACAAAATGTGCTTTAGAAGCTGTCTTGAAGATGATACAGAAAAAGACTCTGGTCAAGTAGGGAAGGTTAGAAAATATTTGAATAGTGAATTCAAGTTAAAGAATACTATCACTGCTGCCGTGCATGACCCAACTATACCTCAATGGGTACACATGGTTTGTGGGCTGTGGATGCCTGGAACGAGGTGCTTAAATGTTAGTACCATGGGTATATTTGATGTCTCTGGAGCTGTTCTTCCTAGAAGGAAACTGGTTTGCTCTATATGCAACCGGCCTGGTGGTTTGTGTATCCAGTGTAGAGTTGTGAAATGCTCTGTCTCTTTTCATCCCTGGTGTGCACATCAAAAGGGCTTGTTGCAAAGTGAGATTGAGGGTGATGATGGTGACAGAGTAGGATTTTATGGTCGATGTATGCATCACGGGAAATATGAAAACAAATATTCTGAGATAGTTCAATCTGGCAATACCTTGCCTGCGAACCTTCGGTTGGAAACTGAGAAAGGAACTTGTGCTCGCACAGAGGGTTACAAGGGTCGTAAAAGCTGGGAAGAATACAGAGCTGAACTTCGAAGGAAATCCGAGACAAACAGCACGAAGGTTGTATCACAGGAACAAATAAATGTATGGCTTCACATTAATGAGCGCAAATCATGCACAAGGGGTCTTATCAAGCCTCTAAATGTAGACAACAAGACTGATTACAGAAGGGAGTACCTTCGCTTCAAACAAGAGCAAGGCTGGAAACGTTTGATGGTATACAAATCAGGCATCCATGCACTTGGGTTATATACTGCCGAGTTCGTTTCAAAGGGTGAAATGGTGGTAGAGTATGTTGGTGAGATAGTGGGACTCCGTGTGGCAGACAAACGGGAAGCTAATTATCACTCACGAGGTAAAATGCAATATGAGGGTGCATGCTACTTCTTTAGAATAGACAAGGAGAGCATTATTGATGCTACTCGAAAAGGTGGCATTGCTCGCTTTGTAAATCATTCATGCTCACCTATTTGTGTAGCGAAGGTGATCTCTGTGAAAACTCAGAAAAAGGTAGTTTTCTTTGCGGTAAGAGATATAAATGCTGGCGAGGAGATTACGTATGATTATCATTTCAACCATGAGGATGATGGGAAGAAAATCCCTTGTTTCTGTAACTCATGAACTTGTAGACGATACTTGAATTAGCTGACAGCTTTCTGATGGAGTACACCTGCATTTTATCTTTGCAATTGAAAGTATAGCCAAGTCCTTTGTCTATATTTGCTATGAAATTCAGATGCCTGCCTGATGCATTCCTGTCTGCGGATGTATGGATGATGCATCTCATTTTTGTATTTGGCTTGACTGCTATATGTACAGAGGAAAGTGGGCTACGAATCTATATATTGCTTCTGTTTGTTATGGCCGCACAGTATCGTGAAGCACCAATATGTTGAAGTTCTCTGATGTAAGCCTTTATGCTTCTACCTTGTGCATACAGCTGATCTCTTCTGACATATATCCTGTATGTTGCAAGTTTGTAAAATTCAAAAATCTCCTGAAAGGTGATTTTTGATCAAGATGTGCAGGTTAAGGAAATTTTGATTTGCAAGCTTGCTGCTTGTATTCGTAAGCTCATGTCATCTCATCTTTATTGATGCTCAATATAAAAATGAAGTTATAACTGCATTAGAAGATGTGTTTTGCAGAGCCGTGGACAGGCTTTGAAGGTGCGCGCTACCCACTTGAGGTGTGCGCTACCCACTTGAGGCGCGCTACCCACATAGCAACAGAGCCCAGAAATTTTTGTTTTGCGCCCAGTTTCATATCAGATCGACTCCAGCAAATTGCAAACAGGTTTTTATCATTGCTCAGTGGATTTTTATCATGGTTGTGATGTTATTGATATTGGGAAACAAGCATTGCTTGAGGAAGTTGTAGATATGTTTTCTGTTGTGGCACTAAAAAAAGACATGGAAGTTGTGTTCGATTTGTGTGACGAATCTGTTCAGAAGGTCTCATGGATTAAAGGTGATGAAGGTCTTGCGATTGCTGCCCTTGGCACAGCTGCCAGGACTTGTAGCGCTCCTCTTTTAATGGCAGCATAGGAGATACTCATTCGATCTCTGCAGAATAAGAGGGTGCCAAGTCCGGAATCATATCTTGCAAAGATACATGCTTTTGCAGCATTAGGCTTGTTCTAAAGGTGAGTTTTTTTAAATTGGATACGGTTTATTTCCAACTGGAGAATTTGAGTCAGGAAAATCCACCATACAAGTTAGTAGCAGCATTGGACTGCGTAATATTGGGTTGTTCAAACATTTGGGACCTTGATCGAGCCTTTCAGACATTTGAAGCATCAAATGTTTTTGCTCACATGACAAGCTCGGGTGTCAAACCAAATGAGAAGTCATATTCTTTATTGGTTGATGCCCATCTCATTAATCGGGACACAAAATTTGCTTTGGGCGTGGTTAAGGACATGATGCTTGCTGGTTATTCACCATCAAAAGAGACTCTTAAAAAACTCAGAAAGCGGTGTGTTCGTGAATTTGATGTCGATGGGAAAACTACAGTCTTTTCAGGGCATGTCGAGGTCCAAGGAGTGCCATGTCATAATTGGCAGCGCTATTCAAACGGAGCCAAAATACCATATTTCTTGGATAGTATAACGGTGAACGGCAGCAAAGTAAAAAGTCAAAGTTTAAATTGGAACGTAGATATTCATCACAGCAGAGAACAAGATTCGATTGCCTATGTTTATCTTCAGTAATGGGATTGACACCTGTAAATGCCACCTCTTCATCAGTTATCAACAGATTCGAGTAGAAAATGGAGCGCTATTCTATCTTCAGAAACGCTGATTTGCTTTTTAGTCTTGTTTGTTAAATGATAATTAAACCATTCCTTATTTAGGTCGATTTGCCTATTTTGATCTCAGTTGCATTTCAGATGGTTTGCGCTCCAGATTTTGCCCATTCATTGGTCATCAGAGGTTGGAAAATAGTAAATGTAACGTGGCAATCAAAGTGGCAATCAAAGTCAGAAGCCAAATTAAAGTGCAGATAACTATCCCAGTAGAGCCATCGAATTGATTGGCCTATTTTTGGTTTTCAGTTGCAGTTTAGAAAGTTTAGCTACAGGTTTTGCCAGTTCATTTGCCATCAACAAACAAATGTAACGCTGCTCCTTTTTAGAGCAGACCTTTCCTATTTTCATCATTTCAGTTGAAACAGCGCCCTTATTTTTGGGTCGATCTGTTTTCTCCTAGATGAGTTTTATTTAATGTATTAAAAAATCATTTGTAAAAGAAGGAGAGAATTCTGAGAGCTGGTGTAGGAGAAAAACAGAGCTTCTATTGTACAGTTTTGACAGAGATTTTAATAAAAAATGCAGCTCTGACCCCTGAGATTCCTGTGGTATGAAATTTAACATTTGTCTCATCCTTTGTTTCATATGTAGCCTGTTGTGTTTCCATTTCATTTCATTTCTAAATGAATACTTTTAAGTGAGAAAGGCAGAATTCAATTTATTTGCTCTGTCTTGAGGAAGTGTTCATATTTAATGTTTTCTTCTGTTTGACAAGGATCCATCTTCTATGCCCTTGTCAACCTCTCAAACAGCTCACCCACTCCACATTATTTCAAAATTGATGTTAAAATTTCTTGCCTATCTTGCCTCAGGAGATAATCTGTGTTTTTGATTATATTTCTCTGTTCAAGCTATCTTTGCCCCACGCAGCCTAGAAAATCCAATCATTTATTAAAAACCCCTTTTCATATCAATTTACTAGCCTAAGATTAGCATTCACTATAGGTCATCTCAGCCCCTTTGAAGACCTTTTGCCGAGATAGACCCGGAGAGAGCCCTCTCCTGTCCTCGTAGGGCTAGCTACGAGGCTGAGCATGGTTTGATGTGGCCTCGAGTTTTTCCTTCCTCAGCCCGAGGCAGATTTGAGTGCTAGCAGTCCCCTTAATCTACCGTTTGCATCAATCCCAAAAAAAAACAAATCCCCAATAGAGTCTCAAGACATTTGGCTATGGAAACCCTTTCCCCAAGGGTTTCTTAAAAAAATATAATATATGGGTTGTCGATCTCCACCAATATTCTCAATGCATGTTTTTTAGAGGGACATGCTTACCCTCGATAATTGAAAGAAACCAGTTTCATCTAGAAACCACCCTTGTAGATTTTAGGGATTTAAAGGTCCCTTGAATGTTCTTTTTTACAACTACCAAATATTCCTTGGCTTATTCTTTTTCTTTTTATAATCTATATTTTTTACCATGGCCATGACCTTTGAGGTTGTTTATCTTTAGTGACCCCAACCCTAGAACAAATATTTCATTTGGTGAGGTGGTCATTTGAGAGAGAAAGTTGTATACCATGGCTCTCGTACCAATCAGATTAGAAGATTATTTGGAGGGGGAGTTCACCAGCAAGGAGAGGTCACTTGGGACGAGAGGGCATGAGCATGAAACTTGTGTTGTCGGGGAGGGAGGGAGAGGGGTTTGATTTAGGGATAAAGAAACATGTGAAACCATAGAGGGACCAATATTTCCATCATCAGAAGAAGAGGAGCATACATTATTATTAATAAGTATTGGAGAAGGGATACAAGGAGGAATATTAGAGGAAGTACCTAGAATCAAGTCTAACTTCTTGATTCCAATCATGTTGTCTAGAGATATTTCCCCCAACAATGTAAATGAACCAAACTCATCATAATAATTGTGACTGAATGCGTTTTGATCCTCAATTTCCCTTAGAATCTGGCCTTGTTCCTTATCTATGTGAATGTTCTCCGACCTTTTCGATGGAAAAAATTTTGTCTTCTTCTGTATCTTAAAATCACATTCCTTGACCAAGTGTCCATAGTTGTGGCACCTTGGGCACCTAAAAGGGATGGCTTCATAATCTAGCACCTAGGTTATTTCGCCTTAACTCCTATTTCAATTTCTTCGAACAAACATTCCCTTAGATCAATTAAGTTTAGAATGCAGGCTATAATAATAATCCCAATCTTCAAGTATGAGTTATCATGCTCCAGATATTTCCCCAAACGATTCCCAATGTCCATAAAAATTCATTCATCTCAATAGTGTAAAGGAAGGCCCGACAATATAGCCCATAATTGTAGTAAATCCATTCTCTCACGCTTGGCATTAAACGATGGAAAGCAAAATTTCAAAAACACAAGAGAATAATGAATGCTCCATACCTTCTCGTAGACCATATTTGTGTCTTTTGAGTCTTTTTATTTAATATGGATCCATTCTTTAGCTAAATATGTTACCCCTCGAGGATTCTTAACTATGATCGCTACATCCCCGACCACAAATTCTTTCAATATGGGTAGACTAAACATCCTTCCTAGAACACGCCCTACTAAAATTTTCTCTGCCACCTCCTAAGATTTTTGCATTGGCACATACAATCTTAGCACCAGAGATACCATTACATTTTTTCCCTTTTTAGTACAACTTGCTTTTGTCCTCTTACTTCCCTTGTCATGGCTAGGAGGTTGACCTTGTTTTCTCTCCAAAATGTTGGTTGTATCTATCCCAAGAACCCTACCTTCCAAGCTTGATGCATTTTTTCTTTTATCTTCCTTGTCCATAAGAAAATCCCCCAAGGGGCTATTTTATGAGTGCATCAACGATGAAAATTGAAGTGGGTATCATATAGGAATATCCTCTCCAAGAAAACAACCTTCACTCAGAACAAGACCCTTAGAAAGACTAGTAAGCAAATAAGGGAAAGGGATTTCCCATGTAGATCCATGAGTAGGTGGAAGGAAATATAACAACGATGGAGTCAGTAATTCTAAGGAAATCCATATCATTTCTTTGAAGCCTTGATTCAAAACCTCTTCAATCTAGCTCAGCACTCAATTAATGCCTTGATCCAATGTTTCCGTGTTTGTGATGCATATTCGTAGCCCTCCATCTATCCTTCAAGCATCTTTCGAGGAAGCCTCTCTTATAAGAGGTTTAGGTTAGCCCTCCATGTCTATTGGAGCTTTATTTGGAGATCCTTGGACACCTTCCAACTTAGATAAATGGAATAGGGATTCAGTCCAAATGTGGTAGGCGTTGTCATTTATCAACTCTGTACTAATTCTTCCTCTTCCACATTTATGTTTAGAAAAGTGACCGACAGGTCATCCAAGTTACCCTTTGTTCTTACCGCTCTGACCATCTTCTAGCTGGATGTCCTTTACAGTGTAACTATTGTGGGGATTGCAATGAAATCGCTAGTATTTTAGGGCCTTTCACAAATGAATGAAGCTAAAAACCCTAGGGAGTCGACGGTAAATTTTTTCCATCGATCTCCTTTTGCCTTCTTATTGTCCTCTTGCAACCTTCAAAGCCCTAGTCAGCCTTAAGAAAGTGCTAGCTTATCCACGAGGTTCGCTCAATGTGGAGCCAAAGGCCATACCCACACTCATTTATTAAAATACAAAGGAATTAAAAACATTATAAGTGCTTATGACAATTATCATCGTGTATAGATATTTTTGGAGATATTGCATCTATTTTAATTATTTCAACATTTCAGGCCAACCACTATGCTTTGTTATCATGAAGGAATAAGTGGAGACAAACTCTGAACTTAATATATGTAAATAAAAATATGAAAATGACGAAACAAAAAAATAAAAAAATAAAAAATAAAAATTAGTAAATAAAATAAAATAAAATAATTATAAAATAATAAATTATATTTTATGAAATAAAGATCCAAAATTTTATAATTATAAAAAATATAAATAATCCAATATAAAAATATAAACATTTAAACTCTTTATAACAATTATAAACATGATTATAATAGTTATAAATATATAAAGAGCATGGTTATAATTATAGTTATATAAATTTAGTAATTGTAATGATAAAGATATAAATAAAAATTATTGATAATAAGATAATAACTTGTAGGTTATAATAAAATTGTATAATTATAAATATAAAAATTGTATAAAAGTGTGGATTATAATTTATTATTATTAAGGCTATAGTACAAGATAATAATAATAAATAATAAAACAAAGACTTATTAAGTGGTTGTCAGAATTATAGGCTAAAATGTGTTGGAGTTATGAAGGAAAATTAAATTAGAATTTAAAAAGTTCTATTTAAAAACATTGATTATCTACTAGATAAAAATTTTGTCAAAAGATTTGCAATGAAAATTTATAAATCTTAATAAAAAAATATAAATAAGCAATAATAATAATGATAATAATAATAATATTAATAAAATTACTAAAAACCTAAAGGAATATAAACCCTAAAGTTTTTCATGTTAATCCCTCGGGTTTATATTATTCCCTTGGGGTTTTAGTATTAATCCCGTGGGTTTATTATTCCCTTGGGTTTATAATATCAATCGCTTGGGTTAATATTATTTCCTTGGATTTATAATCCATTGAGGTTTTAGTATTAAACCCTAGGAATATGAACCCTTAGATTAATAAGCCCAAGGGATTAATATTATAAAACCAAGGGAATAATAAACCCAAAGGGTTAATACTAAAACCTTGAGATATTATAAACCCAATGGACTAATATTATTAAACCGAATGGACTAATATTATAAATAGAAGGTGTATAAATCCTTGGTTGTTCAAGATTTATATTGAAACGAAGGGATTAATATTATAAACCTATGAATAATATTATACCCTAGGATTATGAACCCTTAGATTAATATACACAAGGGATTGATGTTTTAAACCCAAGGGAATAATACATCCAAGGGATTAATACTAAAATCCAAGGGAATATAAACCCTAGGGTTTTTAGTATTAATCCATTAGGTTTATTATCCCTTGGTATAATGTTATTCCCCTGGGTTTATAATCCCCAGGGGTTTTAATATTAGTCCATTGGGTTTATAATATCAATCCCTAGGGTTTATTTATCTAAAGGTTCATACTTATATCACATTATTTGAAACTAAATAATAACAAATAACATTAAATATTAAATAATAATTTTTATAAAGAAATAATTGTTTTTAATTACAATAATAATAATATTTTTATTGTCGATTGATGATATTAGGAACAGAGAAAAAACCTAGAGCTCTGATGCTGAAGCGACTGTGGAGGAAAAACCTAGAAGCCGCCGCCGCCGTTGAACGAACTTACGCTGTCTGCAGCAGGCACTGCTACTGACAGTCCTATGGAAGCTGTGGCAGGAGGGGAGAGCTCTGCCTCCCCTCCAAAAGGAACAATCCATACTGACAACCAGCCAAATGCAGAAATACGGCACCCTGCAACCAAAAACGTAGAGAAGGAACACGACAAGCAAAAGACGCCAGAAGGGACGACGTCCTTAGACAGACCTGTAGAAGAGGAAGAAAGCAATGGTCGGCAAAACGCAACCGGCTCCTTTCAGACAAAAGTGACTTCAGCGACTTGTATCCCAAAGGCAGCGGATCCGATCAAGATTGAGCTACCAAGCCACCATATCAATGGGGAAATCCAATTTATGCAAGACTACGCACTCATCGGAAAGTTCTTGGGCTTTTGGCCCACAGAAAAAGCCTTACAAGGTTGGATAGCCTCCAAATGGAAGCCCAAAGGACAAGTTACATTACAGCTTGGCCCAAAGGGCTTCTTTACAGCTATCTTCAACTGCTTAGAAGACAAAACCAGGATATTCGAAGGAGGCCCGTACTTCTTCAACTCTTCAGGCCTATATCTAACGGACTGGAAGCCTCGCTTCAATCCTGACAAAGAAGACTTTAGCTGGGCACCTGTTTGGATCAGAATGTACTCCCTTCCGGTGGAATACTGGAGAGAAGAAACGCTCGCAGACATAGGCAACAAACTGGGATCCTTCATCAAAGTGGCCACTGAAACCAAGACGCGAAAATACACCTCTTACGCTAGGATATGCGTCAAGATGCACCTCACCAAGACCTTAGCGGATACGGTAAGTCTTTTTCACGATGACTATGAATGGAAACAGACTCTTGATTATGAGCACATCCCTTTTCGTTGTAGAAAATGTCATGAGCATGGTCACCTCTTCCGTGATTGTCCCTTAAATGTGCAGCCCAAATTCCCATCCAGTGAAGGTAACCTAGACTCTAAAGGCTTCACAAAAATCCCAATCCGTCGCCGTCATGGAAAAAAAAACCAAGCTAATCCCGCTCGAGCCTTCAAAGCGCCCCCTCAAAATCGCTTCTCTGTTTTAGCCTCACAAGATATTCCAAACAGCCCCAAAGCGGATATTCCTGATCTGCTGCAACATACCCAGCCATCCCTCAACAGTTCTGAGCCAACCCCATCTAATTCTGCACTTCCTCCCCATGCCGAAAAACCCACCTCTGTCTCAGGGCCAGGGGCTCTAATCACCTCCAAGGGGAAAACCATGCTAAACGAGCCCCCTCAAGAGTCGGATATGGATCTAGATGCAGCACTAGCTCTAAGTCTTCATGACCAAACAGTGGAGGACGCCCTCAATGCCGCTAATGATATGGAGGAAGATCGAGAAGATGTTGATCTAGAGGAATTTGATATATCTAAGCTTGACATATCAAAACTGGAAGCTGCATGCAAGCAAAAGGAGTATAACTCAATCCCCCCCTGGCAATTAGACAAAATTGAAGGAGTACTCACAAGAGTACAACACCATAAAAGTTTGGGCATACAAGGAGGCAGTCACTGGGATGGAAGGAAAATCATTAAAGAACCAAAGAAAAGGGGCAGAAAAACAGATTTACAGCGTACAATAGCAGTAGGTGAAATACTCATGGATTCGGGGCAATTCCCCAAGTTGACCAAGTTCTTCAAGCCCAAATCCCCGTCTACACGAAGCTACTCTCATGGAATATAAGAGGACTAAACAGTCCCGCGAAACACAGAGTAATTAAAAACATCATAATGCAAGAAAAACCAGCAATAGTCTTTATTCAGGAAACAAAATGTAGCAGCTCAACAATAGATAGTCTCAGCAGCAAAGTCTGGGCAGGTAGCAGTTCGATAGCAGTGGACTCCTCCAGGGCCTCCGGGGGCCTAGCCATTCTATGGAATCCACAGACAGTGTCACTTGATAATTTTCATGCCACTCTGCATCTCATTCAAGCAACATTCCACCTCATCGGTACCAGCATCCATGGGCTTCTTACCAATGTTTACTTCCCGCAGACAATACAGCAGAAATCTGATCTCTTGGACACGATTTCCATCCTAAATGCAAACAGAAACTTTCCTTTATGGATAGGCGGAGGCGACTTCAACATCATCAAATCCATGGAAGAGAAAAGAGGGGGTCGGACAAGGCTAGACAGTGATAGCAGTAGCTTCAAGCAATTCATACAAGATAACCGACTCATGGACATCTCCACCTCAAATGGCATCTTCACCTGGTCAAACAAAAGAAAAGGGGCTCACCAAATTGCTTCACGATTAGACCGATTTTTAGTTTCAGACAATGCCATCCACCTCGGAGGAGAGTTCAATGCCGAGATCATCCCACAAGGAGGCTCAGATCACTGGCCTATTCTTCTCCAATGGTCCAGACCTGGCAATAGCAGCAATAGACCATTCAAATTCGAAGCCTTCTGGCTCACTGACAGTAACTTTAAGGAGGTGGTCAAACAAGCATGGACTTCCTTCATCCCGCTGGCAGGAGCTAGAATGTATCAGTTCCAGCAAAAGCTGAAACATTTGAAGCACTCACTTAAAATTTGGAACCGAGATCATTTTGGCAATATACAGCAGAACAAACAGAAATTAGAACAGCAGATGAAAGAATTACAACAAAGATTCATTCTGGAAGGACGCACCGAGGAACAAACTCAACGGGAGAAAATCCTTTGGAGTCAAATAGAGGAGAGGCAAAAACAGGAAGAAATTCTATGGAGGCAAAAGTCGCGAGTAAGTTGGCTCAAAGAAGGTGAGAGAAATACTAAATTTTTCCACAAAACAACCATCCAAAGGCGTATGCACAACAAAATCACCTTTATCAATAATCAACAGGGAGAAAGAGTGGAAGCTCATGAAGATATGGAGAAAGAATTCACCGGATATTTCAAGGACATACTAAAGGAGCCTAATGAAAACAGAGATGCGGCAATCCAAGCCATCACACAGCACATTCCAAAAATAATCAATGAGGATCACAACACTCAACTGCTCCAGCCAGTAACGCTAAGGGAGGTAGAAGATGCCATATCTCAGCTCAAAGATGGAAAGGCACCAGGGCCTGACGGATTCACGGCCAACTTCTTCCATGAATTTTGGGATCTCATAAAAATGGAAGTGTGGGATCTGGTGGAAGAATCCCGAAGCATGCACTGGGTACTCCCATCCCTCAACTCAACCTTTATTGCTCTGGTCCCCAAGGAAGCAGCCTCAAACAAACCGGAGAAGTATCGACCAATAGCGCTTTGTAATGTAATTTACAAACTAATCTCAAAGGTTATTGCAAACCGTCTCAAACCGCTACTACCCCTGCTTATCTCCCCAGAACAGACAGGGTACGTTGAGGGTCGGCAAATCATGGATGGAATTATACTATCAAACGAAGTCATCCACTCTTTAAAGCTTCTCAAGAAACCAGGTATGCTTCTCAAATTGGATCTTTCTAAAGCCTTTGATAAACTCAGCTGGAATTATATACACAAAATGCTCTTAGCTTTTGGCTTTAGTGCAACCTGGTCCAGATGGATCATGAATCTCATCACTTCGCCAAGCTTCTCTGTAATTTTGAATGGATCCCCCTCCCCTCCCTTTCGCCCCTCTAGAGGCATCAGGCAGGGGGACCCTCTATCTCCCTTTCTCTTTGTTTTAATGGCTGAAGGCCTGAGCAGGCTCCTCAAATCAGCAGTATCCTCTCAAACCATTAAAGGAATTTCTCTTCATGGTTGTCCTCCTCAAACGCATCAGCAATTTGTTGACGATACAATGCTCTTTGGGCATCCCTCTGCAAAAGAAGCCTCTGCTTCCAAATCCCTTCTTTCCCTCTTCTGAGAAGCATCGGGCACCTCCATTAATGCTTCCAAATCTCAGCTTTTTTTCTTTAATACCCCCCCCTTCCTGCAAAGGATTATAGCCAGGATTCTGGGATTCACAATTTCCCACTTGCCATCAAAATACCTCGGTGCCCCTCTTACTGATTCAGTAATCAAGCAGATTTCTTGGAAATCGTTATTGGACAAATTAGACGCCAAGCTTTCATCTTGGACTTTCCGAGCATTAAATCTAGCAGGCAGACTTGTTCTCATCAAAGCAGTTTTACAAGCTATGCTGCTCTATTTATTTTCCATCTTAGCAGCTCCGAAAGGGATTTTAAAAGAAATTTGAAATCTTCAGAGGAACTTTCTATGGGGATCCACAAGCTTGAACAGGAAATGGGCTCTTTTCAAATGGACAGAGGTTTGCAAAACCAAATCAGAAGGTGGGCTAGGTCTTAGAGATCCGCTCCAAAGCAATAATACCATGAGTGCTAAAATATGGTGGAATTGGGTCTCCAAGCCAAACACCCCCTGGGCCCAATTATGGCAAGCCAAATATGCCCACAGCAGTCAATGGAATGAACTCATCAGAATCAATCCAACATCGCAGGGATCTCTTATTTGGAACAACGCAAAACCCCAAAGTAGCTTCCTTCAGGAGCATAGCTTCTGGGAAATCAATTCGGGCAAGACAGCTAGATTCTGGGAAGATTCATGGCAACAACTTCCCAAATTGGCTAATCTATTCCACAAACCTCACCGGCAGGCTCAAATGAACCAAGCAAACATTCCTTTGGTACATCAGTTCTGGCAGCCGTCTACAAATCACGACTTCCAATCATGGAAACCGGCGCGTCTCTGGCAAGCAGACTGGCAGGGAGAAGAGTACGCAGACATAGATCAGGAACTTAGCAACAGAAAGATTCGCCTCTCGAATCAGCAAGACAAACTCAGATGGGGATACACAACAAAGGGTACTTTTACAACCAAGGAAGCTCATCAACTACGCTACTCCAATCTCAGGACGGCAAAAGATCAACTATGGGAGCAAGTATGGCAAGCTGGGCATTGGCCCAAAATCTCAACCTTCCTATGGCTTCTCAACAGAAAACGCATTCTCACCTGGGATAATCTGATCAAAAGAGGCATTGTAGGGCCATCCAGATGCCAAAACTGCAATACAAATTGTGAAACTATCAATCATTTAATAGAAGAATGCCCACTAGCAAAACAAATCTGGGGAAGAGTCGAGAAATGCAATATGAGAGCACACCCCAGGCAGGAGGACATAACAGACACCATAAGGACCTGGGAAAAATATCCATACAAGTGCCGGATCCTTAACTCCTTATGGCGCATTATACCAGGATTTCTATACTGGACACTGTGGAAAGAATGCAACCACAAAATATTCAACAGTACCTCAAGATCCATAGATGCTCTATGGCTCAAGCTTAAAGAGAACTTACACGAAACTCTGGCCATCAAAGTTTGGAGTGATGATGATATGCCGGAAAATCAACAGGAGCGTTGCATTATGAAGGAATGGAATCTAGATCTCAATTCCTTAGTCAAAGTGACCATTAAACCTTCCACCAGATCGGCTTCGCCCTCCTTTTGGTCCCCGCCTGTACACAATTCTTACAAGCTCAACTTTGACGGAGCGGCCAAAGGCAATCCAGGCCCTGCAGGCTTTGGAGGAGTAATCCGTCGTCATAGCGGAGAAGCAATGCTATTATTCTATGGCTCAATTGGGAAAGATACTAATAACGCCGCAGAGCTAGAGGGTCTTTGGAAAGGTATATGCATAGCTGAACAGCATCATCTCTCTCCTCTTGAAGTAGAAGGCGACTCTCTCGTTCTTATAGAGGCAGCCAAAAGAATGCAAGCAGGAGCTAAGGCAGTCAAAATAGCCAAAAGCTGGAGATTGTTAAATCGTCTGGAATCCTTGGAAGAAAAGCTTCAAGTTCTCCACAATCTATCCTTCCATAATGTAAGAAGGACAGCTAATCAGGTAGCTGATCGGCTAGCTAATCAGGGAGCGTCTCAGTCAACACATTTCTTCTCTGGCCCTCTAGATATGGTTGAAGATGATAAGCTCAAACAGGATTGCATTTCTTTGGTGCACAAAGACATCCTTCCCCCGGATGCGGGTGTCTAGCAAGGGTAAGTGGCAGGTGGCCATTAAGGCACCACCGCAACTTGCTACCTGTCTCAATGCTAAGGCAGAGAGCAGGTACAAGTATGCGATGGCATGCAGCAAACAATTAAAGCACCAGGCAGTAGATGTTAAGGGAGATAAGTTCCAGGCGATTTAGGTTACGGGAGATCAGAGCGTGGTTCAGGCAGCATTGATGGTAAGCGAGACTGCTCCGGTTTCGAGGAGATCTGAATTGATGGAGTTGGATACGCAGCAGTTGGCAAGAGCGCAGGCCTGGCTATATACTGCGTCCGCAGAGAATGCTGCTAAGAGAATGTTGTATGCTGTGGGCAGAGGGCAAACCACCGCTCTGCATCACTACCTCCAGTATATTGCGCAGTGTCTTCAGGAGCTTAGCTGGGGATCGAAGATGCGTCGTCGGGGGGTGCCATGTCGAGGTGGGCGTTCGGGGGTTCGTTACGATACTGAGAGGGAGGAACCACCTCCGATAGCTCCGATGGCCACCATTTCCCCTTCATCTTCCAGTTCAGAGGATGAATTTCTGCTCATGAGGGACTCCTATCAGTCCTTCCGCCTTCGCATTCCCAGAGGGCTCCTTCAGACGGATATCATGGTCAATTTTACAGTGTATCTTTCCGAGGCTCCTCCAATCAACCCCACCGGGTCCTCCCCTGCTTTTGACAGTCTACATAGTAATGAAATTCTGTTGGGGGATATGCAGGGAAGATTGCACAGGATGCCCCATCCGCAAGCGCCCATGGCTCATGTCGTCCAGCCTCCGCAGGCTCAGCATCAAGAGAATTCCATCTGCGATGAATCAATGCAAGAGATTCAGCCAGCTATGAATCAATGTGTCCAAACTGGGATTGCAGAACCGGTTCACGCTCTTCAGGGTATGGAGGGGCACATCCAGGTGGATGAAGAGTCCGTCATATGGCTACCGCCCAGCCCACCGCAACAGCAACTGCCGGCGACGCCCAGTCACCCTTCCTAATTCTGTTCAACAGCGCTGTTCCAGGTCTTGCTTTGTCTTTGCATATGTCTTTGTTGGTCACTCTTTCAAATCTCGCTCTGTCCATGCTCTCGGCCCTATAGTGGCTTTGTGTTTCTGAGTCGGTTTTGTGAACTGTAATGGTGTCCACGCGGCACTTCTGGTTTTTTGTGAGGCACATCTGGACATTTTGTGAGGCACATCTGGCCTCTTTTTGTAATGATGTCTCAAAGGTCTGAGTCTGAGTTTTTTGTCCCAGCTGTCATAGTCTGAGGGTGGCCCAGTCCCCTCTGTTGATGTATCTTATGTAAATATTTTCTTGCTTAATAGAAGTTACTTTTACCCAGAAAAAAAAATAATATTTTTATTGTCCCCCCTGGGGTAGCTCATGTGGTGAAGGTCATGGAATGAAGTCTTATTGAGCCAAAGATCTTAGGTTCAAATCTTGTGCTACCCACCAGCTGTAGCGGGGTGAATAATGGACATGTAAACTTGAAAATGAGAGAGTCCTACCAAAATTACAAAAAAAAATAAAAATATTGAGATAGTTATTATTATTATATAATTTTTTAATACTTTTAATATGGTTGTGCTAATAATAATATTAAAATTACAATTATAATCCAAAAACTTATCATGTAATGTAATGGCGAGAATTATAAACTAAAAAATATTAGAGTTATGAATGAAAATTAAATTAGAATTCAAAAGTTTCTATTATAAAACATTGAATATGAGGGCAACATGCCTTTAAAATATACCAGCTAGATAAAAAAATTGTCGAAGAGATTTGCAATGAAAACCTATAAAAACCTATCAAGTCAAGATGGAAGAATTAAACTTTGAGGCATTCAAAATTCCTTATTAGTCCCTGCCCCTTCGGGGCTAGGGACTATAGTAATCGTTTTTAGTTGTTGATATTACTAGGATACAAAACTAATGCAAAATTCTAATTTTTAGTGAAAGTTATGTTGGTGCCTCTAAATTCTATCCAATGAACGGATGAGCCCTCCAAATTCTATCCAATGAACTATTTCACCATCTTATTTGGCCTCACATCGAGGCCATGAATATGATAAACCTGTAAAAACCAATGATATATTGTATTGCAATAATACAAAATGAATTAATGCCATCTCCAAATTAGCATTAATTTGTAAACACTTAATGTTAATAGTATCTTTCTTGCTTTTGGCTCTGGAGAGTATAAGCAGATAAGCTTACAAAAGTCAAGATATTTATGTTTTCAATACTACAATGTTTTTAGGTCATCAAAACAGTTCTATTGTTTTCCATGTACCTATAGAACTAATATAGAACTACTTTTCCACCTATACCCATTTTATCTGATACTTGTTCTCATTTCCTCCTTCAACCTGCCATTTATTCTCACCAGCTTCCCCCGCAACTATTTTAGAGCTTCAATCGCATGAAAATTGTCTCCCTCTCAACCATTTTAGAGCTTTGTCTGCACAAAAAATTTGCACAATCAGTGCATGGGATTGCGTGGAAATTTGCAACAATCAGTATATCAAATTTACTAGAGGTAGCATATTCTTTAATAATACAGAGGTGCAACAATCAATATATCAAATTTACCTGAGGTAGAATATTTTTTAATAATACAGAGGTAGCATATTCTTTAATAATAGGTGGTAGATCTCAATTTTTCTGGCTCACTACAATGAAGATGAATGATCACATGAATGCCATGAAGATGAATGATCGAATGAAGAACTTTATAAAGTTAGTTCAATACAGGTGAAATTTTTTATTTTTGTTTGTCCTAGTTTAATTTTCCATTTTCCGTGTTTTGGTTAATGTAGGAAATATTGAAAAAACCTTTGCTTTCAACAATTCAAACTTTTGTTGCCATATATTCCTAGTAGTTTTCATATTTAAGTAAATTGAATTGTGATGTTTGTGTGGTCTATAACTTAGTCTTATAAACCCTCTGTAGGCAATCTGTAGCAAGTACGGAATTAAATGTTTTCCATATTCATAACATCTGTAGAAACCATTTATCTGGAACCTATATATGAGGTGCATTAAGAATTAAGTTGTTTTAAATTGTATAATTTTTTATCAGGTTAGTGGTTAATCCTTTAACGGATCTTGGAAAAGATACTTGGCTTGGATTGTCGCATTGAAAACTATTCAAAGATACATTAGAATAGTCCAATATGTAGACTATATGCTAATACTCCTATCTTCCATACAAATGGAGTAACTAAATGTATTATCTTCATCTTTCTACACAAATCATGTACTTAGCTTTTCATACAGAAGTCGAGTACGTGCAAAATTAATAACTCAAAGGCTTTCAAGATTGATTTATATTTCGTCACACTTATTTTATTTTCAAGAATTTTGTGGTGAGAAATGATCCGGATTTAAACAGGAACGCAACAAATTACAGAGATAACCATATACACAAAGATGCAGCGGAAATAATACTTCATTTCATTAATGGAAAATACTGAAATATGCTTACAACCAGAAATGGAAATAAACCAGCTAGGGCGATGGTAGCTTATCTCTGAGAAGAGATGTGGTGGCTACATGCTCCAGTAGCAAAGATGGATTCCATACGCCTTACACTTGCCATTGCGGCTGCCCAGGGGTGGGAAGTACATCAGATGGATGTGAAGAATGCCTTTCTTCACGGAGACATATCTGAGGAGATCTACATGGAGCAGCCACATGGTTTCATTCAGGATTCATCTTTGGTCTACAGACTGAAGAAATCTCTCTACAGCCTTAAGCAGGCCCCGAGAGCTTGGTATGCGAAGATGGATTCTTTTCTCTTATCACAAAACTTTGAAAGATGTAAGTTTGATCCGAATGTTTACAAGCTCAGGACACATGATTCTCTTCGTATCTTAGTTTTGTATGTGGATGATCTCCTAACCATCGGCAGCTCAACTTCAGCCATTGCTAGAGTCAAGAGGGCCTTGCATGATAGGTTCTTGATGATGGACATGGGTCCATTACACTTCTTTCTTGGTCTTGAGATCAGCCAGGATGCCATAGGCATCAAACTCTCTCAGGCTAAGTATGCACGGGATCTCCTCGAGAGATTTTGCATGACTAACTGCAAGCCAGCACCGACTCCTTTTCTGTCTAGGGTCCGCCTTGAGGATGGAGGTGACACTCCATTAGTTGACAAAACTCTCTACCGATAGCTAGTGGGGAGCTTATTGTACCTCACCCACTCCAGACCAGATCTCTCATATGCAGTAGGGGCAGTTTCCAGATACATGCAGGAGTTGCATGAGCTACACTGGAATGCTGCTAAGTGCATCCTCCGATATGCGTAGGGCACCATCACCTTCGAGATTGATTATGCAGCAGGCACTGAATTGAATCTCCTTGGCTTCACAAATTTTGATTGGGTGGGAGACAACATTGATTGCAAGTCTACCTCCTGATATTCACTCAGTCTAGGATCTGGCCCTATCCGTTGGTCAAGCAAGAAGCATGTTGCTATTGCTCTCTCTTCAGCTGAGGCCGAGTACAGAGGAGTAGTCAACATCACCATTCAGGCTCTGTGGCTACAGTACTTCCTCACTGAGTTGGGCATCCAGTTCCACCAGCCCATTTTCATCTGGCGTGACAACCAGAGCACTCTCAAATTTTGCAGGGATCCAGTACAACAACAGCAGACGAAGCACATAGAGATCCATATGCACTACATCAGATACTTAGTACATGATCGGGTCATTGATTTGCAATTCTGCCCTTCGGTAGAACAGGCTGCAGACATCTTCACCAAGACATTCACTGAGTAGAAGTTTCGCTCTTTGCATGATCGTCTTGGAGTGAAGGACACAGTTGCTTAGAACCTGTCTCTTCTTCCTCTTTTCTTTTGATTACATTTTATTTTGAGGGGGAGTTTTTCCCATGAGGTTTTCCCTCTTTCGTCACTTTTAGTACAAGTTGCACTGTATTTTGGGCGACCTTTGGCCTTAGTTTCTAGGACCCATTTTCTATTTTTCCCCATAGTGGTGTTCAGGGGGGGTGTTGGAAGTACCACACACCTACATGCAGACTCTTAGTTAGAGCATGGGACTACATGCAAGATTCCTTTTGCATGATTTACTCCATGATTTTGTCCTTCTTTAACTCCGTAACTGGTTAGTTCTTCTGCATGATTTACTCCCTGATTTGCTCCTTCTTTCACTCCGCAATTGGCTAGTTCTCTCCAGAACTTGTTGTAGGTGATGAGTCTTCTCAGTGATCACCACTATGGTGCATTACCTTGGGATCTTCACCTAGTAATGCTATATCATGAGCATTGTAACCTATTTTGTAATTGAATCATTCTTTTGTTCTTTCGATTTTCTTTTAGTGTTTTTTCTCTGCAAAGCTGTGTGTTCAACCTTTACAAGCTAGATTCATCTGTGCAGGTTTTCTAACACATTTACACTTATGATGTGTTATTCTTTTGTATATGATTTTATATATTTCCCTTCAACTATAAGAGATAAAACAATTCACATATTGTATCATGGTTTATGCTTTTTTATATCCATTTGCAACTAAAAGGGATAAAAAATTCACACACAGTGTCGTGGTTTATAGGAGAGGCTTGCTAGTTGGATGAAAAATATGATGTATCATTTTCTCTTTAGAGTATTTCGCCTCTTTTCCTACCCAAAGAAAACATACTGTTGTTTTGGATGTCCTGCTAACACATACATTATATATGACACAAAATCATTGCATATTTAAAATTTCTTATTCAATCAAGGGTAAATTTCAATGTTACCCTTGCTAAGACATAATCATGGGAAATGCATTGGAATCGATGATGAAGAATGTATGTGGCGGAATTTTCTAGTTCAACAACCATCACCACAATTTCTGCAGCAAAACTTGCAAGTTGGGATTACCGCAATTTCTATTACAAAATTTGCAAGTTCAACAACCATTATCGCTATTTCTGCAATACCATTTGCAAGTTGGTGCCCTGCAAAATCACTCAAGCAAGCATAAAATTTATACTCAAATCATTTTTTCCATAATATATGAGCCTGGAATTTTATGCCCAACTCATTGGAATCTATGCAAAATCGCTTGTATATAAGCTTGAAATTTTATGCCCATGCCCATCTCATTGGCATCTACGAAAAATCGCTTGTATATAAGCTTGAAATTTTATGCCCATGCCCAGCTCATTGGCATCTATGCAAAATTGCTCGTATATAAAATTTTATACCCATTCCCAACTCATTGGTATCTCTACAAAATCGCTCATATATAAGCTTGAAATTTTATGCCCAACTCATTGACAGGAACTTGCTACTTCGCAGCTATCCTTTTTTATTGTTGTAACTAAATTAATCACAATCCATCACAAATATAAAATATTGTTGAATTTTAATATATATCGTAAGAGGGTCGATCAACTAGGAATTGAAAAGTTAGAGTAGTTTTAAACTTAGGTTGAATCAAACAAAATGGATGAATACAAATACAAGGAATAATCTCTGTTGTAATTAAATTAATCACAATCCATCACAAATATAAAATATTGTTGAATTTTAATATATACCGTAAGAGTGTCGATCAACTAAGGATTGAAAAGATAGAGTAGTTTTAAACTTAGTTTTGAATCAAACAAATTGGATGAATACAAATACAATGAATAATCTTTAATAATGTTAATATAAAATGATAAATTAAGAAAAAGTATTATGAAAATTGAGATATAAATATGGAAGATATAGTATGAGAATGCTTATATTTAATAATTTAGATATTAAAATTTTAGTTTGCCTGATTAAATTGATTTAGATTCATCTAATTTAGAATCTATCATGTAAGGAGATCAAATTAATATTTTCAAATATTATAATTTTGATATGGACATATTTATAATTTTAGTGAAGATGTTTAAAATTTTATTAAGCAGACATTAGCCAAAATTATTTTTGGTAATTTTTTTTTTTTATAGGAGACATGTCATACTTACACATTCTCATCATACTGGGTAGTAAAATGTGCTTCTTTTCATAATCATATTGGGTTGTAGAATGTACCTCTCAGCATAATCATATTGGCTTGTAGAATGCACCTATCAATCCAATAAAAATAAAAATAAAATTAAAAAAGTGTCAAGGTTTTTGAGTGGTTGGAAACAAGATAGACCAATTCCTTAATACATATGGAATTTTTTTGCACTTGTGAAATTCTTTCTAGCTTATGTCAATAGGTTTA
The DNA here is from genome assembly GCA_031772625.1 of Pinus tabuliformis. NCBI lineage: Eukaryota > Viridiplantae > Streptophyta > Pinopsida > Pinales > Pinaceae > Pinus > Pinus tabuliformis. The sequence goes on along the minus strand of CM062806.1, from coordinate 307,409,397 downwards.
CTCCCATCTGGTACTTGAAAAAAAAAATGAAATCAAGTAAACTAAAAGTTCCTAAAAATCCTTAAATAAAAGTAAATAACCTAGGGTAGAAAAATGTTTTTCTATATCATTAAGTAGTAATTTATCTAAATAAATTTCAAAGCTGCCAGGAAGTGGAAAATAAATTCTTACCTTTTGGGCATCTTTACCATGTATCAAAATTTTATTCTTTCAAGACTAATAGATATTCAATCTCCTTTATGAATTATGAAATTATTTTCACATAATGGAAAGAAAAATACAAAAAAGTATTGATAGGAAAGATTCTTCTTATTCTCCAATTAATTGGAATGAAGGAGATTCCCCTTTGATATAGATTGGAGGTGATCATTGTTTACCATGAATTAAAAAAGGTTGTCTCAAAAACATGGATGATAAATCACTTGTTCAAACCATGACCATTATTATGAGAGGCTATAGCCCAGTATGAGGAGATGTTGTGACATTACCATTAGATATCATTCTATTTAAAAAAATAAAAAGTAAAGAAAATTACTAGTCACATTTAAATTTTAACTTTAAATTATTTTTTATATTGAAATGCTATTTGTATTAATAACATTACAAATTTTTACTTGGGATAAAAAATCATAATATGCATATCACTTTAAAAAAATAAAACAATGATGATTCATATTCTTATATAAAAATAACCTATACATTTTTTTACTAAGATTTACACACACAATATAGGGATTGAAAGAATAACCTATTACATAAAAAAAAATGTTTCTCCTTACATTTGGATTCACAAGGCAGACCTTTTCAACTAATACATTTGGACAAAAATATCTAACATTAATGCTAATAGGATTTATATTTCAATTTGTTATTCAATTCTTATTAATTATATCTTCTATAAGCCTTGGATGTGGTGATGAATGTGGTAGAGGCGGGGTGGGGGGGAGGCGATGTGGGGTGGGAGGGGACGTCACTTCCCTACCTGGAAATTGAGACAAGGGATGTGGCACCCAGCCCCAATGATGTTTAATGTAGACAACACTTAATATTGATGGACTCTGTGAGAATTAATACTCTCGATGGGAAGTTAGAGATGGCAAGTTGCAAACGGGGAGCAACGACAGTGCATCCATATGAATACAAGCAAGGAAAATAATTCTACTTAGGTGGTTAAATTTGTCGCAACAAAATGTTTTGGGCCTTATTTTAGATAGAGGGAAACCAATTATTACCACCCTGTTGATGATCGGGAAGAGTATACTAGGGGATGGTAAGGTAGATGCTTGGAAAGTAGTTATGCCTTTCTCTCAAGTGGTTAATTTTCTACATGTTATTTGTTTCTTTGTTAATAAATCATGGCTTTGTAGGTCTCTTACTCAATGGGTCATCCAATAAAAAGGGTTTACTTTTTCACCTAATCAGCCACAAAAAATCCAACTTCTGGGTAAATTTATATTGTCTTTTGGCTCTAGTTTTAACATTTTACGTTGTCTTAACTATAGGCTCATCAACACATATAACATGCAATGAAGAACTATAGTGTTGTTTATGTTTCAATATGAAAGGAATGTTTTCTTCTAGGTCATTTTCCTTGGCATTGTCGGTGTAGCCATTAGTCCCAAAGGTTGTCTATAGTCCTATAATTGTAGGTTTCATTTGTCTCCTATCTGTTTGAATTCATCTTTGTTGGCCTGGACATGGATGAAGAATTGGATATTGTCCGTGAATTTTCAAAGTAATCCTATGGTCCAGTGCGTTAGGGAGGTTGGGAGGGATCAATATTTGGATTACTTAGCTCCTCTCCCCATTGCGCCAATATTTATGTTTTCCTTTGTGTATCATCCCTCACATGGAATCAACCATTTGGGAAATTTTGTGGTCAAGGGTGGAAAGTAGTGATGGGATGTATCTAGCTGTTGCAGGGGCTTTTAAGAGTCCTGTCATCAACTCTAGCTTGCATAAAAGTTCTTTAGTTCCTAGTTTTTGGCTATCTCATTTTATCCCCTACTTCTTATTTTTAATTGACTATTTGAGATTTTGGACCACTGGTTCTACATAGTAATTGAGGCTTTCCAAGGGAATCATTATAGTATTGGTTTATAGTGGAGGCGAATAGGATGGAGGAAGCATTGTTCAGAGCATACTACAATAGTACAGTATTGGCTAATGGCATGTTAGTGTCTCCCCTTGTCTGTTACAGGTCATTAGTTTAAGAGATTGTTGGTGCTATAAACTGTCTAAGGTTTAAATTTTTTTAGTTGTCTTCAATCCCTTTTCCAAGTTACCATTTGATTGAGTTTATTCCCAATACCATGTCAAAGGGCATGAGTTAGGAGGGTGGAAGCATATTATCAGGAGTGTTCCCAAAGGAGGGACACTTGCATGCATCATCAATTGGAGAAATTTTCTGAATAATACTAGGAATTGAACTTATGCATTATCTAGGAAGAAATTTCTCAAGAAAAGGGAGAGGCATCCATCAATAGAGCCCCTCTCTCAAATACTGAGGTATTAGTAGAGTAGGGTGATGAGATCGCTGATACTAGGCATACCAAGGATCTGTTCAACTAGTAAATACAAACCATTGAATTGTATTAGGGATGAAATACTTATTATGACACACATAGTGGATAGGCAAGAGCATCAAGATGATACTCTCCATTCACTAGAGTGCCTTCACTGCCATGTGAGAAATGCAGATCAGAGGGTACACAAAATAGAGCAACGCCTTCGCATACCCCCTGCGATGGGAATAACTCATGAAGGCCCTAAGGAACTAGTTTAGAATACAATGTCAAATTCAAATTGTTAGACACAACAATGACGAAGATAGGAGATATGAAATAATAGCCCTGAATGCATTATTATTCACAATGATACATATTTATACAAGTCTAGTGATCCTTGGTTTCATATCCCAAGTGGTCTCTTGGACTCCCTTTCACTGCTTAGCTTCCACACCAACCCTTAGAGGGTTAGGTGTCCAACATTCTCCCCCTTAATCTGAAGGGGCATTACTGAGTCCAAGAAGAGAGTTCTAATACAAAAATGCGGAAAAATATGCATGGAAGCACTAGGTTGAATGTGCTCTCTGAAATGTTGGCAGAAGGGGGTGATTTAAGGATGACCAACGACACTGGAATGCTTAGTGAATTTCTCGGAACTCTTCCAAATATGGCAAGAAGCTGAAATATTCTACTAGAGGAAGTGTCCCTAATAATTTGTATAGGGATAGATTCAACCATGGAAAGGGAGGTCTACAACTTGCGGTGGTTTAAGGATGACCACCAACTCTGGAATGCTTAATTAAATTCCTGGAAATCTTCCAAAAATGACAAGAAACTAAAGTCTTCTACTAGAGGAAGTGTCCCCAATTATTTGAAGAGGGAGAATCTCGACCTAGAAAGGGAGGTCTCAACCTCACATAGATGGTTTAAGGATGAACACCAACCAAAGGCATGATTTGGGGAATCTCTGTCTCTGGCTACAACTTTGATTCTGTATGGTAGGTTGTGGCTCAGGCTCGCTTGATGTGACTTTGAACCTTATATATGACCAATACTCCCCCCTCCAAGATACAAGGCAAGATGATGGAGAAAACTCAACTAAAACATTGTTCAGTACTCTAAAACAAATTCTAACATATGAGTGAAATATCTTCTTGGCTATTGAAGCCCATTAGCAAGAAGTGATCCATCCAATGTGAATATTTGTTCTTGCAGGAGGTTTGTTTTGAAGCATCTTCTTGAAGAATGAGTGGTTTTATGACAATAATCACATGGATGAAGATCAAAACAATGATCTTTAATATATCCAACTCTGTCACAATGTTGGAATTTAACATTCTGTTGTGGTTGTTGTTGAAGAGGAGCATGATCTAGAACAACTGAAGATGAACTGTCATAAAGAAATCTAGCACTCTAAGACTAGATTGGATTTGAGTAATCTGAAATATGAAAGGACACATCCTTGTCATATCCAAGACTAATTTTGTGCTTGTTATGGAGAAGCTCTTCCCAAGGTTTGATGATGGGCTTGGGAAGTGTATGTTGAATTTTTTCTTTTGCATTCAAATCTTCTCTTACATCGGGCTCAGTGATTTGAAAAATTTCAACATTATTGACTTGATGCTGATGGGAGTTTGTCTCAATGTTATGAACATAAACAGGTTTAGAGTTATGTCTTTTATGTTGTAACTCATCCCGCTAGAATTGAGATTCAAGTTGCAGAAACTTGATCATTTCCTATGCATTTTGTAGATATGTTTGAATGTTGAAGAGAGACTTTGCTAATTTTTACCATCCCATCAATAGTGCAATGAATTAGGGTATTCAACAACTCTAATGCATCACAAATGTTAGCCATTTTCCAAACAACTCAAGCCGAACAAAAGTAACCTGGAAATGTGAGCTATTGGGACATCGACAAATCTACAGAAATAGAGGGACCATATAACACTAAAATTTTGCAGCTTGTGTAGATTCTAAAACCTCCTCTAGCTCCCCCAGAAACAATACCTCCTTTTAACAGTTTTTAATAGGCCATTACTTCAATAAACCCCTAATAACAATATCTACAAATTTGTAGTCTTCTTCAAGAAACGGTGTGATGTAATAGGAAAGTTGTTGATGATAAAGAGAAACACACTTAGGCTTGTGTAGAGGAATAAGAGCTCTTACTAGAAACAAACAATTTATGCTCCTCTTTCATGGGTAGTGCAAAACCATTAATTATGCTCGCTAAAATTTGTAATAGCTCACCAATGCCATATGAATTTTTGTCTCCACTACAAAATGATAGAATATATTATTGATTGATTTGCGTATGGAGGGACGGTGCACCATGAACTTCCCATAAATATGGTGCAATATCATTTTCAAATACTCTCTCTCCCGATGATCCTCATAATCAAACAATTCAAGCAATCTCAAGACAATAGAGTGATCAATATATCTCTTTGTAATTTTGGGATATATTTCTGTAGATATTATGTATCGCATAAGAACATTAGGAGTTCATACACTATTTCGAAATGTAGCTAGGTGAGCTCCACACGTGGTTCCTCTTCTATAGGGTCAAATATCTCAAAGAGAAACTGGGATATATGTGATAACTCTTTGCCACATGGGGATATTGGATGGCTTCCCTGGCTTTGAAGGAATAGTATCTTGGCTATCTAAGATGACATTATGTCTTGCATAAGCAAAGGAAACACAAATAATTGACAATGCATGACCTTCAAGACTCCAATCATTCACATGTCATTCATACCATCCAACATGGGAATTAAACATAGGAATTAAACATCACACAAGATGTAATTCAAGCGTAGATGGTGGTAGTTGAAATGCTCACTACAGAGATAATATAAATGGGTATTGGAGTAGACTAAGCATACAAACATAGAATGAAAAGCACCCAGACTAAGGTGCACGATCCAATTCCTCATTTCCCAACATTCCTAAAAATTTGTCTTCCATAGTAACACCCATGTCAATTCACGCATGAATATTATGTCTCAGGAACCACATATAGATAAGAATTAGGGTGTTGCATTACAAAATTGGCAAAGAGTAGGAAAATTGTTTGGTCTTCAAGTAAAACACTCAAGTGTGGTTATGAAACCATGAGATTGTGCCACTCTAAAAAAATAACAAAAGAACTCGAAATGGTCGAGGATTTCTAAGTTATCAATGTCAGGAGCCTCGCGTAAATGGGTATGGTGGACAAAAATAATGTACATAGACTACGATAGTTAGGGATCTAGCAGGTCAGACCAACACACAAATTGGAAGAATGCACTAAAATTATAGAGGAAGAGAAAAATTACACTAGGAGATATTTAGAATACCAAAGTGCCCAAGTGTAGAGCCCAAGGAAGCAGGACTAAAGGCAGAATTGGTAACAAGACAGGTGGCTCAAATGGAGCAGGGCCATAATTTTCCTTGCTTTGATAACATGTTAGACACAACAATGACAAAGACAAGACATATGAAAGATCAACCTTGAATGGATTATTATTCACAATGATACCTATTTATACAATTCCAGTGACCCTTGGTTTCATATTCCACGTGGTTTCTTGGACTCCCTTTGAATTTTCAGCTTCCACACCAACCCTCAGAGGATTTCATGTCCAACACAAATCCATCAAAATATCCATCCTATACAAATGTTATATATGTCTTATTTTACTAGTAGTTTGACAGTGTATCCTAATATAAGCCTTGGGTTATCTTTTGAGTTTTGTAGTCTCATTTTCTTTTCAGTTATCTCTATCCCCTCTCGGGATAATTTTGTTTTGTTTATGGCTAGGTCTCCTCAATAAGAAGCTGACAAGACAGATCATATTTATGTAATCTACTATTTTTAAGGCAATGAACGTTCACCTTACAAAAAAAATCTAGCTTTTATAAGAAAAACAATCTACATAAAATTTTCCCCTCTAATATCATAGAGTAAGATATTCATAACTTGAGGAATGAAGTTAATATCCTCTTCTTAGAGAATTTAATTCTATAATTTCAACTAACCAAGCTATTCTTCTAAGAAATTATTCCAACTCTAATCCTTTGGGTCTAGATAACAAACTTTTTTTAGCTAGAATACAAAATAAACTTTGAATACCTATTTGAGAATTATTTGGTACCAATCTAGTGAAGTGTTGTAGTTCTGAATATCTAATAATTTTCAATGGAATAATTAAACAACCAAACTCCAACAATATCACTTTTTTATTTGTGAGTCAATTCAATTGTACTAGAATTCTGGAACATTTTATTATTGTCAATCTGAGTTTGTAAGCTTAGGAAATGTAAAGAAAATCATATGCAAGGACATAGATTCTAATTCTATCAGATTTACATTTACATTAAAAGAAATTATGTTCTATTAAAGAAATTGAATCTAATATATCTCAACATGATCATGGTTTTGAGACATTTATAGACCATCTTTGCCATGTAGAAATTCAACAATGTTTTTTTAATATCTTTCGATATAATTGTTTGTAGTTTTAAGCATTTGACTCCTATTCAATATGAATTTTCATATGATCAACCTACATCATATTGACATACCGAAAGTAATCAAGATACACACTGTTAAAATTGAAATGCACACTGCAAATAAACCTTAGTGATCACTTGACCAATTCTGAAATTCAATTATTTTTGTAGTAATTTTTCAAGTGCTTGCTTGGAAAACTACATTGAAAAACTAGTACTTATTTAATGATTAAGGAAAACGAAGCCTTTCTAATGTTGTACGAAATTGAGTATGTAAACTAGGCTATGAAAAACTAAAGAAAACTAGACTATGAAAAATAAAGAAAACTAGACTATGAAAATCTTATGAAAAGCGTTGCATGTCACTAACACTGGAGGGCCTCCTAGTGGTCAAATGCACTTTAAAGGAAATTAGAACCTAACTACTAATCAATCATAGTTGCATTACACACAAAGATAATATAACACCTCTAGTGTGAAAAATATATTTAACATAAATATTTAACACAGTAAGCTTAAATGCCAAATATATCTTGGCTCTATTAAGTGATACTGCAATATATAAGTTTACAAAAATAACAATTCACAGAATTCTCTTGCTATAAATAAGAACTAGATTCGATGACTAAGAGTTCTAATGTTATAGACCATACAAGTTGAGTTGTGTGATGATGTACAAGTCGAGAAGATCACAAATTTCAACATCAAATCTTGTTCTCCAACACTTAATCCTGCAAAGGTGCTTTATCATTATCAATGCTCTATCATAGTGCCATGTCACAATTATTCAGGGATTTGCCTCTATGTTATTATGAGATGATTTACTATCATTTATTGATGACGAGGATTTTTTCTAGAATTGTGCCTCTTTTAATCTTAGGTTACAGAGACATGTCCATTATTCTATGTTCTATTGTTTTACTTTAAAAAAAATAAGCATATGTTTTACCTTTGTTCCCTCAGCAAGTTGAATGCTATTTGAAACAAGACCTTTGAAGCTATTGTTATTGTTGGAGTTGAAATTCTTTATTCTTCTACTTGATTTTTTATGCTGGATCACTGCTAAAAATATCTTTGGCTACATAATTTGGCGAACTACTAAAATTTATGGTAAAGGATTTTGATTTTATTATGAACTTAAAGATGATGTTGAATAGTCCTCTAATGTTGTTGTTACTAATTATTTTGATCTTCTAAAGAGAAATAAATTTCTACATGTTGAAAATTGGTAGACTTACAAAAAAAACCAAATTACAAAGATATTAAGGGGGAGAATCCTAACTGGCAAAAAATTGTTTCAATTATAATTCCTGTATAGTTATGCAAATACCAGGGTACCGACAAAACTATACAAGAATTCTAATTGAAAACAAGTTTTTGGTATATATATATATATATGTTGAGTTTGGTGGAGAAGAAGAATGATCTCCCTTTTTTACAAAATCAATTCCTAAATGTTGCCGCAAATTTTGATCAAAATCTTCTGTTGTTAGGGGCTTATGATATAATTTTAATCTATGCCCATTAACAAGAAAAGTAACATCTTCTTCATCAATACTTTTAATCCTTACTAATTTATTCTGATAGAATGCTTCTATCTCATATGGACCTAACCAATATGTTTGAAACTTTCCTTTAAATCCTTTAATCTTTGAACCAAATAAGAGAACCCAATTACCTAGTTTAAACTTCTTCATCTTGATGAACTTGCTATGCCACATTTTTCTTTGTTACTCCATGATATTAGTTCTGTGAACGACATCTTGTATAATTTCATCTAGTTCATTTAACTATGTTAACCTTTAATGTCGCACCTCTAAAATATTTAGCCCCAATCTTGTTGTTTTTCTAAAGGTCTCCAGCTGGAATTCTATGGGAAGTAGAACTTGCTTTACATAAACATTTTCATATAGTGCATGTCCAATGTCATTCTTCCATATGGTATGGTATGCCCAAAGTGTTTAGGGAAGCTTATATGCCCAATCTTTCTGATATATATGAATTGTCTTGGCCATAATAGCTTCAAAAAGTTTGTTTGTTGACTCTACTTATCCATTTGGGTGATGTGGAGTAGATTTTCAATGCTTGATTTTATTGCTCCACAATATTTTGTGAAATCTTAGATGTAAATTGTACATATTGGTGTATAACAATTTCTCTTGGGACACCAAAACAAGTGAATATACCCTCGAAAAAAAAGTTACAACAAAAATTTCAATAGTAGAAATTAAAGGTTTAGCTTCTACCCATTTTGTTACATAATCCATATAAACACATTAGAGGAAATTTCAGCGTTAAAGTGGCCTACTAAGGAAAAATCAAGAAATTTATAAAAAATGTTATGTAGATAATATTTTAATATTATCTTACTTTTATCTATGTTCCATAATATTTATTAACACGCAATTTAATAAAGCATTTAATATATTATGTCTATTTTTTTTACTTTTATCGAAATCTTCAATATATGACACTTTTATTAAAACAACTGTCTATATAATTTTTATATTTAAAGTTAACGACCTATATTTATATTTTATATTTAAATGTGTATATATATTTTATATTTAAGAATTTTTTTGGTGTTTTTTTTAACGACATTATCTACTGAGATCACAATTTCACACGAAATATATTTTTTAGATGGAATTCAGTAATTTGTCCTTTCTGGAATAACTTTTTTTAACCATTTAATTATATTATATATAGATTTTTTTTAACTATTTAACTATTTTATATTTAATTATATTTAACTATTTAACTATTTTATATTTAACTATATATTTTATATTTTTGGCCAAAATACTGTAATTTGTCATTTTTGGAATATGATTTTTAAATATTTTATATTTAACTATACTTATATTTTCTTTTTAATTATTTAAATAGAATTGTCTATATTTATATTTTATATTTAATTGTCTATATATATTTTATATTTAACTTTTTTTTGGTGTTTTTTTTAGCATGGTTATTAATGTCAAATGGACCCGCATTTTTAATTTATATTTTTTCACTAATATTAAGATTTACATTGCATTAATAACTTTTTCGATATTCTAATTCATATGGGTAAGGTAGGTAAATAATATTAATAAAATATTTCACGAATACCCAAATTAATAATAAAATATTTCATCGATACCTAAATTAATAATAAAATATTTCACAGATACCCAAATTAAACAATTTAAAATTATTTAGGACATGTACCTCTTTTTAAATTTAAAGGATTTTGATTGGTTTACATATTATGACATGGAAATTACGTGAAAATTTCATGGGCACTTTTAGGCTGAAATTTCCTCTAATGAGAGTATACCTTTTCTGCATAGATGTTGGATTAATTGGACCTACAAAATCTAGATCCCATTTGCCAAATGGCTCTATGCGTTCCTGAGGTTACAAAGGAATCTCATCTATTTGAGCTGGTCTTCCCATTATTGTCACATCTTCTGACATATTGTTTGGCATCCTTAGAAAGGATGGGTCAAGAATATCTAGAAACAATAACTTTGTATGCAATTTTATTGACAACAAAATTTCCTCCACATGGTTCATCATGGCATGCTTTTAATATTTCTATCACTTCATCTTCTCTTACACACCTTTGATGATCAATTCAGGTCCATTTCAAAAAAGGTATCCTCATATCCAAGGAAAGGTGCACTGAGTTTGATAACTATTTTTTGCTCTTTGGCTCATAATTGTGTTAGTAATTTCTTGTTGCCAAATATCTAATAATATCTGCAAACTAAGGAGATTTAGTAGAAATAGTAAAAATATGTTCATAAAGAAAATTATCTTCTATAGTAATTGTTGTATTATCATTTTGGATCCTAGAAAGAAAGTCAACAATTGTATTTTATTTTCTAGGTTTATCCAATATATTGATGTTGAATTCCTGTAATAACAAAATCCATCTGCTAAATCTACCATTATTTATTGGTTTATTGATTAAATACCTAATTGCACAATGATTAGTATCAATAAGGTTTTCATGTCCAGTTATATAATGCCTGAATTTATTGATACCATGGAGTATTGTTAAAAACTCATTTTTAGTAATTGTATAATTTAACTTTGTAGGAATTAAATCTTACTTATATAATAAATGGCATGAGGAATCTGTGGATATTTTTTTCCAAGTATAGCCCCAAGGGTTATATCTGAAACATATATAGACATATGGAATGGGAGGGGATCAAATTGACCCTCTTATAATAGATGCTTTAGAAACTTTTTGTTTTAAATAATCAAAGCTAATTGACATGAAGAATTCCAATAAAATTCACAATCTTTAGTAATCAATTTGAAAAGTGGTGAAGCTAATTTTGTAAAATTTTCAATAAATTCTATATAGTAGCCTGCATATTCAAAGAAACTTCTTACATCCCTATATAACTTAGGCACTAAGAGCTAAATAATCAAAGCTAATTGACATGAAGAATTCCAATAAAATTCACAGTCTTTAGTAATCAATTTGAAAAGTGGCGAAGCTAATTTTGTAAAATTTTCAAGAAATTCTGTATAGTAGCCTGCATATTCAAGGAAACTTCTTACATCCCTATAGCACTTAGGTACTAAGAGCTTGATAATGACCTCAATATTTGTTGAATCAACTCTAATTCTATTACCAAAATATAATGTCCTAGAAAAATACCTCCATTAAACATCATTAAAAAAATCATGGCTTAACAAAAGGTTATTTTCCTTGCATCTTATATGGAATTTTTTGAGATTTGCTAAAGCTTCTTCAAAATAATTTCCATATATCATGAAATCATCCATATAAACTTGTACACAATCATGAAGCAAATCAAAGAAAATGCCTAGTACTACTTTTTGGAATGTTGCAGGGGCATTGCATAGTCCAAAGGGTAATACTTTCTAGGCCATGTATGTTCCCCATGGACATGTAAATGTAGTCTTGTCCTAATATTCAAGTGATATTCGAATTTGGTTGTGGCCAATAAACCATCAAGAAAACAAAAATATTTTTTCCCTACTAATGTATCTAAAAATTGATCTATGAAGGGAATAGGAAAATAATATTTTAAAATAGGTTTATTTAACTCTATATAGTCTATGCATACTTGCCACTTATCATTTTTCTTTGGCATATAACCAATGGAAAAACCCACTAGCTATCAAAAATTGGATATATGAAGTTTAGATTTAATAGGTTTTGTCATTTTTCTTTTACAATTTCCCTCACATTAGGATTCATCCCTTTTTGAGGTTGTGTAATAGGTATAGAATTCTCTTTTGTGTGTGTGTGTGAATACAAGTATTGGGTTTAACACATTTCATATCTATATATTCCCATGAAAAATCAAAGGAATGTATTTGTACTAACCTTCCTTACTTTATCTTTTTGAAAATCTTCGAGTTTGGTATTAATGTTTAAATTTTTACCTAGATTAATTTCTATAGGAATATTACCAAATTTATCCATAGAATTTAATGATTTCATGGAAGTATATGATGAAAAATATTATATTTTGCAGTTTTGTTGAAAATCCTTTTTATAACATATTCACATGATAATTTTGTTCTTCAAAACAATGAGGAAAATCTTAATTATTTATAACATGTATTATTTTATTTTCTTCGTCATCTTTCTTAAAAGACATTTCTTGTGAGATTGTTAGAACAAGTTGTATATATTCTTGATCAATTTCATCATGAATCTATTTACTATCTTCAAATTCAATAATTGCTTTAGCTAGAGGATATAGTGTAAACTTCTTTATTGAATTTTTGTTAGATATTGTCATATCACAAGATATACAACTAATAAATGCATTGACCATGGCTAACCAAGGCCTCCATAATATTAATGGATGACCACCTAGATTGGGTTTTGGTGTTAACACCATGAACTCAACTAGTTATTCTGAAGAATCTAAAGACACAAGGATAACTTCTAGTACACCTTATTCTTTTATGGTGGATCTATCTGCTAATTGTAACACAAGCATTTATATCAAATATTGCTACATTGTAATTCATCCATGAAAATTTTGGTAATTACATTTATTATTGCTCCTATATCAACCAATGTGTTTGGAATTGAAATGTTATTGATATGAATTTTCATGATGGGACTCCTTGCATCTAGATATTTTTCTATGTAAGTTTTTCCCATCATGATATCTATTAAATTTCCACCAAGTTTTACTTTTGGAGGCTCTTTTATTTTTCTTCTTGGTTTTTTAATACATAATTCCTTTATTGATTTTGCATATATATCAGAATGTATTTTATTCCTTGCAATAAAGAAATTTGAATAACAAAATTTTGTAACTCATCTAGCATATCCTAATCAAATAAAATCAATTGCTTCTCTACATTTATATCTATTTTTAGTCTCTCTCGAAAAGGAGAATTTTGAGAAGATTTGGAAGGTTGTTCTGCTAGAGGAGTAGGGAGAGGTTGTCTTATTATTGTGCCATATATTTTATTAGGATTTGTTTCCTCTTTTGTTATTCTATGGAAACAAGGGAATAATTTTGTAATGCTCTTCCTAATCTAAGATGAATGTTATAAATATTAAGAGGAACAATCATATATGTTTGGAATTTACATATCTCAACATTATAAGTTGGTTGAGTTACTTTATTGTATGGATTAATAAGTGGTTGTGCAAGAAATTGGGTAGGTCTTAGAGGTGGTTTTGTAGAAGGTAATTAGAGAGGTTGACTACAAGTCAATTATAGTTTTGGTTATGGTGGAGGAGGTTGGTATGCTGTTGGGATTGATATTGAGGATATTGGTGATATTGAGGATATGATGGATAATATTGAGGATTATTCGCCCCATATGCCCCTTTCCAACCTTGTTGCCAATATTGATTTTGAGCTTGGGGTGACCAAGGTTTCCAAGGTAATGGTGTATTCTAATTACTTTGAGGATATTGTGGATAAAATTGAAGTTGTTGAGTACATAAGTCTTGCATAGGAAGTGGTTGTCAGAGCTTCCAAGGTCTTCTTGGTGCCACAAAGCAGTGTTGTTATGAAACTTCATTTGCTCCTTTGTCTTCTTGATAAATTACTTTTTATCCTTGTCATTATAAAAAATATTTGGTCTCTTGCGTTTCTACACAAATAACATAAATCTCAATGTTATCTAAGGGACATTATATTAAAGGATGTTTCTTTCTACACCTAGGAACAAGTATGGACAATGCAACATTTTTATCCTTTTCCTTATTTTGTACTCCTAACATGTACATTTTATCTCTTATTTTTCCAAGAAAATCAATTTTAAATATTTTCCAATAAATTTCCAAGTTAAGCTCAACTTACTGTACCAGATGAAAATTTTCTTACTCTATCCATGATTGGGTCTCAAGGACCTTTACCATATTTTTTCCTTCCTTGTGATATATGATTGCACCATTCACGAATGTGTTCAACTAAAATCTAGGATACATCTCCTTTACCCAACATATTTAATAGATCAATCCATTCATTCCTAATTGCTCGAAGTAAAAGGCCTTTTAAGGTATCAAATCCTAGTTCATGTTGTTTTTCCTTTTTAACATTATAAACAATTTTTGTTCACAAAATCTTTGATATTTTCATCCTCTCTTTGGCTCATTTTAAAAATTTCTTCTTTAATATCATGTTGAATGCAATAATATTTATATTTATTTAAAAGGAATTTTCTCATTACATTATGTATTACTATAGAACCTTTTCCTAACCCCATAAACCATTTTAAGGCCCCATCTTTTAATGTTATTGGAAGCAACTTTCATTTTTTAGCATCTTGTAGATAATCATAACTTCTACAAAGTACTTCAGACTCAAGGAAAAATTTCAGGATCTTTAGTTCATATACCATGAAAATTGGGAAGTACTAATGGTGAAATATTTTTCATATTCACATTAGTGGTCATGTCTTGAATAGGAAATCAAAAGTGATCTTCTTCATTATCATCATTACATCTCTTCCTTTTCTTCCACCTCCAAGACATGGTTTATCACCTCTCCTTATCGTTCTGCAACTGATTCTTCAAAAATAAGATAATATGGTTCTTCTATTAGATTTCCCTCAATTGGTTCATCATCCATTGGTCTTCCAATGATGATTCCTTCTTCTTATTCTTCTTTTTCTTCTTTAGTAGTTTGTTGCACATATTATTTCATTGATGACGACAAGTGCCATTGATTCCAAATGGGATTTTTGAGAGAGTTATACTATTTGTCATGGGTCAAAGGAAGTAGTATGACAACTAGATATCTTACATACCCTCATAAGGTGAAATTAAATTAAGCTTGAATTTTATTTAGTTTTTGACATTGTAATGATTCCCTAATGATCCTATAAATACCATGGTTTCACAGGCATCATCGATAAATTTCCAACAATATATCCCACTCTAAAAAACATCTCCGAGATGAGAAGTTATGGCCATTTGGAAAGTATTATTATTGATGGCCCAAAACTAAAGAGAAAAACCCCCAACTATTAATTGGTTAAATAGTGTGCGCCTTCAGGTAGATCTATGGTAAATGGAAGTATAACATGCATGAAATTTAGCATCACTAAATTTGGAGCATGTTTTCACCGATTAGATGAATCTAGTAATAAAAGGAGATCTTTTATGGTAGATGAAATAACAACTTGCATGTTGTTTAACATGGGTCATTGGCCTATCCTATAAAGACATGAAACGACCAACTATTGCTTAGAAATGATGATGAAATTTACCCCTTAGTGATGATGTGGTAGCTTGGGAACATGGAAAAATATTATAGGGCATGATGTAGTAGCTTATATGACATGGTATTGCATGTGATCTAATGAAAACATCAAAGTGACATAGAACCAGTAGGGGATACCATGTAGCAAGTATAATTGGTTGTTTCTAATTCGTGAAGAGCCCAATGATTGGCACATTAGAGGAATTTTGAGGTCCAAAATGGGCCTCCTAAGGAAATTATAAAATAATAATAATAAAATAAGATTAGATTACATCATCAAATTTTAGTGGGAAAAAAGAAAAAACTATTTTTTCAACTTGTATTTTCAACTTTTCTCCCTATGGGTTTACTCAAATTCTAAGTGGGAACACTTGTTCGATGTATAGTTTGATTCCTCATCCAAGGCGTGCCCATGTTGCATACTTTCAATGGACCCTGCTACATGAAAAATGGGAAATACATGAAAAACGTGATTGTAATCATGTTTTCCATGTATTTCTTATTTTTCATGTAGCAAGGTCCATCGAAAGTATGCAACCTGGGTACTCTTTGGATGAGGAATTAAATTTTGCATCCAAAGAGTACTCTTTCTTGAAATTTGAATAAAACATTGAGGATATAAGTTGAAAATACCAGTTGAAAAAATAGTTTTATTATTTTATTGTTTTTTAATCTTTTACTCCAAAAATGGCGTATCATCCCCCATGGTTGACCACATCATCTTGAATCCTATTGGTTCTTATAAATTATATTTCCGTTGTACATTTTTCTTAGGAGGCCCATTTTAGACCTCAAAATTCCTCTAATGACAGTGGCACCCCTCATGGACTACCAAATTGAATGATGACATCATGTTGACATCATCATGCAGATGACAAAAAATCCTATCATGGGATATAGTTATATGGGACCTTTGAAGGAAACTAAGCATTTGAACAATTTCATATGGCGCATGACCAAAAATATCAGCCTTTGGTCATATGGTGCTAAGTGATCGCATGGTTGATGGGTAGCCTCTTTTAGTTGTAATATGTAGAACAACCATGAACCATGGGCCTATGATTAGACCACCCATAAGTGAGGTCCACACACTCTTGTATTTATATTCAACCAAGTGATCGAAGGATATCATCGTTCATGACACACATTTGTTACAAGCCTTGTGGTTGGTTCACGTTTGTTGCTACAGTTTCAAGTCATCGCAAGTGAAGGATAGATATTTTGTTTTGTTTTGTTATATTGTTCTGGTTTTGTTGACTATGGCCAAGATTACAATGAAAGAACAGAGTCAGGGTCAATCCAATGGATACTTTAACACTCCAGGAAGAAGTCTGATGAACAACACCAATCTTTACATTCTAACAAAAGTCGAATTCTCATAATGGTTGCAACTTGGTTTCATTATGGAAGCATAGTTCATTATTTGATTAATATCTATCTACAAGTAGTGGATAAGTCATACCTAGTCGAGATAGTGGTGGTTATGTTAGTATATAATTTTGGTAGATTTCTTGACTAAATATAGCAGAGACGAGGTCTAGAGGTCTATAAGAAGATGCATTAGTTATGATGTGGAAAGTTATGACATATTCCAGGGTTCCAATTCTAATATGGTAGTCTAATCACCAAGTATCATAGTGAGGAGGTGAAAAAATGAGTATTTTTTGGATTTTTTTCATACATTGTTGGCAAGACACAATGGATGAGATTAGTCATATTTTTTGAAGTTGATCCCACTGTATATGTGGTTTGTTCCTAGTCATTAGAGATGATTTGGTTTGTGTATAGCCACTGTATATGTGGATCTCACCCCCAAAGTTGTATCAATTTGTATATTTCTATCACATATGTGTCTTGCACTACTAGAGTTGAATTAGGTTGTAATTCCACTTTATATCCCATTATATATGTGGCTTTTTCCCTTAGATTTGGATTGGCTTGTGTATTTACAAGAACTTGAATCAACTTGTGTATTGCCATTATAGATCCTACTATATATGCGTCTCTCATCTCGAGAGTTGAATTCACTTTTGTATTTCCATGTTAGATCCCACTATACATGTGGAATGTGATACCAATGTTGAACTAGCTTATATTGCCACATTTGATTCCATTACATATGTGCCTCATGCACCCATAATTGAGTTGGAAGATACAACGATAAAATGGTTAATAGGGATGGTCGAGTAAGGACCTTCGTGTAGCACAATTGGTAGGAAGTTTGCATTATATAGATGAGAATTATCTTTGATTCATAATGGTTGTCAGGTTAGATTATTTTTTATTTGTCAATATTATGTTCATTTCGTCGAATGTTTAACTGGCCGTCGGCGTGTTCTTTGTAGCACTAGTGTCATAAAAGCTCCATTTTGTCTAGCATGCCTCGAAAGGGGCATTTTGTAGATTCCTTGATATAATATATGGATTTGAGCGGTTGTTTGCGGTTTCTGGACTCATTTTAAGTGTAAATTGATTTCTGGAAGATGCATGATGACCAAGGCTCAATGGTGAGTAGTCTTAGAGGCATGGAAAGTATTGGTGTTGTTTTTTTTGTGATCAAAGTTTCTGGTATATGTTTTGGAATATTATGAGTAGGTTACAATTAGTTTTGGATATGTGTCAAGAACAAGTTTTGAGATGAGCCTTATGTGAGTAGATTTATGAGTTGAAGCAACATTTTGATAGGGTATGATAGGGCAATGATAGTATTATGACAACAATAGTTTATTTAATTTCAAGATTTATATTGCTTGAGGACGTAGTGGATAAGTCTTGAAATATTTTGAAAAGAGGTGCACAATAAGTTAAAGAAAGAGGTGGATTCCTCCACTGAGGTTGATGTCTCAACCAAGTTGGAGCTAGAGTAAGTTGGAGATTGCTTATCACCTGGGACAAACCCTAGATAAAGTTGGAGTTTGGTCACCATTGAGGTCAATGGATCAATTAGGTTGGAGCTTAGAGCACGTAGAATCATGATCATCATTGATGTTGGTGCTTCAATTAGCTTGTATGCAACAATGAGTTGTTGCTTGCACATTTTCTAGGTTGGTGCCTCAATTAGGTTGTAGCCTACCTCAAGTAGAAGCTTTCATATCTTGGGGTGGATGCTTCAAATAGGTGAGTTCCTGCAAATCTATGTAATGAATTGAAGGAAAATAACAAGAAGAATATGTGGTTTTGTCCCCTGTAAGTTACCATGTAAAAATCTTGTGTCTCCTTGTGTTGATGTGACAGACTACTGATGTAATATTGATGTGATGATAGCTTCATCATGAATTTTTATATTTATTGATATGTTTTTGATGGTTATGATTCATTGTTGCATAATTATTTATTGATCAAAGTTGTGAAATGATAAAATTGCTTCCACATTGATTCATCCCATAATATTATTGTGTTAGTTGGTCCAAGAAGTTGTATTAGAGCATGTTTCCTTCAGGAATAATTAACTACTAGAAGGCTCAGTTCAAGAAAAAATGGGCATAATCAGAGCGACAACCATGCCCCCAGTATTTGATGGATGCAACTATGCTTTTTGAAAGATAAGGATGGAAGCCTACTCATTTCCTTGGGATAAGTTGTTTGAGCAATTGTGGAGACTGATTAGAAAGTCCCTAGTAATATTCCAATAATTGCAATTGATAAGGCACTTTGTACATCTAATGCCAATTCCAAGAATTTTATTCTAAGTCGTTTATTAGATTCAAAATTTCTCTAAGTGATGCAATGTGTGTTGGCTCATGAGGTATGGAAGAATATCAGAACATAGTATGAAGGGAATTGAAATTTTGACAGGCTAGGCTACTATCTCTCAGGGGCCAATTCAAAAGCTTGAAGATGGACGAAGATGAGGATATCACTTCATTTTTTCTTTGAGTATAAAATATTGTTAGCTCCATTACATGTCTTGGTGAAGAAACCAATGATGTTGTTGTTGTTCAAAACGTATTAATATCTCCTCCATCCAGGTTCAATCCCAAAGTATTTACCCTTGAAGAATTAATATATGTGGACAAGATGACTATAGATATACTTCATGGGACACCTTCAATACATAAGTTGAGAATAAAGGAGGAACAATTGGGATTAAAGGAAACAAAATTCAAAGTAGCTAAAGAAGAGAAAATGCATGAAGATCAAGAAGAATCTAACTCTAATGAATAAGAATTCATGTTTGTTCGAAAGATAAAAAGAGGAACCAACAAGTTCAAAGTTAAGCTCCCTTTCAAGTTATTTGAGTGTGGAAGCATAGGGAATTATGCTTCTAAATGTTCATATGCTAAAATGAATGATAGTGATGATGGGTCAAGATTCAAGTCTAAGCATCAAAATAAGAAGCAAGAAATTAAGAACAATAATTTCTACTCAAAAGAGTAGTGATTATGAAAGTAATGAAAGTGTGACTGAAGATGAAAGGAGTGAAATATTCTTCATAGTTGAAACATAAGAACCTAAAGAAGACATAGACTATGAAGGATAACTTAGAAGTGTATTGAAGTAAATGAAGATCTTTATAAAAATGGAAGGTAAGTAATGCAACAAATTCAAGATAAAAACCTAAATGAAGACACCTCTCTTGTTCTCTTGAAGGATGAATTGGAACAACTCAAATTAAAGTTTCACAAAGGGATTAAAACTTTAGATCACATTCTCAGCATGAAAAGGTATCCCCTCATCAAAATTGGTCTTTGTTATTAATAAAATAACAAATCACCCAGAAAAAATGTTATTTCAAGCACATAAAATTAAGATCATCCTACGAGGCTCGATCAGAATTCATTGCATTAGGAATAAAATCACTTGAAGGTTTGAAGAGGTGATGAATTAGCCCAAGCATGTTCATTTAAATGACTCTAAATATAATTCCACAAAACAACAAAGTTCACAAAATGAAGGGATCCAAAATGGAGGAGGTGCATCTCCCATAATAAAGAAAGGTTCTACAAGCAATAAAGAAGTAGGTGATGGAAATCAAAAAATGAATGAATCTCCTTCAAGGAAAAGCTTCAGAAGATCATGATCACCCTATACCTCCATGTATGAAAATAATTTCTTTGATTATTGTTTCTCATGAACAAAATTTGGGCACAAAGCACAAGTTTGCAAGACATATGATATGGTCAAATATAATGGATATGATTAGGTTCATAGATGGAGACATGTGGAACAAATTAGAGGAATTTCCTAGCTAGTTCTATAAATTTTGAAGCCTAATGTCGAATGTTATATATGTCACAATGGTCATGCAATAAAAGATTGTAGAATTAACTTGAGATGGCACAAGGTTCCTGTCAATCCAAGGGTTAATTCTATAGGATGGAGAAGAAGACATGAAGACCATCTGTTAGAAATCACCCCTCAAGTCAAATACTTGAGGGGTCTTAAAGGATTCTTCAAGACTATTATTTGTTGAATCAAAAGTTGAAGAAGAAATTAGGTAGAATGAGTAATTTGACATAAGGGAAACATATAGACATGAGGAGATTCCAGATGGAATGTAATGGCAGCAGGAATGTAAAAAAAAGGGACAATCAATTGAGTAGTTAATGAAAATCATAAGTCTTAAGGGAATAGTTCACCAGGTCCACAAAAAGGTTCAATGTTCATTTCAATGGAAAATTTTATCAGGCTTATAACACTAACAACATGCTCAGCTCCACAACAAAGTACTTTAAGAGATAGTAGTATGATTTCAGGCGGAGTTCTATCAGGTTGACAAGAACTTTCAAGCACAATTGTAGCAAATGACAACATGAATCAAGGGGGAGACTCTGTCAGGTCCACTGGAGAGTGCAAGAATAGTTGGATAAGAATTAGTAACATGGTCATAGGGGGAGACTTCATTACTTCTAGGAATACTATGTGGAGTTTTAATAGGAACTTAGATATACACATTGAAAAATATGGCTGATCAAGAAGGCTCTATAGGATTAGGTTTACAAATGATAATGGAATTTTTTGGTAGAAAACCATGTCCCTTTTCCATTCATGTCAATGTGTGAGAGAATGCATACATTCATACAGATATTGGATTTTAGCAAAAGGAAAAGGAATATTAGAGGTGTGAACATAAGTATTTACATAAGGAAAAGGTAAAGGAGGATGAATATTCAAAATCAGATAGGGGGAGTGCTTCGAACTATGATAGGGGTAGTTTGATGCATGGACTAGGGGGATTTTAATACCAACACTATGACAAGGAAGTTTGATGCATGACGTATTAACATCAATGGCCATCAATGCTTTGTTGGCAACAATGAAAAAGGGGGAGTATGTTGCACATAGTGTTGTCATTAATGACAACAACTGTCATTGATGTCAAAGGGGATATCTAAGACAAAAGAGGTACCATTCATGGGTCAAAGGAAGAAATATGAAAATTAGATATCTTACATACCCTCATTAGGTGATGTTAAAGGAAGCTCGAGAATTATTGTGTTTTTGACAAGATTATGATGCCCTAATGATGCTATAAATAATATGGTTGAATAGGCCTCATCGAACTTTACTATGGCATATCCCACTTTAAGAAAATCCTCTTGGATGAGAAGTTATGGCCATTTAATAACCAGTATTAGTGAGGGCCCAAAACTATAGAGAAAAACCCAAAAATATTAATTGGTTAAATATTGGGCACCTTTGGGAAGATCTATGGTGGATGGTAGTATAACATGCACAAACTTTAACATCATTAAATTTCAATCATTTTTTCACCGATCAGATAAATCCAATAATTAAAGGAGAGATTGTCTAGCAGATGACATAACAACTTGCACAATTTTTAACATGTGTCACTAGCCTGTCTGACATTGACACATGGTAGCCAACTATTGGCTAGAAATGATGATGGCATGGATGCTTTGGTGATGACGTGGTATCTCATACATGTGGAAGCAAATTAAAGGGATTGATGTGGTATCTTGTATGATGTGACATGATGTTTCATCTAATGGCATCATCAAAATTACATGGCACCACTAGGGGTTGCCACGTGGTAGGTACAATTGGTAGATTCTAATTGGTGAAAAGCCCAAATATGGGTGACATGTGGCAACCCTCATGGGCTGCGACATGGCATGATGATGTCATGTTGATGTCATGATGTGGATTACTAGGGACATGGTCACGAGGTATGGTCATATGGAACCTTGGCACAAAACTAAGAATTTGAACCAAACGACATGGTCATATGGGGCACAACCAAATGGATAAGCCTTTGGTCATATTTCACTAACTAATTTCACGGTTGATGTTCAACTCATTTTAATTATAATAATTGAAACACCCATGAACTAGGCCTATGGTTGGCCCTCCCATAAACACAGGTTCACACACTCTTCTATATATATTCGATCATGTGATCATAGGATATCATAAATTGTGGCTCACATTTGATATGAGCTTTATGGTTGGTTCGATTTCATTGCTATGGTTTCAAATAATTGTAGGTGAAAGACAAATATTTGTTTTTTGTTTTTTTTTATTGTTATAGTTTTTCTAGGCATAGCCAAGATTATTATGAAAGAGTAGAGGCAAGGTTAAGTCCATGGATACATTAACACTACAAGAAAAATTTGATGGATGAGATCAATATTTGAAATCTGGAAGTATTCAAAGTCTCAAAATGGTTACAACTTGGATGCATTACAGAAGCCGAGTTCATCATTTGGTTACTATCTAATTACAAATAGTGGACAAGTTGGAAATATTCAAGAGAGCAGAGGTGATGTTATATAATTTTTGCAGATTTATTGGCTAAATATAGTGGAGCCAAGGTCTGGAGGTTTGTAAGCGAATGAATTAGTTTTGATATGGAAAGAATTGCCACGTCCCAATGTTCTAAGTCTAATACATGGGTCTAATAACCAAATAACACAATGTAGAGGCACAATAATGAGTATTTCTTAGATTGGTTTCGTGCATTGTTAGTGGGACATCGTGGATGTGCTTAGTAATATGTGATGAAGTCAATCCCACTGTATATGTTCCACATTCATTGTCAATGGAATTGGTTTGGTTTGTGTATAGCCACTCTATATGTGGCTTGCACCCCCAAAGTTAAATTGGGTTACATATTTCCACGGAATATGTGGCTCACACTACTAGAGTTGAATTGGTTTGTAATGCCATTTTAGATCCCAATGTATATACAATTTTTTCCCTTAGAGTTGGATTGGCTTATATATTTCCATGCAGATGAATTGGATTGTGTATTGCCACAATCAATCCCACTATATATGTGAATCTCACCCTTATAGTTGAATAGGCTTGTGCTTTTCCACATTAGATCCCACTGTATATGTGGTTCACACCATCGAATTTGAATTGGAATGTATTCCCATGTTAGATCCCATTTCATATGTGGATTTCACACTCATTTTTTATTTGTAAGATACTACGATAAAATGGTTAATAAGGATGGTCGAGTAAGGATCATCGTGTATCATAGTTGGTAGGAAGTTTGTGTTATATAAGTGAGACCAGGTTTGAGTCTCGATTGTTGTTAGGTCCCTATAATACTAGTGATTCCCCCATTACTATTATCATTGTAGCCCTTATTTTTATTGTTGTGCCCCTAATTTCCCCATATTGTTATTATTGTGCCCTTATATTATTATTGTTTTGTCAACTTTGATTATATTATGACCCCTTAGACTCCTACATATAGAAAGGAGGTCTTGTCATTTGTAGCATCCAAGAATTGTTCATTTGTGGAATGTAAAGGAGGTTTCCCCCTCGAAGAGGCTGATTTTGAAGGCGTTGATCTATATTTTCTTCTATTTTGAGAGCTATTTGCATAACATTTGGTACCAGAGCTTTGGATTCTAGGGTTTCGCTGCTCCAAACAGGTCAATGTGGAATTTTCGTTATAACGTTTTTTATGCAATGTTTCAGAAGCTAAAAAATAGACGCATTTGAGCTGAAATCACATTGAACCTTAGGACCAAATGTCAAATCTTGTCTTGCTATGTGTTTAGAGATATGATCCAAGAAAGTTAAGGTTTTTGTAGGATCTAGAAATATATCTCAAACCCGTGACCTGGGGAAAATCACCATAACTTTCTTTTTGAGCATCAAATTAAAATTTCGTAAGAAAGTACAAAAATAGGATGGCCTATAGTTTTCCGTGTACCGTTTTCAGGTCCTAAGGTCGAAACAATGACACGTGGTACTTTGTACAAGTTCGTTCTACTGAACCAGTCTATAATCAGGTCATCGTGGGAGATCTGGAATAAATCTTCCATGGAGAATCCAATCTTGATCAAACTTGTGGGGTTGGAAACAGAACTCAGAGGACTACTGCAGGACGCAATTTCAGACCTTGATGATCGAAATTACAAAGATACGACAAATTCAATATTGAACTCCTACAAAGTGAAAAAAGGCGTGTAGTTTTTTTTTTTAATTTTGCATAAGTTTGGTTTGAAAAATTAGTTTAAAGGAATTAAAAGGGCATAGTGAAGCACTATTAATTGATTCCCCGAAGAAAGAAAATGGAAACACCTAATAAGTAAGCAGAAATCTCTACCATGACTCATGAATAAGAGGAAGAAATACAACATGATATATCAAAATTATGAGACCAAGTGCAACAAAATTCACTCTCACAAAAGTAACAGAAGCTAAGATGGATAGTTTAAAGAAAAGAGTGGAAGCTAAGATGGATGGTGTGGAAGCTAAGATGGATGGTTTAAATAAAGGCGTGGAAGCTAATATGGATGGTTTAAATAAAGACATGGAAACTAAGATGGATGGTATAGAAGAAAAATTTAAATGCGACATGGAAGATTTGAAGACAGGCATGGAAGCTAAGATGGATGGTATAGAAGAAAACCTTAAAGGCAACATGGAACATTTGAAGAAATATTTGACAAATTTTCTACAAGAAATGCTTCATAATGGCAAAAGGGTAGTAAAGGAAACTCATGAGGAGAACAAAAGAAATGTTAAGCATGATTTCATAGACTCTAACAGTGGATTGAAGACCCATCATGTTCCAAAGATCGATATGAGGAAGTTTGATGGCAAGGATCTCGTAACATGGATACTACAGATGGAGAAATATTTTGATCTCCATAATGTGCAAAACACACAAAAGTTATGCATTGCAACTTTATATTTGGAACCAAATCAGTCTGTATTGTATCAATGGCTTTGCTCTCGTAAACAAATTGTCACTTGGACAATTTTGTTGGAAATAATACTAGGGGGGGGGGGGGGGTGAATCAGTATTATCAAATTCTTTTCAATATTTCTTCCTTATTTATACTTTGAATTATTCTTCAAATATTGATCGTTACTTTGTATGTCAGTACCATAAAATAATGAGCATGAACAAGAAAAACAGATAGTCACACCAAAGAACACCAGATATAAGGTGGAAACCCAATGTGGGTGAAAACCACCTGCTGCAATATGTCTCTATCTTCTTTCAATTAGAAACTCTTTTTACAATGGTTTTGTACTAGTGCAGTCCTTTACCACTATGCAGGCTGCAACCTGCAGAGAGCTACAACTCTCTCTCATTTTCCAGTCTCTCCTGGAAGGGAGCTACAACCCCTTACTTCTTTTCTTTCAAGGACCACTTTTCATAAATTTTCAAACTGGATCCTAGAATATCAAATAATCATCAAGTACATGCAAATCACCCAAACTCCTTATCCAATCAACCAAGAATCACCCAGTTTTTCAGAATGTTGTAAACAGAAAGATAGTACCAGAAATATAAACCCATAACTCTGCAGCAAGAGATAAAAGATAACCAACAAATGTTTTAAAATAGATCCGCAGTTTTTCCTTATCTGTACTGCGTGACTCCGCACCCTGCCTTCTGTTTTCCTGCGTATCCACGCAGAGCGTCTTCTGCTTCACTGCGTATATCCGCAATACACCTTCTGTCTTGCTGCGTACTTATGTTGTACCTCCGCAACCTCTGCTTCTATCGCGTCGCATACTTCCGCAGGCTTTCCTTCTATCGCGTCGCGTACCTCTGATCTTGCTCCGCACTTCTTCTTTTGTCTCGCCGCGTGCGTCCGCACTGTGCCCTTCTGTTGCGCCGCGTACCTCTACTGCATCTACGCACTGCGTCTTCGATCGTGCTGCGATCCCCCGCACTGTACCTTTCTGAGAACCGCGTACCACCGCACAGCACCTTTCAGCGAGCTGCGATCCTCCGCACCTGAACCGTGAAATACCTGCGGACCTTTGATTTGAACCAAAATAACAACCCTCCAATGTGCCACTGACAGTCAGATGCCCAGATCTGATCATGCGCCCGAGAGATCACACTTCATAGATTCACTTTCAACTTCACTTTTATATAGATCAAGCTTTTAAAACGATAACCCAATATTTCAGATCTTAAGATATTCAATTTGCAAAGATACTTTGGCCAAGTGATCTCCTTCCCTATTTATAGTCAAGCCCTTATCCACACCATGGGACAAAACCATCAATAACCAATACAAGGGATCCAAACTGGGGCTAAAATAGATCCTATACCACGGGCCAAAACCATAGGATCAAGAACGGCGGGCTAAATACCACGGGCCAAACATAAAAAACCCAAAATGAGTGCGCTTCTCTGCCTTGAAGTGAGTGAACTGGGGGACCGCACCTTCTGAACGTGTAACCTGCGGGTATGACCGCATTTCCTGCACGGCGTGCCTGCGGGTCCGCACCTTTTGAACCATTCACCTGCGAACCTCTTAATTTCCCACATTTTGAGAGCCTGAATAGAACATTTCCACTAGAGTGAGTTGCCATCAAGTACAACACCTATAACATAGAGCCATACCAGAAACATAATGCCAACAATCTCTCCCTTTGGACTTGATGGCAACCTCAAGATCCTCAACGTCATTCTCCCCCTTTGACATCAAGGGCAAAGATCTGCAAAGAAGAACCATAATCCACCAAACACCATAAATGACCATGAAAGAGATAGATACATATTGCAGCAATATTCATACCAGCATCCATGATCTCCTCCTGTACTTCCTCCATAATGCCAACAATGCATTATATGCTCCCCCTGAACCTGTGCCATTTGATCTTCGACCAATCGCAACCCAGCAAATGTATGCATGAACCTTGCGTACAACCATCAATCATAAGAGATTCAATAACAAGATGATGCATCAACAACCCCCAGCTTTTGCCTGAGGTATTCAAAAGTCTCCCTGGGCAATGGTTTGGTGAGTATATCAGCAACTTGTTCCTTAGAAGGAACATACTCCAACTTGACCTTTTGCTCAAGCACTTGTTCCCGGAGAAAATGATACTTGATCGGTATGTGCTTGGTTTTTGAATGCATGACTGGGTTCTTTGAGATGCTGATTGCACTTGTGTTATCACATAAGATGGAGATAGGTGGTGTACAAGTGATTTGAAAATCCTGCAAGGTCTGCATCATCCAAAGGAGTTGAGTGCAGCAAGATGTAGCAGCAACATATTCGGCTTCAGCTGTAGACAAGGAAATCGAACTATGTTTCTTGCTGAACCAAGATACTAATCTGGAACCCATAAAGAACGCACCACCACTTGTGCTCTTCCTGTCATCCACGCTTCCGGCCCAATCTGCATCTGTATAAGCATGAAGTGTGAGATCTGTATCTCTAGGATACCATAAGCCATAATTTTGAGTCCCTTGAAGATATTTGAAAATTCTCTTCACTGTCTGAAGATGAGTCTCCTTTGGATTTGCCTGAAATCTTCCAACTATTCCCACTGCATGCATGATGTCCAGTCGGGTACCTGTCAAATAAAGTAGACTTCCAATCATAGATTTGTAGGTTGGTTGATGCACTGCTGCTGATTCATCATTTGCACTGAAGCTACATCCTGTGACCATGGGTGTACATACTGGTTTTGCATCTTCCATGCCATATTTCTTCAAAATCTGCTTGAGATACTTGGTTTGAGACAAGAAGATCCCTCCTTATTTTTGTTGGATTTGCAAACCAAGAAAATATGTCAGTTCTCCAAGCAAGGACATTTCGAATTCTTTCTGCATCACCAAAGCAAAGCTTTGACTCATAGATTCTTCATTGCTGCCAAAGATAATGTCATCTACATACACAACAAGTATTAGCAATTTGTCATTTTCAATTTCTATATAAAGATTGCTATCTGCTGATCCTTTTGAAAAACCTTGTTGATGAAGATATTTGTTCAAATGATAGTACCAAGCCCTTGGAGCTTGTTTAAGACCATAGAGAGCCTTTTTCAGTCTGCATACAAGATTTGGATCATTTCCAAGAATGAAACCGTCTAGCTGCTCAATGTATACTTCTTCTTCTAAGTCTCCATTCAAAAAGGTTGATTTCACGTCCATGTGAAATACTTTGAACTTTTGAAAGCTCGAGAGAGCAAGGAACATTCAGATGGCCTCAAGTCTTGCAACAGGAGCAAAAGTTTCTTGAAAATCTATTCCTTCTTGCTGCGCATACCCTTTACAAACAAGTCTGGCCTTGTTTCTAATTACTTCCCCATTTTCATTCAACTTATTTTTGAAGACCCATTTTGTCCCTATAACATTTTTATCCTTTGGTCTAGGAACCAACTCCCAAGCGTTGTTCCTTTCGATCTGCTCAAGTTCTTCATCCATTTCTTTAACCCAACATTCATCTTTGCATGCCTCTTTTACATTTTGTGGTTCAGTGGAGGAGAGTAATGCCAAATAGCTTGAAGCTTCTGCAATTGTTCTTCTTGTTTGTACACCTGCTTCTTTCTACCCCAAAATCTGAGATTCTGGATGATTCTTCTGAACGTACCAGGATGGAGTCTTCTCTTCTATTCTTATCTGTTCTTCTGGTGCTTCTTGAGGTTCTTCTTCTTCATCATTCTGTCTTTGAGGGTAGTCTTCATCTTCTTCGATATTTTCATGATTTACTTGCCTAGGAATGTATCCTTTTTCATCAACCACAACATCAATGTTGTCAACGATTCTTCCAAGTCTTTTATTGTAGCACTTATATGCTTTGCTGTGTGGAGAATAACCAAGAAGAATGCCTTCATCTGCTCTAGGTTCAATTTTTCCAAGTTGCTCATCAATATTCTTAATATAGCATTTGCTTCCAAAGATTTTGAAGTGCTTTACCGAAGGAGTCTCACCATACCAAAGCTCATGAGGAGTTTGAGTGTTGTTCACTCGGACATTTGTTTTGTTGAGAATAACAACCGCAGCATATGCAGCTTCACCCCAAAAGGTTGCGGGAGTTCCAGATTCATCAAGCATAGCACGAGCCATTTGTTGGACTGTTCTGTTCATCCTTTCCACCACTTCATTTTGCTGAGGAGTTCTAGCTATAGAGAATTCTCTTCTTATTCCATGTTCTTCACAGAAATCGAAAAATTCATTTGAGGTAAAATCCCCACCTCTGTCGGACCTGAGGCACTTAATTTTGTAACCTGATTCATTTTCAACCAAGGCTTTGAAGGATTTGAATTTTTCGAATGCTTCGTCTTTGTGCTTCATAATTCCTAACCAAACAAACCTGGAGAAATCGTCAATGAATAATATCAAGTATTCTTCTCCTCGAGGTGTCCTTTTCCTAAATGGACCACATACATCTGTATGGACTAGCTCAAGAGGCATGCTAGCTGATCCTTCCTTCTCAGGAAAGTTAGTTCTGGTTTGCTTTCCAAACTGACATGATTTGCATATGGTTTTGTCTGGAATTTTGATATCTGGAAGACCACGAACTGCCTGGTATTTGCATGCTTTCCTTATTTGTGAAAAGCTTAGATGCCCCAACCTCCGGTGCCATAACCTGTGTTCATCATTCTTGCTCAAGTAGCATTGTTGTTGTCCTTCTTCAAATATGTATAGATTATTTGGAGTTCTTCTACCTTTGATCACTGTTTCACCTGTATCAAGATCACGAACACGACATTCATTTCATCTAAATATTACCTCGGTTCCTTGATCACACATCTGGTTGACACTTAGAAGATTATGCTTCAATCCATCAACATACAAAACATTTCCAGCTTTGACCTTTTCCTTCAACTGAGCAGTGCCTTTTCCTTTTATAGCTGCAGGAGTATCATTTCCAAAAGAAACTTTCTTTCCCTTTTCTAAAGCAGAATATGATTCAAGTTTTTCCTTATCACCTGTCATATGCTTCGAGCATCCACTGTCGATGTACCATAGATTTTCCTGTCCCTCTGCATAAAAGGCTATCCCACATCTTTTTGTTTGTGGTTCCTTTATTCTCCATGTTCTGGTGCTTGAGGCTTGTTCCTTTCTCTGCTGAAACCTGCTCTTGCATTCAAAATCTTCATGACCAAAGTTATTGCAAATAGAACATTCAACTTCATTTTCAAGAGCCGAAAAGTTGTTATAGGTCCTTTTTGTAATCCCAGTCATACTTCTTTGTTTTTGAGCTTCTCTAGTCATGATTGTTTTATATGCAACACATTGAGCTGCTTTGTGACCAAAGTTATGGCAAGAGAAACATTGTCCATTGAAGAAACTTCTGCGGTTATCAAATCTACCGGCCAAATGATTGTAATGTCTATTGTCATCCATTCTTGAACCAAATTGAGAAGATTTTACCTGTGGCTGGTTGTAGCTTTTGTTCACCCTTAAGACACATTGCCCCTGATAGTCTTTGTTTGTAATTCATCCTTGCTTTACCTGGTGATCTCCATTGTGCTTTTGCTCATTCCTTCTTGCTGCATCAAGATAACATCTTGAGGTGGATGCTTGAGAAGTTTCTCCATTATACCCCAGACCTGTCTTGTTTAGAGGAGAACGTTGTACATTGATGATCTCATGCAGAGTTTCAGATCCTTTGACAAACTTAAGATTAATAGCCTTTTTTTTCTCAATCTCTTTCCTAAGGCCAACA
Organism: Pinus tabuliformis; assembly: GCA_031772625.1. NCBI lineage: Eukaryota > Viridiplantae > Streptophyta > Pinopsida > Pinales > Pinaceae > Pinus > Pinus tabuliformis. The sequence continues at coordinate 307,377,819 of CM062806.1, read as the reverse complement.
ATTTCACCTTCTAACTTTTCAAGATATTTTTCTTTTTCATCAATTTGAAATTGTAGAGTATCAATGATCATATTCTTTTCTTCTATACATGTCTTGAGTCTAGAAATTTATTTATAAAAGCTATCAACATCTATAGCATCCATGTAATCATCATCTTCAAAGGCCATTAAAATTTTATAGTCATTACCTCATTCATCTTCATCACTATTTGATAGACCATCACTGTCTTCATGAGTGTAGTAGCTTCTCTTATTTGCATTCTGTCTCTTGTTCCATCTACCAGATTCCTTTCCTTTATCAATCTTATCCTTATGAGGACATTTGGCAGCATAATGACCTACTCTTCCACAAGCAAAACATTTAAAAGGTAACTTACCTCTGAACCTTCCAGTACCTCGTTGAAGATTTCTGACAAAATTTGATTCTTCTTCTTCTTCTAGCACATGACTTGCTTCATAGTAGTCTCCTTTGCCTGAAGCCTTGAAAGCAGCTTCTCTCCTGTCTGATGGACCTCCTTTTCTCATTTCATAAGCAGTTATAATTCCGTGTAGCTGAGACACAGTAATAGTTCGTAGATTTTCCTTTTCTTATATTGCAGACACTTTAGATTCAAACTTGGGGGACAATGATCTTAGAACTTTTTCAACCACAATAGCCTCTTTTATTTCTTCACCCAAGTTTTTGATGCAATTAACAATCTCATCTACCCAAAGGAAATAGTTAGCCACACTTTCATCATTATACATTCTGAGATTCTCATACTGAATCCTGAGGGTTTGAAGTTTAGCACGCTTTACCTGTTCATCTCCTTCGTAGCTCAAGACAATCTTGTCCCACATTTCTTTTGCGGATTTATATTGCATAACCTTCACGAATTCTGTTTGAGATAAGCATCCCAACAGAGTATTGACTGCTTTAGCATTTGTTTCATATTTATTCTTCTCGGCCGGATCTGTAGGAGTAGCTAAAGGAAAAGTGAAGCTTGTATCTATGATATCCCAAACTTCTGTACCAAGAGATTGAAGATAGGCAGTAACTCTTACCTTCCAATAATTGAAGTTTGTCCCATCAAAAATTGGTGGCCTGATTGATGCTTCCCTCTCGTAGTTGCTCATGATGAATGATCTTCCTTCAAGCGATCAAGCTTCTCTGAAGGACCTGCTCTGATACCAATTGTTGGAAATAATACTGAGAGGGGGCAGGTGAATCAATATTATCAAATTCTTTTCAATATTTCTTCCTTATTTATACTTTGAATTATTCTTCAAATATTGATCGTTACTTTGTATGTCAATACCATAAAATAATGAGCATGAACAAGAAAAACAGATAGTCACACCAAAGAACACCAGATATAATGTGGAAGCCCAATGTGGGTGAAAACCACCTGCTGCAATATGTCTCTATCTTCTTTCAATTAGAAACGCTTTTTACAATGGTTTTGTACTGGTGCAGTCCTTTACCAGGATGCAGGCTGCAACCTACAGAGAGCTACAACTCTCTCTCGTTTTCCAGTCTCTCCTGGAAGGGAGCTACAACCCCCTACTTCTTTTCTTTCAAGGACCACTTTTCATAAATTTTCAAACTAGATCCTAGAATATCAAATAATCATCAAGTACATGCAAATCAACCAAACTCCTTATCCAATCAACCAAGAATCACCCAGTCTTTCAGAATGCTGTAAACAGAAAGATAGTACCAGAAATATAAACCCATAACTCTACAGCAAGAGATAAAAGATAACCAACAAATGTTTTAAAACATATCCGCAGTTTTTCCTTATCTGTACTGTGTGACTCCGCACCCCGCCTTCTATTTTCCTGCGTATCCACGCAGAGCGTCTTCTGCTTCACTGCGTATATCCGTAATACACATTCTATCTTGCTGCGTACTTCTGTTGTACCAACGCAGCCTCTGCTTCTATCGCGTCGCGTACTTCCACAGGCTTTCCTTCTATCGCGTCGCGTACCTTTGATCTTGCTCCACACTGCTTCTTTTGTCTCGTCGCGTGCGTCCGCACTGTACCCTTCTGTTGCGCTGCATACCTCTACAGTATCTACGCACTGTGTCTTCGATCGTGTTGCGATCCCCTGCACTGTACCTTTCTGAGAACCACGTACCACCGCACAGCACCTTTCAGTGAGCTGCGATCCTCCGCACCTGAACCATGAAATACCTGCGGACCTTTGATTTGAACCAAAATAACAACCCTCCAATGTGCCACTAACAGTCAGATTCCCAGATTTGATCATGCACCCGAGAGATCACACTTCATAGATTCACTTTCAACTTCACTTTTATATAGATCAAGCTTTTAAACCGATAACCCAATATTTCAGATCTTAAGATATTCAATTTGCAAAGATACTTTGGCCAAGTGATCTCCTTCGCTATTTATAGTCAAGCCCTTATCCACACCATGGGACAAAACCATCAATAAGCAATACAAGGGATCCAAACCGGGGCTAAAATAGATCCTATACCGCGGGCCAAAACCATAGGATCAAGAACGGCAGGCTAAATACCACGGGCCAAACATAAAAAACACCAAATGAGCGCGCTTCTCTGCCTTGAAGTGAGTGAACTGGGGGACCGCACCTTCTGAATGGGTAACCTGCGGGTATGACCGCATTTCCTGCACGGCGTGCCTGCGGGTCCGCACCTTTTGAACCATTCACCTGCGAACCTCTTAATTTCCAACATTTTGAGAGCCTGAACAAAACATTTCCACTAGAGTGAGTTGCCATCAAGTACAACATCTGTAACATAGAGTCATACCAGAAACATAATGCCAACAAATTTTTATGAAGGAAATGACAACACATTATGAGGATACAAAAGGCAACACTTTTTTAGCCAATTCATAAATCTCAAATAAAATGGTTCAATGATGGATCACATTAATGGCTTCCAAAAACTAAATATAAGGCTAAAATGTATTCCATAGGAGCATAGGATTGATGTGTTCATAGGAACTTTAAAGGATCACATCCAACATGAGGTTCACCTTTGGGACCCTGATTCATTGGAGAAGGCATTTAGTGTGGCAAGAAAAATGGAAAGCAAAATTATGGCCACAAGGAAGCCTACCAATCACAACTATAAACATAGAAGTGTTGTTGACCGTAGCCTTCCACAACCTACAAGGTTAACACCACAACAATTGGAAGAAAAAGGAGCAAAAGAGATTTATTATAGTTGTGATAGAAAATACACTAAAGGTTATAAGTGTGATGAGAAAAAAATATTTTACATATATTGTAAAGAGTAGGAAGAAAAGGAACAAGAAACATCAAAAGAAGAGGATATACACCAGGAACAAACCCTAGAGAAAGAAGAAATGAATCCGACCATATCTTGTAATGCATTGGCCGAAATTACCACTCCTCAAACTATCAAGATAGAAGGAGATATCAAGAAGAAAAAGGTAATAGTGTTGATTGATTGTAGAACTACCCATAATTTTATTCATTGCAAGATAGCCAAGGAATTGAAGTTCTTCCTATATCCAAAACCAGAGTGTCAAGTGATGGTTGCAAGTAGAGGAACCATAAATTTCTCTGGAAAGTGCCATAATATCAAGCTATCCATGGGAAAATATGTATTGAATAGCCCAATGCTTTCCATTCCAATGGGTGGTGCTCAGAGGAAATTTTAGGGGCTAATATTCACAAGTGGGCTACTTTTCCATGTTTTTTCCCAAAAAAGATTCGCCAATTTCCATTTTTCTAAAACTGATTCACCGACATTTTATAGTATAAAATTATTTTACCCTAAAAATCATCAAAATTTTATATAGACTAATATAAAATCATTACAAATCTAAATATGTTTACTAAAATATTGCCAAACATTTTACAATTTGCATGTTAGGGACTAGTAAGATTCACCAAGGCTTCTAGACTTTAAGATGAACTTCCATCCTTAAAATTTTCCTTGGTGGTGTTGATGTTGTACTAGGAGTCCAATGGCTACAATCGTTGGGTACAATAGCTTTTATTTTTTAAGAATTTTTCATGAAATTTTCTTTCGAATGAAAGGAAGTTGAATTAAGGGCTATCACAGGCAAACCAGGAAAGATAATCAGCTATAACAGAATGAAAAAACTTCTAAAGAAAGAACAATGAGGCATAATTGCACAATTATGTTCACTAGAGGTTCCCACATTGGAATCATCTATTTGTCCAGATCTCCAAAAACCCTTGGACAATCATTCGAAGGTATTTGAGACTCTCAAAGGCCTCCAACCTTTTCCTGATTATGATCATGCTATTTATTTGATTCCAGGAAGTGTTCCTCCAAACATCAGGCCTTACAGATATCCCTATGCCCAAAAGAGTGAAATTGAACGTATGGTTGCATAAATGCTAGAGGCTGGTATAATTCAACCTAGTCAAAGTTCTTTGTCTACTCCAGTAGTATTGGTGCACAAGAAGGATGGGTCATGGCGCATGTGTCCCGATTATAGGGAGCTCAAGAAGTTCACTATTAAAGATAAATTTCACATTCTTGTGATTGATGAATTATTGGATGAATTGCATGGATCAATTTACTTCACCAAGTTGGATCTTCATTCAGGATATCATCAAATCCTAATGAAGACTGAAGACATTCCAAAAAAAACATTTAGAACTCATCAGGGTCATTATGAATTTATCGTCATGCCTTTTGGCCTTACCAATGCACCTTCTACATTTCAAGGTTTGATGAATTCCATTTTAAAACCCTTCCTTAGAAAAATTGTGTTAGTATTTTTTGATGATATACTAATCTACAACAAGTCTTGGAGGGATCATGTTCAACATGTTGACATGGTGCTCAAACTATTGGAGGAGAAACAATTATATGCAAAAATCTCCAAATGTTTCTTTGGAGTGCAAGAGGTGGAATATACGGGTCATTTTGTATCTCATGAAGGTGTGAAGGTAGACCCTAACAAAATTAAAGGAATTAAGGAATGGAAAGTCCCCACATCCATAAAGAATCTACGAGGCTTTCTTGGGTTGACAGGGTATTATTGCAAGTTTGCTAAGAATAATGGGCGAATAGGAGCACATCTAACAACATTATTGAAGAAAGATGGATTTTCATGGACTCCAGAAGCAAGGAAGGCATTTGAACATCTTAAAGAGGCAATGTGCCAAGCACCGGTCTTAGCTACATGAACCTCACAAAAACCTTTGTTGTGGAATGTGATGGCTCAAGAAATGGAATTGGTGTTGTTTTAATGCAAGAAGAAAGACCCATTTCTTTCGAAAGTCATCCAATTAAAGGAAAGTATTTACACAAAGCTATTTATGAGAAGGAAATGTTGGAAATACTACATGCACTTAAGAAATAGTGACCCTACCTAATGGGAAGACACTTCAAGGTAAAAATGGATCATGATAGTCTTAAATAACTTTTAGAACAAAGATTATCTTCAGAAGAGAAGCAAAAATGGGTCACAAAGATGTTGGGTTATGAATATGAAATCATCTACAAAAGGGGAAGGAAAAATGTTGCAGCAGATGCACTCTCAAGAAAGGATTAGGATGTCAAAGCATTTCTTTGTGTCAATTCTATGATCCAACCAAATTGGATAAGTGAAGCAAGGGATGAATGGAAGAATGACGAAGAAGTGTGGGTACTCATTCAAAAGATACAACAACATCCCAGTACATCTAATACATTTAGCTAGAAAAATTATTTGTTATGGTACAAAGATCACTTATACCTATGTAATAATTCCCAACTCAAACAAAATATTCTTATGCAATTGCACACCTCTCCCTTAGGAGGGCACTTAGGACTTTTATAAACTTACCCTAGGGTTAAGAAGGATTTTTTTGGGATGGACTTAAATCATATGTTCAAACTTTTGTGGTAGAATGTTTGTTTTGCCAACAAAATAAAGTTGAAACAATTATGACCCCAAGTCTATTACAACCTTTATCAATTCCAAGCCAATGTTAGGAGGAGGTTTCAATGGATTTTATCACAGGCTTACACAATTTTGAAGGAAAGAGTGTCATCATGGTGGTAGTTGATAGACTTACCAAGTATGTACACTTTTGTGCATTATCACATCCATTTAAAGCTAGCAGTTTCTATTGCATTTATGGAAACAATTCAAAAGCTACATGGAAACCCAAACATTATTGTAAGTGACAGAGATCCCATTTTCACTGGAAATTTTTGGAAAGAATTATTTTCTTGTCTTGGTACTAAGTTAGCTCATAGCTCATCTTATCATCCTCAATATGATGGGAAAACTGAGATAGTTAAGAAATGTTTGGAAGGATATCTTTGTTGCTTTGTATATGATAAGTAGACACAATGGGTCAAATGGTTCCCTCTGGCTGAATGGTTCTATAAGACTTCCTTCCATAATGCAACAAAACTGACCCCATTTATGGCACTTTATGGATATCATCCACCATCCATCACATCATATTTAAGAGAAAATTCTAAGGTTCAAGCAGTGGACGATCACATCGAGCATCAACAACAAGTTCTCCAACTATTAAATGATAACCTCACTTTGGCGCATAATAGAACGAAACAACATGCAGATCAACATCACAGTGAAAGAAGTTTTGATGTAGGTGACTGGGTATTACTATGGCTACAACCAGATAAACAAATGTCCCTCAAGCAAGCTAAGAAGGATAATAAATTATCACCAAAGTATTATGGTCTGTACAAGGTGTTCCAAAAGATTGGTACTATGGCATACAAATTGGATCTTCCTGCAACTTCCTTAGTGCACCCACTTTTCCATGTTTTATGCTTAAAGAAGGTTATAGGTGACAAACACCCAGTTCAAACAATACTGCTAGAACTTGACGAGGAAGGAAAATCGTATTGGAACCTAAAGCAGTCACAGAAACAAGAAATTGATGGCTACGAAATCGATCAATTTCGGAGTATCTCATCGAGTGGAAGAACTTACCCGCTGAAGATTCCACATTGGAGGGTGAGAATTTTATACAAAAGCATCCCTAAATACTCAAGCTTTGAGGACAACACTTTTTTGAAGGAGAGGGGCATGTTAGGTCCCTATAATACTAGTGATTCCCCCATTACTATTGTCATTGTAGCCCTTATTGTTATTATTGTTCGCCTATTGTACACATATTTTAATTATTGTTCCCCATAGAAGCCCACTATTGTTATTGTTGTGCCCGTATATTATTATTGTTATGTCGACTTTGATTATATTGCAACCCCTTAGACACCTATATATAGAAAGGAGGTTTTGTCACTTGTATCATCGAAGAATTATTCATTTGTGTAATGTAAAGAAGGTTTCCCCCTCAAAGAGGCTGATTTTGAAGGCATTGATCTATCTTTCCTTCTATTTTGAGCGTTGGTTGCATAACAATTGTTGTCACATAAGATCAATTTTTTATTTGTCATTATTATGTTCATTTTGTCGAATGTTAAGAAACCATTGGTGTGTGTTTTGTAGCACCGTTGATGGAAAAGCTTCATTTTGTCTAGCGTGCCCTTAAATGGGAATTTTATAGAGCCCTTAATTTAATATATGGTTTTGAATGAGTTTTTGGTGTTTCTAGACTCATTTTAAGTCCAAATTGAATTTCCAAAGAAGCATGATGATCATGCCTCTATGGTGGATAGTATTAGAGGCATGGAAAACCTTTATGTTGTATTTTTTGGTGAATAGATTATTTGGTATATGTTTTGAAAGCTTATGAGTAGGTTACAATTGGTTTTTCATATGTGGTGAGAGTAGGTTCTGAGATGAGTCTCATGTGACCATATTGATGAGTAGGTTTTGAATGGCAGGGCATTAATAATAGTATGACAATAGCAGGTTATTCAATTTAAATATTTATACAGTTTGAAGAGTTGGTGGGTCGAGTTTGAAATATTTGGGAAAGAGGTCTAGAACAAGTTGAAGAAGGAGGTGGGTTCCTCCACTAAGGTCAGTGCCTCAATCAGGTTGGAGCCTAAAGAAAGATGGAGCTTGCTCATCACTAAGGTTGTTTCCTTAATCAAGTTGGATCCTAGAGAAAGTCATAGATTTCTCATCGCTAAGGTTGGTGCCTCAATCAAGTTGGAGCCTAGAAGAAGTCAAAGCTTTCTCATCATTGAGTTTGGTGCCTTAATCAGGTTGTAGACTATATCCAGTTGTTGCTTGCACTTTTTCAAAATTGGTGCCTCAATCAATTTGTATCCTATTATAAATAGTGACTTACATATCTTAGGGGTGGGTGGCTCTAGTAGGTTGGTGCTTGTAAATCTATGTAATGAATTGAAGAAAAAGAAGAAGAAGAATTGGTGGTTTTCTCCCTTATTTTTTTCACTTAAAAATCTTGTGTCTTCTTTGGTTATTATGATGGTCTCTTGATGTAGTATTTATGTGATGATAGCTTCATGATGTATTATTCTATTTATTGATATGATGTTGATGGTTATGATTCATTTCTACATAATATTTTATTGATAGAATTTGTGAAATGGTCAAATTGTTACCACACCGATTCACCCCCCGCCCCTAAGTATTATCTGTGGTACAAGATAAGTATCTCAAGATCTTGTGCAACAAATTGTTCTCCTATTGAGCGAGAAAGAAATATATCTTCTTTTTTTGAAGATGTTGCTTCATCCACAACTGCCTTTGTTGAAGAAGATGGTTCCTCTCTAGTTCTGATTTCGTATCATTGCACCTCAAGACACTTTCTTCTACATCAAAAAGTGGGAATACATGATGTGGTTCTTACTGCAGCATGTGATCTACTAGGGATGGAAGGTGATTATGGTATTGAAATTCTTTCCCTAACTAATCTACCTCTTGAACCTCTTTCTCCATACATGCATTCTAACTTATCGAGCTACAACATCCCTTAAATTCTTCTAGTAGGAGCCAAATTTTAGGGTCCTCTCTTTCAAAATATTAAACATCTATGTGATCTAGCCCCTAAAAATATACTTCATATCCTTAGGTTTGGAATGGATGAGAAAGTTTTTAACTTCAAAAATTAATGAAAGAAAAAGGTCACATCGCGTGTTAGCATTGCATTTCATCGCATGTGTGCATTGCACCACGTCATATCACATGTTTACATCATGATGCATCACATCTTTGCATCACCATATTTCATCACAAATATATTTGTGGTGTCACATTAAATGCACATTTAATGTGTATCAATGGAATTTTTTTTATATATAACACTCCTTCCTATTTCATTTTCACCATATTATTTATCACAAGTATATTTTTCTCCCCTGTGAAGTGCACTTTTATAGTTCTTCCCTATCATTTGGAGTTGCATTGCAATGTCAGGGTTCATAAAAATTGCACCACATTGCATGTATGTATTGCACGTCCTTTATCTGTAATCAATTTTGTCAGTGATTTGTAATCATTACCTATTTTCATGTAGCCTTTCACCTACCCGACCTTACACCTTCCATTATATACATGTGAGCATGACTGAACATTCATCCTTTCAATGCTTAGTTGTTTTTCTATCCCCTTGCCTTCACATCATGACTTCTCTTCCCATCCTATGCCTCTGACTTACACAAAACAATGTGCATCACATGATGCACACTGTGCCTTACCAATCTATCATATCACACTTATGCTTGTTAATCTAGGTTTGTTGCTTAGAATAAGTGGTAGTGGAAAGTAACTTGTGGCATTAATGCTCCATTAAAGGCCAAGATCACCTCTTAGCTAGCTCTTAGTAGAAAACTCCTCTCATTGGAATGCTTGCTCAAGCGAGGTTGGATTGGGGCAAATAGGTGTCCTTTGCGCAAAATCGGTGAGGTATATCACTTACATATTTTTTTCAAATGGAAATATGTAACCCAAGTCTATGATATTTTATGGAAAGAAGTCAAGCCAAAATCCAAGTGGAATGGAAGTACTGTGAATGATGTGTTCAAGGCTTGGTTAGTGGAAAAACAAGTTAAATCCTTTTGTGGCATCCCTTGTTTATTAATTGCTTGTATTTTGAGATCCCCAAATCTATGTGTTTTCCAAGACTCTTATACAGGACCTTGAGGTTTGTGCAGTAAAAGTCATAGTGTTTGTTTATGAGGTTACGTATGATCCCCCCCCCCCCCCAAAAAAAAAGAAGTAGAGGATCCTATCATGATAGAAGTTGACCTTGACACTCCTTGGGGCTACTCTGATTGTGCTTTTCAAGGGCATCCCCAATCGCTATGGTGTATGTGTGGTTATTTATTTCAGTCATACTCGTTTTATGTACTATTGGTATGCTCCCAAGAGGGGATCAAATAATATGGTCAAATTTGAAATGTTATGGTTTTTGTTGGAAACGACTAGAAAAAACTGTTTGGCAAGACTTCAGGTGATGGGGGATTTAAAAGTGGTTATTAAGTAGATCAATCGTAAGGTTGGAGTTTCTAATATTGGACTTGACTCCCTTCTCATTCACATTCAAGAGAATGTAGACTCCTTTGAGAAAAACTCTTTATGTCATATTCTTTGGGAACTAAATGTAGAAGCAGATTGTCTATCAATGGAAGCTTTAAATCTTCTCATTGGATCCATAGGCTTATATGAATTTGTGCATAGTAATGAGATTGAGTCTATGGCAACCAAGCTCTCCTTTCCCCCTTTTTTGTTTCTTAAGCTATGTAGTCATTCTAATACAATTAGTGTGGGATCTATTGATGTTGATATATTGGGGAAATCATCCCCTAAATTTTGGATGCAAGTTTGAGTTTTAATGATTATAAAGCTTCTATTATAACCTAATCCAGGAAGATGAGTTCATAGAAGTCACTTTTTGGGATTGTCTACATTTTTAAATCTTGCACATATATATGTATATATTTTACTTCATAATATATATGATTTATTCTTAAAAAAGAATAATATAAGGAAGGTAAAAGGGGGAAAGGTAAATGACGACAATTAAATTAATAAATTGGTTTAAACGAAAACAAATATAAATTAGAATAGATTAGATGGAGGGGGATATTAACTAAAAACTTAAAGAAGTTTGAAAAGGTACAAAAAGGTTTAGGATAAAAGGAAACAAATTAGAAAACAAATAAAGGATAATAATGGAAAGAAATGAGGGGAAAATTATAAAGAAGGGGTATTGAAAAGAGGAATATAGAGAGAAATAATTAAAAGCAATAGAGAGAGAAATGGGTGGGAAGATTTATAAAGGAAGGGGGAAAGTATCACGAGAGTAAAAAAAAGTGGGGCTTTTGGAATAAAGAACTCAACATAGAGGACAAAAAATGAGATACAAGAATAAATGAAAATTTAAGGAAAGACAAAAGAGAGGGCTATGAGGAAAGAGAAAAAGAGAGATGTAGGAAGAAAAATATATTAAAGAGGGAAATGATAGGTAAGAAAGGTATGAAAGAAAAGGAGGGGAATTCTGAGAGATTATATTGAAATAAGAAAAATAATCACAATAGGGAGGAGGAAAAGGGGAAAGGAGGAGGGGAGAAGAGGAGGATGAACAGAAGGGCGGGGATAAGAGAGGGATCAAGAAGAGAAAGATAAGAACAAATAGTTTTCCAAGCTTGGGTTAAGTTGTGACCATTTTCACTACTAAAGCTTTTTGGCTGTTTTTCAATTTTAGTAGCTTCCCGAATCATACGAAAATGGTAATAGACATTAGGGACCAAAATTTTTCCTTGGTCAAAGCAAATTAGGTTTTTAGAGTTATGAGAGTGATCACTCATTTGGATATATAGTTATGATGAATCTAAGTGGTGTGCTCTTCGAGAGGGGCTTTGAAGAAATGAGTTGTCTTCCCAATGTAGGATTTATACCATAGGAGCAAGGAATTTGGTATACTCCAAAGCCTTACATCAGGTTAATCTTATCCTTAATGGATCTAAATAGTTGTTTTAAGGTGTTGAATGGTTTAAATATAGTTTTAATGCTTTTTTGAAAAGAACTTTAGAGATTCGATCGCTTCCGTAGAAGAGGGATAGAAAGAACAAAGTTATGGTTTGTCCGAAAGAGAAAAAGTTTTTAAATTTACGTTGATAAATATCAATAAACTTTAAAAAATTAACCAACAATAAATACATTTAAATCCGTATCATTCAATGATAATTGTTAATAATTGAATTAAAATTTTCTAAATCCATTATTCATAACCAAACACACCTGTAGACCTAATTAACAAAATTAGTCCACCAAAGGCCTTCTCGGCTAAAACCACAATTTCAAACTATTTCTATTCGAAAACAAAACCTTGGTCAGTAAAACTTCTGAAGTTCTTATGTCACATGAGTCACAGTGGACTGTACACTTAAATGTACTTTGAAGTACAATACATCATCCGTGAATAATATGAGAAGCGTAAAGTTACACGTTGTCACTTCAGTTCTTCAAACGTACCTAGTCAATAAATGCCATTAACTATTGTCTTATCCTGACTGGAGGCCATGCATGTAAACAAGGATACGTGTTCCAACTCCCCGTCGATCGATGTGCCATTCACCGTATGAGTATAGGTTTTTTTCGCAGACAGGTAGACATTAAGGGATAACGTGTTTCTGGTGCGTGGCCACACGAAGATAAGATGTTATTGATTTAAATGTATTGTACGAAAGTCAACAGACAAAAATCAACTTGCAATAATTGTTGCCCGATCACTAAAAATGAAATGATGCAGCCTGTTCGAGCACGCTGACAACGAAATGCAATAAATTTAGGGTCACCTGCTTTTCAAACGATCATGGTTCAGAAATGATATACCAATTCAATAATGAATTTCATTCGAGAATTCCACTGAAAGGTATGGGAGTAGGATAATGCTAATACACCCGACCATAATCGTGTTGTTGATTCTGAATATTGTGGATCGAGAATTACATTGAAAGCTATAGGAATGAACTTTGAATAATGTTAATACACCTGAGCCGGTAGATTTTGAATATTTTGATGTTATAGATTCATCGAAAAAAAGATTTTGAATATTTTGAGTGTAATTATAGCGTAGAGTTTGAAATATTTTGAAAATTTAATTTGTTTTTTTCAAATTCTGTAGGGTAGGATATAATAGTTGTGGGCTTTTTTGCAAATCAATTTCAAATACTAAATATTTTTATTAGTGAAATTATATAAAAATAAAATAAAAATAATTAATTAATAATTATAAGAGTTTAGATGGATTGTAACTCTCAAGCTCCAAGAAGGATCAAATCTCTTTTCATTTTAAAAGTAGTTTGCATATCAAGAGAATTGATTTCGTAGCTTTGTAAATCGAGATAATTTTAGATGAATCTACCTTGATTTATTGAAATTTTGGGAATATTTTGAAAAACGTAATAAGTTTTAAATATTTAGTGGATAATGAATATTGACCCGCCTTAATCTAATCACGCCACAATTTCGCCCGGCAAACAATGGACATTTAGACATGCAGAAATTTTGGAAATCTTGGTTACAACTATCAATCTTCAGGATTATGGATACCAAGGGGTTCTTGATGGTGTTGAATCCATCGTCCACCCAAAATTGTGGCCTCACTAGATAATTCTTATGAACTTTAATATAATGTGAAGAAAAATAAAATTTAATAATAAAATATACTAATTCAATTGTATTGATTATTAGTATGTTGTCCCTTTATTAATCAATGTAAATTATAATTATCACAACCACATTAATAAATGTGGTTGATACTAGACATTAACTTAATATATATTATATTATAGACTTAATATGCTATACTAATATATTAATATATCAAATATAATGTTAATATACAAAATTCGAAGATTACAAACTCTAATATATATATATTTTTTCTTTGCAAATACAAATATTTTTACATGGAGTTGAGGCCTTAGAGATCAGAACTCGAGGGCACTCAACACACCAGAACTGCCCCCTTACAAAAGGAAGCTGGGGAGACCAGTTACATATAGCTAAAAAACGGATATAACACCCAGAGGATGACTTGTATAGCTAAGAGAGAGACATTGACAGCAGAAAGCTTAAATTCTTAGAAAACCAACCGGTAAGTAAACCACCACTTCCCCGAAGGGATGCCAAAACAACAGGCTAAAAATGTTGAACCTTGACTATGAGTGAATATGCCTAGAGGTGGTCATCTGAGCAGTATCAAAAAACAAAAAGGAGAGAAGCAGGCCGAGGTGGCGCTAAACTTCCTTAACCTTGCCAGGAGTCTTCTCCGCAACCAGACACGCACTGCCAATCCTCAAACTCTCATTGCCATCTGTCTCACTGACAAGGTTCGCCATGGAGTGACTTGTGGCACCAAGAGTCCCTTCCCCAGCAACTGGGCTCATGTCTTCAAGGGGCGGAATACCTTTAGGAATTTCCTCCTTACCAAACTTATCACTCTTCTAATTCTTTGGGCTATCTTTATCCATGGAATGCTCACTGCTTTGAGAAGGATCAGGAGTGATGCATGCCAGAGGGGAGATTTGATTTTCTTCTTCTGAAAGGATTATAGTAATGTGACCAGTAATCAAAGGCCTATTCAAAGTGCTTTGAAATTTGAAATGCGTGGTTTGGAAAGTGCTATTAGGAATTGGCCTGCGCCGAGAGCTCAAAGGAGGCACATCCTCATGAGAGGGGGGAAGATTAATAGGCGACTCCTCAGGTTCCACAGAGTGACCGACGGTTGAATGTTTTTTGCTTCCACGTCGCCCCCCGGAGCGACTCCTTTTGCCCTATCGAACCATTATGAAAGACGAAGGGGAGGGCGCAGAGAGACCAGAGACAACAATAGAGGGATGGTAAAAATGACACAGAGACCGAATTGAATGCACAAAGAAAGCCCAAGACGGAGACACAACACTTCCAATTCTGAATTCAAGAACTGTGGAGAGCTTACCCCTTAAAGCCGTGCTGAACCTCTTCCGGAGATACAGAGAGTCGACCTGGAGCTTGCCTCTGTTTGCAAGTATCAGCCTGTCACCATATACCACAGCTAACCAGGGCCCGGCGCAGTAAGACTGAGTGCATGGTGTGAGGAAAACATACAGGATCGACATGATTATAACAGCCATAATGTTGCGTTGAACAGCGCACTCCATAAATGCAGATATCCTACAGAATCCAACCTTAATAACTCCATCCCTCTTGCGCGAGGTGAAGTCCTGGGAAGCCACGCTGCTGTGCAGCTCGTTTACTGTTTTGCATGATGATAATTTAAAGCAATTATGCCACCCACATCCAGGGACAAACTCTAATATATTATTATACATATCAAGGATTAATATTATAAAGTCGAGGAATCATAAACCAAAGATATTTTTAATATTATACACCTAAAGAATTAAGAAACCAATGAGATTAATATTATAAACCCAAAGGAGTAATAAACCAATGTATTAATAAACCCAAAAAATAGTATTAAAAATCAAGGGGAATAATAATAAACCAAAGGAATTAATATTAAAACTCTACGGGATTATTATCCACAAACCCAACACATTAATATTAAAAACCCAAGAGATTATTAATATTACAAACCCAAGCAATCCATAAACCCAAGACATTAATATAATAAATCTTTGGGATTAATATTATAAATTGAAGGGATTAAAAAATCCAAAACAATATTAACATTATAAATGTGGTTGATATAAGAGATAGACGTAAACTTAGAATATGTTATTTTATAAACTTAATATGCTATATTAATGTATTAATATATCAAAACTAAGATTAATGTAGAAAACTCTAAAATTATAATCTCTAATATATTATTATACATATTAAAGATTAATATTATAAAGTATGGGAATTATAAAGCCATTGGATTATTAATATTATAAATGGAAAGATTTAAGAAATCAATAACATTAATATTTTAAACCCAAAAGATTAATAAATCCAAAAAAAAATATTAAAAATAAAAAAAATAAATATTAAAAATCCAAATTAACCTTAAAAACCCTTAAAATTAATATTAAAAAAAATAAAAATAAAAATTATTTATAAAATATACTAATGCAATGGTACTCATTATTAGTATATTGTCCTAATATAAGTTATAAAAAATGGCTTAATATTAAGTGAACATTTAAATTTGCAAAACAAAATTTTTCAATTCACTCGTTTTTTTTTGTTATATTCATCATTTATTTTTAAATTTATAGGAAGATTAAGGACATTTATAATTTTATGATAGGAGTTTTGTCGTAATTTAATAATGGTTATAGCACACACCAAGGTCTTAAAGTTTTCCTCAAAGTCAACAAAGGTCCCAAGGTTAAGAAAGAACCTAAGGATTGGGTGTCAGGGGTTCATCTCCCTTTCATCTAGGAGACCACTCATAAGATTGCAACGATCCTTAAGAGGCATGATGTTCCCTCTACCTTTAGACCCTTTAACACCATCAGTAGCTCCCTTAGGTTGGTAAAATACCATATTGACACCAAGGACATGAAAGACATCTACGCTATTCCTTGTTCTTGTGGGACCCCTACATTGGTGAGACAAGGCGCTCCATTAATCAAAGGATTCACGAGCACTCAACTGACATATAACATGGGAGGATCCATTCTTCCGCCTTGGCGGAACACACGGAAAAGACTAAGCATCACATATGTATTGAGGAGGCCTGTGTTATTGCCAAGATTGCCCCTTCTCATCACCAGAAGTTTAGGGAGGCCATAGAAATTGAAAAGAGGCCAAGCAATCTCAATAGGGATATCGGGTAGAAAATTAGCAGGTGGCCTTGCATTTTCATCTTAACCCTCTGTCCCTGCCCCTTATGTTGTCCTTTTAGTGAGATCATCTCTGTTATTTCCTCCTAGTCTTCTCGATCATTTGTTTTACCTTTTTATTCCTTCTCTGCTCTTCCTCTACTATTTTTAATAATTTAATTTAATTTTTCTAATTCTCTTGTAGATTAAAAATAAGAACAGAATGGTTCGGTTTGAATAAGTAATAAAAATATTTTTAATTAATAAAATCTTTTCACCGAAACATAAATATAGGTAGTTCAAAGAATGAGAATTAAATTAAGTTAATTTTGAACCAAGTACCGAGAAACAACTATATACGTTTTCAATAACTTGAATCTATTTTACTAGTGATTCTAAATTGTTACATTTTCTAATATTTGACTAACTATATTAATTATACTTCTAATAAACTATTGACTTAATCAGTAATATTATCTTATTATTAATTAATATATTCTTTCTTCTAGGGGTTGTAACTAGGAGAAATGGTTGCTAACTAAATTAGTTATTCTTTTAATAAATCTCTATTAATTTCTATATTCCATTATAATTTTTTATTTATATACAATTAGTAATTAAATACAATAAATTAATATTAGTTAATTATGGTAATAAATATAGCATAACTAATTTATGAATTAACCAAATTATTTTTCCTTGTCTCTATCTCTTGGTCCAGTCCAGTCAAATATAGCCATTGTCCCTATCCCTTGGTCTAGTCCAGTCAAATATAGCCGTCGATTATAGTCGTTTCTTAGTCGATTATAGTCGTTTCTTAGTCAAATATAGTCGTTGGATGATCTTCTCTCTATTTAACATGCAGCCATGATTTGGTTGAAGATCTTAGTCGATTACAGTCGTTTCCTAGTCAAATATAGTCCTTGGATGATCTTCTCTCTATTTAACATGCAAGAATGATCTCGTTCTTCAAATGTCCTCATGATGAACCACACTTATTGATTCGAAACAAATGATTGATGATGTGATTTACGCTGAAACCCTATCTTGTCTTGACGATAAACCACACTTGATGATGTGATTTAGGCGGAAACCCCTATCATAAATTTATTATGAATCACAGAAACTTAAATTCAACATTTATAATGTTTTCACCTTAATTTTATGTAAACATTTGTATTAATACACTAAACTTTATAAATCTATATATTTAAATTTTTAATCTTTACTAAATTTATTAAGAATAGTCTCATACATTATTAATTTTAATGAATATCTTTATATTAATACAAAAATATATAAGTCAGTCTACATAGTTATAGATATTTGCCAATCATCTAATTTATGCAACTGCACTAGTTACGAAAACAACCACTATCCATTGGAAGCGCTGATGGTCCCCCTCTGTACTTTTTATCACCAGAATATGAAGGACATGTGACACCGCTTTTTATCTCAAGAATATGAAGGACATGTGACACCGGTGTGCCATCGAACTTCGTTAAGATCCCTCCAATTTCTCAGGCACGGGCATTCTGGCTGATCTTTTACTATATTTTTGTTCATATTGTGAACCAAAACATCTGTCCAGCTTGCTGCTTAATACTATTTATATCAAGATGATATTTCTATACTCGCAATATAAATGCTTAAAGGAGCAAGGGAAACGAGATAATCCAAGATATTCTCCTCAGCCAAATGGCCAGGAAGTGCCATGCCATAGCCAATGTTCCAAAGGCTTTCTCACTCAAGAGATGGCACTATTTAAGGCTAGATTGGGGACATGCAGATTTAGAGAAGGTGAAGATTCCCGAGGGTCACATTCCGGTCCATGTGGGAAGCGAGTGCAGGGAGTTTATCATACCCACTTCGTATCTTAACAACCCTCTCCTCCGTTGGCTCCTCCGCAAGGCCGAGGAGGAGTTTGGCTTCGATCACCAGATGGGCCTAACCATTCCCTGCGAAGAAGTCGTATTTGAGTATCTACTCTCAGTTATGGCAGGGAAGGATGCAGAGGCTATCACAACAATCGGCGACCTCAACCTTGCATGGTTGAACATTGAAAGTACGAATTTATTTCGAGGTCTACGGATTGTCTGAGGAATATTAAAAAGCCATGACCACGTTGATCTCCCTTATATAAGGCGGTCAAATCCACTATCAGTGATACAACTTCTGTAATTGGTTGAGAGGTGAGTTGTTTAACAGATCTGTGGTTTTTCGAAACAAAACACATTCAGTTTGAGCGGCTCCAACCTGGAGAATGTTCAGGGAGGATACGGTTTCTGGAAGAATAAGATAAGGGCTTGGGTTGATGAAGCCGTAATCTGGTACAACTTAGATGTGCACTTTTGGAAAATGTTGTTAATGAGATTCTGTTAATTGCTTTTAAAAGTGTATGTATTTGACACACAGGAGGGTCTATCTTTTACTACGTGCCGGCCTTTAACTTTATCCTATTTTTTTTTCTGAGGGCAGTGGGCATGGAGCAATATCCAAACTCCTACTGGAAATCTGACGATGGTTATTTGTGTTTTTAGTCGAAATTTAATAATGAATATTTATTTTTTCTTTTTATGGAAATTCATAAATTTGATGATAATTATTTGTTTTTAAATTTTTTTCTCTGCCTTTTATATAGATGCAACAGTGCCAAGCAGGGTTGCCCCTAGGTTCATGAGTGTGAGACAGGGTTACTGGTGGTTATATATAAGAAGAATATTAGAAGTATATAGCATAATTTATTTATTTTAAATGAAATGTATGTCAATGGTGTTGAAATAGAGAATGTTATTGTTCTAATATTTTTCTGTATTTCTTTTTGTTTCTGTAAAATTTTTATTTATAGCTAATCCACTAAAAATATTGTGAAAATAAATAAATAAATATATTTAATTTTATAAGTAAATAAATCGTCTTAATGAATAGCTATAACTCATTAAAATTTACTATAAACAATTTAAATATTTATATTTTAAATTTAAGATTTCAAATTATGTTTGTTAAATCTAAGACTTTTGTGATTCATAATGTAATGTGGATAAATGTCTTTCTGATTAATCATATCATTATTTTTACTTTTTACTTTTAACATATCAAATTCTTACATCACTGTAAAAAAAAAAATTCTACACCACTATCAAATAAAAATAAAACCTCTAAAAGGTCAAATTCCAACCCTAATTCGTGATAGAGAGTTAGCGTAATTTTGGTGCCAACCATCGAAGAGAAATATGTCGGAGGTGGGGTATAAAATTGACTAGTAATGTAGATTAGTCTTTTATTTAAAAAAAAATCATATATATAAATATATAAATATAATTTTTTGTGATAATAAAAAAAATATAGGTTATAAATATAAAAGTATCAAATTTATGTACCAATTTATTTTGAAATATAAAATTCCAAAGAAAAATTGCTTTTCTTAGGATTAAATTTAAAAAAGGTTCATAATTTAGGAGTTTGATCTCTTTCACTACTTGATAAAGTTAAAATTGATTTCATAGTATGTGATTATTTAAAATTTACTCTATTTCCTCATTTGATTCAAAATCTATAAATTATTTTTTTTGTTTTTATAACACAATTTGTTAAGTACACCCTTATATTTATGTTTAAAATTATTATACTCATTTGAATTTCACTCACTTTCTTTATGGCTAATATCATTGTAATTTATTATTTTTTCTTATTATTAAAATCAATGGAACTATTTGATACCTATGTGATGATGATGATTAATGTTAGTGATATGGTTTATCAAAATTTAAGAAAGGAAGAGATTACTCAAAATTCTTTGGTTTTTATTTTTTTGTTTGAGAAATATTAAAAGAAACATTCTAAAAGAAATATATAGTTTTACTAACTTAAACTGAAATGGTCCAGAAAAATGGTAAGTCCCAAATGTTTGAAAATTAGATTGAATGTGAATGTAACATAAACAATATAAAATAAAGTGATTTTCGTTTTCAACCTTTTTAGTTAGCAAATATGATTTTTTTTTTTTTTTAACCGCAACGGATATTTTATTAAAGGGCGGCCAAAGCCATATCAAGTTTTACATTTTCCTTTTTCTAAAAGAACAGATTTCTGCGTTTACAAGATCAACTTGTCCTTTCAAGGAATGGCTGCCATGTACGGTTCTCCTGCATCTATGCTGATCATGTTCTTTTCTAGATTACATCCAATATTTGCCAGGCTGTCTGCTTCTGTGTTTAATTCTCTGAGGATGTGGTAGATTTGAACTGAAGAGAAGTCCTTCAAGAGTCGATTCACTCTTAATATCTGTTTGTTCAATATTGGATCCTTGAGCCCTTTCTTATTTAATAGAGATTTTATCAGCAATTCTGAGTCTCCAAACACTAGAATTTCCTTTGGGTTTCCTTTTCTGACCAGTTGGCAAGCTTTTAAAAGACTGAGGACTTCTGCCTGATTGTTGGTTTTAATTCCGAGACCCCAGCTGTAATCCTCTTTTCTTCCATTCGGGAAGTAGATGACTCCCCCAGCTCCTGACCTACCTGGATTACCTTTCGAAGCTCCATCAAAGAAAATAGTGCATTTTCCTTGAGATTTCCTCCACTTTTGGAAGTTTTCCAAAGTGTCTCGAATCTGCCAGTTTTCCTTGTGTTTTGGGCGAGTGATTAAAGAAGGGCTCGATGAAGGAATGTAATCACCCAGCCATGCTCTTTCTTCATCTCTTAGGGAGCTGTCTCTGACATTGGTTTGCCTCAGAGTTTCTATAAGTAGTTTCTTGGCCTTTTCTGCGACATTTCCTGCAGACATTTCTTTTTGATTAAAAACAATTTCATTTCGGGAGAGCCACAACTTCCAGCACACATATTTTGGAGCTGCAATCCACACCTTATGCCAAAGAGTCTTGTCTGCGATGCTGTAAGGATACCGAGCTTTCCAAGACAAAAACATGTCTGTTATTGAACAATGCGTCGGTGGTCTAACATTCAGTCCCGCCAAGAAGCTGGCCCAGGCCATCTGAGCATACTCACATTCAATGAACATGTGAGCTGAGGTCTCCAAGGCTTTTTTGCAGAACACGCATCGATGTGGACCTGCAATGTTCCTTTTACAAAGATTTTCTCCAGTCAGTATTTTGTTATGAAACAAGGTCCAGAAGAAGAAATTGATCTTCGGGATGCTGAAGTTTTCCCAGATCTGCCTCCACACTGCTTCCGGATGCAAAGAGTCCTTTTTGCCTTGCATCTGTAAGTACCCTTGCTTGGCTGTGTAAACCCCTGTTTGTCCCCAACCCCATGAATCTTCCTCGTCTTTGTGCACTGGAGTGAAGTCTGTGATTGCATCCATGAAGTAGTTTAGCTGATTTTTTAGGTGTGCTGGTATGTTGGGCAGAGTCCAACACTGCCAATTGCCTTTGTTATCCCACTCTGCAATGTCCTCGATTTTCCTGATTCCTTTTGATCTTAACCATACTCTTAAATCTGCGATTTCGTTTATGCCCGAAAGAGGAGGGTGGCCCATGATTCGGTCTCTCCACAGCAATGATTTTTTGCCGTTCCCTGGAATTTTATACAAATGTGTCCTGAAGAAGTCTAACCCTTTGCAACAAAGCCTCCAAGCCTGTGTTCCTCCAGGAGAAGGCGCTGGGTTATAGGAAATGATCGACCGATTTCTGAGATATTTTAAATTTAAGAGCTGGCTGATTGGATGCGTGGGTTCAGATATAAGCTGCCACAGAAGTTTGCAACCCAAGGCAAGATTTGCATGTTGGGGGTCTCTGATTTGGAGTCCACCTTCAGCAATGGGACGCTTCACCATTTCCCAATTAACTAAGTGAAATCGATTGCTGTTCCCCTTCCCTCCATTCCACAAAAAATTCCTCATTAAACAAGAGATCTGGTCTGCGATTTGCCTTGGAGCCATTAACAAGGAGGCTTGGAAAGTGGGCAGTGCTGAGAGCACCGAACGGATGAGAGTGAGCTTGCCGCCTGTGGAAAGCCAGACTCCGCCCCACGCTGCTATCTTTTTTTTAAACTTGGATATTACCTCCTCCCACAAATAATTTCGGTTGGATCCCATCGTCAACGGGAGACCAAGGTACTTTATTTTATCCCACTCTGCATAGCCTTTGAATCCCAATTCACTGGCTATCCTTTCAATTGTTTGTTGATCGGTATTCCATCCATAGACTGCACTCTTCCTCTCACTGATAAGTGCTCCAGTGACACTACAGTACTTTTGGAGAATTGTCTTGAAGGATTTAGCAATTCTCATGGAAGCGCCCCCGAGCAAAAGTGAATCATCGGCAAAAAGCGCATGGTTTACTGGGGCTGCGCCTTGTACGATTCTTATCCCAGGAATGATGCCACTTTGTTGCTCCCGTGTCAACTTTCTGCTTAAAGTGTCCGCCATCAGAATATAGAGAAAGGGAGACAAGGGGCAACCTTGCCTCAGTCCCCTGGTGGCTAAAAAGAACTCTGTTGGTCTCCCATTTACCATTGGAGCTATCCAGATGTTTTCAATGCAGGCTTTAATAAGGTTTATGAATTCCTGTCTAAACCCAAAGGCTGCAAGCACCCTAAGCAGGAAAGAACGGTTAACACGATCAAAAGCATTACTCATATCTAGTTTAATAATCATACCTTGCTCTTTCCGAGAGTGGCTGGAATGGAGAGCCTCTTGGATTTGAATGACATTGTCCAAAATTTGCCTGCCTTTCACAAATCCTCCTTGGGCTGGAGAGATGAGTTTTTGAAGAAGAGGCTTAATTCTGTTTGCCAGCAGTTTAGCTACGATCTTGTATGATGTATTACAAAGAGAAATCGGCCTGTATCTGTCAAAGGATCCTGGGTTTGTTTCCTTTGGAATTAAGGCAAGAAATGTCGATTTTATTCCTCCACCCACTTTTGCCTTTCTCAAGGTTCCTCTTATCATTCTGAAGAGGTCAGTTTTGATAATCTCCCAACAAATTCTATAAAAATGTGCTGTGAAACCGTCGGGACCTGGGGCTTTGTCTGGCTCCATAGCCCAGACTATATTAGTTATCTCTTCTTCCGTTACAGGTCTCATCAGAGAGTCATTATCTTCCTCACTGACTAGATTTGGAATGGTTGAGAGAAACTCTACTTCATCCTCCTCGTTCCCATTACTTTCTGCACTCAGAAGATTCTGAAAGTGATTTACAGCTGCTTCTTTGATTTGAGAAAATCCTTTATGGACCTGACCACTGGTGCTGGTAATTTCTGTTATATGATTACGCGAAAGACGGGCCCTGCACTGTCTATGAAAATATGAGGTATTTCTGTCCCCAGATTTGAGCCACAGGCTTCGAGACTTTAAACGCCAATATTCCTCTTCATTTCTGAAGGAACAGTATACATTCCTTTGTGCAGATTTTTCATTAGCTAAATCTGTAGAAGAGGGATCTTTCTCCTCCATTTCAAGTTGTATTCCTTCCAATTGAAGAACTGCCTCCTTCCTCTGTCTATTGGGAGATTGCATGGATTTCTTTATCCAGCTTTTGAGCGCTTTTTTTGTGTTTTTCATTTTTTGTTCCCACACATAGCTTGGGGAACCGAATACATCTATCCTCCATGCTGCTTGAACTGTTTCTATAAACCCTTCTTTCCCTGCCCAAAGGGGGTTGAAGCGAAATGGAAGGGGACCTAAATCTTCTTCTTCTTTTAGGCATAAGAGGATAGGCTTATGATCCGATGTGAGCTTTGGGAGAATCTTGGTGAATACTATTCTTTTGTCCATCATTAGAGAGCTGCTGATGAGAAACCTGTCCAATCTGGCAGAAATATGATTTTCTCCGGTTCTATTGTTTGTCCAGGTGTATTTGCCTTTCACTGGTTTGAAGTCTACCAAATCCCATTGCAGAATCAGATTGCCCACTGTATTGATGAAAGGATCTCTAGACTGAATCCCTCCTTTCTTTTCTTTGGGATCTAGAGTTATATTCAGATCACCACCTATGACTAAATTTGAGGGGTTGATTTGCGCTATATAATCCAGAAGTGTCCTCCAACACTCTCTCTTTTCTTCATACTGAACAGGGACATACAAGTTAAACAGAGCGAGGGAAAGATTGCTTACGGTGTGTCGCAGCTCTGTGAAGATCCAATGTTGGGTTGCTAAGAATCGTTCTAGGGAGAAGTCTTTTGTCCAAAAAGTACCTATTCCTCCAGCTGTGCCTCTTGCACTAACAGCCTTTCCTGAATCAAATTTCCATTTCATAGCACTGGTGTTTAGAAGAGTTTCCCCTTCTATTTTGGTCTCTTGGAGCATTAGGATGTCCGCGGTCTCCATCTTCAATAAGTCTTTGATAGCCTCTGCCTTGTTGGGATTACCCAGACCCCTACAGTTCCAAGAGATCAACTGCATCATTTACCGCTTATAGGGGTAGGCCCTCCTCCTTTGGAGGCTCTAGGCCTGATATTCCTCCCTAGTGTCATTTCGATCTTGACTGCCTAGGGTTTTTTGTCTTTCTGACTCCTCTTCTCTAGCTTCCTTGTTTGATCTTCTCCCAGCCCTTTTTGTTGACCTTTCAATTGTTTCATCATCCGATGATCCCATATTCTCTACGGTTTTCTTCTTTTTTTTGATTATATCTGCGTATGTAGGGGAAGAGATATTGCATGAGTTGGGGATTGGGTTATTACCTGGTTCTGTGGATTCAATATTCTCCTGCTGTGGAGGTTCTTCTTCCCCTGCTTCCGGTGGATCTGAAGGAGGCGTGAGGATTTCAAAGGGGTTTTTGTCCCCCTCATTGCCTTTTTTTTCACTGCTACCAGCGTTTTGGTTACTCGTGCTTCCATTATCTGTTTTGTTCTCTGTCCCTTTAGCCTTGTTTTTGTTATTCTGCCTGCTGAATGTTGTCTTCTTTGCCTGTTTCCATTGTTCTTCTTTTTCCTTCTCTGATGTCTCCTCATTTCTTTTTTTGCAGTATCTTGCAAAGTGCCCGTACTCATGACAGAATCGACACTTGAATGGCAGCTGTTCATAATCAAGCTCTTGTATGTGTGTCCAGTTTGCCACCGATAGCTGAATCGCTTCGGGTAATCCTGTTTCCAAATCGACCTCCACGCAAATCCGTGCACAAGAGTACTGATCCTTCCTTGGGGCCTGGTCTATGTATTTTCCAAGTGCATTTCCAATGGATTGGAGGGAGCTTTGATTCCAGCAATGCAGAGGAAGATGCGGGAGGCGCACCCAAACAGGAACCGCCTTGGGCACGTCTTGCGCTGGATCAAAATCAGTAGACCATTTGTTCAAGTAGAGACCTTGAGGCCCCATGAAATATGGCCCGTTTCTGAAAATCAGGCCTCTGTCCTCTGTACTGTCAAACAAGAAGACAAAAAACCCTTTGCCTACAAAATAGATCTTGATTCCTTCGTTTACCAAAGGTAGCCAATTCCTTTTGACCCATTCTTCGACTGCTCTCGGGGATGGCCACAAACCGGTGAACTGACCGATCAGACCTTTTTCTGCAAGGTTTAGCGCGGATCTGCAGATTTCCTCCTCAGGTAAGGCTACCTTGGGTATGCTGTCCAGTTTTTTGACGAATTTTTGCTGCTGGCCAGAGGCCTGACGTTTTCCTGTTGCTGAAACGAGAGCCTTGAAGGCTTCGATCTCCGGGGGGTAGGGGGGAGGGGCCGCAGGGCCGCCTCCATGCTCCATGAGGGAGGGCGCAAGCGGGATCTCTCAGAAGACGCGCTAGGGTTGCAAATATGAAAATTTTTAATTGAATGTGAATGTAACATAAACAATATAAAATAAAGTGATTTTCGTTTTCAACCTTTTTAGTTAGCAAATATGAAAATTTTTTCATCCCATGGTATTTTGGAAATTGACCAATATCTAACTCCACAATTAAAAGAATTTGATCTTATCGTTATTAAAATCAATAATTTTTTTTATTATATTATTACTTTGTGTGACGATCTCAATACTCATAGCCCTTAACAAATAAAAAAATATATCATTATTAAAATCAATTCAAATTATCTATAATTAATATGTATTCTTTCTTCATTTCCATTGTTAAAATATATTAATTATATAATATTTATTCCTTAAAATGTATTCATTTAAATTAAATTATTATTTTTAAACCCAAATATCTCAATAAATATTTCATTCCTTTAATAATTACATATCTTAATAAAGATATCTCATATTGAATTATAATATAAAACAATTTAGTAGCTTATCAATTTAATTTTGTTGAAGTTTAAAGGAAATTCCTAATAAGATTTCATATTTCTTTGAATATTTGTACCACTCAATTATCTATAATATGCATATTACATTTGGATGAAGTTTCTATATGCTCCATAATGTTAAAAAATTACAATGGTCATTACCACTCTACTCGGCCACAAATCTATGACTAATATGTATAAAAACTTTATTCTTGAATTAATGGAATATTTAGGGAAAATTAAAAAATAATCTTCCTCGTATAAATATAACCATGGTGCATGCATAAATTAATGGCTTACCAAACGACTCAATCTATCACCATTTTTGCGTTGGGATAAAGGCTAGTGCAAATTTTCATAGAAATGAAATCTCCTTTTAGATTATAAAGGAAGTAATCAATTTTGCGTTGGGATAAAGGCTAGTGCAAATTTTCATAGAAATGAAATCTCCTTTTAGATTATAAAGGAAGTAATTAATTTCTTGGCATATAGTTAAATCTCCAAAATTTAAAATTTCACTGCCTATAGCTTAAAATGAGCTTTTTCGCTGCCTTAATTTAAAGGGAAAGTCTGAAATGGTAACAACCGCCTCGTTTTAATCTGTTTTTGCTGTGTTTGCTGTATAGAAGACCATTATATTTCTTTAATATAATTTATTTGGTTTTTTTTTCTTCTGGAAAAAGACAACTGCCTCGTTTTTACTTATATATAGATAAAAGTTGGATTAGAATATTTCTACAATCTTGTACTTGGGTTAAAATATCTCGATTTTATCTTTAAAAGTTTTCGTTAGACCTTACCAATTTACTTATATATATAGATAAAAGTTGGATTAGAATATTTCTACAATCTTGTACTTGGGTTAAAATATCTCGATTTTATCTTTAAAAGTTTTCGTTAGACCTTACCAATATTGTTTTGTAGTCATAATTACGTATCTTCTTTCTCTAGGTTGTAGGTTGAGATAAAGGCTTCGCAAAAGATTTGGCAACTTTGACAAATAGTTTCAGAAATTATTTGGATCATAGGGACAAAAATGAATGTGCATATTTTTGTGGAGTATGCATTCCTTTATCTTAAAGAGATTTTATAATTGATTCGTCTTATAAACTTAGATTAATGAATTATGATTTGTGGTAGAAAATTTAAAAAATATATATAAATTGATTTAATATAACAATTATCTTTAGTATTTGGAAAGAATATTTTATTGAAAAAACTTATATTGATTTAAACTTTATTTTAATTTCAAGGTGGAATGATAAAATGATCACTTATATTTATTCATCGAATGAAATAGAAATTTTAGTCAGAAAATGATTACTCATTAGAATATTTTAAGTTTTTAGCATGTTTTGATTATGGGTCTTTAAGGGTTTTAGAATCTCTTTTTTCACGTGGGTAGGTGGGGTTATTTGATGGACTTTGTGAAATATATTGTAAATGCATATAATGTTGTTTATATATGTGTATTAGAGTGTATTTATATGTAATTATTAAAAATTTATTTGAGTCGATTTTTGTTTTTTTTTCCCTGGGAAAAAGTCGTAATTTTCATTAAGGTTAAGAAAATTACATTTTGCAGATGCCGAAGCATATTCAAAAGCAGGCTTATGCCTGTCGAGTTTATTTATAGCTGCTATATATATAAAAGTCTCCACGCAGGGAGCATGTAAATAAGTCAGATCTATGTTCAAAATTTGTGCCTGGCTCTTCGCAGAGAGCAATATATACTGTAATATAAACAAAAAGATGTACTGTTCTGCTGTATCTACATACTGAAAAAGCAAAAATATCTGCATATGTATATGGGCTTATAGCCCATCATTCCAATAGTTCATCAAATGGCCGATGATAGTACTGATAAAAGGTGCCATCGATTTCCTCCTGGATCCACCAATCCTCCCCTATTCTGTGCGCTGCCTCTTTGGAGAGCTGATCTGCAGTGGTGTTCTGTTCCCTGTAGATGTGATGACAGACAAAAGATTCAAATGACGTAATCAATCTCTTAGCTTCGTCAAGAATATGTCTTAAAGCAAATGCATGACAATGAGATGCATTATTGAGCCAATTGCAAACAACTTTGGAGTCACCAAAAATCTGTAAGTGTCTGCATTGTTTTAGGATAGCAAAATGAATGATATGCTTGGCTGTGATGAGTTCTGCGAAGTTGTTTGTGCCTCTGCCAAGGTTAATTTGAATCTTGTAGCGGTGTCTGTCGTTTAGGTGAAGTATGGCACCCCCCCGCACCCATCATCTTGGGCTGAGCCATCAAAAAAAGCCCAGGGCTTTGTGTAATCAATGGGGATAGGAGTGAGAGTTCTAGGTGCAGTGGCAGGGTCCTCATCAGGTAATAAATTGTAATCTGCCACAGTATGAAGAATAATCGATGGCCAGTGTGGCATCTTCAATTGGAAGATGGATTGGTTACGAGCTATCCATATAGCCCAACAAATCAGCAGAGGTAGGTTCTTGGCCTTGCCTGTATGCTCTAAGCACCAGTTAGACCAAGTCTCCTGTAGGGTGGTCCCATGCCATTGCTTCAGATGCGGGATGTGTGATGATATGGACTGCCAGAAGTTAATGGTCGAGCTGCAAGTTAGAAATAGGTGCTCTGTGCTCTCCTCAGCATTAAGACAAAGATGACAGCGAAAGGGTCCATAGAAGGATCGTTTCATGAGATTAGAACCTGTGGGGATCTTATCAAAGATGATATTCCACATCAGAAGTCTTGTCCTGGGCACGGCCTTGAATTTCCATATCGACTTCCAAGTGGGAAGGATGTCAGGAGGTTTATGTGGCTCCATAAGCTTGAGGTATCCCAGCTTGGGTGAGTACACACCATGTTTAGCATGTGCCCAGATAATCTCATCTGGTCCCTCCATAAGTCTGATATGTGCTTGGGTGAGAGAAGAAGTATAATCCTTCCAATCATCAAATCATTGGTGAGGCAGATTTAGAGCTCTGGCAGATAACCAAGCCTGCTGGAGGAATGAGGAATTAGCTTGGTCACCAATGTGTTTGATATATGTGATTCCTCTGTCATGGAGATAGCGAATAAGTTCAGCCGGCAGTCTGTGGGCATTCCCACATCCAACCCAAGGGTCCACTCCAATACGAACAACATTCCCTTCTTTGATCCGCCATGTGATGCCATCTCGCAACAGGGGAATTGAATCAATGACAACTTTCCAGATGTTGGAGAAGTGATTATTGTGTCCCTGTCTGGTACAGAACCAATCTAATATGGGCAGTGGCTTAATGTACTTGGAATAAGCCACCCTGGTCCAGAGACTGTCTGCAGTGAGTAAACTCCATCCGAGTTTGGCTGCCAGAGCTTTAGAGAAGATAGCCAGTCTCTTAATGCCCCATCCTCCCCAGCTCTTAGGCTTAGTAATGGTCTCCCATTTCACCCATGCAAAAATGCGCCCTGGCTGGTGCCCTTTCCAAAGGAATCTGCAGCATATGCTCTGGAGCCTGTTCAGTATGCCCCTTGGTATCCAAGCCAGGGCCATCCAGTACACAGGTGTAGCTTCAATGACCGCTTTAATGAGAACAAGTCTTCCGGCTCTCGAAAGATATTTGTGGTACCAAACTTGTAACCTCTTCTCTACTTTGGAGATGAGCCATAACCAGTCAACAATTTTATAGCCCGATGGCTTCAATCTAAAACCCAGATACTTAATTCCATCCGATAATTCCAAGGTGACAAATGGGAATCGTTGTGAGGCATAGTTGATTTCATGTGCCGAGCAGCCAACTGATGTAATAGTGGATTTATTATTGTTAATCTGCATCCCCGTGGCCTGCTGGAAAAGTAGGAAGGAGTTATGTAGAGTGGAGGAGTCACCAATACTGCCATTAAGGAAGATGAGAATATCATCAACGAATAAGAGGTGAGTAAGGAAGAAATTATCCACTATTTTGATTTAGTCGATTTTTGTTATTATATTATTTTGAACATAATTTTAAAGGATATGAAAAATTTCTTCCATATTAATTTTAGCGTATTTTTCAATGAAAAAATATTTGATTATTCTTATATTATATGGAATACAAGCCTATTAAAAAAATAAACAGAAAATAAAAAAACAATAAATATTTAAGTTTATTCTTAATTAAACATCTTTCCAAATTTTTATACCCTATCTCTTTCTAGTTATGATGAATCATGTCTTATTAATGACACTCACATCAATGCATCTAATTTAGTCAATGATACTTTTGTTTTTCATATATCCTTTATTATGTTTTGTCTTGATAATCCTTTCTCACATGTCGTAATGTCACATTACAATTAAGGAACATGGAAATTCAACATAAGTTGTCTAAGTTGATTGTCATAATATGACATAACCATATTATCAAATTCTTGTGTCCAATGTGACATAATCATATTTTCGACCAAGGTTAATGAAAGTCAACCAATGTTAACCATAGTCAAACATAGTAAATCATGGTTGACCATAACTAAGCATAAATAAACAAGGCCGACCATAATCAACTAAATTAAATCACGTTTGAACATGGTTGTGCACAGTTAAACATGATTGAACATTGAAACACGGTCAATCATAGTCAACGATGGTCATATATAGTCAACCTTCATTGAACATGGATAACGATAGTCAAACATGGTCAAACCTTATATTCAACCATGGTCACCTATGGTCAAGCATGATCTACCATGGTTAACCATAGCTAGACAAAGTCAACCATATTCAACCATGATCATCCAAATTCATCTACCATCAACTATAATTAAACATTATAAGCCACAACTAACCATGGCCATATGATAGTCAAACATGATTAAACAACATTAAAAATGGTTAAACATCATTAACCATGGTCAAACCTCGTAATCAACCACACTTAAACATGGTAGCCAACCATAGGAAAAATTAGTCAAATAAAGTAAACCACACTTAATCATAGTAGGCAAGCATAGTCAACCACGATCAACCAAAATCAACCATTGTGAAACATGGTTAACCATGGTTAAGCATAAATAAGCATGTTACATCATAGTTAACCATCAACCATACTTAACCATTGTTAACCATAATCAATCATAGTCAAACATTGTCAACTATGGTTAAGTCAAATATGCTTCATTGAGTTTAGACCATGGTAAATAATGGTCATACATAGTTAACCAATATAAAACATAGTCAACCATATTCAAATATGGTTAACCATATTCAATGATGGTAAAAAACATCCATCTGTTATCACCCATGGTCAAACATACTTAACCATACTCATTCAAACTCAACCATAGTTAAGTTTTGAAGTACATAACAATTCAACACTAATCAACCAAGATTAACATCATAATGCAACATTACAATATTATAAACTACTTAGCATCATAATGTGACATAATCATATTATCAAACATTGTTAACAATATGTAAGTGAACATCAACCTTAGCCAAATAGTAGTCGAACATGGTTAAATATTCATATGTAATTCATCCAAATTTCTCACAATAGAAGATATTTTTAATTTATGTTTGAAGTCCTTAACATAATTCATCCTTAAGACATGAAAACCTACTTGACCATGGTTAAACATAATAAATCATGGTCAAGCATAATCAAGCATTCTCAAACATGATCAACCATGATTAAATATTAGTCAAACTTTATAAACCATCATCAAACATGATTGAACATAGTCATTGATGGTTAAAGATAATCAAATATATTCAACCATAATCCAATATAACCGACAATAATAAACCATGTTCAATCATAGTCAAAATTTGGTTAACCATAGTGAGATATGGTGAAATGTTTTCAACCATAGATGTCATGGCTAACCATGTTTAACTTTGGCCAACCATTGTTAACGTGAAGGAACTCTCTGCAAGGAGCTGTGGGTGTTGAAAATCTAGTAGCTACTGCACGTTTTTTTGTTCATCTCTGCTGGTTGTGCATTGGAGCGAAGAAACTATTTAATTTTTCCTACCAAAAGACTGTCAAGTTTCGAAGGTAAATAGGTGCTGAAGAATACATCAAGTAAAGAAAAAATATTTTGCAAGCTTTCATTGGAAATCGAGGATCCATTATATTTTTGGACCATCTATGTAGTGGGCAACACCGATTTTTTTTTACAGTAGTAACCAACATTGAAAAAGATTCTTTTATGTTTCGTGAAATTTGATATTGCTGTGGGGTGTTTCTTTTTATACTGGTGAAAAGGAGTTGAGTTATTTGATCAGTGAAATAGGAGAGATATAACGAAGTGAAAGGAGATAAGATTTTAATAAATATTTGCTCTTTTTCTGTAAGTGGTGAGAGGATTATATATTAAAAAGAGGAGGTTTTCTTGTGATGTGAAATTTAATATGAGGAGGTTTTATTTATCGTGATTGTGGTGTAAAGTTTATTTCATAAATGAAAATTATTTTTATTTATAGTAATCACATTTAAATATTTTTTGTGTGAGACTATTTTGGATCATGCGAATTTGGTTGCATTTAGTTTTAGATCTAGTGGATTTGGTTGTATTTCATTGATTGGAGAAAGATTTTTTTTCATCACGTCAAATTTTTCGGATGATACTTATTTGAATGAATGCACCAAAATTGGTGAAGGAAATTATGTGAGTTCGATATTAAAGTTGCTAATAATTCTAGAGGGTTATAATTTGTGGTCAATTGTGAGTGGAGATGAGCCCAAACCCAATGTCACAACTTATGTTCCAGATTGGGAGAAACAGGAGATGAAAGCAAATGTGTTGTTTCGTATGTCGGTAAAAGAAACATCCAAGGAAATTTTGGATGTGCTCAAGCATTTGTATGAAACAACAAATACAAGTTAGCTCTTATTTTTGAAAATAAGCTCTTATCTCTAAAAATGGAAGCAAATGAAAATATAAGCAATTTCATATCTCATGTCAAATATTTAAGTGATAAGTTAGGAGATATTGGTGAAAAGGTGTCTAGTACTCACTTAGTCACCATCACATTAAATGACTTAGGGCAAGATTATCAAAATTTTATTAAATGAATTAGGGCAAGATTATCAATTTTTTGTTTCAAGTTTTTCAGCTAGAGAGAAGCCTCCTACATTTGATGAATTGATAGGAATTCTTCTACATGAGGAGGAAAGAATGAAGATATTTAATTTGGGCTCCAGTAGTTCATATTTGGAATTGGTAGCCAACGATAAACAACCATATAGAAGCAAGCCATGGGACAAGAAAAAATGACGCAAGTTTGAAGAAAAAGAAAAATGTATGACACAATCTAAATTTCCAACTCATGCTAAGAGAAATGATGATTGTTATTGTTGTGGAAAACCTGGGCACCACTCTAAAGATTTCTATAAAATAAAAGATGACTAGTTTAAACAAAGAAAAATAAGGGAGAGTGGAAATTTTGTGGACAAAGAAACTTCAAGTAGTGATGGATTTAAAAATCTTAGATTGTTTGTTTCTGATACTACATTATTGACAGATACTGATGATGTGAATGTTTGGTTCATTGATTCTGGTGCATCACTTCATACGGCTTGTAATAAGGATTGATTTAATGAATATTATGAGAACATTAATGGAACATATGTTTATATAGGAGATAACAAATCACTTAAAGTTCAAGATTATGGAGTAATATGTGTGAATTTGCCTAATGGTCAAGAGAAAAATATACATAATGTGATGTATGTTCCTGGTATAAAAAATGATTTAATTTATATTTCTACTATTTCTAACCAATATTTGAAGGAAAAATTTGTTAAATCAAAATGTGTTGTGAAAGAGATTCAATATCACTACAAGGTTATTTCCACAGTACCGGATTGGAGGATTTTATATGATGGATGTGATCACGACATGTCATTAAGCATTCACATCTACAACAATGTCAATAGTAGAGTTATGGAATCAAAGATATGGGCATTTAAATCACAATGATTTAATGTTACTTGAAAATAACACAATAATTGAACGTCTTCCTATTATGAAGAATGATCGTGTTGAATGTTAAGCATGTGTACTTGGAAAGCAACATAGAGAGGAATTTCCTTCACATAAAGAAAAATGATAGAGGCAAATACTTGAATTAATTCATAATGATATAGGTGGACCTATGAAAATTAGATCTCTTGGTGAAGCATGGTATTTTCTTCTTTTTATTGATGATAGATCGAAGTATACATGCGTCTATTTCATAAGAAATAAGAGTGATTTTTTTTAGTACTCTAAAGAGTTCAAAAATACGATGGAATAAAAAACTAGAAAGTGTGTCAAAATTCTCAAATTTGATTGGGAAGGGGGACGAGGGGGTGGAAGAAATGAGACTGTGCAGAACTTTACAATGCCACAAACACCTCAGAAAAATGGAGTTGTTGAGAGGAAAAATAAAACACTAGTAGAATGTGTAGGTAGTATGCTTCAAGGTAAAAATATTTCTAATGGTTTTTGGGCTGAAGCCATTAATATTGTTGTTTATTTGAAAAGTATGATTCCAACCAAAAGTTTAAATCCTAGAACACATTTTGAAGTGTTTTATGGTATAAACAAAAGTGAGTAATTTAACAATTTTTGGATGCAAATAATTTGCTCATATTCCAAAAGATGAAAGAAGATAACTTGATGCAAAGTCAATTAAGTGGATATTTATTGGTTATTGTGATGATAAAAAAAAATTACAAGTTGTTTGATCCTAGTACTCATAGATTGATTGCAAGTAGGGATGTGGTGCTTCATGATAATGTAGATGAAGGTGATAAAATGAATAATACTAGTGTATGGCATGGCACTGATGACTATGTCAAAATAGATACAAGTGTTGAATAGGAACCAAAAAAAACAAAAGACAGGTACAAGTTCAATAACAAGGAACATCAAGTAGTTATGACACTCCAATAAGAGGAGAAGAGACTCCACAAAGAAGAAAGAAACATGAAAGTAGAAAAAATCCAAGAAGGTCATTATGATAAATTCGACCACCTATAAGGTATAAAGATTATGCATTGATATCTCTTGTAATGAATAATATAGAACCTTCAAGTTATGAAGAAGCTAAAGAATGTGGATAATGGAGAGATGCAATGAATGAAGAATGTAACTCTATAATGAAAAATGATAGGTGGGAATTAACAGAATTGCCTAAATTTCGTTTCCCATAGGATGCAATGGTTGTATAAATCTAAGTTTAATGTTGATGGAAGTATTAGTAAGTATAAAGATAGATTGGTTGCAAAAGGTTATTCAAAAAAGGAGGGAATTGATTATGAAGATACTTTTGCACCTGTAGCTGAGTTGAACACAATTAGAATAATGATTGAATTAGCTACAAAACATGGAAAATGCATCGGTTATATTTCAATGAGTATTTCTGAAGGGTGAGTTAAAAGAAGAAGATTATTTGCTTCAACCTGAAGGGTTTCTAAAACAAGGACAGGAGCATTTGGTCTGCAGGTTAAAGAAAACCTTATATGGTTTGTAAGAAGCACGAAGATCTTGGTAGGTGAAAATTGATTCTTTCGTCTATGAGAAAGGTTTTATGAGAAGAAAAAATGATCCCAACTTGTACATCGAGAAAGATGAAGATGAAAATGTTTATTTGATATCGGTATATGTTGATGATCTTATCATAACATGAAATGCATCCAAGTTGATTGAAGAAATTAAAAGTCAGTTGTCACAGGTATTTGAGCTAAAGGACCTTGTTGAATTAAATCATTGTTTAGGTCTTGAAGTTTGGAGTGAATTTGAAAAAACACCAGTCACACAAAGAAAATATATAAGTGAAATCCTTAAAAGGTTCAATATGATTGAATGAAAGGCAATATCTACTCCTTTAGAATAAAATTTCAAATTATAGAGTGATGATGGAACAAAGAGGTGAATGGAACCTTGTATTATCAACTAGTGGGAAGTCTGAATTTACTACCAGGCCAAATATTACATATTATGTTAGCATACTTAGTGAGTTCATGGCTAAGCCTTGTGAAAGGTTAGAAATCAACAAAGAAAGTCATTCGATATCTAAAAGGAGCAGTTAATTTGTAGGAATTTACAGGGTAAGTTCCTCAGACAGAACACCAAAGGACACCGCTCACAAACAGATCACAGATCAATACACGAGTACTTTTGAAATGGTTAAAACCCTCAAAGAGGGAAACAGTCCACGGCCTGAGCCAACATGGCCACTTCAGGCAATTTATTAATAAAAGAATGAAAATTTACATAAGCTTCTCTCATGAACGGTTAACCTACAAATGACCCTCCATGCTCTATAAATAGAGATCATGGACCAATCGGGTGTTAAGCCACGGATCAAGTGTCGGTAATACCGAGGAGAGAATGAACCGTCGGATCACTACATATCGTGACTGTCGGATTGTAAGTTACAAAATGTACAAGGTAAAGAAACACACTTTACCTAACTCTATACTAGACCAAGTTGTACTTAACTATTTCCTATGTGTCAAAATATCCTAACATCCCCCCTTAAGAAAAAATTGGGATAGGATTGAAGGATTTACAAATATGACACAATAGGAGAAGGAAGGAGGCACTAGAGCCTATCCTTTCATTGCTTCTTCAGAGTTTGGCTTTCAGCAGCAACATCCGACTACACTTTGGTGTGATAATCGAAGTGCCATTCAACTATGCAAATATCCAGTCCAACATCAGCGCAGCAAACACATTGAATTGCACATTCACTTCATCAGAAAGCTCATTCGTGACCATGTTCTTGAAGTGCAATATTGTTCAACAGATGATCACGTTGCAAACATCTTTACAAAGGCTCTCACAGAGGCGAAGTTCACTAATCTTCGATTTATGGTTGGAGTTCAGGAAGTTGTCACTAAGGGGGGATAGGGTCTAGTGCCTCCTTCCTTCTCCTATTGTGTCATATTTGTAAATCCTTCAATCCTATCCCAAGTTGTTCTTAAGGGGGGATGTTAGGATATTCCGACACGTAGGAATAGTTAAGTACAACTTGGTCTAGTATAGAGCTAGGTATAGAGTTAGGTAAAGTGTGTTTCTTTACCTTGTACATTTTGTAACTTACAATCCGATGGTCATGATATGTAGTGATCCGACGGTTCATTCTCTCCTCGGTATTACCGACACTTGATCTATGGCTTAACCCCTGATTGGTCCATGATCTCTATTTAAAGAGCATGGAGGGTCATTTGTAGGTTAACCGTTCATGAGAGAAGCTTATGTAAATTTTCATTCTTTTATTAATAAATTTCCTGAAGTGGCCGCGTTAGCTCAGGCCGTGGACTGTTTCCCTCTTTGAGGGTTTTAACCACGTCAAAAGTACTGGTGTATTGATCTGCGATCTGTTTGTGAGCGGTGTCCTTTGGTGTTATGTCTGAGGAACTTACCCTGTAAATTCCTACATAATTTTGGTATTATGTATACTGATGAATTTGATGTTGAGTTGAAAAATTATTCTAATTCTGACTGGGCTGGAAATCTAGATGAAAGGAAATGTACTACTAGATACATGTTAAATATAGGTTCAGGAGAAATATCATGGAGCAACAAGAAACAACCAATAGTTTCCTTTTTATCTCCTGAAATTGAGTATAAAGCATTAAGCAGTGCTACCTGCAAAGCAATATGGCTTAGAAGGATATTTAAAGCTATTGGAGAAACACAACAAGTAATCATATGTGACAATCAAAGCACTATCAAATTGCCCAACAATACTATATATCATCCAAGGACAAATCATATCGAAACACAACATCATTTTGTAAGAAAAAAAGTGTAATCAAAAGAAATTTACTTAACATATTGTAATATATATGAAAATGTGGTAGACATATTCACCAAACCTCCTAGAAGGCTAAATTTGAAATTTGTAGAAGTAAGTTGCGTGCTACAGAAAATCCTAATTATGTTGTAACCCTAGCTGAGACTTAGACCAACAAGTAAGTTAATGTTTAGGTCGTGATTAAGGGGAGGTGTTATAAATAATCATGACGATGCTAGTACATTCTACATTGTTGGCCACAGTCAATAAAAAATTAATAATCAGTATGAGTCAGAAGTTGATGGACTGATTATTAATTATCTAGCTCATTTAATATACAAATTACGATGCTTGGAATGAAGTTCTAAAGTTTTTGTGTTTACTGTTCAACTATGATAATTTCTTGATGTTCTTTATGTGTTATTTACCTGGGCTTTTATACCTAACAACTACAAACTGGCATTGTGCAGTGTATTGGCTTCCAATGACGGACAATTTACACAATTGTATGTAGCCCCATTTTCTTTTCTTCCCACGAAAAGGTACTTGTTCCAAATTTTCCACACCCCACACAGTGAGTTGTGATAAATCTTTCACGCAAGGGATTTTATTTATGGGGAATTCAGTTTGCCTTACACATGCAAGACATGGACACATAGGGAAGAAATAACTTAACATTGGATGATAAAGCAAATGGAAGATGTTTATCTCTTCGAAAAAGGCCAAGCTAATTCATATACATGTTTACTTTATATCTATGTGAAGAGTCTCTTACATGCCTTTTACTTTATCCAAAGGCTTCTCTACAAGGGGTAAATGGAAATTTCTTAGGAAATGAGGTTTCTCCTACCCAATTCGTATCTCGTATCAAGGCCAAGATAACTCGTATACACATTCAATTTTTTTCTATGTGAACAGTCTCTTACATGCCTTAGAATTTATCCAAATGCTTCTCTACAAGGGGTAAATGTAAATTATTAGAAAAAGAGGTTTCCCATACCCAATTCCAATTTCGTACCAAGGCCAACCTAATTCATATACACATTCAATTTATTTCTATGCGAACAATCTCTTACATTCCTTTGACTTTTACCAAAGGATTCTCTACCAGGGGAAAATGGAAATTTATTGTAAAACAAGGTTTCCCATACCCCATTCAAATTGTGTACAAATTCTATGATTTTGTGAAATCTTCATTTTTTTAATTATACTTATTGACGTTGCCTCGATTGAGTAAAGAATTTCAAATTTCAATTATAATTTTCATTAGGATGAATTATTTTCTTAAATTTGTTTGGATGTATATTTATCACCACAATTTAATGTGATGGATGCTTAGATCATTAAGTGACTTTATTTAATAATTTAATATATGTGAGATGTATTAAGTATATAATAATATAAATAAAAGGACGCTTGCTCTAAGTGCCCTAAGTTACAAAGATTATCTGTGTAAATTGATAATCCCTGAGAATGATGTTATAGATAATTTCTCTACATTTCAGACTCCTCCACAGATTGAAGAAAGTGTTGTAATCTTAATATGTGATAGGCACGTGGCAAGAAAAAATGTATGAGAAATTAGAGTTGAAATGTTTGCATTATCACTAATGTGTAGTCCTTGATGGCAACCTACTTGATAAATATGTCAAAATAATGGTAGCAAAATGAGTATACATGCCAATATAGATGTGACAGAGAGATTGGACAAAGGAATATCAGTTCAGAGCGAGAGGAAGGCTAAAGGTGATGTTCTAAGAAGTATACGTAGGTTTTGTGAACAAAGGCCGCGTACATACATGGGTATGGTGAAGAAAATTCGCACACAGTTTCCGCACCATAGTATTCTCATTACTAGAGGTCTTTACCATGGTATTGTCCCATTGTAATGAGCACGACAACAAATATTTGATCCCTTCAAAGAATACCATCATCATAGCTACAGAATTGACCTAAAGTGTTGGCTAAGGCCTAGGCTATATAAGGAGATGGAGATCAAAGTGCTAAGTATGCATGCATTGGGTTATTGATGAGTGGTTTGATTTGAAATAAGTGTGCACCAAGGTGTATGATCATGGATCATATATATTAGACTTGAAATGAATATATATTGAATAATATTCTTATGGTTTGATAGATCTATGATTATGATTTTATGTTGTGTATTTGTTATGGTGTATGCCAAGATTTGGGTTTGATAGGTGTTCTAGTGTGTAGCGAAGGTTTGACTAAGTAATTACATATTTGTACACAAGCGTGATTCAAAAAAATCATGTACATACATCGATCTGATACTAGATAGTCATGTATACATTTTGCAGAATAGATAGATATGTACGCGGGTTTCAAGTATAAAAGGCTCGTACATATGCGAAAGTTCTTTGTAAGAGTCGTGCATATCTAGTAGGGGTTTGTAGTATGAGATGATTATAATGGTTGATCTATTCTATTATGTTTGTTGTTGTCTTTCGATGAAGTATCTTATAATTATTTGTGTTTGACAATATTGTTTGACGTGAATTGATTATGAAGTAAATTATTGACTTGTGATGATGATGCTAGGTGATAATGTATATTTGTTTCGGTGATTTATGTTGGCTTCAGTATCTGTTTGGGTGATTGATTCAATGGTACAGGGATAGAGATTCAACTATTAATATTTTGAGATCTGTAGGTGAGTATTCTTAAGGGGAAACACATAAGTATGCAGGTATGAGTAAGAACAATAGTTTATTTATTCTGACGTGTTTAGACAGGGTTTGCAATGACATATTCTGGTTTAAGTGAAGAACATTATGTGGTCTGGTATTCTGATGAAAGGGTAGACAATTATATAAGTTGGTATGATTGTTTGAACACGTTATTTATATGTTTGACTTGATGATACAATTGGTTCAGTGATTAAGTGACTTGGTACAATGTTGGTTTCACCATTGTTATTTTATATTTGGAATGGATCAAGTTTGAAACATTCTGAAAAGTGATTTGCAAAGAATAGAGTATAAGGGGGTTGTAGCTTCCTGCTAGTAGAACCTAGAAAACGAGAGAAGGTAGTAGCCTCTCGCAGGTGGGTGCCTGCATACTAGTACGAGTCTTCTCTTGTACTAGTTTGTTAGAAATTTCTATTTATAATAAAAGAAGAAGACAAATACGACAACAACGCTGGTTTTTTTTCCCACATAGAGTTTCCACCTAAAAATCCTGGTGTTCATGTGCTGCTTGTGTGTGATGGATTATTTTATTCTTACTGCACATGGTTACTATTTAATTAATGTTTAATGAATTACTTCTATACTGGTTCAAGTTAAACATATGATAAATTAACTGAAAAAGTCAGTGAACTAAATATATGCTACTTGTCTTCATCTCAACCATGTACATATGCAGGTTTACTTCATAACATTCATACAAAAATCTTAATAACAAAAGAAAAGTTTTAGTAGTTTAAAACACTAATTCCCCTACCGCCACCCCTAGTATTTTTCCTAACAATTACTATCAGAGTAGGTCCTTCAGAAGAATCTTGATCGCTTAAAGGTAGATTCATCAAGATGAGAAACCAAGAGGGAGCAACATCTATCAAGCCATCATTGTTTAATGGATCCAATCTA
Organism: Pinus tabuliformis; assembly: GCA_031772625.1. NCBI lineage: Eukaryota > Viridiplantae > Streptophyta > Pinopsida > Pinales > Pinaceae > Pinus > Pinus tabuliformis. Next base: position 307,335,651 of record CM062806.1, on the reverse strand, counting down.
GTTTTCTAGAAAGTTAGAACAAGAGCTTACCTATAGTTGCTTGGAGTGGATGTTTGGGGAATCGTTGAAGGCAGCTATCGATATCCATCCTCCATTCCACAGATGAAGCAAAAAAGAAAATGTATGAGACCAATGCAAAGCATGTAAATTATTTGTTACGAAGATTGGAATAATCATAATTTTTTGAAGTCTTGAAGTTGAATACCACAAAGGCTATATGGGACAAGATCATCCAAATTTATGAAGGCAACACCAAGATAAAAAGTGCCAAACTTCAAACTCTTATAATTCAATATGAAAGTCTCAGAATGCATAATGATGAAAATATTGGAAGTTTCTTTCTTAGGGTAGATGAGATTGTTAATTCAATGAGAAATATTGGTGACGAAATGAAATAATCATCACTGGTTGAGAAAATTAACCCCAAAATTCAGTTCGAAATTCTCTGCCATTGAAGAAATGTAGGATTTGAATAACCTTACTATTGAACAACTTCATGGGATTTTAATAGTCTACGAAATGCGAAAAGGATGTTCCTCATATATTCGAGAAGCTGCGTTCAAGGCTACTTCTAAAGGAAAGGAAAAGGATGATCTCAAGGAATCAGGATATGTATTAGATGAAGAAGAGGAAAATTTCATAAAGAAACTCCAAGTAGGCACTGGTAGATTCATAGGTAAGCTTCCTTTCAAATGTTTTGATTGTGGAAGAGTTGGTCACTATGTTCCTAAATTCCCTTATAAATAAAACCATGAGAAAGGGAAAAAATAAACAACAGTAAATTTTAGAGGAAGGTTCGAAAACAAGAGAAGCTTCTACACATTGGAAGGTATTGATGGTCTTTCAAATGGAGAAGAAGGTGAGTCCGATCAAGAATATCAATTACTTATGGCATTTTAAGATACATTTATTGATGAATCTGATGATCTCTTTATGTACTCCCTTGAAGAAAAGTATAATCTTATAGAGGAAATAACTCAGCTTAAAATTTGTTTATAAGAAGCTAAATTAGCAGAAGATGCTTGGAAGAAACAAATCCGAGAAAAGGAGAGGCATAATGAAAATTTAGAACTAGAAGTTGTAGGAAGGGACATGAGAAAGAAAAAATTATAAACCTTAGATTTGTTAAATGATCTGAGACCTTAGAAGAAATAATCAAAGTACAACGTTGTCCACTTATAAAAAGAGGTCTCACTTGTAATGGAGAATCATAAAAAAATGTAAAATATTCTGAAATAGGTACAAGAAGCTATCTCAATGTAGTAAAAGGAATCAATCAACAAAATTCCAACTCTTGACAAAGGAATAAAGGATCAAATGTTTCTCATATGAATCACCCTATCTCAATCAAAGGGTAAGATACATAAGAAGGTACTACACTCCCAAGGACTTTTACTTTAATGGTCAATGATTCACTTGTCATAATTTTGGTCATAAGGTTTCTCAATGTGTTGGTTATAAAACTATCATGACTAGAGAAGAAAGAAAACAAAAGAATGAGATTGGGTTAAAGAAATACTCTTACAATACTTTCTCATCTCTTTAATATCACTCTAAATGTTCCTTTTCAAATAAATTTGGGCATAGATAAATTAAATCCAAAAGAAAAATATGATCTACTCTTAAGAATGAACAAAGAGCAACAACATCTAAGGTATGGAAAAAGAAAACCATAGATTATGAGAATTGTGATTTAGCTTTATATGTAGGAGATCAAGAAAATATGTGGCACACTGACAGTGGATGTTCAAGACATATGACAAGTGGTAAATATAATTTTATGTCATTTAATGAAATAAAGAAAGAAAATAATGTAACATTTGGAAATAATTCACCTCCTCCTATCAAAGGAAAATTAACTTGTTTCCTCAAAGAAAAGGTTAAAGCTGGAAATGTTTTGTTTCTTGATGGATTAAAACATTACTTACTGAGTGTTAGTTAGATATGTGATCAAGGGAATTAGGTGGTTTTCAGATCAAAGAATTATATGGTACAAAATCTCGATACATGTAAGATCATAATAAAGGGAACGAGAACTTCAAGTAATGTCCATGTCTTGGAAGGTAGTTTAGAACATTGTTACTTGAGAAAATAAGAAGAAAGGCATAGAAGATTGAGAAACCTAAGCTTCAATCAACTACATTACCATAAAGTACCATACACAAATCATGTCGATTCAATAAGCAAACCAAGATTTAGTTTAATGCGAAAGAAGGTACTTCAAGTAAACCACTTGAACTTATTCTGACAGATATTTCATATTTAGGGGGAGAAATACATATGTTGTTTTAATGGTTACTCCCATGGTTGTTTTGATATTCATGTTTCTTATATTACTGATAGTACATCTAATGTAGTAACAATGAATAGGTACATATAGTATAGGCTCAGGGGGAGTTGTGGTTATGAAAAATTTGACATTTTTCTTTCTATACATAGACATTATGAAGGACAATTGTGTATATACGTGATTCCTATTCTACGCAATCGTTTATGTTTCTCTATGATGAAGAAACAATCAGACAGACATAGGGAAAGACTCTGATATGATTCAGAAAATTATTATTTGGCATTCTGGTCCTAATGTTGATTGGTTATAGTTTGTTATTGCTCACATGCTACTTAGATATGCTATTGTCTTATGATGGTTTATGAGTTGTTGCAATATGACATTGGTGCTTTGATTAACTTACTGATTGATGAAGACACTTTGATGTCTTAACTAATGAATGAGTTAATGTGATAAGATCTGACAATGAACAATTGGCATTGGTTCAAGGGGAGCATTTGTTATGCTTCTAATAGTGCATTTTTGGCATTATGATTTCTTTACCATTCTGGTATGATGATGTTCATGATAAGTATATATCATGGATGGTGTTGCTAAAGACACATATGTTTTTGAAGTGTTTTTTGTCACACTTAATGTTTATGGTGCAGATCCTATATGGTGTATGATAGTTGCCGATGACTATGATGGTTTTTTTGAGGTCTTTTGTTTTGGTTATAAATGTCATATTTGTATCTTGATGTAAAGTTCATATAAAGACTCATGATGTAAATTGTTATATTCAATCATGATTGAACTATTGATGTCAAGTTCATCATGTATGTAATCCCATTATTTTGGGCATTTGATGTAATGTTGAGTCAAATATGTAACCCCACTATGATTGATGTAAGCATGAGTCTTTGGAGATAGGAAAGGTCAGATTTGGTTGAGTCATATAATCATGTACTTATTTGTATATATTCTATAAGTTTTAGCACATGGTTAGAGTGAGCATGGTCAGTGCTCATATTCAACGGCATCAGACTACAAAAGACATCTTCATTCAACATTGGTCATCCTTTTACCCTTGATGTCAAAGGGGGAGAGACACTTAGTGTTTGGGAATGTTTGGTGACTTGGGAGAGAAGATTGGTATACCTATAGATGTGGTTACAAGTATCTACAGGTGGTGGTGACCAAACACCAAAGTGGTTGCCATCAAGTCCAAAGGGGGACATTGTTGTTATTATGACTAATGTGTTGTCTTTGATGGGAACCTACTTGATAAATTTGACAACATGATCATAGAAGAATGAGTATATAGGCCAGTGCAAATGTGTTATAGCACCATTTACCACTCTTGGTAGATTTGATGCTCTGGTTATGGCCTAGGGCAACCCTTCCTTTCTAGACTTGGTCCAAAATCTAAAAAACAATGTTTTATTTCCTATACGCTACTTTTCCCTGTGTTAAAAGCGTGTACACGTGGATTAGCATATACCCAACCCACATATATGTGTTAAAACACTTAAAAATAAAAAATCTCCTTAATTTTGGGTAGAGTTTACGGGTTTTACCTTTGACTCACATACTATAGCTCGTGGCCCAACTGTTTCCCAACTGAAAGAACTAATTTGGAGAAGTATAAATAAACCTCCATGGGAAGGCCTAAGGGGAGAAGAGAGAATATATTGATATTATAGTTGATTGATCCCTGATCGAGTATGAAGAAATCCCTGTGCCTCCTGCACTCCCCAAGCTTTAGGAAACTCTTTTTTCCTCTTTTGAGATATCCTTCATCCCTATTGTGATATCCTTGTGTATGTTGATGGAGGAATATTACTAAGGCCAGGACAGGACAGATTCGGAGGATGGTTCCGCTTGGAGCTGGAGGAAGTATTAGGTTGCAGTTTTCCACCTTTCTTGTAGCTTACATCAATAAAGAAATGTTGTTCAATTCCTGATATTTATCATGTTTATGCATTGATACATGTTGTGATTTGTTTATAAATCTTATATTAATGGGTAATTGTTCATTTGCTTATATGATCTAACTTATATATCATGAATATCATTTATTTTACAACTGTTGTATATGATTTTCTTGGATAATTTACAAGATTGAAAGGCATTGGAGGAAGCAGAGGGTTTGAACCCTGCAGGATCTACCCAAACGTAGAACCTTTGGGTAAGGTCACTTCTTCCCAGTTCAGCAGTATAAGCATTTAAATCATTTTTCTCTGCATTTCTTGCTACTGTTTGACTTCAGCTCTATTGGGGTTTTCAACCTAAGACCCTAGGGTGTTCCCACCCACAACAGAATTGGTGACTCCACTGGGGAAAACATTCATGTTTTTCCTAGTTTCAGTTATTTGTTCTTAATAAGGGTTTGTTTTCTTGATTGCTTGCTTTTACAATGATATTTGACTTATTAGCTTCACAGGCATCAAGTCTCATCTTCTGGATCTGACCTTGATTTTTGTTTTTCTTGATTGAGTCATTTATATGCTTCTTTCTTAGAGTACATTCATGTATACATGCTAGTTTCCTCAAGTAGACTCACATATACATGAGTTTATTATGTTTGAAACGCGTGTGCACACCTCTGTGTATTTACATAGTCGCGTATACATAATTTTGGATTGTTTTTTCAAAATATTTTGCTCGATTAGGTATTTTTCCTGGTGACTTCTACTATTTTTTGGTCATCCACTGTATGTAGAACTCTTTTCTATTGCAAGTTTTCATTTTCAAATCTTGTTCTTAGTGAAAAGACTAGTTGGCCTAGGATTGCTTTTGGATCAAGTTTTTGGTTTGGCCTTGTTTCTTTTCATGCTTTTTCAGTGTCTCTTTGGCAATCTTGAGAGTTTTTCTTTCTTGACATTTTTTCGGTTTGTTGAAGTCCTTTACTACTGTTCGGGTCAGTTTGTGCAAGTTTGTAGTCCTTCTTGTTTCAAGTTTAATTTATTAATGAGTTTTATAACTTGCGAAATATAAGGACTCCTTGTGCTTGTTTCTTGATCTTTGGAATTTAGTAGTTCTTTTTGTGACCTCAAAAGTTTCTTTAGTTTCCTTAAAAGGAAAAAGACAAAAACATAGATTTTTCCTCTCTTTTTATTTCCAAGTTTTGTTTCTTTGGTTTCTTTTGGTTTTGTTTTTTGAGAAATTGTGATCTTTCTGTCAATTTGTTTTGCTTGGTTTCGAGGAAAATTTGTTCTTAAATTTTGTGCCCTCTTCATTGTCAAGTTGGCTTATTGACCTTATAAAGAAACACTTTCGCATATGTTGTGAGTATTCATAGGATCTTGCATCGTCATTTAAATTTTCATTAGGTTAGTTTGCATCATGAGCATTCTTAGTCTTTTCTAGATTTTGAGTGTGTGTGGAGTGTTTATGAAAAGAAAAGAAAAAGGATTTTGCTTATAAAAGTTTTTCGTAGAACCAAGTAGAAATCCCTCTTCATCGAAAGAAAATAACTGCATGCATATAGTTAAGTTTCTATTGGTTTCTTTTGCATCAAAAACATCATAAGTTTCACTCTCATTATACCATTGACTTAAAGAACAACCCTCTAAAATCGAGTGATCTAATAAAAAGAACTAGAATTTTTTATTTTTATTTTTGTCATTAATGAACACCAAAAAGTTTAAGTTCTTTACGACCTTGGAATAGGTGAGTGGAGAGGTAACTCTCCAAGGCCACTCAAATTATCCAACATAGAAGTTGGACAACGAGCGAAATCCGATATCGTCATAAAGACCAGGAAAGCTCCGTGACTGAGAGTTAAACATGAGGGAGACTTAAGAGAAGGAAGAGAGATACCCCCTATCCTACTTGTTGGATCCCAACTCACGACTTTTTTGCCTGTATTTTGATACGAGTTGGTGCCCATAGTTGCCTTTCCTAGGGATCACATAGGTGGCTACGAAGGGGAATCTCATGGCACCTAAGGCAGACGTTGCATCACACTCATCAGTACTTCTGGAGGGTACCCTTGTAAAGGATGGGTACTTTCACCGGCAAAGGCTGTTGTCTGGAGGTCAACGTAGCTATTTGTATTACCTCCGCTAGTAGGCCTGGGCTGTCATTACCCAAACTATTTTCAGAAGGCCCTTGATTTTCAATTTCTTGTATTTTGGTGTCTGGTCCTCATCACTTGGAGTAGAAATACTTGGAAGTAGTTTGATTGAATGTATCTTTAGGAATTTTTTAGAGAATGTTCTTTTCTTGTAGTTGACCTAGCTTTACAACTTTTTTGAGTCTTTAATTAGATTTCTTAAAAATAATTAAAAGTGGCTGATTGACTAGTTTGTCGGTCTAGGAGGCTTCATGGGCTTTTAGGTACGAGTCTTCGGCCTTCTCCTCAAAGGCTTAGGAGAAATTCTGCCAGTGATATTCAATCAATGGCAGCAGACACATCGAAGATTGATCATCTGGTTGGAGTTATTGATTTACACAATAGACCTGGTACAAGTCCATAGTTGGAGAGGAACACTCTAGTGCTTTCAAGAGTCCTCTTCTAGTCAGAAGATGTTATTGAGGTCGAAGAGCTTCAAGAGTCTCTTTTGGCTCCTAATTCTCCTCTTCCTCCCAATCACCCAAACATTTTATTATACACTGGGACTCCGACCAACAAGCATTCAAGCGTAGGTTTCTTTCAATATTTTCCTTTGATGACCACTGCAGGAAGCATGGCGTCCACCATGAGTGCTACTAGTATGAAAACTTATTTATCCTTACATGGAGGAGGACCGATCTACATACCTTCCGTTACTGCTAGCACTGCTATATTGGAATCTACTTCCATTCCATCTTCGTGGGGTACTCAAGCTTTTTCCTCTAGCATTGGGTTTTTCCCTTTTGGAATGTCAACCAACACTATTTCTTTGGTTCCGTTAAATATTCCATTAGTTTCCTCCACATCCATGACTTTCATGGCAAGTGGGTCAGCTTCTTTTCATGGTTTTGCTTTTGGGAGTGGCCATATACTACATTCCAACCTATGTGTAGGATCAATACCTTTTCCCTCTATGGGTCAAAGATATAATAATTTTCAACGTTGGATGAACCCTGCGGTTAGTGGACTTGGAGCCAGGAATCAATATTACTTCGGCCAACAGGGGAACATGCCATATTCTTCTCTCATTTCATTCCAAAACTTTTCTCCCTACGCTCATGTATGGAACCCTTTAACACCTCTCTAAGGGGCAATTTCACTGGCTACAAATTTTTTTTGGTAGGATTTGGTCAAAATCTAGTTTTTTCTGGACCACAAGGGGCTCCTTATGGTTCAGGTGGATCTAAAAATTACTTTGGGCATCCTGGTGCCTTCACAAATCCAGGGCATTCTTTTCAGAACTTTGGGAATTGCACCCACACTGGGTGGAATCCTCAGGGTCCTTCGTGACTACCTTTTTTGGCAACGTTAAACTTGCTAGATATTTATGAATTAACTAATAATCCAATTAGATATAACCCAGTTTGGCCTCGGGTTCTGACCAAAATTCCCTCCAACATACCTAAATTTGAAGGGAAGACTAGTGAAGATCCAGGTGACCATGCAACCACTTACCACTTATGTTGTTCATCAAATTCCCTCATAGATGATTCAATTAGGTTTATATTATTCCAATGTACCCTAATTGGAAATGTGACTAAGTGGTACGTTGAACTTCCGAGGGGCACCTTCACTTCTTTCGGCAATTTGGGTACAACATTTTTGAACCATTTTCTATTTCCTGTCTGCTATGATGTTGGAACTGAGCTATTGGCTAATTTTCACTAAGATCAGGCAACCCACATTTCATATCACATCCAATAATGGAGGAGAAGGAAGAGGCTCATTAAAGCTGATATTCCACAAGAATTCCTTCTTGAATGGTTTCGTAAATCTCTACAACCTAATATCTTTAAGGATGTGTCGCTCTCTAGTGCGTTCACTCAAGAACAAGCTATTTTTAGGGCCCAACAGTTACAACTTATATATTCTCAATCTAGGGTTCTTCAAAAAGTTCTATCTGATGCTCCTAGGTCCAAGGTTGATATAGCCAAGCCGAAGCCAAGTCCTCATGCCTACGGGGTATTCAAATCGATTGATGCTAACATAGCTAACTTGCTAAATAAATTGCAACAATTGTGTTTACAAACTTATTCTTCTATGTAGGCATCGCCATCAACGCCTATGCCTTCTCAACCTACGTTTATAAATTCCATCCAAAATTCTAACCCCAAAGGAAACCAAAAATCTGATGGGAAGAGGAAAAGACGAGGTAAGCAAAAGAACTAGGATGGGAAGGGCAACTCAAGAAAACCCAACAATTATGGTGGAAGGCGTAGGAAAGAGTTTAAGAAAAAAGTAAAATTTCCATGCAAGTTGTGCAATGGAGATCATTTGACTCATCTTTTCCCTAATATCCAAGATGCTCAACACTTATTAGTTCAGCAAGGGTCTTCTAGCTCCCAGGCTGTCCTCACTAACCCTTTTCCCCAAGGGCAACAGTTACTTGCTGGCACGAACTCTAGTACTAGTACCCCCGCTGGGGGCAACCAGGAAGGGGATAATACATCAAATGTCTACATGATGAGTTCACATATTGACATTTCTACGCAATCACATGATTATGGTGAATGAGAGTCATCTAAGGCTAAGTCTGCTTCTGATGCTTCACAACCACTCCATACTGAGAGGCCCTTTGTTAAGTCTATACCTCAAATGCCGAAAGACTCTGAAAAATGATCGACCATTAAACCTAATGCTAGGGTGGTCCAGAACTATTCGATTGTAGAAGATCTGGCTTAGAGTCCTTGTGCTATGTCGGTGTTAGAGGTACTCTAGCCATGCCCCACATAAAGGAGTGCACTACTTACTGTGATTAGAGCAATTGATCCAAAAAATTCTCTTGTGCTTACATTCGATATGTCAAACACCAAGAAAAGACTCCCACATCATATGGCTTTCCAGATAAAGTCTACATATCGAAAGACCAATATCTTTCAAACTATAATCGATGAGGGAGCTTCCACATGTGTAATGTCCATGTCATGTTGGAAGGCTATTGGATCGCCTCAAGTTGTTCCTTCACCAACTTTGTTGACAGCATTTGATGGTCATTCTCATAGGCCGCATGGGATTATCCCAGCCTTTCCCATCTGTGTTGGGGGAAAGGTGGTGAATATTGAAGTAGAGATAGTCGATGCGATTATAGAATACAAATTCCTTTTAGGAAGGAATTGAATTTATGAGATGGATGCCATTGTATCATCATTATTTTGCATCCTTTGTTTTCCTCATGAAGGGAGAATTGTAAAGGTTGATCAGATGGATTATTCTCCGGGTGACTCCCACGCATCTTCTGAGTCTACTGTTCCATTAGTGGACAATCCCAAGTAGCCTATAGAGAATTTAGGAGTTGGAATGTACTCTTCCTTAATGGGTACTTTTGATCTTCCTACTCCTATAGCTAGAATTAATGCTATTTCATCCTCCAAGGGACCTTTTCGAAGAGAGTTCTTTAGAACTCATTATTTTTCGGACCCTTGGCCCTTACCCTCATCTACCACCACATTAGGTGAGGGGTAGGTAGGTGGAATGGCATGTCCTATGTCTACAGCAGAAATTTCTTATCAGTCTATTGTTAACTCTGTAGACTTCAATCCTACTCCTTTTTCACCAGAGGAGTTGGATGGAGATGTGGCTTCGGCTTGGTCTCTCAATTCAAAATCTGCTAAGGACTACTTAGATAATGTCTTGCCATCTGAAGAAGAAATTCTAGAAGAAATGATGGGTGTTGAAAGACCATGGAATGATTTGCATCATCATTCGTATTTCCTCCCTCATTTGTGGGAAGTAGAGTCAAGTTTGTCTAGTCCTTCTACTAGTGATGTTCATGTAGTTTTAAACCCTTTGGCCCCAACACAGTTTTCTGCCAAAGGTAACATGTCTGTTATCTCACAAATTGTACCGATGAACATCTCTAGGAATCCTAACATTATTGAAAATGTCTTCATTGGAGCTGACTGTTCCCCTGAAGAAATTCAAACTTATACCAATCTCTTTAAAGAGTTTCATGATGTATTCTCTTGGTCTTATGAGGAAATGCCTGGAATAGATCCATCTATAGTCCATCATGAGTTGAAGACGTACGAAAATGAAAAACCTATTCGTCAAAACCTTCGACCGGTTAACCCTAGAAAAGGAGAAGCTATAAAATCTGAGGTCGAGAAGCTGCTTAAGGAAGATTTCATATAACTCGTTCCTTTAACTAAGTGGGTCTCTAGTCTAGTCCCCGTAGACAAAAAGAGAGGAACGATTCGCTTATGCATTGACTTTAGGGACCTAAATAAGGCTTGTCCTAAGGACAATTACCCCACGCCATTTATTGATTAGATTATTGATGAATGTGTAGGTAATGAGATTTTTTCGTTTATGGATGGATTCTCTGGTTATAATCAAATTACTATCCGTCTAGAATATCAGCACAAGACAAATTTTATTTGTCCTTGGGGTACATTTGCGTACAAAAAGATGCCTTTTGGCCTAAAAAATGTTGGAGCTACTTTTCAGCGGGCCATGTCATATGCTTTTCATGACATCAAGCACATTATCAAAGCATATCTAGATGATTTAGCTGCTCATTCTCGAAAGAGAATTGATCATCCTAAACATCTTCGGTTGATTTTTGAACGATGTTGTTTTTATAAAATCTGGTTGAATCCGAATAAGTTCATTTTCATGGTCACATCCGGTTAGTTGTTGGGATTCATCACGTCAATGGAGGGGATTTGTGTAGATCCCTTCAAGGTTGAGGCAATGCTTTATTCACCTCCCCCATCTTCTATATGTCAACTTCAGAGCCTCCAAGGAAAAAAAAATTTCTTGAGGATATTTATAGCCAATTATGCCGAGATCACAAAAGGATTTATGTGATTGCTTAAGAAAGGGGTCCCATTTTTATGGGATGATTTCACACAATGATCTTTTGATGCTTTGAAAAAAGCATTAACCTCTACTCCTTTGTTGAGTCCACCTGATTATAGTAGAGATTTGCTCTTGTATCTTGTTGCAGCAGAATCCAATATTGATATGCTTCTGGTTCATGAAGATGATGCCTTATGTGACCATGTAATCTACTATCTGAGGCGAGGCTTGGTTGGTCCTGAAATGCGCTATTCTCCCATTGAGAAATTAGCTTTGGCAGTTGTTCATGCTCTCCAACAGTTTCGACATTATATTCTGCTTCGAAAAACTTTCATCTTAGGACCCATCAATCCATTTGTGTTTGTCCTCAGTAGGCGAGTGATTGGGGGAAAATATAATAGATGGATTTTCATTTTACAAGAATTTGACGTCGAATTCATGTTGCCTAAATCTTAAAAATCTTTAGTATTTGTAGAGTTGATCTCAGAGCTTCCTTGTGAGGAATAAATCATTCACGAAGAAAATTTTCCTGATGAAAATTTATTTCTTATTTCCTCTCAAGATCCTTGGTTTGGAGATATCATTATGTATCTCGAGACTTCAAAGTTTCTGCCCTCTTTTTCCAAGGATGAGCATAGAAAATTGTGTCACCTCGCTAAAAATTATTTTATTATAGGTGACACTTTATATCGTCGCGATATTGATTCAATCCTTAGATGTTGTTTAACCTTGGAAGAAGCCAAGTTAGTGCTTAATGATTGCCACTATGGAGCTTATGGTGGTCATTACCTTGGGTTGCTACAACCAAATTTTTTTTGCGAGCATACTACTTTTGGCCTTCGATCTTCAAATATTGTTTTGAAGTGGTCAAGAGATGCCATCCTTGTCAGGTTTATACTCGAAAAATGTGCGCACATCTAGCTCTGCTTTTCCTTGTGATCACCTTAGGTCCTTTCACAAAGTGGGGCATTGATTTTACTCCTTGTAATACGCCTTCAGCAAGAAATCTCAAGTATATCATCGTGGCCATAGACTACTTTACCAAGCGGGCTGAGGCTATGCCTACTTTCAAGAATAACATTGAAAAAATGACCTTGTTTCTCTTCAATTGAGTTATTTCCCGATTTTTTATTCCTAAAGAAATTGTCACTGACCATGGCAGTCATTTCCAAAATCAACTCATGTCTGAATTGGCTCTTAAGTTGGGTTACTGGTAGGAGCATTCATCTCCATATCATCCTCAGGCTAATGGATAGGTCGAAGCCGTGAACAAATCCCTTAAAATAATATTGCAAAGGATGATTAACAAAGCTAGATCCAATTGGCACATCATGTTATATCCGACACCTTGGGGATACGAATGTCAGTTAAGACTGTCACTGGTTTTACTCCCTTTCAACTAGTTTATGGGTAGGAAGCTATTTTTCCTGTCGAATGTGAAATTCCTTCCCTTAAATTGCTTTTTGAACTTCTTCCTGGGACTTCTAGTCTAGAGGAACACCTTGTTCGTTTGGAACATCTTGATGAGCAGCATCGAGATGCTGCCACAATAAACAAATCTCATAAAAAGATGGTAAAAACTCAATATGATAAATTTGTCCATCCTAGAATTTTTTCTGAAGGCGACCTTGTCTTGGTCTATGATTAAGACAAATACGCCTTGGGGGTAGGGAAGTTTAAGTCTATGTGGTACGGTCCCTTCATTGTCAAGTAAGTTTTGAAAGATAGAGCTTATGAATTCATTGATTTTGAAGGAAACAAGTTCGCGGAGCCCAGAAACGAGCTCTACCTTAAGAAGTACTTTTCTTAGGCTTCGACCGATCATTTACTTGTTTGTATATATTATATGATTGTACATATCTATCTATCAGTTTTAGTGATGTCGATATTTTTGATATGCTTTGGCAAGTATTGATGGATTATTTGATATATATAGGGTTCGCTGATGGTGCTAGTAGACACACCCGGGACCTTGCTTCCACAGCTTGGGTGATTTATTATCCATCTGGTGAGTGTATGGTTTCGAGAGGAGTATGTATCGGTCCCACTCCAAATAATATTGCCAAATATGCTGTTGTTATTAATTACCATATAAAGCGATAACTCTTGATATTGATTCATTAGTAGTTTATTTGGATTCAAAACTGGTCGTATCTCATTGGAATAATATCTATTGAGCACGAGATCCTTATTTGTATTGCCAATTTTTGAGAGTACGCTTATTGCAAAGATCATTTTCTTACATCACGTTTTTTCACATTCCATGATCATAAAACTCCTTAGAAAATTCTTTTGCTAATCAAGCATTGGATTGGCATATAAATTATTCATCACATTAAAACATAAAAAATAATCGAAGTATCATCTGTATATATGATCATCATAAAACCATCTGTATATAGATAGAGTTTTTGTGTCCAAAATAATATACAAAATTTGGGACAAAATGCCCTACAAAATTTGGGCTTATGCCCATCATCATGTCTAATCACAAAAAGATCTGATCATCTATCTAACAATCATTCTCAGGATGAGCAGCTAGAAAGAAAATGACAGCATTAGCCACCTGCCAAAAAAGTAGCACCCAGTCCAATGGTACTCCTAGCACGCGTTGTTGCATCTCCTCCAGTAAGTCCTCTATGGCCACCATGGGTACTTGGTGAGTTAATCTCACCAAGCTTCTTTGGACTACATGGAGGACTCTCTCAGTCTCAACTATGCTCCTTCACCATCTCTTCCACGATGCCAATGTCGAGGAATTCCATCAAGTTTCACTGGTCCCACATCTGAAACATGATCAATAATTTTGTAAGTGTCTTGTCTCATCAAAAAGATTTTTAATTCATCTATATTGAAAATCCAAAAAATCTTGAAATTCAAAAATTCAAAAGCCATTTATACCTATGGCACCCCATGCTATGTCTGGTGGAAATACTAGATCCAGATCTCCTCATAAATCCACTCTGACATAGGGGTAGTCTTCGACTGCAATGACTTGTTGATCCAACCAAAGGAAAAACCCGTCATCAAAAGTTGTCCGAGGGACCTCACCTCCCCCTAGGCATTTCATGAAGTCTTCCATCTACCCATCTATGGATCTCTTGAGCTATTGATGGTAGATAATACCTTAGGATGAATCCCAGGTACTCTCTTGAAAAAGAAGGAACATAAGATAGTTTCATATCCGAAATTCTTCGTCTAACCCTTCTTAATGGAAGTGAGTTGCTTCTTCATGTTGGATAGTAGAGGTGTAAGCCAATCAAAGACAATAGTGAGGAAATCCATTGTTAGTCTCATAGAAACATGTGAATCCTGATGTAGAGTAGCAGAACCATTTAGCAAGGCTATGGTAATTAGTAGTACTCTCAATGATAAACTCTCTACATACCTGATTGGAATCTAACTTCCGACATTTTCGGGGTTGCCAGGATAGTATTTGTGGACATAGTCTTCTACACTGAGACTACCTCTTATACTTTCAATTGGGTGCACTCTCTCCCCCCTTCAAGAAATACCTGTGAAGAAATAAATGTCTTCTATATCGATATTTAGGGGCATCTAATCAATCACAAATGCATCTTCTTCTACACTCCAGTGGTGGATCAACAGCTCAAGCAATCGAGTATTCACCTTCATGTTTGGCATTTTGAATAATTTTAACAAACTGCATCCTCTCAAAGAATCTAATGCATTTTGATCCTCCATCACTTGGTTATAAATGGCATTGTGCTCTCTTTCATGCTAGGTAATTGTCATCCTGCAAAAAAAAGATGTTTCATATCATTGAATTCGTGTTTAAAATTTTAAACTCACATACACGTGGGTTTGTTTTTTACACAGTTGCATATAGGGCCTTTGTATACACAGGTTACCTATATCCAACCCACGTGTATGTAGAGTGAAAATTTTAAAAATAATTTCCTACGGTCAAATTTATGAAAAAACATCTAAAAAGCATAAAAAATTATAACAAGTATGATTAGAGGGTTACCTGGAAGATTTGAAGCAATTTGAATGGTTGAATTTGACGGAGGAAGCTTGCTTGAGTTTTTCTCCACAGCTCCTTGCTCAAAACACAAATGAAAAAATTGTGAGTCCAAAAGTCCTTATATAGGTTGGAAAATGAAAAATATTTTTTCTAAAGTTGGCTTTTATTTTATGGACTTTTTGACATTTTGGCTTGGATTTTTGGGAATGGGTTGTTTTTACAGGATATTTTGGAGACCTTTTTTGGAAATTGCTCCAGTTCCATGACTGCATACCCGTCATGGTAGATATCGCTTTCTTACTGGAATATAGGTTAGGGAATATCATTTTCCACTACATTTTGCATACTAGCCTCCATATTGCGATATTTTTTCCCATAGGGTCGACCCCCTCATGTCTTGATTCAAAAACCATTCACTTGTCGACATATAAAATCATGATATGATGGTAGAGCCAACCTTTCCATGGGCATCTTAGTTAGACCCTCGTAGACATATGTTGCCCATTCTACTATATTGAGTAGGCTGGGGAGTCCTCTTTAGTCCCGTCATGACTTGGGCGTTGGAGACTCATTCTCTTTCTTCTTCGCTATTTTCTAGCTTTATGCCCTAGAGGATCCTTTGCGTCGAGTTGTACTGCTAAATTACATGTTGACCATTTGCACCTTTTGGCCTTGAGACAACTTCACTTGGACTCGTGTTTAAGCCACTTTTTGACCATGTCTTCTCCAAAATCAACCTTGCAATCACTTAGCCTCTGCAACTTGACATCACCTTTTACCCGTGGAAAGAACATTCCTTTGAGTGTCATTGACTAGTTTCGCCACCTTGCATTTAGCATAGGAATGTTCCCCTCCCAGGAACTAGAGAATCTGCTTTTTCAACACTCATTCTTTCCACTGTACTATAACATTCTTTTATTCCTTTTCAAGCTTCATAAATATGAAAAGGACAAAAAAAATTATATATTCCAAAAAGGAGCAGGAATGGGACATTATTTCCATATTTGATGGGAACTTGAGTCAGTTGTGTTGCCCTTGAACAAAGCACTTAAAAAATAAGTCTTTCCTCCATTGGGATGGGCTTTTGTTTGACTTAGGAGAGCTTAACCTTGTTATTGAGTCAGTACTCCTCCGATTGGTTATCTCTTCCAATCATATGGAGAGTTTTCTTATGCCTCCTACATGAAAAACTTATACAAAGTTATCATATGCTACCATGTAGTCATAGTTGAGTAGTGCTTTTTTTCAATGGAAGTAAACCCAAGTCAGCGTCTCTGCGGTGTCCCTTGACCTATTTTTTAATCGACCATCCCTAGTTGTCAGAGTCATGTTCGTTATCACATTGGATATTTGGTCCTTTGCTCGTGCTGGTTTGAGAGGGTCTCCATTGACTTCTTGCTGGCGGGTCTTACTCTTATCGACTACAACACATTTCCTTGAGAGAAAATCTAGAGATGCACCCTAGCCCTATTTTCATTATTGATAGGTCACCTTGTGCTCAACATTGACGAGTAACATGGGTCTTTGACTGAGTGGTTTCCCTTGTGTTCGACATCAGCTTTCATTATCACACATTAGAATTCGTGCACTACCATGGTTTCCATTTGACCCTATTAGTGGATTCCTCGCCTCTGTGTCAACTTCCATTATTGGTTGGTTCAAAGGGTTTCTATCTAGCTACATCTTGTGTATACGATAAACGTGCTTCGGTTGGGTTACTACATATTTATTCGTCTGATTCCTTCCACATTATTGGCCTACGGGTTACAATCGCACTAGATTGATGAATGATGTCTTAATTCCTTCCTTCTAGCAGATCGTTTCCCATTAGCTTCAGCTCATTGCTTTAGTAACGCGATCTAGAGTCCATTAGGCAGTACCTTAGGGTTTTGCCGTCATTAGGGGTACATTCCTTCACTATTGACAATGGGAAAACATCATTGTCGCTTGATTGATAGATTCTTCCAAGTCTTCAACTAAGCCTCATTTATTTGCACTTTTTCAATTGCACTGGGTACCTTGGCCCTCATCATCATTATCGGTGAGTAGTCTCATGTTTGTTAACGGTATACATCAATGAACGGTAATAAAACTATTTCTCACATGGTCAACTTCAGATCATTTATTCCCATTGTGTAGAAGTGTACCACGTCGGTCGCTAAAGGCCTCGAGTTTACATCAACATTTCTTGGTTCACTTGTCAGTTTCTCCTCTTGCTGCTAGTTGACACCATCCACCTTATATGTTGCAGTTCCTAACAACCTCCTATATGTTGGCACCCAAGTTGTAGTGTAGTACCATTTATTCCACCATTTGAATTGTTACTTTTTGGATCAGCTTTATGACTTCAGTGATCAACTTCATACTTCAGCATCATTGATCAGTTCTTTATAAGTGATATTCAGACATGTACTTAATTGGATATGATCGAATGATCCATTATGTATCTTCAGTTCCTTTATACTTATATGCATATTGGATCCAATTTTTTACTTAACATGCGAACATGCTTTACTATCTCTGAGCATAGGTATGTCCACCTCAGACAACAATTTCTTTCTGATCTCTTTCACTGGCTTGGCAGGCTGAATTCTAGTGAACTCCTCCTCGGTCTCGAGATGATTCCTTCTACACACTTAATACATTTCGATCATCATGTACACCTTCTTACCTCATATATTAGGGGGCATCTGTGATAGCACCATTTAGCACTATTGGTATATTTGATGCTCTGGTTATGGCCAAGGGAAACCCTTCCTTTCCACACTTGGTCCAAAATATAAAAATCAATGTTTTATTTCCTATAAGCTACTTGGCCCTAAGTTAAAAGAATGTACACGTGGATCAGAATATACCCAACTCGTGTATATATGTTAAAACACTTAAAAATAATAAATATCTTTAATTTCGGGCGGAGTTTATAGGTTTTACCTGTTACTCACCTACTATAAACCATGGCCCAACTGTTTCCCAACTAAAAGTACTAATTTAGAGAAGTATAAATAAACCTCCATGGGAAGGCCTAAGGAGAGAAGAGAGGAGATATTGATATTATAGTTGATTGATCCCTGATCGAGTCTAAACAAATCCCTGTGCCTCCTGCACTCCCTAAGCTTTAGGAACCTCGTGTTTCCTCTTTTGAGATATCCTTCATCCCTCTTGTGATATCCTTGTGTATGTTGATGGAGGAAGATTGGTCAGGCCGGGACAGGATAGTTCCGAAGGATGGTTCTGGTTGGAGTTGGAGGAAGACTCAAGTTATAGTTTTCCACCTTTCTTGTAGCTTACATCAATAAAGAAATGTTCTATTCCTGATATTTATCGTGTTTATGCATTGATCCATGTTGTGATTTGTTTATCAATCTTATATTAATGCATAATTTTTCATTTTCTTATATGATATAATGTATATATCATGAATATGCTTTATGTTACTATTTTTGTATATGCGTTTCTTGGATAATTTACAAGTTTGAAAGGCATTGGAGGAAGTAGAAGGTTTGAAACCTACGGGATCTACCCAAACGTAGGACCTTTGGGTAAGGTTACTTCTTCCCAGTTCAATAGTATAAGAATTTAAATCATTTTTCTGTGAATTTTTTGTTGTTGTTTTCCCTTTGTTGTGTTCAAGTTTTCAACTTAAGACCCTAGGGTGTTCCCACCTACAACAAAATGTGATAGAGAGATTGCACAAAGGAATATCAATTCAAAGATAGAGTAAGGTTAAATGTGATGTTTTAAGAAGTATACGCGAGTCCTATAAACAAAGTCCACGTACATATGTGGCTATGGTGAAACAAAGTCGTGTACAGTTTCCACACCATAATATTGTCAATACCAATATTCTTTACCATGGTATTGCCCCATAGTAATGAGCATGACAATGAATATTTGATCCCGTCAAAGAATACCATCGACATAACTATGAAATTGTCCTAAGGTATTAGATAAGGCCTAAGCTATATAAGAAGATGGAGAATAAAGTGTTAAGTGTGCATGTATTGGGTTATTGATGACATGTTTGATCTGAAAGAAGTGTGCACCAAGGAGTATGATAATGGATCGGATCTATTAGATCTAAAATGACTGTATCTTGAATAATATATGTTATGCAACCAACTCACAAATAGATAGATCAACGACTTGAAAATTATCCTCTTCGAGGGGGAGCCTCCTTTACATTACATAAATGAATAATTCTTGGATGATACAAATGACAAGACCTCCTTTGTATATATAGGAGTCTATGGGGTGACAATATAATCAGAGGCTACGTAACAATACTAATGTAAGGAAACAACAATAATAATAGTGGACTTATATGGGGCACACCAATAACAATATGGGGCTACATGGGAAAAAAAAAATAAGGGGGATACACTAGTATTATAGTGACCTAACACACCCCTCTCCTTCAAAAATGTGTTGTCCTCAATGCTTGAGTAGTTTTGGATGCTTCTGTATAAAACTCTCATCCTCCAATGTGGAATATTCATGTAAATTCTTCCACTTATTGAGATACTCTTAAATTGATCAATTTTGTAGCTATCGGGTTCTTGCTTCCGTGACTGCTTAAGACTCACATATGACTTTTCCTTTCTCGTTAAGTTCTACCAACACTGTTTGAACTAGAAGCTTGTCACCTATAACCTTCTTTAAGAATGAAACATAGAAAACTTGGATTACTCAGGAAGATGTAGGAAGATCCAATTTGTATGCCATAGTACCAATATTTTGCAACACCTTGTAAGGACCGTAACACTTGGGTGATAATTTATTATCCTTCTTAGCTTGTGTTGGCTTGCGTGAGAGACATTTATTTGTATCGTTGTAGCTGTAAAATGGCCAATCACCTACATCAAAAATTCTTTCATTGTGATGCTGACCTGCCTATTGTTGCATTCAATTCCATGCCAGAGTGAGGTTATCCTTTAAGAGATGGAGAACTTGTTGTTGATGCTCGATGTGATATTCCACTTCTTGAACCTTAAAATTCTCTCTTAAACATGATATGATGGATGGTGGGTGATATCTATAAAGTTCCATAAATGAGGTCATTTTTTTTTTCAGTATGGAAGAAAGTGTTATATTGCCATTCAGCTAGAGCTAACCACTTGACCCATTATGTTTGTTTATCAAATACAAAGAAACAAATATATCATTACAAACATGTGTTCACTGTATTAGTTTTCCCATCAAATTAAGGATGATAAGATGAGCTATGACCTATTTGAGTACTAAGACAAGAAAATAATTGTCTAAAAATTTCGACTGAAAATGTGATCTCTATCACTTACTATAATCTTTGTATTTCAATGAAGCTTTTGAATTGTTTCCATAATTGTAGTAGCAACTGTGCTGACTTTAAAAGGATGAGACAATGCACACAAGTGTGCATACTTGGTAATTCTATCAACCACCATCATGATGACAGTCTTTCCTTCAGACTTGGGTAAACATGTGATAAAAGTTATTGATACCTCCTCCCAACATTGAATTGGAATGGCTAAAGGTTTTAGTAGACCCAGGGTCTGAACTTTCTCAACTTTATTTTGTTGGCAAACCAAACATTCTACCACAAATTTCTGAATATCAAATTTAAGGCCATCCCAAAAATATTCCTTCTTGACACTATGGTAACTTTTTAAAAATCCTTAGTTCCCTCCTAAGGGAGAGGTGTGCAATTCCAAAAGAATATTTTGTTTGAGTTGGGAATTCTTATAAAGATATAAGTGATCTTTCTACCATAATGACTCATTTGTCCAACTAAATGTATCATATGTCCTCAGATCTTGCTGCAACTTTTGAATAATTGACCACATCTCCTCATCATTCTTCCATTCATTCCTTTCTTCATTTATCCACTCAGGTTGGATAATAGAAATGGCACAAAGAAATGCTTCCACATCCTCATCCTTTCTTGAGAGTGCATCTGCAACAACATTTTTCTTCCCTTTTTAGTAGATGATTTCAAAGTCATAACCCAACATCTTTGTCACCTATTTTTCTGCTCTTTTGAAGATAACCTTTGTTCCCATTTGTTTTTAAGACTATCATGATCCTTTTTTACCTTGAAGTGTCTTCCCATTAGGTAAGGTCACCATTACTATAGTGCATGTAATATTTCCAACATTTCCTTGTCATAAATAGTTTTGGGTAAATACATTCCTTTGATTGAACTAATTTTAAAAGCAATGGGTCTTCATTCTTGGATTAAAACAACACCAATTCCATAACCTAAATCATCACATTCCACAATAAAAGGTTTTGTGAAGTTTGGCATAGCTAAGACTGATGCTTGGCAAATTGCCTCTTAAAGATGTTCAAAGCCCTTCATTTCTTTTGGAGTCCAAGAAAATTCATCTTTCTTGAGTAATGTTGTTAGAGGTGTCGATATTCTCCCGTAATTCTTAAAAAACTTGGGATAATACCCTGTCAACCCGATAAATCCTCGAAGATGCTTTATGGTTGTGGTGATTTTCCATTCCTTATTGACTATAATTTTGTTAGGGTATACCTTAACACCTTCACGAGATACAATATGACCTAAATATTCCACCTCCTATAATCCAAAGAAATATTTGGAGGTTTTTGCATATAATTATTTCTTTGCCAATAGTTTTAGCACCCTGTCAACATGTTGAACATGATCCTTCCAAGAATTTTTGGAGATTAGTATATCATCAAAAAATACGAACACAAATTTTCTAAGGAAGGGTTTGAAAATGGAACTCATTGAACCTTGACATGTGGAAGGTGCATTACTAAGGACAAAAGGAATGACCAAAAATTCATATGACCCTTATGAATTTTGAATGTTGTTTTCATAATTCTTCAATTTTAATTCTAATTTGATGATATCCTAAATGAAGATCCAGCTTGGTGAAGTAAATTGCTCCATGTAATATATCCAACAATTCATTAATGACATGAATGAAAAATTTATCTTTAATAGTGAACTTGTTGAGCTCCCTATAATCTAGAAACATACACCATGATACATCCTTCTTGTGCACCAATAATACTGGAGCACATAAATAACTTGGAATGGCTTGAATTATACCAACCTATAACATTTCTGCAACCATACGTTCAATTTTACTCTTTTGGGCATAAGGATATTTGTCAAGTCTAATGTTTGGAGGAACACTTCCTGGAATCAAGTGAATCCCATGATCATGATCACAAATAGGTGGGAGGTCTTTGGGATTCTCAAACACCTTGGAATGGTTGTCTAAGAGTTTTTGGAAATATAGAGGAATAGATGTTTTCGATGTTTGAACCCCTAGTGAGCATAATTGTGAAATTACGCACTATTGTTCTTTCTTGAGAATCTTTGTCATGCCATTAGAGCTAATTACCTTTACTATTTTCCCTACTATATGCCTTAATTCAAATTCCTTACATTCCAAAAAAAATTGAAGAAAAGTTCTTGAAAATTGAAAGCTATTGTCGCTAAATATTGTGACCGTTGGACTCCTAATATAACATCAACACTGCCCATTGGAATGGAAAGAATTGGACTATTCAATACATATTCCCCAATGGTTAGGTTGATATTATGACACTTTCCAGAGAAATTTATAGTTCCTCTATTTGCAACCATCACTTCACACTCAGGTGCTGGATATAGGAAGAAATTCATTCCTTGGATATCTTACAATAAAACAAATTGTGGATACTGCCCAAATCAATCGACACTATTACCTTTTTCTTCTTGACATATCCTTCTATCTTGAGAGTTTGAGGAGTGGTAATTCCTACCAATGCATTACAAGATATGGTCAGATTCATTTCCTCTTTCTTTGGGGTAGTTTCTTGGTGTATATCCTCCTCTTTTGATGTTTCTTGTTCCTTTTTTCCTTCTCTTCACAATCTATGTAAAATAATTTCTTCTCAGCACACTTATGACCTTTAGTGTATTTGTTATCATAACTGTAACAAAGCCCTTTTGCTATTTTTCCTCCAACTATTGTCGTTTCAACCTTGTGGGTTATGGAGGACTAGGAGCGACAACACTTCCATCTTTATAGTTGTGAGTGGTAGACTTCCTTGTTGTCGTAATTTTTCTTTCAAATTTTCTTTACACCCTCAATGGCTTCACCAATGAATCAGGTTCCCAAAGGCAAACCTCATGTTGTATGTTATCTTTTAATGTCCCTACGAAGATATCAATCCTATGCTCCTCTGGAATATTGGTTACTCTAATATTCAATTTTTGGAAGTCTTCAATTTTCTCTGCCATTGAGCCCTTTTGTTTGAGATTTATCAATTTGATAAAGAAGGTGTTTCTCTTTGTATCTTCATAATATGCTAGCATTTCCTCTGTAAAATTGACTAGGTGACAAGTGGTTTACGAGAAAAAATCCATATATACCTTACAAACTAATTGGGTTATAAATATAAATATTAAATACATACCTTTTGTGAGGGTTGCACATCCTGTAGATCAAAATATTGCTCCATCTATAGTATCCAAGTTACCAGATCCTTGCCATCAAACTTAGTCATATCTATGTTTGGAGCGTGGTGGTTCTTAAATCCTACATTGGAGTCTCCAAAATAATAATTCATATTCTTTTTTTCTTCATCATGATATTCATGGACTTCCTTGTCACCAATGGGAAGCGTTTCTTCTATCAACTTTGTCAAACTTTCCTTCAACTCTTTTATCATGACATTCATCATTGCTTCCATGTCTGTTTTTAACCCATCATTCAAAACTCCCACATCCCTTTTCATACCATATATCTTAACTCCAATGTCCATTTTTATACCATCTATCTTAACATTCATTATGGCTTCCAATTCATTTTTTGTTATGTTTTGTGAGAACGAAATTTGTTGCACTTCGTCTCATAAATTTGCTATATCATGGTGCATTTCTTCCTCTTCTTCATGTGTCATAGAAGAGATGTCTAGTTTCTTACCAGATGTGTCCATTTTTTTATTTCAAGAAATTTTGGCATCAAACAATGATATCTATGCTTCAATATGCCACTTGAATCACTTCAAACGGATTTTTCAAACAAAAGTTATGCAAGAAATACACATTTTCTCGCGTTTTAAGAGCTCGATATTGTAGCTGTTGTATATTTGTAATTGCGAGTCTTGAAGATCTGAAATTTCCTTTTATGGTATCCCTCTCAGTCCTCTTTCCAACCCCATAATTCTGATCGATATTGGATTCTTCAACAAAGAGTTATTCCAAATGTCCCACGATGACCTAACTATGGACTGGTTCAATAGAGCTATGTTGTACGGGATGCCATGTGTCATTGTTTCAACCATTGGCTATGATATTCCTACAGAAAAAACTATAGTCCGTGCACTTTTAGCTACATCTTACAGAATTCAAATCTGATACCTAAAATGAAAGCTATGAATATTTTCCCTAGGTCACATGTTTCAGACAAAATTCTAGAGCCCGCAAAATCCCTCACTTTGTTAGAACATATCTCTAAAAATATAGTGAACAAAGATCTGAAATTTTTACACAAAGTTCTTTGAAATTTTGTTTCCACGTGATAAACATTTCAGCTTCTGAAGCATCATAGAAAAAATGTTATAGCGACAATTATAAGATGACCTGTTTGAAGAAGCGAAACCCTAGAATCCAAAGCTCTCATACCAAATGTTATGCAACTAGCTCACAAATAGATATATCAACAACTTAAAAATTATCCTCTTCGAGGGGAAAACATCCTTTACATTACATAAATGAACAATTCTTGAATGATACAAATGGAAAAACCTCTGTTCTATATATAGGAGTCTAAGGGGTAACAATATAATCAAATTCGATATAACAATAATAATATAAGGGCACAACAATAACAATAGTGGGCTTCTATGGGGCACAATAATAAAAATAAGGGCTACAATGACAATAGTAATGGGGGGATCACTAGTATTATAGGGACATTTTTATTATTGTGGCCTTCCATGGGGCACAATAATAAAAATATTGGGGCTATATGGGAACAACAATAAGGGGGGTACACTAGTATTATATATATCGAACAATCTACTTATGGTTTGATAGATCTGTGATGACGATTTTATGATGTGTATCTATTATGGTGTA
Source organism: Pinus tabuliformis (assembly GCA_031772625.1). Classification (NCBI taxonomy): domain Eukaryota; kingdom Viridiplantae; phylum Streptophyta; class Pinopsida; order Pinales; family Pinaceae; genus Pinus; species Pinus tabuliformis. The sequence continues at coordinate 307,310,387 of CM062806.1, read as the reverse complement.
TGTGAGATTTGAGTTTGACAGATGTTATGGTGTCAATGAAGGTTTGACTCAATAATTACATATATGTACATAGGTGTGCTTTAGAAAAATCATGTACATACACATATCAGATTCTAGATAATCGTGTATACAATCTATAGAATAAATATATTTGTACGCGGGTGTCAAGTATAAAAGGCGCGTACATTCACAGAAGTTCTTTGTAAGAGTCGCGTATATCAACTAGGGTTTTGCAGTATGAGTTGATGATAATGATTGATCTAATCTATTATGTTTTTTGTTATCTGTTGATGAAGTCTCTTAAAATTATCTGTGTTTGACAGTACTGTTTGACCTAAATTGATTATGAAGTAAAGTATTGACTTGTGATGATGGTGCTAGGTGATAATCTATATTTGGTTTGCCGATTTATGTTGGATTCACTACCTGTTTGGGTGATTGATTCAGTGGTACCGGGATACATATTCAACAATCAATCTTTTGAGATTTATACATGAGTATGTTTAAGAGGAAACATGTACATACAAAGGGATGAGTAAGAATAATAGTGTATATATTTTGACATGTGTTTAGACATGGTTTGCAATGACAGATTCTGGTTTCAGTGATGAACAATATGTGGTCTGGTATTATGATGAAATGGCATATAGTGAAAAAAGTTGATCTCGTTGTTTCAACAAGTTATTTCTATGTTTGACATGATGATACATTTGGTTCAACGAATAGGTGACTTGATACAATGCTGGTTTCAATATTGTTGTTTGCTATTTGGAATGGATCCAATTTGAAACATGATGAAAAGTGATTCACAAAGAACGGAGGATAAGGGAGTTGTAGCTCCCTTCCAGTAGAAGCTGGAAAACACGAGAAGGTTGTAGACTTCTGCAGGTGTGTGCCTGCATATTGGTATGAGTCCGCGCAGTAAACGTTTGTAAGAAATTTATCCTTATAATAAAAGAAGAAGACAAAGACAACAACAACGGTGGGTTTTTTTTCCCACATTAGGTTTCCACCTAAAAATTCTGGTGTTCATGTATTTCTTTTGTGTGATGACTTATCTTGTTCTTACTACACATGGTTTTTGTTTAATTAATGTTTAATGGAGTACTGATATATTGGTTCAAGTTAAAAAGATGATGAATTAACTTGTCTTCATCACAGTCGAATACATACGCAGGTTTACTTCATAATAATCGCGTACAGAAATATGAATTTTTCTAATATGCAATACCAAAAAGGTGTTCGCACTTATGTCTTTCGGAAGGATTTGTAAGTAACACAAGTACCTTAATACAAAAGAACTAAATGTGGCTCATGTCATCACAACTCATCACAAAGTAACAACTTATAAGGAATTAATTTTAGAAATTAAGTTACATTCATTTTAATTCTTAATCTATAAATTAGAAGGATCAATTTTTTATTTTAATTTAAAAGAGGTTTATACTTCAAGAATTTGATAGCTATGAAAACATGATAAATCCAAAATTAAAACGATTGCAAAGTATTTTTTAAAATGTCCAACATAGTTTAATGTTAGAATTAATGGAGATTAGGTGATTATTGTTATGTAGTTATGATTATGTTTTTCTTGGTCATTCAGTTCCTATTGTTCAGGGATTTGATTTACTATCCCTAACAAAGTGTATCTATTTATTATTGGAGTTTAATGTAAAGCCCAAGCGGTGTATTTACTTGTAGGAGCTCCTGGTGATCTGTACGTGTGAGCTCCTCTTGTGTTGTTTGCCAATTCCTGTCTTCCATGTGCAACTATTGACATGGTATCAGAGCTGCGGGAAGGAGAGGCATGTATGCTGAGTTGAGGGATTATAAAAATGCGACATCTTCGCATGGAGACAGGAGAGTAATAACACTAATACTCTTGGACACTAGGCGATTTTTTTATTGCATGGATTGTTGCAGGATTCTGGTGTACACATGAGACTAGTCGCGAACCTGAGGTGAATAGCTACAACGATTGGTTTTTAGGCTGCGTGGAAGCCGAGGGCCTGCGTCGAGGGGGTTGGACAGCCGTAAAGGGGAGTGACTTGCCAGCAATAGTGCGTTGGCTGTGTGGGATGGCTTGGAAGTTGCATGGGATAAAGTTGCGCGTGATTGGAGGAGGCCAGCTATACACGTGTCAAGGAGAAGAAGACCTGTCTGCTGAAGCTGCCAGCTAGACCTGCATCGAGAAGGAGATAGCTACATGGAGACTGCATTTGAGTTGGTTGGTGCTCTGTCGTTTATGAAAAGTAAGTGTATTGAACAAGATAAGCTCAGTGGCTGTGGCAGCATTGAGTGATTAAGGCCGCATGGTGGAAAGAATTCCGTAGCGTGAGAGTGAAGATCTGTAGCATGAGAGAGTGAAGATCTACTGTGTAGGAGGCACTGTGATTGCATCGACAATCAAAATTGTAAAGTGGTGTTTGTTTGTTGCCTCCGTGAGGTGATGCTGGTTTGCCACATCATATCATAGCTCTCAACATTTGGTTTGTTGTTCCTCCTCCTCCCCATGGTGGTGTAGAAATAATCATCGCTCAGACAATTAATTTTTTTTAATTGAAGTTTTATTTTTCAAAGCTTTAATTAAAAGGAAATTTATTTGGATTTCTTTTAATTGGAGGGCTCCTTATTTAAAAAAAAAAAAGGGTGCATATTTTTTAAGAGAATTTGGAGTGATCTATTTAAAAAAAAGAAAGATCATGGGTTCCTTTAATTGAAATTTGAGGAATTATTGTCATTCAAGGCAATTTTTTTGTGAAGGAAATTTTCAGTGATAAGGGCTCCTTAACATTCAAGGGCTGCTTAAATTGTTGAAGATTTTATTCGTTCAAGATGAATAATCAAATCGCTGAAGCTTGTCTCAATGAGAGTAATAAGCTTGATGGTTCCAATTACACAAATTGGAAATTTAAGCTCCAGACTCTGCTTGAGAGACAGAATGCTTATGGTATTGCCATCGGTGATGAGGTCAAGCCGACTACTGCAACTAGTGGATCGAATAGAACAATTCAAGAATAGGAGAAAAGGGAGATGAAAGCAAAGGTGCTACTCAAGTTATCAGTCAAGGATTGCATCATCCCTCACATTCAGGATTGCAAGACAATGAATGACATTTGGACGATTCTCAAAGAGATGTACGAGATCAAGAACACTAGTCAAACTTTGTACCTCATGAAGAAGATTCTCTCAATCATGATGGAGGAGAATGAGTCTGTTTCTTCATTCATATCCCGGATAAAGGAAGTTAAAGATAGACTAACTGATCTCGGTCAGACTGTGGCAAATGATGATCTGGGGATGATTACCATGAACAGCATGAGGGATGATTATCAGATGTTTATAACAGGATTGAATGCAAGAGAAAAGCCTCTAGGCTTTGAAGATCTCACTGGGATTTTGCTACAAGAAGAGGAAAGGAGGTTGTCTCTCAAACCTTAAAATCTAGATCTTGCATTGATGACAAAGTTCAAGCTAAAGGGGAAAGCAGTGGCTGATCACAGGAAAGGAAACACATCACGAAAAGGGACACCACAAGGTATGCCCTCACATAAACATGACTCTACTCCTAAATGCTTTTATTGTGGTAAGATAGCCCATATTGCTATATTTTTCCATAAGAAAAAGGTAGATGGGGAGAGGTACAAGCAGAGAAGACATGCAGGTCATTTGGTTGATTCAGATGCATATCAAAATCACGATGTCAGATTGTTTATGGCTGAGGCTAAGACTGCTTTAGCTACAGAGGAGGATGAATCAGATATTTGGTTCGTAGATCAAGGAGCGTCCTCACATATGACAGGTAAAAAGCAAATGTTCAGAAATTTTAGAGAATCCAACATTGGAGTAAAAGTATACCTTGGAGGTAATAGAAGCTATGAGATCAAGGGACATGGAGATGTCCTTGTTACTCTGCCTGATGGAAAGATTAGGAATATATATGATGTGTGGTATGTTCTTGGTATTAAGAAGAATCTGATTTCTATATCAAATATTACAAATCAGGATCTCAAGGTAGAATTCTTTAAATCTCATTGTATTATTAAAGACTTGTTGGACCAGATCAAGCCTATTGCTACAGGTATTCATATAGGAGGACTCTACAAACTAGATGTGAAGAGTACACCACAGCAAGTCTTGATGTCATCGGATAAGTCTGCTGAAAATTTGTGGCATCAACGACTTGGGCATATCAATTTTAGTGACCTTCTTCTGTGATAAAACAAAGTTATGGTAGATGGTCTTCCTATTTTGAAAAAGTTGCATATTGATTATGAAGCATGTGCATTCGGTAAACAACATAGAGATGAATTTCCTGTCGTTAAAGATAGGAAACAGAGGGATACGCTCGAACTTGTACACACTGATTTATGTGGTCCTATGTAGACAAGACTGTTAGGTGGGGCCTACTATGTTTTAATCTTTGTTGATGATTGTACAAGATTCACATGAGTGTATTTTCATAGATAGAAGAGTCATTCTTTTGAGTATTTCAAACAATTCAGAAACATGATTGAGAAGCAGAAAGGAAAGTTCATCAGGATTCTTCGATCAGATCAAGGTGGAGAATTAAAGAAAGGGGTTTTCATCAAATACTGCGAGGAGAATGGGAGACAACATCAGTTTACAACACCTTACACTACTCAGTATAATGGAGTAGCTGAGAGGAAAAACATAACACTGGTGGAGTGTGCTCGCAATATGTTGAAAGGTAAGAATCTAACTAATGGTTTTAGGGTAGAAGATGTCAATACTACAGTATATTTGAAGAATAGGAGTCCCACTAAAAGTCTTGATTATTAAACTCCTTTTGAAGCATTGTTTGGCTTCAAGCCTACAGTAAGTCACCTTAGAGTATTTGGTTGTAAAGCTTTTGCGCATGTTCCCAAAGAGAACAGGAAGAAGTTAGATTCAAAGGCCATTAAATGTACCTTCATTAGATACTGCAATGCGTATAAGGCTTATAGAATGTTTGATCCTTCTACTCACAAGGTGTTTGTTAGTAGAGACATAGTATTCCATGAACAGGTTGATGATGGAAATCCTGTTCAAGATAATGAAGAATGGCATGTACCCTTACTTTCAGATGAGGATATTGAAACATGCATCAATCAACATTAGCAGCAACAACAATAGTAGCAACAACAGGACAAAGAGGAGGAAATCAAGTTTAGTTCACAAATAGAAGAACACAGCAGAATAGTTGAACCCCCACCACTCAGGAGATCTAGCAGGCCGAAATAGTTACCATCTCAATATAGGGATTGTGTGCTCATGACTGGTATGTTAGACATTGCAGAACCTTCTATTTTTTATGAAGCTAGTAAGAGTTCTGAATGGAAGGAAGCAATGAAGGAGGAATATGAATCTATTATTAAGAAAAATACTTGGGATCTAGTAAAGCTTCCTCATGGTAAACAACCCATAGGTTGCAGATGGTTATTTAAGTTGAAATTTAAAGCAGATGGGTCTATTGATAAGCGTAAAGCAACATTGGTTGCAAAGGGGTATTCCCAGAAAGAAGGCATTGATTTTGAGGAAACATTTTCCCCTGTTGCAAAATTAAATACTATTAGATTGATTATGGCTTTAGCCACTAAGCATCATTGGAAAATACATCAATTAGATGTTAAATATTATTTTTTAAATGGTGATTTAAAAGAAGAAGTATACTTAGTGCAACCTTAGGGGTTTGTTAAGAAGGGAGAAGGACACTTAGTATGTAGATTAAAGAAAGCTTTATATGGTTTAAAGCAGGTTTCTAGATCCTGGTGCAAAAAAATTCTCATTTTTCCTCATGCATGGTTGTAAACAAAACAAAAATGATCCTAATTTATATATTGTCTTTAATGATGAGGGAAAAATAGTGTTGATTTCTTTATATGTAGATGATCTGATCATTACAAGGAGTGTGAACAATCTCATTGAAGAAATCAAGTAGTAGTTATCACATAAATTTGAGATGAATGACCTTGTAGAAATGCATTATTGTTTGGGTCTAGAAGTTTGGAGAGATTCAAACCAAACTTTCTTGTCCCAATGTAAGTATGCTAAGAGTTTGTTGACTAAATTCAAAATGGATGAGTGCAAGGCTGCATTTGTGCCTTTAAAGCAAAACAACAAACTTCATGTGGATGATTGTTTGAAATATGCAGATGCAACATTGTATAGACATTTGGTTGGTAGTCTTATCTATTTGACTAGAACGAGACTAGATCTAGCTTATGCAGTAAGTGTTTTGAGTCATTTCATGACTCGATCTCATGAGAACCATTAGATTGCAGCAAAAGGAGTACTGAGGTATCTACAAGGAACTTCAAACTTTTGTATTTTGTATGCTGACTCATTTGATGTTAGTTTGAGAGGTTATATAGACTCTGATTGGGCGGGAAATTTAGAGGATAGAAGTTCAATTACAGGTTACGCCTTCAGCATTGGGTCCGGGCTCATTTCTTGGTGCAGCAAGAAGCAACATATTGTAGCCTTATCCTCAGCAAAAGCAGAATCTCAAGCTATGTGTGCAACAACATGTGAGGTAGTTTGGTTGCGCAGACTTCTCCAAGATGCAGGAGAAGAACATACAGAAGCTACGGTTATCAATTGCGATAATCAAAGTTCCATCAAACTGGCCTACAATCCTATGTTTCATAAAAACACTAAGCACATAGACACTTAATTTCATTTTGTCACGGAAAAGGTGCAGTCCAAAGAGATTTGTGTTGAATACTGTAATTCTTGTGATAATATCGTTGATATATTTACTAAGCCTCTCGGAAGACTGAAGTTTGATTTGTTTAGGGATATACTAGGTGTGTTTAAGAACCCTTTCTCCATTAAGGGGGAGTGTTAGAATTAATGGAGATTAGGTGACTATTGTTACGTAGTTATGATTGTGATTTTTTTGGTAATTCAGTTCGTATCATTCAGGGATTTGATTTACTATCCCTAACAAAGTGTATCTATTTATTATTGGAGTTTAATGTGAAGCCCAACCGCTGTATTTGCTTGTAGGAGCTCCTCGTGATCCACACCTGTGAGTTCTTCTTGTGTTGTTTGCCAGTTCATGTCTTCCATGTGCAAATGTTGACATTCAATTGGTGATGGAAGTAATGTGAAATCTGCTAAAATTTAGAGATCGAAAATTCAAATGCCCTGATTGAAAAAATGATAGAACATGATCCTATAGATTTGCTAAATTCATTAGTGGGGTGTTAGGTTGTGAATACTCGACCAGGATTGAGTGCTTTTAAGGAACTTGGACACCTTTTCGGTATTTCAAGTAGAATTTTTCATCTGTTTGTCTTGCCACGTCACTGTCATATACTGAGATGATAGCACAAACTACAATCTGTGCAGGCGTCCACAATGTGGAGAAATGATCCGGGACATCATTCAGGGGGATTATCAATTTACGCAGTCCACTTGTGTCAGTCAGGGTGAGCATCTTTTTAAACAAATGATGGGTTGATCTCTTTCCTTTAGCTGAGGGCGGACCACAGTAGTAGCTAAATGCAAGAACTGGAAGCTTGATTGTTCATTTTTCCAGCGAAAATTTGCAGGCAGTGGATTCTTTATTGTACGTAGCAGTGGAATATTGGTTGTACCTATTTCCACCGAAACTTTACAAGGGTTTCTACGGTTTCCATCAAAAATTTTACAAAACGTAAAGGATTTAAATTTTGATTGGACAATATTGCAAACATGAAGGCTTCAACGACACTTTCCCAGGGTTTTAGGGTTTAATGTTTCCATTTAAACCATGCAAAACGGAAAGGGTTTAAATCAGGATGTGTTACGATAGAAACTTTGCAAGATGAGCAGGTTTCACGTTGGACTAAGTGTTTGGACATAGAGAGGTGAGATCTTCTTGTTTTCGCTAGGTCGTGATGAGACAAAACTCCAAAACTCCAAAGTTATCCATATATTATAATCTTGTTATAATGGATATATCTCTTTATTTCGAATAGTAGTTTTTCCCATAATAAGTTTTAACAATTAATTATTTATTTTTAAGTTTTTTAAAAAGATATAAAATCTATATGATGAAATTTTAGTGGTTCGTATTTTTTATCATTATTTAATTGAATTAATTGATTGTTACTCTTCTGGAAAAAAATGTTGGAGATATTGACTTCTCAAATGAAGAATGGAATGTGCCTCTACAGCTGGGATAGGTTTAATATTTGGGGCCGGGTTTGTGTGGTGTTCTTCTTTTGAGTAATCTATTTGTTGTAATCTTTTCAATAACATGATTAGATTTTTATTTTGTCTTTTCATATACACCATTTGGTTTTTTATTTTTTCTTAATGCATATGGTTTAGTTTTCCATTCTTTATTAAACTATTTAGGTTTCCAATTTCACTTTTATGCACTTGGTTTGGCTTTGGCTTTCCATTTCCAGAAAAACAATTTAATTTTGATTTTCCATTTCTAACATCACTGATTGGAATCAAGATCCTTGTTGAAATAAAATAGAACATCTCCAACTCTTCAACCCTCTGATTTTGTGTTTCTAGTAAATGCTTTGTATTGTCCACCACGTCCTCTAAGATTTCATTCCACTCCTGAAGAGAATGATGAATTAAATCTAATCGTTGTTTTCTCTTTCGTGTTGTTAATTTCATATTAGTTAGTTGCAATTTTTGTAGAAAAGATTGTAATTCCTCTTCATTGCTTGAAGATTCAACATTCAAAGTTTTCATTTGGTCTTCTATGCAACCACAAGTACCATTAAACTCACTTTCTGGGTCTTAAGAACTACGGTTCCCTAATGAAAAAAATGACCTTCATATTTCTGTTTGCCTGATTCCACAAATGGCCATCGTCGAATTTTATTAGTAAATATCTAGGCCTTCAAAAGACTATTTTAATGTTTAGATCTCAGTTTTCTTTGACTTGGTATTCCCCTTTCTCTAACTCAATCAAATCAAGCTCAAGCTTTATCTACAGCTCTACGACTTACCTTTCCAAATTTCCATTTTGAAAACGCATATCGTTTTTTCAAATGATCCATGTTCTTTCTTTGGATTCACTCAACTTGAATTGCATTTCAATTTTTTCTACTTTCCTTGGATTTGCAACTTGAATTGCATTTCAATTTTTTCTACTTTAAATTGAACTAAAACTTTCTCATTTTCCAAAAAAGTCTCTTCAATTTTTTTCAGTATACGACCAATGAAGATAAGAATTTGTCCTTGTTTGTGTTCCATGCTTTCTTTGTCATTTGGTTTCCTTTGACAATCTCCTTAGTCTCTTGACTTTTGCTACAATTTATCATAGATTATATTTTATTATAGTGCAATAATTTATGTAATATGATTATAAAATTTCTGTAACCATCCAAATTCTTTATTAAAGATTTGAGAATAAGTTTATCATCTATTACACAAAAAGAAAAATTGTTCAAAATAGTTACACTTTAAGTGTAGTTTATATTGGAATTGAGCCTAAGTGATTAATATTAAAAACCCAAGGGACTATAAACCCAAGGGAATAACATTAAATCCTAGGCTTAATATTGAACACTAAGAATATAAACCCAATGACTAATATTAGAATCCCTAGGATCAATATTATATACCCAATAGATTAATAAACTCATTGGATCAATATTAAAAACCCGAGGGATTATAAACCTAAGGGAATAAAATTAAACTCTAGTAATATAAACCCTAAGATTAATATTATAAACCTTATCATCAATATTATAGACTCAAGAAATTAATACTATAAATCCAAGATATTAATAAACCCAAGGGATAAATATTATAAACCTAATGGATTATAAACTAAGGGAAATAATATTAAACCCAAGAGACTAGGATTATAAACATGATGGATTAATATTATAAATCATGGTTAACCATGATTGACTCTAGTTAATCATAGTTGGCCATGATTGACCATGGTTGAGTATTGATAACCATGGTTAACCATGGTTAATTTCATATTGAGACAATCTTTGTCACAATGTGACATTGTACCACGATTGATTTTCATATCGACAGGTTCTTTATCACAAACTCAAGAGATTAATATTATAAACCCTAAAATAAACATTAAACCCTAATGACTGACCATGAATGACCATGGTTGACCATGATTGACCATGGTTGATTTTCATATTGTGACAAAGAAATGTGACACTGAACCATGGTTGAACATGGTTGACCATAGTTGATTTTCATATTGAGACAATCTTTGTAACAATGTGACTGTGGACTATGGTTGACCATGATTGACCATGGTTGATTTTCATAATGAGACAATATTTGTCACAAACTCGAGGGATTAATATTATAAACCCAAGGGATATAAACCCTAAAATAACATTAAGCTCTAACAATAATATTATAAATCTTAGCATTAATATTATAAATCCAAGGGATTAATATTAAAAAATCCTTTCGATCAATAGTTTAAACCCAATACCTAGATGTGGGTGTCAATAGCGTTAATTAAAGTGATAAGATGGACCGTCGGTGGATAGGAGAGCCATATGGCTACCAACATCGTCCTGCGCGCCAACCTCAGACGAATTCATAACACATTGCAGAAGGCAATAAATGACCCCGAAAGCTGTGACACATTCATCTCCCTCATAGCCATGCCCCCTATAGATCGATTTGTAAATCCTTATCTTCTCCATGGTGTCTGCCCTCCGCAAGCTACTGAATCGTGTATTCACACTACGATCAGCAGTCGTTGTTGGATTCTTCCTTGCCTGGATCTTGGCAATGGTTTCCATTTCTCTCAATCTAGCCTCTGTATTTTAAACCAAGCCCCGACCTCCCCTGCTCACTCTCCGCGTCGCCATACCTCCAAATCCTCTGCTGTCAACTTACTTCATAATTCTGCTATGGCTCGCCTCAGGCATCACATGCACAGTAGGCCTGGAGGATTCATCCCCTTGTAGGCTTCGACCAACTCTGCCCTTGCTTCCCCGAACTCATCCATTGAGACGCTCAATCCTCTCAACTACCCCTCTCGGCGCTACTCGAATACACGAAGTGGCAGGGGTAGGAGAGATGGAGCAGTTCGCTCTGTGGATTTCCCTCTTCCTCCTTATCCCGCCCCTCACAACATTCAATTCTGCTTCCACAGTTCCTTAAATCGGCCTACAATCACTGCCACTGTCACAGTTTCCTTCGTGGAAGAGCCCGAGCAGCAAGCTCCTATTTATGGCCTCAACGACAAGCGGGGAGGCTCCAGGCTGCCGAGGAACCAACATCTGTGGCAAGAAGCAACAAAGTGAAGGCAGAATGGCTCTGTAGGACAAGGCTAAAGCTGGCAGTTCATCAGCTGAGGATGACAAGAATAATGGCACGAAGGCTTCGGGAAGCAGGTAGAACGACACTTCTGAGAGGCAGATGGGCACAGGTGGCAATGAGGAGGCTCCACCAACTCAGGGACGTGGCATGTCTGATGCGGATGATGACTGGTACCAATTTGCATGCAGGATTGAGGAGGAACCAGCCCCGGAGGAGCCACCGACTTAACACGTGGCCTCCAGCGAATGCATCTTGCTGCGAGGTGGATGTGTCTCTCTATCTTTTGGATATGTCTCTTTGTCTTTTTGGTTCTGGAACTGCATTTTCTCTTCGTCTTTTTGGAAAAACAATGTATACCCCGCTATGGTCTTTTTCTTTCTGGTTCAATGGATTGGTTTCCCCCATAATCGGGGTAGTCTTTATGGCTTCTTGGACTGGTTTTCCCTATGTAGGGGCAGTCCCAATCAAACAGTTTCAATTATTGATGATGATTGATGCTCAACAACTCTGAAGTCAAGCCTCTATGTAACCTTTTTTGTACCATATCAATAGAACAATATTACTTAAAAAAAAAATAGTTTAAACCTAATGAATTAATAAACCCATTGAATTAATATTAAAGACTCGATGGATTATAAACTCAAGGGAATAACATTAAGCCCTAACAACATAAACCCTAAAATTATAAAATTCAATATAATAAACTTTAAGATTAATATGACAAAATGCAATATTAGACCTCACTATTATAAATTATAAACTCAATATTAAAAGCCCTAATATTAAACCCCAATTTGGTAATTTCACAATCCGACTTTGAATAGATTCCAATATAATCTAACATTGTGACAATTGATTGTCAAATTAGTTGTCACACTGAGATAATGTTTGTCATAATGCAATGTTGGATAATTTGTTTACCATTCTAAAGCCACAATTTAAAACCCTAAAACAAAACACTAACTTATAAAACCAAATATAATAAACCCTAAGATTATTATTATAAGCCCAATATTAAAATACCCTAGTATTAAACCTAACTTTTGTAATGCAACAATGCGACATAGAACAAATTCCAATGTAATGTAACATTGCTATAATGATTGTTAGATTGATTTCCAGATTGAGACAATCTTTGTCACAATGTGATGTTGGATCACAGTTTACCATGATTGACCATGGTTAATTTTCATATTTATGCAATCTTTGTCACAATATGACATTGGACCATGGTTGACCATGATTCACCATCATTGCCCATGGTTAACCATGCTTGATTTTAATTTTTCATATTAAGATAATATTTGTCATAATTTGATGTTGGACCATGGTTGACCATGATTCACCATGATTTCCCATGGTTAACCATGCTTGATTTTCATATTAAGATAATCTTTGTCACAATGTGACGTTGGACCACGATTGACCACGATTGACCATGATTTACCATAAACAATTGATTTTCATATTAAAAACACAAACAAAAGATATAATACTGGAGATTAGGTTTTTCTTGTACAACACTACAAATAATATATATGACTTTTAGGTTTTATTTAGGCAACTATATGAAAAACTATTCAAACCATTATAAAAAGCCTTGTAAGCACAATAATTTTTGGCTGAAAATATTATTATCTATGAATAGAAATCAATGAGCTGAGCCCAATTAACATTATAGTACTGCATAAAAAACTAGCAACAACTACAGTCCTATAATTTTCCCTATTTGTTTCTCGATATGTTGTTGTAACAACAAATAACTAACGAACAGTAAAATATATCCAATTATATATGTACCTTCTGACATTTTAAACATATAACTAGTTCTAGAAAATCTAGACCCAAAACATACTCACATAAATAACCTTGCTAAATCAATAGAAATACTTAGAAAATGTAACGTTACAAAAATATATCTGTATGTTGGAAGAAACATTACATGCAGAATACAAATTATAGTTCTCATCCTCAATGGTGTTCAATAAATAGATAGCAAAAGGTAGCCGAAATATTGGGTTGATAATTTTCCACATAAAAATTACACGAAATCCATGTACCTTGATAATGGATCTGGTTACTGCTCACCTCTTTGCGCTATATATCGATCTTGATTTTCTTAGACAAAGGTGGGGTTATTAACCACATATAAAGAAACCATTTAAGGTTTAGTGTTTATACTGGAATCGATCACACTTTCAAAAAAATATATGAGAAATAACTACCAGGCACATATAAACTCATTTCTACAGATGTTTTGCTCGATTTCTAGTGTAATTTAGCCGACGATTTTGAAAGTAAAGGGAAATTAAGATTACAAAATATTATTTAGAGTTATCAAGTGACTTACAAAGGTTTCTGTTGTCCATTTCAACGCGATCCATCTATTGAACGTGATCAATCTATTCAATTGCACATGACTCTTTCATTGATGTTGAGGGTCCTGCGGAGTCAGAGAAGGAACGCACCAGGGAATTCGAAAGATGGCTGGTGGCTCGTCATGGCGGACGACTCTTCCACTTCCGATTTCCGACGGGCTTATAAATTAAATATTTGTATTACCATTCATAATAACACACAGAAATGGATCTACCACTTAACAAGCTTCCAGACGAAAGCATATTTCCAGCACATTAAAGCTATGGCATGATTTAAAAAGCCAACTAACCATCATCCACCAAAAAATTGGAATATATATGTTTTGGAGTAAGAAATTATTTTAATTATTATATTTTTATCATCCATAATAATGTTATTTTATATCTATATTTTAAAACAGTTTGATTCATTAGATAATTTAAATTGATTAACTTAATATTAATTTTAGAGCTTGACAACTCCAAGTGTATATTTCCTCTATTTAGTGTAGGGTTGGCATCTGAGGGTCAATGTTCTCTGCATCATCATTACTTTAAATGGGTAAATAAAAAAATTTAAAATTGAAAAGGTATGTAGTAAAAACACACTTTCCTTATCTTGCTACTAAAGAATCTAGGAAATATAGTGGGTGGGGAGGTCGACAAAAATCAGTCCCTCCACTAATTACAAAAGCTTGACATATAGTTTATAGTATTGCAAAGGTATGGTGACATGAGATAAAGGATAATGCCTTAATTCAGAAAGTCATCAATGGAAACTATTAAGACATGTATAATCTTCATCTTTCAGAGAAAGAAATTCAAATATGCATCTAATTGTTACTAATTTTGTAAGCCATCCATAAAAACTATTAACTCTGTGCACAATTTTCGTGCTTCGAGTTAAAAAAAAACCTTGTTAAATATGCAAGGAATAATCTTGAATTTTAGAAGTCATCAATTGAAAATATCAACCCTAGTCTACAACAATCATGCTTACAAAAAATAATGAGTTAAATAGGTCAGGAACAATCCCTTGATGAATGCACTAGAAAGTACTTTTCTACCCCCAACTTCCATCACAATCCAAATAGTGTGCTATCTAGAAACTATGAATATATGACTATGATGTATATGAACCACATTTATTAATGTGGTTGTGCTAGTTAGTAGTAAATTACATATGCAAAAAGTATCATTATTAAATCATGTGAGTTCTGAATATTCCATTGTGGTATCACACAATTCCATGAGTCATCACAAATGTGCTTTTGATAATAACATGAAAAGTAGCTCTGTGTTTAGGCCCTTGTTCTTCATTATTTGCTGGATCGATCAAATGAGTTTTTGGTATATGTATATGTATATATTGATGTTGTTGTAGATACCATTATGAGTTGTGTTATAAAGCTCCAATAAGTGGTATGGTTTTCATGTTTGTTATGTTGGTTATGTTTTGCAGTAATTCTTCATTGTAAATAATGCATCAAGATATGTTATTAAGTTCCATGGGTAATATAATTTGTTTTCAACATTTTTTCTATCATATGTGTAATTCGACATCGGGGATGGTGTTTCCCCAAGGGGGAGGGGTTTGTAACAACCCCTGGTTGATTTTCCATGTAAAGAAAATAAGACCAAGGTAATGGGATGCGTATTCCAAGCTGAATGTTGGGCAAAACATAATGATGGTGTCACTTGTGATTAATTAATGGATTTGGCAATTGGCAATGGAAATGTGGGAATAATTGATATTCTATTTATGAAATAAAGGAAAATAGGAGACAATGAAGGCAAAGAGACACAAATTTGCATGAGAGGGAAATAAAAAGAAAAAGGAAGGTAAATGAATAAAATAGAGGCCTCAATGATAAAAAAGCTTCTGAGATCAATTCATAGATTTTGCCAATTGATATTTTGACAATTTTGTGGTGGAGCTCTCATTTCATTCTCTCATTCTCTCACAATTTTGCACACTTAGAGTATTCTTGGAGGACTTTGGCATTCACTTGGATTTGGGGAAAGAATGCAAAGGAAAATAGGAAAGTGCAAGAGAATAGTTGGATCAATAACTACAGCTAGATTTCTTTGCAGGTAATAGGTTGCATGTGTGATTTACTTTTTGCTTTCTGGATGCATGGTATATGCATGTGTTTTTCTGGTTATGTTCTATCATTTGCATGTAGATTTTCTTGGATTGAAAATGATTTTAGCCTTGCCTTTCCATTTTATGGATAACCATGGTGTTGTGAGTTTTTCCACTTGATTGTTTTCTAATTAGTGCTCATAATTCCTTATGGCTCTGGGTTGAAACAAACTCTCTAGAAGCCTTTGAACAACTTGGGTTGAGTTACTAGTCCTGGAACCTAGGTTGGGACAAACACATTGGATCCCTTGGTGGGTTGTGTTACTAGTGCTTGGAGCCAGATTGTAAAAACGCTCTTAAGCCCTAGAAATCTATGGGTTGAGTTATTAGTTCTTGGAGCCCTGGAAAACTTAGGTAGAGAATGATCTGGTTGGTGTTAGTGATGTGCGACCATGAAGGTGGAAACACTGTGGTTTAGGGTTGAGGTGGTTTTTCCTCTGGAAGCCCTTGTTTGGTTTTGTATCGGTTATTCCACAAGATCCCACATTCATACTTGGAATATGACACATGGGTGATTGGGTGAAAGAGAGATTTGGTTTAGCCCAATCTATAACCAAGTGGTATTATGAAGTCCCTAACTTGGTTGGTATTTTGACATGTTAATACAAGTCATTTTCCTATTGTGATCTATGAGTATTTGTAGCAATCATGTTGGTGATATTATGTATGAGTTTCCATGGTTTCTATGTTGTTTACTTGACTATTATATGTTGGTTATATAATGAGTCTTATCTATGTATCTTGTCATGAATTTTTTAGTTATTGATTGGTCGATGAATGTATGGGATAATAAGCATTGTTGTAGCTATGTGGAGAGTGCATAGAGACTTCTTGATGTCTCTTAGATGAACCTCATGCGATTATTATTATATATACATTCATGATCTATATCTTACATGCTTTCCATGTGTTTGATGAAATTTCTATTGTGTTTTAGGAAGTCTAGGTCAAGTTCTTGATTTGAGTTTGAACTTTTAGCTTTTTCCTCATGTCAATAATGATTCTAGAAAGTCTTAGGAAATTATGGGTAATGATTTGGAGGTTAGCCTAGAATTGTGGCTAAGATCTTGGACCGCACCCTATAAACTTTGAAAGTTGGGTCATAATTGCATGGAGATAGTGTTGTGCATGTGGCTGGAGGCCTATAACTGCACCCAAGCCTTGTCATGCATGAATTTGGGAGTCTAACTCAATGAAAAATAGCCCCATCTTAGGGTTTGGTCACTTAGGGTGGTTCTTTGGCCTCTGAGTGTCCTGTAGCCATAAGGGATGTTGCGAGTTGTCAATTTGTGTTAGTTTATAGGCCCCACTTCCTCAACTAGATCTTGGAGGTCGGTTCATGTCACAGTAACCCTTCATCTCATGTTTACCATGGCATGCTAGTGAAATTGGGTAAGTGTGGGCACGGTTTGGCTACACATAAAAAAGAAAATGGAGGAATTGACATAAGACAAAAAATTCAAAAGCAAGAGGATATCAAAACCAAACAAGGGCTAATTCATTGAAAACACCAATTATGTTATAGCTATAAATGAATATCCATAAGGGGTTGTTTCTCCATTATATTTTCCCTAAATACCACTAAAGTTTATATGTATGCAAGTGTACAAATGTAAATAAATTAAAATCAACTAGATTCCTAAACATCCATAGGATCCATGCATGAGATCTCATGTAAATGGCTCCAAGAGATGGACCTAATTCCTAAAAGATTGGTGTAGGGTGTTGAGTTTGATGCCAGAGAACTAACTTCAACTTGAAGAACTTGCTCCTAGATATCATGATTCGATAGATATACACACATACACCAACAAACAAAGAAAATTTTCCTTCCATGGAGGGTAGATTAGCATAAACAAAACATACATGAACACATGATGCAAATATCATGTAAGGGAAATGAATTATGAACTTTCATTAATATTCAATGACAAATACATAAAGTGATATACCTTCCACATATGATATGACCTCTCCTCCAACTTGTAGTCTGGTCTCCTTATCCTAATACAATTGAACTCCCACGCTTTTGTATGGATCCTTTATATAAGCCCATTTCCTCTTGGTGAGATTGTATAAGTTCATTTTATCCTTTGGGAGAATGTATTTAGATACCTAGAGGCTTGAGAAGTTAGGAAACTTATACAATGATGGACCCCTAACCAACTCATGCACAAGTGGGTTGTAACACCCCACTTACATTTACCCACCTAAACATACTTATCAAGGTAAACATGAGTTGAGAGTTACTATGCATGACCCAACTTCCAAGATGCAGTTATGGAAATGGGGTTTAACTTGGGTTGGGGTGTTACAGAGTGGTATGAAATCATGGTTCATGATTTATGGGGTTTTGATGGCATTGTTCATGATTTATTTAGTTATAAATTAACCAATGTGTTGTTGTTATTGTGTAAAAGGTGTTGAAATAACATGTGGTAGAAACGATTCAATACTTGTAGTAGCTAGTGTGCAATCTTATTAATTGTAGTGATGATTTTTTTAAGTTACAGGACGTCACAAGTTAATATATGCATGTAGACATGCAGGGATCAATAAGTACAATCGATTTCATTTCATTAAAAAAATTCTTTTGTGGAGATTCAGAAGGTAAAACATTTTCCACATTGAGGGTAAATACCATTGATAAGGTGGCTAAAATTTCAGATATTGGTTCACAATATTTTAGGAATTATGATCTAAGGAAGATGACCCTCGTCAGTGACATCTTCCTGAATGCATTTTTAAACATGTCATGTTGGAATTTATGATATTGTTAGCTACCTATACCAATAGGTTTCATATTTCATGATTGGCAATGAAAAGGTCCAAATATGCTCTGCTTTGATGATGCAAAGATCACATATTTCCAAGAGAATACAATCTGTGCTTATAGCTTGATGTAGACTCAAATTTTGATGGATGGTCCAACAGCCTAATCTGGATCATGCCATGTTTTAAATATTCAGTTGTAGAATAGAGAAGGAAGTCTGTCCAAACTGTTTAATCTTGGCAGACAAGTAGTCTAGGTAGAGAAGAAAGGCTCCCAATTGCTTAATCTGGGACATGAAAGAAATAAGGGTAGAAGTAGATAGGAAAACAAAAAAAAAAGCCAAAGAAAAGAAAAGGCAAATAAGGGTTTGCAAGCCTAAGTGCACCCTCCAAGAAGAAACAAAAAATGCTAGACAAATAGACGGGTAGGCAGTTGGGGTTGCAGAAATGTCACTCCTACAAATGGAAGGTATGCTAGCCTTGTTCACAAAGCAAAACCAATGAAATTGAGAAGTCCTTCTTCTCCATCAGGTTGCAGCAAGCAAAGAAGCATGTCTAACTTCCGATTATTCCCCTCTCCATTCATTACTAACATCCCCTCATCAGTTGATATTCATGAAAGAATTGGTGGTTTTGGTGGTTCTTAGTCCCATTAGAAGCCACATTTCTTGTCTAAAACTCTTTTCATTTTGATCTACTCCTTAGGCTAAGTTCTTTTCAATAAACTTAGTTGTATCTCCCCTCATCCACTCCTTTCATTCATATTAACCATAACTTTATTATATAATTCCCCTATATTACCCTTTCCCTAGTATTATAACACCATGGTGTATAAATCCCAAACATTGTATAAATATCCCTCCCCTTGGCATTATAGCCATATGCCCTCTGTCAGGGATCAAAATGACATCTGGTCACTTTGATAAACCTAAGTCTAACCCCCCTCACCTCTTCCGAATTCATTTGGCCCCTTTAAAACCTTTATTTACCAAGAAAACCTTATAAAAATACCCATTTTACCCATACCCGCTCTGAATTGCAAAATTATATCAAAAACCCACTTTTGCCAATTATCCAAAGTGTCGGGGCCGCATTATTTTTCGTTGGAAAACATTACAAACACTATATTCCGAAGGTTTCCGCTGAGCACGTGCCCCAAAAATATATATTATTTTAATCTTCATCTCCGTCCCTATCATCCGATCAAGTCATCAACCCGTCGACCGTCCGATCGGGCGCTTTTGATCAGACGGCTATTATGAATATCGGGTTGGGCCCGAGGTCCGACGTTTAGCACCCGAGAAACTGTCAGAGGGTGACATCAGGCCTCTGCCACGCGTCGCCCTCACAGCTTCTCGGGTCGGCCTCTGACAAAACCATCTCCGTATTGTAAGCGGTCCGAGAAAACCATTACCGCTGTTCCGCTTACCACTTGTTTTTTCAGGCTTGCGTCACCCCCACGTCAGAACCACGTCACTACCACCTCGCCGTCGCATCGACTCCTCCGTCCACCTTCGCGCTGATATGGCCGCCACCTCATTATCCCCGTGAACCAATCGCATCCTGCCACATCACCCGGTGACGTCATGCTGACGTCATCCGACTCCGACCCCACCCGATGACGTCATGCTGACGTCATCCCAAAAACGCGCCAATATTGCCAAAATTCCTTATTTAGGCCAAAATGTCATGTTTTTTCCACTTTTGCAAAAGAAACTTCAGCTATTTCTGCATGCTGCTCACGTTCAAACCAGCGCCAACCTGCTAAAGCTAATTCCGAGACCGCCGGCGCCTCCATTGCACCTGCATTTGCAACTCTTACCGGCGAAATTACCAGGTATTCCTCAAAATCATTCCATGAGCCCGATTTTATCCATATTTCCTCAAGCAAGCTATTAAAAGACTGTAAAACACTGTTTTCACCATTAAATACACAGTGACTTGCACCCATTTTTAACCAGTGTAGTCATAAACCTCCGGCAGAGCCTCATTTGACAAAATTAAGCTGAATTCATAGCTAGTTCGCGCAGTCGTGAACTAGAGACTTCAATTGATCAGATTCACCACAGAAAATACTCCTGGTCAGTCCTGCTGTTGTTTCATCAATCCTTTAGACAGTATTTCAACTGCTGTTTATTCAATTTACCTTTTGTTTCTTACAATTCACTTCCATTGCAAGAAAACATTCCTCTCTGTTGTTCTGCCTGATTAAAACCAGTTCACCTACAGTTAAAAAGCTTCAGTAGCCATGGAGACACCAATAGCCTTGAATATCCAGCCTCTTAATGCCCCTCAAAGGGAGATAACATGGAAAGCCCTGGGAGATGTAGACTATCAGATGTTAGATTGGTTTCCCATGGGTTCTAAGTTCAATATCCATATGCTAAATGAATTGAAAGCTCAATACCTTAATGGAGTTGATATTTTGGGGATTTGGGACTCAAATTTGCCCATTTACAACCTCCCTCAAGTCAATGCCCTCCCAGAGTTGATCCACAAATGCCAGGAATGCTATGATCCTTGCCAGAGAGCTGTTCTCAATCCTACAGGCTCTGTTTTGTTCTTTATCACCCCAGAAACCATAAATGAGATGCTGCATTTCCATACTGCAAGGCCATTAACCCCTCTTTCCATGTCGGATTTAATAAAGAAGGGAAATAATCTTTCAAGTGCCCAGATTACCAAAATTAACTAGCTATTTGTGCAGCCAAGCTCTGAAACTATAAGTACTCCTCCTATTGTATATCACTACCTGAATGACCTGGGCAGAATGCTAGTAGATTTGATCAGCTATGTCCTGGGATACAAGGGAATTGAGGATGTGGATGGCACCATAATGGCAGAGCTATCCATGTTTTCTCCTGGAAAGCCTCCAGCTGTGCACTATGATTATGCCACCTATATTGCAGAAAAGATCCATGAACAGCTGATGAATCTACCAAGGGAAAGGGTGTTCAGATACACCTCATACATCTACCACCTGTTCTTGTTTTATCAGCCAGACAGTTTCTCCATTTCTCTCAAGAAACTTAATGCCAAGGGAAATCCAAGATCAGTTGTGTTTTGGACTTCAGTTTTCCATGATGTTTCTCAATCACCATACACATACTGTGAATTTATAGACCTGTTCATTCACCCAGCTATGACATTGCTGTATGGTGTTCCTCCTCCAAGGTTAACCGATGAAATGCAGAGAATTCTCCATCTCTCCAAATCCTACAGCATTGGTGATTGGTACTTTTACCAACACCACACAGTGATCATAGTATATGGCTGTGAATTGGACCCTTACAGGCTGCCAAGATATGTCCCAATGAGACTATTTGCCCTAGAATACTTCAGGCAATTTGGATATACTGACTTCCTCCATTTCCAAAGCAAAAACAAGAAGGTACAACTGAAGGTAAGGAGCCAGCTAGGCCCTTTTTTGTACAACAAAAGAGAGGAGGGATGGAAGGAGGCAGATATGATATTAGAGGGCTTCAAATTGCAAACCAGTTTCAAATGGTCACCCTATGACCGTAATCACTTTATTTCCCTCAGGAGGATAAAACACAAATTGGGTAACTATGCACATGTTAGGCTGCCTCATATTGAAAAGTATGCAAATTCTTTAGGCTGGAAAGAGGGCACTCTAGAAGAGCCAATCTCTAGAGAGCAGATACTAGAGAGAGAGGCTAGGAATTTGCAAAAAGAGGCTGACTTGGAAACTTGTGGACAGGTTTCCTTATCATATCAAAGGCAACTTGGAGCAGCTGCCTCTTCTTCAACAACACAGCAGCAAGCTGCCATGGACACCCAACAGACAGGCAGCAAAAGCAAAGGAAAGCAGGTGGAACAAGAGCAACCACCTCACATGACTCAAGACCAAACAGATAAAGAGATGGAGCAGCAAGGAACAATGCAGCAGCAGTAAGAGCAACAGCAACAACAGGGATGACAGCAAAAAGAAGGGCAACATGACATAGAGCAGCCCACACATCAAGAAGGGGCAGTTGAGGCCCCAAGTTTCACAGAACAGCAGGCACAAAATACGGTGCCTCCTAGGCAAGAAACATCAGTCGATGCATCAGTCCTCCAAACTCCACAAAAGGAGGATACTAGCAGAAAAAGGGACAGAGAGACTCCCTTGACCACATCAGAAAGTCAAGGTGAGAAAAGACAGAGATTGAACCCTTTTTCTGAAGAGGAAATGCCAACAGGGCAATCTCTGGGCATGAACCCACCTAGCAGGGAAGCATCTGCAAGTTCTTTCCAAGAGGAACAAAACAGAACTATGGGAGGAGAAGTCAGCTCCTCAAGCCAGCAGAGAGGGGGTGAACTAGGCATTAAGCAGCAATTCATTGAAATCAAGAAAAGGAATGAACCCATAAAAATACAGTTGTATAACCATCTGTTAAATATGGCTCCCACCAACCAGCAACGTCTAATGTCTGCATATGATGTCCAGGAGGGCAAGATGATCATGAGTCACTTCATGCCAACTACTTTGCAGCCAAAGTCCCCTTCAGATTACCTAAGGACCAATCTTGAGGTCCTGGCCAAGGACATCCACCCAATGGATAAAATTGAATTGCATAAACAAACAGGTGAGATGGTCTATGCTTCCTTGGCCGACAAAACATTAGATAACTACAGGCTAGAAAATAGCCTTAATAATACAGCTGCCCAACTTGAGTTGGAAAGGGCATCATCTCAAGCAAAGGACAACAGAATAAGGTCCTTAGAAGACATAATTATTGAGATTGGGCATGATCCCAAAGATATCAAGGGCATACAAGAAATATTAAAGTTGAGGGATACAGATATGGCAGCTTTGACAAGAAAGATCAAACTCCCAGCCACAATTCACCCTCAAAAAGATGAAGTGGCTCAACAAAGGCATGATAAAGATGCTACAGCTTTGCTGGTGTCTCTCTATAAACAGCTCATCCAGGCACAAGAAAAGCTGGGAGAATCAGAGGCTGCACAGGCAGCATTACAGGCAGCTTTGAAGCAAAGAGAAGAAGGTCAGACCTCCCAGCCTCCTCCTGAAGTGATAAATCTTGAGGAAACTGCTCCACCTACTGTTCCTCCTCCTCAACGGACAGAACAAGCAGCAACATCCACCTCAGCAGCACCACTAACAACAGAGCAGGCCCCAAGCCTGGACATGCAAAAGCTGAGGAATGAGATCCAGGCCTTGGAAGCACAAATGATAGAATTGAATGAGGCCAAGGAGAAGCTAGCGAAGGTCAATGAAAGATATGAGAAATCCAAGCAGTCTGTGGCAGAAAAGGGCAGGGAGATAAAAGCCCTTAAAGACAGGATCAAAGAGCTAGAAAATGAGCTCAAATTAGATAAGGTTGTGGCTGAGCTTAAAATAGTGCTGTGGGCTAACATTGGCCAATCTATTAATGAGAAATGGAAATATATTGAAACAATCCATGAGCAGTTGGACCTCATTCCAAAAGCACAGACTGAAATTCAGAGATCAAGAGGTGCTCTAAGTAATATGCCTGAAATTGCCACCAGGATGATTAATGTGCTCAACAATAGAACAAGTACTCAGTTGGTTGCCATGGGAATTTCAAACAGAACTGAGCACGTTCAGTTAATCAAGAGGGTTCTCACACTGAGAAACTTAGTGCAGACATTGGAGAGAAGAACCCAGGACATGCAGACTGAGGTAAACAGGTTTATGGAGAAATTTCAGGTGTTAGAAAACAGAGGGCTCCCTAGCTTACTGAACAGCGCAGGGAGACTGTTCACACATGACCAGTATGCCAAAAGGGTTAATACATTTGCCACTAGTCAGATCAACGAGAAGCCCAGCACCTCAAAAGAAACAGGGCCAACCACAGGACAGACTCTCTACAATAGAGTAGAAAGTTTATTTTTTATAATGAATGAAATCAAACACCTGTTTGAAGTGCCTCCCAATTTTTACAAATATACAGATGCATAGGAGACTATGGATGCAATTCTCAGGCATCAACTACCTACACTAGAATGGTGGACCAAGGCCATACAGACGATTTTATAAACAGGACGCCATTCAACAAATTTTGTTCATGAAAAATGCAAACTGTCATACACAGGACAGTTTAAAAGAATCAGCAGGCATTAAAGATTAAAGCTGAGCCGACTCAGCAGAAATTTCGGCCAACGAAGCAAGGTAGGAAGCTACAGGTGTCCAGGCCGAGAAGCTACAGCAGAGCAGCTCCAAAAGCGCATTTCTCAGCATTAATGCAGATCACTCTAACCGACTCAGTGGCCTCCAAAGGCCAAAATATCTTCTGACAAGCATAAAGATGCATTTACTTTGTATTCAATGATGTAATAAGTTTCTTATCTAAATATCTTGAAAAGTTGGTGAAGATATTTCATTTCTCAGATGACTCAACGCCTGAGATATTTTGTAATACTGTTTTGTATATATTTGCCCCTCGCACAAGCTTGCAAGGGTTGTTGTTGATCTCTCTTGAAGAAATTCTTATGCTGTAATCCTTTCAGAGTTTAATAAAGAAAGTGATGGAATTTCTCAAAGTTCTGAAGTGTTGAATGCGTTCTGGTGTCCGTTGAAAACTGCAGGATTCCTGTGTACTTCACAATACAATAAGTTTCTGTAACTCTCTTTGTTATGTGCTTTAATCTTTTACAATCCATATATGTTTCTAATTTCTAAGTGTTTTAGCAACAAAGAAAAAGAATAACCTTCAGGACTTATTCATGCAATACCCTGAGTTCAATCCGTGTTGTTAATGAATGTTTTCTTCAGCTATAACCTTGATAAGTGTAATTCTTAATTGCTGCACTTTCAGAATATATCTTTCACAGTGATCTTTGTTTCAGGAATTCAAGTTTGCTCCTGTGCAACATGTTTCACTTTCACATCACCAGCTTAATAGATAATTCTTAATTGCTTTCTGTTGGCTGACCATGCCTAACCACTTAAGTTTAAATTTGTTTGTTTGAAATACACAATAGGCCCTGCAGTCTGAGCATCATCACTCCAGCATTTTAAAGCATTTCACAGCTCTAGACTCCATTGCCCAATGTTATACTACTCTTTGAGCACTACATCTTAAGCCCTGAAAGAGGTCCTTCAACCAAAACATAAACCAAAACCTGAGCCTAATAGCTAGCCTAAAACACCATTAAAACAGAGACAAATCATAAAGAGAGAGCCCTCTCTGATTACAGTTTGGCTAGGAACTGTGATCCAAAGATTGGTTAGTGGTTACCCCGGCCGTATTCCCTTGGGAGTCATAGGGAACAACTTGGGTGTTAACAGATATAACTTATCTTCTGTCAGGATATAAAAGCTAAAAAAATGTATCCACATTGAGGGAAAGTACCGTTGATTGTGTTGTAAAAATTTCAGATATTGGGTCACAAGCAGAGGAGGCTGAGCCTTCTATATTCTCCTAAAATCAGGTCTCAAAGAAGTCATGTTGGAATTTCTATTATAATTTTTAATCTGGGCAATCTTATGAGTTGAAAATTTGTCCATCGTGATAAAAAATACCATTGATATTTTGGTAAACATTTCAAACATTTGGTTAGTATGTTTAAGGAGATATGACCAGTGGAAGTCAAGCTTCCTCAATGCTCCTAGAGTTGTGCACCAAATAGGATTGTGTTGGTAATTTTGTTATAAATTTTCATATATGAGGTTACAAAAATTGAAACTTGAACCATAGTGAGGGAAACTCCCACTGATCATATGGTTCAGTTTCAATATATTGTACTACTACATTTTAGAAGATATGCATTTAATAACTCACTATATTAGTTTGCATGCAAAATGTTTGATGAAATGCTTAGATGGTTGAATGATTCACTGCATACAAATTTTTTGATAAAATTCCCTAATGATTTGCTGTTTGTTGCTGGGGATAGTAATGTTGTGTAATAATATTGTTGTTGCTGATATATGCTTATTTGTATGTAAATAGTTTTTTATATTAGTTTTCATGTAAAGTGTTTGAAGAAATGCTTAAATGCGAATGTAATAGTATAGTGGTTGTTCGAAGAAAATGTAATAGGATGGTATTTGTTTGAAGAGAATGTTGTTTTGTGTATGGGATAGTATTTTTGTGTGAAAATATTGTTTTAGTTTATCTATGCCTATTTCCATACAAATAATTTGAAGAGTTTCATGCAAGGAATTTGAAAAGTTTCATGCAAGGAATTCAAAAAGTTGCGTGGAAAGGAATGAAAAAGTGGCATGATTATGTGGCATATTTTCAAGTGGAATAGCAAAAAAAATTTCTATTTAATCTCATGCAAAATGTATGAGAAATGAAAATCAAGTTTTGGAAAGTGCGGTTAAATTTAGTAGAGATTTGGAGATCCTGTTTCCATAATTGGACATTGGAGATTGAGCCATTAGAGCAGTTGCCTCCTTCTACCTTAGTGTGGACCATGGATAGTAAGGGGGCATGTTTACAAGTTGTTTGAATGTTTGATTAAGTGCATGATATGAGTATGTGCCTATAGTATTTCATGAAGGAATTATCTTGTTTTAATATGGTTGTACTAACATAATATGTTCTGAGACAATTGATATGCACTTTAGTGCAAGTGGGTCCTAGTTGTAGAACTATGACTAATGACTATGAGTTGATTACAGACTATGACATGGTTGTTAGTATTCGTAAATGATAATTTCAAATTAATAGACATGATGTCTATATCTTTAGAACGTGTGACTGAAATGTTTGAAGAGTTTCAGGGCAACATTTTTGGTATTATCGTGATAAGGTAACAATTGATTTGTTTATATAACTAACAACTGGGTGAATGTGATAACACATAATAAGACTCAATTGCAACAACGTAAAAAGGTAAAGGAAAGTATTTGGGTGAGAATTCCTTTGGCTACATTTGGAAACCACAATTCCAAATGAATGAGTGCTTTGCATGAATACATGATTTTTTCTTAACCTCTATTTTGTGTGACATTATGTGGATATGTGCTATGTTCAAGAAAATGTATTTGAAAATTTGTTATATTAAGGTTGATATTTTGAGATCATAGGTTCATTTATAGTATTGTAAAGGCATGAATAAAGGCATACAGTAATGTTGCATGAAGCAGGGAATCATAGGGAAAACAAGTCTGCCATAAAATTTGGAAGAAGGCTCGAGTTGAGCTTTTATTTATGAAACCTTGGAAGCACTTAAAAATCATGGGAGATTGAGTTATGGTGTTTGTTGGAAGTATTGTGTTTTTGGTGTTTCATTATTTATTTGTGCTTGAATTAAGATTTTGACTGTGACTAGTGCACGGCCATGCCACTTTGTTTGTGGTGTTGTATTGTTGTTTGATTTTCCTTGTTTTCTTTATATTTCCTTTTTGTTCTTATCTTTCATGTGTTTGAGGATCTTGGGATTTGGTTAGGGGAACAAGAAAGTTAATGGATATTTGGGAGAGCTGAGTGAAACCCAATAGGTAATATAATACCTGGATGAAGCCCGTTGCATGACTAAAGGGGAGCTGAAGACAATAATATGAGAGGAAGTTGGGCTAGTTGAGTCCATTGGGGTAAATGGACACTTGCAGGACAAGCATCAAAAAGGTAATCAAGAAAGGTAAGATAAATGGGTTTGAGGTATCATATTCCATGGTTAGGTTGGGAATTGTTGTTCTCAATATTATTTATGCGTTGCATGGATAAAGGAAGTTCTCTAAACCTTGACCTTATGAACACTAGTAATTATGTTGTGATCATGATTATATCTATATCTATATATCTATATCTATCTCTCTCTCTCTCTCTCTCTCTCTCTCTCTCTCTCTATATATATATATATATATATATATATATGAGTGTCATTATCTGACAGGATCGTTAGGGATCATTCTGGTGGAAGAATGATTGTTTTATGTAGGTGAATGTCATGAAAAGGTTCTTGGTTTATGAGGAATCAAGTGGGAAAGTAGCCTTGGAAGATCTATGACGTTAGTATCATCCGAATATGATTTGATATTATATGTTTAAAACTATGCCTATGATTATGTTATGGGCATGCGACGTTGAACGAGATATCAATGGCATGAAATAAATGGTATCTGCGACTTGATGGGACAAGCATGGATAATGAGAAATACCATAGATCCTAGATTTGGATTGTGGATGCATACAGTAAGGCGTGGGAAAGATACTAGAGGGAAGGTTGCCTATTAGATATGGTGTGGTCTATGGATGGGTAGTACTATTGTTTTGTACATGTTGTGTTGTGTACATGTGGTACTATGTCATGTGTATTATGTGGTCATTATATTGTGACATGTGTAGTCATTGTGTTGTACTATTTGTACATATATATGTTGTTTTATACACTATGTATGTGTATGCGTTATGAAGGGGATTGGTTATGGGAATCCCTAGAGGTTGTGGATTGGGACATGATCTCTAGAGCCTTGTAAAAACTTGGGTTCCTTGGAAACTATGGGTTCGATGATTGTAAGAAAATGGGTTTCCTGGAGGCTATGGATTGATATAGTTGTCCTTGGATCCCTGGTTAACTTGGGAAGAGACCAATATTGAGTTGCTGATAGTAAGGGTAGAGGAAGTATAATATATGGATAACCTTGTTGCTGATATTTATTGTAGAGGAAGTAGTCTTTGGATACCATTTGTTGTCACTCATTGCTCATTCACTGCTTTGCAAATGATCAGTTGTCCAGGATGCATAAGAACACTGAAGTGGAAGCCATTTCCTGAGCCAAAAAAGCTATCATAGCTTGACTAGACCCTCTCCATCAAATAATGCCTGAAATGAGCTTTCCAATGGTATATAGAAGTCCAAAAAATGACTCCTGGATAAGAAGTTAGAGTCTCTTGAAGATTTCCTTTAGAAAGCTCAGAAAACCAAACACATGGCTAAGTATGAGGGTATCCAGCAATCCTGCATCCCACAAATTGGTTGTCACAGTAGTCTCAAATTCACAAAAAGCTCCAAAACTTGTGG
Organism: Pinus tabuliformis; assembly: GCA_031772625.1. Classification (NCBI taxonomy): domain Eukaryota; kingdom Viridiplantae; phylum Streptophyta; class Pinopsida; order Pinales; family Pinaceae; genus Pinus; species Pinus tabuliformis. Next base: position 307,280,879 of record CM062806.1, on the reverse strand, counting down.
GGGTCTATCATGTGATATACTATGCAATCGTCAGGGAGGGTTGAAAATTAAATACAAAGGAAATGCATGAAAAACAGGGATGGGTGACCTGCCTTCTCTCTCCTCCACGTGGCAGTATCCCGCATTCTAATGACCCCACAATTCCTGCAGTCCCGCAAGTTCCCAGTGACCCCATAGTTCCCGCAATCTAGTAGGTTCTTGTAGTCCCATAGTGTTCTGCGTCTCGCATCTTGGCGACCCTGCAGTCGCGCAGATCGATAGGTTCTAAACATAAAAGGCCGTGTGGGGGTCAATCTTGCAATATGGGGTGACATCATCGGCGAAGGCCAGTAAACTAATTATAAAGGAAATGCATGAAAAAACAAAGGTCAGGTCGCCCCCTTCTCTCTCCTCCATCTGGCAAAACCCCATACCCCTACAATACCACATCCCGCATCCCATATTCCCGCAACCCCGCAACATCACGCAATATCACTGATTTGCGATCCAGTGCAAAATCGACGAGGAGGACCAAAATTATTTAAGAAAGGAAAGGTCTACAAAAAAGGGTCAGGCGTGCCTTTTTCTCTCTCCTCGAGCGGGTCACATGGCAGCATATGATTGCTCCTTAAAGTTGACATGGTAGTTGGTGTCATCACTGATGTGGCAATATGAAGGCTGATGTGTCAAGTATGGAGGACATGTGGCAGTATGGATGTTGACGTGGCAGGGGGCAAGTGTCACTCAATTTTGGATTTCATAGAGGTCCTATGGGGCCATTTCTGGGTGACACATGTCACCACTCATAGGGTGACATCTGGAAACAATGACGTCACTCCGCAGATTAACAATCGCAGGTGTTAAGGAGAGAAAATTAAGGAAAAGGGGATTTAGCACCAGGATGCGGGACTCTTATTGTGATAAAGAAAAGCACCCCAGATGTGATATTTTATAGGCCATGTCTAATAAAGGTTTCACATCCAAATTTTAGCTGATACGGTAAAATGGTGTCATTGAGGGTGATTCAGGTTATACAAGGAACAGGCCCCCACACAATCGTTGATAGCCTCAGTGCCCAAAGTGTTAGGCCCCCGATTCCAGCCCCCGGTCATATGCAGAAAATCACCCAAGGGGATATAATCAAGGGGGCTAAGGGGGAAATCAAAAAAGCACCCTTTCGCCTATTTTAGAGGTAAAAATATTGAGCCCGATAATTCTCTATTGAACTATAATATGCAACCCCATGCCAGATCAGGGCATTGATTGTGTTCTACAGGAATTTAATGGCAGAAATGACAAGGTCGACGCCGAAAGAAGTTGGAGCAGTAAATTACGAAGAGGGAACATTCAAATCCAAGTTCAGGTAGACTCAGAAATGGCTCTTTGAGACCCGCTTCCAAGGTCAACCTCGAAGGCACTAAAGGTAGAAATGACAAGAGTTAGCTAAGGGACACCAAAGACCATACTGTGAATTAGATGCAGCCAGATGCTGAAGTAATTACAGGAATAGGCGGAGAGATATTGCATTAATGTTTCATTTTTTTTTATCTTGTGATGTGTTTTCCTTTATGAGGAAATTGCTATTTTTGTGATTTTTTTGGACACAAAGCCTTCTCTGGCCGAGAAAGCAAGATAATATGGAAACTGAGACTCGGCCCAGGGATATTTTGTATTGTATCATGATTGATAATGCACCCCCTCTTCTTGTAAATATGGGGTAGAAACACTGAATACATGATTTTGAAATCTGAAAATAAAGTCAGATATTTTTGTGAAAATTGTATCACTTAGTCACATAGATCTTGCAGAATATCACAGGAGTAGTGGTGATTCCTCCTTTGAAGTATTACAGTGTGTTATTTCCTATTTTCATCCATTTTGTCTATTTTCTTATTCGAATTCATGTAACAATAGATGCTAGAATATTTCATACTTGCCTAAGATTCATTTGCATTAAGATGTTAATGCACATGCCTATTTGATGGGTTGAAATTATATCTTTAAACTGCACTACATGAATCATAGCATCCAATTTCTTTTATGTTCATTATATCTACCTGTAACTCAAATAATTGCAGCAAATATCATGGTTTTAGGCTCTATGTTTTTATTATAGAATTCTTGGTACTTTGAGCTCTACATTTTCTTCCCTAATTTATTCCACGAAGCTGGTTAAACTGTAAGCCTTTCAAGTGCTCGGCATCCACTATTTTCTGTTATATTTCTAGGAACTTTGTATGTGTAGAAATACCGAAATTCGTAACATGCATCTTTGGATGAAATAACTAACTGATGCCTCTTATATATGTGTATAGAACATGGGTGATGTATCCTCCTTCTTGAGAATCATTTGAGACACAACGATTTAGATGTACCCAGGCACTAGTCTTGTAAGCAATCCGAGGTTTTCTCTGGGAGTGACAACACCATTGTTGTTGATATTGAGGGTAAAGCCGATATAGACTTTGGACACCCTTATTATTAATATTGAGGGAGGAGGTGATGTAGTCTATGGATTCCCTTTTTGTTGATATTGAGGGAGGAGGTGGTGTTATCTTTGGATTACCTTTCTTCCTTGGTGATGAGAAGGTACTGGGTGCTTGACGGGTTTGGAAACTGATCCAATGTGTGTACATGGTAAAATACAAGAGAAGGCATTGAGTTCTTTTCGGGTTTTGAAACTGATTTAGTGTGTGTATGGAAAGAAAAAAAAAACAAAGGAAAAAGAAAAGAACAACTTAAATATAAGCATCAGTATATCATTACAGTTTTTAATTTCAAAATTATGCACATAATTTAGGATTCTGATTTATAATGGTTGAGTTTTGAGCTAACCAGATGTGATACTTCTATATATGATTATTTGATAAAGAAGATAATTTTTCTTGTTATGATAGGAATTACATAAAATTGCAAGTGTACATTATTCATGAGCTATCAATGATGTATGATTTGAATTTATTACAAATCCTTTTAATTCTAATGAAAATGACGTTCTTGGTATAAGAAAGCATGGAAATTCCCAATTGGGTGGTTGGAACTAGCTACAATAGTGTTAGAAGCAACAAAAGGAATTGGAAAATGCAACAATATGTTGCTAAAGGAATTTAGTAGTAGGGCCAATGTGGGACATTGGTACCCAATAATGTCCATTGATTTCCATAAGCATGTTATGACCAACATGATGGTTTTTAGGTAGGGATATACCTTGGTTTTTTGGACATTCTGATGCAAGGAAACCTTTCCAAGGGATGGATTGCCCCAGGGACTAGAAATTAAAGAAGCGAATGTTGGGAAAGTTGGAAGGTGAGTGACTACACAGAGGGGGGTGACAAGATTTCCTTAGGGATAGGGAAGAAGAGAAGAGAAGGATGGGGGATATTATTTTTTCATCATTAACATTGCCATATGGAATCAAAAGAATATTGGGAGTGTGATCGAGAACAATGTGTTAGTAACTGTTCACTAAGATAACAAGTAGCCCAAGGATTTTAGTGCTCAAATTTGCAAGAAGGATTTTATTTTGGCTGTATATTATGTACTTCCTGGGAAGGAGGTGAATCCTTGTACTATTTTGAGGGTGGAGGTGAGAGCCTTTGGACTCCCTTGTCATTGATGCAGACATCATATCCTTTTATTTTCCAGATAAAGGGAATGTGAATATGTATATATGTGTATATTATTATAAATGTTGTATCAAGTTGTGTTTATAAAGCTATATAAACAATATGTGTATTTTCTAGTTGAAGAAAATGTTCATAGGCATGTATGTGTTTGTGATTGTAAATATTTCATCAAACTGGGTTTATAAAGCTCCATACGAAATATTGTTTTCTAGTCACAAGCCTCATAGAACACTGAGGAAAGTGTTCCCCAAGGGAGATGAGTTTGTAAAAAACTCGGGTTAAGTGTCCATGTAAATAAAGGAAGATCATAAAAGGCCAAAAATCAAATCAAGGTCATGGGACACATTTTCCAAAATGAATGGAGGGGAAAACATCACATTCGAGGTCACAGGTGGATAATTATGTGCTATGGAAATTTGTATTAGCATTGACAAGAGGAAAAAGGAAATAAATGGTAATTAATTCAAGGAATAAAGGAAAACAGGAGAAAATGAAGATGAAGATAAACGAACATGTATGTAAAGGAAAATTAAAAGAAAAAGGAAAAGGAAATAAAGATAAATGAGACATCAAGGATAAAAAGGAACCTGAGAAATAGTTGACATATTTTTCTCAACATTTGATCAATTTTTGAAATTGAACTCCAAGAGGAGAAGAAGGACACAAACAAACAAGAGAGAAATGGAAAAGAAATGTAAAACAAAGGGAGCACAAGATGAAGTTTGGAGAATAGAAAGTAAGGGAAAAACATAGTTATGAATTGTAGGTAACAATGTGCATGCGGGATTTAGCATGCATGTTTTTTATTGATGGTGCATGCATTGGTTTATGGTTTATGTTTTTTTTCATTGGCATGAGATTCTCCTAGATTGATAATGGTTTACAACCTTACCTTTGTGATTCCCTAGATAGTCATGATGTAATGGGTTCCTTCTTTTGGTTAAGCTTTGGATGGTTGGTAGATTTCAGATCCTAGTTGAGGTGGTCTTAGGATAATTCCCAAGGGTTGAGGGCGGAGATGGGCTTTCTCCTAGAACTCTTGAAAAGTTTGTGGAGACAGGAAAATTCCTCTCAATATGGTGAAGAAATTCTAAGGCATCCAATCTTGTGTAGTTTTGGTGATTTCTATACCAGTTTAGGTTAAATCATTGTTGTTGAGGGTTGAGGTGGCTTAGCCTCTAGAAGCCCTAGTTGGTTCTGTTTTGGTTTATCCCATGTGATCCCACATTGATGCTTGGAATATGGCATGGGGGTGATTGGGTTGAAAGAAATATTTGTTTTAGTCCCAATCTATGGCCAGGTGGTATGTGGAAGTCCCTAACTTGATTGGATTTTTCATATGTTATTATGTTTCTTGATTCTTATTGAGGTTAATAAGCACAAGTACTAGTTTAATTTACGATTTTGTGATTGGTTTCTCATGTTTCCATTCTTGTTAAATGTTGGTTAAATGCATGGTATATTTCTCATGATGTGATGTTCTCTTATATTGGATTCATTCCATGGTTTGATGAGATCTTGATTACTTGATATGAATGTATGAGCTAATGCATCTTGTTGCAGCTAGTAAGAAAGGGCAGTAAGCCTTCTTAATGAACATCTCATTAAACTAATGAAAACAATGAAAAAATAATGCATCCATGACTTATAGGTACCATAGTCACAAGGTGTTTGTAAAAGGGAATAACATGTGCAGGGAAAGTTGGACCCCATTTTGGTAAGTAAGATTAGGTTGGTAAATCTTTACCCTGTTAATTATATTTACCCTCGTAAGTATGTCTAGGTTGGTAAATTTGAGGTGGGGTTTTATATGGGTGAAGTTGATCTCCTTGGGAATGACGAAATATAGAAACCTTTTTCTCAATTATGAGCTTTGTCTCAATTGTCTCAATTATTAGATTATTAATCTCATAATTATAAAATTTTGACAAGTTTATGAGAAATTACACAATTATGTAATTCTACCCTTTAATAACGGAAGAGATCCCACCTAAGTAAAAACAAAGATGAAATGGGATGAGTTTTAGACAACAAATGAGGTAAGTTGAACTTGGGTTTCTCTCATTATAGCGGAGTGGCAAATAGGTTTATAACAGGAGGAATTTGTCCACTTCCAAAGGAAAATCCCGATAGAGGGATAAAAATACTTTTCATAGAAGGCATAGCTGAGGGAATGGAAGATGAAAAGGAACATGGGATTGAGGAAATCCCAACTAATGTCGTCATAAACGAAAAAGCACCTGTAATAGGGGAAAGAGGTTGGGTGCCCCCACTCGAGCCAGGAGAGGAGGTACAGATAGTATCTACTATGTTGGGTGTAGAAGTAGTTGTAGTAGAGAAGGAACACATTCCTCCACCAACTGTAGAAGAAAGAAATGTAAAATGACAGTATCAGTAGTTGTACTAGTTCCATTAACATTGGCCATATCAAAAGAAGGAGTTTTTGGAGGAATTATATGAACTCGGGTACCCATGTAAGATATAAGATACTGAAGATTCCCTCTAAAAGGATATAAATCAAGCCCATAAGGCTATGGGATATCTTCTACCTCAACCTGATCTTCAGAAGAGTCTGACTGAAAAGGTACCCTAGTAGCGAATGGAACGTTTCCATCCAAATATCAAAGAAACCCTACTCTTTGAGCTTTTCCTCTAGAGTAGATGACTGTAGTGGAGGATTTGTCTTCGTTGTATTATTTGAATTGGTTCAAAAGAATCAATAAATTCCTACGCAGGCCTCCAAGGTGAAGGTCAAGAACTCACAGGTGAGAGCCCAAAAAGGCTCCTAGATCAGTGAGTGGGTCAATAAGCTACCTTCTACCAATAAAAATATATAAATGACAAAATATACTAAAGAAGGTTAGCAACACAAATCACTCATTATAAAAGTCCTAAATATATAGACAAGCAAATGAAATTTAGGTACTTGTACTCTGAGTGATTAGGGAGGGACACCAAAATACAAAAATGGATATGTTTGCAATATTATTGCTTGGTTGGAATTAATGTCAACCTTTAGATGACATGCTTTGGATTGTTGGTGTGCTTCTATTGTCACATTGCCTAATGTAGGTGTCTAATAGTTGTGTTTGACTTGATTTCTGGTGAATCATGGTTGTAGGTGTTTAAATGATGTTGCAAATGGTTTGGGGTATTTGTTAAAGATTTAAATATTTCCCTATATATAATATTGTAGGCAAATATTCTAGTTTGAGTATTCATATGTATAGAATGTAGGTGAATATTCAATAAAATACATGTAATTTGTTATTAAAATTGGTAAGATTTTGTCAAATATCATCCATTTAATCATAATTATCTAAAAAAACTAGGTGAATTTTTAACCAAATAGGTGAATATTTTTTTCAAAAAATGTCCAAAAAACAGGCCATTTGCAATCCCTAAAATTTTCGCTAAAATGGCTAGAATGGTGCTACAGGTCATTGACAAGTTGCTTCTAGAAGTTTTTATGTAGTGGTTGTATATCTAGGAGAAATAAAACAATGTTTTGATTATTAACAACAACTGTCATTGTATTTCCTTTTCATGCCCATAACACTAGGCTAAGCTTCACAATATTGCTTCATCCTACCCCTGGAACTTGACTTTATATTTCTATTATGTGCCCACAACACTGCATGTAGGTTGGGAAATAAAAAACCATATGAGACATGGTATTTGGTGTAAAAGGTGAAATGTTTACAAATTCCTATTTGATATGGTAATCAAGAGAAATGGAATGTAATTAGTATGTTGATTTTGTCTAGTTTCACTAGGAAAAAGGTCATCATAGATATAATATGTCATTGTTGGCGATCATTTTATCTTCTACGGATCATGAAGCTAGATATTACGCATGTAGAAGTGATCAAATTTGGGGCTAATGTTGCAGAGGTTTAGTACATCACTATAGATGCCATGAATCTTGCCTTGTATTACAATACAATTGATTTTTGTGTTTTATGGCCAACTGAGGGTTTACACTATTGCCCTTAGGCTATGACTATGTGAGTTTTTTGTGTTGTTGATTTTGTTGATTGCCGGAGGGTTGTTGTTGGTTTATTATTGTAGAAGAAGACCTATTATGAAAGTGAACGAAATCATGGTTGATTGTGTTTGAGAATGTTGGGGCCTTCAACAAGTGGTGCCTTCCTAAGATAGGGAGTTGGGGATTCCTCGATGATAGTGGCCAGTGAATTATTATTGAGGATATTGGGTCCTTCAGCAAGTGGTGGCTTGCTAAGTCATGGAGTTGGGTATTCCTAGATGGTAGTGTCCAGTGAATCGATATTGAAGAGTTTGGGGCCTTTTGGAAGTGGTGGCTTTCTAGGAGAGGGAGATGGGGCTTTCTAACTAGTAGTGGCCAACAAATTGATATTGAGGAGGTTGGGGCCCCTGATAATTCGTGTCTTGCGAAGATAGGGAGTTGTTACTTCCAATTTGTAGTGCCCTACAAAGTTGAAATAGAGGGATTTATGGTATCCTAGCTAGTTGGGGCCAACAAATATATGTTGAGAGAGTGATTGCTCCTAGCTAGTGGTGGATAGAAATTTGATGTAAAAGAAAATATTAAAATTAATAAGAAGAAGACAAGCAAAGTAACAGTGTGTCGGTTTCCCTTCCCTTGAGGGTTTCCACCTAAAATCTATGGTGTCTGTTTGTGTTTCTTTTTATGTTGTATTTTGAAGTTCCATGAATGTTTAGAATTTGTGTTCATTTACTATGTTTTTGGTTATCTAAGTGTTTAATTGAATGACTAATTTTCTAGTAATAATTGGTTATGATAATTTAATAAATGTTATATTGATTAACCCCCCCCATCAATAAAATTATTCCAATAATAGCTAAATGGTGTTCTGAAGGTAATATTAGGATGATGAGGTCCCAAGTCCTATGAACAATAGTAATGAAAACAATTATGCTAATCCCCTGATAATATCCTTTACTATTGCAACTACCCTCACTTTGAGGGGAAACCTCCAAAAGTACTATGACAATGATACAACATGGTGAGTATCACCAATAGGTACATTATAAGGATCATCATGCCATCCACTAGCTTTAGAATTATCTCGTTCTCACATTTATTTACAATTTTTGTTATATTATGCTTAGTGAGAATAGTAAAATATGTTTTCTATGTCATGTGGCCTAATATGGTTTAATTGCAGGAAATAGAGCATTTTTAGATGATTTCTATGTAGGTGCTCAAAGTAGACATTAGCAAGAGATTATAGAGGGTTGTCCACCTCTTTAACTCCTTTAATTAGCCCAAGATCACAATACTCTGTCCCATCAGCTCGAGGTCATTAGAAGCCAAGAAAGTGCAGTTAATGAGGAACAAGATCCACCATTTTGATGTTGTGGGAGAAAAATATTTCTATTTTATAGGGAGATTCTAGTAGCTACCCTCTTGTATAAATAATCATGTAAAAGAGCTCATTAGGATTCGAGTTTTCTTTTCACCTAGGTAGCACTATTATTTTTTATTTTTATGTGATGTATTAGACATTGATGTAATGATAATGAGAGGCTAATTATTGGTTCATCAATGAGTTAGTTCCAAAGGGTCGAGGTTCCTGGGTTTCGGCCCAAACCCAGTGGCATAGGTCCCTCTTATGTATTTGTATCTCTTTTTAGTTCAGAGTGCTTATTACTTTCTTGCATTTCGTTAGAGAGTAATCCAACAAATTTTTTTTATTGCAACCCCAACATCCTCTGTCTCACGGGAGCATGAATACAAGGATTACAACCATAGTCTCAAATTATTATGTTGATGATTTCTTGGAAGCATATTTATGTTGGTCACCGTGTTTTTTTGTGCTTACTGTAGCTTAGGATTTGATTTATTGATAAAATCAGAGTTTTGTCATATATTAGATAACATTTAAATTCAACTCATCTTTTCCACTATTAGTTGTTTCATTTTGTCAATGATAAATGGGTATATTCGTGTAATGATTTTCTGGTTGTTTGGATCTGTAGACAAGGGCACCTTCACAACCTTCAACTTGGACTTCCTTTGCTTCTTATGAAACCCAACCCTTGTCCTAAAATTTATGTTCATGGGATCATTTTCCTAGACCATTGAGAGTATCTCTCCTAGTCCAAAAAATGCCTTCAAAAGCCTCTGAGCTTGGCTAGGGGATCTGGCCAACCTTCAATTATCTACCTCAACTTCCATTCACCTTTCTGTACCCTGAAGCTATCATTTCCACCTCCTAAACCTTCTCGGCATCCTTCCTGTAGCATTACAGGCTCTCCATTAGAAATGCAAGGCACATGTAGTAGCATGTAGCTTCACTAGTTTTGACCTTTGCTACACTTTTGACTTATTCTAGAAGTATGTTGACCCCCAGCTATATCTCCATGATTAAGGGAAGTTCCTAGACCACTCCATAACCTCCTTTTCCTTCACTGTAAAAAATAATACTTTTAGTTTACTTATCAAAGATTTGGTACAAATAGAACATTGATTTATATGCAAGTGTGAGCTAGTTAGATGCTACATAGAATATTGAGTTATGGTTTGATAGGTTAGCTTCTTGTGTAAAAGTAGATTTGGTAACTAGACGGTTGATTCAAAGATAATGTAGTTTCCTTTTTGGAAGTATCGTAGCTCTTTTATTTTCATGAATTGATTCAATAGTGTTTTTAGGTTAAACTTAATAGCATTTCCATTTTGATAGTTAGAGGTAGCTTCTAAATTACATCTTCAGTAGCTAGTTTTCATTCTAATTCAGTAGGAGGAATGGTCTTGGAGAACTATTGAGAAAGTGTACTAGTTGAGGGTGGCATGAGTAGAATCCCATATACTATGCATATAACACTGTCTCCCCGAAGTTTGTATCAATCCCAAGTTGATAAATAGAGTTGAAGAGCCCTTGGGAGTTGCAACACTCTTGGTGTAATATGAGGGATCATCACATTTTAGCATCGTTGTCGGGGAAGTGTCTAGGTAGATGTTATTTCTTCTTAAGAATTATTTTTTTTCTTTTCATACAACTTTGAAAAAGTAAAATAAAATAAAAAAGAGAAATTTTTCTTTCATGTCTCGTAAGAGTAGAGATACTCAAGGAAAATTCTCACCAAACACCCGCACACCCTCAAGCAGTCAACCTTCACTCTTCTTCAATGACTGTCTGCTTCCCTCTCTAACTATAGGGGAGTTAGAAGATCCTCTAGGTGAGAAACCTAAGATCTTTGAAGAACCTATTGGGGAATAAGAAGAACCGACTTCACCTACCCAACCTATGGCTAAAAATAGGAACAATGAGGTTTTCCCTATCAGAGAGACTAATGGAGAGGCTAGAATGAAGAATGGAAGCCATACTGCCCTTCCACACTTCCATGGCTTAACCTCTGAGGATCATGATACCTTAATGTTTGAATTTTCTATTTTCTATAGGACCTATGACTATTCCTACAATTACCAAAAGTTGAGTTTATTCCCCTCTACCCTTAAGGATGTAGCCTTGCGCTGGTTTATGGGTATGCCTGGTGGTAGCAACACTACTTGGCCTCAAATGAAAAAGGGATTTAATGACAAGTACATGGAATCCTGTAGGTCCAAAAAAAACAAGGAATAAATATTTATAATGACTCTTGGACTTGATGAATCCTTAGAAGACTATGAGGAGAGATTTCAACTCAGTTATAGGAGGGTTAGATGCAACCTTGATCTTGAATCTATCAAGCTAGTTCTTCTCTGAGGGATCAAGGAAGAGATGTTGGAGACCCTCAACATGTTGTCTAGGTGAGATATCTATTGGTTATCCTATGATGACATTAAAACTGTGTTCAAGAATCACTCTAAGGTTGCTAGCAAGAAGGGTAGAGCTAGTCAAGGCTTGGTCAATTCCTCTCCTTCTACAACATCCATCATGAATGAGATTGAGAACATGTTGGAGGACTTTAAAAGTGAAATTTTGTATACCTTTTCTTTACAAATGGATACCGTGAAGATCAAGATGAAACAAGAGGAAGCAGAGATAGCCCTAGCTCTTTTCTACTCTAAATGCACTAGAAGGCACCGTACAAATAAATGCCCATTAAATGTCATAGAGATATGCTAAGTGTGTGAGGAAAACCATGCCACAGATAAATTCCCTTCTTTCCTTGGTTTAAAAGTTGTATACCAAGAAAAAGAAGGTGGGGTTGAGAAACTATACTTTATAAATCAAAGGAGGCCTCAAGGATCTCAGCCATACTGATAGGGCATGCAAGGTGTATCTTACTCTTATTATGATCCCAGCCAAAATGCACCCTTCAGACCATGGTCATATTTCACTCATCTATCATAGTCCACACCTCCTTCTTGGCCTTATGCTCCACAATATTCTCCTCAACCTGTCAATCAACTATTTTAGCCATATCGTCCCCAACCTCCTAAATGGAACAACCCATAACAAGGTGGAGGCCTTAACTCAAACAACCTCCTACTCTATTTCCTCCGCCTCAGCCTCAACTACAACGCACTCATCCTTCTCCACCCAAGAAACCTTAGATTCCTACTCAACCTAATCCGAACCTGAATAACAAGCAAACACAACAGGTCTATAGTGGAGAGTCATCTTACCCTATGTATGTTGTCGAGGTCCAAGAGATCAACCTTAGGTCTAAAAGAGTGCTTCAAGATAACCATCCTCCATCTCCACCTGAATAAGTTGAAGATGAAAAGGGAGATAGTAACCCTCAAGTAAATCCACCTCCTTTTCCTAAAACATTGATCCACCCTAGCCAACACACCCTAGAAGAGATTGAACTTTTGGGAAATTGAAGAGTTTGTTTGTTAAAATAGCCCTTATCCGGGCTATTAGGGATGTTATGATCTATAATACACTTATCAATTAGAAATGTTTCAAGCACCCTGAGATAAGAAAAAGGACACCCCCACCATCAATGTTATTGGTAAATTATCTGATTTGATGTTGGGGAGAGTGGTTTGTCCTAGCTATTTAGATCCTAGAAGTCTAGTAGTGGATGTGCACATTGATGGCATCATTATCCCTCATATCATGATTCATCTTGGGACTACCATCAATGTGATGATTAAATAAAGCATGATAAAGATTAGATAGATCTATAGTAGCTCCTAAGGGAGTTGTTGAGGATGTCATGGTATCCATTGACTCTTCAAAGTTTCCTATTGAATTCTTGGTTCTCTAGACCAAAACCAAGTTCAATGGCTATCCTCACATCTTGGGAAGGCCATAGTTAGCCACAGTTCATTCTTACATTAGTTGCGGGGCTAGGAACATGACCATTAAAAATGGACATTTTTCTAAACAATTAGTATTGTATCCTCCTTCTCATCCATCCATTGAACATGACTTACCCTTGTGGCTAGTGGAGGAGGAAGACAAAGAAGTGTATCATACACATCCTATGCAATCTATACCCTAGATGTTGTTATAGGAGGGGGGAAACCTGATGAAGATGACCTCATCGACAAAATCCTTCAAAACCAACCCCTAAATACCATGCCTCTTGATGAGCTAATGAAAGAATATAATAGTACTCTTTGGACTTAATTATTCTCAGTTGACCCAAGCCCTATCCATGTCAAATTTGTAGAATTTGGCCCATATAGAACCTTGAAGATTAACCCCTATCTCTCGTCCAACCAAGAAGATCAATTGTGCAAGATGCTTAGAAAGCACTTAGTTTCCTTTTCCTGGAACTATAAATAAACGAAGTGGGTGCATCTATCAGTTTGTACTCATCACATATACATCAAGAAGGGATGTAAACATGTGTGCCAACCTTAGAGGAGAATTAACCCAACCCTCAAAGACATATTAAGGGAAGAGTTAAAAAAGTTGTTGCATGCAGGGTTCATATACCCCATATGAGATAGTGAGTGGGTATCCCCTCTAGTAGTAGTCCCAATGAATAACGGTAAGTGGAGGATCTGTTTGGATTACAAAGAACTAAACAAGGGCACAAATAAAGACCATTTCCATTTTCCTTGCATTGATCAAGTTTTAGATGGTCTTGCAGGGAAGAAGTTATTCTATTTCCTTAATGGATTTAGAGGTTAAAATCAGATCCATATCAGCCATGAGGATAAAGAAAAGACTACATTCACATGTCCTTGGGATACCTTTACTTATAGGGTCCTCCCATTCGGTCTACGCAATTCCCCTACCACTTTGAAAAGGGAAGTTCTAAGCATCTTTGTTGAGCTTGTCCATGAATCTATGGAGATCTACATGTATGATTTCACTCCCTATGGGTGTGAATTCCTCGCGAGTCTCTCTAATCTAGGTAAAGTCCTCAAAAAATGCATTGAAATGAGCCTCTTTCTGAGTCTCGATAAGTGTGAATTCTTAATGAATGTAGGCACTGTCCTTGGCATTTCAATATCTCAGGAAGGGATACTAGTGGACCCAAACAATATTGCCATAATAAGAGGGGTCCCTACTCCTCAAAAGAAGAGGAATGTTAGGATTTTCATGGAATTAATTGGATATTATAGGAGGTTTATCAAGGACTTTAGTAAAGTGTCTTAACCATTGTTTGGATTACTTTCCAAGGACTCGGCATTCTATCAAACAAGTAACTGGCAAGAGGCCTTTGAGATATTGAAAGAGAAATTGACCACCACACCCATATTTAGGGGTCCCAATTGGGATCCGCCCTTGCATATCCATAATAATGCATTCAAAAATGTTGCGGGGGTAGCCTTGGGGAAAATAGATGAAAATTTACCCTATGCCATTTATTTCATTAGTAAAAATTTTTGCATTGAGGAGGAATTGAACTACACTATCATTGAAAAAGAGCTCTTAGCTGTTGTACACTCAAAACAATTTAGGCACTACATCACTAGATACCAACTTTTGTGCATAATAATCATGCAAACATTAAATATTTGATGAATTAGCCTCATTTGAATGCTAGAATAATTAGATGGTTGTGTTGTAGAGGCTACAACCACCCTCCCAAATTTTAGCTTGCACCAATTTTGGAGCCTCCCTTGAAGAGTTTCACTTGATGAATGCGCACACTCGGGTTCACTCTGTGAGCTCGTGTGAGTCTATACATCTGCCTTGCTTGTTCATTGCATTCAAGTCTCTGCATGTGGATGTCTAAGTCATGCTTGTGACCATGTTCTAGTTATGATCAAAGTCTTTGCTTCATATGTGCTTGTTGTGTTCTCTATGAAAGAATTTGTCTCACTCATACACGAATTTACATTCACCATCGCGCAAGCGTCCTCTCGATTAATGATTGATCAATCACGAGTGTTGCACTTGTCACTTACACCATCAGTCAGTCATGTTTAACATGTGTGTCTATATGGTTTGGCATTTCGTCATCAAGTCATGCGATTGTGTGTTTGTATGATCACCTATGCATATTTTGATTGTTCACACACTTAGCCATTTTTGCTGAAGTTTTGATGACCAGACTCCCCTTTGACAACCGGACCATCACCCTGACATCGATTGGATTGATTGTCAATCAGAACAACACAAAAGCACTAAGCTACTCTTTTCAAGCTGTGATGCCGGCAAGCAATTCAATCAACTCTCATGCTAGCCACTTGGACAATTAGACCCGACAATCACCCCAGGATTGACTCCCTCAAAAATTATGTAGAGGCCACTGACCTCACACACTCAACTGACTGAGGAAATTATGCAGAGAGGCTGGATAGATACCAAGTGCCTGTCCCTATCTCCCTTAGGAAATTGTGCAGTTTTCCCAGTCAGTCATCCTGACAATTGACCAATTGTTCATCTCATGAATTTCACAGTGTTCATGAGAAGGCCTCCCACTGCCCATTAGTCATCTCAACTTAGAAATTGTGAAAAGATGATCAGCAGGCTGGCTTCCCAGCCTCAATGCAGTTTTCCTTGCTAGCAGCCCCTAGCAGTAGACTACCAATTCCCTTTAGGAATTGCACAGTTTCTATTGTCAGTGACTCCAAAAGCCAACTGGTATTTCCCTCTAGAAATTGTGCAATTTTGGATACTAGTGACCCAACAGCCAACTAGAAGTTCCCTCTAGGAATTGTGCAGTTTTGGCTGCCAATCTCTTGGGAAGTTATCCCAAAAAACTATACAATCCCTGCTTGCTGACCCTTCATGCAGCCCATCGCATTGCAAATCTGGCTGTCCAGCCTCGCTGCCCATTCATTTTGAAAAATGCACAGAGCATGCCCTACCTTGCCTTCCAGTAGCTTAGACTATCCCTCCCAAAATTTGCATAATTTTTCCTCCCAACAGAGCCATACCTCACAGACAATCACTGTTGTCTCAGATTGTGCTTCTCCATCAATCAGTGACTCTTGCGCAGTTTTCATCAGCAACACTCAGAGCAATCATTACACTTCACAACCTCTCTTCCTCTCCCAGTCACATGCATTTGAAATGATCACGTGTCATGGTAGATTAGGAGGTTTTGGATTTGATGTCATCTCATCATGAGTGACTGCAGGTATAGGTACACCAACAAACAGGGAAAGATGACGAATGGGATGAACAAAGGGAGCACATAAAGAATGACAGGTTCACCAATGAACAAACAAATGAAGCATGCGAATCGGATGAACGTGATGAACATGCACATTCACGAGCAGATGAGCCTGTCAAGCCTTCGAACATGCAAGAAAGGAACAACATGCTAAAGATTCGTACAGTGAACCAACGACCACCAAAGACCCCGCGCACTTCGCCACGTGGAGGTGAATCTATGAGACACCACGAAGACATCCATCACCCAGCAAGTCTATAGCTCGATATGTACTCCAACAGCAGTGCGGATGTACCTGCATTGTCATGTCAAGTCATGTTGAGTCACATCATGAGTCATGTCACCCAAATCTCCACCATGGGCTTGTTGTCAATAAATGTGATGTAACATGGAAGTCCAAGAGACCCACTTGTTGAACAAAGAGTCATGTAAGTCGAAAATTCATGGAAGTCAAATGGTCATGAGGGTAGTTGAACAACCACAAGGGTCAGTTTCACCCTTGGCTATAAATACCCCCTCATTTGTACATGTAAAGGACTTTTCACCTCATCTCCTCCCACATAGCCAAGAGAGTCTGTAATATTTTCTTTGAGGAGTAAGTAGTGGCTCCAATGCCCCACACTCAGGGTTAGTGATGTATGGTGTAACGATGTGTCTTGGAAATTTCACTTAATTCAGAAGCTTGCTAACAGCCTTGCACATTTTCACACATGTATTGTATCTGTTGTAAGACTGATCTTTAACACTTGTAATGCATGTTTCTTTAACCTCTATTCTACATATAAACTGTTTCATTTGTTGTAATGAAAAATCTATTAATGGAAATGTGTTGTATATGCTGTTAACGTTGTCTCACCCATGTAGATTGCTCTCCCGGACATTAGACATACCTTTCACATGAAGCTTTCTGTAACAACCGTTGCACTCGTTTGGACTAATCCATGAGTGTTTTACATTCTATCTTTCCTTGTATGTTTTGACTACCGCATCCGTGTGGACTGCTCCGCTAGAAGTTGTGCATGTCCTATTGTGTTGTGTGTTCTTAGCAGTGTTGGGACTGCTCCCAATTGACCTGGAACTCACTCTTACCCTTTCCCTCGACAATGAACGAACCATTGACACAAGTGACACCTACACTCACTAGGCACGTGAACCTCACTTCTCGAAGACAAAGCAAACCACTCTCCTATGCTAACATGCAAGAGTTGAGTAAAATCCTTAAGACAATGGCAACTGGGCAATCATACCATATGGGACTCCCACACCAAATGTTGTGAGTTCTAGTTGGGACTTCATACTAGGGTGATTCCCTGAATGTTGGCAGGTCAAACACCGTCAATAGGTTGTTATTGTTACAACAGTTTGATTGGACTATCATTGACAAGCCAAGAAAAGAAATTATAGTTATAGATTTTTTGTCTAGACTTTATTTGCCTATAGGTGATGAAGGGATGGTCAATGATCAACTCTCAGAGGAGCTCCTATTTTCTATCTTAGTGCTCTCTCCCTAGTTTTCTTACATAGCTAACTACCTATTTGCTAGGACATTTCCTCCAAATTTTTCATCCAGGGAGAAGAGATGAATTCTAAGGAAAAGTGCCCCTTTCACTTGGATTGGGGGAAATATTTTCAAGATGGGACCAAGTTAGATTTTAAGTACATGTGTGAGGGAAGAGGAATTCTTTGACATCCTCTTATCTTGCCATGATGGGCCTTGTGGGGGTCATTTTGTTGCAAAAAGAACAATTTTCAAAGCCTTATAAGATGGCTACTATTGACCCACTCTCCATAAAGATGTAAGAATATATACCAATAGATGTGATTAGTGCTATAGGATTGGGAAACCTACAACTAGGGATGAAATACCTCTACAACCTTAAGTGGTCCTAGATCCATTTGACAAGTGGGGGATGGATTTCATTGGGCCAATTGATCTACCATCACGGTAGAAAATGTACATCATTGTGTGCATTGATTACTCGACAAAGTGGGCTGAGACAAAGGCTATCAGAGAAACAACAAAGGATAAAGTGGCTGAGCTCTTAAGGGAAAATATTTTCTACAAATTTGGGTATCCAAGGGAGATAGTCACCAATCAGGCAACTCACTTCGCATCACATCTGATTGATAACATCTGAAGGCAACATAATATCAAACACAAAACATCTATTTCCTACCACCCTAAAGGAAATGGGAAAGTAGAGGTTACAATAGAGCATTGGAGAGAATCCTCACCAAGGTTGTGAGAAACAGTAGGAGAGATTGGGTAGATAGATTAGTGGATGCCACTTGGGCCTATAACACCACTTCGAAGACAACTACTAGGTTCACTCCATATCATCTAGTTTATGGGAAGAAATATCTACTCTCTATTGGGTTTGAGTATAATACTTTGAGAATGGCATCTCATTTAGACTTAGATGTCACCAGAGCATAGCAAGAAAGGACTCTCCAATTGAATGGCTTGGATGAGCTTAGAATGCAGGCCCTCCTCCACACTGAAGTTATATAATTTGAAAGGAAGGTATGGCATGATAAGCATATCAAGGAAAAAAAATTCGAGAAGGAGTTTAGGGATTATTATATGACTCTAGGTTCAAAGATTTTAAAGGAAAAATGACGACAAGATGGTTAGGCCCATACCTGATAGAATATTGTCATGAAAATGGAGTTGTTCAAATCAGGACCATTGATGACGAAGGGACCCCCTTGCTTATCAATGGTTACAAGATGAAGTTATACAACAAACCTATGTCTAAGGCACAATTCATCAGTACAATCAACAGAGAAGTCAATGTGATTGGGAGTGTCATAGCTTCTAGTCCACAACACTCTTAGATATTTTTGTTGAAAAGAAAGAAAAAAATAAAAAAGGAAAAAAGGAAAAGGATTTGATAAAAACCTTTATGAGGCATCTAAGGCCAACTCCTCAGTTGAAAACCTCTTTGAGGCAGCCCAGGAGCAAAAAAGAGAATAAAAAATAATAAATATCCCTAGGTGAAAACCTCTCTTGAGGCACCTAGGAAAGGAATATAGGTTTAAAACCTTCTTTGAGGTATCTTATGTGTGTCTCCAAAAAAAATAAAAAAAACAAATGAAAAAAAAACAAGAAAAGGATTTATACCATGTTTGATGACCTTTTTGTCATTTTGTAGGATTATATATAGTGGTATATTCCATGACTACATGGCCAAAAGTATCAATATTTATTTCATTATTCCATCCATCCACTTCGTATAGATCATCTCCACTCTTGTGTTCACCTCTATACACCATCCCATTTTCCTAGAATTCAAGTTTCACCCCCTCTTTGGACTCCTGCTAGAAGGACCTATAATTGCTATAGGAAGGAAGGTTTTGAAAAGCTACAAGAGGGAGATTTAAGCCAAGGACATGCCAATAGGGACCCTCTAACCTTGAAACTGATGAATGAGGTTCCCCCATCATGGTCCATCATCCATCTATCACCCATCCATCCCATTTCACAAAGATTCACTCACTTTGTCCTAACCTTTAAAAAAATAATTAAAAAAGATGCAGAAGCCATTATCTTCATTTCTACAAGTTTGCACAACCCCCTCATGGTCCTAGCATTGTCCTTAGGACTTGTTACAACTTCTCTCATCACCCCCACGCAAATGAAACACCCTAGAGTAAAAGGAAAGGGCTTCTACAAGGAGAAAACCTCCTCTTGTAGCTACATGTGCACACATGACAGAAATCACTGGTCTTGTTTCTTTCTCATCTGTGGGGGGGGGGTGATAGAAACTTATGACACCAGTCTAAAATGTTCATATCACTCTTAGGAGTACTTTCCATGAGTATTAGCAGCTTGAAAAACAATGAGGAAACTGAACCCACAACAAACACAACAATCAAGTATCATGAGGAGAAATGAAGAAATACACAAAAAGTGAGCCAACAAGTCAACTCTCTTAATGCCAATGATATGATCCAGCTCCAACATGCAAATAATTGCAGTAGCTTGATAATGAGGTAGGAGCAGGAATGGAAAAATATTACCTCCTTCCTATATGTGAATAACAAATATGTGTAAATTTTGAGAGGGGATGTTTTAATAAGCTAGAGGTGGCCAGTTAACTTGGCCACCCTCTGCCAATAAACTAAAAGTGATGGTAAGCACTCATGCAACATGGAGGTGTCACAACAGTCGAGTTGGGATCATAGATAATGGGTGGTTATTACGAGAAAAGGAGAAAAAATTACTTAGAGTGGGGATAGCAGTCTAAAAGAAGAAACCCCGTGTGACTACCAGGTCAACACAACGGTCCAAGCCTAAACCAAAAATGGCATATTATGTTAGGTCTGTATAATACTAGTGTATTCCCATATTATTATTGTCATAGTAGCCCCTTTTTGTTATTGTTGTTCCCATTTTATCCCCATATTGTTATTATTGTGCCCAATAGAAGCCCAATATTATTATTGTTATTCCCTTACATTATTATTGTTATGTCAGCTCAGACTCTATTGTGACCCCTTAGACTCCTATATATAGAAAAGACGTTTTCCATCCGAATCATCCAAGAATTGTTCATTTGTGTAATTTAAAGGAGGTTTCCCCCTCAAGGAGGCTGATTTTGAAGTCGTTGATCTCTGTTTCCTTCTATTTTGTGAGTTGGTTGCATAACATTTAATATTAGAGCTTTGAATTCTAGGGTTTCGCTGCTTCAAAATGGCCATGGTGCGATTTTTGCTATAACCTTTTTTATAGGAAGTTTCAAACACTAAAATTAAAACCCTTTTGAGCCAAAATCTTGATAAACCCGGAGTCTGAATTTAAGATCTTGTCTCGCTATATTTTCGGAGACATGATTCAAGGAAATTAGGGTTTTTGCATGCTCCCAAATTACATATCAAACAAGTGACCTTGCGAAAATCATCATAATATTTTCTCTGAGAATTGGATTCAAATTTCATAAACTGTGACAAAAATTGGAAGGGCTGTAGTTTTATTTGTATTGTTTTTAGGTTTGAAGATCGAAACAGTGACACATGGAACTTTGTACAAGTTCGCTCTACTGAACCATTCTATAATCCAGTCATCATGGGAGATTTGACATAACTATTCCTTGGAGAATATAATATTGATTAGACTTGTGGGGTTGGAAAGAGGACACAGAGGGATATCACAGGATGAAATTTCCATCCTTGGAGACCCGCAATTGTAGAGATAAAACAAATTCAATATCGATCTCCTACAAAGAGAAAAAAAAGTGTGTAGTCTTTTTAAAATTTTCCATAAGTTTGGTTTGAAAAATTAGTTTGAAGTGATTCAAAGGGAAATGTGAAGCATAATTATCATTAATTGATGCCCTGAAGAGAGAAAATGGAAACACCTAGTAAGAAACCTGAAATCTCTAGCATGACTCATGTAGAAGAGGAAGAAACGTGACATGATATATCAAAATTACGTGACCAAGTGCAACAAATTTCACTCTCACAAAAATTAGCAGAAGCTAAGATGGATGTTTTAAAGAAAGGCATGGAAGCTAATATGAATGGAGTGGAAGCTAAGATGAATGGAATGTGTTGAAGCCCCGAAAATCGGGTCGACAACAAGGGGGATACTCGCCCGGTCCAGACCTTGGTTGGCAGCTCCTTATCCGTTTGGTATAGCGGGTCTGACTGGGGATAATGGGACCAGTTTCCCAATCTATGGGTGTGTGTGTGTAGAATTGGATGTTGCTCATCTAACAGTTCCTATCTAAGCTATTCTAATTCAAACTTTAATCTAATTCTATTCTATTGTAATCTAATAAAAACAACACATCTAATCTATGCTAACCCGGGATGTAATTTTTCTATTACACGATCTAAAGAGATTTCAAATAACAACTAGTAATAAAGATCATTCAACGATTATAAGAAAGGAAATCAATTGAGATGAACTATTTCGCATAAAAAGTTAGGCAAAACAGTTGTGAACAACATATCACATAATAAGCTATTCATATATTAAACATAAATAAATAACTACCACCGTACAAAAGTGCCAAATGATAACTCAAGCATTCATGCAATAACATATAAACTACTAAAAACTGTATATCACTTTAACATATAAGCAGAAATGGTCAAGAGATAAAAGAACCATTTATGACTGGTCCTACTCATAAGCTTCAACCAACAATGATTTATCTCTCCTTGCTCTAACATCTACTAAGAGTACAAAAGTGCAACATCAGTAGCAGATATCAAATGCAAACATCAACAAATATTGACCCATTCATTCACCAAAACCTCCTCTGAGGGTCCAAAAGTGCATGTTCTGAGGAAACGTTTTTGATAAATTTTTCGACCCTTCTCTAAATGCATGAGAAGTGTTTAAATACTACTAACTAAATAACTTAATTACACAGATTCAGGATACGGTTTAAATGACCGCCCTTTTTCTAAGCAAAACTATTTCTAAAAATTAAATCTAATATCTAACTATTTCTGCATTTGCTCCTTAATGTTGCGAGCATTCAATATTTGCCTGGGTAGAGTCGGCTGACTGTCTTCCGCTTTTGGTTGAGCTAAGCAAATAGAAATGGCAAGAGTTGGCACCATTTTTCAGCAAAATAGAAGATATACTTGAGAATCATTCTCTGGCTATGTGGATTTACTGTGTATGCTCAGTAATAATCAAAATTCCACTTGGTCAACCCTCAAATTTCCTCTGCCTTTGCCTTCTTGCGTTTTCTGGGATTACGAGTGACTAAGCAGTTAGGGACTTTGCTCTTTGTGCAATTTTCTCAGCGATGTGCGATTAGCGCTAAGCGCTAATCGTGCATCGGAAACTACCTCCGTTCCTTGATCCAAACCTTTCTGGTGCGTTTTTCGCCTTTAGTGCATTTTGCTTCACCGGGTATAAGCTTCAAAATTTTGTAACCATACTACTTTCGTGAGCTTCTGGCCTTGAGCGTTAAATCGCCTGTTGATATCAGCATTGTTCAACTACTCATTCAACCATGGCTTTGACTGATAGATCTGTAATGGATAGCTCAACAGTGCCCTGGAATTTTGTGGCTCTATTGCATGTGGTATCCGTTCATGAGGGCATTTCTTCTTTGTTTCTGAGTATTGGAGCTTTACCCTTTTCCTTTAACACTTCCTGTACATTGCTTCATGTTGTTTCTGTTTTTCATTCCTACAATTCACACATGAGGAGAGAGTAATGATAATAAAAATTGACAAGAAAGCTCTGAGCACTACAGATGTACAAAAACATGCCACCTGACATGAACTAACTCTTCGAAAAACAAAAAATTGTCTTTCATTAACGCTTGGCGTATCATTCATTAATTTTCATTAAAGCGCATATCCAATTTTTGGTTTATGGACAACTTTTCTTGAATGTTGAGCCGGGGAAAATTTGCGATGGAAAATTTCTGCGACTCGCATCGCATCATCGCAGTATCGCATTTTCATCAAGATGTGTTATCGCAGGGTTGCCCGATCACGTTTATCGCAGAATCACAGATTGTTGTATCGCGCGATCGCAAGATCACAGATCGCAGTATCGCGTTATCGCAAGATCGCAGATTGTTACAATTCGTTAAATGGTTATGTGTTTTTTATGCGATATTGCGATATGCGATGTCCAATATCGGCCATCGGTGATTTTTTAAGTTTTTCGAATATGAGCGTTTCTTAATGCATGCGAGGTGATGGAATTCACGTCGCACTTTCGCAATTTATCATTTTACTCACAAGGAAATGTCCTATCTTCTTCGCGCGATGCAATGTTTTCCTAAGGAGTATAATACATAAGTCTTAATTGAGTTTCTTGAATTTTTTACTAAGGGTCCCCACTTACCTAGTGTTATTGCTAATACTAAATATGGAGGGGGGTTTTTGGTGGCCACAACAATTGGCGATTCACTTGGAAGAACCAGTTATCTCTGTTTTTTCTATTGAATTTTTCAAACTTCCAAAACAGAAAATTTTTCAGAAAATTAAACTTTGTTATGGAAAGATAGAGTACATTATGCTTTAAACTGTCAATGATATTTTGTTTCAACCTCTTTCTATTCTAATTATTTGCTTCCTCAGGCTAGTCCTTGTATTTACATCAGCCATTACTTGGTCTTGTAAAGATAAAATAAAGTCTCCTCTGTAAACCAGTTTTAAATATGCTCATTTGTCTTAGGTAGAGCCTCTGCTACCAGCAGGCGTTTATAGCCTCGACCGGTTTACCTGTTACCCAACAATGAACTTGTATCCTACTCAAGGTGACCTACAACTTTCAAAGAAAAATCCATATCCACACTTATTGCTTTGATTTTCTTTTTTATTCTTAAATAATAATGTCTTGGTTTGGTAGCCAAATTATGACACAGTCACTCACTCGATTCATAACTTTGCTGAACAAGCTGGATCGTGATGAGACCCCTTGTCTTTTGATTGCAACAATCTTGAGTCATTGCCCTGTTCTGGTAGATTGTCTTGGCAAAGTCAGCAAGTTATAATATCTGTGATCATGATAAGTCGGCTCGTGATGAGACCTCTTATTCTTCAAGATATAGTGTATCCTTGGATTATTCCTCTGAAAGCTGTGATTTTTCCTTAGGAAGGAGGAAGTCATTTTTTCCTTAAGATATCTCTGGACGACAATAATAGAGTCTTTTGGAAACAGCTGTTCTGCAGAGAATATTCATTTTGTTATTGATACCTTTCATTGTACTGAGATAAAACAATTTCTTCACTAAAGGTTGCTTTCATCAAATGATTTGAAGTTGAAACTAGTATCATATCTAGGCTAAAGTTTTTAACTGTATCTGTCAATAATAAATATCAATTTTCCAAAAGATTTGCTATTTATACAAGCGAAAAGCTCAAAATCTGAAAGAGAATTGGTGTCTTTTCGTAAATACCTAATGTAACCACTTACAACTAGTTTTATTATGAAAAGAAAAACTATTCCACAAAAATAGAAGAATAATCTTCTATGGAAAATATTTCTTGAGAATTTGTCCATTAACAGGAAAAGGATCCCTCTTACCTGCTAAATCCTGTAACACAAATGTTGATGGACCTATGACTTCAACAATCTAAAAAGGACCAAGCCACATCCTTTGAAATTTTGTATGTTTTCCCTTTTCTTCATGAGCCTTGTCCCACTTTAAAACTAAATCTCCCATCTGAAAATCTTTTCTGGTCATTATGTTTGAATCAAAAGAGGATTTTACTAGTGCTTGATGATGAGCATGCGTTTTCTTAGCTTGTTCTCGTTGTTCTTCTAATCTAAGTATTTCCATTTCTCTTAGCTGTAAGGAGGAAGTGGGTACTTCATCAATGTATTGTACTAAAGACAAAGAGGGAATGGCTGAGTGAGTCGGAAGAACCACTTCTTTCCCATAAACTAAATTAAAGGGAGAAGTGCTGATTGAAGCTTTTTGTGTTATCCTATTTGCCCATAAATCATATACCAAAGCTTTGTGCCAATTCTTTTGATTCTGGTCAACTGTTCTTTTAATAATCCTGATTAGGTTTTTATTTGTTGACTCAGCTAACCCATTACCTTGCGGATAGTAATTGGTTGAATATTTAAGTTTGAATCCTCTTTTAAGTGCAAATTCAGTCATTGCACTTCCAGAAAAGTATGACGCATTATCAAACATTAAAGCGGATGACAATCCAAACCTAGTGATTATAAATTGGTCTATGAACTCAATAATATTTTCAGAATTAGCTGTCTTGAGCAGAACTGCTTCTACCCATTTAGTAAAATAATCTGTTGCCGTGAGGATGTATCTATGCTGCTTAGAAGAGTGAGGAATGAACTCACCTATTATGTCCAAGCCCCACTGACTGAAAGGCTGCTCAATGTTTACCGGATGTAGTGGCAGGGACGGCTTCTTTTGTCTTCCAGCAGTAGTTTGGCAGACTTGACATCTTCTCACGTAACTGTGCGAGTCTTTGAACAGCGTGGGCCAGTAATATCCTGCGCGTAAGATTTTATGTGCAGTAGCATCTCTAGCATAGTGTCCGCCTGCTGGCCCATCGTGGAGTTCCTGCAAAAAATTTTCAGCTTCAGCTTTCTCAAGACACCTAAGAAGAACAGAATCATAATTTTTTCTTGAAAGAATATCATTTATGAGTTGATATTGTTTAGCTTTCAATCTTAGAGCTCTTTTCTTAGTATGATCAAGGTGTGAAGGAGCATACCCGTTTTTAAGATAATAAATGATATCAGCATATAATGATTCTGCATCGTTTAGGCTTACCTCACACATTTGTACCTCTTTAGATGGAATTTCAGAAATTTGCGATGCTTTGGCCAGCATTTTGCAGAAGCCTTGACCTCTTAAAATGTTTTCTAGTTTGATCTCAAGGTCATATTCCTGTAAGGCAGTGACCCAATTGGCCTTTTTCTCACCCACATCCTTCTATACTAGAAGATTCCTTATCGCTAGAAACGGTACTATGATCTTAGTATGGGTTTTAAGTAAGAAAGGTCTGAAGTATTTGACTGCTTTGAAAATAGCATAAGCCTGTTTCTCCACATCTGAATAATTGAGTTCAGCACCCTATAAATTTGAGCTAAAAAATGCAATTGGAGCTTCCACTTTTTCTTGATTCGGTTGAGTTAGTATTGCGGCATATGACTTATCTGAGACAAATGTGTATAAAATAAAAGATTCTGAAAAATTCAGGGTTGCTAAAGATGGAGCATTAATAATAGCTTGCTTTATCAGGTTGAATGCTTCATGTTCATCTTGACCCCATTTAAAATTTGAATTCTTTTTAATCATGGTTTGCAAAGGAGACACGATTCGTGAAAAATCTGGAACGAATCTCTTTACAAAATTGATTTTACCAAGGAAAGATTGCATGGATTTTTTGTTATGAGGTAGGGATATTTCATAAATTTCTTTGATTCTGTCGGGATCAATGTGAATACCGGATTTTGACACTATGAATCCTAGAATTTTCCCTTCACTTAGTTCGAAAAAAGATTTCTTTGTGTTAAGTGAAATTCCATACCTTAAACACCGTTGAAAGATTTGTTTCAGGTCTTTGAGATGTTCGCTTCGCTTCTTGGAGTACACTGTTATATCATCCAAATAAATTACTACAGATTTATTGACTAAAACTTTGAATGCGATGTCCATGGCTCTCTGAAATGTAGCACCAGCATTAATCAAACCAAATGGCATCTTCCGATATGCGTATGTGCCCCATTTAGTTCTGAATATGGTTTTCAACTGATCATCAGGGTGTACCAACGCTTGATTGTACCCTGAAAATCCATCCAAGAAAGACATTAATTCTGAGCCCGCCATCGCCTGCAGTATCTGCTCCATAGGTGGAAGAAGAAAATTGTCTTTTTGACAGGCTTTGTTAAGGTTCCGAAAGTCAATGCAAATCCTAATATCTCTGTTTTTCTTTCTAACGGGTACCATATTGGAGACCCATTTGGAATGTCTGACGGGAAAGATTATCCTGACTTTCAGTAACTTATTGAGCTTAGTTTCTATCTGATTTTCTAAATTGGGGTGGATCTTTCTCAGCTTTTGTTGGACAGGTTTTTCGTTATCGATCATGGGAATAGTATGATGAATGATAGAAGTGTCGTATGTTTTCAGCTCATCATAATTCCAGGAAAAAACATTTTTATATTGTCTCAAAAGACGAATATACGCTAGTTTCTCTTCAGGGGCTAGGCCGAGGCCTAGATTAATGTTTTGTGGTTTAGCATCGATCCCTAGGTTTACTAATTCGTAGTTCAAGGTTGAATTGCAGATTTTTGAATTGGTAGACCTCTTAAACCGATCTTTCAAATCGTATAAGTCTTCTAACTTGACCACAAACTTAGGTATATCATTATTAGTGCTATTTTGTTGCAATTGTCGATCGTGCTGGTCTTCGTCAATTATTTGATTGGAGTAGGATCCTTCAAACGTGAGGAAATTTACGATATCAGGATCATCATTGAATACTCTCCAATTTGTGATGTTGTTAGGAATGGACAATCTAAAGATTAATTCTATTGAGAATCTATCTGGACTAAAATCTTCGGAGGGAATAAGCTTAGAAGCTATGTTAGCCAAAGGGTCTGCACTTGCGTTTTGGAGTTTGGGGATTGAAGAAATATTAAACGCTATGAAATGCTCAGTCAGATCTTGTACTAAAGATTGATAGTGTTTTAAATGACCTGATAAGCAATGTATAGTGTTACGTACCTGTTTAACCACAATCTCAGAGTCTCCAAAGACTTGAAGATACTTGACATTTAACCCGATTGCTTTGTACAGGCCTTGAACCAAAGCCTCGTATTCTGCTATATTGTTTGTGCAATCGAATTTGAGTCTGCATGTGAGCATGATTTTTTCTCCTTCTGGACTAATCAGAACGCATCTTGCTCCTGCTCCTTCGTTAGATCTAGAGCCATCAAAAAATAATTTCCAAAACAAATATTTATTTACAGGTTTATCTAAAAAATTAATACATTTCGAACTATCAGTTCGAGAAAAAATTTCGACTTGGGACAAAACAGAGTGTTCTAAATATGGCGACGCATGGGCATTGAAATTGTCGAGGAAAGAATCTACCGAGTAATTGCCAATGATACTGCTGTTATACGCTACGGGTTCATTTTCTCCCTCTAACTCCGTTACTATGTACTTTTGGTGTAGCTCTCGTTCAACTTTTATTTGATTCGGTTTACCGTTGTAGGGCAGCCACATGTGTGACCAATCGGTTGCGAAGTATCCATGGAGTTTTTCTGACCAATCCCTGCTAAGAATTAAGCCATAGAATTCTGGGATATCAGCAACTAGAATGTCAATAACCTGACATACCTTCGGGTTGGATGACAATATTATGGTTACTTGATTTAGTTCGCCAATCACTTCGACTTGAGATCGATCTAGCTGAACTATGTGCACTGTGGATTTCTGTGGTTGAACATTTAATTTGGCACATATAGATTTGGGTAAAATATTCGATGAAGCACCGGAATCTACCAAACAACTGTGCACATTTTTATTGAAGATTTCATAAGTAAGGAGAAACAGGGGAGTGTGAGATCTTGATCTTCCTCCAATCAAGGCGATGTCATTTGGATCAATCTTATTGATCGCGTTAGTTGGAGGTCTTCCCATGTTGTGGGAAGCTTGAGAAAGTACAGCGGCAGGAAAAGGTGCAACTGGCACGGCATGTAATTCTTTCATCATTATCTTCTGTTGATGTTTCAACTTGCTCAGTTCGTAAAGGGTGATGTTAGCCCTAGTCTTTTTCATGTCATCAATAATATTGTACTCCATTTCATCCGACACTATCAGTGTTTTAGATTGAGTTGTTTCATCTGCTTGGACGGGGCTAGTTTGAGTCGCTTTAGTTGTCGTTTTCTTTGTTGCGACTTTATCCTTTGTTGCAGAGCTTGCGCTCTTCTGCTTAGGGGTAGTTTGGGGAGGATCAAGCTGATTTTTGCTTCGTGTGCTAACTGGAAATACTTCTTGATCTTCTTCTTGTGGGAGGATGAAATCCCACATTCCTTGTAATTCCACAACTTCTTCGTCATCGGTCTGCCCTTCAGTGGTAATTTCCTCTTCCTCTTCCTCAGATTCAGCATTTGAAATGGCATTAGGTGACTTTGCATCCGTTGAAGGACCTATTTTAAAAGCTCTGTAGGGCTTTTTCGAAGAAGTTTCTGCTACTTGCTTTTTTATGTTGCCCATCTCATTGGACATGGTATTTAGAACTTTCTGCAATCCTTCCAAATCAAAAGGATCTTTTGCTTGTTTCTTCTTGGAATCTTCCTTGAAGGTGACTTTTTTGGACTTATGTTCCTCTATCGCAGATCTCTTTTCTAGGGCTATTATTCGTTTCTCTACTGCTATCGCCTCTTTCATGTTATCGGCTAAGGTTATTTTATTTACCCTGTCCACAAAGATGGCTATGTTCGATGGCAGAGCGGTAATATACCATTCACATCGTACTTCTTTGCTGGGCTGGGAAGCAGTAGGAATTTTGTTGAACCATAAATTGAAATCCTTAACAGGCTCTCTAGCTTCGACTTTAAGATTGGATAGGTCGTTGATTAACGTTGTCGTTGATCTGTCATCACCAAACTTGGTTAGGAATTGGTCCTGGAAGATGTCCCAATTTGTGATGGATCCAGAGGGTAATGAAAAGTACCATGACCCGACTGTCCCTTGTAGTGTATAGGGAAAAAGCCGAACAACAACATCTTCATTAGTAACTCCATTGAGATTAATGGAAAGCATGAAGTTGTTTATGTGCTCTTCTGCTAGAATGACTGCCTCGAGATTGAATTTAGGCAGCCATTTCCAGGATGGGCCGGTATTTGACTCAAGGGTGCAGGCCTTAAGATTGCCCCAGGGTTGTTCCATGGAGACTGGGCCATTGTTGAACTGCTAATAGAGGAAAGTGCAGAAGATGATCCCTGTGGCTGGGAGGATGAGGATACTATGATCGTAGATGATTAAAGAGGGGTTGTGGGGGTTCCAATGGATGGATGGACGATGATCTGGAGTGGAGGTGTGGATGGTTGACTTCGCGGTGAAGTAGTTGAGATGGATGATGTAGACGAAAGAGTCTCACTGTCAGACTCTTGCGGTGATTTCCTCGCTCTTTTCCTGGTGGGAAGAGGTAATTCGGTTAGATGAGTGCCAAATTTTTCACTCTTTAGCCTGGTCAGGGGATGAGCAGGGTTGTACTGTGAAGTCACGCTGCCTTGAGATTTATCAGACCTCTGAGGGGAGATGGAAAATCGCTGAAGTTTGTGAATCAGGGATTCGACTTCAGGAGGTTCAATGGTAGATTGGTCTGAAATATCAGGGTGTGTAGCAGCGGTTGATACTCGAGTGACTTCTGACTCTGGATTTAAATGTAATGGGGAAGTCGGGGGAGATGATGAGGGCGATTTACTCTCAGAATGGTATTCAGATTTTGATTTACTTTCCATTCATAGTTCAGGCCCTCCTTCTAGCGCCAAATATGTTGAAGCCCCGAAAATCAGGTCAACAACAAGGGGGATACCCGCCCGGTCCGGACCTTGGTTGGCAGCTCCTTATCCATTTGGTATAGCGGGTCTGACTAGGGATAATGGGACCAGTTTCCCAATCTATGGGTGTGCGTGTGTAGAATTGGATGTTGCTGATCTAACAGTTCCTATCTAAGCTATTCTAATTCAAACTTTAATCTAATTCTATTCTATTGTAATCTAATAAAAACAGCACATCTAATATATTCTAACTCGGGATTTAATTCATCTATTATGCGATCTAAAGAGATTTCAAATAACAACTGGTAATAAAAATCATTCAACGATTATAAGAAAGGAAATCAATTGAGATGAACTATTTTGCATAAAAAGTTAGGCAAAACAGTTGTGAACAACATATCGCATAATAAGCTATTCATATATTAAACATAAATAAATAGCTACCACCATACAAAATTTCCAAATGATAACTCAAACATTCATGCAATAACATATAAACAACTAAAAACTGTATATCACTTTAACATATAAGAAGAAATGGTCAAGAGATAAAAGTACCATTTATGACTGGTCCTACTCATAAGCTTCAAGCAACAATGATTTATCTCTCCTTGCTCTAACATCTACTAAGAGTACAGAAGTGCAACATCAGTAGCAGATATCAAATGCAAACATCAACAAATCTTGATCCATTCATTCACCAAAACCTCCTCTGAGGGTGCAAAACTGCATGTTCTGAGGACAAGTTTTTGATAAATTTTTGGAGCCTTCTCTAAATGCATGAGAAGGGTTTAAATACTACTAACTAAATAACTTAATTACACAGATTTAGGATACGGTTTTAATGACCGCCCTTTTTCTAAGAAAAACTATTTCTAAAAATTAAATCTAATATCTAACTATTTCTGCATTTGCTCCTTAATGTTGCGAGCATTCAATATTTGCCTGGGTAGATTCGGCTGACTGTCTTCCGCTTTTGGTTGAGCTAAGAAAACAGAAATGGCAAGAGCTGGCACCATTTTTTTAGCAAAATAGAAGATATACTTGAGAATCATTCTCTCGCTATGTGGATTTACTGTGTATGCTTAGTAATAATCCAAATTCCACTTGGTCAACCCTCAAATTTCCTCTGCCTTTGCCTTCTTGCGTTTTCTAGGCTTACGAGTGACTAAGCAGTTAGGGACTTTGCTTTTTGAGCAATTTTCTCAGCGATTAGTGCTAGGTGCTAATCACGCATCATAAACTGCCTCCGTTCTTTGATCTGAGCCTTTCTGGTGTGTTTTTCACCTTTAGCGCCTTTTCCTTCACCGGGTATAAGCTTCAAAATTTTGTAACCATACTGCTTTCGTGAGCTTCTGGCCTTGAGCATTAAATCGCCTGTTGATATTAGCATTGTTAAAATACTAATTCAACCATGGCTCTGACTGACAGATCTGTAATGAATAGCTCAACAGCGCCCTAGAATTTTGCGGCTCTGTTGCATGCGGTATCAGTTCATGAGGGCATTTCTTCTCTGTTTCTGAGTATTGGAGATTTACCCTTTTCCTTTAACGCTTCTTGCACATTGCTTCATGTTGTTTCTGTTTTTCATTCCTGCAGTTCACACATGAGCTCTATGGATGTACAAAAACATGCCACCTGACGTGAACCAACTCTTCGAAAAACACAAAACTGTCTTTCATTAACACTTGGCGTATCATTCATTAATTTCCATTAAAGTGCGTATCCAATTTTTGGTTTATGGGCAGCTTTTCTTGAATGTTGAGCCGGGGAAAATTTGCGATGGACAATTTCTGCGACTCGCATCGCATCATCGCAGTATCACATTTTCATCAAGATGTGTTATCGCAGGGTTGCCCGATCACGTTTATTACAGAATTGCAAATTGATGTATCGCGCGATCGCAAGATCGTAGATCGCAGTATCGCGTTATCACAAGATCGTAGATTGTTACAATTCATTAAATGGTTATGTGTTTTTTATGCGATATTGCGATATGCGATGTCGCATATCGGCCATCGGCGATTTTTTAAGGTTTTCGAATATGAGCGTTTCTTAATGCATGCGATGCGATGGAATTCGCGTCACACTTTTGCAATTTATCTTTGTACTCAGAAGGAAATGTCCTATCTTCTTTGCGTGATGCGATGTTTTCTTAAGGAGTATAATACATAAGTCTTAATTGAATTTTTTGAATTTTTTACTAAGGGTGCCCACTTACCTAGCATTATTGCTAATACTAAAAAAGGAGGGGGGTTGTTGGTGGCTACAACAGAATGAAACTAGGATGGATGGTGTTAGGGTCCTATAATTGATTATAGCTGATCATTATTATGTTTGAAATGTTGTAAATAATATTCCATGTCGTAAATTATTTGCAAATAAAAACAAAAAAAAAATGCTTGCAAGTCAAAATACAACATTAGAGGATAATTAAGTATTAGATATCATTTTGGGATCCAACTATGCTAAGTAAGTCATTCACTTATGACCATTTCCATGAGAGGTAGTCATAACTGACTAATTTCTCATGATTTTTGAATAGTTCACTTCCACTCATTGCATCAGGTGATGCTCATAGGGGTGAAGAAGTGGGGTTGAAACTAGTGAAATGAATCACATAGCATCAATCATCACTTCCGGGGCTTTCACTCAGTAACCAGGACTTCCCAGGAAGGTCACCCATCTCAGATCGCCTCTGGATCAAGCGTGCTTAAATGTGGAGTTTTCCCCACAATCAAGCCCACTTATCTTACTACCCCATTTACAAAACCTTAGAAAATATTGTGCCTCATAAACCATTCAAGAAGAGATCCCTTCACTCTTTTTGAATTTAATTATTATGGGGTCTACGCAGTGCATTATATTAGATATCATTTTTGGATTGAACTTCGTTAAGTAAGTCATTCGCGTATGACTATTTCCATGAGAGGTAGTTGTAACTCACTAATTTCTTATGATTTTTGAATAGTTCACTTAGTACTCATTACATCGGGTGATGCTCATGGGGGTGAAGAAGTGGGATTGAAACTAGTGAAATGAATCAGTTTGCATCAATCATCACTTTCGGTGCCTGCACCCGGTAACCAAGACTTCCCGGGAGGTCACCCATCCCATATCGCCTCTGCCTCAAGTGCACTTAACTGTGGAGTTTTCCCCACAATCAAGCCCACTTAGCTTGCTACCCCATTTGCAAAACCTTAGCAATTATTGTGCCTCATGAACCATTGAAGAAGAGATCACTTCACTCTTTTTGAACTTAAGTATTGTGGGTTTAACGTAGTTCATTTTATTATATATCATTTTGGGATTCAAATTCGTTAAGTAAGTCATTGACGTATGACCATTTCCATGAGAGGTAGTTGTAACTGACTAATTTCTCATTATTTTTGAATAGATCACTTAACACTCATTCCATCAGGTGATGCTCACAAGGGTGAAGAAGTGGGATTGAAACTAGTGAAATGAATCACATAGCATCAATCATCACTTCCAGGGCTTGCACCTGGTAACCAAGACTTCTCGAGATGTCACCCATCACAAATCGCCTCTTGAGGCAGAGGTGATCTGGGATGGGTGACCTTTGAGGAAGTCCTAGCTACTCGGTGCAAGCCCCAGAAGTGACGATTGACACAATGTTATTCATTTCATTAGTTTCAATCCCACTTATTCACCCCTGTGAGCATCTCCTGATGTAATGAGTGCTAAGTTAACTATTTAGAAATCATGAGAACTTAGTCAGTTATGACTACCTCTCTTGGAAATGGTCATACGTGAATGACTTAACGTAGTTGAATCAAAAAATGATAGCTAATATAATGCACTGCGTAAACTCCCTAATACTTAAATTCAAAAAGAGTGAAGGGATATCTTCTTGAATGGTTCATGAGGGACAATACTTGCTAAGGTTTTGCAAATGGGGTAGAAAGATAAGGGGGCTTGATTGTGTGGAAAAATCCACTGTTAAGCGCGCTTGAGCTAGAGGCAATCTGGGATGGGTGACCTCCCAGGAAGTCCTGGTTACCGGGTGCAAGCCCTAGAAGTGATAATTGACACTATGTGATTCATTTCACTAGTTTCAATCCCACTTCTTCACCCCTGTGAGCATCACCCGATGCAATGAGTGCTAAGTGAACTATTCAAAAATCATGAGAAATTAGTTAGTTAAAACTACCTCTCATGGAAATGGTCATACATGAATGAATTAACGCAGTTGAATCCCAAAATGATATCTAATATAATGCACTGCGTAAACCCCCTAATACTTAAATTCAAAAAGAGTGAAGGGATCTCTTTTTGAATGGTTCATGAGGCACAATACTTGCTAAGGTTTTGTAAATGGGGTAGCAAGCTAAGTGGGCTTGATTGTGGTGAAAACTACATTGTTAAGCACGCTTGAGCCAGAGGCGATCTGGGATGGGTTACCTGCCAGGAATTCCTCGTTATTAGGTGCAAGCCTCGGAAGTGATGATTGACACTATGTGATTCATTTCACTAATTTCAATCCCACTTCTTCACCCCTGTGGGCATCACCCGATGCAATGAGTGCGAAGTGAACTATTCAAAAATCATGAGAAATTAGTTAGGTACGACTACCTCTCATGGAAATGGTCATACATAAATGACTTACTTAATGCATTTGAATCCAAAAATGATATATAATATTATGCACTACGTAAACCCCCTAATAATTAAGTATGTTTAGATTAAATTAATCACATCATTTAAATGTGATTGAATAAATTGTAATATGGCCTTGGTACTAGAGCTTTGATTTTATTGTAAAAAGGTATGCAAAATATGATCTAGGACCATCGGTGTTAAAATCCACACTCCTTCCCATGGTCGATCATGATCTTGTTTCAATCCAGTGGCTCTTAAGCCTTTTCGAACCAACCCCCCACTATGATTACCCTTAACGTCGAGGGGTGGGGGGAGGAGGTCTGAAAAATAGTTTCCTTGCCATTGCATGTCTTCCCCTCATGATTTTGGACACCCCCTCCAATACCAAAAACAACCTTGACCCCCCTCTGAAAGCGGTTTCCTTCGTCCTGCCGCAACCTGCCTTCCCCCTAACGTCACCCCCCACTTCCACTCAACTACCATTTCCCTATCTCCACGTCATTTATCTACATCACCCTTGTGGACCTCACTTCCTTTCCACCAACCATGTTCCTCCACATCATCCCCTACCTCCATGTCACCTCTCGCCTCCACGTCATATGTTTGTTTCATGGTCAGTTAAATTTTTTTTTTCCCTATACAACACAATAATTTCAAACATAGTTTACAAATAACTGAGAATGAATTTTTAAAATTGGAAAGTGGTTTTATCTTATAACATCCTCTTGCACAAAAACCTCTCTCAATTTCGTAACATCTATTATGGTTTGTCATATTCAGATGAATCTTTGCGGTATATTTTCCCAAATTTTCCTTTTTTCAGTAAGTTTTTTCAAATACGTTTTCGTAGCCGGTGGAACTTAATTTTCAAAAATGGAAAGAAGTTTTTGTTTCAAAAAATCATAATTTACAAAAAAAATCTCTCCATTGTCTAACAGCTATTATGGTTTGGGATATAAAAAGGAATTACAGGACCCTATTTTTCAGAATTTCAGGAGGAAAAAGGTCAAAGGCAGTTAGTGACTTGGATGCCACCTCATCAAATAAGAGTTGCTATCAAATTCAAATTTCTATTCTTTGTCACCATAAATCCACAAATATAGTTCCAATTAGATTCATTAGTTTTGTATGTCCTACATTTGAGTTCTATTGGTGTAATACAATTTGACATATTTGTAACAAATCTTGATATTTTTCCAAGATATTTTAGTTTAGAAATTTTATAAATACTTCATCATTTGAAGTAAGAGATGTTGATTGTTGAATATAATTTCCTCTATGAATTGTAATTTCTAGGTTGCTAGAAACATCAATAATACAAGGAAATTCTTCACAGGATTCATGTGTTGTACGAATTGGTGATGTTTTTCTTCTATTCATGTATTTAATCATTGTCTCTTTTCTCTGTCATTTCTCAAAAGATTAATTACATAACAGGAACAATGATGAATAGGATATGTTATACAGAATACTCTATTTTAGTTGTTAGTAATTTATATGTTTTCTGCTGAAGTCAAATTAAGGAATTCTTCATTGCTCCTTAGTTTCTACTGAATTTTACATTTCTTCTGTTTCATAATTCATTTCAAATTCTGAAATATCCAACTAGTGAAACCTAGCTTTCCCTGTGAAAATCCTTCAAATTTTGATGTAGATCCAGTTAATATTCGGACTCCATAGCCCAATGGAGTTATAAAAATTTAATCAACCAAACAATCTAATTAAAAACAATTAGTACAATAATAACTAGCCTAAAATTTATATCAAACATAGCTAAATTTTACAGAGAGATCCCTCTCTGAAGTTGTCAGGACTAGATCCCAGCTTCCAAAGTGGTTTTGGTGTTGTCTTATGTGTTTACTCCCTCAACCTCAAAAATACAAAATGACAACAGATGGTTTAAAAGTAAGCATTGAAGATTTGAGGAAAGACATGGAAGGTTTGAAAGGAGGTTTGTAAACTTTGCTACAAGAAATGTTTCCTAATGGCGAAAAGGTAGTAGAGGAAACTCATGATGAGAACAAAAGAAATGTTAATCATGATTTCATAGAATCTAATGTCGGATTGAAGACCCACCATGTTCCAAAGATCGATATGAGGAAGTTTGATGGAAAGGATCTAGTAACATGGATACTACAAATGGAGCAATATTTCAATCTCCATAATGTGAAAAACGCACAAAAGGTACACATTGAAACTTTATATTTGGAAACCAATCGATTTGTATGGTATTGATGGATTTTCTCTCATAAAAAAATTGTCACTTGGTCAATTATTATTGAGGAAATCATAGCACATTATGAGGATACAAAAAACAACACCTTCTTTAGCCAATTGATAAATCTCAAATAAAGGGGTACAATGTTGGAGCACATTGAAGATTTCCAAAAATTGAATATAAGGGTAAAGTATATTCCAGGGGAGCATTGGATTGATGTGTTGATATGGACATTAAAGGATAACATCCAACGTGAGGTTGTCCTTTGGGAACCTGATTCATTGGACAAGGCATTTAGGTTGGCAACAAAAATTGAAATAAAATTATGGCAACAAGGAAGCCTACCACTCACAACTATAAAGATGGAAGTGTTTCTTCCCCTATCCTTCCACAACCTACAAAGTTGTGATGAGGCTCATCAATGGGTAAATTATATGGACCTCAATGCACCTCCTGTTTACTAAAATCAACTTTTCTCATCATTATTTACATGTTTTAATTATGTTTTTCTTAATGAGGAGAGTAAAGATGAGATGCCATGTCTAGTGATCTAATGTGCATTGATTGCAGATTTTGGAGTAGATTTTGGCTAATTAAAGTGCAGGAACTCGAATGGAGACAAGAAAGAGGTATTTTAGGAGACAAGATCTCCCTCTTTAACTCCTCCCTGACTCAAATATTCCTCAATCAAATCTCATCAACTTGGATTTATAAGCAGCTGAGTCATGAAGCTCATTGGCAACCAAGCTAGTGACAGTTAAAGACCAGTTCATCTCAAGATTGGAGCCAAGCCTCCCTAAATTTAAGGAAGTTGTTGGTAACTTTAGTTGTATGAATAAAGAGGCTTAGGCCCTCATTAGGATTCAGATCTTGTGTTCAAGATAGCTAAGACGTTTTCGAGTTGAAGCATTGTAACTAAGCACTCTTATGTATTTTTTATTTCTTTAATGAAAATGAGCAACATTCCCTTGATTGAGCATTGAGTTGAATCAGACGGATGGATCTCTTGGGTTAGGGCCCAACCCTAGTAGAATAGGTTCCTCTTGTTGTATATGTATGCTTAGGTTATACTCATAGATAGTTGTTAAACTAATTTTGGTATTGTTAATTTGCAAGTATTGGTAGATTTAATTAGTTCGCTTCCATTTGTGGATAGTTTTAACAATAGAATTGTAGTGATAAGAGGATATTCCAAAAATGATAACAACAAGTGGTTTTCACCTCATTTCTTCCTTTCAGGGATCATGGTTTGAGGAACACTTCTCATACAACCCAAAAAGATATAATTCTTGCTTTTTGTGTAATCTAGGGTTTTCTTGCTAATTAGGTCATTATCTTTCAGTTTCGTAGATAAGTTGCAATTGGGATTTTATGATCTCTTAGGTTCTCCACTAATCTCATCTCACTCTCATATTGGTTTCAAGCATTTCCATGCATGAATTTAGCAATTAAATGGTGACAACTCCGTTTTTTCCCTGTATTTGAATAAACCTTTCTTGTCTTTGATGAATTTATGTATCAATGCCAAGAATGATGCTTGTTGTTTTAGGAGTTTCTAAATTACATGGAGACCTCATCTCATCAGCCTCAGCCAAGCCATATCCACCCATGATTGCCAAAAGTCACTAAGGTCTCAATTCAAATTCTTGTCTTATGAGGGAAACGTGCCATCTCCATTGAGAAAATCCAACCATCTTAAAGCTTTGTCTTGAGTTCTAAGTGAGTGCCTACCACTCCCATGCCTTATTTCCCTCTGTATTCACCTTTTCCAAGCTCCATCCCACCTTCTAGAATAGTCCCTAAGCTTTCTACCTGTTCTTGTAGTGAAACAGGGGATCCTATAGGTGAACTAGTACTTCTTATAGACATCCTGTAGGAAAAAATGTAGTAGCCTGTTTCGAGACCAAATTGAGAAAACTCATCACTAAAAGCCTATATTAGGTGATCTGAATTTGAAACTACTTGTAAATCATTTGCAAGGTATTCAATTAAGAAATATACATGTTTAAAAGATTTCCATGTCTTGCAGAAAGAAAACAAATGAAATTTTTAGCTGTTCATGATCCATTTAAGCATAGCAGATTTATTTCCTTTTACTGTTTAACACACTAAAAAGAATTTGTTCTGCAAAATAATTCAACCGCAGATGCAAAAGAAGTTGATAAAGCAGTTCACCCCTCCTGGGCTACGTCTGCTGGGTCCAAAGCTCCCAAATCGGCTTGTCCTTGTTTTCATTAAATTCTCAAATTGAATATACAGCTGAATAGAAGAATCTATAGGTGAAATGGCTGGTAAAAATAGATTCAGAACACTTGAATCCTTTAGGATTGACTATTGGATCATCTCCAATGGATACCTGCAACCCTATACAGTCTTCACAAAACTGGGCCCTCGTGGCTCCTAGAACTTTCACGGCTCCAAAACCTCTGTAAATGACCTCAGATTGCTGTAATACCTATGCCAATGACTTCAGAAGGTCGAAAATACCTAAAAAAAAAAAAAAAAAAAACCGTCCAAAACCGCCTTTCCTAGCCAAAGTTATGGCCATTTAATGATCCACTCCAGTTTAGCCTAAAAGAACTCCAGCTAATTTTAGTTAATGTCCAGTTAGCTCCGCCAAATCTGGGTGTCCGCCAAATTTGGTGCCACCGCCAAAAAATCTTCCAGTCTAACTGTTACTTAACTGCCCACAAATTCCACATATGACCATGTTCTCGGCGGGTTGTTTGCCTTGGATTTCGTGCCCAGTGGATAATGGTCTCGGCCCATGGTTTTGGGCACCCGGTCATATGGTATGCGGGGGCAGGCCCTTAGGGGCTGGCCCCCTTCGTTTCCCGCCCATCCACCATTTTAAAATTTAAATAAAATTTGGTCGTCACAACATTCAAGTCCCGCTCCCATGGTGTGTTGGTAAGGCATGGCGTTTGGTTCTGGTAGGTCGTGGGTTCAAACCTCACCGCCACTAAAGTTTTAACATGCGGCCAACACCTCTGCTGACGTCATCATGGGCCACGTGGTGGCCTCCAGGCCTGCCACGTGGCAGCCTGTGATTGGTTGCTGAAAAGGGAATATTCCATAGAATATTCCAAGGAATATTCTGTGGAATATTCCATTTTTAATTTTTTTTCAAAAATTAAAATTTCCAATGTTATTGACAAATTCTTCTTTTTGCCATAACATCCTCATACGGCGACTACTTTTCGAACCGTTTGTGGCATCGGAATCAGGAAGACGAGCACTTTTCGGTCATTCAACTTTGAACCAGTTCTGAGTACTTTAAATTTTGAGCATTTTACGACACTTACGACATGAGCACCTGATCACGCCTCCCCAGTGGGAAGCTTTTGGACCCCAAAAGCCTTCAACTACCCGTTAAAGAGGTGAGGGTACAACTCCCTCACTCTGTTCACCTCCATCCACTTTGCCTTGTTCAGTTTGCTGCCTTTGAAACCAACCCGAACATAATCTACACTGCCCCTCTTTGAAGTGCGTGTCCTTCTGTCAATGATTGTATCTTCTTTCATCTCATCTAAGAATTCTGGCAAGAAATCTTCCATAGATGGCAGCTGAACAACATTTTCATGATCAGCAATCAAAGGAGGTTCATACAAACGTAAGTTCTCCACATTGACAACAGAATACATTTTCATGTAGGAAGGCAAATCTAATTGAAAATAATTATTTCCAACCTTCTTGAGGATTTTGAATGGACCATAACGAATAGGCTTCAGCTTTTTACCTTCTCCTTGCATCCTTTCCTTATTAATGTACAGCCATACCTCATCCCCTTCTTGAAACTTGTGATCGATTCTATGCTTGTCGTGTCTTTCCTTGTACTTGCCTTGACTCTTCTCAAGCTGTTCTTGAATTTGCTGATGTATTTGCTGAATTCTTTCAATGAATGAATGAGCTTTGTCAATATCACTATGTCCCTCAATGGAAACATCTTTCTCAAGAATGAAATCAAGAGGTGATTTTGGCAAGTAACCAAAACAAGCTTCAAACGATGAGGTGTTTGTGGAAGAGTGCTTGGCACGATTGTAAGCATGTTGTATGTAGTGCAAATGTTCATCCCAAAGCTTGGGATGCTTGCTGCAATAACCTCTCAAGAGGTGCACAATGGTTCTGTTCACAACTTCTGTTTGTCCATCTGTTTGCGGATGGAAAGCAGTACTTTTCTTCAATTTTGTGTCCATCATCTCCCATAGGTTGGACCAAAAATTCCCCACAAATCTGGAATCCCTGTCACTAATAATGGAAGTAGGCAAACCAAAGTGAATCCATACATGATGAAAAAATAATTCAGCAGTTTGTTCAGCAGTTATAGTTTTCTTACAAGGCATAAGTATACACATTTTGCTGAAACGATCAACTACTACATATAAATAATCATGTTGCTTTCGAGATTTTGGCAAACCTCCAACAAAATCCATAGAGATGCTCTCCCATGGTCTAGAATGTACCGGCAAAGGAGTATACAAGCCAAGATTCCTATTGCTAGGCTTGCTTGTAGCACATAACGAACATCCTCTTATGAACCTTGAAACATAATCTACCATGTGAGGCCAATAACAATACCTCTGTAGATGTGCAACTATTTTGCTCACACCAAAATGGCCAGCAATAAGAGAAGAATGAGCTTCTCTTATGACATTTATCCTCTCCCCCTGTGGTATACACAACTTGCCCAAATGAAACAGCAAATTGTTATGCATGTGATAGTCATTTTCCTCTACATGATTCCCTTCACTCAAGTTAGCATACACATCTTTAAAGTCATCATCAGATGCATATTGTTCTATGTAACTATCATGTACATCAGAATCATTCTTAAGTAAAGTAACAACACCAATAATAGGCCTTGAAAGCATATCAACAACCTTATTCAAAGTACCTTTCTTGTACCTTATTACCAAATGGAACTGTTGCAAGAAGCACATCCATCTGAAGTGTCGTGACTATTGTAACTTGCTTTGTGATTGCAAGTACTGTAAGGGCTGATGGTCAGTATGTATAACCGTTTCTTTGCCCATCAAATAGTGTTTCCACTTTTTGACGCTTTGTACCAACGCATACAACTCCTTATCATATGTAGGATAATTTACAATAGCACCATTAAAAGTTTCAGAATGAAAAGAAATAGGCTTACCATGTTGTAGAAGAACTGCACCCATAGCATAATCACTAACATCAGTTTGTATCTCAAATGGCTGTCTCAAATCCAGTAATGCAAGGACTGGAGCTGAACTAATCCTCTCTTTCAAAGATTCAAAAGCTTTTTGCTGCTTGCCTCCCCATTGGAAAGCATGCTTCACACTTGTCACTGCATGCATAGGAGCTGCTATAGAAGAGAAGTTAGAGATAAACTTCCTCCAATATTGAGCTGCACCCAAAAAACTTCTTACCTCTGTTATGGATTTGGGAGTAGGTCACTTCACAATAGCCTCAATCTTAGTAGGATCAATTCTCAAAGCACCTCCTCCTACTATGTGTCCCAAATAAACCAAAGAAGTCTTTCCAAATTCACACTTTGACATTTTAAGAAATAACTGATTCTTCTTCAAAACATCAAGTACTTTCCTAACATGCATGACATGATCTTCTCTAGACTTGCTGAAAATTAAGATGTCATCTAAGTAGACAATAACGAAATCATCAAGAAAAGGACGCAAGACATCATCCATTACCCGCATGAAAGTTGCAGGTGCATTGCACAAACCAAACGTCATCACAAGCCACTCAAAGAGTCCTTGTTTGGTTTTAAAGGTTGTCTTCCAAATGTCACTTTCTTCAATTCTTACTTGATGA
Source organism: Pinus tabuliformis (assembly GCA_031772625.1). Classification (NCBI taxonomy): domain Eukaryota; kingdom Viridiplantae; phylum Streptophyta; class Pinopsida; order Pinales; family Pinaceae; genus Pinus; species Pinus tabuliformis. The sequence continues at coordinate 307,237,162 of CM062806.1, read as the reverse complement.
TATCCACTGCGCAAGTCTAGCTTAGTGACATATCAAGCATCTTTCAGCTGGTCTAGCAAATCATCTATCCTTGGGAGTGGGTAACGATTCTTTACCGTTATCTTGTTCAAGGCCCTGAAATCAACACACATACGCCAAGTGCCATCTTTCTTTGGAATCAATACAATCAGTGACCCACATGGCGAAGTACTTGGCCTTATGAAACCCTTGTCCAACAAGTCCTTGATTTGCTTCTTTATTTCAGCATTCTCCATAGTAGACATGCGGTACATGCCTATGTTTGGAAGAGGACAATCTGGATGCAAATGGATTTCATGCTGAATCTCCCTCTTAGGAGGCAAACCTGTTGGCTCTTGAAACATCTCATGATATGCATCACCTACATCATACAGATCTGATTTAAGTTTTGGATCACAATTGTCAAATGAATCATGATTCACATCAACCTTGGGCTTAATCATAAGAAGAACAAAATTCTTACTTGAATTGACCAGCCTTTTTACCTGTCCTGCATTCACCATCGCTATATTTGTCTTCTTGCGATGAGCTCTAACAATGAACTCCTTGCCATCTTTTAAAAGATGATATTTGTTTTCATGGCGATGAAAGATAGCTTTCCTGTCAAACAAGTAAGGAATTCCCAAAACAATTCGTGCTATATCAAAAGGTACCACATCAAGTTCAACTATTTCAATAAAATGTGCAGTAATTGCAAAGCGCAATGTGCACTTTCTTGACACTTGTAAATTTGCATCCTTGCAAATCCATCCAAGTGGATATGGCTTCAGATGTGGAACGGTCTCAAGTTTAAGCTGCTTGACCAAGTCCTCTGATATAAGGTTTGCTTGTGACCCACTATCAAAAAGTGTGTCAATTTTAGTATGTTTTGAAATCACCCTCACATGAAACAGTTCAATTCTTTCTTCCTCATTAGGAGCTTGTACATGGCAGTTTGAGGTACTAGTGCTGGCTTGAGTTTCAATTTCTTTTCCCTTCAAGTTTTTCAAACCCATGGCTGCAATTTTGGTTTCATCACCTGAATCTTCCCCTAAATCCTGTGGTGTAGATGTAGTAGTAGCAGTTTTCTGTTTCCCTTTGGATTTGTTAGATTGAGGTCTTTTTTCAAGATGTAATTTCCAACAGTTTTTCTCCTCATGGCCTAGTTTAGAACAGTGTTTACAGATCACTTTCTCACTCTCTTGTTTGACAAATGCATTCTTTTTGCCCTTTCCCGTGGAGGTTTTCTCTTTTTTTTTCCCCTTGGCGGGCTTGTTTTTACCCTCCTCAAATGTGTTTTTTCCCCTTGCCTCTAAATGGGTAGCTTGGACACAAACCTCGTCCAGGCTAGTAGGGTTAAACATCAAGATGGTGTGTCTAAGGTAGCTATGCAAGCCACCAATGTATTTCAGCAAGGTTTCCTGGGTCTGTAAATCTACCCCTAACAAGAGAGCTCTTCTCCTGAATTCTTGGGTGTAGTCTTGGACACTTTGACCCTTAAGTTGTCTGAAATTTTGCCAATTCATAATGGTTTTCTGCATGTGAGCAAGAGGATAAAACTGTTTTTTAATGGCTAATAGAAATTCAGGCCATGTTAAGGTAACCTTACCAAATTTCTTGATCTCCTCTTTAGTCTTGGCCTCCCATCAGACCAATGCTGCTCCATCCATTCTCAAAGAAGCCAACTGAATCTTTGTGGCATCATCATGCATATTCTGGATCCTCAAGTAAACTTCCAACTGCCTAATCCAGTTGTCAAGCTTTTCTGCATTCACTTCACCATTAAACATAGGTAATTCAAATTTTACATCAAGCTTCAAAAAAGGACTTTTTCCAGAGGATCTATGCTTATGCACAGAAGAAGAAGACAAGGATGAAGAGGAATAAGGTGACGATGGGGGTGGTGGATCACCATTTCCTCCATGTCCTTTCTTGGAATGATCATCATCCTTCTTACCTCCTGAAGAGCCCTCTCCTTCATGTGGATGTTTGGACCCTTCTCCAACCAATTTCTAATTTCTTTCTTGGTACAATATCCTCACCATTTCAGTGAGGTCTAAGAAAGCCTTTCTGAAGACTCTTTCTTCTTCTCTTGGATCTGTCTTTGTAGGAATTTCTCCTTCATGTTCAGACATCCTTGAAACTTCTGCTGAGACTCTTGAGGGTGAAATAGAAGGTGGAGGTGATGGCTCTCTGGCCTTCCTTGACTGAGGATTCTCTCGTTCTCTAGTCAACTGTCCTTCCCCTCTTTTAAGTTTCAACCTGGTAAGCATCAATACTTGCAAGACAGTTAGAAGATCTTTGCACAAAACCCTGAGCTCTGATACCAACTTGATCTGAATTTGAAACTACTTGTAAATTGTTTGCAAGGTATTCAATTCAGAAATATACATGTTTAAAAGATTTCCATGTCTTGCAGAAAGAAAACAAATGAAATTTTCAGTTGTTCATGATCCATTTAAGCATAGCAGATTTATTTCCTTTTACTGTTTAACACACTAAAACGAATTTGTTCTGCAAAATAATTCAACCACAGATGCAAAAGAAGTTGATAAAGCAGTTCACCCCTCCTGGGCTACGTCTGCTGGGTCCAAAGCTCCCAAATGGGCTTGTCCTTGTTTTCATTAAATACTCAAATTGAATATATAGCTGAATAGAACAATCTAGAGGTGAAATATCTGGTAAAAATGGATTCAGAACACTTGAATCCTTCAGGATTGATTATTGGATCACCTCCAATGGATACCTGCAACCCTATACAGTCTTCACAAAACTAGGCCCTGGTGGCTCCTAGAACTTTCAAGGCTCCACAACCTCTGCAAATGACCTCAGATGGCTGTAAAACCTGCACCAATGGCTTTAGAAGGTCGAAAATACCCAAAATCAAAAACAAAATTGTCCAAAACCGCCTTCCCTAGCCAAAGTTATGGCCATTTAATGATCCCCTCCAGTTTAGCCTAAAAGAACTCCAGCTAACTTTAGTTAATGTCCAGTTAGCTCCGCCAAATCTGGGCATCAGCCAAATTTGGTGCCACCGCCAAAAAATCTGCCAGTCTAACTGTTACTTAACTGCCCACAAATTCCGCATGTGACCACGTTCTCGGCGAGTTGTTTGCCTTGGATTTCATGCCCGGTGGATAATGGTCTCGGCCCATGGTTTTGGGCACCCGGTCATATGGTATGCAGGGGCTGGCCCCTTCATTTCCCGCCCATCCACCATTTTAAAATTTAAATAAAATTTGGTCGCCACAACATTCAAGTCCCGCTCCCATGGTGTGATGGTAAGGCATGGCGTTTGGTTCTAGCAGGTCGTGGGTTCAAACCTCACCGCCACCAAAGTTTTAACATGCGCCCAACACCTTTGCTGATGTCATCATGGGCCATGTGGCGGCCTCCGGGCCTGCCACGTGGTAGCCTATGATTGGTTGCTGAAAATGGAATATTCTCTAGAATATTCCAAGGAATATTCTACGGAATATTCCTTTTTTATTTTTTTTTTCAAAAATTAAAATTTCCAATGTTATTGACAAATTCGTCTTTTTGCCATAACTTCCTCATACGGCGACCGTTTTTCGAACCGTTTGTGATGCCGGAATCAAGAAGACGAGAACTTTCCGGTCATTCAACTTTGAACTAGTTCTAAGCACTTTAAATTTTGAGCATTTTACGACACTTAGGACATGAGCACGTGATCATTAGGTCCCTACATGCCCTCCAATTCATATGAACCATTATAATCCTTTTCCTTCACACCTATCTCCCCTACCAAAGAACCAGGCAACATTATCATTTATATTTGTCAAGAAAACAAATAAAAAGAAAAATTTCTTTTATATTTATTCTTGCACACAACAGTTAGCACTCTCTAGATCATATGTCATGCTTAGATTAGTTAAAACCTCACATGTGTTACAATAGGGTTCTTTTGTAGGCAAAGTATGTTAGCAAGTAGATAAAGGATTTCATGTTGTTTTGCAATAATTTCTTTCAGTATTTCCTTCATGTAATAGACAACATTTATTTTCTTCCAATTAGGGTAAATTTCACTTCTCCAAGCTGGTAATTAGAATTATTCTAGTCAATAGAAGGCTAGTTTGAGAAACCCTAGTGGTCTATCACCACAACTCGACAATGAAAAAGAGTAGACTAATTACTTCTATTTGTGTATATAGCATTGTCACCTCCAAGTTTATATGAACCTCGAGTTCACGAAGTAAAGTCGGTAGCCCCAAGAGTTGCAACATCCTTGCTGCAATACCGATGCCACAGCAACATACCTCATCTTCTGATCCAAAATGGATTTTGGATAGACTCCTAAGTCTAAGTGTTCCTCACTAAGGAAAATTAAAGTCCAAGGAAGTTCCTGGAACTAGCCCCATTGCAAAGATCGTCTCATTCTGAATCTACTACAACTTGAACGGGTAAAAAATGACTTCGGATGTAGAAGTTATCCCAAAATGAAGTTGCCCTTTTTCCTTTGGTAAAAGAGGAAAAATCCCCTAAAAATGGGTCCTAAAAACCCTCCAAGTCTTCAAAATCTCCTAAAATCAAAACTATCGCATAAGGAGAACCTTTAAAAAAGACGAATAACACTATCGGGAGGCAAAAACATGAAGAAACAGTGAAATCGAACCTTTTAGAGGTCAAAGGAACAATGAACAGGAGTCGTTGGATCTGATCGATTAACGGTCTAGATCTGATCAGTAGATCACCATCAGCGGTGGCAAGCAGAGGTTATCGGCGGAGACAATATAAATGGTGCGATAACGATCAGCGGGGTCAACAAGGATCGTCGATCAAGCGCACAAATTGACGACCCAAGTTGAATCGCAATATCGCAACTGACAAACACAAGGAGCAAGGCAGTTACATATATGCGATGCGATATGCCGATTGCCGATGATCTGATTGGTGGATCGGTATCGGTGATGGTCGAACCCGATGGAAATATAGATGATATTCTATATATTTTGAAATCCGAAAAGCATCAATTTCCTTTGTATTTTGCATTTCCGCCAAATGAATGGATTGCAAAGGAAATGTGCCCGATGCAATATTATGGAACCAATGGAACTTGTAGATGGGATATTATAATATTTCAAGTTCGATATAAGTGGGATTTTCATGTCTTAATGCATTTTTAAATACAAAGGGAAATCACGATACAAGCAGGATTTCGGGAGGACCGAAGGAGGTAAGAGGTTTTGGTCGGGCTCCGCCTGAGCCCATACATTGGCTACAGCGTCTCGAGGCCCTGGAGAGAGAAAACCATTCTTTTCAAGCAGTTAACTCCTGTATGCATGGGATGCCCGAAATGAACCATAGCTGTTGGATCCTGGTCTCCCAAATCAATGATGGGGATGCGATAAGCGATTCCAGGCGGACTCGATAAAAATATAGTGCGGAATTCATAATATTTGAAGTCCGATAAATAGAGATTTCGCAGATTTTCCCGTGTTTTATATTGTTTCTCTATGTAAACAGGGAGCGACTATTTCTGGAGATTTCAAGCGCCGATGGTTCCATTCCGTTGCAGAACGGGTGGCCACCATCCCTGAAAGCATTTAGCAATGATTGCTAACGCTTAGAGAGGGGATTTGAGTGTACCAAAATAGGAAGACAAAGAGCTCGAGAGGGAAAAGAAACAGACAACACCAATTGGCTTTAAAAGCCACAGAATGTTAGAGACAGAGTGGTGGTTGGTTGTTGGGGTTTTATTGCTGAAGGTGAAGCCAAAGCAGGAAGCTAAGGTGAAAAAGAGCAGAAAGAGGCAACAAAGAAGAAAAAAGAGTAGTTGAGGGAGTCACTTGGAAGCCAAGTGAAACGCCAGGAGAGCTGTAAACTAATAGAGGGCAGAAATAAGGAAGAGCCGAAGAGCCAGAGTCAAGGCCAAGATCTAGAACCAAGAGCCAAGAGCCAAAGCCAAGAGCCAGATCTTCTGAAGCCGGGGATAACATGGTGTCTGAACCCACTGTTTCTGTGTAAAACAGCAGGAGTTGAGCCAAGAGCTTATAAAAAGGACTTACACCGTAATCCCAGAGAGCCTAGTTGAGTTGACTATAGCTCATGGATACATAGCCTAAGAGTTGTGGGTGAAATCCTAATTAAATTGTTATTTCTGTGTGATTGTTTATTGTTGCATTATTTACTATTATATGCATTTATATATTAGTTTAAGGACATCAACTTACAACACATACAATAGATTTTAAAGCATATAATCAGTTAAAAACAAATACAAGAATACACCCATATTTTCAAGCACATATTTAATTCTACATTGGTTAATCATTAAGACTTGGGAAAATTTAAATCTTTGGAAGTGGGAGAGGTTCTTGTAAGTTAGATAAGAAGCCTAAGTGCCCCATTTTCAGATCAGGTGGTATCAGAGCTTAAGATTGATTAACGCCACCTTCAAGGAAGGTTATATCAGAATTCTTGATTGACAGAGCAAAGATTGCTTGCCTAAAAGGTGTTTGGATAGTCAAGGATTGATTGTCTGATTGATTGTATGCTTGTTTGTAGACTGACTATTTTCTGAGTTTGCAGAGGTGAAGGGAAAGCTATTGATAGTTCAGTCAAGGAAGGACAAGAAGGAATAAGAGCTGAAGGAATCCTTCTATCCCAAAGGACCTCAAAGCTATCCTTGGAGCACAAGAGGTTTGTTGCAAAAGGTTGCTTGAATAAGCTATTTATTAATCTTGTTTGAAGTTCTTTTGTTCATTGTCATAATGGCAACTTCTACAAGTGAGTCCTGAAATTCTCCTGTCTTCACAAAATTCTTTGACAAAGACATGAAGCAAGACTTGTTCATCATGATGGATATGGTGAGAGAAATGTATGAGGATGAAAGCAAGAGCAACATACTTAGAGAGCAGTTGAATTCCGTGGAGGAAGAGAAGAGATGCTTTCTAAAAAATTGCAGAAAATGGAGAGGCAACTTCATATTGCAAATATGAACCTGAAAAGGATGCACGAGTTGGAGTCATAGCTCTTTGTTTCCCAAGAAGCCTTAGTCAAGTATCAGCTTGAAGAAGAGGTAAGTCATTCCAGTTTGTCTTCAAATTCTTCTGAGAATGCTTGTATTGGTTCTTTTGAAAAACATACTAGAGGCATAGGTTCCAAGCTAATGTCCAAGATGGGCTATGAAGGAAAAGGCTTGGGTAATCATGCACAAGGTATTGTTGAACCAATAATGGTTGAGAAAGGGCCTAAGTATTTGGGTCTTGGCTATGGATAGTCTTATGGAGAGTTCCAAAGCTGCCGTGAAGGCCATTGAAACAGTCCCAAGAAGGAGTTTCATTTCATGTCCTCTACCTCAGAAGTGTGAAGGTTGTATTCAAGAGGAATGCAATGGCTTGAAACATCATTTGCAGGATGCAGGTGTTCAGAAGCACACAATTGAACCAGAGAGTTGTGGAGACTCTGACAACCTTGAAGAGATTGATGGTGTTCCAAAGGAAACCACTTCTTCATTTGCTTCACCTCCTCATGAAGGCAATAAAGGTGAAAGAGACAAGTATAAATCTGGTTCTAAACATATCCCTTTTGACTTTGCAAAGCATGGTAAATTTCCACATAAGTATGGGGAAAGAGTTGCATGTTCCTTTTGTGGTTTGGATAACCATCATGTTTCTAGATGTTGGAAGAGAATGGCCACATACAGGAAAATTTTGAAGGAAAAGAAGCAAGAAGCCAAAGGTCCATTGGACAAGGCAAAATACACTGTCAAGAGGATGCACATGTAGTGCACTTACTGCCATAAGAAAGGACATCTTGCTGCAAAATGTTGGACACTGAATCCAACAATGATTCCACCAAAGCTGAAGAAAGTGGAAAGAGAAGATGGTAGAAATGGAAAGGAAGATTCCATGAGTGATGTGTCTCAAAATGATTCACATGTTGATGCTAATGTGCAGACAAAGGTAGTACCTTTGAAAGGGATTGGTAAGAAACGGTTAGAGTTCTTATCCGATTAAGATTGCATGTCTATTGATGCATCTAATTTCATTTCTTTATTAATGGGAATGCAAGTTGCAGGTGTTACCAAGTAGGTGAATGGAGAAGTTGGGCAGGAGGCTCACTTTGTTGCTACAGTGTTATATTTCATTTTAGCTTTGAAAGTACAATGTGCTTAAGCAAACGTTTAAAGATGAAATGCATTCATGAGCTTGAGATGCATGAACGCATGGATGTTGTTGGGTGTGGAGCCTAATTATCTTCTGTATTCAAAGGTTTCAGTTGGATGTATACCCCAGGAATATTGTACACCCCTCCACATAGGGGGGGGTGCGGGGGGGCTAATCACCCCTGGCTAGGGGGTCCGGGAGCCAACGGTCCCCCTGCGGGGGTTCGGGGGTAGCACCCCCAAAGCTAAAAACATATGTAAAATTGCCTTGTAAAATTCTAGTAATTTCTAGTCAATCTGGGTCGTTCATTAGGCAGATGATCTGACAGTAGAAGTTATGCTTAATCTAGGGTCTTTTGCCCTAGAAGGAAACCCCTCACTATATATGAGGGAATTGTATTGCGTCTATGTAGATCTGTATTCTGAGTGAGGAAGAGAGAGGAGATTGAAAGTGAAGAGGGAGTTACAGCAGATTTGTTGTAGGTTGTATCTCTTCAGTTTGCTGGATAATATGAAAAGAAGGACTGGCTATTTCTCCATGGACGTATCCCAAACTGGGTGAACCACATATATCTGTGTCTCTCTTGTTTTATGTGTTTTCTGTGTTTATATTTCTGCAATATTTTATGTGTTCCATTGCTCTGTAATATATAATTTTCTAACAACTGGTATCAGAGCCGAAGGTCTATTTGGCTAACAAACTCACAAGAGAGAAGGGTTCCTAGTTTGAGTGGGAGCAATGGTGGAAGATGGTAGGTTTAGGGTCAAAAAATTCAACGGCCAAAACTACCAGCTGTGGAAGATGCAGATGGAAGATTATCTGTATCAGAGAAATTTGTACCTACCATTGAGTGGAAAGATAAAGAAGCTGATGAGTATGATAGACAGAGAATGGAATATTCTCAATAGAAAGTCACTTGGAACAATACGGTTGTGCCTAGCAGCATCGGTAGTGTTTAATATTTAAAAGGAAATGACAATAGTGGGTTTAATGCCGACATTGGCCAAACTATATGAAAAACCCTCGGCCTCAAATAAGGTATTTCTTATGAAGCGTTTATTTAATATGAAGATGTTATAAGGTGGATCTGTTGCAGACCATTTAAATGATTTTAATAGAGTTACAAGTCAGTTAAGTTCTGTAGGGGTAACTTTTGATGATGAAGTTAGGGCTCTGTTATTTGTGTGCTCATTGCCAGAAAGTTGGAATGGTTTAGTTATGGCCATTAGTATCTCTATCTCTAGATCTAGTACTTTAAAGTTTGATGATGTTGTCAGTGCAATCCTTAGCAAGGAAATGCAATGGAAAAGCTCTGGTGAGACATCAGGTAATGCTTTGACTGCAGAGACTAGGGGTAGAAAAATGGAAAGGGCAAAGAGCCTTGGATATCATAGTAAGTCAAGAAAAGACAGATCCAAGTCCAGATTGGGGATAGTGTGCTGGAAATGCGGGAAGAAAAGACACCTGATGAAAGACTGCAAGTCTCGGAAGGGAAAATAAGGAGATGCACAACAAGAAACTAATCATGAAGCGAATGTAACAGGTGATGTGTTACAAAATGCTTTGATTCTTTCATTAGAAAATATTATTTATGCCTGGGTGGTAGATTCAGAGGCCTCATTCCATGCCACACCTGATAGGAAACATTTTTATGATTATGTTCAAGGAGATTTTGAACAGGTTCGATTAGGTGATGATAAACCCTGTAAAATCATTGGAATGGGTACAATTTTCATAAAACAGCAAAATGGAAATCAATGGCTATTGAAGGAGGTGAGGCATGTTCCAGATCTGAAGAAAAATCTGATTTCGATAGGGTAGTTGGGAGGTGAAGGTTACGTAACTACTTTCACAGATAAAACCTGGAAGGTCACTAAAGGATTCTTGGTAATAGCGAAAGGAGGAAAGGTTGGTACATTGTATTTATGCAATGGTATTTCTAATTTTGTTAATGCTTTAACCTCTACAGGAGAAGATATTACATTGTGCCATCATAGGCTCGGGCACATGAGTGAGAAAGGGATGCAGATTCTTCACTCAAGAAATTTGTTGCCAGGTTTGAAGCATGTTGATTTAAAATTCTATGAGAATTGTGTTTATGGAAAATAGAAGAGAGTCAGATTCCTTAGAGTTGGGAAAGAAAAGAAGAGCAAAAAATTAGGGCTTGTGCATACAGATGTATGGGGACCTGCTCAAGTATCATCTCTTGGTGGCTCTCGTTATTATGTTACTTTTATTTATGATGCAGCTAGAAAAACCTAGATTTATTGTATTCGAAACAAATTTGATGTATTTGATACTTTCAAGAAATGGAAAGCTTTGGTTGAAAATGAGACATGAAAAAGGTTGAAGTGTCTCAGATCAGATAATGGAGGTGAATATTGTAGGAAAGAGTTTGATAGGTACAATTCAGAGAATGGAATTCATAGAGAGAAGACAGTTCCAGAACACCACAAGAAAATGGCGTGTCAGAAAGGATAAACAAGACAATCATGGAGTGTGCAAGGTGCATGAGATTGCATGTAAGATTACCTTACAATTTTGGGCAAATGCTGTAAATATTGTTGTTTATCTAATAAACAGATGGACCTTAAGTTCCTTGGATGGTGGTATTCCAGAGGAGGCATGGACAGGTAAAAAGGTAAACTACTCTTTTTTAAATACTTTTGGTTGTGAAGCCTTTGTCCACATTAACAAAGAAAATAGAACAAAGCTTGAGGCAAAATCAAAGAAACATAGCTTTATTGGATATGGTGTTAATGATTTTGGTTATCGCTTTTATGATTATGAAAACATAAAATCATTAGGAGCAGAGATGACATATTCAATGAAAAGGTTTTGTATAAGGATCAGCTGCAAGAAAAGAAACAGGAAAAAGAAAACAGGGAATACACAGTGCTTGACGTTATCATAGGAAAAGTGATGGTGCCTGAAAATCATAATGATCAACAGCGAAAAAAACAACCACAACAGAAACAAGCACCTCAAACACCTAAAAGTGGTGTTAGAAAAACTACAAGGATAAGTAGACCCCCTGAAAGATACTCTCCTTTATATTATGTATTGTTGACGGATTCTGGTGAACCAGAATGTTATGAAGAAGCAGTGCAGGTAGAAACCAGGAAGAATTAGGAGAAAGCCATGAAAGAATTGATGGACTCCTTAGCACATAACCAGACTTGGGACTTAGTCAGGTTGCCTGCAAGTAAAACAACATTACAGAATATATGGGTTTACAAGTTGAAGGAAGAAGATGGAGGTAGAAAAAGGTATAAAGATAAACTTGTGGTGAAAGGGTTTGCACAGAAAAAGGGTATAGATTTTGATGAAATATTTTCTCCTGTTGTTAAAATGACTTCAATCAAAACTATCCTAAGTCTAGTAGCAGCTGAAGATTTTCATCATGAGCAGTTAGATGTAAATACAACCTTTCTCCATGGGGATTTGGAGGAAGAGATATATATGCAGTAGCCACAAGGATATGAGGTAAAAGGGATGGAGAAACTAGTGTGCAGGTTGAAGAAGAGCTTGTATGGATTAAAACAGGCTCCAAGGTAGTGGTATCTAAAAGTTGATAGGTTTATGTCTAAACAAGGTTCTAATAGGTGTCACTCTGATCATTGTGTTTATCTCAAAAATCAAAATGATGGCAGCTATATTACATTGTTATTGTATGTAGATGACATGCTTGTTGCAACTTCTAACATGTAGGAAATAAATGTGCTCAAAAGGAAATTGGCAAAATCATTTGCAATGGAGGATTTTGGTGCTGCAAAAAAATCCTTGGTATGAGAATAACTAGAGACAGGAAGAATCACAGATTAACATTGTCTCAAAGTGAGAACATAGAAAAGGTGTTGAAAAGGTTTAATATGTAGAATGCAAAACCAGTTAGTATACCTTTGGCTAGCCATTTCAAATTAAGTAAGGAGGAGTGTCCCAAGACTTAGGAAGAAATGGCTCATATGTCTAAAGTTCCATATGCATCAGCAGTTGGAAGCCTAATGTATGCAATGGTCTACACAAGGCCTGATATTGCACATGCAGTGGGAGCTGTAAGTAGGTACATGAACAATCCAAGAAAAGAACATTGGATGGCGGTTAAGTGGATTCTCAAGTATTTGAGAGGTACCACAAATCAAGAATTATGCTTTTGTGGTTCAAACATTGCTCTATAGGGATATGTTGATGCAGATATGGTAGGTGACAGAGATAATAGGAAGATCACTACAGGATATGTATTTACTGTAAGTGGAACAATTGATAGTTGGGTTTCATAAATCCAAAACGTTGTTGCACTCTCAAAAATAGAAGCAAAGTATGTTGCTGCTACAGAGGCTAGTAAAGAAATGATTTGGTTACAAAGGTTTCTACATGAATTAGGTAAGAAGCAGGAGTTGGGCAGGTTATACAGTGATATCCAGAGTTCCATACATCTTGCAAATAACTCTACATTTCATTCAAAGACTAAACATATACAGCTCAAGTACCATTTCACACAGTCAGCATTGGAAGATGGACAGTTGAAGATGGAAAAGATACAAACTAGATAGAATCTTGCAAATATGTTAACAAAAGTTATAACCAGGGAGAAAGTGAGAATCTTCTCAGTTTAAATTGGTCTTCAAGTATGATGAAGAAGATGAGAAACAATGAGGTCCTAAGTGGAGTCATTGTCTAGCAACTGAGGCAGCGATGGAGTTGCTATAATCAATCTCCAGGTGTGAGATTGTTGGGTGTGGAGCCTGATTATCTTCTGTATTCAAAGGTTTCAGCCGGATGTATACCCCAGGAAGATTGTACACCACTCCACGCAGGGGGTGCGGGGGGGCTAATTCCACCCCGGCTGGGGGGTTCGGTGGTAGTGCCTCTGAAGCTAAAAAAAGATATAAAATTGCCTTGTAAAAGTCTAGTAATTTCTAGTCAATCTGGGCCGTTCATTAGGTGGATGATCTGACGTTATAAATTATGTTTAATTTATGGTTTTTTGCCCTATAAGGAAACCCCTCACTATATATGAGGGAATTGTATTTTGTCTATGTAGATCTGTATTCTGAGTGAGGAAGAGAGAGGAGATTGAGAGCGAAGAGGGAGTTACAGTGGATCTGTTGTAGGTTGTAGCTCTTCAGTTTGCTAGATAATATGAAAAGAAGGGCTGGTTGTTTCTCCGTGGATGTAGCCCAAACTGGGTGAGCCATGTATATCTGTGTCTCTCTTATTTTATGGGTTTTCTATGTTTATATTTCTGCAATATTTTATGTGTTCCATTGCTCTGTAATATATAATTTTCTAACAGATGTTGATGTTTTCCTTGTATTTGAACATGTATGTGTAATTAATTTGGAGGGTTGATTTCTTTGTTGCAGACATGCATGTGATGCAATGTTTACTTGGTAGAAGTTAACTTGGTCTCCTAGATGGGGATAGCGATGAAATGTTTCATCTTTTGAAAAGAGTCCAAATGGTATTTTTTATACATGCTTGACTTTAAGGGTAATTTGTTTTAAAGGCATGTTTTGTGGGCTTGTTACCTAGTACATCATTTTTATACAGATGTAAGACATGGAGGTGTTCACAAGATGTGAAATATGTTTCTTTTGTTGAAGCATGAGTTTATGCCATCCAGTTGTTGTTTGTATTTTTTTATTGTTAACAGTTGTTGTTGACAACTTGTCAAACAGGTACAACTCAAAGTTTTGTGGAGTAGATGTACTTCACATTTGTTTGAGCCACCTTGGATCAATGATCAAGGCAGAGAAGCTAAAACTACCTTCTATAACCATTTCAGAAGGAGTTCTGCAGGAAGGCAAAGAGGAAGACAGTTCTTCCCAGGATGATCACCCCATCCAAGAAGGGAGTTGTTAGAAACTTTGGTTCAGAGGCACTATGCAAGGCAAGTGTAGGGAGGCTGAAAGAAGAGTGTGAGTCACTCTCATTTACTGTTCAGATCAATATATCAGTCTTTTGGAGACCAAAAGTTCTTTTAGTGGGAAGGCATGATCCAAAATGGATTTTGGATAGACACCTAAGTCTAAGTGTTCCTCACTGAGGAAAATGAAAGTGCAAGGAAGTTCATGGAACTAGCCCCATTGAAGAGATCATCTCATTCTAAATCTACTACAACTTGAATGGGAAAAAACTGACTTGGGATGTAGAAGTCATCCCAAAATGAAGCTGCGCTTTTTCCTTTGCAAAAAAGGAAAAATCCCCTAAAAATGGGTCCTAAAAACCCTCTAAGTCTTCAAAATCTCCTAAAATATCAAAACTATCGCATAAGTAGAACCTTTAAAAGAAGGCGGATAACACTATTGGGAGGCAAAAACATGAAGGAACAACAAAAATCGAGCCTATCGGAGGTCAAAGGAACAATGAACAGGAGCCGCTGGATCTGGCCGATCAATAGTCCAGATCCGATTGGTAGATCCTGATCAGCATTGGCAAGTGGAGGTTATCGGTGGAGACCATATTTATGTTGCGATAGCGATCAGCGGGGTCAACGAGGTCCGTTGATCAAGCGCGTAGATCGACGGCCCAAGTTGAATCGTGATATCGCAAATGGTAAACACAAGGAGCGAGGTTGTTACATATATGGGATGCAATATGCCGATCGTCGATGATCAGATCGACGGATCAGTATTGGTGATGGCCAGACCCGATGAAAATATAGATGATATTCTATATATTTTGAAATCCGAAAAGCGTCAATTTCCTTTGTATTTTGTGTTTCCGCCAAATGAATGGATTGCAAAGGAAATGCACTAGATGCGATATTATGGACTTGATGGAACTTATAGATGTGATATTATAATATTTCAAGTCCGATATAAGCGGGATTTTCATGTCTTAATGCATTTTTAAATACAAAGGGAAATCACGATACAAGCGGGATTTCGGGAGCACCGAAGGCGGTAAGAGGTTTTGGCCGGGCTCCGCCTTAGCCCATACATTGGTTGTCACGTGTCCAGGCCCTGGAGATAGAAAGCAACTCTTTTCAGGCAGTTAACTCCCATATGCATGGGCCACCTGAAATGAACCACAGCCGTTGGATCCAGATCTCCTAGATCAATGGTGGGGATACGATAAGTGATTCCAAGCGGACCCAATAAGAATATATTGCAGAATTCATAATATTTGAAGTCCGATAAACAAAGATTTGGTGAATTTTCCCATGTTTTGCAATGTTTCTCTGTGTAAACAGGGAACAAGTATTTCTAGGGATTTCAAGCACTGATGGTTCCATTCTGTTGCAGAACTGGTGGCCACCATCCCTAAAATCATTTAGCAATGATCGCTAACGCTCAGAGAGGGGATTTAAGCAGACCAAAAGAGGAAGATAGAGAGCCTGAGAGGGAAAACAAACAGATAGCACCGATTGGCTTTAAAAGCGATAGAATGTTAGAGACAGAGTGGTGGTTGGTTGTTGGGGGTTTGTTGCTGAAAGTGAAGCCAAAGCAGAAAGCTAAGGCGAAAAGGAGCAAAAAAGGGCAGCACAGAAGCAAAAGGAGCAGCTGAGGGAGTCATTTGGAAGCCAAGTGAAAAGCCAAGAGAGTTATAAACTGATAGAGGTAAGAAAGAAGCAAGAGCCAAAGAGCCAGAGTTGAAGAGCTAGAGTCAGAGCCGAGATCCAGAACCAAGAGCCAAGAGCCAGAGCTTCAAGAGCCAGGGGATAACATGGTGTTTGAACCCACTTTTTCTGTGTAAATAGCAGGAGTTGAGCCAAGAGCTTGTAAAAAGGACTTATACCATAATCCTAGAGAGCCTAGTTGAATTGACTAGAGCTCACGGAGACGTAGCCCAAGAGTTGTGGGTGAACTCCTAATTAAATTTATGTTTCTGTGTGATTGTTTATTACTGCATTGTTTATTATTATATGCATTTATATATCAGTTTAAGCACATCAACTTACAACACAGACAATAGATTTTAAAGAATATAATCAATTAAAAATAAATATATGCATACACCCATATTTTCAAGCACATATTTAATTCCGCATTGGTTAATCATTAAGACTTGGGAAAATTTAAAGCTTTGGAAGTGGGAGAGGTTCCTGTAAGTTAGACAAGAAGCCTAAGTGCCCCATTTTTATATCATCTTCCACTCCATAACCACATCCTCCACTCATTCGAATACCCATTGAACTTCATAAGTAGAGAAGAGATGCAAGAGTTCAAGAAAAAGGTAGCTACATGTCATCTTGTAGAGATCATGTAACAACCTATTCCACAAAGAAAGACCACAACAACTCCAATCCACATTCAACACAAGGATCACAGTGATGAGGGAGCTCATCGAGAGCTCAACAGCAACAAAAGCTAGCACCTGTACATCATCAAGAGAGAACCTCATCAATAAAATAAGAAGAAAAAAACACAATTGAAGAATATGCAACAAGTTTAAAGAACAATGAATTAACACCATTCTCCAGCATGCATCAGCGAAGAAAAGCACCAACATGTATGTCATCTCACCAGTACTCCCTCATAAGTATGAATATGATTAAATTGTAGGAATGAGGCAGGAAGTTGATTTTATAAGCGAAGGTGGCTAGTTAACTTGGCCACCCTCGATCAGGTAACAAGAAGAGAAAGGGTTAGTCAACTCCACACGTGTCAAGGTCACATAGAAAAAAGGGGAAATGAATAAAAAAAAAGTGGTTAATTTACAGAGAATGAAAGTGGGAGATGATTACGAGGAAAGGTGATGTGATGATCCTGTAGTGGTACCAATAGTTTGAAAGTAGGTATTTGTACTTGGTCATCCAGCACACACCCCAACGAAATCATTCACGAATATAAATAATCACTTACTCCCATTCGAAGTATTAGTTATTTCAAAAAGTTGAAGGCGGAGGCAACTTCGAGGAGTCATTTAAAGAAAATTTACTCTCGACATCCCTACAGTGGCAACCTATAAGAAACACTCAACATCTAAAACAAACAAGAGCATGTACAAGAAACTATAGGAAGGCTACAGGATATATAGAGAATTACCACATAGAGTTGTAAGAGGAAAACGAGGGCAATCAATTCAAGAGTTCTCATCACAAGACCATAGGAAAGGGAGGTAGGTGCCATACATTTTGTTTTTTTCATCTAAAGAGAAGAAATCCTCCTCTCTTTTGGGTATTTTCTATTTGCATAAAGGTAGAGAGAATTCTATGAATGTTAGTGAAGGATAAAGTCTGAATCCTCATCACCTACTATATTTCTTGAACTATAGCCTCCGAAACCTCACTCAGATAAGAATTGCCAGAAAATATGACAAGATGTTTCAAGAAAGGAGAGCCCACCAACACATCCAGAACACACTATCATCCTCGTGTGGTAGAAATCTTTGCAAGGCATCAATGGATGGGGTTCTTTGAGCTACTAAGGGGATACGATGATGATGTGGTGAGAGAATTTGCAATGTCACTCGTACTTCTCACTAGAGTCAGTGCCACTACAGTAGTGAAGGGTTTGTCAGTAGCAATTACCCCAAAGAGTATTAGCGGGATAAATACACTCCCCCCTAGGGTTTCAATGGAGAAAAGAGGACAAGACTAACAAAAATCTTGCAAAGAAAAGTTTTTTCATGTTAGGAGAAGAACCAATTGAAGACAAAAATGGGTTTATAAGGGAAAGCATTCCATATCCTTGGAATGAGGTAAGTTACCACATCATCAAGTACATTTCCCGTGAAGGTAGATATAATATAGTGTATAGATACCACTTTAGACACCTCCATGAGCTAAGATTTGGAGAAGAGACACCTCCTCATAACAAACTTAGTGTACCCAATTTTTGCTACAATCAATGATAGACATGAGCATCAAGGTACAAGAGGGAAAACATCAGCAACCATCATGCGTGGATCAAACTCATCCTCAAAGATGATCTACACAATTTAAGAATTCCTATTTCATGCTCAACATTTACAGACATGCAGGAAGAACGAGAAATTTGATCCATTGAGTATGACAAAAGCACTACTCCTAGTGAGAGAGAAGAAGAAATAGAGGATAACAAAGAAGAAATAGCAAAGGATGAAAAATAAGAAGAAACAAAGGATGACAAAGATGAATAAGCGGAGAATGAAAAATAAGAAGGCAAAGAGGATGAAAAAGAGGATGAAGTATAGGAGGATGAACGAAATTCTGAAACATAGAGCAGGGAAGAAGAAGAATCACCAAGGGTGTCTCTAGAGCCTACAGAGAAGGAGGTAGAAACTTCTCTAACTGCCCTAGGTACACCTTTCAAATCAAATAGAACGAGATAGAGGCAAACTCCACTTTACTTCAAGACAAGGAAGAGCACGAAGATTATACAAGGGAGACCTCAAACCCCTACCCAAACTCCAATTGTCATAGAGGAATCACCAAAACAACAAGAGAAAGTAGTCCCTCTATGGATGAAGGAAGGAGAAGGAACATCAAAACACGCCTCTCTCAAGTCACCAATCACCTATGGTAGGAGACCTTTCACAAGGTCAACCTCAACAAAAGGAAAAGGTCTCCTATAAGAAACATATTCAGACCTACAGGAAGAAAAAAGTGGAGGAATAGGCCCAAGAGCTGGTGAGCCTAGCACATAGCCAAACCGCAACTCCTACTATAGATTCATTGAAGGAGGTAGGGTGATACCACAAGAAGTTTCCATTCCTATATTCTTTGAACTTCAAAAAGAGAGAGAAAGGACACATAGGTGGATGTAAATTTCTAAATCAAAAGGGGTATAGGATGTAGGCCACATGGAATATAAGCTGCAAGAAATGGGTAGAGAATTAAGTAGCATAAGAGACAGGGAAAAAATAATGAAATCTCAGTTAGAGGCTGAGAACACATGGCTAAGAAAGCAGCTACAGGAAAAGGAAGGCCAATTGGCAACTATGGCAAGTTTATCCATGGAGGCAATTCAATGCAGGATGCCAGCAAAGTCATATGCCTTATACCTCAAAGAACAATGGTTGTAGTTTCAGATAAAAACCCTAGAACAAAGACGAACTATGAATTTCCAAGACTACAGGCAATTCATTGACCTTTGTGATTAAAGCACCCTGGAGGATAGAGAAAATATATCTAAGTTCTACCTACACAATATAGCTCTAACAGATTTAAATGTGTGTGACCCAAATCCAAAGTTAGGGCACTTACAACTAATGACCTTGTCATCCTGGATGAGTCATGAGGAAGCCAGAGCTACATAAATGAAAAGGGTATTGGCAAGAGAATAAGTAGAACCCCTTTTCATCAGAGCAGAATAGTCTATTGCAAATAATACAAAGAGGGGGAGCGAATCATTATTATCAGTTCAATAATTTTTCATTTCACAAAAAAAATTATATATGCTACTTCTGTGAAGTGAAAAAGCATGTACATGCTACTATTATTAGAGAAACCAAAGTATACCCAGATAACTTATGATTTAATTAATTTATCATGTGTTGATTTTTATTAGTGCATCAGTAACTTGTTAAGCATTGCAATAAAGACATAATAAAAAATCACACATACGAAACACACATTAACACCAAGATTTAAGGTGGAAACCCAATGCGGTAGAAAATCCATATGCTACTGTCGTCTCTGTCTTCTTTTAATAATAAGAAAATTTGTTTACAATCTTGTACTAGTGCAAACGCATACCAATACGGAGGCACACACCTGCAGAAGGTTATGACCTTCTCTTGTTTTCCAACTTCTACTGGAAGGGAGCTACAATCCCCTAGCTCTTGTACTAGCCAATGTGTTTACTAGTATGTAGGCATCGACCTGCAGAAGGCTACGACCTTCTCTCTTTTTCCAGGGACCATGTTTCATAAATTTTTAGACTGGATGCTCCTGGTACACAACAATACAAATGAAATCCTCGTTTCATCAAATTTTCATACTGGACCCATCAAAAACTTTGAAACTCAAACTGCATCAACCAACAATCAGTTAATCTGGATGATCAAATCACTATCACCAGAACGTTGTGCTGAACCCAGAAACCTACATCATCATTCAAAACTAGTTGTAACCTCAAAAATCATGCATCAGAATGTATACGCTACTTTACTGAACCCGACCTACATGTATATGCTACTTCCTTTAACCAAACCTGCATATACCCTCAAAATTATTGAAACATAAAACTTCTGAATCAAGTCTGTACCAACTAGCAACACACTAAACATCTACTGTCAATTTTCAGAGCTTTACATAGGTAGTAACAGAGATAACCCTTCTTACTTAGAGAATCAATCAATCAGACAAAAAACTCATGCATTCAATTTTACATTTAGATCTAAGAAGACTTCATTGACAAACAATAGTAAAACAAACAACTGATCAGATAGATCATTCATATCTAAAGAATAAGATTTTCTTTTGTATATGCTACTTGGAAGAGTAGAACCTGCGTGTATACGCGCTTTTACCGAGACAAACCAACATATAGATCTGAAAATATTAACTCATAACTTCATTGCTATTCCAGACTTCATACAAACCTAGATCATGACATTTAAAGAATAAAAAAGGTGTACACAATCAAATCTAGCCCAACCAATATCAGATCATTCAATGATAAGTCATTTTAGGTCTAATGAGCCTAATCCAACATTGAATTCAAGGTGCACATAGTATTTCAGATCATATCACAAGCACAACCCCTGCAACATAAAATATACTTAAAATAGAAGTATTCCCAAGAAAAACCTTTTACTTGCACACCCTAGCCTTATGATCTTCTCCTCCTTATATAGTATTAGGCCTTTCTCAATATCTCGGACCAAAACCACTTAGGACCCCTGGTATTCTTGGACAAGATCATATAGTCATTACTCCGCTCAATCTTGTGGATCAGTACCATGGTATTGTTTACTCTTGAATTTCCTTGATTTTCCAACATATACACGCTTTTCTTCTTGTGAAGGTGTGTGTATACCTATACGCTCTTTTTGTTCTGTGTACTAGTGTGTATATGTTGTTTTGTTTAGGTGTAATAGTGTACAAATCTTAAACTGCTTTACACCATCCGTTTACTTCAACTTATTTATTCTGATTAGTAGACCTTAGTTCCTGTTGTGGCCACAACCAACACCCTATTAAAACCTGCCCTGGTAGCAGTTTTGAATGGATCCCCTAGAAGCTTGATCTTTCACTTCTTCGAATGATCTATTTTATCCCATTGATTTTAACTCTTTGGCAAGTCAAATCTTCAATTCCTAATGGTTAAGGCCCCCTTAATAAATCTCTGCCGCATGATTCATCTATAACCCTTTCTAGCCCTTCATTCATATCCTTCATCGGGAATTTTTCAACCCTCAAGACCCCCCATTGCATCCTTATTTCTATATCAATGCTTTGATAATAGAAATACTCTACAAACATGCATAAATTACACTTTCCTCTTATCACAATCAACAAAAGTACATATTGCGCACCACTATACACCGGACCCGACAACATTATTAACCATAACACATATTTATTTCGGGTCTGGAGCCCCATCGCATATCACAATTAACAGGGTCCAAGGCTTGTATATAAGGCTCACTATGATCTGTCGGACCTACCGAGATCATTAACCACAATATGTATATTTTGGGTCTGGAGCCCATCGCATATCGCGATCGCGCTTTAACGTAACCCAAGGTCCATTCACTCACCATTGAAACATTGCGATGCGATACAATGGACTCGTCGGCAGTATTAACCATAACACATATATATTTCGAGTTTGGAGCCCTATTGCTAATCGCAATCAGCAGTTGGTGAAAGTGAAGCCTATGTAATATGCGAAGGGGCGATGAGCAAACCCGGTAATAATTATACTCCCGGGTGCATAATATTTGAAGTTCAACATTATGGTTCGGCTGGGGGTTTTACCGTGCTTTACCATGTATTTTGATAAAACATTGTGATCCATGTTTTCAAAGGGAAGTTTTATATTGTGGACCCAGTAGCATTATCAACCATGGTATATATATATTTTGGGTCCGGCCTGTTGCAAAGCGCAATCGACTGAGCCCAAAGCTTAAACATAAGGCACAATGTGATATGGCAGACCCGTCGATAATCATACATCCGGGTGTATCGTATTTGAAGTCCGGACTTATGGTCAGATGCGAGTTTTCTTGTGTATTCCCATGGTTTCAATATAATGTTGCAGTCCAGTTTTGCAAAGGAAAATCCCATATGGCAGACCCGTTGGAGCTATCAACTACAACACATGTATATTTCGGGTTCGTCTTATCAGATATCGCAATCGGCAAAGACTAAGGCTTAAACATAAGGTGTGATACGATCAATGGACCCGACGATGATTATAGACCCAGGAGCATAATGTTTGAAGTCCGGCCTTATGGTCGGCTGCGGTTTTTCCCGTGTATTCCCATGTATTCCACTAAAATGGTGTGGTCTTGGGTTTTCAAAGGGAAATCCTGTAAAGTGAATGGTATGCCTTTGAAGCATTGTTATGGCAATCCTTGAGCAAAAATGAATATTATGGGCAACGAGAATACATGTCACAACAGGTCTGGTGGTTTGATAATCATAGTTGTTATACGTTGCAAGATTAAATAGAAACTGTGGCTAAATGCAAGGTTTGTTTGGGATCATGTTGGCCATATTTCTCATAATCATAGCTAATATAAATTATTTTCTGCAGGCGATTTTGAGTGGACCCGGTTGCAGATAAAGGCTATTTATATCAAGATGATGCCTCCACACCACCGGTGTTGACATTGCAGAGACATATTCTGCAGAAAGGGGTATGAACCACCATAATGCATAATGGAGGCACGCTCCATGTCAAGAGGAAGCACAACACTAATACATCAAAATGTGATTACCTCCAAATACACCTTCAATCATCCTAGATGTGGGATGATGTTATGAAACCGGCTCACAAAATGATAGAAAGGAGAGATCAATGCCTTAGAATTCAGCCTCTTCGAGGGGGAAACCTCCTTTACATTACACAAATGAGCAATTCTTGGATGACTCAAATGACAAAACCTCCTTTCTATATATAGGAGTCTAAGGAGTCACAATATAACCCAACCGACCTAACAATAATAATATAAAGCCACAAAAATAACAATAGAGGGATTCTATGGGGCACAGTAATAACACTATGGGGAAAATAGGGGCACAACAATATTAATAAGGGATACAACTACAATAGTAATGGGGTAATCACTAGTATTATAGGGACCCAACATGCCCCTCTCCTTCAAAAAAGTGTTGTCCTCAACGCCTGAGTAGTTCTGGATGCTTCTGTATAAAATTCTCATCCTCCCATGTGGAATCTTCAGCGGATAAGTTCTTCCACTTGATAAGATACTCTGAAATTGATCGATTTCATAACTGTCAAGTTCTTGTTTCTGTGACTGCTTCTGGTTCTAATATAATTTTTCCTTCTCGTCAAGTTCTGGAAATATTGTTTGAACTAGGAGCTTGTCACCTATAACCTTCTTTAAACATGAAACATGGAAAACTGGGTGCAATCGAGAAGTTTTAGGAAGCTCCAATTTGTATGCCATAGTACCAATATTTTGCAACACCTTGTATGGACCATAATAATTTGGTGATAATTTATTATCCTTCTTAGCTTGCTTGAGGGAAATTTGCTTATATGGTTGTAGCAGTAGGAATACCCAATCACCTACATCAAAAATTCTTTCGCTGCGATGTTGATCTGCCTGTTGTTTCATTCTATTCTGTGCCAACACGAGGTTATCATTTAAGAGTTGGAGGACTTATTGTTGATGTTCGATGTGATGTTCCACTGCTTGAACCTTAGAATTTTCTCTTAAATATGATGTGATGGATGGTGGCTGATATCCATAAAGTGCCATAAATGGGGCCATTTTTGTTGTTGTATGGAAGGAAGTGTTATACCACCATTCAGCCAGAGGCAACCATTTGACCCATTGTGTCTGTTTATCAGATACAAAGCAACGAAGATATCCTTCCAAAAATTTGTTTACTATCTTATTTTGCCCATCAGATTGAGGATGATAAGATGATCTATGAGCTAACTGAGTACCAAGACAAGAAAATAATTATGTCCAAAAATTTCTAGTGAAAATGGGATCTCTATCACTTACAATAATCTTTTGGTTTCCATGTAGCTTTTGAATTGTTTCCATAAATGCAGTAGAAACTGTATTGGCTTTAATTGGATGTGATAATGCACAAATGTGTGCATACTTGGTAAGTCTGTCAACTACCACCATGATGACACTCTTTCCCTCAGACTTGGGTAAACTTGTGATAAAATCCATTGAAAACTCCTCCATACGTTGGCTTGGAATGGATAAAGGTTGTAATAGACCCAGTGTCTTAATTGTTTCAACTTTATTTTGTTGGCAAACCAAACATTCCACCACAAACTTTTGAATATCTGATTTAAGGCCCTCCCAAAAAAATTCCTTCTTAACCCTATGGTAAGTTTTTAAAAATCCTGAGTGCCCTCCTAAGGGATAAGTGTGCAATTCCATAAGAATCTTTTGTTTTAGCTGGGAATTCTTACAGAGGTATAAGCGATTTTTGTACCATAATGAATCATTTTGCCTGCTAAATGTATCAGATGTACTGGAGTCTTATTGTAACTTTCAAATAAGTGCCCACACTTCTTCTTCATTCTTCCATTCCTCCCTCGTTTTGCTTATGCAATCTGGTTGGATAATAGAAATGGCGAACAACAATGCTTCCACATCCTCATCCTTTCTTGAGAGTGCATCTCCCACCACATTTTGCTTCCCTTTTTTGTGGATGATTTCAAAGTCATAACCCAAGATCTTTGTGACCCACTTTTGTTGCTCTTTAGAGGATAATCTTTGTTCTAAAAAGTATTTAAGGCTATCATGATCCGTTTTTACCATGACGTGTCTTCCCATTAGGTAGGGTCACCATTTCTTAAGTGCATGGAGTATTGCCATCATTTCCTTCTCATAAATAGCTTTGTGTAAAAACTTTCCCTTGATTGGACGACTTTCAAAAGCAATGGGTCCTTCATCTTGCATTAAAACAACACCAATTCCATTTCCTGAAGCATCACATTCCACAGTAAAGTTTTTTGTGAAGTCTGGTGTAGCTAAGACCGGTGCTTGGCACATTGCCTCTTTAAGATTCTCGAAGGCCTTTGTTGCTTCTGGAGTCCATGAAAATGCATCTTTATTCAATAATGTTGTTAGAGGTGCTACTATTCTCCCATAATTCTTAACAAACTTGCGATAATACCCTATCGACCCGAGAAATCCTCGCAGATGCTTTATGGATGTGGGGATTTTCCATTCCTTAATGGATTTAATTTTGCTAGGGTCTACCTTAACTCCTTCATGAGATACAATATGATCCAAATATTCCACCTCTTGTACTCCAAAGAAACATTTGGATCTTTTTGCATATATTTGTTTCTCCTCCAATAGTTGTAGCACCATGTCAACATGTTCAACATGATCCTTCCAAGACTTGCTGTAGATTAGTATATCATCAAAAAATACTAACACAAATTTTCTAAGGAATGGTTTGAAAATGGAATTCATCAAACCTTGAAATGTTGAAGGTGCATTGGTAAGGCCAAAAGGCATGACCAAAAATTCATAATGACCCTCATGAGTTCTAAATGTTGTTTTCGGAATGTCTTCAGTCTTCATTCTGATTTGATGATATCCTGAACGAAGATCCAACTTGGTGAAGTAAATTGATCCATGCAATTCATCTAGTAATTCATCAATGATAGGAATGGGAAACATATCTTTAATAGTGAGCTTGTTGAGCTCCCTATAATCCAGACACATGCGCCATGATCCATACTTCTTGTGCACCAATACTACTAGAGCAGAGAAAGAACTTTGACTCGGTTGAATTATACCAGCCTCTAGCATTTCTACAACCATACGTTCAATTTCACTCTTTTGGGCATAGGGATATCTGTACGGCCTGATGTTTGGAGGAACACTTCCTGGAATCATATGAATAGCATGATCATGATCACAAATAGGGGGGAGACCTTTGGGAGTCTCGAATACCTTGGAATGATTTTCCAAGACTTTTTGGAGATCTTGAGAAATAGATGATTCCAACGTGGGAACATGTAGCGAACATAATTGTGCAATTACACCTCTTTGTTCCTTTTTTATAAGATTTTTCATACTGTTAGAGCTGATTATCTTTCTCGATTTCCCTACAATACCCCTTAATTCAACTTCCTTTCCTTCCACAGAAAATTTCATGAAAAGTTCTTGAAAATTAAAAGCTATTGTACCCAAGGATTGTAGCCATTGGACTCCTAGTACAACATCAACACCTCCCATTGGAATGGAAAGCATTGGGTTGGTCAATACATATTCTCCCATGGATAGCTTGATATTATGGCACTTTCCAGAGCAATTTATTTTTCCTCCATTTGCAACCATCACTTGACACTCTGGTGCCGGATATAAGAAGCAATTCAATTCTTTTGCTACCTTACAATGAATAAAATTGTGGGTGCTTCCTGAATCAATCAACACT
This sequence comes from Pinus tabuliformis, assembly GCA_031772625.1. Classification (NCBI taxonomy): domain Eukaryota; kingdom Viridiplantae; phylum Streptophyta; class Pinopsida; order Pinales; family Pinaceae; genus Pinus; species Pinus tabuliformis. The sequence goes on along the minus strand of CM062806.1, from coordinate 307,210,546 downwards.
ATTACCTTTTTCTTCTTGATTTGTCCTTCTATCTTGATGGTTTGAGGAGTGGTAATTCCTGCCAATGCATTACAAGATATGGTCGGATTCATTTATTCTTTATCTAGGCTTTGTTCCTGGAGTATATCCTCTTCTTTTGACCTTTCTTTCTCCTTTTCTTCTTCCTCTTCACAATCTATGTAGAATAATTTTTTCTCAGCACACTTATGACCTTTAGTGTATTTTCTATCACAACTGTAACAAAGCCATTTTGCTCTTTTTTCTTCCAATTGTTGTCGTGTCAACCTTATAGGTTGTGGAAGACTAGTGGAAGCAACACTTCCATCTTTATAGTTGTGAGTGGTATGCTTCTTGGTTGCCATAATTTTGCTTTCCATTTTTCTTCCTAACTTGAATGCCTTCTCTAATGAATCAGGTTCCCAAAGGCGAACATCATGTTGGATATTATCCTTTAAAGTCCCTATGAACACATCAATCCTATGCTCCTTTGGAATATTTTTTTACCCTTATGTTCAATTTTTGGAACTCCTCAATGTGCTCCATTATTGAACCCTTTTGTTTGAGACTTATCAATTGGCTAAAAAAAGTGTTGCTTTTCGTATCCTCATAATGTGTTGTCAATTCTTCCGTAAAAATTGCCCAAGTGATAATTTGTTTACTAGAGCAAAGCCATTGATACCATACAAACTGATTTGGTTCCGAATATAAAGTTGCAATACGTACCTTTTGTGTGTTTTGCACATTATTGAGATCGAAAAATTGCTCCATCTGTAATATCCATGTTGCGGGATACTTGCCATCAAACTTTCTCATATCGATTTTTGGAATATGGTGGGTCTTCGACCCAACATTAGAGTCTATGGAATCATAATTAACATTTCTTTTGTTCTCATCATGAGTTCCCTTTACTACCCTTTCACCATTAGTGACCATTTCATGTAGCAACTTATTCATATTTATCTTCAATTCTTCCATCTTATCATCCATGCCATCAATTTTAGTGTCCATGCCATTCATCTTAGCTTCCATGCCATCCATCTCAGCTTCTACACCTTTCTTTAAACAATCCATCTTAGCTTCTACACCTTTCTTTAAACCATCCATCTTAGCTTCTACATCTTTCCTTAAACCATCCATCTTAGATTCTGTTGCTTTTTGTGCAAGTGACACTTGTTGCAATTGGTCTCGTAATTTTGATATATAATGTTGCATTTATTCCTATTCTTCATGAGTCATGATAGAGCTTTCAGGTTGCTTACTAGGTGTTTGTATTTTCTTTCCTCGGGGCATCAATTACCGATTCAAACTAATTTTTTAAACCATGCTTATGCAAAAATTTAAAAAAACACTGCACACCTTTTTTCACTTTGTAGAAGCTTGATATTGAATCTGATGTATCTCTGCAATTTCAGGTCATCCAGTTCTAAAATTGCAATCTTTAGTAGCCCTCTGTGTCCTCTTTCCAATGCCACCAGTATTATCCAAATTGGATTCTCCAAGGAAGAGTTATGCACAATCTCCCAAGATGACTTGATTAAAGACTAGTTCAGTAGAAAAAAATTCTATGACGTGCCATGAGTCACTGTTTCGACCTTTGGTTATGAAAAATATATAAAAGAAACTAAAGCCCGTCCTCTTTTTGTACCTTATTATGAAATTTCAATCCGATTCTCAGAGAGAAAGTTATGACAATTTTCCCCAGGTCACCTGTTTGGAATGTAATTCAGGAGTCTGCAAAAAGACCAACTTCCTCAGATCATATCTCTGCAAATATAGTGTGAAAAGCTCTTAAATTCGAACCTGATATTCAGCATGATTCTTCTCAAATGGTTTTTTTTTTAGCTTCTGAAACCTCGTAGAAAAAAAGTTATAGCAAAAATTCCACGATGACCTGTTTGGAGCAGCGAAACCCTAGAATCCAAAGCTCTGATACCAAATGTTATGAAACCAGCTCACAAAAAGATAGAAAAGAGATATCAACACCTTAGAATTCAGCCACTTCAAGGCGGAAACCTCCTTTACATTACACAAATGAGCAATTATTGGATGATTCAAATGACAAAACCTCATTTCTATATTTAGGAGTCTAAGGAGTCACAACATAACCTAGCCGACCTAACAATAATAATATAAATCCACAAAAATAACAATAGAGGGATTCTATTGGGCACAATAATAACACTATGGGGACAATAGGGGCACAACAATATTAATAAGGGATACAACTACAATAGTAATGGGGTAATCACTAGTATTATAGGGACCCAACAGATGATGAGTGCAGTGTCTTCAGTTTCCTTCAGGACATGATAGGGAATAACGTCCGTTCAATACAGGTGTGAAGAGATGACACAAATTCATTCTCTTTTAATCAACATCTGGTCATTTCCCCAGGAAGTGAAGCAATGCAGCAGATACGCCCTCCACGTGTCACCCATTTCACTGATCGACTCTACGTCTTATATTTTAATGTGTATATGGAAAAGGGCAGGAAGGGGAAAGGTCATGGGCGAAAATGGAGAGTCAGTGTTTTCTGCATAAATATTACCTCCGGAGATGAGGGGAGGACTTTTTTTTGGGCAAAAAAACTTTTGATTTATTGTGAATAAAGAAGACTATTTGAGTCAAGAAGGAGCCTTTTGTTTGAGATTTATTTTCCTCTGCTATCATGTGTTTAGAATTAGAGTGTTGTTGCTGGCATAAGATAAATGTGTTTTTCTTTGTGCATATTGATAACATTTAGTTTATGGTTGTTCTTGGTTATTTGAATATAATTCAATAGCATGCTTAACTCATGAAAGGTTATTGATTCGAAACTTTGTTAAACATCAGTTGCAAGTGCTATTTGTATCAAAAGGAATGTGTATTCTTGTATAACTAATTAGATAGAAATTAGGATTTAATACAACCTTGTTCTTATGTGAACCAGTAATTGACTCATTTGGATTTGGAATCTATATATGATGTTTAACCTCTTTTTGTTATGCTCATGCAAGATAGATTAGGATAGTTAGGACTAGCTTAAGTAGTGAGAAGTAGTGTAGATAGGATTTGATACATATAGGTTAGCTGTTTCTTTTGTTGATTTAATTGAAGTCTTCCTCCAGGAAGCAGTCTCTCAACACCTTTAACATTTTATGGGATCCTTTAAAACCTATTAGAGCTAGCTACCCCAAACGAAAGTAGATCTAATTGGGGTTTGTGATCGGGTTAGTTCGCCTTGTTGGTCTAACAAAAATTCGCCATGTCAACAGGTTGGCACTAGAAGGAGGGCATGAACCGCCGTTATGATTTCATCTATAAATGTCGCTCATGGATTCGAAAAGATTAATGCATGGATTGTAAAGGTCAAAAAGATCCCTCCTCCCATTTTGAAAAACCTCATTTCGAAGAAGGAAAGGATGGAAATCTAAGTCTTGTGTTTGGGTCACCCAAGGAAGAGAGACTGTGGGAATACCCTGTCACTCAGGAACAACCAATCAGAGCACTTACTCGTGCTTATGCTCGTTCCCTATCACAGCTCCCTATCTTTCAGTCTTTACCTCCGACAGCTAAAAGAAAGCTAAGGATCTATCACATAAACAAAGAGACATCTGCAGCCCCTTCTCTTAAAGATATTGTGCTAGATTCTTTGCAAAGTATCGAATCTCCTTGGGAAGAAATTCCTGAGGATCCCTCTTCTACAGGAAATCCCTAGCCTAATTTGGAAAATACTAACGAAGAACACCCGGGGGAAACCTTCAACCAGAACCTCCATATCCATAATATGGCTAACATTCCCCCTACAGGTGGGAATCCACCTCTACCAACCCCTCGAGGAGGGAATCAACACCCACCTCCTCTAGGAACACTCCCTCCCTGTCTTGCACAGAATGCCATAATGGTACCTAGGTAGCAGCATCCCTTACCCAAGAACGCAAAATGAGTATTTCCTAAATTCGACCATGAGCAGGGAGACACTGCTGATAAGCATATCCACTCTTTCTTCCTAGTCGTGCGCATGTTACGGGTAGCCAATGAGGATGTGGTGTGTCGCTTGTTCCCTTTCACACTGATTGGTACAGCTTGCACATGGTACTTCAGCTTGAGAATAGGATTGATCACCTCATGGGGTGCCTTTCAGCAGGCCTTCTTAGACAAGTTTGGCAATGACAAAACACCTGCGACCTTAGTTTTAGAACTATCACGTTTAAAAATGGAAGCCAAAGAAAAGGTCAAGGATTTTAACATCCAGTTCAACACTTTATTCAATAGAATCCTGGCTAACGCTAGACCTATTGATGAGATGCTCATGGAATTCAACATCACCGCTCTCCTTGTCCCTACTACGATGTGGGTCAAGAGAAGTAATGCACAAACCTTACAAGGTGCTATCAATGAAGCAATAAAAGTCGAGAATGAAATGATCAATCTCACAACATGTCATCATATGACCAAAGGAAAGAAAGCCTCTCAGTCATCCAAGAAGAATAATGGGAGTGATAACAAAGTGGGCAAGGGAAAAGAGAGGGACACCATAGATGTGGAAGGTTTGCATCGGATCATTAAGAAATTGACAAACACAGTCATCGATATGAAAAGGAATTCTGGGGAGAGTGGAGGAGAGTATAACAATAGAAAACCCTTCAAACCTTTCTATCGTAAGAAGACAGAAGGTGGTCATGGTCAACTTGCGTTGCTTGCTCCACCCAATGAAGGGAATCTAAATATGGAAGAGCTAGCTCTTATCGGATCCCTCCTTAACAAAGAAGAACCTATAGTGGAGCTGGATCTAGAACAAGAAAATGAGGAAGAATACACAGTAGAAGAGCCCTTGGACGAAGAATCTCAAATCAATGTACTGTGGGATTTCTATACAAATGAGAATGATGACAACAAAGAAGATAGCATGGCAGAAATCCACACATGAAGTAAAGTGCCACCTGCGAGCGTGATGAAGCCTGTAGACCAGACAAAGAAAGATGTTCGCCCTGTGAAGGCATCCGCTCCCAAAGTTCCTATTGGGAAGGGTAGACCTAGTGGTGAGTCCAAGAATACTCCAGTTCCAAACTATCCAGAGAAAGAGAACACATCTCTGACTGTAACGAAGGTGACTCAAAATGGTAAACTCCCACCTAAGAATAGAAAAACCAGTATGTTTACTCTACCCTACCCTATTTATAACATTGATTACAACATTGTGGATTATCTTAAGAAATCTAGGGCTAATATCACATACTTCGATTTGCTAAAATTAACGTAGCAAAGAGATATGCTCTTGAAAGCTACTAATGAGTGGAATTGTAAAACCCCCACCAACCTGAGCAGTGAAACCAAGAAGTCGGTGTCTAGACCTGTTAGTACCTGCAATATAGCCCAAACACCATCAGCTATGGAAGCTACTCTGTCAAAAATGAATCGAACCCCCCAAGATGTCAGTGCCGCCATGATAGGAAGGAAATCAAAATCCATGACTCCACCTTTCCTTATTACATTTGAAATCTTCAACATGAACATACACAATTGCTTGGTAGATTCCTGTGCCTCATCCACTGTTATGCCTTACGCTGCTGCTAAAAGACTTCATACGATACCTAAGAAAACTGGAACTCGAATTATGCAATTGGATAGAACAAATGTGAAAGTATTTGGGGATTGAAAGATGTGTTGATTCGGATGGCTACCAAACCACATTACTCACAATTCATTGACATAGTGGTAGTCGACATACCCGAGGCTTATGGAATGTTGCTTAGTAGGGACTAGTCAACAAAACTCAGTGGATATTTCTCAACTAATTGGTCCTATCTCTTGTTGCCTCAGAAGGGGAAGGGTGATATGCTGAGATTTGATCGAGAAAGATAAATGAAGTATGTGGTGACGGAATTAAATAGCCCCGATGAACCTGTAATGTTTACCAACTCTATTCTTAGGAATTATAGTTTCAATGTTTGTGCCACAAAAACCTGTTTTGAAGAATTCCATGCAGAAAAAATTGAAGAAACTGTGATAAACACTCAGTTGGAAGCTCTCCCCTGTAGTCCAACTGATGAACCACCCTGTAATATAGTAGATGATAGAAATAATTTCGTAGGAAGCAGTTCAATTGATGTAACAATAGAGTCTATATTTTGGACACTCTATTTTGATGGCTCTAACTGCCTTGAAGGTGCAGGTGCTGGGAGCATTCTCATTGCCCTGCAAGGGAACCAACATATGATGGCTAGCTGGTTGGAGTTCATGTGCACCAACAACATGACAAAATATGAAGGCTTGCTGCAGGGCCTGAAAAAAGCCATTGATATGAAGGTAAAAATCTTAAATCTTTTCGTGACTAATAGATAATTGTGGACCAGGTAAGTAAAAGGATACACTGCAATTCGCCACACCTGGTAAGGTACCAACATGAGCTATGGAGCTTAATTTATAGTTTTAATTATTTTAATATCACATACATACCTCGAGGGAAAAACCAATATGCCGATATGAGGGCTGGTATGGTTGCAAAACTTTTTTCTTGATTTTAGATTAAAGAAGAATAAATGTTACGTTGAATTGATTTTCAGACCATCCGTGCTTGATAACATCTCAAATTGGCAGGTGTTCGAAGATGACGAGCAAGTCCTTGAGTTCTTGCACTGCGAGAAGACATTCAAGAACGCAGTCATTGATGAAAAATAGCATGACATGCTTATGAATGAGAGGAAATATTAGGAAAAGGATCAGTTCAATATAATTCCCGAGTCAATTGTCAAGATGGAGCACTTGTATGACCTTCATGATAAATTCAAGAATCCGACTAACTGCAAAATACATAGCTCATCCATGAAATATGAATTGGTCAAGCTTGGAACCAAAGAAGACCAAAAAACTATTAATTTGGGTTTGGGGTGCTCTCCACAAGAAAAGTATGCATTTGTAAAGTTGTTTAAAGAGTATAAGGATGTATTTTCATGGACATATGGTGACTTAAAAACCTTTGATACTAGCATTATGCAGCATGTAATTCCTTTGGAAAGGGAGGCTAATCCATACCAACAAAAGCTTCGTAAGATGCATCCAAGCCTAGAACCATTGGTGAAGAAAGAATTAAATAAAATGTTGGATGCTAAAATCATTTTTCTCGTCAGATACACCCGTTGGGTAGCCAATCTCATGCCAATAAGAAAGAAAAATTGAAACATCAGGCTATGTATCGATTTCAGAAACCTGAACAAAGCATCGCAAATGGATAACTATCCTGTCCCTTCTATGGAGCACATTCTTTAGTACATTTCTGGGTCTGAAATGTTGTCCCTATTAGATGGGTTTTTAGGATATAATCAAGTGTTGGTATCTAATGGGGATCAACTTAAGACAACCTTCAACACTAAATGGGGTACTTACACATATCGTAAAATGCCTTTTGGACTTATTAATGGGGGTGCCACATTTCAGAGAGCTATGGACATAACTTTCTGAGAGTTGATTAACAGATCAGTAGTGGTTTACATGGATGACATCACTGTGTATTCATATCCAAAAAGGGATCATATTTATCACCTAGATACAAAATATCGTTGAATCCCAAGAAGAGCATCTTTGCAGTTACAGAAGGGAAACTACTGGGCCATATCCTCTCTAAAGAAGGGATTGTTATTGATCCTAAAAGAATAGAGACCATCATGAGAATACAACCCCCTGCAAATAAAAGGGCAATGCAATCTTTCTTCAAGAAGATCAATTTTGTTAGGAAATTTGTCTCAGGTTTTGTAGAAATAGTGCATTCCATGCAGCTAATGATGAAGAAAAAAGTTGTGTATAAGTGGATCGATGAAGCTAAGAAATCGTTTTAACGAATTAAGGAGGCCATTGCGGAAGCTCCTACGTTGGTCAGCCCAAATTTCGACAAGGAATTCTTCTTGTACACATTTGCTTCTGATGTTTCATATGCCACAATCCTCACTCAAAAAAATGATGACGGCCACGAAATACATATTTCTTATATGAGCTCTAATCTTCAGGGAGAAATACTGAACTGCCCAGATGTGCATAAACAAGGCTTTGTGGTTTTTAAAGCCATAAAACATTTCCACCCTTATTTATTAAATGCCAGGGCTAAAGTGATCATTCCCCATCCTGCTGTAAGAGCCCTCCTCGTGCAGAAAGAAATGGGTGAACAAAGAGGAAATTGGATAACCGCACTTCAAGAATTCGACCTCGAGATTAAGTCGACGAAGATATTTCAATGGCAGGGATTGTGTAGGATAGCTACAGAAGCCTTGGCGGATAAATAAGGGGCATCTGAAGAACCAGAAGTGCAGAGGATTCAAAATTCACAAGTAGAATTCAAGGAGGAGCCCCTATGGATTAATGAGACGCTGATGTATGAGCGCGAAATGTCCGAAGCCCTTTTGGATCCTAAGTCATGGTATTACGACATACAATTTTATCTAACATGGGGAGCATGTCCTGAACACATCGATGCATCACAAAGAAGAGCGCGCAGATTGAAATCTAATCAGCATCACTTGGCCAATGACACATTATACAGAAAAAGTTATGATGGAATTTGGCTGAGGTGTTTGGAAAAGGATGATGCCGACCATGTCTTGAAAGAAATACACGATGGCCCAGCAAGTGGTCAATATGGCAGAGAGACCACTGCTCACAAAATTTTAAGAGCCAGATATTATTGCCCCACTGTGTGTAGAGACTTGCATGCTTACGCTCGAAAATGCAAGGTATGTCAAATTGCCGCAGGACAAGAAAGAAAGCCAGCCATTCTGCTCAGGCCCGTTATGATCTATCACCAGTTCCAGCAATGGGGCCTAGATGTCATAGGTAAGATCATTTCAAACTCTTCACAATAGAATAAGTATATAATTATGACGACTGACTACTTCACTAGATGGACCGAAGCCATCTCACTTCGGAAGGTAAATGAGGATGAGGTAATATCATTTATTAAGAATTCATTATCAGCAGTTTTGGCATCCTTGATGCTCTCATATTTGACAATGCTTCTTACTTTTCATCACTGAAATTGACTAAATTTTCTATTGATAAATCAATTCACGTAAGGTATGCATCAAACTATTACCCCTAGGGAAATGGAGTCATAGAGTCCTCAAATAAAAACCTCATCCGCATAATCGGTAAATCTGTCGCTGACAACTAGAGGAACTGGCACAACTCTCTAACAAACGCCCTTTGGGCCAATAGGTTCACCCCAAAAGTGGTCTTAGGAATCTCCCCATACTTCCTCGTCTATGGACAAGAAGCCATCTTTCATCCCAACATTACCCTTCCCTCTTTACAGCTCTACCAAACTTCGAGACGAACCCCTTCAGCCTTACTTCAAAACAGGATCAACCAATTAGTGAGGTTGGAGGAATTGAGAGATAAAGCCAAAAATAAATTTAGAAATCACCAAATGATTGTGAATAGATGGTTTGATCGCCATCTGGAAGCAGATAAAGATTACCAAATAGGAGAGCTAGTCCTGAAATGGGACAAGTTGAATGAGCCAAAAGGTAAGCACACGAAATTCCAACACTTATGGCTGGGCCAGTTCCAAGTTGAGGAGAAAATTGGTTAGGGAACTTACAGATTGAAAACTTTAAAGGTAGAAACTGAAAAACTCCCTTTTAATGGCCAACATCTTAAGACATACTTCTAGTAGCCACCACATGGTGGTTACCTCCTGAGTAGGTTAGAATTCATTTTTTGCTGTTAGCTTAGTTGTATTTTCGTCCCTTCCATTCTTGTTGTTTCCGCAAAGTTTATTTTCTTCTGTTTTGAATTTCAATCCTTTTCAGCCAACAGATTTCGGTCCTCCACTCTTGTTTTCACCTTTATAACTCTCTTCAAATTGCCCTCATTCGCCACCTTTAGCTCTTGCCTCCCTCATTAACCTACTGATGAGTCCACTGATCCTAAATGCATCGTTACCTTGCAAATCAAACAAACTTTCAATGAGCCTATGAGAACCTGAAAATCAACTATAGAATTCAAATCGAATCCACTCATTAGCATCTGTTGGGAACTAGGTAAGATCTGTTGATAACTTGGATACCTGGAGCATGTAGGGGCATCTTTATAAAATGAAAAAATGTGTAACCATAGCTGGACTGGCATGGCGGAATGCTGCATTTTTAAAATCCCACTCAGACATAACCTACTTGCTTATAAGGTTTGCAGTTATTCTCCATTAGTCCCATCCACCACACTAAGTTTTCCAATATCTGTCATCTACAAGTAAACCTCATTTCATGGGCTAAGCTCACTGTCATATACCCTGTGGAAAATCCAATTGTGCTCTAGTCCTCGTGCCTGAAACTGGAAGGACTTATTTAAAAGAAAATGAAATGTCGAGTCCTTGTGCCAATCTGGAAGGACAGGTTGTTTTGGAAGTCGGTTGGAGTAGGGACCATTGCTAGGCTCAGAGTACCGGTTGACACAGCAAACCCAACCTTGCTTAAGCGGTTTAAAAATATGGCATGATCCATGACTGTGCCCCATTCAATCATATGAAAATATAGCATTGAAATTCTTATATAAAGTGCAGATAAACATATCTACATCATGTTTGATGAGCGATAAAGAGTTGAGGTGCACACCTAAATAGGTATGGATAGACTAGTGATGGCCCAAAAAGGATTTTTGAAAGTAGAGAACAGATAAAGGAGGGTTAATAAATCCCATAATACTACCATTGGAGAATGCCTGTAAAAACCCTATTAGTAAGTTGAAGCTATTTGTCTTTATCCCACCTAAAGCAATTAATGTTTAAGTGGAACCCATGCGTGTCCATCTATACAGTTTGCATTTCATGTTTATCTTAACACCCTGATGTTATATTGATCCAAGGTTTATTTGGAAACAGAGATAACTGGTTCGCCCAACGGTTCGCTATTTTTTGTGGCCACAACCAACACCCTATTAAAACCTGCCCTGGTAGCAATTTTGAATGGGTCCCCTAGAAGCTTGATCTTACACTTCTTTGAATGATAAGTCTCCGAATGATCTGTTTTATCCCAGGCATTTTAACTCTTTGCAAGTCAAATCTTCAATTCCTAACGGTTAAGGCCCCCTTAATAAGCCTCTGTCGCATGATTCATCTATAACTCTTTCTAGCCCTTCATTCATATCCTTCATCGAGACTTTTTCAACCCTTGAAACCCCCCATCGCACCCTTATTTCTACATCAATGCTTTAATAATAGAAATACTCTACAAACGTGCATAACTTACCCTTTCCACTTATCGCAATCAACATGAATACATAATGCGCACCACTATACACTGGACCTGACGACATTGTTAACCATAACACATATTTATTTCTGGTCCGGATCCCCATCGCATATCACAATTGGCGGGGCCCAAGGCTTGTATATAAGGCACACCGCGATCTACTGAACCAACCAAGATCATTAACCACAATATATATATTTTGGGTCCGGAGCCCATCACATATCACGATCACGCTTCAATGAAACCCAAGGTCCATTCACTCACCATTGAAACATTGTGATGCAATACGGTGGACCCGTCGGCAGTACTAACCATAACACATATATATTTCGGGTCCAAAGCCTTATCGCTAATCACGATTGATAGTCAGTGAAAGTGAAGCCCATGCGATATGTGAAGGGGCGATGAGCAGACCCGGTGATAATTATACGCCCGGGTGCATAATATTTGAAGTCCGACCTTACGGTCCGGCTGGGGGTTTTATCATGTTTTCTCACGTATTTTGATAAAACATTGTGATCTAAGTTTTCAAATGTAAGTCTTATATTGCGGATCCACTAGCATTATTAACCATGGCTTATATATATTTCGGGTTCGGCCTATCGCAAAGCGCAATCGGTAGAGCCAAAAGCTTAAGCATAACACGCGATGCAATATGGCGGACACGATGATAATTATACATTTGTGTGTATGGTATTTGAAATCCAGCCTTATGGTCAGATGCGGGTGTTCCTGTCTATTCCTATGGTTTCGATATAACGTTGCGGTTTGGGTTTTCAAAGGAAAATCCCATATGGTGGACCTGCCGGAGCTATCAACTACAACAAATATATATTTCGAGTCCAGCCTATTGCATATCACAATTGGTGGAGCCCAAGGCTTAAACATTAGGTGCGATGCAATTAGCGGACCCGATGATGATTATAGACCCGGGTGCATAATGTTTGAAGTCTAGCCTTATGGTCGACTGCAGGTATTCCCATGTATTCGCATGTATTTTGCTAAAATGGTGTGGTCTGAGTTTTCAAAGGGAAATATCGTAAAGTGAATGGTCTACCTTTGAAGCATTGTTAAGGCAATCCTTGAGCAAAAATGAATATTATGGGTAACGATAATACTTGTCACAGCAGGTCCAGTGGTTTGATAATCATAGTTGCTCTGCGTTGCAAGATTAAATAGAAACTGTGGCTAAATGCAAGGTTCGTCTGGGATCATGTTTGTCATATTTCTCATAATCATAGCTAATATGAATTATTTTTTGCAGGTGAGTTCGAGTGGACCCAGTTGCAGATAAAGGCCATTTATATCAAGATGACACCTCCACACCACCGGTGTTGACATTGAAAGACATATTCTGTAGAAAGGGATATGAACCGCCATAGTGCATTATGGAGGCATGCTCCATGTCAAGAGGAAGCACAACACTAATACATCAAAATGTTATTACCTCCAAACACACCTTCAATCATGCCAGATGTGGGATGATAAGCGCAATGTCTTCAGTTTCCTTCAGGAAATAATAGGTAATAACGTCCATTCAATACAGGTGCGAAGGGATGACACATAGTCATTCTCTTTTAATCAACATCTGTTCATTTCCCTAGGAAGTGAAGCACTGCAGCAAATATTCCCTCTACGTGTCATCCATTTCACCAATCGTCTCTACATCTTATATTTTAATGTGTATATGGAAAAGGGCAGGAAGGGGAATGGTCAGGGTGGGAAAACAGAGGGTCAGTATTTTCTGCATAAATTTTACCTCTGGAGATGTGGGGAGGGCTTTTTCTTTTGGGCATAACAACTTTTGATTTATTGTGAATAAAGAAGATTGTTTGGGTCAAGAAGGAGCCTTTGCTTCAGCTTCATTTTCCTCTTCTTTCATGTGTTTAGAATCAGAGTGTTGTTGCTGGCATAAAGATAAATGTGTTTTTCTTTGTGCATATTGATAACATACAGTTCATGGTTATTCTTGGTTATTCGAATATAATTAAATAGCATGCTTAACTCATGAAAGGTTGCTGATTCGAAACTTTGTTAAACATCAGTTACAAGTGTCAGTTGTATTGAAAGGAATGTGTATTCTTGTATAAGTAATTGGATTGCAATTAGGATTTAATACAACCTTGTTCTTATGTGAACCAGTAATTGATTCATTTGGACTTGGAATCTATATATGATGTTTAACATCTTTTTGTTATGCTCCTGCAGGATAGATTAGAATGGTTAGGACTAGCTTAAGTAGTTAGAAGTAATGTAGATAGGATTTGATACATATAGGTTAGTTGTTTCTTTTGTTGATTTAATTGAAGTCTTCCTCCAGGAAGAAATCTCTCAACACCTTTAACAGTTTACAGGATCCTTTAAAACTCGTTGGAGCTAGCTACCCCAAACGAAAGCAGGTCTAATTGGGGTCTGTGATCGGGTTAGTTCCCCTTGTTGGTATAGCGAAAATTTTCCATGTCAATAGTTCCATCTACATGTTCTTCTGTACCAGTTCATTGTTACATCTGAATGGACGTATTATATTGTGAGTTGCCTTTCATCAAAACCGAACTGACCTATGAGTGAGTTGCCATCAAGGACAACACTTGTTTAATAATTCCAACAATTTCCCCCTTTGGACTTGATGGAAGCCATGATGGTATTGATGAAGCTGTAGAAATGCTTAGAGATAACATGTAACACTAACAACAAAATACTCTCCCCCTTTGACATCAAGGGCAAATGACAGACCAACCTACTATCCCTCTTTGACATACATTATGATGTCCAAGCTCCCGCTGAGTACATGCAAAGTCTGCAAAGATATGTTTCAAAAGAATAACATTACTCTAGAACTCAACTAAGTGAGTATGACCTCCCTAAGACCAATGACTCATGCATACATCAATCACCCAACCAAGCGGGGATACACCATATTTGAATCATCCACCCAACCAAGTGGGGATATACCAATTGTTTATACATAATAGAAATACAACAATTATAACATCATCCATCCCATTTATAGTGAGGAAACAAATTATATCATATGTCCAATAGGACTCATTCAAATGTAGACTATCAAAGAAGGAGTCATGTCACCCCCTATATCTCTACATGACTTATGCAACAAAGAATATAAATATCTAAAACCATAGCTGAACTCAGCAACCATAATTCCAACAATGCAGAATGCTTGTGAAGGCTAATGCTACCCTTGAACCTGTGTTACCTGTGCATAGTCAACAAGTCATTCATCAAGGCATCCTTTTGAGTCAGATAAAAATCAATGAACAAAGCCTATCGTCAACCTGTAATCATCAATATTAGATAGAGCACCCATATCAGAGTCTGAACCACTATTTTTTTGTTAGAAAAACATATACGCTACTTCAGCCATAGAAAATCGTGTGTATACATGACTATAATTAATGAAACCCGTGTATAATAACCTTCCTCTGAAAACTAAATTTAACAACGGGATGATGCAACAACTTCTCCTAGCTTTTGTCTGAGATATTCAAAAGTTTCTCTGACAAGCGATTTGGTGAATATATCGGCAACCTGTTCTTTGGAGGGAACATACTCCAACTTAACCTTTTTTTCAATCACTTGTTCTCATAGAAAATGGTACTTAATGGGTATGTGCTTGGTCTTGGAGTGCATGACAAGGTTTTTCGAAATATTGATGGCACTTGTATTATCACATAGAATGGAAATGGGTGGAGTACATGTGATTTGAATGTCTTGCAATTTTTAGACCATCCAAAGTAGTTTCGTGCAGCAAGATGCATCAGCCACATATTCTGCTTCAGCTGTAGATAAGGCAATCGAACTTTGTTTCTTGCTAAACCAAGATACTAGCCGTGAACCCATATAGAATTCACCTACACTAGTGCTCTTGAGAGTTTGAAGACTGGTAATTCTTTCCAATGCTTTACAAGATATGGTCGGATTCATTTCTTCTTTCTCTGGGGTTGGTTCTTGGTGTATATCCTCTTCTTTTGATGTTTCTTGATCCTTTTCTTCCTCTTCTTCCCAATCAATGTAAAATAATTTCTTCTCAGCACACTTATGACCTTTAATGTATTTGCTATCACAATTGTAACAAAGCCCTTTTTCTCTTTTTTCTTCCAATTGTTGTCGTGTAAAGCTTGTAGGTTGTGGAAGGCTAGGAGAAAAACCACTTCCATAATTATAGTCATTTGTGGTGGGATTCCTTGTTTCCATAATTTCTCTTTCAATTTTTCTTGCCACCTTTAATGCCTTCTCCAACCAAAGATGAACCTCATGTTGAATGTTATCCATTAAAGTCCCTATGATGACATCAATCCTTTGCTTCTCTAGAATATAATTTACCCTTATATTCAATTTTTAAAATTCCTCAATTTTCTTTTCCATTGAACCCTTTTGTTTGAGATTTATCAATTGGATAAAGAAGGTGTTACTCTTTGTATCCTCATAATGTGCTACCATTTCTTTTGTGAAAATTGACCAAGTGACAAGTGCTTTACAAGAACACAACACTTTATACCATAAAAACTGATTTGGTTCTAAATATTAAGATGCAATACGTACCTTTTGTAACAGTTGCACCTCATGTAGATCAAAATATTGCTCTATCTGTAGTATCCAATTTACAGGATCCTTGCTATCAAACTTCCTCATATTGCCTTTTCTTGATTTTAGGAGCTCGATCTTGAAACGACCGTAACTTTGTAATTTCAGATTTTCTAGTTCTGAAATTGCGACTTGCAATAGCCCTCTGCGTCCTCTTTCCAATGCCTCCACTCTGATCGAAATTGGATTCTCGAAGAAAGAGTTGTGCCCAACCTCCCAAGATGACCTGATTATATACCTTTTCAGAACAGAAAACTTGTATGAAGTGCCACGCCTCATTGTTTTGACCTTTGGATTTGAAAAATATAAACAGGAAACTACAACTATCCTCTTTCTGTAACTTCTTACGAAAATTCAATCTGATGCTGAGAGTGAAAGTTATCACAAATTTCCCAAGGTGACCTGTTTGGAATGTAATTTGAGGGTCTGCTAATACTCTAACTTCCTCAGATCGTATATCCTAAGCTATAGTGAAACAAGATCTAAAATTCAAACCCTAGTTTAAGACCGCTTTTTTCTCAAATGGGTTTTGTTTTTAGCTTTTGCAAATTCGTAGGGAACTAGTTATTGTGAAACTTCCACAATGGCCTGTTTTAGATGAAATTCTGGAACTTGAAACGAACACTAACTTCCACAGATCATATCACCGAAAATATAGTGAGACAAGATGTCAAATTCGGACTTGAGGTTCAGTGCGATTTCCTCTTAAATGATTATTTTTGTTAGCTTCTGAAACGTCGCAGAAAATAAGTTATAGTGAAAATTCCACGATAACCTGTTTGGAGCAATGAAACCCTAGAATCCAAAGCTCTGATACCAAATGTTATGAAACCAGCTCACAAAATGATAGAAAAGATAGATGAATTCCTTAGAAATAAGCCTCTTCGAGGGGGCAACCTCCTTTACATTACTTAAATGAACGCTTCTTGGATGATACAAATGACAAGACCTCCTTTCTATATATAGGAGTTTAAGAGATCATAACATAATCAAAGCCGACATAACAATAATAATGTAAGGGAACAATAATAATAATAGTAGGCTTCCATGGGGCACAATAATAATAATACGAGGAGTACATGGGCACAACAATATAATAAGGGGGTTGTACTAATAATAATATGGGGTTACACTGGTAGTATAGGGACCTAACAGAGTTTGGATATGATTTTAGAAGAAGTTGATTATGGAGTGGATATTAGTTTATTGAAGCAACATTCGATGGAAAAACAAGGTAAAGGAGTGTATGTTGAAATAAACCAGGCTCAATATTATTATGAGTCACACATATTAATTGTAAGCAAGTCTAGGATGTTTTGTAGTGGTCTTTGTAATGTATGTACCTCGTAACTCTAAGAGTTGGAGTTGTGTTGTAAGCCTTGTGAGGCATGTGTATCCCCATACAGTTCATGGTAATCTAAAAGCAACCTTGTATTTCCAATGTGGGTTTGTTGTAAGCTAGAAGCCACATGTAAGAGTGAAGTAGAACAAAGATTCCTATTGGCATGGTTTAGCCAAGAAAACCCTCGACCTGGTCGAGTCAAGTCTTTGGTGAGCCTTAGTGGCCCGAGTGTCCTAGAGCTAGGTTTGTGGCCTAGAGTGGCTGGAGTGCCTAAGTGGCAAGTTTGTGGTCCAGAGTGGTTGTGTTGAGCCTTGATGGCTGTGTTGAGCCTTCATGGATGAGCTGAGCCTTGGTGGCTATGTTTAGCCTTGGTGGTTGAGAGCCCTTGGTGGCATGGTTGAGGGTGATCCAATAAAACCCAGAGCATGGTTACGGGTAATCCGATAAAACCCATGATGATGGAGGGGGATTTACAGGTACATATATGCGAAGATAATGGTTGACAGAACCATATATGCGAAGGACATCCTACAAGACTGGCGATTACCGGTTGGCACCCATGCATTCCAGTGGATGGTTGCTCCTTTATATGGACATCAACATATTCTTTTATATTTGACCACAACTAGACTTTGCAGAGTGATATCGAGACAAGTACTCACTAAGAGGATGTGTTGGAATATTAATTCCTAATTGTGTGAGTTATGACTTTAGAGGTTTCCCTAGTTTGGTGTGTGGTTGAGATATTCTCTCAACCAACAGATTGTGTGTCCAAGTTAGTTTTCCTATCTTGAGACAATATTCCTTTATATATGTAATATCATATTTCATTAATGTAATATAGGTATTTCCCTTATAAAATCTTAACCGCATGAACCATTGAATTACCATCTCTAAAATAGACGAACAGAAGTAATTAAGCTCCTAGAAGTTTCTTGCCAATTTTTCTCCTGTGAGTCTAATTTGGATCAATTCTTGGTTTAACAATTTAATCCTCCATAGCTTATCCTAAAACTGACATCCTCATAAAAATAGACAAGTGAGACTCAGCGGCTGGCCTGCTTAATAACAGATTGTAACAATGTCCATTCTCCTGAGTGCTTTTCCTTCCACATTCTATCTACCAAATTTAATGCGGTTGTGCTGGTAGCGCAATAACTAATTCTGTTGCAATGGCGGCCAGGAACATAGTGCTAGAAACAAGCTGGAGTTATAAACTTACAAGACCTAGTTGGCGTTCGTAAAACCAGTAATGACATGAATACCATATCTGGTGTACATCAAATACAGAAGTGCATCGAATGTACAACTAAATTACAGATTCTTGTGCATTTAACATTAAATATATTGATTATCAGAAGCTTAATTCCTAAAGTTTTTAAAGATGTATATATATTTTATTTTATTCTCTGGGAATTTGAACTAGTGATTTAAGCCCAGAAGTGTTTCAGTATTTGTACTAGTGATCTATGACCAGAAGTGTTTTAGTAGTGCATTCATTTATACTTTATCCCAAATTTATGAATTCGTCTAAATTTTTATAGGCGGTGAGTTCTGCTAAAATCATGGTGAGTGCAATTCCACCATGATTTTCACATTAAATTATTATAAAACACCATTAAAAAAAAACTGTCCTCCTATAGTCGGCAAAAATGGTCTGCAATTGAAAACCCATGATACAACATTCGCCAATAAGCTGTGATGTTTACTCCATGGGAAGATTGATAAAATCAACCAAAATTAATATTAAAGCAATGAATCTCATTCATTGCATAGAAAATATTACGCTTCTCTCGAAAATCTTATTCAAAACAGTGACGCTACAAATTCTCTATCTACAACAATGTTTCAGACAGAGAATCTGTTACTTCAAATTCTCATGTGTACTCAAAGGTGATCGTAATGCAATCACATTGTTGACCTACAACATAATACTATCAAACCACCACTGGTCCATCAGTAAGAGAGTTTCTCTACTGTATTATGTTTTGAATAGAATGAGTGTATGTTTATTATTTGTTGTTTTGTGTATTGCAAATTCGAAATTTCAATATAATAGATATATGTTCATTATCTTGAACATTTTGTTAAACTAATTTGATTTTAATCTAATTGTAAATTTTGAATATTCAACAAATATGAATAAAGTTGAACAATAAATTTTTAAATACGTAAAATATTAAAAAAACTACCAAATAAATTTTTAAATACCTAAAATATTAAAAAAACTACCATAAACATAAAATGGCCGTTAACTCTGGTTATCAATGTGAAACAATAATGAAATAGCATAGATATGGCATTGGAAAGTAAAAGGTCCATAATTTTTATCACTGGATTTTATTCACTTTTTCTTAACTTATTTTCTTAATTTACTTGTAGGTACGTAGAATTAGAACACAAAGAATAATTGTATCCTACCTGGGGTTGATAAGGACAGTAATGAAATTTTATAATGATAAACAGTTGTTTCCAACACAACAATGTTAGAAACGGTTTGATCTTTAACTTGCTCAAAGCTTTTAAAATGTTTCAGAATTATGTGTTCAATATCGGTATAATATAAGACAGAGCGATACAGTGCGATGTACTTTGAATTACAACTTAGCGAAGCTTGACATTAAAAAAACTATAGAAGCTTTAGCCATCACATATTGGCTTTTCACGTATTCAAATGCTGCTAGGCAATTGCTTATACTTTTGCACGCTGAGATTTAAATCCCTATCATCTTGAATGTTGACATTTATATCCCTGACTCCTGGATACACAAGTCAAAGGTTAGTTCTGTGGCTGGAGCTTCTAATGACCCAGTTTTACCATTGACTTGAAAGTGAGTAATTTAAATAACAGTTTTACCATTGACTTGAAAGTGAGTAATTTAAATAAAAAAAAATATAGGATTTATTGTTTATCAGTATACATATAAACTGAAACCACAATTAGAAAATGAATTCAATTGAATATATTATATATTGTGAATGATGTAAATTGTACATATAAATATAATAATAAATTCATTTATATAATAAAATGATTGAAGTTAGTTTCCAGGTTTTTTGCACATGCACTAAGTGTTTCCCTGAACCCTAATTAGTGCTTGTTTCCGTGAACCCTAACAAATTAGGTCGCAGATTAGTTGGCTAACATTTTGCCTTAATCTAAAGAGGTGTATATGAGAGTGCAAAAGAACAAATTAGGTTGCAGATTAAGTCGCTAACATTCTATATTAATCCAAAAAGGTATATACGAGAGTCCCAAAAAAATTAAAATACAAAAATTCATGACAACAAATCTGAAATAGTATTTTTTAAGAAAAAAACCACAATCAAAACAAAAGATATGAGATTCAATATATATATATATAAAGAATTAAAATTTATTTTATAAAAGAATAAAAATTATAATTATAATTAATTAAAAATAATCAATATGTTAATTTATTTTTATTTATTTTTATATAAGTAGTTATTATATTTTCAATTTAAATATATTTTAATTATAATACTACATATTATAGTTATACTTCAACTAATAAATTAATAAAGAATATCGATCTAATAATTTTTTTTTCCTTTTTATTTTAAACCAGCGAGAAATTAAAAACATAAGAAATAATTTATTAAAAATAAACAATAGTAATTCAAATAAAAGACATTTTTGGCCCAAGATCATCACTTACCTTAGTGAAGCTCTTGGTGTTGGAACTACTACACACTTACATGCGGACTCTTAGTTAGAGCATGGAACTACATGCAAGATTCATTTTGCATGATTTACTCCTTGATTTGCTCCTTCTTTAACTCCACAACTCGTTAGTTCTTCTGCTTGATTTACTCCCTGATTTGCTCCTCCTTTCACTCCGCAACTCGCTAGTTATCTCCAGAACTTGTTGTAGGTGTTGAGTCTTCTCATTCATCACCACTATGGTGCATTACCTTGGGATCTTCACCCAGTAATGCTATATCATGAGCATTGTAACCTATTTTCTAATGAACCATTATTTTCTTCTTTCGATTTTCTTCTAGTGTTTTTTCTCTACAAAACTGTGTGTTCAACCTTTACTAGCTAGATTCATCTGTGCTGGTTTTCTAACACATTTACATGGTATCAGAGCTTGGACCCAGGTTTGATTCCACTGAATTCCGTTTAAGGGGGGTGTTGGAAAAATCACCACACCTCTATAGAATCCATAATTTCCACCAAAGCATTGATCCTAACACCGTACAACTATCACGAATGGAAGGACCAAATGGCTCGATACCTTCATCATAAAGGGTTGTACAGGATTACCATGGCTACAGAAGTGGAACCCACTTCAGCCATAGAGAAATCCAAGTACCTCAACCATATGGATGAGGCCCATGGATCCATATGCATGTGCATCTCTCCAGAGTTGCAGTTTCATCTATCTGCCTACAATAATCCTAATGAGATTTGGAAAAAGGTTGAAGATCTCTACGGGAAACAGGATGAGATAAAAGGACATATGCTTGAAGTGGAGCTGCTATCATTAGATCCACAGAACTATGACAGAATTCAAGACTTCTTCACCGAATATAATGATCTATTGCTGCAACTCAAGGGTTGTGGAATTGACAAATCCAAGGAGGAGAGTCCCCAAGTTCTCTCTATTATTTCAAAGCTTGGACCGGAATACTCCGTCTTTGTGTCTACATTTCATTCAGTAAGGCTCGCAACAGGTAAATCCTACACTATGCCTTCTCTCAAAGAATTTATGGAGTCCCTTATTTTTGAGCAAGATAAACTCATTGGCATGGGGAAAATCAAACCTCCAAAAGTGCATGCACTTGCTGTGCATGATGGCAACCACAATAAAAATCACATATTTGATTTAAATCAGAAAAATCAGAAGCAAAAAGACAAGGGAAAAGCACATTCCCATCCAAAGAAGGAAGGGTACACTAAGCCCTTCAATGACTCCTCTGGCTTGAGAAATGAAAAAGGGAAGAAAGGAAATAGATGCATCTACTGTCAAAGAGGATTCCATCCAGAATCCTCTTGCATGAAGAAAAAAATTGACCAAATGGCAGAAATCCTTCAGAAGCACAACCTTGGGGACCACATCCCTCAGGGCGCCAAGAAGAAAACTGAGGATCTGCCACACGGGAAAGGTAACAATTTTCATGCTTTAGTTGCAATTAATTCTTCTCCTGATGCATGGATTATAGATTCTGGTGCATCACATCATATGGCTGCTGCAAAGGAAGTGTATTCCTCTTTGGATGCATGCAAAGGACCTCCCATCCTCATGGGAGATGACTCACCTATTGAGGTCACCGGAAAAAGTAGAGTGGAACTTTTACACGGAAGCTTTGAAGATGTTTTTCATGTTCCAAAACTTTCAGTAAACCTCTTTTAGCTTATCAAATCACTCATTCTGGCACAAGAAAGAGAGTGGAATTCACTCCAGATGAAGTGAACATATATGACCTACATAGCAGCTCCAAAATTGCAACTGCTAAGGTAAAAAATGGAGCGTGACTGTATACATTTTCTGAATTTATTGAATCTGAATCCTCCTTATTGCTTACACATGCTGATGATAGTAGTAGGATTTGGCACGAGAGGTTTGGTCACTTAAATTATAGGTATATGCAGTAGCTAAGCAAGAATGAGATGGTTGAAGGCTTGCCAAATATCAATTTCTCCAAAGAAGTTTGTGAAGGGTGTGTCCTTGGCAAACATCCTAGAGAAACGTTTGACACTGAAAAGACTCACAGAGCATTCTCTCCTCTAGATCTGATCCATAGTGATGTCATGGGGCCTTTTCCTCATCCTTCCATCAACAAAGCAAGGTATTTTCTTACATTTATTGATGATTTCTCACAGTATACTTGAGTGTATCTTCTCAGGGCCAAATATGAAGTTTTTACGCACTTTAAAGATTTCAAAGTACTAGTTGAGACACAGTCAGAGAGAAAGATCAAAGCCCTCCGTACAGATAATGGGGGGGAATATGTTAACACATCACTTCGGAACCTTTGCCTTCAGTCTGGCATACAGTTGCAGTACACAATTCCATACACTCTGCAGTAGAACGGAGTTGCTGAGAGAAAGAACCGATCTCTCAAAGAGATGGCTTCCTGCCTGTTGCATGCTAAGTCACTGCCTCATAAGCTATGGGCTGAAGCACTTAATTGTTCTAACTACATCTAGAACATATCTCCTCATAGGTCTATCAAGGATCAAACCCCCTTTGAGGCTTGGAGCGGCACTAAACCAGAGGTCACCCACTTCCATGTTTTCGGCTCCCAAGCATGGGCCAGGATCCCCTCTGAAAAGAGGAAAGCTTTTGATCCACAGAGCATTGAGTGTATATTTGTTGGATACCCTGATGGTGTGAAGGGATACTGGCTCCTGATTTCCTCTACGGACAAGCTCATCATTGAGCGAAGTGTCAAATTTGAGGAAAGTCTCCCGCATGCACCTCAATTGCCACATGCAGACACCTTTTATCTACCTCATGTCCGAGATGATGACTCAGTACACTCAGATGCAGATAGAGAGCATGTAGATGCCAAGGTAGAGCATGCAGATGCAGAGACAAAGTCTTTAGATACAAATCTAGTGCATGTAAATGATGTTCCACATCCAAGTCCAGATCGGGCTTCCAGCAGTGAATCATATTCTCCTGTCATAAATCAGAGAACAAGGAGCTTACGTGAGATATATGCACAAGACCACCCAACTGCTAGAAATGGTCTTGTGGGGGATAATTCTGATTTGCAGAGGACTAGCTCAAAGTTTATTGAGCCTCCTCTTCTCCTTACTGCCACTGAACCATCACCATCGTGGCATTGTCATTTGGTTCAGTCTTCTAATCCATAGTCTTATGCTGAGGCTGCTGGGCATCCATCTTGGGAATCCGCCATGGAGGAGGAATATAACTCTGTCCTCGAGAACCAGACCTGGGATTTGGTCCCCCTTCCTTTAGAAGGAAACTTGTCCGATGCAAATGGGTCTACAGGACCAAGAGTGCTGCAGATGGGAAAGTCACCAGATGGAAAGCGAGGCTAGTAGCTAAAGGCTTCCAACAAGTGCATGGCATTGATTATGAAAAGACCTTTGCTCCAGTAGTAAATATGGATTCCATATGCCTTACACTTGCCATTGCGGCTGCCCAGGGATGGGAAGTAAACCAGATGGATGTGAAGAATGCCTTTCTTCACGGAGACCTATCAGAGGAGATTTACATGGAGTAGCTACATGGTTTCATTCAGGATTCATCTTTGGTCTGCAGACTGAAGAAATCTCTCTATGACCTTAAGCAGGCCCCGAGACCTTGGTATGCGAAGATGGATTCTTTTCTCTTATCACAATACTTTGAAATATGTAAGTCTAATCCGAATGTTTACATGCTCAGGATACATGATTCTCTTCTTATCTTAGTTTTGTATGTGGATGATCTCGTAATCACCGGAAACTCGGCTTCAACCATTGCAACAGTCAAGAGGGCCTTGCATTATAGGTTCTTGATGATGGACATGGGTCCATTAAACTTCTTTCTTGGTCTTGAGATTAGCCAGGATGCCATAGGCATCAAACTCTTTCAGGCTAAGTATGCACGGGATCTCCTCGAGAGATTTCGCATCACTGACTGCAAGCCAGCACCGACTCCTTTTCTGTCTGGGGTCCACCTTAAGGATGGAGGTGACACTCCATTAGTTGACAGCACTCTCTATCGACAGCTAGTGGGGAGCTTATTGTACCTCACCCACTCCAGACCAGATCTCTCATATGCAGTAGGGGCAGTTTTCAGATTCATGCAGGAGTTGCATGAGCTACACTAGAATGCTACCAAGCGCATCCTTCGATATGTGCAGTGCACCATCACCTTCAGGATTCACTATGTAGCAGGCACTACATTGAATCTCCTTGGCTTCACAGATTCTGATTGGGCAGGAGACAACATTGATCGCAAGTCCACCTCCGATATTCACTCAGTTTAGGATCTCGCCCTATCTGTTGGTCAAGCAAGAAGCAGGCTGCTATTGTTCTCTCTTCAGCTGAGGCCGAGTACAGAGGAGTAGTCAACATCACCATTCAGGCTCTGTGGCTACATCACTTCCTAACTGAGTTGGGTGGCCAGTTCCACCAGCCCATTGTCATCTGGTGTGACAACCAGAGCACTCTCAAGTTTTGCAGGGATCCAATACAGCAGCAACGGACGAAGCACATAGAGATCCATATGCACTACATCATAGACTTAATACATGATCGGGTCATTTATTTGTAGTTCTGTCCCTCAGCAGAACAGACTGCAGACATTTTCACCAAGATATTCACTGAGTAGAAGTTTCACTCTCTTCGTGATCATCTTGGAGTGAAGGACACAATTTCTTAGCAACTGCCTTTTCTTCCTCTTTTCTTTTGATTACATTGTATTTTGAGGGGGGATTTTTCCCACGAGCTTTTCCCCCTTTCCTCAATTTTAGTACTAGTTGCACTGTATTTTGGGTGACCTTTGGCCTTAGTTTCTAGGGTCCATTTTCTATTTTTCCCCATAGTGGTGTTCAGGGGGGGTGTTGGAACTACTACACACCTACATGCGGACTCTTAGTTAGAGCATGGGACTACATGCAAGATTCCTTTTGCATGATTTACTCCTTGATTTTCTCCTTCCTTAACTTCACAACTAGTTAGTTCTTCTGCATGATTTACTCCCTGATTTGCTCCTTCTTTCACTTTGCAACTGGCTCGTTATCTCTGGAACTTGTTGTAGGTGTTGAGTCTTCTCATTGATCACCACTATGGTGCATTACCTTGGGATATTCACCCAGTAATGCTATATCATGAGCATTGTAACCTATTTTCTAACGAACCATTCTTTTCTTCTTTCGATTTTCTTCTAGTGTTTTTGCTCTACAAAATTGTGTGTTCAACCTTTACTAGCTAGATTCATCTATGCAGGTTTTCTAACACATTTACACTTGGAAGGTCTTAACCTCTACTCTGATGGTTTACCTTTCTTATTTTCCTGAACAAACGAAAGAAATAAGGGAATATATATCATGAAACTCTTTTTTTTACTGTATGCCTGACAAGTATACCCAGTTCCATACTATATACGGTAGGGTGGTCACGCTCATCTTTCTTGTTTGATGTGATGTTAATTCCAAAAGAACCTAGTTCACTAATTAAATTCAAATAGATTTTTATATATGCCTAATTATTTTAATAAATTTTAATTAAAGTTATGATTATATATATTGAAAAATTAAATTATTTTTAAAATAGGCTTCATCACACAATTTAATTATTATTTTTTATTTATAAATATTAATATTTTATCAAATTCATTATATGACAAAATGTTTCACTACTATTTTGAAAAATTCTTCACCATCATAATCAAGTTATGTTTTACAAAATATCCACGCAGCAAAAACAGTTGAAACATCATTCTTAAACTCTGTTTAGAAGAATTTTGTTTTAAAAATGGATGGTGCCTTCAATGTATTTATAGATGTACATGAATATAAAAAAAACCTTTATTGATATTTATATCGAAAGTTCAATCCAACAAAGTCTCATCCCTTGCTTCATTTATCCAATGTGGTTGGATAATATAAATAGCACAAAACAATGCTTCCACATCTTCATCATTTCTTGAGAGTGTATCTGCAATAACATTTTTCTTCCCTTTTTTGTAGATGATTTCGAAGTCATAACACAACATATTTGTGATCCATTTTTTCTATTCTTCTAAAGATAATCTTTGTTCTAAAAAGTATTTAAGACTATCATGATCCATTTTTAAATTGAAGTGTCTTCCCATTAGGTAAGGTCGCCATTTCTTAAGTGCATGTAGTATTTCCAACATTTCCTTCTCATAAATAGCTTGCTTGAGATGTAGCAGTAAAAATACCCAATCGCCTACATCAAAACATCTTTCACTATGATGTTGATATGCCTGTTGTTTCATTCGATTCTGCACCAAAGTGGTGTTATCCTTTAAAAGTTGGAGAACGTTTTGTTGATGCTCGATGTGCTATTTCACTACTTGAATCTTTTTCTTCTTGATATGTCCTTTTATCTTCAGAGTTTGAGGAGTGGTAATTTCTTCCAATGCATTACAAGATATGGTCGATTCATTTCTTGATGCTCGATGTGATCTTTCACTTCTTGATATGTCCTTCTATCTTGATATTTTGAGGAATGTTAATTCCGGCCAATACATTACAAGATATGGTCAAATTCATTTCTTCTTTATTGATGTGATCTTTCACTTCTTGAAACTTTTTCTTCTTGATATGTCCTTCTATCTTGAGAGTTTGAAGAGTGGTAATTCTTTCCAATGCTTTACAAGATATGGTCAGATTCATTTTTTCTTTCTCTGGGGTTGGTTCCTGGTGTATATCCTCTTCTTTTGATGTTTCTTGATCCTTTTCTTCCTCCTCTTCACAATCAATGTAAAATAATTTCTTCTCAGCACACTTATGACCTTTAATGTATTTGCTATCACAATTGTAACAAAGCCCTTTTTTTCCTTTTTCTTCCAATTGTTGTCATGTAAACCTTGTAGGTTGTGGAAGGCTAGGAGAAAATCCACTTCCATAATTATAGTCATGATTGGTGGGATTCCTTGTTTCCATAATTTCGCTTTCAATTTTTCTTGCCAACTTGAATGCCTTCTCCAATGAATTAGGTTCTCAAAGATGAACCTCATGTTGAATGTCATCCTTTAAAGTCCCTATGAAGACATCAATCCTTTGCTTCTCTACAATATAATTTACCCTTATATTCAATTTTTGAAAGTCCTCAATGTGCTTTGCCATTGAACCCTTTTGTTCAAGATTTATCAATTGGCTAAAGAAGGTGTTACTCTTTGTATCCTCATAATGTGCTACCATTTCTTCTGTGAAAATTGACCAAGTGACAAGTGCTTTACGAGAACGCAACTCTTTATACCATAAAAATTGATTCAGTTCTAAATATGAAGATGCAATATGTACCTTTTGTAACAGTTGCACCTCATGTAGATCAAAATATTGCTCCATCTGTAGTATCCAATTTACGAGATCTTTGCCATAAAACTTCCTCATATTGCCTTTCCTTTTTTTTAGGAGCTCGATCTTGAAACGACCCTAACTCTGTAATTTTGAATTTTCTAGTTCTGAAATTGCGACTTGCAGTAGCCCTCTATGTCCTCTTTCCAATGCCATCACTCTAATTGAAATTGGATTCTCCAAGAAAGAGTTATGCACAATCTCCCAAGATGACATGATTATATACCTTTTGAGAAGAGCAAACTTGTATGAAGTGCCACGTGCCACTGTTTTGACCTTTGGATCTAAAAAATATAAACAAGAAACTACAACTATCCTCTTTCTATAATTTCTTAAGAAAATTCAAACTGATGTTGAGAGTGAAAGTTATCACAAATCTCCCAAGGTGGCCTGTTTGGAATGTAATTCGGGGGTCTACGAATACTCTAACTTCCTCAGATCATATATCCTCAGCTATAGAAAAACAAGATCTAAAATTCAAACCTGACGTTAAGGCCGCTTTCTTCTCAAATGGGTTTTGTTTTTAGCTTCTGCAAATTCGTAGCGAACAAGTTAGTGCGAAACTTCCACGATGACATGTTTTAGATGAAATTCTGGAGCTTCAAACAAACACTAACTTCCACATATTATATCGTTGAAAATATAGTGAGACAAGATCTCAAATTCTGACCCGAGGTTTAGCGCGATTTCCTCTTAAATGATTATTTTTGTTAGCTTCTGAAATGTCGCAGAAAACAAGTTATAACGAAAATTCCATGATGACCTAATTGGAGTATTGAAACCCTAGAATCCAAAACTCTGATACCAAATGTTATACCAACTCACAAAAAGATAGAAAAGATAGATCAATTCCTTAGAAATAAGCCGCTTCGAGGGGGCAACCTCCTTTACATTACACAAATGAACAATTCTCGGATGATACAAATGACAAGACCTCCTTTCTATATATAGGAGTCTAATGGGTCATAATATTATCAGAGCCGACATAACAATAATAATGTAAGGTAAGGGGACAATAATAATAGTAGTGGGATTTCATGGGGCACAATAATAACAATACGGGAAGTACATGGGCACAACAATATAATAAGGGGGTTGTACTAATAACAAGAAGGGGTTACACTAGTAGTATAGGGACCTAATAGAGTTTAGATATGATTTTAGAAGAAGTTGGTTATGGCAGTGGATATTAGTTTATTGAAGCAACATTCGATAGAAAAACAAGGTAAAGGAGTGTATGTTGAAATAAACTAGGCTCAATATTATTATGAGTCGCACACATTAATTGTAAGCAAGTCTAGTATGTTTTGTAGTGGTCTTTGTAATGTATGTACCTTGTAACTCTAAGAGTTGGAGTTGTGTTGTAAGCCTTGTGAGGCATGTGTATCCCCATACAGTTCGTGGTAATCTAAAAAACACTTTGTATTTCCAATGTCGGTTTGTGGTAAGCTAGAAACCACATGTAAGAGTGAAGTAGAACAAGTATTCCTATTGGCATGGTTTAGGGTTAGCCGAGAAAACTGTCAACCTGGTTGAGTCAAGTCTTTGGTGAGCCTTAGTGGCTCCAGTGTCCTAGTGGTAGTTTTGTGGCCTAGGGTGGCTAGAGTGCCTTAGTGGCAGGTTTGTGGCCCATAGTGGTTGTGTTGAGCCTTGGTGGCTGTGTTGAGCCTTCATGGCTGAGCTGAGCCTTGGTGGCTGAGAGCCCTTGGTGGCATGGTTGAGGGTGATCCGATAAAACCCAGAGCATGGTTATGGGTAATCTGATAAAACCCATGATGATCGAGGGAGATTTACATGTACATATATGCAATTATAATGGTTGACAGAACCATAGGTGCAAAGGACATCCTACAAGACTAGCGGTTGTACCAATGCATTTCAGTGGATGGTTGCTCCTTTATATGAACATCAACATATTATTTTATGTTTGACCACAACTAGACTTTGTAGATTGATATCAAGACAAGTACTCATTAAGAGGATGTGTTGGAATATTAATTCCTACTTGTCTGAGTTGTGACTTTCTATGTAAAGAGTCTCTTCCTATTCTATAGGAGAGGTTTCCCTAGTTTTCTGTGTGTTTAAAATATTCTCTCAACCAACAGATTGTGTTTCCAAGACAGTTTTCCTATCTTGAGACAATATTCCTTTATATATGTAATATCATATTTCATTAATGTAATATAGATATTTCCCTTATAAAATCTTAACATCATGCACACTTGGAAAATTGCGAAAGATATGGATTTAAATGATGGGGAGTGGACTCTCCCCCAACGAGATGCCAAAACTCTTGTAAGGGTTGAATGAATTTGTATCGTTACCGGTGAATCGGCCACTTAATTTCTCGTCTTCCCATGTGTTAAAGATCATCATCGTTTAGGCCAAAAAGGATGATTCGTGACTTGCAACGAGTCCGAGGTGCAGCATCATGTAAATCATAAGTTTAGGAAATGATGTCACAACCAAATCATAGTAGAAGCGAAATCTCATGCGATACACCTTGGTGTGTCAATTAAAATTCGAAATTTTGCAGTGGCATAATGCTCTTCAACCGAAGATTAAAAAATTTAGGTCGCCTTTACCCTATATCGTTGGCCATCCTCCCTTTGTCAATGATGAAGAAATAAGAGAAAGTTCAAATTCTCTACACCGCAGGATCAGTTGACTCTTGTGTGACATATACCGTTGTAAAGAGCAATTGACTCTTGTGTGACATCTATTGTTATATAGCAAGACCAGTATAGATCTATTTCAAGTAATAATGGATTTGTTGATAAGATCAAATTTCTTTAGATGCAAACATTTTTAAAGTGCAAAATATAATGTGTAATTTTTCATTGTTTAAAATGTATTTGTGAATGCTATATATACAATATATAAGACCAAATAAACATTTTAACTACAAAACTTATTTTTTTCATGATATATACATAACTTTTTTTAAATGATAAATAATATATACATAATTGTCATTAAAATATTTTACTAATTATTTTACAGCATGTTCATTTTTTTTATCATGAACAACATTATTTTTCTATTTAGAAAGTAATTTATTTTTATTTTAAAAGGACACATCAGCTCTAGAAAAAGACTCATAAATAAATTTACACATCCCTAATAACATGCTAAATTGTAGAATAAGCCTTTATACTCAATAAGCCTTTAAATGGTGATCAAAAACATTGCTCCCCAAACAATACATGACTTTAGTTATTGCAGGAAGACCCTTATTCCGTGATATAAGGATCCATTATTGTGAGAAGAGATATTGATGTGGTAGAACATAGCCCACCATGATGGGTACAACATAGGCTGTTCGAGGGGATTCTATCGCAAGGTTGAATTCCATCCGAGAAACGAGCCATAGAGGAAACCTGACCTAAGACCAAAAGGGCTGTTACAAAATTATAATCAAATTGAAATCGTTTTGTAATTCAAATCGTGTGCTATAAAACTCTTTTTAACCAAATTATGAATTTAACTATCATGTGTTCGGCTAAAAGCTAGAACAGTCTTCAAACATTGCCATCTCTTCAGTGTATATTGGGTTGACTTGAGCTGACATGTAATTATTTAAAATATTTCCTATTTTTATTTAATGTGTGTTCAGTTATGGAATATCTACATTTCATTTAGATAATATTATACAAGAGAGGGACTTTATACAAGAGACGAACTAGGGATCCTGAAGCCACATAATGAAATGGATTGAATAAGCTTATTGGATGCTTGGATAGACCATTTAATGAAGCTTTTTGGGAAGCCAAGCGGGACTTTATACAAGAGACGAACTAGGGATCCTGAAGCCACATAATGAAATGGATTGAATAAGCTTATTGGATGCTTGGATAGACCATTTAATGAAGCTTTTTGGGAAGCCAAGCATGAAGGAGTAGAGCTCATTTTTCATTAATGCATGGAAACCAGAGAAAGTTACTTAGTAACAGTAATTGATAGTGGGAAATAACACCTTCCCATAAGGAAACCATGCCCTAAATTGTATGATAATAATAAAAAAAAATTGAGGGGATTTTGAGATGTCGTGAGTCCTACTCGGGTAAACACCACTTTCATTAATTACTTACATCATAAAACCATCCTATTACACTTGGGAATTGCGTTGCTGAGAGGTGAGGACGTCATCTCATACATCATCGTTCATCCCACTAAATTAAAACGCGAATGAGCTGTGTGGACGAGAAAATTTGAGCAAATAGCTCCTGCAGGCTAACAAAACCACCAGTGGGGGAGTGAAAGAACAATTTAGAAATCAAAATTTAGGTTAAAGAGTGAAACGACAAACGTGTAGGAGATAGAAATATTCCAAATTATTCATTTCGTATATATTTTCTACACAGCTCTAACATGAGAACCATTGAATTAGCATCTCTAAAATAGACGAACAGAACTAATTAAGATCCTAGAAGTTTCTTCCCAATTTTTCTCGTGTGAGTCTAATTTGGATCAATTCATGGTTTAACAATTTAATCCTCCACAGCTTATCCTAAAACTTACATCCTCATAAAAATAGACAAGTGAGACTAAGCGAATAGCCTGCTTAATAACAGATTATAACAATGTCCATTCTCTCGAGTGCTTTTGCTTCCACATTCTATCTACTAAATTTAATGCAGTTGCGCTGGTAGCGCAATAACTAATTCTGTTGCAATGGCGATGAGGAACATAGTGCTAGAAACAAGCTAGAGTTATAAACTTACAAGATCTACGTGGCATTAGTAAAACCAGTAATGGCATGCATACCATATCCGCTTTACATCAAATGCAGAAGTGCATCAAATGTACAACTAAATTACAAATTCTTGTGCATTTAACATTAAATATATTGATTATCAGAAACTTAATTCCTATGTTTTTGAAGATGTATATATATTTCATTTTATTATTTGGGAATTTGAACTAGTGATTTATGCCCAGAAGTGTTTTAGTATTTGTACTAGTGATCTATGACCAGAAGTGTTTTAGTAGTGCATTCATTTATATTTTATCCCAAATTTATTAATTCGTCTAAATTTTTATATCCCAAATTTATGAATTCGTCTAGATTTTAATATGATTTATATTTTTATTTAAAAAATCAAATAAATATTATTTTTTCAAAATTATAATTTTTAAAATGTATGGGGAATTGAATAGCGGTGAGTTCTGCTAAAATATTTGGGGGTGAAAAAGTTACCCATTTGAAATTCTGTTAGAAAAAACCTTGTCATGCTGAAGGCTAGTGCAATTCCACCATGATTTTCACATTAAATTATTATAAAACACCATAAAAAAACCGTCCTCCTATAGTTAGCAAAAATGGTCTGAAATTGAAAACCCATGATCCAACATTTGCCAATAAGCTGTAATGTTTACTCCATGGAAATATTTATAAAATCAACCGAAATTAATATTAAAGCAATGAATCTCATTCATTGCATAGAAAATATTACGTTTTTCTCGAAAATCTTATTCAAAATAGTGACACTTCAAATTCTCTATCTACAAAAATGTTTCAGACAGAGAATCTGTTACTTCAAATTCTCATGTGTACTCAAAGGTGATCGTAATGCAATCACATTGTTGAGCTACAATATAATACTATCAACCGACCATTGGTCCATCATTAAGAGAGTTTCTCTACTGTATTATGCTTTGAATAGAATGAGTGTATGTTTATTATTTGTTGTTTTGAGTATTGCAAATTCGAAATTTCAATAGAATAGATATATGTTGACTATCTTCAACATTTTGTTAAACTAATTTGATTTTAATCTAATTGTAGAAATTGAATATTCAATAAATATGAATAAAGTTGAATAATAAATTTGTAAATACCTAAAATGTTAAAAAATGACCATAAACATAAAATGGTCGTTAACTCTGTGGTTATCAATGTGAAACAATAATGAAATAGCATAGATATGGCATTGGAAAGTAAAATTTCCATAATATTTATCACCGGCTTTTATTCACTTTTTCTTAACTTATTTTCTTAATTTACTTGTAAGTACGTAGAAATAGAACACAAAGAATAATTGTATCCTACCTGGGGTTGATAAGGACAGTGACGAAATTTTATAATAATAAATAGTTGATTCCAACACAACAATGTTGGGAATGGTTTGATCTTTAAGTTTCTCAAAGCTTTTAAAATGTTTCAGATCTATGTGTTCAATATCGGTATAGTATAAGACAGAGCAATATAGTGCGATGTACTTTGAATTACAACTTAACGAAGCTCAACATTAAAAAAACTATAGAAGCTTTAGCCATCACATATTGGCTTTTCACGTATTCAAATGCTGCTAGGAAATTGCTTATACTTTTGCACGTTGACATTTAAATCCCTATCATCTTAAATGTTGACATTTATATCCCTGACTCCTGGATACACAAGTCAAATGATAGTTGTGTGGCTAGAGCTTTTAATGACCCAGTTTTACCATTGACTTTGAAAATGAGTCATTTAAATAAAAAAAATATAGGATTTATTGTTTATCAGTATACATATAAACTGAAACCACAATTGGAAAATGAATTCAATTGAATATATTATATATATGGTGAATGATGTAAATTATACATATAAATATAATAATAACTTCATATATATAACAAAATTATTGAATTTATTCTGAAACCACAATTGGAAAATGAATTCAATTGAATATATTATATATATGGTGAATGATGTAAATTATACATATAAATATAATAATAACTTCATATATATAACAAAATTATTGAATTTATTTTTCAAATTTTTTCACATGCATTAAGTGTTTCCCTTAACCCTAATTAGTGCGTGTTTCCCTAAATCCTAACGAAGTATAAACTGAAACCACAATTGGAAAATGAATTATAAACTGAAACCACAATTGGAAAATGAATTCAATTGAATATATTATATATGGTGAATGATGTAAATTATACATATAAATATAATAATAACTTCATTTATATAATAAAATTATTGATTTTATTTTCCAAATTTTTTGCACATGCACTAAGTGTTTCTCTTAACCCTAATTAGTGCGTGTTTCCCTAAACCCTAACGAAAAAGGTGTATATGAGAGTCGAAGAGAACAAATTAGGTCGATTAAGTCGCTAACATTCTATCTTAATCCAAAAAATATATATATGAGTCCCAAAAAGGGAAAATACAAAAATTCATGACAACAAATCTGAATTAGTAGTTTTTAAGAAAAAACCACAATCAATACAAAAGATATGAGATTCAATATATATATAGAATTAGAATTTATTTTATAAAAGGAAAAAATTATAATTATAATTAATTGAAAATAATTAATAAAACAGTCCTGATAATCAATATCTTAATTTATTTTTCTATAAATAGTTATTACATTTTCAATTTAAATATATTTTAATTATAATTCTAAATACCATACTTATACTTGAACTAATAAATTAATAAAGAATATCAATTTAATATTTTTTTTCCCTTTTATTTTTAAACTAACACGAAATAACAAACATAAGAAATAATTTTTTAAAAATAAGTAATTCAAATAAAAGACTTTTTTTGGCCCAAGATCATCACTTACCTTAGTGAAGCTCCTGGAAGGTCTTAACCTCGAGTCTCGTGGTTTACCTTTCTTATTTTCCCGAACCAACCAATGAAATAAGGGAATATATATCCTGAACCTCTTTTTTTTTTACTTTATGCTTCACAAGTATACCCAGTTCCATACTATATATAGTAGGGTGGTCACGCTCATCTTTCTTGCTTGATGGGATGTTAATTCCAAAAGAACCTAATTAACTAATTAAATTCAAATAGATTTTTATATATGCCTAATTATTTTAATAAATTTTAATTAAAGTTATGATTATATATATTGAAAAATTAAGTTATTTTTAAAATAGGTTTCATGAGACAATTTAATTAATTTTTTATTTATAAATATTAATATTTTATCAAATTCATTATATGACAATATATTTTACTACTATTTTGCAAACTTCTTCACCATCATAATCAAGTTACATTTTACAAAATATCCACCCAACAAAAATGGTTGGAACATCATTCTTAAACTCTTTTTAGAAGAATTTTGTTTTAAAAAAAGGTGGTGCATTCAATGTATTTATGGATGTACATGAATATAAACAAACCTTTATTGATATTTATATCGAAAGTTCAATCCAACAAAGTCTCATCCCTTGCTTCATTTATCCAATCTGGTTGGATAGTAGAAATAGCACAAAACAATGTGTCCACATCCTCATGCTTTCTTGAGAGTGTATCTGCAACAACATTTTTCTTCCCTTTATTGCAGATGATTTCAAAGTCATAACACAACATATTTGTGATCCATTTTTTTGTTCTTCTAAAGATAATTTTTTTTCTAAAAAGTATTTACGACTATCATGATCCATTTTTACATTGAAGTGTCTTCCCATTAGGTAAGGTCGCCATTTCTTAAGTGCATGAAGTATTTCCAATATTTCCTTCTCATAAGTAGCTTGCTTGAGATGTAGCTGTAAAAATTCCCAATCGCCTACATCAAAATGTCTTTCACTACGATGTTGATCTGCCTGTTGTTTCATTTGATTCTGCACCAAAGTGGCATTATCCTTTAAAAGTTGGAGAACTTGTTTTTGATGCTCGATGTGATATTTCACTACTTCAATCTTTTTCTTCTTGATATCTCCTTTTATTTTGAGAGTTTTAGGAGTGGTAATTTCTTCCACTGAATTACAAGATATGGTTGGATTCATTTCTTGACGCTCGATGTGATCTTTCACTTCTTGAACATTTTTCTTCTTAATATGTCTTTCTATCTTGATATTTTGAGGAGTGTTAATTCTAGCCAATGCATTACAAGATATGGTCAGATTCATTTCTTCTTTATCAATATGATCTTTCACTTCTTGAACCTTTTTCTTCTCGATATGTCCTTCTATCTTGAGAGTTTGAAGAGTGGTAATTCTTTCCAATGCTTTACAAGATAAGGTCGGATTCATTTCTACTTTCTATAGGGTTGTTCCTGGTGTATATCCTCTTTTTTGATGTTTCTTGATCCTTTTCTTCCTCCTCTTCACAATCAATGTAAAATAATTTCTTCTCAACACACTTATGACCTTTAATGTATTTTATATCACAATTGTAACAAAGCCCTTTTTCTCTTTTTCTTCCAATTGTTGTTGTGTAAACCTTGTAGGTTGTGGAAGTCTAAGAGAAAAACCACTTCCATAATTGTAGTCATGAGTGGTGGGATTCCTTGTTTCCATAATTTTTCTTTCAATTTTTCTTGCCAACTTTAATGCCTTCTCCAATGAATTAGGTTCGTAGAGATGAACCTCATGTTGAATGTTATCCTTTAAAGTCCCTATGAAGACACCAATCCTTTGCTTCACTAGAATATAATTTACTCTTATATTCAATTTTTGAAAGTCCTCAATGTGCTTTTCCATTGAACCCTTTTGTTAGATTTATCAATTGGCTAAAGAAGGTGTTAGTCTTTGTATCCTCATAATGTGCTACCATTTCTTCCGTGAAAATTGACCAAGTGACAAGTGCTTTACGAGAACACAACCCTTTATACCATAAAAATTGATCCGGTTCTAAATATGAAGATGCAATATGTAACTTTTGTAACAGATGCACTTCATGTAGATAAAAATATTGCTCCATCTGTAGTATCCAATTTACCAGATCCTTGACATCAAACTTCCTCATATTTCCTTTTCTTGATTTTAGTAGCTCGATCTTGAAATGACTATAACTTTGCAATTTCAGATTTTCTAGTTCTGAAATTATGACTTGCAGTAGCCCTTTGCGCTCTGTTTCCAATGCCACCACTCTGATCGAAATTGTATTCTCCAAGAAAGAGTTATGCACAATCTCCCAAGATGACCTGATTATATATCTTTTTACAAGAGCAAACTTGTATGAAGTGACACATGCCACTGTTTTGACCTTTGGATCTAAAAAATATAAGCAGGAAACTACAATTGTCCTCTTTTTATAACTTCTTACAAAAATTCAATCTAATGTTGAGAGTGAAAGTTATGACAAATTTCCCAAGGTGACCTGTTTGGAATGTATTTCAGGGGTCTGCAAATACTCTAACTTCCTCAGATCATATATCCTAAGCTATAGTGAAACAAGATCTAAAATTCATACCTAAGGTTAAGGCCGCTTTCTTCTCAAATGGGTTTTGTTTTTAGCTTCTACCAATTCGTAGTGAACAAGTTATTGCGAAACTTCCGCAATGGCCTGTTTTAGATGAAATTCTGGAGCTTGAAACAAACACTAACTTCCACATATTATATCACCGAAAATATAGTGAGACAAGATCTCAAATTCGGACTCGCGGTTCAGCGTGATTTCCTCTCAAATGATTATTTTTGTTATCTTCTGAAATGTCGCAGAAAACAAATTATAGTGAAAATTCCACGATGACCTGATTGGAGTAGTGAAACCTTAGAATCCAAAGCTCTGATGCCAAATGTTATGAAGCCAGCTCACAAAAAGATAGAAAAGATAGATGAAAGCCTTAGAAATAAACCACTTTGAGGGGGAAACCTCCTTTACATTACATAAATGAACAATTTTTGGATGATACAAATGACAAGACTTCCTTTCTATATATAGGAGTCTAAGGGGTCATAATATAATCAGAGCCAACATAACAATAATAATTTAAGGGAACAATAATAACAGTAGTGGGCTTCCATGGGGCACAATAATAACAATACGGGGAGTACATGGGCACAACAATATAATAAGGGGATTGTACTAATAACAATAAGGGGTTACATTAGTAGTATAGGGACCTAACAGAGTTTGGATATGATTTTAGAAGAAATTGATTATGGCAATGGATATTATTTTATTGAAGCAACATTTGATGGAAAAACAAGGTAAAGGAGTGTATGTTGAAATAAATCAGGCTCAATATTATTATGAGAAATTCTAGGATGTTTTTTAGTGGTCTTTTTAAAGTATGTACCTCGTAACTCTAAGAGTTGGAGTTGTGTTGTAAGCCTTGTGAGGCATGTGTATCCCCATACCGTTCATGATAATCTAAAAACCACATTGTATTTCCAGTATCGGCTTGTGGTAAGCTAGAAACCACATGTAAGAGTGAAGTAGAACAAAGATTCCTATTGGCATGGTTTAGCGTTAGCCGAGAAAACCCTCGATCTGGTTGAGTCAAGTCTTTGGTGAGCCTTAGTGGCCCAAGTGTCCTAGTGGTAGGTTTGTGGCCTAGAGTGGTTGGAGTGCCTTAGTGGCAGGTTTGTGGCCCAGAGTGGGTGTGTTGAGCCTGTTAGCACTCAGGTTGTCCCTTGGCTCCTTAAGGGATACAGCCGAGGTAACCACTAACCAATCTTTGGATTGCAGATGCTAGCCCGCCTATAATCAGAGAGGGCTCTCTCTTAATGATTTAGCTTTTTTGATGATGATTTAAGGCTAGTTATTGAGTTCAAGGGGTTTTGTTTAAGTTTTGGTGGGAAGGATGATGCTTTCAAGTAGAGAGGTAGGTATAGTATGAGAATTTCAAACCATTGGGCATAGAGTCAAGGAGTAGGACTGCTAGTGCATTTTCTTGGTCACAAGAGGAATATGGAGCAAGATAGCTACACATGAAACAACATTCAAACTAAATGGAGATGGATTGAAGGCTAAGGAATGAGAGGAAATTAAGAATCTCTCATTTAGCTTTAACAGAGGGAAGGCGAATGAGCTCTATCTAGGAGCACTGAAGAATCCCTAGATAACTGTCAAACATGGATGAATTAGGGAAATATGAGCCAATGGGAATTCATATTCATTACCAATTCAGATGAAAACATAAAGAAACAACAGAAATTGAGCACAGAGTGCGATTAAACAAAGTCCAAGCTATTCATTTTTCCTGCTATTTTAGATGGTGACATATGTATGATATGATCATATATCAATGGAAAACAGAGGTAGGAAATACTTATTGAGTCATGTTGCAGCACAAGAATTCCATAAATCACTCTTCAAAACATTAATAACACAGCAGACAATCCATCTTCCAAACTTTCAGCAGTCTTTGATTAAAGAAATCATCAAACATACAGAGTGAGTCTCTAGTGGAGCGAATCAGCCAACCAACCCTCTAAATAGTAAATTAGGGTGGTTTATATAGAGAAAATTTTTTAAAAATATATCTTAAAACAGACCTTAAACAGGTCTAAGGGAAACGAGTTTTTAACCTAATATTGTCTTGAAATTAATTCGAGAAAATATCTTTGAGCTGCGCTGGAGGCAGCTGTATCAAAATGAGTTAATATGGTGTCCTTATGGCTCTGCGCTGTTCATTTAGCCATAATTGTGCTTTGGGTTTTGATCCCCTGCTCTTGAGTGGTTTTGATGTGCTTTAACTATGATTTGAGAGCCTTAATGTCTTCACCGCTTTCTTTGACTTTGCTTGGCGGACTTTAATGTTCATCTGCTTTGGTATTGTCGATCTGATACTCTTTGCCGCTTCACTGATACTCTTTGATTTGATCAGGGCTTCATCTTTCCTCTGATACTCTTTCACAGTCAAATCGGGCAACTTTCTCTCCCTTGATGTGTTTGAAACTATCAAATTGCCCCTTTTCTGCCCTTTCAAGGCAAAACTGGATATTGTGAATGGTTTTCGTCGCCTCTAGAATGATATCAGCGCTGGTCGATCTGAATATGAATATAAATGAAGAAATCTTGTTAAATTGCGAATTTTTGGGTTTTGGCGCTAATCGTGCATCGAAAACTGCCTCAGTTTTTCATTCCGGGCATCCTTTGCGGCGATTTTTCCCTTTTGTGCCTTTTTTGGTGATGACATCAGCATGACGTCAGCAGTGGGTCCCGGTACGGCATGGTGACATGGCAGTACGATAGAGTGATGTGGTGGCAGTGACACGTAATAGTGAGGGGGTCGACGCAGAGGTGGCGTGGCGGTGACGTGGAGCAGCGGCGGGTATGTGGGGGTGATGTCACGAGGACATGGCGGTGACATCACAGGGCAGGAGCGGTATCCGGTTTTCTCCCGCATTGCTTTTCCGCGTAGGTGGTATTGGGGGAGGGGCCTCCGAACACACCGGGAGGCTGACACATGGCGGGGGTATGGTAGGGAAACCGCCCATCCCTCGGACGTTAACCTCAGGCGGATCGGGAAGCAGGAATGACCGCCCACCCTTGGATCTGGAGCGTTGGCCATCGGACGGCTGGCAGGTTAATTGGGGTGGCATGCAACTTTGGGGCAAGGCCCGCGCGCTATATTAAAATAATTACGCGCTGAAGGGGGTATAAAACCTTAGGCTAATGCGGGTTTGGGGGTTTTATGGAGTGTTATGCGGGTATGAATTAATTTTAATGTTCAACCAAAACTATTAAACATTAAACATTGGGAAAACGACTCCGGAGGGGTAAAATTATAGGGTTTTGGTGAGTAGAGGAGTAGATATAGGTTATTAACTCAACGAGAGGTTGGATCATTTCTAGAGTTCAGGACGCGGATGGGTTGATAATGGTCCCACGTGGACTATTATTTTGTAGAACTGTATGTACATAGCTATAGTGCTATAGGGTGGGATATGTAACATTTTTGGGATTTTATATAGTTTTTGTAGCAATTAGGGATGGGAAAGTAGCTAGGGAGCTATATAAATAGAATTAGAAGTTAATATGGGTTTGTGAGGTGAAAGTCTAGTAAAAAGGCTAAGTTTATGAAATGAAACTCAGACATCAGAATGGGAAGGGATGTGGAAGAGTGATTTTTATACAAGAAATGTGGCTTCTTTTCATTGAAGAAAGTCAAATCTTGACTTAGTATTTTTATAAAAAATGAAGTGAAAACAGGACTTGTTGGGCAGATCCCAGGGTCCTCAAGGGAATGTTAGTGAAAGATTTTGAGGGGGAGGTGTAAGGGAGTTAGACATGCTTGCATAGTTCTACCATTAAACCACAGCTTTGACATTTCTGTCATTGTTGAGATGAGCTCTGATTGATAATGTATGAGGTGGTGAACAACTTGCCTCTGCAACCTTAGGCTACCTACCCAGCTTAATACACCTAACATTTTTTCTTCCTTTTGAAATGGGTGCACTTAGACTTGCAGACCCTGGTTATCCTCTTTTCTTTTAACTGCCCTCCTATCTAAATGTACACTTATCTCTTCCAAGGGCCCATATTAAGCAGTTGGGCTCCTGCATTTCTCTACCTAGCTACTCATCTGCCCAGCTTAAGCTATTTGGACAGACACTTTATTCTCTATCTCTAAACCAAGAAATTTAAACCTAGGGAAGCCAAGATTAAGCTGTTTGGCCTTCCCTTAACTGTGAAATCTTTCAAAAATGGAACTTTTGCAGCATGGAAAAGATGAGCATTTTTGGCACTTCCACTGTCAATCATGAAATATGAAACCTATTAGTATAGGAAGCTAACAGTGGCTCCACTTGGGGATGGCTTTTCCTTGTGAAAAGTCAAGAACAGCAGGTCAGATTTCCTTGATCTTCAATTGTTGTTGTACTCTGAGAACATCCCTTTGCTAGCTACTTTATTTATATATATGACAACAGACTTGAAGAGCTTAGGGCCTTCACTTCGGGCTTCAACTACAGGAAGCTGCTATTCAGACAAAAAACTGAAATCCTACCTACCTACTCTAATGATCACTTTCTTTGCTGGTTAGGTGAAATGAAATAGCCAATGCAGCCACTTAAGCATTATAAACATCAGTGCTCTGTGCTGCCTGTATTTGATGGTGTTTAAAACTGAGATCTTACAATCAAATATGGCTTTGTTAAACTTTGAGAAGATAAGGAAACTCCTTATCTCCTTTGCTGAATCTAGAAATTGTACAAAAGGATCTTGCAAAATATATACACTACTCCTGAGCTGAATCAAACAACTGTGCAAATGTTCTGGATAGCTTTCATGCCATGAACCTGAAATATCATCCTTGTCTTCACCACCCTTCATGCTTTCAACTGTTGTTTGTGATGATATTTTAACTGGCTGTATGGCCTATCTACTGCAACCATTATCATATTGATTTGGGCCTTCATGGTCTGTCAATGGAGAAGAATTCTGATTTCTCTCCTCATTTGACCTGTCAGCTGTTGGATCATAGAGAGTTTGGAAGGTCTGTTGTAATTTATTACATACAGGGTCAAATGGAACTTGACAGATTCCTACCAGTTGTTCTTCCTTTTCTTTGAATAATTCAGATGATTCAAAACAAAAGGGAAAGGAGCCAACTTGGATTTTTTGATCATATGTTGCTGCTTCCACGTCTTTTTCTACTATCTGATGTTCAATGGGATTTTGGGACTGCAAATTTAGATATGACAAATTTTGAACAAAGATTTGATTGCTTTCCAGATGGTCAATACCAAGGCTTGTTGATATTTGATTTTTTGTAGCATGATAGTTATCTCTAATAAACTGAAAAGA
Organism: Pinus tabuliformis; assembly: GCA_031772625.1. Lineage (NCBI taxonomy): Eukaryota > Viridiplantae > Streptophyta > Pinopsida > Pinales > Pinaceae > Pinus > Pinus tabuliformis. The sequence continues at coordinate 307,166,910 of CM062806.1, read as the reverse complement.
CTCAAAACAAAATGGTAAAGTTCCTTCACTTATTTCAAAATTTTCTGCACTTTCCTCCCCATTCTTATTGCTGAAGTGAACGAGCTGATTAGTACCTTGAAGCTGTTGAACCTGAATCTCTTTGTCTTTGCCCAAATTATCTTCTGATTCGTCTACAAGGTTATTTTGGATCTGAAAAACATAGTCATCATCATATTGATCATATTTGGGCACATTATTAAAAGAAGCCATATTATCAAATGCGCATAGTAAATTAGGGGATTGCTCCTCCAAACATTGTTCTGTGAATCTGTCTTCTAATCTATGGTTGGTCGAATTGGTAAAAATATGTTCAGAAATGTCAACCCTTTCTTCTTATGGAGCAAAAGTGTAATGGTAATCTGAACATTCAACTTTCATTGTGATCTTCTGCTTTAATTCCTCTGCTTTCTTTATCAAGATATCAAGTTCTTCCTCTTTTTCTGCTTTCAGCTTCCTCTCCCTAACTTTTAGATTAAACTCTACATCTACTGCAATGTTCTGCATCTATTGCACAGTGGAGGGGTTTCTCTCTCTTAGATGAAATTCTATCTTTGGATCAAATGCTGTTGGATAATGCAGTAGAGCCAAATCAGGGGGAGGTTTTATATTCAATGGCATTGAACAATAAATTTGATTGAATCTATCTGAAAATTGTTGTACAGTCTCATCTGGATGTCTTTTTAACTGATTATATTTTTCTATGATCATGAGGAGATTGACTTTGATTATCCATCTATCAAGGAAGAGTTTGAGAAATTGCTCAAGATTTGAGATGCTTGCGTGAGGCAAAGTTTTGAAACAACTCCTGACTTTGCCTTGCAAAGAAAGAGCGAAAAGCCTAATACTAACATTCTCAACATCCACTTCAAATAAGTTAAGATAATCTTCAAAAACTTGGACATGCTTCTAAGCAGTAACTCCATTCTCTCCATCAAATCTTGGGAGATATTCAGGATGAGTTTTAGGCAAAGGATTGAGCATGGGAGGCAAAATGAGAGGTTTATATCTATCAGGAACTTTATGAGGCACGGGAGTATGTACAGGGATTGAATGGTTGGGCTTGATATGAACAGGGATAGGATGATTGGCTTTGATACTTGTTTCCTCCTTGGCTGTATGACGATCTTCAGCAGCATTTAAAGGCTGTTGTTCTAATGTGCAAGGAGGGCTTTCCTCAACATTTTCAAAAGGCAAATCATAAAAATCAAATTTAAACTCGTACTTAAAATACAATATACACAACAAAATTTTATGGAAGAGAAATAACATGACCTCTTGGATAATAATCTGGGTCAACAACCTGATCTTCTCATATATTTCTTTTGGGTTCATTTCTCTAGTGGAGTGTTTATTATGAGGATGATGTGGAGTCGTCAGGTGGATTAACAAACTTTGAAGGGTCTGATCTCTGTCCACCAACACAGATCAGAGCTAAATATGGAATAAACTAAAAAGGGGAATTTTATTCAGGAAACAAAATATTTTGAGATTTTATGAGAATTTTTTATTTTTTGGGATTTTTCAAAACAAGTTTAAGATTTATTTGAAAGGCAAACTGATCAAAAATGGGGATTTACAGCAATAAACAAATGATTCGTTCTCTAGTGGAGTCGCCAATATGTTAGCACTCAGGTTGTCCCTTGGCTCCTTAAGGGATACGGCCGAGGTAACCACTAACCAATCTTTGGATTGCAGGTGCTAGCCTGCCTGCAATCAGAGAGGGATCTCTCTTAATGATTTAGCTTTGTTGATGATGATTTTAGGCTAGTTATTGAGTTCAAGGGGTTTTGTTTAAGTTTTGGTGGGAAGGATGATGCTTTCAAGTAGAGAGGTAGGTATAGTATGAGAATTTCAAACCATTGGGCATGGAGTCAAGGAGTAGGACTGCTGGTGCGTTTTCTTGGTCACAAGAGGAATATGGAGAAAGATGGCTACACATGAAACAACATTCAAGCTAAATGGAGATGGATTGAAGGCTAAGGAATGAGAGGCAATTAAGAATCTCTCATTCAACTTTAGCAGAGGGAAGGCGAATGAGCTCTATCTAGGAGCAGTGAAGAATCCCTAGATAACTGTCAAACATGGATGAATTAGGGAAATATGAGCCAAAGGGAATTCATATTCATTACCAATTCAGATGAAAACATAAAGAAACAGCAGAAATTGAGCATAGAGTGCGATTAAACAAAGTCCAAGCTATTCATTTTTCCTGCTATTTTAGATGGTGACATATGTATGATATGAGCATATATCAATGGAAAACAGAGGTAGGAAACACTTATTGAGTCATGTTGCAGCACAAGAATTCCAAAAATCTTCAAAACATTAATAACACAGCACACAGTCAATCTTCCAAACTTTCAGTAGTCTTTGATTAAAGAAATCATCAAACATATAGAGTGAGTCTCTAGTGGAGCGAATCAGCCAACCAACCCTCTAAACAATAAATTAGGGTGGTTTATATAGAGAAAAATTTTCAAAAATATCTCTTACAGCAGACCTTAAACAAGTCTAAGGGAAACAAGTTTTTAACCTAATCTTGTCCTGAAATTAATGCAAGAAAATATCTTTGAGCTGCGTTGGAGGCAGCTGTATCAAAATGAGTTAATATGGTGTCCTTATGGCTCTACGCTGTTCATTTAGCCATAACTGTGCTTTGGGCTTTGATCCCCTGCTCTTGAGTGGTTTTGATGTGCATTAACTGTGATTTGAGAGCCTTAAATGTCTTCACCGCTTTCTTTGACTTTGCTTGGGGGCCTTTAATGTTCACCTGCTTTGGTATTGTCGATCTGATACTCTTTGCCACTTCACTGATACTCTTTGATTTGATCAGGGCTTCATCTTTCCTCTGATATTCTTTCACAGTCGAATCGGTCTACTTTCTCTCCCTTGATGTGTTTGAAACTGTCAAATTGCCCCTTTTCTGCCCTTTCAAGGCAAAACTGGCTGCTGCGAATGCTTTTTGTGGCCTCTGGAATGATATCGGTGCTGGCCGATCTGAATATGAATATAAATGAATAAATCCTGTCAAATTGCAAATTTTTGGGTTTTGGCGCTAATCGCGCATCGAAAACTGCATCAGTTTTTCATTTCGGGCATCCTTTGCTGCGATTTTTGCCTTTCGCGCCTTTTTCAATGATGACGTCAGCATGACGTCACCAGTGCGTCCCAGTACGGCATGGTGACATGGCAGTACGATAGGGTGATGTGGTGGCAGTGACATGTAACAGTGCGGGGGGGTCGATGCAGAGGTGGCGTGGAGTAGCGGCGGGGATGCGGGGGTGACGTCACGAGGACGTGGCGATGATATCACAGGTGGGGAGCGGTATCCGGTTTTCTCCCGCACCGCTTTTCTGTGTAGGTGGTATTGGGGGAGGGGCCTCAGAACACACTGGGAGGCTGAAACATGGTGGGGGTACGGCAGGGAAACCGCCCATCCCCCAGACATTAACCTCTGACGGATCGGGGAGCAGAAATGACCGCCCACCCTTGGATCTGGAGCGCTGGGCATTGGACGGCTGGCGGGTTAATTGGGGTGGCGTGCAACTTTGGGGCAAGGCCCGCGCGCTATATTAAAATAATTACGCGCCGAAGGGGGTATAAAACCTTAGGCTAATGTGGGTTTGGGGGTTTTATGGAGTGCTATGCGGGTATGAAATAATTTTAATGTTCAACCAAAACTATTAAACATTAAACATTGGGAAAATGACTGTGGAGGGGTAAAATTATAGGGTTTTGGTGAGTAGAGGAGTAGATATAGGTTATTAGCTCAACCAGAGGTTGGATCAATTCCAGAGTTCAGGACGCGGATGGGTTGATAATGGTCCCAGGTGGACTATTATTTCCCAGAACTGTATGTACATAGTTATAGTGCTATAGGGTGGGATATGTAACATTTTTGGAATTTTCTATAGTTTTTGTAGCAATTAGGGATGGGAAAGTAGCTAGGGAGCTATATAAATAGAATTAGAAGTTAATATGGGTTTGTGAGGTGAAAGTCTAGTAAAAAGGCTAAGTTTATGAAATGAAACTCAGACATCAGAATGGGAAGGGATGTGGAAGAGTGATTTTTATACAAGAAATGTGGCTTCTATTCATTGAAGAGAGTCAAAGCTTGACTTAGTATTTTTACAAAAAATGAAGTGAAAACAGGACTTGTTGGGGAGATCCCAGGGCCCTCAAGGGGACGTTAGTGAGAGATTTTGAGGGGGAGGTGTAAGGGAGTTAGACATGCTTGCATAGTTCTGCCATTAAACCACTGCTTTGACATTTTTTTCATTGTTGAGAAGAGCTCTGATTGATAATGTATGAGGTGGTGAACACCTTGCCTCTGCAACCTCAGGCTACCTACGCATCTTAATACACCTAACATTTTTTCTTCCTTTTGAAATGGGTGCACTTAGACATGCAAACCCTGATTATCCTCTTTTCTTTTGACTGCCCTCCTATCTAAATGTACACTTATCTCTTCCAAGGGCCCAGATTAAGCAGTTGGCCTCCTTCATTTCTCTACCTAGCTACTCATCTGCCCAGCTTAAGCTATTTGGACAAACACTTTATTCTCTATCTCTAAAACAAGAAATTTAAACCTAGGGAAGCCAAGATTAAGCTGTTTTGCCTTCCTTTAATTGTGAAATCTTTCAAAAATGGAACTTTTGCAGCATGGAAAAGATGAACATTTTTTCCACTTCCACTGTCAATCATGAAATACGAAACCTATTCGTATAGGAAGCTAACAGAGCCTTCATGGCTGAGCTGAGCCTTAGTGGCTGTGTTTAGCCTTGGTGGCTAAGAGGCCTTGGTGGCATGGTTGAGGGTCATCTGATAAAATCCAAAGCATGATTACAGGTAATCCGATAAAACCCATGATGATGGAGGGGGATTTACAGGTACATATATGCAATTATAATGGTTGACAGAACCATATATGCGAAGGACATCCTACAAGACTAGCGGTTGTACCAGATGGCACCCATGCATTCGAGTGGATGGTTGCTCCTTTATATGGACATCAACATATTCTTTTATGTTTGACCACAACTAGACTTTGAAGATTGATATCGAGACAAGTACTCATTAAGAGGATGTGTTGGAATATTAATTCCTACTTGTCTGGGTTGTGACTTTCTGTGTATAGAGTCTCTTTCTATTCTATAGGAGAGGTTTCCCTAGTTTGGTGTGTGGTTCAGATATTCTCTCAACCACCAGATTGTGTGTCCAAGATAGGTTTCGTATCCTTAGACAATATTCCTTTATATATGTAATATCATATTTCATTAATGTAATATAGATATTACCTTTATAAAAACATAACAACATGCACACTTGGAAAATTGTGAAAGATGTGGATTTAAATGATAGGGAGAGGACTCTCCCCCAGCGAGATGCCAAAGCTCTTGTATGGGTTGAATTAATTTGTATCATTACCAGTGAATTGGCCCCTTAATTTATCGTTTTACCATGTGTTAAATATCATCATCGTTTAGGACAAAAAGGCCGATTCATGCCTTGCAACGAGTCCGAGGTGCATCATCATGTAAAGCAGAAGTTTAGGAAATGATGTTACAGCCAAATCATAGTACAAGTGAAATTTGATGCGATACACCTTGGTGTGTGAATTGAAATTGGGAATTTTGAAGTGGCATACTGCTCTTGAACTGAAGATTAAAAAATTTAGGTCACCTTTACCCTGTATCGTTGGCCATCCTACCTTTGCCAGCGATAAGGAAATAAGAAAAAGTTCAAATTCTCGACACCGCTGGATTAGTTGTCTCTTGTGCGACATATACTATTGTATAGAGCAGTTGACTCTTGTGTGACATCTATTGTTGTATAGCTATACCAGTATATATATATATTTCAAGTAATAATGGATTTGTTGATAAGATCAAATTTCTTTAGATGCAAACATTTTTAAAGTGCAAAATATAATGTGTAATTTTTCATCGTTTAAAATGTATTTGTGATTGCTATATATACAATATATAAGACCAAATAAGCATTTTAACTAGAAAACTTTTTTTTCATGATATATACATAACTTCTTTTAAATGATAAATAATATATACATAATTGTCATTAAAATATCTTACTAATTATTTTACAACATGTTCAATTTTTTTATCATGGTCAACATTATTTTTCTATTTAGAAAATAATTTATTTTTATTTTAACACGGCACATGTCAATTCTAAAAAAACACACATAAATAAATTTACACATTCCTAATATCATACTAAGTTGTAAGTTGTAGAATAAGCCTTTGGACTCAATAAACCTTTAAATGAGGCTCAAAAGCATTACTCCCCAAACAATACATGACTTTCGTTATTGCATGAAGACACATCTTCCGTGATATAAGGATCACAATTATTGTGAGAAGGGATGCTGATGTGGTAGAACGTAGCCTACCATGATGGGTACGACATAGCCTATTCGAGGGAGTCCTATTGCAAGGGTGAATTCCATTCGAGAAATGAGCCATAGAGGAAATCTGACCTAAGACCAAAAGGGTTGTTACAAAACGATAATCAAATTGAAAAAGTTTTGTAATTCAAATCGTGTGCTATAAAACTCTTTTTCACCAAATTATGAATTTAACTATCATGTGTTCGGCTAGAAGCTAGAATAGTCTTCAAACATTGCCATCTCTTCAGTGTATATTGGGTTGACTTGAGCTGACATGTAATTATTTAAAATTTTTCCTATTTTTATTTAATGTGTGTTCAGTTATGGAGTATCTACATTTCATTTAGATAATCTTATACAAGAGAGGGACTTTATACAAGAGACGGACTAGGGATCTTGAAGCCACATAATCAAATGGATTGAATAAGCTTATTGGATGTTTGGATAGACCATTTAATGAAGCTTTTTGGGAAGCCAAGCATGAAGGAGTAGAGATAATTTTTCATTAATGCATGGAAACCAGAAAAAGTTACGTAGTAGCATTAATTGATAGTGTAAAATAACACCTTGCAATAAGCAAACCATGCCCTAAATTGTATGATAAACAAAAAAAGAAATTGAGGGGATTCTGAGATGTGTTAAGTCCTACTTAGGTAAACACCACTTTCATTAATTACTTGAGATCATAAAACCATCCTATTACACTCGAGAATTGCATTGCTGAGAGGTGAGGACGTCATCTCATACATCATCGTTCATCCCACTGAATTAAAACATCAATGAGTTGTGTGGACGAGAAAATTTGAGCACGTAGCTCCTGGAGGGTAACAAAACCACCAGTGGGGGAGTGAAAGAAAAATTTAAAAATCAAAATTTAGGTGAAAGAGTGAAATGACAAACGTGGAGGAGATAGAAATATTCCAAATTATTCATTTTGTATACATTTTGTACACAGCTCTAACATGAGAACCATTGAATTACCATCTCTAAAATAGACGAACAGAAGTAATTTAGCTCCTAGAAGTTTCTTGCGAATTTTTGTCGTGTGAGCCTAATATGGATCAATTCTTGGTTTAACAATTTAATCCTCCATAGCTTATCTCATAAAAATAGACAAGCGAGACTAAGCGGCTGGCATGCTTAATAACAGATTGTAACAATTTGCATTCTCCCAAGTGCTTTTCCTTGCACATTCTATCTACCAAATTTAATGCAGTTGTGCTGGTAGCACAATAACTAATTCTGTTGTAATGGCGACGAGGAACATAGTGCTAGGTGGCGTTCATAAAACCAGTAATGGCATGCATACCATATCCAGTGTACATCAAATACAGAAGTGCATCGAATGTACAACTAAATTACAGATTCTTGTGCATTTAACATTAAATATATTGATTATCAGAAACTTAATTCCTAAAGTTTTTGAAGATGTATATACATTTTATTTTATTCTTTGGGAATTTGAACTAGTGATTTATGCCCAAAAGTGTTTTAATATTTGTACTAGTGATCTATGATCATAAGTGTTTTAGTAGTGCATTCATTTATACTTTATCCCAAATTTATGAATTCGTCTAAATTTTTATATGATTTGTATTTTTATTTAAAAAATCAAATAAATTATTATCTTTCCAAAATTATAATTTTTAAAATGTTACGACGAATTGAATAGGCGGTGAGTTATGCTAAAATACTTGGGGGTGAAAAAGTTACCCATTTGAAATTCTGTTAGAAAAAACCTTGTCATGCTGAAGGCTAGTGCAATTCCACCATGATTTTGACATTAAATTATTATAAAACACCATAAAAAAAACAGTCCTCCTATAGTCGGCAAAAATGGTCTGAAATTGAAAACCCATGATCTAGCATTTGCCAATAATCTGGGATGTTTAATCCATGGAAATATAGATAAAATCAACCAAAGTTAATATTAAAGCAATTAATCTCATTCATTGCATAGAAAATATTACGCTTCTCTTGAAAATATTATTCAAAACAGTGACGCTACAAATTCTCTCTCTACAACAATGTCTCAGACAGAGAATATGTTACTTCAAATTCTCATGTGTACTCAAAGGTGATCGTAATGCAATCACATTGTTGACCTACAATATAATACTATCAACCGACCATTGGTCCGTCAGTAAGAGAGTTTCTCTACTGTATTATGTTTTGAATAGAATGAGTGTATGTTTATTATTTGTTGTTTTGAGTATTGCAAATTCGAAATTTCAATAGAATAGATATATGTTCATCATCTTGAACATTTTGTTAAACTAATTTGATTTTAATCTAATTCTAAATTTTGAATATTCAATAAATATGAATAAAGTTGAAAAATAATTTTTTAAATACCTAAGGTATTAAAAAAGCTACCATAAACATAAAATGGCCATTAACTCTATGGTTATCAATGTGAACCAATAATGAAATAGCATAGACCAATAATGAAATAGCATAGATATGGCATTGGAAAGTAAAAGGTCCATAATATTTATCACGGGCTTCTATTCACTTTTTCTTACCTTACTTTTAGTCCCTGCCATCTGGCAACGGCCAAGGATTATAGGAATCAATATGGTGATGTTTAGCATTAATTGAGCTGCTTGTTGAGGTGCTTGTTAGCTTCGCTCATCACTTATAATCAAAGTTTTTAATCGCATATGGTTTCACCGTGTTATTTGGCCTCTTCCCGAGGCAGACGGAGACGAACCATATATTATTTGGTTTTTAAGAGGGTTGTATTAATGGTATAAGTTCACAGCCTGAACTAATACTAACATTAGTCTCTAGTGTTAAATGCTATGTTATTTTCTATACTTGTTTGAGTAATTGGCTATGCCATATAACTTGGCTCTGCCACCTGCACACCATCTATCTTATAACTTCCACCTGCACACCATGCATTGCCACCTGTGGTTCGATGGCCACCTGTAGTTCCAGTTTAACCTAGCTTTGACCTGCACTATGTTCACTTTTCCTATTCTTGTTTAGGTGTTCAGGTGGATAGGCTTTGGGCGGATTGTTCAGGTGCCCAGGCTTCAAGCAATTGAATCAATTGAATCAGGAACGCAGGTCCAACATCTAAGGTGTATAAGGCAGCAGGAAGAGGTCCACACCTAAGGCCTTTTTCTGCATGTAGGTTCTTCGTACTTGCACCTGCATGGAGGAGGAAGTAAGAGAAAAATGATAATACACTCTACTTCTTTCTGTATTAGCACAAATATGTATTATGTATTGATTTTATAACTTACCCCTTTCATATGTGCTCAGGGTTGCGAGCTTGGAAGCAGAGAAGGTGCATAATTTCTTCTGGATAAAACTTCAAAACAACCCAACAATCAACAATTATTTTGCAATCATCTGTTTGAAAATTTCTCGGCTAAACAATAGCCTGGTACATGTTTCATACCCAATTCTATTTCTTTAGAAATTTTATCTTAGTTACGCAATTAGCAGAGCTTTGATTGGAGGCCACGGTTTGCTCTGCTATCTGCGCGCCCAAGACTTGTGCTGTAATAACTGCTTGGTCCATCTGCTTCTGAGCAGCAGATTTCTGCTCCTCAACAGCAGTAGCCGCTGCCTAACGAGCGGCGAGTGCTGCTGCTTGCTTACCACCTTCTTGCTGTGCAAACAGCTGCTCAACAGCTCCCCGAGCCTTATCTTGAGCTTCTAATTGCTTGGTATAATCATGCTTGATTACTTCCTCAGCTTCCTGCAGGGCTACAAATGCCTCTTTTGCTACCTCTTTTCCCTACAAGTGTCCCAAAAGAGAGAATGGTATTTTGGTCAAGATAACCTAAAATTAGTGTCCAAATTTACTGCCAAACAACGACCCGGTACAAAGAGGCCGATTGTAGCACCGTTACGAAGAAAATTATGGAATTCAGATATACCTCTTCTTGGACTCGGAAAGGATTGAAATTCTGTGCATCTTTTGATTCACCTGCAGTTTGTTGTTGTTGTACACCCTTTTCTTTTTCTGTAGCAGATGGTCGTGATGCTTGCGAGTACTGGTCCGTTGTCTTTGCATTTGCCTCTTGCACTGATGCCATTTTATGATCTTAAGCTCGTGTCACAGGCTGCAGCTTACAACAAAAGGCTGAAGGTCTCCGACATGGGTAATTTTTTCTTGAAATGTTCCTCGTTGTGTATTCATTGATACATTCCTTAAAACTTTAACTTCTGAGTTTGAGTCATATATAGAGCTCATTCAAAGATTTAAAGACACATTCATTCAAAACTTTAACTTCTGAGTCTGAGTCATATATAGAGCTATATACGACATGAGTCATTCCTCTTTAAATCCCAAACTTTGAAATAAAATTTAATTAGAAAAGTGATCACTGTTACGAAGAAAATTATGGAATTCAGATATACGTCTTGTTGGACTCAGAAAGGATTGAAATTCTATGCATCTTTTGATTCACCTGCAGCAAACTGCTGTACACCCTTTTCTTTTTCTGTAGCAGATGGCCGTGATGCTTGCGAGCACTAGTCCGTTGTCTTTGCATTTGCCTCTTGCACTGATGCCATTTTATGATCTTAAGCTCGTGTCGCAGGCTGCAGCTTACAGCAAAAGGCTGAAGGTCTCCGACAAGGGTAATTGAAACTGAAAACAGTATTAACAAGATTTCTGAGATAAGCCTGAGACATAGTTGCAACATAATGTAGTTCCAACATGATTACATTTATTTCAGAAATAGTTCAAAGAGGTCGTTGTCTCAGAAAGGGGGTTCCTCGCTGCCACAGAGAATGAGTCCCTCACCTCCCTGCTGCCTCAGAGCATTGATCTGTTGTCTCAGGTTTCGCTATGACGCCTGCGTTACCCAACATATGTTTTACACAGGCCAACACATGTAATGTATGCGGCGAGTCTAGAGTGTATGATAATGGCACACACAAGCACATGGCTTGCATGCAATGCACGTGGTAAGGGAGAGATAAAGTGGCTGGTCCTCATAAGTTGTCCAATACTAACAAACTTTTATAATGACTTTAATAAGGTTGGTTCCGTTTATGACTGTCCAGCATTCGAAGTAATAAAAATATTTTAAGATTCCTTTTAAAAGCATTTAAAAATGAAAAGTCTTCCGAGACAGATATCTGGCATCTAAATGATTAATTCCTTTAGCATAAGGTGAAACAACAATTAGCTTTTATTCTTCCCACGCATGTTCATTGGAACAATCAAAACACTAGTCAAACATGACGAATCGAACTTTCGGTTATTATAATTGAAGCTGTTCCCATTTTTAATGTCACAAAAAAAAACGAATCATACTCATAATCATTGTCAATCATGACAACTCGAACACAAATGCTTAAAAACAGAGTTCTCTTGCTCTAGCTTCTTCTCAGCGTCTAGTACGGTTTTCATGACTTGCCCACTCAATGCCAACTTAATGCAGAGACTTGCTGCCTTGCAGCTCATCTTGTCTTAATTTACTTGTAAGTACGTAGACTTGCTGCCTTGCAGCTCATCTTGTCTTATTTTACTTGTAAGTACGTAGAATTAGAACACAAAGAATAAGTGTATCTTACCTTGGGTTGATAAAGACAGTAACGAAATTTTATAATGATAAAGAGTTGTTTCCAACACAACAATGTTGGAAACGGTTTGATATTTAACTTTCTCAAAGCTTTTAAAATGTTTCAGATTTATGTGTTCAATATCGGTATAATATAAGACACAGCGATACAGTGCGATGTAGTTTGAATTACTACTTAATAAAGCTCAAGATTAAAAAAACTATAGAACCTTTAGCCATCACAAATTGACTTTTCACGTATTCAAATGCTGCTACGCAATTGCTTATACTTTTGTACGTTGACATTTAAATCCCTATCACCTTGAATGTTGACATTTATATCCCTGACTCCTGGATACACAAGTCAAATGTTAGTTGTGTGGCTGGAGCTTTTAATGACCCAGTTTTACCATTGACTTGAAAATGAGTCATTTAAATTTAAAAAATAGGATTTATTGTTTATCAGTATACATATAAACTGAAACCACAATTGGAAAATGAATTCAATTGAATATATTGTATATGGTGAATGATGTAAATTGTACATATAAATATAATAATAATTTTTTTATATAATAAAATGATTGAATTTAGTTTCCAGGTTTTTTGCACATGCACTATGTATTTCCGTGAACCCTAACGAATTAGGTCGCAGATTACTTGGCTAACATTCTGCCTTAATCTAAAGAGGTGTATCTGAGAGTCCAAAAGAACAAATTAGGTCACAGATTAAGTTGCTAACATTCTATATTAATCCAAAAAAGTATACATGAGAGTCCCAAAAAAACGAAAATAGAAAAATTGATGACAACATATCTGAAATAGTAATTTTTATGTAAAAAACCACAATCAAAACAAAATATATGAGATTCAAAATATATATATATATATATAAAAAGAATTAAAATTTATTTTATAAAAGAAAAAAATTATAATTATAATTAATTAAAAATAATTAATAAAACAATCATGATAATCAATATGTTAATTTATTTTTATTTATTTTTATATAAATAATTATTATATTTTCTATTTAAATATATTTTAAATATAATACTACATACCATACTTATACTTCAACTAATAAATTAATAAAGAATATCGATTTAATAATTTTGCCTTTTTAAACGAACAAGAAATAAAAAACATAAGAAATAATTTATTAAAAATAAACCATAGTACTTCAAATAAAAGACTTTTTTGGCCCAATATCATCACTTACCTTAGTGAATAAGGGAATATATATCCTGAATCTCTTTTTTTTTTCGCTGTATGCCTCACAAGTAAACCCAGTTCCATACTATATATAGTAGGGTGGTCACGCTCATCTTTCTTGCTTGATGGGATCTTAATTCCAAAAGAACCTAATTAACTAATTTAATTGAAATAGATTTTATATATGCCTAATTATCTTAATAAATTTTAATTAAATTTATAATTATATATATTGAAAAAATAATTTATTTTTAAAATAAGTTTCATCACACAATTTAATTAATTTTTTTTATTTATAATTATTAATATTTTATCAAATTCATTATATGACAAAATATTTTACTTCTATTTGCAAAATTCTTCACCATCATAATCAAGTTACGTTTTACAAAATATCAATGCAACAAAAACGGTTGGAACATCATTCTTAAACTCTCTTTAGAAGAATTTTGTTTTAAAGACGGATGGTGCATTCAATGTATTTATGGATGTACATGAATATAAAACAAACCTTTATTGATATTTATATCGAAAGTTCAATCCAACAAAGTCTCATCTCTTGCTTCAATTTTTCAACCTGGTTGGATAGTAGAAATAGCACAAAACAATGTTTCCACATCCTCATGCTTTCTTGAAATTGTATCTGCAACAACATTTTTCTTCCCTTTATTGTAGATGATTTCAAAGTCATAACACAACATATTTGTGATCCATTTTTCTATTCTTCTAAAGATAATCTTTGTTCTAAAAAGTATTTAAGACTATCATGATCCATTTTTAGTTTGAAGTGTCTTCCCATTAGGTAAGGTCGCCATTTCTTAAGTGCATGTAGTATTTCCAACATTTCCCTCTCATAAATACCTTGCTTGAGATGTAGCCGTAAAAATACCCAATCACCTATATCAAAACATCTTTCACTACGATGTTGATCTTCCTATTGTTTCGTTTGATTCTGCACCAAAGTGGCGTTATCCTTTAAAAGTTGAAGAACTTGTTGTTGATGCTCGATGTGATATTTCACTACTTGAATCTTTCTCTTCTTGATATGTCCTTTTATCTTCAGAGTTTGAGGAGTGGTAATTTCTTCCAATGCATTACAAGATATGTTCAGATTCATTTCTTGATGCTCGATGTGATCTTTCACTTCTTGAACATTTTTCTTTTTGATATGTCCTTCTATCTTGATATTTTGAGGAGTGTTAATTCCAACCAATGCATTACAAGATATGGTTAGATTCATTTCTCCTTTATCGATGTGATCTTTCACTTCTTGAACCTTTTTCTTCTTGATATGTCCTTCTATATTGACAGTTTGAAGAGTGGTAATTATTTCCAATGCTTTACGAGATAAGGACGGATTCATTTCTTCTTTCTTTGGGCTTGGTTCCTGGTGTATATCCTCTTCTTTTGATGTTTCTTAATCCTTTTCTTCCTCCTCTTCACAACCATTGTAAAATAATTTCTTCTCAGCACACTTATGACCTTTAATGTATTTGCTATCATAGTTGTAACAAAACCCTTCTTCTCTTTTTTCTTCAAATTGTTGTCGCGTAAATCTTGTAGGTTGTGGATAGGAGAAAAACCACTTCCATAATTATAGTCATGAGTGGTGGGATTTCTTGTTTCCATAATTTCACTTTCAATTTTTCTTGCCAACTTGAATGCCTTCTCCAATGAATTAGGTTCCTAGAGATGAACCTCATGTTCAATATTATCCCTTAAAGTCCCTATGAAGACATCAAGCCTTTCTTTCTCTAGAATATAGTTTACCCTTATATTCAATTTTGCAAAGTCATGAATGTGATTTGCCATTGAACCCTTTTGTTTGTGATTTATCAATTGGCTAAAGAAGGTGTTACTCTTTGTACCCTCATAATGTGCTACCATTTATTCCATGAAAATTGACCAAGTGACAAGTGCTTTACGAGAACACAACCCTTTATATGATGAAAATTAATCTGGTTCTAAATATAAAGATGCAATATGTACCTTTTGTAACAGTTGCACCTCATGTATATCAAAATTTTGCTCCATCTATAGTATCCAATTTATCGGATCCTTGGCATCAAACTTCCTCATATTTCATTTTCTTGATTTTAGGAGCTCGATCTTCAAATGACCGTGACTCTGTAATTTCAGATTTCCTAGTTCAGAAATTTCGACTTGTAGTAGCTCTCTGTGTCCTCATTCCAATGCCACCACTCTGATCGAAATTGGATTCTCCAAGAAAGAGTTATGCACAATCTCCCAAGATGACCTGATTATATACCTTTTTAGAAGAGCGAACTTGTATGAAGTGCCATGTGTCACTATTTTGACCTTTGGATCTGAAAAATATAAACATTAAACTACAACTATCCTCTTTCTGTGACATTTTATGAAAATTCAATTCGATGCAGAGAGTGAAAGTTATGAAAAATTTCCCAAGGTGGCCTGTTTGGTATGTAATTTGGGGGTATGCAAATAATCTAACTTCCTCAGATCATATATCCTAAGCTATAGTGAAACAAGATCTAAAATTCCGACCCGAGGTTAAGGCTGCATTCTTCTCAAATGGTTTCTTTTTTTAGCTTCTAAAAATTTGCACCAAACAAGTTATTGCCAAACTTCCACGATGACCTATTTTAGATGAAATTCTGGAGCTTTAAACAAACACTAACTTCCACAGATCATATCACCGAAAATATAGTGAGACAAGATCTTAAATTTGGACCCAAGGTTCAGCGCGATTTCCTCTCAAATGATTATTTTTGTTAGCTTTTGAAACATCCAGAAAAAGGTTAGAGGGAAAATTCCATGATGACCTGTTTGGAGCAGTGAAACCCTAGAATGTAATGCTCTGATACCAAATATTATGAAACCATCTCACAAAAAGATAGAAAAGATAGATGAATGCCTTAGAAATAAGCCTCTTCGAGGGGGCAACCATCTTTACATTACACAAATGAACAATTCTTGGACGATACAAATGACAAAACCTCATTTCTATATATAGGAGTCTAAGGGGTCATAATATAATCAAAGCCGACATAACAATAATAATGTAAGGGAACATTAATAACAGTAGTGGGCTTTCATGGGGCACAATAATAACAATACGAGGAGCACATGGGCACAACAATATAATAAGGGAGTTTGTACTAATAACAATAAGGGGTTACACTAGTAGTATAGGGACCTAAGAGAGTTTGGATATGATTTTAGAAGAAGTTGATTATGGTAGTATATATTAGTTTATTGAAGCAACGTTCGATGGAAAAACAAGGTAAGGGTGTGTATGTTGAAATAAATCAGGCTCAATATTATTATGATTCACACAGATTAATTGTAAACAAGTCTAGGATGTTTTATAGTGGTGTTTTTAATGTATGTACCTCGTAACTCTAAGAGTTGGAGTTGTGTTGTAAGCCTTGTGAGACATGTGTATCCCCATACAGTTCATGGTAATCTAAAAACCACTTTGTATTTCCAATGTCAATTTCTGGTAAGCTAGAAACCACATGTAAGAGTGAAGTAGAACAAATATTCCTATTGGCATGGTTTAGGGTTAGCCGAGAAAACCCTCGACCTGGTTGAGTCAAGTCTTTGGTGAGCCTTAGTGGCCCGAGTGTCCTAGTGGTAGGTTTGTGGCCTAGAGTGGGTGGAGTACCTTAGTGGTAGGATTGTGGCCTCGAGTGGTTGTGTTGAGCATTGGTGGCTGTGTTGAGCCTTCATGGCTGAGCTGAGCCTTGGTGGCTATGTTTAGCCTTGGTGGCTGAGAGCCCTTGGTGGCATGGTTGAGGGTGATCCAATAAAACCCAGAGCATGGTTATGGGTAATTTGATAAAACCCATGATGATGGATGGGGATTTACAAGTACATATAAGCAAATATAATGGTTGATAGAACCATATATGCAAAGGATATCCTACAAGACTAGTGATTGTACCGGTTGCCACCCATCCATGCCAATGGATGGTTGCTCCTTTATATGGACATCAACATATTCTTTTATGTTTGACCACAACTAGACTTTGTAGATTGATATCGAGACAAGTACTCATTAAGAGGATGTGTTGGAATATTAATTCCTACTTGTCTGAGTTGTGACTTTCTATGTAAAGAGTCTCTTCCTATTCTATAAGAGAGGTTTCCCTAGTTTGGTGTGTGGTTGAGATATTCTCTCAACCAACAAATTTTGTGTCCAGGATAGTTTTCATATATTGAGACAATATTCCTTTATATATGTAATATCATATTTCATTAATGTAATATAGATATTTTCCTTATAAAATCTTAACATTACGCACACTTGGAAAATTGCGAAAGATGTGGATTTAAATGATGGGGAGAGGACTCTTCCCTAGCGAGATGTCAAAGCTCTTGTAAGGGTTCAATGAATTTGTGTCGTTACCGGTGAATTGGCCCCTTAATTTCTCATCTTCCCATGTGTTAAATATCATCATCGTTTAGGCCAAAAAGGCCGATTCATGCCTCGCAACGAGTCCAAGGTGCATCATCATGTAAATCAAAAGTTTAGGAAATGATATTACAGCCAAATCATAGTAGAAGCGAAATCTCATGCGATACACCTTGGTGTGTCAATTGGAATTGGAAATTTTGCAGTGGCATAATGCTCTTGAACCAAAGATTAAAAAATTTAGGCCGCCTTTACCTTATACCGTTGGTCATCCTCCCTTTGTCATCGATGAAGAAATAAGAGAAAGTTCAAAATCTCCACACCGCTCGATTAGTTGACTCTTGTGTGACATATATAGTTGTATAGAGCAGTTGACTCTTGTGTGACATCTATTGTTGTTTAGCGAGACCAGTATAGATCTATTTGAAGTAATAATGGATTTGTTTATAAGATCAAATTTCTTTAGATGCAACTATTTTTAAAGTGCAAAATATAATGTGTAATTTTTTATTGTTTAAAATGTATTTGTGAATGCTATACATGCAATATATCAGACCAAATAAACATTTTAACTACAAAACTTATTTTTTTCATGATATATACATAACTTCTTTTAAATGATAAATAATATATACATAATTGTCATTAAAATATTTTACTAATTATTTTACATCATGTTCTTTTTTTATCATGACCAATATTATTTTTCTATTTAGAATATAATTTATTTTTATTTTAGCACAACATATGTCAACTCTAGAAAAAAACCCATAAATAAATTTACACATCCCTAATATCATTCTAAGTTGTAGAATAAACCTTTAGACTCAATAAGCCTTTAAATAGTGTTCAAAAACATTCTTCTCCAAACAATACATGACTTTAGTTATGGCAAGAAGGCACTTCTTCCGTGATATAAGGATCCATTATCGTGAGAAGAGATGCTGATGTGGTAGAACATAGCCTACCATGATGGGTACGACATAGCCTACTCGAGGGAGTTCTATCTCAAGGGTGAATTCCATCCGGGAAACGAGCCACAGAGGAAACCTGACCTAAGACCAAAAGGGTTGTTACAAAATGATAATCAAATTGAAAAGGTTTTGTAATTCAAATCGTGTGCTATAAAACTCTTTTTCAGCAAATTATGAATTTAACTATCATGTGTTAGGCTAGAAGCTAGAACAGTCTTCAAACATTGCCATCTCTTCAGTGTATATTGGATTGACTTGAGCTGACATGTAATTATTTAAAATATTTCCTATTTTTATTTAATGTGTCTTCAGTTATGGAATATCTACTTTTCATTTAGGTAATCTTATACAAGAGAGAGGATTTATACAAGAGACGGAATAGGGATCTTGAAGCCACATAATGAAATGGATTGAATAAGCTTATTGGATGCTTGGATAGACCATTTAATGAAGCTTTTTGTGAAGCCAAGCATGAAGGAGTAGAGCTCATTTTTCATTAATGCAGGGAAACCAGAGAAAGTTACTTAGTAACATTAATTGCGAGTGGCAAATAACACCTTCAAATAAGCAAACCATGCCCTAAATTGTATGATAAAAAAAAAGAATTGAGCGGATTTTGAGATGTGGTAAGTCCTACTCCGGTAAACACCACTTTCATTAATTACTTGAGATCATAAAACCATCATATTACACTTGAGAACTGCATTGCTGAGAGGTGAGGATGTCATCTCATACATCATTGGTCATCCCATTGAATTAAAATGTGAATGAGCTGTGTGGACGTGAAAATTTGAGCAAATAGCTCCTGCAGGCTAACAAAACCACCAGTGGGGGAGTGAAAGAACAATTTAAAAATCAAAATTTAGGTGAAAGAGTGAAATGAAAAACGTGTAGGAGATAGAAATATTCCAAATTATTCATTTTGTATACATTTTCTACACAGCTCTAACATGAGAACCATTGAATTAGCATCTCTAAAATAGACGAACAGAAGTAATTAAGCTCCTAGAAGTTTCTTGCCAATTTTTCTCTTGTGAGTCTAATTTGGATCAATTCTTGGTTTAACAATTTAATCCTCAACAACTTATCCTAAAACTGACATCCTGATAAAAATAAACAAGTGACACTAAGCGGCTGGTCTGCTTAATAACAGATTGTAACAATGTCCATTCTCCCGAGTGCTTTTCCTTCCACATTCTGTCTACCAAGTTTAATGCAGTTGTGCTAGTAGCGCAATAACTAATTCTGTTGCAATGGCGATGAGGAACATAGTGCTAGAAAAAGGCTGGAGTTATAAACTTACAAGATCTACGTGGGATTAGTAAAACCAGTAATGACATGCATACCATATCTGGTGTACATCAAATACAGAAGTGCATCGAATGTACAACTAAATTACAGATTCTTGTGCATTTAACATTAAATATATTGATTATCAGAAACTTAATTCCTAAAGTTTTTGAAGATGTATATATATTTTATTTTATTATTTGGGAATTTGAACTAGTGATTTATGCCCAGAAGTGTTTTAGTATTTGTACTAGTGATCTATGACCAGAAGTGTTTTAGTAGTGCATTCATTTATACTTTATCCCAAATTTATGAATGTGTCTAAAATTTATATTTTTATTTAAAAAATCAAATAAATATTATTTTTTCAAAATCATAATTTTTAAAATGTATGCGGAATTGAATAGGCGGTGAGTTCTGCTAAAATACTTGGGGCTGAAAAAGTTACCCATTTGAAATTTTGTTAGAAAAAACCTTGTCATGCTGAAGGCTAGTGCAATTCCACAATGATTTTCACATTAAATTATTATAAAACACCATTAAAAACACCGTCCTCCTATAGTCGGCAAAAATGGTCTGAAATTGAAAACCCATGATCCAACATTTGCCAATAAGCTGTGATGTTTACGCCATGGAAAGATTGATAAAATCAACCAAAATTTATATTAAAGCAATGAATTCCATTCTTTGCATGGAAAATATTACGCTTCTCTCGACAATCTTATTCAAAACAGTGACGCTACAAATTCTTTATCTACAACAATGTTTCGGACAGAGAATCTGTTACTTCAAATTCTCATGTGTACTCAAAGGTGATCGTAATGCAATCACATTGTTGACCTACAATATAATACTATCAACCGACCATTGGTCCGTCAGTAAGAAAGTTTCTCTACTGTATTATGTTTTGAATAGAATGAGTGTATGTTTATTATTTGTTGTTTTGAGTATTGCAAATTCGAAATTTCAATAGGATAGATATATGTTCATTATCTTGAACACATTGTTAAACTAATTTGATTTTAATCTAATTGTAAATTTTGAATATTCAATAAATATGAATAAATTTGAACAATAAATTTTTAATTACCTAAAATATTAAAAAAACTAACATAAACATAAAATTGTCATTAACTCTGTGGTTATCAATGTGAAACAATAATGAAATAGCATAGATATGGCATTGGAAAGTAAAAGGTCCATAATATTTATCACTCGCTTTTATTCACTTTTTCTTAACTTATTTTCTTAATTTACTTGTAAGTGCGTAGAATTAGAACACAAAGAATAATTGTATCTTACCTGGGGTTGATAAGGACAGTAACGAAATTTTATAATGATAAACAGTTGTTTCCAACACAACAATGTTGGAAACGGTTTGATCTTTAACTTTCTCAAAGCTTTTAAAATGTTTCAGATTTATGTGTTCAATATCGGTATAATATAAGACAGAGCGATACAGTGGATGTACTTTGAATTACAACTTAATGAAGCTTGACATTAAAAAAACTATAGTAGCTTTAGCCATCCCATATTGGCTTTTCACGTATTCAAATGCAGCTAGGCAATTGCTTATACTTTTGCACGTTGACTTTTAAATCCCTATTATCTTGAATGTTGACATTTATATCCCTGACTCCTGCATACACAATTGAAATGTTAGTTGTGTGGCTGGAGCTTTTAATGACCCAGTTTTACCATTGACTTGAAAATGAGTCATTTAAATAAAAAAAAATACAGGATTTATGGTTTATGAGTATACATATAAACTGAAACCACAATTGGAAAATGAATTCAATTGAATATATTATATATTCAGTATACATATAAACTGAAACCACAATTGGAAAATGAATTCAATTGAATATGTTATATATTGTGAATGATGTAAATTGTACATATAAATATAATAATAAATTCATTTATATTTGAATTTAGTTTCCAGGTTTTTTGCACAATTAGTGCGTGTTTCCGTGAACCCTAATTAGTGCGTGTTTCCCTGAACGCTAACGAATTAGATCGTAGATTAATTGGCCAACATTCTGCCTTGATCTAAAGAGGTGTATATGAGAGTCCAAAAGAACAAATTAGGTCGCAGATTAAGTCGCTAACATTCTATATTAATCTGAAAAATTATATATGAGAGTGCCAAAAAGAATGAAAATACAAAAATTCAGGACAACACGTGTGAAATAGTAATTTTTAAGAAAAAAACCACAATCAAAACAAAAGATATGAGATTATATATATATATAAACCATTAAAATTTATTTTATAAAAGAAAAAAAAATATAATTATAATTAATTAAAAATAATTAATAAAACAATCATGATAATCAATATGTTAATTTACTTTTATTAAATTTTATATAAATAGTTATTATATTTTCAATTTAAATATATTTTAATTATAATACTACATTTCATACTTGAACTAATAAATTAATAAAGAATATCGATTTAATAAATTTTATTTCCTTTTTATTTTTAAACGAACCAGAAATAAAAAACATAAGAAATAATTTATTAAAAATAAAGAATAGTAATTCAAATAAAAGACTTTTTTGGCCTAAGGTCATCACTTACCTTAGTGAAGATCAGGTCTTAACCTCGAGTCTCGTGGTTTACCTTTCTTATTTTCTCGAACTAACGAAAGAAATAAGGGAATATATCTCCTGAACCTTTTTTTTTTTTTACTATATCCCTGACAAGTATACCTACTTCCATACTATATATAGTAGGGTGGTCACGCTCATCTTTCATGCCTGATGTGATGTTAATTCCAAAAGAACCTAATTAACTAATTAAATTCAAATATATTTTTATATATGCCTAATTATTTTAATAAATTTTAATTAAAGTTATGATTATATATATTGAAAAATTAAATTATTTTTAAAATATGCTTCATCACGGGAGGAGCTAGGGTTCGGACCAGGAATCAGCAGGATGAGCGAGCTGAGATCCATGGAGGTTCTAGGAGGAGGGAGTTTCACTCCCTCCTACAACAACATTGTTTCGAATAAAAGCATAGAAACGAGTTCGAACGGATTCAGGAGACCTTGGGAGAAAGGAAAAAAAATATAGACTCAACAGAACTAGAAAGCAGCAAAGATGATGTTCAGGAAGAAACTCACGGGACGGTCAGAAGGGAGAAGATTCCAAAGGACAATAGTCAGAAAAAAAAGGGTACAACTCGGCAGAGGGATCCTGTAAGCCCAAGACTGCCACCAAACCTAGGGTGGTTCTGAATGATCCTGCACTGCAGGAGCACAAAGATCACATGACGACTTATGCTATTATCTGTAAGTTTATGGGCTTATGGCCCACAAAGAAGAATCTGTATACTTGGATCAGAAACAACTGGAAACCAAAGGGGGATATAACTCTTCATCTAGGGTCCAAGGGCTTCTTCACAGTGGTTTTCAATAGCCTAGAGGATAAAGACAAAGTTTTCGAAGGAGGACCTTATTTCTATGCTACTGCAAGACTCTATATGCGACCTTGGGTAATGAACTTTGTCCCAGAGCGGGAGACATTCACTTCGGTCCCGATATGGATAAGACTTTACTCCCTACCTCTAGATTATTGGCTGCCTAAATCCCTGAAAGCTATAGGAAATAAATTAGGACATTTTCTAAAAATTTCAGAGGCAACTCTGAGAGGGAAATATACTTCCTTCGCTCGAATATGTGTGGAAATGGATTTATTGGGAGCTCTCCCGGATGAAGTGGTCTTAGAAGTGTATGATGAGGAATGGGTACAGGCAGTGGACTATGAACATGTCCCTTTTAGGTTCCGGAAATGTCATGAACACAAACACCTTTCAGGGATTTCCCACAAAATAAGCGGGAGGAGAATCTGAGGACCAACATACACAAAGATCCCGAAGGATTCACTAAGATAGGAGGCAGAGGGAAAGGCGACAGAAGAAGGTATTAGAAAAAATAGAATGATAACAAAGTAGCAAGTCACAATAGTTTTGAAATTTTAGAAGAAGAAGGGGGGAACAGTGAAAAAGATGTTACTCTGGACAATCATCCTAAAGAGACAGAAAAGGAAGACAGCATGGAAATAATACAGGATAACAACAAACTACAGGAAGACATACCAAACAGCATGGAACAAATCAGGGATCAAGAGATGACCCCTAGTGAAGCTGGGACTGAGGACCAAGAGCTATATGAGATACTTGAGAGGGAGAATCTTGATCTGGAGAAATTCTTAAACCAGGGAACCAGTAAAGGGATAGAATCCCTACCACAAGAGGAGTTTGATAGAGTACAACAACTTTTCTTGTGGCGATCTAGGATAAAAACCTCAGGAAACAAAAGAAGCCCTGAAAGCTAGAACCAGGGAGGGGTCAAATCAATGGAGGAAATATCAGGACACTTGGCTAGGAACCCAGGCAGGAAAAGAGGCAGAAAAAGTCAAAAGGAACTGCTAACAGAGTCTGCAAAGCTCATGATCAACTCAGGTAAGATGAAAGATCTTACCAGTTACTCATTTAAAAACCCATCATCATGAAGCTCACAACCTGGAATATCAGGGGTCTAGGAAGTAAAAGAAAGCAGAGGAATCTCAGCAGTAGAATAAAAGAAGAAAACCCAGACATGGTGTTCATACAGGAAACAAAATATTCAATAGATAAAGTTCAGAAAATACATAGCAAATGGCTCAGTAAGTATGAATACGTAGAAGTAAAAGCCAATAATACAGTGGGAGGGATTCTCACTCTCTGGAATCCCCAGAAATTTGACATTTTGGATGCGGAAGCATCTAGGAACTATCTTTCAATGGTTATCCAACCTTTAGGTGACAAGGATATTTAAATGGTTACCAATGTCTATGGTCCTCAAAATCCTGACGACAAACTCAAGCTTCTCACCTCACTGGAGGAGCTTAAACAGAGACACCCAATGACACCCTGGATTCTGGGTGGAGATTTCAACATGATCAAATCTCTTACAGAAAAAAAAAAAGAGGCACTAGACTATTAGGCATGGATTTTATTTCCTTTCGAAACTTCCTCATCAATTTGAAGCTAGTGGACTTAGAAACATCAAATGGGATCTTCACCTGGAAAAATAAAAGGGGAGGAGCATCACAGGTTGCTTCAAAACTAGATAGATTCCTAATCTCGGAGAACCTCCTCCTCTCGGGGTCTAACTTGAATGCTTTTATCTTATCTTTTGGTGGGTCGGACCACTGGCCAATTCAGCTAGAAGATTCTTTTATAGGCGCTCCAAGGAACAGACCCTTCAGGTTTGAAAATGTTTGGCTTACTCACCCTAATTTCATATCCAACATTGATAAGTGGTGGAAGGAAGATTTACCAGTTCAAGGCACAAAAATGTTAATGCTGCAACAGAGACTCAAGCAAATCAATACTAAACTCAAGGATTGGAACAAAAGTGAGTTTGGAAATATTTGTAAAGCCAAAAAAGAAGTGGAACAAAATCTTCAGAATATTAACGAGACTCTTATCCAAGAAGGCCTCACTGAGGAAAGGAAATTGCAAGCAGACTCACTACAACAGGAATGGGACACCAGAAGTCAACAGGAGGAAATCTTCTGGAAGCAGAAATCAAGAGTACAATGGCTCAAAGAAGGAGAAAGAAACACAATGCTTTTTCACAAATCTACCATGGAACACTGGGCCCATAATCGAATCACAAAGCTCACAGATCCGCTAGGAAGAGAGCTCAACACACACAAAGATATGGAGTTCGTTTTGGTACAACATTTTCAAAAAATATCAGAGGATACTATCTCAAATAGATCGCTAGCTATCAAAAAATTTACAAAGCATGTTTCAAAACTGGTGTCCAGGGAAGACAATTTCAATCTCAATAGACCAGTATCACAAGAAGAGGTAAAAGAAGTAATAAATGAGATGCACAATGGGAAAATGCCTAGATTGGACGGCTTTAACGTATACTCTTCAAAGCAAGCTCGGAAATAGTCAAAAAGGATATTCTGGAAGTGGTGGAGGACTCAAGGATTTCAAAAACAATCCTAAAAGCGCTAAACACCTCTTTCATTGCCC
Organism: Pinus tabuliformis; assembly: GCA_031772625.1. Lineage (NCBI taxonomy): Eukaryota > Viridiplantae > Streptophyta > Pinopsida > Pinales > Pinaceae > Pinus > Pinus tabuliformis. Next base: position 307,141,022 of record CM062806.1, on the reverse strand, counting down.
TCATTCCTAAACAAGATAAGGCAATGACTCCAGATCGGTTTAGGCCCATAGCCCTTTGTAATGTGATATAAAAAATCATCTCCAAAGTTATTGCAAACAGACTAAAGCCCCTCCTACCAACACTCGTTTCAAAGGAGCAAACTGGTTATGTGGAAGGAAGGAAAATTCTTAACAACATCATTCAAGCACATGAAATAGTCCACTCTCTCAAGAATAATAAGCAAGCAGGGATGATCATTCAACTGGACCTAGTGAAAGCTTATGACAAACTGAGTTGGTTATATATCAAAGAAGTTCTAATTTCTTATGGCTTTGACCATAATTGGATAAGATGGGTTATGGCTTTGGTTACTTCAGCCAGCTTTTCCATCCTCCTCAATGGCTCTCCCTCCAAATCCTTTCGGCCCTCAAGAGGCCTCAAGCAGGGAGATCCGCTTTCACCATTTCTTTTTATTCTCATGATGGAAGGATTAGGCAAAGCAATCACTTCTGCCAAAAGGGAGGGCACAATCTAGGGTCTCAAGCTTACCCAGGAAGGGAACACGTTAACTCATCAGCAATTTGTTGATGACACTATGTTACAGGGCATACCAATGGTCAAAGAAGCCAAAGCCTACAAACAAATCCTACAGGATTTTGCTTTAGCAGCTGGTACAGAGGTAAGTCTCTCAAAATCTAAAGTGTTTTTTTTCAATACAAATATTGCAATTCAGAGAAACCTCTCCAGAATTCTCGGATTTCAGAGAGACCAACTCCCCTCCAAATATCTAGGAATACCTCTCACTGACAAACCTCAGAGCAAGGAGGTTTGGGAAACTTTGATCAATAAACTAAAGGACAAAATTTGCAAGTGGACAAGTAGATCTTTAAACTTTGCTAGCAGGCTCGTTCTCACAACGGCAGTCCTGCAGTCTCTTCCAATTTATATGTTTTCAGCTCTTCCTATCCCTGGTGGAGTTGCCCAGCAAATAAGAAACATGCAAAGAGACTTTCTATGGGGAAAAGTTGAGGAGAAGAAGAAATGGGTGCTAGTAGCTTGGGACAAACTTTGCATGCCCAAACCTCATGGGGATCTTGGTCTCCATGACCCGGAAACTCTTAAAAACGTTTTTGGGTCCAAACAATTGTGGAGATGGCTGATGGAATCCAACATACCATGGGCCAAGCTCTAGAAGGAGAAATATGCAAAAAACTAGAGAGAGGGGGACTTAATGAGAATGACAGGGCACATCAGGGGTTCCCACATCTGGAATAATGCTTGGGAGAACAAAGCTTTGGTTCAGAATCACAGCTTCTAGGAGATTGGGAATGGAAACGTCGCATTGTTTTTGGAGGATAACTGGCAGCAGGAATCCAACTTAAGTAGAGAAGGACTGGACATTCTTAGAGAGGAAACTGTTAACAAAGGAATAAAAAAGGTTAGCAACTTTTGGGACAAAACTAGAAACAGTGGCAAGTGGAGAACTTGGAAAGTACCAATTAATAGTGAAGAATCTCCTCTGAAGACCCAGGCAGAAACTCTTGCCAAAATCTTGGAAAAAAGGAAAATTTTGATCTCGTCGTCCCCAGATCAACTTAGATGGGGAAGAAGCAGTGAGGGAAATTTCAACCTCAAAGAAGCCAAAGATGTGGTCACTGGATACAATTTTTCAAACCCGGATAACACTTGGAAGGACCTATGGAAGCACCCTCATTGGATGAAAATCAAGTTGTTTATGTGGATGGTTCATCACAAAAAGATTTTGACTTGGGAAAATCTCAGAAAGAAAGGTTTTGTAGGACCTTCCAGATGCCAGTTATGCGGTATCTAGGAAGAAACGAGGGATCACCTTCTCAACCTCTGCCCTTTCACCTCTACCCTTTAGAACTGGGCAGCCTGTATCTTTAGACAAACTAACAAAGATGAAAACGACATCTCGAAAACCTTAAAGAATTAGAGGAAAAAAATCTCAGAGAATGAGACTATCAACTCAGCTTGGACCCTAATCCCAGACTCCCTTATCTGGAACGTCTGGAAAGAACGCAATAATAGAATTTTCAAGGACAAATTTAGCCCGCCCCAAATCATCATAAGTCAGCTCCTTAGGCAGCTCAAAGAGACTATTAATACTTTTCAGAAGCACCCTACTGAGAATCAACCTTCTCATCAGGATGCTCGAATTCTTCTTCTTTTGGGCCTACAGAAGATGGTCCCTCAGGGCTCAATCCAGATTCCTTCTCACGCTACTATGAGGCAGGACTTCTGGCATCCCCCCCGGGTATTTAAAATTAAATACAGATGGAGCCTCAAAAGGTAACCCAGGGGAAGCAGGGTATGGGGGTGTCATCAGAGATGACAAGGGGAATTTAATAGTCATCTTCCACAGCTACTTAGGGAATGCCACCAACAACATGGCGGAACTTATGGCCATAGAACAGGGCTTAGAGATTCTGAGAAATCTCAACATGAAGAACTCCATAATAGAAGTTGATTCTGAATTAACAATCAATTCTATAAAAAGAATAGCTAATGGCTCAAGCCTTGAGAAAATCTCGCACCACTGGAGACTGTTGCAGTTTTATCGCCGTATTCAATCACATCTAAGAATCTTGAGAACCATAAGTTTTGCTCATGTGTGGAGAAATGCCAACAAAGTAGCAGACCAGTTGGCAAATGAAGGGGTGCTCTGCAAGAATGATTATAATTTTTACAAATGGGAAATGATGCCTGCAGGGAATTTGAGAGAAGAATGCTATAGTCTGGCTTGCGCTGACAATGAACTTTTTCTCAAGTCGGGCAGGGAAGAGGAGGGCAGACCAGGGTTCATCTAGCCTCTGCTCCCGATCGCGATGTTTTGAAGACTCTCTTTTGGATGGCAGGTGACGAAGTTCAAGTGGTTTTCATTCACAAAGGAATTAGAGGCAAAGTGGTTTGGTGGTTTATCGCGTGCATCCGAGCCCTAAAGTGGTTTTACAAGGTTTGCCTCCAATGCCATTCATCTATCAACACGTGGCAGCAGGCGGAGAGAGAATACCGCCCATATCGCATGGGTTATCCTCGTGCTTCTTCTCTATGCGATATTCTCCTCAGCCGTCGGATTAGGGGAGGGAAGATCAACGGTTCTAGTACATCGAGCTAGTTCGAGGAGTTATCCTTCGTGCTCTTTGAGTTCTATGTGTTGGCTCCTGTATGGTGGATCTCTTAGTTGCACGGGTTTTAACCCCCAAGGCGAACCTGATTTATTCTGTGCTTTGAGTCTATTCTCATTTTGTGTATGGGAGTTTGTTTTTTAGTGGGTTGTTTGTTTTAAGGATTGTAGCCCGTTGTTAAGGGTTTGGTGGTCCTCGGCTGTGCCCGTTGACTATGTCCGGGACTTGTAACATAGTTTTGTAAATTTTTTAAACCTTTGAATGAGAAACGAAAAACACTCTTGCTTTAGCAAAAAAAATATATACTTCATCACATAATTTAATTAATTTTTTTTTTATAAATATTAATATTTTATCAAATTCATTATATGACAAAATATTTTACTATTTTGCAAAATTCTTCAGCATCATAATCAAATTACGTTTTACAAAATATCCACGCAACAAAAACGGTTGAAACATCATTCTTAAACTCTGTTTAGAAGAATTTTTTTCTAAAAACGGATGGTGCCTTCAATGTATGGATGTACATGAATATAAAACAAACCTTTATTGATATTTATACCGAAAGTTCAATCCAACAAAGTCTTTATATTATAATAATGAACTTTAAAAAAATTAGGATTGTTTCTTACTTAAGTGAACGGATGCTCCGTGGTACCGATTAATGTACTTTTAAAAACTTATTCAAAAGTTCAGCGGAATGACTAGAGTCTTCCTATTACAATAATTGACTTTAAAGCTAATCAATAGTGATTTTGATATATCCATGTATTGTTTATACAATATTTTAATAACTAATATTTTTTAATAAAATTCAATGCGATGAAAAAAAGTCTTCATATTATTATATTTAGTTTTAAAACCCTTTAATATAGTGAAGTTGTGAATTTCATTTTTCAAAAAATTATTTAATTTTGCAAAGCTTTCATTTTCATTTGTGTGTTTTAATTTTTATAATTTTTTGAGTTTTTAGTATTAATCTTTTTTATGTTTATTAGTGTCTTGTATTTATAATATCAAATTTTAATTTTTGAGTTTATTACTCCAAGCGTTCATATTCTTAGGGTATAATATTATTCATAGGGCTTATAATATTAATCACATGGTTTAATATTAATCATTAGGTTTATAATCATCGTCATCCATGGTCAGCCATGATCCAACGTCGCATTGTGACAAAGATTGTCTCAATATGCGAATCAACCATGTTGAACCATTGTCAGCCATGATCAATCATGGTGAATCAAGGTCAAATGTCACATTGCGACAAAGTTTGTCTCAATCTGAAAATCAACCATGATCAACCATAGTCAACCATGCTTAATTATGGTGAACCTTGGTCAAACATGACATTGTGACAAAGATTGTGTCAATCTGGAAATCAATCATGTTCAACCATGGTCAAAGATGGTCAATCGTGGTTGATATGAAAATCAACCATGGTCAATCATAGTTGATATGAAAATCAACCATGGTCCAATGACATTATGACAAAGATTGTGTCAATATGAAAATCAATCACGATCAACCATCGTCGACCATGTTCAACCATGGTGAACCATGGTCCAGCGTCGCTTCGTGACAAAGTTTGTCTCAATATGAAAATAAATCATTGTGAACAATGTTCAATCATGTCAAACCATGGTCAAGCATGGTTAAATGTTGCATTGTGACAGTTTTGTCACAATACGAAAATCAAACATGGTCAATCATGGTCAACCAGGGTCAATCATGGTCAACATTGTGACAAATATTGTCTCAATCGTGGTCAAGCATGGTTAACCATGATCAATCATTGTCAAAATTATGATAAAGATTGTCTCAATCTGAAAATCAACCATCGTCGAACATTGTCAAACATTGTCAAGCATGGTCAACCATGGTCCAACATCACATTGTCACAACGATTGTCTCAATATGAAAATCAATCATGGTCAATGATCGTCAATAGGCATGGTCACATTGTGACAAACATTGTCTCAATATGAAAATCAACCATGGTAAATCATGTTTATTTTAGGTTCTATAATATTTATATTAGAGTTTACATACCTTGCGTTTATAATATTATTTCCTTGGGTTTAATATTATTCCCTTGGGTTTTTTGTATTAATCCCTTGTGTTTATTATTCCCTTGGGTTTATAATATTAATCTTTTGGTTTACTATAAATCCTTGGGTTTATAATCTTGGTCGACCATGGTACAATGTCACATTGTGACAAATATTTCTCAATATGAAAATCAACCGTATTCCAATGTCACATTGTGAAAAAGATTTTGTCAATATGAAAATCAACCATGGCCCTATGTTGCATTGAGAGAAAGAATATCTCCATATGAAAATAAATCATGGTCAACTATGGTAAACCATGGTACAACGTTGCATTGTGACAAAGATTGTCTCAATATGAAAATCAAGAATGGTAAACCATAGTCAAGCATGTTTATTTGAGGGTTTATAATATTTATCTTAGGGTTTACATACCATGGGTTTATAATATTAATCCCTTTGGTTTTTAGTATTGATCCATTGGGTTTATAATATTAATCTTTGGGTTTAATATAAATCATTGGGTTTATAATCTTGGTCGATCATGGTCCAACGTCGTATTGTGACAAAGATTTTGTCAATATGACATATCAAGCATGGTCCAACATTGCATTGTGACAAAGATTGTCTCCATATGAAGATCGATCATGGTCAACTATGGTCAAGCACGGTTCAACATTGTATTGTGACAAGGATTGTCTCAATATGAAAATCAACCATGGTAAACCATGTTCAACCATGTTTATTTTAGGGTTTACATAAATTAGCTTTATAATATTAATCCCTTGGGTTTAATATTATTCCCTTGGGTTTAATATTATTCCCTTGGGTTTATAATATTAATCTTTGGGTTTCATATAAATCCTTTGGTTTCTAATCTTGGTCGACCATGATCCAATGTCACATTGTAACAAATAATTTCTCAATATAAAAGTCAACCATGGTCCAACGTCAGTTTGTGTCAAAGATTTTTTCAATATGAAAATCAACAATGGTCCAACGTTGCATTGTCACAAAGATTGTATCCATATAAAAATCAATCATGGGAAACTATGGTCAACCATGGTCCAACGTTGCATTGTCAGAAAGATTGTATCCGTATAAAAATCAATCATGGGAAACTATGGTCAACCATGGTCCAATGTCGCATTGTTACAAAGATTGTCTCAATATTAAAATCAACCATGTTAAACAATGGTCAAGCATGTTTATTTTAAGGTTTATAATATTTATTTTAGGGTTTACATATCTCAGTTTTATAATATTAGTCCCATATGTTCAATATTATTCCCTTGGGTTTTTAGTATTAATCCCTTGGATTTATTATTCCCTTGGTTTACATTATTAATATTTTGGTTTACTATAAATCCTTGGGTTTATAATGTTGGGCGACCATGGTCCAATGTCACATTGTGACAAAGATTTTCTTAATATGAAAATCAAGCATTGTCCAACGTCACATTGTGACAAGGATTATCTCAATATAGAAATAAACCATGGTTCAACATCGCATTGTGACAAACTTTTTCTCAATATGAAAATGAAATGTGGGCAACCAAATTTATTGATGTGGTTGTGCTAGGTTTATAATATTAATGTCTTGGGTGGTTTATTATTATTGTTATGATAAATTTATCAATATCGATATTAATATAAATATTAAATCTATACCATTAATGCCCATCGATACATTTCAACCACATTTACTCATGTAATTATGAATGTGATTGATATGCACTTATCAACATATATAACCACATTTATTAATATGATTGTGCTAATTTGAATTAAATAAATGTATGTTTATTATATGTTGTTTTGAGTATTGCAAATTCAAAATTGTATTCATTATTTTGAACATTTTGTTATACAAATTTGACTATAGGTTAATTGTAAGTTTTGAATATTCAATAAATATGAATGAACTTAAACAATAAAATTTTAAATACCTAAAATATTCAAAAATCTACCATAAACATAAAACAGTCGTTAACTCTCCACTTATCAATGTTAAACAATTATGAAATAGCACAGATATGGCATTGGAAAATAAAAGGTCCATTATATCTGTCGCGACTTTTGAGTAAGGAACTTATTCTTAAGGACAGTAACAAAATTTTCTAATATAAACCATTGTTTCCAACACAATAATGTTGGAAACGGTTTGATCTTTGACTTGAAAAAATCTTTTAAAATGTTTCAGATTTATGTGGTCAAAATGAGTATAATATAAGACAAGACTGAGCAATGCACTATGATGTACTTGGAAGTTAAGTTTACTTTGAATTTCAACTTAATAAAGATCGACATTAAAAAATATAGATTCTTTCACCATCACATATCGGCTTTTCATGTATTCAAATGTTGTTAGGCAGTTGCCTATCCTTTTGCAGGTTGATATTTACATCCCTATTAACTTCAATGTTGACAATTATATCCCCGACTCCCTGGATGCAACTAAAGGGTACACAATCAACTATTAGTTTTGTGGTTGGAGCTTTTAATGACCTAATTCTACAATTGACTTAAAATTAAAGAATTTAAATAAAAAAATTTGGAGGATTTATTGCTTGTCAATATAAATATGAATGGTTGGAATAACAATTGCAAATTGCAAAACATATTCAACTGCATAAATTATGAATGATGTAAATTGTACATATAAATACAACAATGAAACCATTGCATTTAGTTTCTAGGTTTTTTGGACATACATTAACTGTCCATCAAAACCATGACTAATTATTTGTCTAACATTTCCTCCTTAATATGAAGGGATGTATATGAGATTTAAAGAAGAGAGCCAAAATGTGAAAATGCATGACAACCAATGGTTTAATACTATCTCTGAAATGGTGTTCTTTAAGAGAAAACCACAAACAAAACAAAAGGTGTGAGAACTCGAGGTTTCAACAAGTTGTGGTTTAACCATGACCACCAACTCTGGAACTATCAAAGAAGTTCCTTGAGCAAGTCTTAATTTGGCTAGAAGTTGAAGTCTTTTACTAGTGGAAGCGCTCCCTAACATAAACTGTAGCAAAAACAAAATTTTTGGCAGGTGGTGGTTTAAGAAAGACCACCAATAAAAAAAACCATGCTCATGGGGCATTGCTCTATCTTTGCCTACAACTATTAATCTGGCTATGGTTATCTCTAGCTATACACTTAGACAACAACAGGTTCAAGTTGTGTCTAGGCTCACTTCATAAATATTCAGATGATGAAGCTTTGAAGTTGCTAACTAACCATAAATTCCCCCCGTGTCAGATAAAAGGTGAAGAGATGAAGAAGTGTTCACTGCATGATTAGTTAATACTCAAGAACAATTTATGTGGCATGATTGGTATATCTTCCTAGCTATTGAAAACCATTGCCAAGAAGCAATCTATCAAATTTTAATCTTCGTTATTCCATGAGTTTTTTTAATGGAAGAATGATGAGTGTGCTTACCACAATGCTCACAAGGATGAAGCTAAAAAAACTAATATTTGACATGGCCAACTTCATCACAGTGTTGGCATTTGACAATCTGTGGCTGTTGTGCCACAATAGCAAGCGAAGATGGATCATCATGAAGGAATCCAGCGCTGAAAAACTTGATGGGCTTGGAATATGTTGGAATATGAATAGAGACATCCTTGTCATCATGGAAAATTTTAGGGGCGAATGTTCGCCCTTTGGCGAAATTAAGGGGTTTTAAATTTTTAGTGGGCGAATATTTTGTATCATAGTACATTTTTACAAATCACCTCAAATAGCCCACCTTATTTTAAGGGAGAGGGTAAAAAAGGTAAATTTAGCCCTTGAAATTAGGAGTTACAACCTTCCATTCACCCTAATTTTCAAGAATAGGTTTTATTTAAGTGAATCCTATGGGCCAAATACCATATTTATAACATAGGTATGGTAAATTAAAAAATATATAAATAAATGAGAGGTATGATAAATAAATAAAACATTTTTTATATTTACTCCATAAGTCACCTTATATACATGCAAGGGTGTAAACAAATAAAAATATAAGTAAAGTGGAGGTATGGTAAATAAGTAAAACGTCTTTTTATACTTACTCAAAAGGTATGGTAAATAAATATAAATATAAATAAACTAGAGGTATGGTAAATAAATAAAACCTCTTTTTATATTTAGTCCATAACCCTAGTTCTATTTATGAAGGCTAAAAAAAAGAGGTTTTATTTAAGTGAATCCTATGGGCCAAATACCATATTTGTAAAAGAGGTATGGTAAATTAATAAAAATATAAATAAACAAGAGGTATAGCAAAAAAAAACATTTTTTAATATTTACTCCATAAGCCACCTTATATTTACGAACACTCAAAAAATGCGTTATATTTAGGTGAAACCTATGGGCAAAATACTATGGGACAAATACGATGGGCTAGATTATTATTAATACCATGCAAAAAAACATTATTAACCCTAATATTAGTATTAATAAAAATAAAAATGGCACATGGTATTCACCTGGAATGTAGCCTATTTAAATGGGGGACTTAAACCAGGATAGATCCATCTTTACTCTGGATCTACTAACTCCCGAGAGGTATCAAATATCGTGATATGCAAACTAGCATAGAGTGAAAAAATATTTGATCCCTCTCGGGGCTTGGTGGATCAAGAGTAGAAATGGATGTTGTAATTTAATGTATGTTAAACATTTTAGCTTGGTTAAAATAAAAAATAAAATAAAAATCAACTATTAATTTTTATAAATTACTATTAGTAATTTTTAAGCTCCGGGTTTATGATAACCCATGGTATTGACCCATGGTAATACCATGGTATTCATGTGAGCATAGACTATTTAAAGGGGAAATTCTATCATCTTAGATCCATCTTAATTCTGGGTCTACCAAGTGCTCAAAGGGATAAATAGATTTCATCCCCCTAAGAGTGGTAGATGTGGAGTTAAGATGGATATAGGTTGGTTTTTATGATAATGAAGATATTAAATAGACTTAGGAAATTATATTGTAAAAACATCTTAAGGTGAATGGTTAAAGCATAGACATTGGACAAGTATATTTGTATACTTCTGTTTTAAACTGAAACAAATCCAGGGCTAAAAGGAATGGATTTGATTGCACGAGTCATCCTTGTATAACTTTCCAACATAGGCTGGAGTAAACAGATTGTAATTTCGGTAATTTTTCGAACTGCAAACAGGAACATACTTGTGTATTGGCAGGGTGGTTATGAGGTCCCTAGAAGTGATGAATTTGAATTTTTCTTGGTTTTATATATAGTATTAGGTTTTTTCTCATGCTTTTTGTGAATGACACAGGTGAATTTTATCCTACACCCACTAGGTTATCGATATGTAATTTCGGTAATTTTGATTTCAAAAGACATTTTAAAGAAATGTAATGATTTCATTTGTGTATTCAATAAACACAATATTCTAATGGAATTCTGCATTTGTGGTTTACCTATACAGATTCCATGGAGAAGTATTGGTGGTGTGACATCAATTTTCCTCAAGCAGAGGCTTTAGTTTTACTCTTTTCTGGAAGCAAATACTTTCTTCCAACATTTTTGACTTCCATGAAAAATTTGAAAGTCCTAATAGTATTCAATTATGGGTTCAAGAGAGACATAGTATTCAATTATGGGTTAAAGGTATCCATGCTGAATGATCTATCGGCCTTATCTTCACTTAGTTTAAGACTATTCACTTGGAGAGGCTTCATGTGCCCCCACTTCAAGAGCATAGTAAAGTCATGTAGAACTTAGAGAAGCTATCCTTAAGCTTTCAGTGAAGATTGGAAAAATGTCTAGGTTCAATAACACCCAGTCGAGCATTAAGCTTCCAATAATGCTAGATTTTAACCTGGAGCACTTTTGTGATTTGGAGGAGATGCCCCCTCGTATTTGTGACACATCTTCAGTTGTGAATTGGACTATTACTAGTTGTCATTTCCTTCAAAAGTTACCTGATGACTTAGGGAACCTCAACTCTTTACGAATGTTAACGAAGGAAAGAAAGTACATTATGCTAAGTTCTCTTATGCTTTTCAAGTTTTTCTTGGATATCTACAGCGTTTCAGGTAGGAAAGTACATTCTGTTAATGAAATTTTGTCTTGATAGAAAGGCCCAATTTCAAATTCTAATGCTTTCAAAAAACATTGTATAACTGTAATGTTTCTAAAAGGAAAGCATATTTTTTCAATTTAAGTATCATGATCCCATACTCCAACTTATTTTTCAGTAATCCATTAGTCTTTGTAGCTTTGAATAAATCCATGTCTTTTGATAGGATCCTCTTCCAAATTAGAACGCAGTTTCCTTCTGGCAATAACCACATACAATGTCTTGATTTTGTTATTGAGAAAATAGAGGTTGTGAAACAAGCTTGTGCCATACAAGGAATTGATTCATTGATTATGTATCAATTATGGCTCTTGATGTAACAATGTCTTGATTTTGTTGCTTGAAAATAGAGGTTATGCTTTACTATTTCATAAAATTTCTTACAATCTTTCCATAAGTATTGATTTGTAATCTCAGTCACTGAGGGATGACAGTAATGAAAAAGGTAATATTCCATGGTTTGAAGTTCCCCTCTTACTAAATATTTAAATATGTCACCACAATTTAACTGTTAGTTAAAGGAATTGTATTTGATTTGTAAACAATTCATTGCTTGATTTATAGATTTTGATTTTTTCCAATTTTTATTTTTTTCTCAGATTTGGTATGAGATATCTTCCAAGATTTGGGTTCCCTAGTTTCCCCACCATAGCTACGAGGTTCAGATGCTATCATTAAATATTCTCGGAACGTTACAACTTTTCCAGTAAGTGTGCTTTGAAACATTGTTGTTGCTTTTCCATGGTGTTAATGCAAATAAGCACTGAAACTAGTGCCATTATTTAGATTAAGTGTCGAAATCTAGGTGGTCTTGTAATGATGGAGTGACTATTTTCTAGCTACTAAGGCGATATGCATTTTTATCTCTTATGTTGTCCTAAGATATTCAAATTCAGAATAAGAATTGAGGTCTCGTTTCCACTATAGATTGCAGTCAGTTTCTTGAACATAATATATAGTAGATTATCTTTTACTAATCAGCCGTGGATGAGATCCCTCGCAGGAAAGGAATTTCAAAGTGACTTTTATTTCACATTGATTTGCCAAAAAATCCACACAGGAAAGGAGATTCAAAGTGACACTGATTTCACACTGATTTGTCAAAATGGAGGCAAGAGAAAAGGAAACTTTGTATTCAACAATGCTCTTAATTTCATATGTACATGCACAAACATATTAGTAGAAAATATTGAAGGGTTTCCTAAGTAATATTTTCCATTCCACTACATTCTTTACAGCTTGTAAATAAATAACTCGAAACAATTCATTAGACTACTTGTTATTCTTTATTAATTAGTGGTTAAGATTTTGATATTGAACTAGCTAAGATTTTTCTTCCTTCTGTGAAATTGCGTGTTTTATAATGCTTCTTTTCCATTCACTATGTATAGCATATAAAGTGTGTCTAATGGAGTAGGAATATTGGAAAGCCTTGTGATCCTTGAACTATGTTACAAGGCAGAAACCCAACGGGGCAGGGTAGGTGCATCCCCACAAAGGGGTCACAAATACCAAAGTTGGTATTGGCTAGTGTCTTGAGCTAGAAAATTTCCTTTACCCTTGTATTAACAGTGAATCTGGAGAGGATTCTAATATTATCTTTATAAGATTTATATTAGTTAATATTGATGAATAAAATTCATGAGACATGAGCTAGGATGTCCTTGCAAGGTGGTTGTTGATTATTGGAAGCTATGATGGCCATTATGTCAGGCCAGGTGGTCGCACTCCCTTGATCGTGAGCGCGATTGTGATCAAGATGGAAGACTTCATAGTCTAGATTGATTGTTTAGCAGTGACAGTTAGTGGGCTCATTCACAAAAGTTTCTATTTCACTAATCCTTTTTATAGATTTGCCAGATTCAATTTTCAAAGGTTTTAATTACAATATAGAGTTGAGTTCTGAGAGAGTTGTGATTCACAGTGTTAAGTATAGTAGCTATGACACTTAAATGAAGACAAGCATAGTAGAGGTATCAGACTCTGTTATAAGCTTGCCAACATATTATAAGGGACTTGGTTGGCTTTTTTATAATTTTATAAACAAGTTCCATGTCATGGAAATGTGAAAAAAAACAGTGATATTACCACCATGTGGCTCTTGTCATATATGGTTTTATACCTTTTTAAAAAATTCTCTAAGAGTTCACAATGCTAAGATTCACTAGGACTTTACAAAGTTTTATTATTTAGTGAAAGACTCGCCAAGATATTACAATATTTTATAATTGAGTAAAATATTTGCCATGCTTGGTGAGAGATTCGCTAAAAAATTATATATACATATTATATTATTGATAAAAATCACCTTCCATTTTTCCTATATACCATGGAGATTCGCCCATTTATTATACATATAAATTTGGGGGGGTTCTTAAAATTTTCCCTGTTTGTCATATCCGAGACCAGTTCTACTCTTGTTTTTCACAAATTCTACCCAAGATCTAATGAAGGTCTTAGGAAGTGCAGGTTGAGCCTTCATATATGCACACAACTCCACTTCTTAAATGGCTCCATTATTCTGATCAATCTTTGACTGGTGATGAGAGCTTTCTTGAACAAGAACTGTTACACAGTAATTTGTCACTCTCTCTCTGTCAGTGTCCCTACTATGTCATGAATTCAAATCCATCATGCTCATGCTCTCTAATCTGGCCAAATGACCCACTTTGCCAAAGTTTTTGCTATCAGCGCGACTTTTGTCCAAATAACTGCGCTGATGGGCGCTCCATAATAGACCGAATGCGCTATCAGCGCGGAAGAAATGAAATCACAACCACCGTTGCAAATGAAATCACAAAATTCCAATTGTTGCGTCAATAAAAAATAAATGGTTTCACTAGCCTCCACAACCAGATTGCTACTATACTTTCCTCACGTGCTTCCCGCACACCTTCATGCTTCCCGTATATCGAGCGATGTGAGCCCACAACTAATATTTGAACCATAATGGTCTTGAAGATTGGTTTGAATCCTCCTCGGCCAAGTTTACAACGTTGCAACTTTGATCGTCGGTAATGATGTGGAATAAGCAGAAAAGAGGTCATTCCCTCTCAACCCGATCATACGCTACCAGAAAATGTTGGATTTCAAATGGATTAACAGAGTCAGCAACACTTGCAACATTTATAGACTGAGTGCCAATATCACGCAAAAAGGAAAAATTAATGATGTAAGAATCTGACACATGATGTGATATGTATTTCTTTAAAAGTTAGAAGGCCAAGATCGAGCAGGCCAGGTAGCGGTGGAAGCCCAAGTGGTCGTTCGTGAGTTTGTCAAGCAATTTCTAACCTTCTTATCGATCTGCCTTTGCATGCAACTCTGATTGCATTTAAAACTAGTGCTTGGTGCTGACTTCTGGGTCTACAATTTTTCTTTACATATATGAAACCATAAGTTCCAGTTACAAATAACCTTCTTTTCAATCTGTCTTTGCATGCAACTCTGATTGCATTTACAACTAGTGCTTGGTGCTGACTTTTGAGTCTACAATTTTTCTGTACATATATGAAACCGTAACTTCCTATTACAAATAAAAGGTACTAGATAAATAATATTTCTTACGAGGATTGCGTGGCATCAATGCGTTTGTTCAACGGCATTATCCATTAATGGATCAATGACTGCAACAAGTAGCCATCCAACGACACACATGGCACTAACCTTCACTGTCTCATTGGATTTTCTAGAAAACACATAATGGGACTTCGTTGTCTATAATTAATGCTTCAAAGAAATGCTCCAAAACTGAATTGAATTTGATGGTTTTCCCATAACATTCGACGCACCTCAACTTTTCCCACACATATCACCACACCTCACATTTCTATTAAATAACAAAAGAAATCTCTTACGGTATTCATGCTTATGGGTGTTAGCTCCATTAATTTTGCACAAATTGCTGCCTACAATTATGGAGTTGCAGTCTTTCCTTAACTTATGGAAACCAACTGCAGTAGTTTCCTTAAGTTAATAAAAGGCAACTGCAATTACTAATTTTGTAATTAGGAGCTACTAAAGTGGTCCATCACTTTGATTCGAGTTCTCTGCCTTGATTTGTGGACATCTAACACATAGCTATGAGAAGCTTGATGGAAGCTTAGCTATATGTTCATATGTTTGGTCCCCAAGCTCATCTCTCTAAAACCCCTTCAGTTTTACACCATCTAGCTGAGATAGCAGAGCTTGGAAGTGCCTTCAGAATTATTGTGTTCTTTTTCTTTTGCTTGGATTGAAGCTGGAGTGCTGAAGAAGAAGCAAGCAAGTGGACTGTGGCCTTCATCAATACATCACCAATGGCTGGAGGTAACTCGTATCCCTGGGTATTAAGATTTAATGATTCTTTGAGTTTATTTCGCATGCAGAATCGTTGTTGAAACTGTAGATTTTCTAACATTTGGTATCAGAGCCGTGTTTTACCTCTACCTTGGTGTGCGATTCGAATAGCATTAGAAAATTTATTTATGTTGAAGATTGCGCAACCATAAGAATCATGTAAAAGTACACGATCAACAGACATTTGAACATACTGCCTCTTGAAATCTAAAGGATTAGAGGTCGCAATAACCAGCTATGCCTCAGGCTGAATCCACCAAAATTATAGTTAATAATGTTTGGATCGATATTGGGTCTCTAAAGGAATTTTTAGTTTCTGAATTTATAGTTTCGGAATTGGCCAGAAGTGAAGCTGCATATTGGAAAATATGTAGTTTGAATTTAGGCAGCATCTTTATGTATATTTAATTTTAGGTGGAAATTTTTATGTGTATTGGAGATTCGGTGCACATTGCTCCATGCCTATTGGATGGTGGATTTTACAGCCTACTAGTCCAGATATTTCTGATCTGTCATAGACCTTAAATTGGGTGAAGGGTAAAAAGATGTTACTGAGAATATATGGTCTGGTTTCAGGTCTGTGATAGAATTTAAGTTGGGTGAATGGTACAAAGATAATTTGTCCCTCCGCGGATTATTTACGATTCTCATAAATTTAAACCTTAAAATCTATCTCCTGATTAGAAAGTTACAACCTGCGGATTATTTATTACTTCGCATAAATTTACACAGTCAAATCTGTGTCCTGCTCAGGAAACTGTGAAAATTAATTTCCTGACTTGGAAACCAAAACAATTGTGGAAATATAGTGATATGAAAAGTTCAAAACAACCATTTGACCGACACAGAGCAACAAACAGTAATGCCCGCTCAGGAGCATATCTCTAAGAGATAAGTGGCATAATCAGTATAGTTATTGATTAATAATAGATAAGTGGCATAATCAGTATAGTTATTAATTAATAAGAGATAAGTGGCATAATCAATATAGTTATTGATTAATAAAAGTTGTCAAACGCTCTCTTTCATTCATGAAGTATGTAAAGCTCTGGAAAGTTGAGAACAAAACAAGTGACATCTTCGAGATAGTAACGCAAATGGAATAAAATCTCAATTTTCTGGAGCTTTGGTATTATGATTTATGGTTAGAGTGCGATTCAATTAAACAATTTGAAATTAGAGTTTTCCCAATATATAATCAATTATAAATTGATTAGATAGATTAACGAATTTGAAATTACATTTTTCTCAATGTTTAATTAATTTGAAGTAAAATGCTGGGCTGATATGGATGAAATAAAATCTCAATTTGCTGGCAGCGTGTTAGCCTCTTCTGATGAGGATTGAACCCTGTTAGTGGCTATGATAGTGACGTGCTTTTGCCGACCTGGCTCATTTCTTGTGATGGCCTTTGATTGCTATACTCTATTTCTTGGTATAATATTTCCGTCTGATAATTGAGTTGTGTGTATAATTTTTCTTTTTTGGAAATGTGAATAAGTTGTAATGAGTCACCTCTTTTTATGTCACAAATGAAGTGTAGCAAGCCTAAAATGATACAGATCTCTTGAATGATTTGTTGAATGCTCATTTCCTATGAGTCAATTGCGTATGATTTACCATAAGAAGAATATGATCTTGGAGTATAAGATTTGAAGTGCTCCTTTATGTTATGATGTGTAGCTTGTGAAATTTATTATTATTATAGGGTGCTTTTGTAACATTATTTCGAGATCGATTTATTTTAGTGTGTGCCGGAATAAAGCATATGTTGATTTCTTATTGAAACTTGTGAGTTTCCTTTGTATGGTTTATTACAAGAAGGGTATGATTCTTGAGTTTTAGACTTGAAGCCTGCACTTGAATTTTGATGTGTAGCTTGTTAAAACTATTGTGATCCATAGTTCTTTTGTAAGTTAATATATGTGATCACATCACATCACATCGATCTTTTGCTATTCTGATCCATATTTCAATATTTCGGTATTTGAAATGATTTAGTCTTTTGTTTTGAATATTTCAAATTTGCAGTTTTTTTTGCAAATTGTTAAGAGCCCATTTTGTAATTAATTTAAGAATTAGTCTTAAATAAATTATGGGACAGTTAGACTAAGGAATGTAAATTTGATTTTAATTTTATTTTGTGAGCAAAATAGCTTGTTTTCTGGTCAATTTTTGTTGTTTTATAAACTTAAGGACGGAGCCTGAAGTCATGCCAGCTAGCCTTTGAACTGCATTTGCTATGCAAGTGCAAAGTAGATCAACGCTGCTTCAGTCAATCTCCGGGTTAAGTTTATAAATTGAACAATAAAATTTGTAGTCAGTTTCGGTAATGCTGACTGCTTTAACCTTGATTTTGATTTTGCTGGAAAACTATTACAGTTATATGGATTTTATTAAAATGTCATTTTGACCTACTCCTTTCAGTAAACATTATTTTTCTCTCTGGTTAAGTTTTCTTTATGCAGCAAAATAATGTCTAGTGATCCATATAATTTTAATTAATTAGAGAATAGCCACAATATCTTTAATTAAATAAAATTATATATTTTGTTTGATAAGATCACATAAAGTTTATTTAGACACTAAATTGTAATTAATTACACTGAATATAATAAATTTTATCCCACAGGGATCTTTATTATATTTATGTAATTAATTAGGATAAAATTTCATAACCTACCCACAGGAGTTATGAATTAATAAGTTTTATCATAAAGTTTTATTGAATCTGTTTGAATAAAAAATTTAGCCCACAGGGAATTTTTATGTCATTTGATTCAATTCTTTTTAGCATGATTTATACTGAATATAATAAATTTTATCCCACAGGGATCTTTATTATATTTATGTAATTAATTAGGATAAAATTTCATAACCTACCCACAGGAGTTATGAATTAATAAGTTTTATCATAAAGTTTTATTGAATCTGTTTGAATTAAAAATTTAGCCCGCAGCCAATTTTTATGTCATTTGATTCAATTCTTTTTAGCATGATTTACATTGGTAAAACATGAAAGTTTATTAAGCCTCAACTTTAACATAAGCATGTGATTCTTTATTTTGATGCAGTAGTACAACCTGCAAATTTCTCTGAAATTCGTTGTGACATTCCCGAACTTAAGGGAGATAACTACAAGATTTGGAAGGAGAGGATTCTTCTTCATCTAGGGTGGATGGACATAGATTATGCTATCAGGAAAGATGAACCATCGGCACTCACTAATACCAGCACTGAAGCGGACATCACGCTTTATGAACGATGGGAGCGATCCAATCGTCTAAGCATGATGTTCATTAAGACCAAAATTTCAGCTGGTATTCGAGGTTCCGTTGATCAGCATGAAAAGGTCCGAGACTTGTTGAAGGCCATTGATGAACAATTCGTCTCTTCAGACAAGGCACTAGCAAGCACCCTAATCATGAAGTTCTCATCCCTGAGGCTCACCGGTGTGAAAGGTGTGCGCGAACACATCATGCAGATGAGGGACACTGTGGCTCAATTGAAGAAACTCGAGGTTGAAATATCGGAGTCTTTCCTAGTGCACTACATCCTGAACACCCTTCCGCACCAATATGGACCTTTCAAAATCTCATACAACACACATAAGGATAAATGGTCAATTAATGAACTCATGACCATGTGTGTTCAAGAGGAAGAGAGACTGGTAATGGAACTGGGAGAGAGTGCAATGCTGGCAACGCATGGAAAAGGCAAATCTCAAGCCAATCGGAAAGGGAAAGGTAAAGTACCTCCCCAAGCCGATATCAAGAAGGTTTCCAACTGTTTTTTCTATAGGAAGAAGGGACACATGAAGAAGGAATGCGCCAAATTTCAGAAATGGCTTGCAGACAAAGGGTTTGCAAAACCTAAGGAAGCGAGTGGGAAGTGAGCGAAGCATCTTATTAGGAAACAAGATGGGCTCGCATGTGGAAGCTATAGGAACATGTTATTTAGCTTTAAGTAGTGGTTTTGTTTTGGAGTTAGAAAAGGCCTTTTATGTTCCAAGTTTTTTCTAGAAACTTGATCTCAGTTTCAAGGCTTGTACCTTTTGGATATTCCTTAAACTTTTCAGAAAAATATTTCAGTCTATTCTATAAATCTGATTATGTTGGGAATTGTATTTTGTCTAATGGTCTTTACTGCATTAATTTACAAAACAATGTCACATATGATTCAATGCATGTTCACAATGGCACTAAAAGATGATAGTTATTAACACTTCTTCATTAATAACACATCTTCATTGATTCCCCTCTAGTGATGGTGAGCAATTGGTTTGCAAGCTCAAGAAGTCATTATATGGTTTAAAACAAGCATCCCGCCAATGGTATTTGAAATTCCATAATGTAATTTCTTCTTTTGGTTTCGTAGAAAACATTATGGATCAATGTATATACCTGAAGGTTAGTGGGAGTAAAATTTGTTTTCTTGTTTTATATGTGGATGATATTTTGCTAGCAATCAATGATAAGGGTTTGCTACATGAGGTGAAACAATTCCTCTCTAAAATTTTTGATATGAAGGATATGGGTGAGGCATCTTATGTCATTGGCATTAAGATCCATAGAGACAGATTTCGAGGCATCTTGGGTCTATCCCAGGAAACCTATATTAATAAAATTTTAGAGAGATTTTGGATGAAGGATTGTTCACCAAGTGTAGCTCCCATTGTGAAGGGTGATAGGTTCAATTTGAACCAATGCCCGAAGAACAACCTTGAAAGGGAAAAAATGAAGAACATTCCATATGCTTCTGCTGTCGGAAGCCTAATGTATGCTCAAGTCTGCACAAGACCTGAGATTGCATTTGTGTAGGAATGTTGGGACGATATCAGAGTGATCCAGGTTTAGACCACTGGAGAGCTGCAAATAAAGTTATGAGGTACCTTCAAGGAACCAAAGACTACATGCTTATGTATAGACGGACGGACAACTTGGAAGTGATCGGCTACTCAGATTCTGACTTCGCTGATGTGTTGATTCACGCAAATCAACATCAGGATACATTTTTATGATGGCCGGTGGAGCTGTATCATGGAGGAGTGCCAAGCAGACCTTGATTGCCACTTCCACTATGGAAGCCGAGTTCGTCTCCTGTTTTGAGGCTACTTTACATGGTGTATGGCTTAGGAATTTCATTTCTGCGCTTAGAATTATGGATTCTATATCTAAGCCATTGAGAATATATTGTGATAATTCAGCTGTTGTTTTTATGGCTAAAAAAGTGGGAGTCGAAATAAACACATCGACATTAAGTATTTAGCTATAAGGGACTTGGTTCCATTATGAAGTTTTTCATTGTACGGACAATGTTATTTTGATGAAATTCTTAATTATTGTGATGTTTTTTCTCATATTTATGTGCACCTTAAGTTGATTTGAGAAAATTCATTTAAGAAGGACCAAGAATAAACATAAGGTTTATTCATTAAGAAATTGTTGCCACATAAATTATAATAAGAATAAATACATAGTAATACATGGAAGATAATACTCGTCATTAGAGGACTTATCGCCATGATTCATGTATCTATTACTTAATACAGATTATCAATGGTTTTTAAGTTGAGACATTAAGTTTGGAAGTATGGACCAAGTGGGAGAATGTTAGCTCCATTAATTTTGCACAAATTGCTGCCTACAATTATGGAGTTGCAGTCTTTCCTTAACTTATGGAAACCAACTGCAGTAGTTTCCTTAAGTTAAGAAAAGGCAACTGCAATTACTAATTTTGTAATTAGGAGCTACTAAAGTGGTCCATCACTTTGATTCGAGTTCTCTGCCTTGATTTGTGGACATCTAACACATATCTATGAGAAGCTTGATGGTTGGTCCCCAAGCTCATCTCTCTAAAACCCCTTCAGTTTTACACCATCTAGCTGAAATAGCAAAGCTTGGAAGTGCGTTCAGAATTATTGTGCTCTTTTTCTTTTGCTTGGATTGACGCTGGAGTGCTGAAGAATAAGCAAGCAAGTGGACTGTGGCCTTCATTAAAACATCACCAATGGCTGGAGGTAACTCGTATCCCTGGGTATTAAGATTTAATGATTCTTTGAGTTTATTCCGCATGCAGAATTGTTGTTGAAACTGTAGATTTTCTAACATTTGGTATCAGAGCCGTGTTTTACCTCTGCCTTGGTGTGCGATTCGAATAGCATTAGAAAATTTATTTATGTTGAAGATTGCGCAACCATAATGGATCAATGCCGGCAACAAGTAGCCATCCTGTTACAAATAAAAGGTACTAGATAAATAATATTTCTTACTAGTATTGCGTGGCATCAATGCGTCTGTTCAACGCCATTATCCATTAATGGATCAATGCCTGCAACAAGTAGCCATCCAACGACACACATGGCACTAACCTTCACAGTCTCTTTGGATTTTCTAGAAAACACATAATGGAACTTCGTTGTCTATAATTAATGCTTCAAAGAAATGCTCCAAAACTGAATTGAATTTGATGGTTTTCCCATAACATTCGACGCACCTCAACCTTTCCCACACATATCACCACACCGCATATTTCTATTAAGTAAAAAACGAAATCTCTTACGGTATTCATGCTTATGGGAATACAATTCTCATTTAAAAACAAAATTCTCACCTTTTGATCATTCTACAACGCCTCTCTCATTTACTTACGTAGGATACTTCACAGAATAGACTGTCACCGAAGAATAGACTATCAATATGCAACTTTCTCGCAAAATAGACGCTTGCATGGTTACCAAATCTTCAATTAATCCATGGTCATTGCACCAGTGTTGCGTTCAACGACTTATGCGAGTTATACTTTAGATGCAGGCGGTTCAACATCAACATGCGCCATACAAACCAAAACGTTCGATGCGATCCAATAAGGCCCCATGATCTCTGTCGCTTAGGACACCCTTGCTTTCCTTGAATGACAATTTTCTGAAAGGTCTGGTCACCAACTCTCCACGCACAAAACACAGACTAGGTGTGTGAAAGTATGAGAAAGAAGGAGCCCCCAATGCTTAGGAAGGCCACAAAACTAGTGGCTCAATCTATTCATCAGAGTAGATAAATTATTGGCCACAAAACTAGTGGGCAGATAAATTATTGAGCGAATACCACGGTTGGAATCACAATTCGAAAATAAATTTAATCATATATATTATAAATGATGTAAATTGTACATATAAATAAAACAATAAAACTATTGAATTCAGTTTCCAGGTTTGTTAAATATGCATTAACTGTCCACCGACACCTTGACTAATTAAGTGGCTAGCATAAATAACATGTTTAGTAATTATTTTATATTTTTGTTTTTTAATTCAGAATCTAATGTTACAATAATGCTATCCCAATTCATTATTTTTTAATGTATAAATAAATTTATTATTTAAAAAAAAATATTTAAATTAAACTTATAATTGTAACAAAATTCTACAGATTTCAAATAAAATAAACTAAAATATATAATTGATGAAGAAAAAACCATAAACCATTACAATACACTCTGCACAACAGTGATCTTAAATACAACTATTAATCTTAAATAGATGAAGATATAGATTTAGTAATTTTAAAATATTTAATTAAAATTGTTAACACCACCATAAACAACGAAACAATAACTTTAAATTGAATAGAATTCGATGGTATCTATTCTTATATATCCCATATTAGTAACATTATGGTTAAGTGTATAATGTTTACAGAAGTCTACATCAAAACAGCCATCTCAGACGGAGAGCAACTTTCTGACAATAATTTCCCTCTGTAGCAAAAGATTTCAACACATTTTATATAATAAATATTCCATGTCTAATATTTAGTGCATTTCATTGTTAATGTGGTCTGGCAATTTGCAACATTTCATTGCCATTGTAATCTGGGAAAAATATTTTAAGTTGCTTTTTTGTCTCCATTGTCGGGCAATACATTCAAGTCAATAACATCCTAACTTTAGAGTCTGCGTGTGGGGACATGGAATGAATAACAGGTTATCTCATAATGTACACCAGGGACCGCATAAAAACTTCACCTACTAAGCAAACAAAATAAATGGCAAAGTGACGGATAAAAGTTGGAATCAATAAAACAAAATAAATGTCAAAGTGATGGATAAAAGCTGGAATATCTATGTTTTATGGTTAACAATATGCATTTTCAGCACAGTATTCACCAAAATAAATGTCAAAGTGATGGATAAAAGATGGAATATCGATGTTTGATGGTTACCAATATGCATTTTCAGCATAGTATTAAACAAAATAAATGTCAAAGTGATGGATAAAATGTGGAATATCTATGTTTTATGGTCAGGAATTTGGAATATCTATGATTTATTATTAACAATATGCATTTTCAGCATAGTATTAATGCTTAGAATGCATCTTCACCACACCAAATAATATTAACAAGGACGGTCTGACTGGTTGCAGTGATAGTCACTGCCGGCCAGGCTGGAATTTGATGGGTATTTTTCCCATTATAGAGCATTTTCCCGTATTTTACGATTAAAGTTTTTAAATAACTGTTTCATCTTATGTGTTTTGAAGTGTTTAAAAATTTTTATGGTTTTTTTTTTTTACGAAAAACGTCATTACTGCTATATTTTAATGGCACTGTGCCATTAGCAGGGTTTCTCGTCACTCTCTAGCAGAGTTCATGAAAAATTCTAAGTGTGCTTTCCCTAAAATTGTTGAGATTTTCTGTTTGAGTCAAATAGGCAAAAATCTCTGTAGGTGACAACAATAGGAATTCAGTTCCTAGATTAGCTCCAGGTTGTTGGGAGGGAGTTAATGCCTTCTATATTTGATGTGAGGGAGTTATGAGGCTGTTAGATTCTCTAGGCTATATAACAGGCAACCATTCGGATGGTTTGCTGTGGGTGTGTGAGAGTTTTGTGAGGCTTTCATGATGTAATCTCCTGATTTAATTAATATATTCCTGATGCCTATGTTTGGTGGACGTAGGCCAGATTGGTTGGGTGAACCACGTTAATCCCTGTGTTTATGTGTGATAATTGCTGTGTTTAATTAATTGTTGTGCACCTGATCCAACAATTGGTATCAGAGCATGTTGGAGGTGACTGGAGGAGCTGTGCTGATCGATGTTGAAGGTGCTGCGCTGGTCATCGACGGAGGTGCTGCGTTGATCGATGCTGGAGGTCTTGCGCTGTTTCGTGGAACCTGACTGTATATCGCTGTTGCTGTTGGTGCGGATAGCAGACCTTTGCTGGCAGAGCGCGTTGCTGGAGCGCTGGTGTTGCTGGCGTGGAGAATTTTTTCTCTGATTGTTGTTCGTGGTGTGTGGAGCTGTATTGGCTGGAGCTTCAGAGCGTGGAGGTATTCAGAACATAGCTTGGAGGTATTCAGAACTGCCTACCGGAGAGCGAAATTTTGCGTGTAGGTATTCAGACCTGGAATTTGTTTTTAACATGGATTCTGTAGTGGGCGGATTTTTTAAACTATTAATTACGCTTTAAATTTCAATGGTTGGTATCTAATGAGACATGGAGAAAATCGAATCGTTGGCTGATTGATTTTCTGAGTTTTATATTTAATGAAACATCCATGTGATTGCTCTCTTATATCGATGGCGGATTGATCGAATCGTTGGCCGATTGATCTTCTGAGTTTTGTTGGGAATTCGACTTGGATGCCTGAATTCGATTCAATTTGAAGGCATACCTAACAGACCAAGTAGCATCTCCACTGAAGCGTATTCTGGTAACCGAAGCAGAAGCGTATTTTGGTAACCGAACATCGCCATTCTGGTAAGCGTATTTTTTGGTAAGCGTATTCTGGCAAGTCATCACTGCAGAGACGAAGCAGAAGCGTATTCTGGTATGAGATATGTAGTATGACAAAAATGCCTCGCAATTTGCGTGAAATGTAAAACGCAAAACACTTAAAACTCATGGTTATTAAGTGGAACGCTTCGTAAGATTATGGTTTCCAGTAAGATTATGGTTTCCAATGGTGAATAGAGTTAAATAATGGTGGGGTGTTAATATATATTTTGGGAACCAAGGTTTTTCAATACCGTACTCCATCAAAATACTTGAAACAAAAGTTAATGAAACAAAAATTTTTTGTTTTTGGCGGTGATCTTAAATATATGTAACTTGCCCAGCAAAGGTACAAAGGCATAGGCAGAAATTCTTTTGTGTGAAGTGCAAACAAGAAATTTTTGTTTGGAATTTTTTTTTTTTTTTTTGAAGTGCAAAAAAAAAAAAAAGGGCAGATTTTTTGTTGTGTAAAATCAAAAGGCATAGGCAGATTTTTTTTTTTTAAGGCATTGGCAATTTTTTTTTTTAATTGCTGATTAATTTTGGAGATTATTGTGTTTGCTGATACAAGATGGCCAAAACACAAAGTGCCCGTTTTGAGATTGAGTTTGACGATGTTGTTGGAGCCTTGTTGGCTGAGGAGACGAGGAAGAGGTCAAATGCAGACACCTCTACATCTGAGGTAATGATGACCAGAGGTCGCTCACGAGAGAGACACTCCGGGGGAAAGCATAGCGCCTCTCGTTCGAAGTCCAAAGGAAAGAAGCCAAAGATGAAGTGCTGGCATTGTGGCAAGGCTAGACATCTGAAAAAGGATTGCTGGAAGCGAAAGCAGGCTGCTAAAGAAGGCTCTTCGACAGAAAAGAAGGAAGCCAGCACCACAGATACAGGTTCAGTATCTGGTTCAGGTATGAGTGATGAAGTATTATCAGTTAATGTGTCAAATCATGATCAACATTGGTTGTTAGATTCTGGGGCGTCAAACCACATGTGTATTCATAAAGAATGGTTTAAGGAATATAAATCAATTAATGATGGTGTTGTGTACATGGGTAATGATGTAACATGTAATATTGTTGGGATTGGAAGCATACAACTACAAATGTTTGATGGCACAACTAGAATATTAACTGATGTGAGACATGTACCAGATTTAAGGAAAAATTTGATTTCATTAGGAGCACTTGATTCAAATGGATATAAAACTGTAATTCAAGGTGGAGTTATGAAAATCTATAAAGGTATCTTACTAGTGATGAAGGCTAAGAAAGTAGGAAATCTATTTCAGTTAGAAGGTAGAATTGGGTCAGATCATGTGTCTGTGTCTGAACATGACAGTAGTTCCATTCACTTATGGCATCAAAGATTGGGGCATATGAGTGAAAGAGGATTGAAAATTTTGGCTGACCGAAAGTTACTTCCTAATCTAAGATCTGGAAAATTGGATTTCTGTAAACATTGTCTGTTTGGTAAACAAAGTAAACAAAAGTTTAAAACAGGCAAACATACTAGTAAAGGCTTACTTGATTATATACATTCAGATGTGTGGGGTCCAGCTCCTACAGCGTCATATGGTGGCTCATCTTATTTTGTATCATTCATTGATGACTTTTCTCGGAAAGTTTGGGTCTTCATGTTGAAAAAGAAGTCTGATGTTTTTACAGTTTTCAAGCAGTTTAGAGCATTGGTAGAAAACAGCACTGGTAGAACTATAAAATGTTTAAGAACTGACAATGGTGGTGATTTTTCCTCCAAGGAGTTTGACAGCTATTGCAAGGATGCAGGGATCGAAAGACATAAGACCACGGTTTATACTCCTCAGCAGAATGGAGTTGCTGAACGCATGAATAGGACTCTTCTAGAGAGAGCAAGGTGTATGCTGAGTAACGCCGGGTTGCCGAAGGAGTTGTGGACGGAAGCAGTGGCAACTGCTTGTTATGTGATAAACCAATCTCCATCAACGGCAATAGACTGCAAGGTTCCGCAAGAGGTATGGACAGGACACCCTTGTGACTATTCTAAACTCAGAGTGTTTGGTTGTGATGCATATGCTCTAGTGCCTAAACATCAGCGAACTAAATTAGATCCAAAGTCTAAAAGGTATATCTTTGTTGGGTATGGTGATGGAACAAAGGGATTTAGATTGTGGGATCCTACTACCCGCAAAATCATCATCAACAGAGATGTAAGGTTTAATGAATCCTCTCTTGTACAGTTTGATGTAGATAGAAGATTGAAACGGGATGATGTATCTGATTTCCAGCATTTCTAATGATAGTCATAACGACCATAGTTCAGATTCTAGTCATGAACAGGTTTCAGATTCTAGTTATGAACAGGGTTCAGATGGAGGTCATGAACAGGTCTCAGATGGCGATCATGAAGAAATTCCTACAGTTGATAGACAGCCAATTGTGGAAGCACCAGAAACATTCTTAAGGAGATCTACAAGGATCAAACGCCGTCTGAGAAGGTATGATGATTCAGTTGCTTTGATCGCTAATGATGATGAACCTTTGTGTTATCAGGACGCTGTAGAAGGTTCAGATAGTGATAAATGGAAAGCAGCCATGAAGGAAGAAATGATGGCATTAGGTAAGAATGGCACGTGGGATCTGGTTGAACTTCCCAAAGGCAGGAAAACTGTGGGATGCAAGTGGGTCTTCAAGCTGAAACGAGGTGTGAATGATATGGAAGACAGGTACAAAGCTCGGCTGGTTGCAAAAGGGTTTTCTCAGAAAGCTGGCATAGACTTTCATGAGATATTTTCACCAGTGGTTAAAATTGTTTCAATTAGAATTGTGTTAGCATTAGTGGCTTTGTTTGATTTGGAGTTGCAACAGTTAGATGTTAAGACTGCATTTCTACATGGTGATTTAGATGAGGAAATATATATGGAACAACCGGAAGGGTTTGTTCAGCATCGCAATGTGAAATTTGTCTGCAGGCTGAAGAAGTCATTATATGGCCTGAAGCAGTCGCCTCGGCAGTGGTATAAGAAGTTTGATTCTTTCATGTTGAGTCAGAAATATGTAAGAAGTGAATATGATCATTGTGTTTATTTTAAGCAGTTAAATAATGGCATGTTCATTATCTTAGTGTTGTATGTTGATGATATGCTTTTAGCAAGCAAAAGCATTGAAGAAATCAACAGGTTGAAGACTCAGATGGCAAGGACGTTTGATATGAAAGATCTAGGAGCCGCAAGACAGATTTTGGGCATGGAGATTTTCAGAGACAGGGGTAATGGTAAGCTGTGGCTATCACAACAGAAGTATGTTGAGAAAATACTTTTGAGGTTTGGTATGAACAATGTGAAGCCTGTGTCGATCCCTTTAGCTTCCCATTTTAAGCTTTCTTCGAGTTTATGTCCTAATACCGATGAAGAAAAGGAGTATATGTCTCGAATTCCTTATGCCAATGTAGTAGGATGTTTGATGTATGCGATGGTGTGTACGCGACCAAATATTTCTCATGCAGTTGGGGTTGTCAGCAGGTACATGGCAAATCCGGGTAAAGAGCACTGGTCAGCAGTGAAATGGGTGCTTCGGTACTTGAGAGGCACAAGTAGTTATTGTATTTCTTACAATAAGAGTAGTGAATATGTTTGCGGATATGTTGATTCCGATTTTGCAGGTGACTTGGATAAGAGAAGGTCAACTTCAGGGTATGTCTTTACTCTTGCAGGTGGAGCTATTAGCTGGATGTCAAAGCTACAGAACATTGTTGCTTTGTCTACTACTGAAGCAGAATACATTGCTGCTTCTCATGCTTGCAAAGAGGCAGTTTGGTTGAAAGGTTTGCTTGGTGAGTTTGGTAGGTTACAGGATAACATCAGGTTACTTTGTGACAGTCAAAGTGCAATACATTTGGCTAAGAATCCGGCCTATCATAGTAAGTCGAAGCATATTCCAATCAAATATCATTTTGTAAGACCGGTTATCACTGAAAGGGGAGTTTCTCTTGAAAAGGTGCATACAAAGGAGAACTGTGCAGACATGTTCACGAAAACAGTTTTGTTGGAGAAGCTACGTTGGTGTTTGGCTTCTCTTGGCTTGAAGAAAAGATAAAATAATAATAACAGGGCATCAGGTGAATTGTTGTCAAGGTGGAGATTGTTGAGATTTTCTGTTTGAGTCAAATAGGCAAAAATCTCTGTAGGTGACAACAATAGGAATTCAGTTCCTAGATTAGCTCCAGGTTGTTGGGAGGGAGTTAATGCCTCCTATATTTGATGTGAGGGAGTTATGAGGCTGTTAGATTCTCTAGGCTATATAACAGGCAACCATTCGGATGGTTTGCTGGGTGTGTGAGAGTTTTGTGAGGCTTTCATGATGTAATCTCCTGATTTAATTAATATATTCCTGATGCCTATGTTTGGTGGACGTAGCCCAGATTGGTTGGGTGAACCACGTTAATCCCTGTGTTTATGTGTGATAATTGTTGTGTGTTTAATTAATTGCTGTGCACCTGATCCAACAAAAATATCATTTCACGTGAATTTTGAAACCACACTGATTGGAAATTATGAGCCATACACAACAATAATAATGCAAAAGAAGAAGCTTATCAAGTGTTTTATCTCAAACTCAAAGAAAGTTGTCTTCTGTCTCAACTCAAATGCAATCTAATCGATTATTTTGCTTTGAAATAACACAAAAATTGGTAACGGAAAATGCGAACAAAAGAAAATTCAAAATTCCCTTTGGCACTGGAGGAACTTTAGGTGCTTATCAGACATGCCCATTAAATTTCCATTGATTTGGAGACGATGGGGATCACCAGTGCACCCTAGCGAGAGAATCTAGAATTCGACACATTAAATGTACGATATGCAATGCTCAAGGATTCTTTAAAGAATGTTTCCATTGTGTAGTTTGGAGTGTGCCCCTTCCACTTGGACAATGCCAATGCTCAATTCATCCGTAAGATTTCCTGCAAAAAAATTCAAGGATGCCCTGATTTCTGCATGGCCAAAAGAAATACCTTCAGCCCAATACGAAATATACCTTCAACCCATTACGAAATTGTTACGACTGGCAAAATAAGGGTTTGCCCAAGTTCAGAAGTATAACATGTTCAGTTAGTGCTACCAGGCTAACCGTTTTCATTCCATTTTCTTTTCTTGTTTCAGTGAATGTTTGTTGTGGGTTTGTTTTTAATGTGCAAATCAAGTCCTAGATATGGCCATTTGTTTGAGTTACTAGCAAAATTACTAAGATATTCTAAATAAATGGCAGCCAAAGTCTAATTATGAGTCAAATTTAATGTCTTATTCTAAAAGATAAATAAAAAAATAAAAATAGTAATTTCACTTGTTTTGCTAATAGATATGTTAACTATTTAGAATCCATTGCGTTTTCTAGTATGTATTATTATATATGTTTTTTTGAAACACGTTATTTTTGTTATTGAAAATACTAGAAATACTAAAATCCATTGTTTTTTTCTCTACTATGTGGGTTTTGCATAAACTGAGAAATAAGGCCAAAAAAAAGGAAAGGTCAGTATGACTATGGGTTAGATACAAAATTTTTCCTACAAGATGACAGTATAACGTAGCATCAAATTCAAGGGAAGTACAAGTGACTGAAAGTTTGGCTCCAAACTGAAAGGGAGAAGGGTATGGCTTACAATCTTTCATGTGAAAGTGACGTAGAAGATCACATGCATACTTGGACTGGGAAAGGGAAATACCTTCCTTGGATTACAAGACTTGAAGACCAAGAAAATAATGCAAGTGTCCTAAGTCTATCATTTCAAACTTCTTTTTAAGGCTAGACTTCACATGGTTTATAAGGTTGGGATAAATACCAGTAAGGATAATATCATCAACATAAAGAACAAAATGATAAGAGACTTACCCACTTTCTTGACGTAGACAATATTGTTAGAATGACACCTAGAAAAGCTAGTATCTAAAAGGAAGCTATCCATTTTTGCATAGCAAGTCCGAGGGGCTTGCCTGAGACCATAAAGGGTTTCTTAAGCCGACATATAAGGCTGGACTCTGTTTTTATAAAGCCAGTAGGTTGTTCCATATATATTTCTTCATGCAAGTCTCCATGCAAGAAGGCGGATTTAACATCCATCTTATGGACTTCCCATTTGAAAGAGGCAGCAAGGGAAAGAATAAGGTAGATAAAGTTCATTTTGTCAACAGGGGAGAAGGTTTCAGTATATTCAATGCCTTCAACTTGTGAAAATCCCTTAGCAACAAGACAAGCTTTATGTTTATCAACTTTTCCATCTAGTCCATACTTAGTTCTGTAAACCCATTTGCATCTAACAAGTTTTTATCCCTTTGTAAGAGGAACAAGATCCAATGTATCATTTACAATAATGAATGATATTCTTCATTCATAGTTGCGTCCTAATCTAGATGGCCTAAAGCATCTACAAAGGTGTCAGGATCATAATTCGCTGAAGCTTGAGCAAGTAAAGAAAAGTCTCTATCGAATTGAGAATGTGTACGTCACTGATTTGTAGGATCACCTGGAAGAGAACCTACTACAACCCTAGTAGCACATACCCATTTTTGAAGCTGAGGAGCTGAAGGAGGATACCGATAAGGTGGGGGAGGATTGTCATCCTCGTTTTCATCATCTGAAGAAGAAATACTTACCTAAGTAGAAGGGATAGAGAGAGGTGGCACTTCCGTCGAACTAGGCTCATAGGCTGATATATTTTCAGCAAAATTTACATCTCTTCTAATGATAACATTTTTGGACTTAAGTGGAAAAAAGTCTATATCCTTTGACATATTTAGGATATCCAACAAAAATGCATTTTCACTCCTAAGTTCTAAATCTTTGTGTTTCTCATCTGGAATACGAGCCCATGCTTCACTTCCAAAAACACAAAATTGACTTACATTTAGTTTAATTGAGCTCCATGCTTCTTCTGGAGTGATATTCTTTAAAACCTTAGTAGGAGTGTGATTTACTATGTAATTTTCACAGTTAAGTGCTTCTGCGCAAAAATTAAGACTATGTCCTTTAGATTCAAGCATACAATTAGCCATTGCCTTTAAGGTGCAATTCTTCCTTTCATCTACACCATTTTGTTGTGGATTATATGGAACAATATGTTGCATTTGAATTCCATTCTCAGCACAAAAGTTGATGAATTTGTTGTTAACATATTCTCTGCCATTATCAGATCTTAGCTTAAGAATTTGATGTCCAGATTGTTTTTCAACAAAAGCCTTAAAGGCCAAGAATATGTTAAATACTTCACTCTTGAGTTTTAAGAAGTATACCCAAGTGTGTTTGGAGAAATCATCAATGAAACTTAAGAAATAATTGTAGCCAGAGAATGAAACAACTGGAAGTGGACCACATAAATCACTATGCAGAATTTGTAAAGGGGTTGAGGTGTGCCAAGAGGCACATTTTTCAAAACTAGCCCGGTGATGTTTTTCGTGTACACATCTGGAACAAACACCATCTTTGCAAGATACCATAGGAAGACCTGTCACCATATTTTCTTTGCATAGATTCTGAAGGGAGTGATAGTTTAAGTGACCAAATCACTCATGCCAAAGTTTGCTCACTTCATCATTATGAGCAACAAATACTGAGGGAAGAGTTGATGAACCAAAGTTGTTAAACTTATAAAACCTTGTAGAATCATCAGCAATGCCAGTAGCTAAAATCTGTTTAGGATCTCTTAGGTCCTTAATTACAACATCCTGAGGTGAAAATTCAACGGTTTTACCTTCACCTAAATGAGTTATCTTATATACAGAGAGAAGGTTACAGGATAAGGTTGGAACACATAATAAATCATTAAATTTACCATTGTCTAGATGAACAGTTCTAGTCCCTAGAACACTAAGAGATATATCATCACCAACATATATATTTTTGGTGTTACAATCATTTAAAGAAGAAATTTTTTGGCCATGTGATAAGAAGCTCCAAAATCAATGAGCCAATCATGAGAATGACAAGAAGAAGACACATTTAGTGCATAATCAAACCAAGATGCTTGACAACCACATGTAGAAAGTGTTATTCTTGAAGATGAAATTGAAGTTGAAGATTGCTCCAAATGGATGTTATGCTTCTTCATTGTTGCTTCCAAGGCTTCCATCTTCTTAAAGCATTTGGATTCTAAGTGGCCATCTCGATTACAAAAGTGGCAATGTCTATCAGTCTTCTTCCCTTTGTTTTTATTTTCCTTATCATTTTGTTGAAATGATTTTTCATTTTGAGAGTGAAATTGCTTAGGAATCTTGTTTGGCCTAGGACCATTCTTTTTAGGATACCTCTTCTTAGGATTCTTTGAATTTGGTTGTTGTTGGACAACTAAGTCTTTCTTAGAAGAGTTTCCAAGATTAAGAAGACCAAGATGTAAGAGTTTTTCTTGCTCTCTTATTAAAGAACCACAAAATGCATCAAAGGTGGGGGACTTGTAGTCTTGTCTGTGAGAAATAAATGCTTCTCAAGTAGAATGGAAGGTGGAAACAAACACAGAGTAGGCTGGTCCCAACTTAGTAAGAATAGAATAGATATGGCCACCATCTTCTTTCTTAACCCTAACACATTCCAAGAGAAGTTTAAGGGTCTTGAACTTGGACAAAAAATCTTCAATGGAAGAAAAAATATTGGGATCCAATGTAAGCAACACATTTTCGAGTTGATGGGCTCTAATTTCATTTTTAATTCCAAAAAATTTAATCAATTGTTTCATTGTTTCATTAGGGGTATCAAGCTCAGTGATATGGAATCTAAGGTCTAGAGAAATAGACATCCCTATCAACCGACGTGTTTGATCTTCCGTATTTTCCCATTTGATTCCCTTATCTTCACCTTTAGGTTTAGTTTCTTGGCCTGAGGCTATTTTGTAAAGCCCTTTACTTCTAAGTAAATCCACAATGTGGGACCACCATTGGAAGTAGTTGGTTTTGTCAAGAATAACTTGGCATGGAATTTCCATTTTAAAATAACTGAAGATTTAGATGCTGAACTAAGTGTTCCAATGGAAAAACCTTGAGAAATTAGGATGATTATAAAAAATGGCTCTAAAAATAGCTTTCGAATGAAGAAGTTATAGATTTTTGAAGAAACGTTGTTGAAGATGCTGACGAAGTGCTTGAATGTGCGAAAGTGAATGATAATGTTATATTTAAAAAAATATCCCGCCTTTCCAAACTTAATCTAATTAGCTCACTTAAAAAAATATTTTATGTGACCCACTTTTATAAATAAGTGAAAGTCATTTTTAGAATGGTACTTTATGAGCTACTCACTAAATTGTAAATTAAATAAAAAGTAAAGAAACTTTAGAATTATAAGTGACTCACCTTTTATAATGGTGAGAACACTTTTACATAAAGTAACTTTAAAACATAAGTTACATTTGCATTTGGAAAAAGTAACTCAACAAAAAGAAAGACTTGAACTCAAGACCCTATTCTCATAAAGTAACTTTGGACCAAGTGAGCTAGTTTAAAAGGTTAGTAATGTTTGGAAAAGAGGAAGGATATCTTTTTATTTTCACTAAAGCATTGGGGTGTGTGCTTACTTGAAAAAACTGTTTTTTCCTACAAAACAAAAAACCACACAACTCAACATGGAAATACAAAAAAAAACAAACCTTATGGCTTGCAGTTAGCTTTTTCTAGAACCTAAATATTTTCCTCAGTGTTTCTGATTTTCCGAGATCACACTAAGGCGCGGTAGAAAAGAGCATACGCATGAGAAAAATACTTCCTTTCTATTTCTGATTTGCCCATATCACACAGAGTCATGGCGCAAAGAGCATATGCAAAAATGAAAGGTATAGATTTGGTAATAAAAAAATAGAGAGCTAAATAAACTGAAATAAACAGAGAGATGAATAAATAAAACTGTAAATAAAGATTGTGTACCTCCAGATCTTAAAAATGACGTAGCTAGGCCTACTGGAAACCTTTTTTCATTAAACGAAAGGGTCTCCTCACTCGAACAGATGCTCCTAACACAATAGAGCAGTCCTCGTGGCCCAAAAGAAGTCAGAAATAGTAGATCTAGGAAACGACAGTCGAATGCAGTTGTACCGGCTTCTAATTTGGATCACCAATGGATGTGGCCCTCAAATAGCTCAAATACCATATAGGAATTTACAAGGTAAGTTCCTCAGATAGAACATAAAAGAACATCGCTCACAAATAGATCATAGATCAATATACCAGTACTCTTGACGTGGTTAAAACCCTCAAATAGGGAAACAATCCACGGCCTGAGCCAACGCGACCACTTCAGGAAATTCATTAATAAAAGAAATAAAATTTACATAAGCTTCTCTCATGAATGGTCACCATACAGATTACCCTCCATGCTCTTTAAATAGAGATCATGGACCAATCGGGTGTTAAGCCACATATCAAGTGTCGGTAATACCGAGGAGAGAATGAACCATCGAATCACTTCATGTCTAGAACGTATCATGACCGTCAGATTGTAAGTTACGAATGTACATAGTAAAGAAACACACTTTACCTAACTCTACACTAGACGAAGTTATACTTAACTATTTCCCATGTGAGAATTTTTTGGCCAACGCGTTTCAAACCAACAAGTGTGGCTCATCATCAGGACCAAATGAAGAGGTAGACCATGGCAAAGGCTTAAATAGAGAGCAATGTAGAGACATAATTTCAAGTAACGGCTATATTTGAACAATAATATTTAAATTTTAATATTAATTTATTAATTTATTAATATATTAAAAACAAATATTATTAAGTAACGGCTAGTTTAATATAGCCGTTACTTAATAATATTTGTTTTTAATATATTAATAAATTAAAAACATATCTGCACAATGTTATGATATTGTCCACTTTGGGCCTAAGCCCTCATGGATTTTCTTTTGGACTTACCCCAAAAGGCCTCATACCAATGGAGATATTTTTCCATCCTTATATACCCATGATCCTCCCCACTTCTAGTCAATGTGGGACTTTGGTCGTATACCCAACAATCCTCCCCTCGAGCAAAGGACCATCGAGCCTCCCCTCAAACGATTATCCATCCGTCCACTCTCTACCAACTAGGATTCTCCGCTCCAATGCATTGGAAGCACACGCCTTACATGGAGCATCACCTGCCTCGAGAGCTTGCTCTATCCCAGGTCAACTCCTCTTCACCGTGTTGGGACCAAGACACGTCCATGAAGAATCCGGAGCACACCGCCTGTCTAACCGAGCTCATCCACGGATCCCATCGTGATATTACCGGGGCTCACCACCTTCTTTCGACATTCCGAGGATTCATCCACTTGGCTAACTTTGGGGCATGGCTCTGACACCACTTGTAAGAACTCTGGACACCACATATCTCCACAATGGTATGATATTGTCCACTTTGGGCCTAAGCCCTCATGGATTTGCTTTTGGACTTACCCCAAAAGGCCTCATACCAATGGAGATATTTTTCCATCCTTATATACCCATGATCCTCCCCACTTCTAGTCAATGTGGGACTTTGGTCGTATACCCAACATGAACTCGACTGCAACCATCCTATCAACATCTTGTCCTTGTCAATTAATTCTTACCACACTTACTGACATTTAATCATAGTCATTTTTCTTGACTAGTAAGTTGAGAAACTAAATCCTAATTGGCTTCCATTATTTGCTTCAATTCCCATCTATTTTAACTAATGTAACTTCTCTCAACTTAAATGTCAAATTATCTTCACATGAGGTTAACTTCAACCATCCTATTGACCTCTTCTCCTTGTGAATTAATTCTTGAGATTTAATCCTAGTCATCTCACCTCACCTAATTAGTAGGTTGAGCAACTAAACTCTAATTGAACACTTTAATTTAATTTAAAAAGTTAAATGTAGAATGAATTGTAAGATCTCTGACTTGTATTACGACTTCTATCTCAAATTTTGTAGTTATGTTCCCTTTGTTTTCTAATAGATATTTACAAGGATGCCCCTTCACTTACTATGACAAGAAAATCCTACACTATATGACAAGTATCTCAATTTTACGTGCACAAATACGGCCATTAAAGCATATATTTTGGTGCTCTTTCTGAGTAGAATTAGGCCTTCTAACCAGTGTCCGTAGGTATTTCGTTCAAAATAGGATTAACTTTTATGTGTTCAAACTAGTGTGAGTACGACAATGTTGACTTGTTTTATGTTTTATGCTTTTATTTTAGAAAAAGCATAGAAATGGAGTTACATCAACTTTAAAGCATACAGTCTCTTTGTTTTTGTACACTAATATTGAATCAAAACTTATGGTGTTTCAAGATAAACTTCTAGGATATTTAGAACGTGTCTATTTTCTTTTAAAAGAAGGGTTCTGGGATCACTAAGGGACAATGTTCTTCATTTAAACCGTAAGTTGCATCACTCTTTGATCTATCTCATATATTATTGATTTGTAATTGATTTATTTAATAATTCTCTCTGGTCAAGGCTTATAAGGATTCTTTTGAATTAGTATTATTATTTACTTTGTAATATTTTAGGCCAATAATTTAAGTGATTCATTATTAAGGTTAATTTTTTTGTTAGTTTAAGAATCATATTTTAAAGTGTAAAATAAAAATAAAATAGGTTTAATATATCAATAATTCTTTGATCTATCTCATATATTATTGATTTGTAATTGATTTATTTAATAATGTTTTCTCTGGTCAAGACTTTTAAGTATTCTTTTTAAATTAGTTTTATTATATACTTTGTAATATTTTAAGTTAATAATTTAAGTGATTTATTATTAAAGTTTTTTTTTGTTAGTTTAAGAATCATATTCTAGAGTGTAAAATAAAAATAAAAATAAAATATGTTTAATATGTCAATAATTACTTATTGTGGTTTTTTTGGTTGGGAATATTTAAAAATAATAAAATAAAATAAAATTTTCAAAGTTGATTATTAATAAAAATACTTTAATCTTTATTTTAATTTGACATTAATTATACATAAAAAATAATGGAATTGAAAAAAAATCTATTTTTATTTATAATTACTTTTTAGTACAAGGGAGGTGTGTCATTCTATAATTATTTAGTATGGAGTTAATATGTAAATCTAATATTATAATTAAGATGGAGTTTACATATAACATTCAAAAAATAATATTAATAACAATAAAAATTCATGTAAATATCTATTTATTTTATATAGAGAGGCTATGTCTATATTGTATAAAGAAAATGAAAAGAGAAATTGCAGTTAAAACATTTTATTAGTGTTTTGTTGAAGATGAAGGTTATGTCGAATTCCTTTCATGCTTAGCATGGAGTTGGCACATGGTATATATATGAATAACCAATAAATCTTTTTTAAATGAAAAACTTGAAGAAAGATGTACACTTTAAGAAATTTAATCTTTCTAAGCCCTAGATAAAGCTCAAATTAACATAAATCTATCATGACTTAATTATTGTTTAAATAATTAGATTAGTGCTAATTTTCTTTACTTTTATATAATAATTTTGTTTTACTTTATGATATATATATGATTCGAAGTTATATTGAATATTATGATTGATTTTTCTTTAGTAATAAATATTTCCTTTTCTTTAATGTACTAAGATGTGCAAACTTGGTGTTGTTCAAAATCTATTACACACCGTACTTACAAATGATGTATGAAGAAGTTGGCATTCATATCAATTTCTCATTGCAATTACAGAATTAGTATGAAAGTATAAATGATAATAATCCCAACCCACGTTACATTTTGACATGCCCTGCCAATGATAGTAATGAATTAAATAGGCGTAATCTATTGTAAACTCTTTAAGATTTCCCCTAGTTCTACTAACATCATTATAGAAATGTTTACTAGTTCACGTCTATGCCCGAGGCAGGGCTTCATAGGAGCAATAGTTATGGCCAATGTTTAAAATGATAATTTTTCATGGGGTTTAACTGATTTTTCATATCTCAAATTGAACTTAAGCCGATTGATAAAGTAGAAGAATATTTTTAACCCATTTTAAATGTTGAATAGGCATCTCAAGATGAGGACGCTCCTCGTGAACATTTGTGGTAGTTTGGTAGATTCTCTTTTGATCGTGTCGGGTTAAATCTTGATAGTTCACATAATTAAGTGACCATTCCAAATTGGCATGCTCTCATTATTTGAATGTCATTCGTTGTCCTAGGATAGTGGTATGATATCACAAGAATTATAAATGTGTTATATAGTCCAAGAAACTGAAATTCTGTAAATGATGAAGAGTGAAGATTGTTTAGTTGTTTAAATTTTCTACAAGGTAGTTTGTGGACTTTCTTAGTGTTCCAATCATGAACAAAGTTTTGTTATATTAAATTTGTTATTGTTCTGATTTTAATACTTTCTTGCAGATTGACAGCAGTTAGTCATAAAGAAGCATGTACCGTATCCGTTTCTATGTCAAAAAGAATTAAGATATTTTGAATTAATTTTTCAAAATATATAAGTTTATAGCGAAAAAAGAACCAGCAATGTGAACTGTTTCCATTTTGGCATAAATAGCCTTGGGGATCCCTTGCACTCACTCTTATGTTTTACTAGTGTTTGGCCTCACAGAAATGGAAACATACTTTATGTGTTGCAGGGCTTTTCTTCTTTCCTAGCTCCATTGAGACTTTTACGCAATACAAGTCCACCTTTTGGTACTGAATGCTTCCATAGCCTTTCACCAGTGAGCTTTTTGTAAACATGAATGTTTAGGTACATGCGAAAACGTACATTAATCGAAGGTAAAGTGACAAACATCAAAAGTTGATCTAAAAATGTTGGCTGATTCTATCATCATCATGATTCAGAATAACACCCGGGCAAATGCTTGTATCACGCCTCATGTGCACCATCATCGTGATTCAGAATAACGGAAGAGAAAATGATTATATGACGCCAAATATATATGGATTAGAGGAATAGAAAGTGATTGCAATATACAAATATGATGTAAATAGTCAACAAGAAAATGACCATATGGTGACAAACAAATATGGATTAAACCGCTAGAAAGGTACAATCCCAGTTGCTCAATTCAAAGGTACAACCCCAGTTCCGTAACTCAAGAGAGTCTCCCTAATTGGGGACCTTCGCCAAAAGTTATGGCTGTGATTCAAGTTCATCCGAATCTTTTGAATGCTGTGCTGAAAAATGTTTTAGTATTTCTATTAATTTGCACTAGCAATTTACTTTTTCAGACAAGAAACAGTTTTGCATAAGAGCAGTTACTAAAAAAAACCAAAATATTCCTAGTTTTGCTTCTTGCTATTTAGGTACCGTGTGGTTGGTGAGAATAGATAAAACTATATGTTGTGCATGTGTGATGGGTTTCAAATAATAGTGTTACAATTTCATCTTTGCACGCATGGAGCTTTCAATAGGTATTATTACTTAGTTCATGTTACACACATTTAGAGGAGTCAACCATTATCTATATATATATATAATCAAGAAAGATGTAGATTAATTAATTTACTTGAGGTTTAGTCTTATCGGATTTTAAATTTAAATTTGAAATAATACTAATAATAAAATATTTTTAAAAAATATTAAAACTTAATAATTTATTGTTTATTTTAATATTTTAAATGTTTTTTTAACAAAATGTTTATTTTAAGGTAAATTTAAATGGTATGTTTTCCCTTAAATTGTTGTGGTAAATTTTTTTTCTTAATAATAAGTGTAGTAATTATTTGGTTTACAGTGTTTTTCATTAGGTCAAAAGGTATTTTATAGTTCAATATGGAAAAGAAGTTGTAAGGTTATATTATATTATGTGATGAGATGTTATGCTAGGCAAACATTTTGAGTGAATCAAATTATATAAGAATAAAAATAAAAATAAAATACAATTATAAAATAAATAAAATTAATACTTATAGTTATTAATTGAAATTAAATCAAAATAAACATAAAAAAAAAAAAAAATATTGATCTATTCCGGCTTGTAGAATTACAGGGATTAAATATCTTTAGGTGCAAAACTTAACTCTTAATCTACCAAGAGCTGAGAGGATCAAATCGCTTCCTAATCTACCAAGAGCCAAGAGGATCAAATCTCTTTAGGTGCTCTTTTAGAAAGAAAATATATTTGATCTATCTCAGTGTTTAGTAGTTAAGATGAATCTAGGATGGCTTGGTAGTTAACACGGATATAGGATGGTAATTAATTGTATTTAGAATGAAAAGAGAATTGATCTCAGTGCTTGGTAGATCCCTAGTTAAGATGTATCTAATATGGTAACTAATTGCATAAGGGAGATTTGTAGTTGTAATGTAAGTGTTTGGTAGATCCTAAGTTAAGATGGATCTAGGTAACTAATTGCATAAGGTGGATGTATAGGTATATGTAAACATTTTTATATGTCAACCAAATCAAACAAGTTAAATGTAATAAAAATAATAAAAGTCAATTTGTTATTTTGTAATTTTGTTTTTATTAATAAAATTAAACATAGTGTTTTGAAGATAGAATATAACCATAATATACATATCACATATATATAAGATACAAGTAGTAGTTATAAGTTAAAATTCACTTTACCATAAGTTATAATGATTATGTATCCATATTTAAATTTAATTAATAAGCACATAAAAAATGTAATACTTGCAATAAAATTACAATAAGCAATATTTTTAACCATAAATATTTTATTTGAATTTATTTTTATACTATTTTTTTATTTAAAAGATTATAATTGCATTGAGATATATCTATATCATCTATCACATTAAAATATATAAGATATAAATAGTAGTTATAAATTAAGATCCATTTTACTATATAAATTAAAATAACAATTTTGTATCTATATTTAAATTTAATTAATAAGCACATAAAAACTTAATACTTATAATGGATATTATTAACTATATATAAGATATAAATAGTAGTTATAAATTAAGATCCATTTGACTATATAAATTAAAATAATAATTTTGTACCCATTTTAAATTCAATTAATAAGCACATAAAAACTTAATACATACAATGGATATTATTAACTTGGAAATAGGCTTTGTTACAACACTGTGGACCATCAAATACCACATGCCGAAAAACCATCTCTCACTTCAAAATCAAAATATTTTATAAATAATTTTTTTACTTTAATTTGATTACATTTTGCGACCATAAAAATCGAAAAAAAAATTATAATTATAATTATTAATTAAAAATGTTGATATTATTAAATTAAGTAAAAAATAAAATTAACTAATTAAATTATTAATTCTAATTATAAATTATTAATAATTAAATTAGCCTAGATTCATTTTAACTCAGGATTAATTAAGTTCCAAAAAGATTAAATCTCTCTAAATATCTTTAAAAAAAATTTACTAAAAAAATTTTACATCTTTAAAAAAAATTTACATCTAAAAAACACTAGATAAATTGAAAATTAATATAAATTTAAACTAATAAATTAATTTATTATAATCATTTATAGTAGTAACTTTCCTTTCCAAAAGGGTGTAATAATGATTTAATATACAAGGTTGTATTTTAAATTTTATTTGTAACGGCAGTGTTGATTCTTTTTGTTTCGACAGTCATTAATGGTAGGTGTTCTCTTAAATTGATTTACATGTACAAATATACGTTTTATTACAGTAGAAGTTGTATGTTTTAATTTAATGATTTTTTTGGTGATTTGATATATAATATTAAATGTTATATATGAAAAAAATATTCTTTTATAGTGCGTTTTAACGATTATACAAATTTATCTTATTTAGATGGATTTGGTTTTTTAAAAGGATTTTGTTTTTTTATTATATTATCCATTATTATATTAAAAAATAAAAAATAAAATTTTTATACGATATAACTATAATTATATTAATAACGTATTAAATCAATTAATAATAGATTAGTTATGAAAAATAATAAATGGTAAAAATTAATAAATTTATTTAATTCAATTGGTTAACATCCATGGGGTGTGTACAAGATTCGAGAAGGGGTTTGAGGACAAGTTCACTTTGTTCATTTGATGAGTATTAAATAGTGAAGTTGCAGCCTATGTCGAGCATGTAGCTCACCTAGTTGGCATTAAATAGAGGCATGGGGACGATCAAATGTGCATTCATTTTGGTGGTGAGCGTTGAAGGTGGATACAAGCATCAACCTCCCTATTGTCCGTCTCTTCAAATGACTCCTATGTTGTGTTATTTTGGCTCATTTATACACCTAGCTTGTGTTATGAGGGAAGTGCCGTTTGCTTGAAGTTGGAGAAGTGGACATGGGTGGGTAATTAAGGTTGGAAGAAGCATTATGGTATGGTATATTGTGTCCTAGAATAGTGGGAGAATTGCATGTTTGGGTACTTGGTAATAAGATTAAGGGACATAATGTGTAGTGGACATAGGTAAATTGGAAGTAGGTCAATAAGCTCAGTTAGCGAAAGAATAATTAGTTTTCGGCTTCAGCGAATGATCATGGAGGTTAGCGCAAGTTTCAAATTGTGGGTGTAGACTCTCATATGCTAGCATCAAATCCTCTAGCTTACCTTGCAATTCTTCTATGTATTCTTGGTTGTGTTAGCTCAAAATCTAGCTTTCTAATTGTTTTTGTGGTGTATATGTACATTTTGGGTCGTGGGTCTCGTCCATGGGGAAAGAAAGTCATGGAAAGTATTGTTAAGGGAAAGGGCCCCTCATTTTGACTTTGTTGTCGAGGGTCAACATTATTTTTCCTTTGTGGATTTTCTTATCTCGGTGAAGTTATAAAACATCTTATACACCGTTTAGTTTTTGGCTTATTGTATGTCTTATTTATCAAGTTATAGTGGGCTCCATAACGAGTGGAGCCAATTTTTGGGTGTATGAGCACAGAGTTCCATCATGTAGTATAGTTTGGTTTCTATTTCATTGTGATGATGTGGGTATCTTGATCATACCGATTCCTAGTAGTGTTTGGTCTAGGGTTCTTGACTATCAATTTCGAGTCC
Source organism: Pinus tabuliformis (assembly GCA_031772625.1). Taxonomy (NCBI): domain Eukaryota; kingdom Viridiplantae; phylum Streptophyta; class Pinopsida; order Pinales; family Pinaceae; genus Pinus; species Pinus tabuliformis. Next base: position 307,096,686 of record CM062806.1, on the reverse strand, counting down.
ATATTTTTGTTATCCTTTGTTATAAGTGTTATCGCCTTCTATCTGTCATGCCTCCTAGAAAATACATGCAATGCAGAAGAGGCACCATTGGCAAATAACCCACCAAGTCAACATAAGGTTTGACCAAGTGAACAAATGGTTTAACTTTTCACCTAGGATTTAGCAACTACATGTTTTAATCTAGTACCCTATAGAAATGGTGAGAAATTAGGAAATTACAAACTTTGGTATGAGTGAAAGACAATCCTACTCTAAATATGAGATTTTGGATAAGGTCTCTTGCTGGGTTGCAGACCCTAATCATTCCAGGAGATAAAAAAACAATATGTCAATTATATTGCTCTTCATTTGCAGATAAATACTCTGCTTGGTCTTGTATTGAAACACAAATAGGTGGAAAGCAATAATGTGTTTTCTTCTCTAGAAAACATTGGAAGAATTTCGTGGAACAAACATTTTTCCATGGACATGCTTGACTCAAGATTGGCTCACGTCGAAGGTCACCTACATTACGATCCTAATAATTATTCTCCTCTTGGATTTAGTTCCATGCTTTGTGCTCCTGTCTCTTCTTTCGATTCTTAATGGTGTACATATCTTCTAGTATATCTAGTATTCTATTATGCTTTGGAGTGGGTCGCCATTATGGCTCGTTTTTTTTTTTTTTCTTAATGGTGTACATATCTTCTAGTATATCTAGTATTCTATTATGCTTTGGAGTGGGTCGCCATTATGGCTCGTTTTTTTTTTTTTTTTGGTCAGAACAACTATGTAAGTTTCAGTTATTTTGATAATACCAAAGAATTTAATTTAAAAAAAATATGTTATATTTCTATTTTGTTTTTATAAATAAAATTACAAATATTTTCCCCCTTATCACATTAAAATAAATTTGAATAATAATAATTTATATTAGTAACAATAATAGTTCAAAACATATTATTAATAAACATATGAACTATAATAAATTTAGTCTATAAACATTTAACTAGATATACAAATATATATAGATAACTATTACATTTTGAAACATCATATTTGAATTTAATTAATAAGTATAAAAAAAATCAATATTTTTCATATAGATGTTATCTAAGTTATATATTTATATATAATAAATGTTATATATATAATATAAAAAAATTAAATTAAAAACATTATAAAACATGATAAAGAAGAATGCAATATAAATATGTAACATTATTAAAATTTTAGTAAAATTAGAATTAAAAATATTTATAAAATTTATCCAAATATATATAATATTATTAAGAATCATGATATATCTATTTTAGTTTTGGATTTTAAAAATATCTAAAGAATGAAATATTTTTATCTATACATCCTTTTTTCAAGTTTTATAAAAAAAATACTTTTAAATTTTAAGGGATTTGGGTTGACACTTGATAATATTGACTTATGAATCTATATATAACTTAATTTCAAAATTGTAATTAAATTTTAACCGTCCAATTAATTAGCATATTGTAACTTAATTCCAAAGTTGTAACTAAATTTTATCCATAAATTAGTTTATATATAAATATAAAATAATAATGGAATTAGCTTTCAAATTGTGATTCAAAATTTATGAAAAATTACGTACTTTATCAAACTATATATATATATATATATATATATAAATAAAAGTGAATAAAAAAATTAGTATGCTCTTTTAATAATTTAAAGCAATATATGTTTAGGGTAGCTCAAGTGGCAATATTTGTAAAAATGAACTCTCATCAAACTAGAAGTCTTGGGTTCAAATCTTGTGCTACCTTTCCCCTAGCTACAAAAGTAGCAAAGTCCTACCAAACTTTAAAAAATAGATGTTAATTAGCTTTCATATTAGTAAAATAGATCTAATAATTAAGAATAAAATATTTGTTATATTATAAATTTAAATATATATTTTAATAAAGAAAAAAATATTATATTTTTTATTTTAATAATTTATAATAGTAAAATAATGATACAATTAAGAGTATATATTCCTTATAAGTATATAATTTTAAATAAAATATTTTTATATTAATTTGTATATAAAACAAAATCAATTAATAATATCATAATGATTTAATATTTAATACTATAATTTAAATTTTCTATTTAATATTATAATTTAAATTATCTTTATAATTTAAACGGTTGTTGTGACTCTCTACGCGTAGCATAAACCTAAATGTATGATTTCCGTGGAATTGATTTTTATGAAAACAAATATATTTTACGCCTTAATTTAATAGGTTTTATAATAATAAGTAAAATATTATTTTATGATTTCCGTGGAATTGATTTTTATGAAAACAAATATATTTTAGGCCTTAATTAAATAGGTTTTTTAATAATAAGTAAAATATTATTTTATGGCATGTTTTAAAGATTGAAGCAAATCTATGTAGTTTAAATCGATTTTTTTAATCTATTGTTAGAGAGATGGATAGTATTGTAATATTTCTCTCTCTATATACATTTCTATATTTCTAGGTTCTTTTGCAAAATATAAAAGCTTAGGTCGAGATGGATGGATTGGGTAATTATTTATTCACTTCTTTGAGTTGATGGTATTGTGGAAGAAGTCAAAACTAGAGGAAGGATTTCGGGAGCCATCAACTTAATGTTTTTAGCTTTCATTCCGAAGACATTCTCCAAAAGAACTTTTGGGAATTCATGCCTATTTCCGTGTGCAACAATGTATACAAACTCATTTCTAAGGTTATTTCGAGATATATCAAAAAGGTTCTATCCACACACATCTCTAGAGAACAGTTCAGTTTTCTTAGTAATTGGCAAATACATGATGCGATCATTGTGGCCCAAGAGTCCATTCACACTATTCATACATGTAGGAAGGAGGTAGTGATAATGAAAATTGATCTTCATAGGGAATTTGATTGTGTTGATTGGTCTTTTATTACGCTTACCCTATACAATATTGCCCTACGTGCAAACAACATGGAGTGGATCATTGCCTGTATCACCTCGGACTTCTTTTTTGTGCTCATCAACAGCCTTCCCACGAACTTCTTTAAGGTGGGTTGTGGTCTTAGACAAGGATGCTCTCTTTCCCCTCTTATATTTTGGCTTGTCATGGATGGTATCAGTCTTAAAATCAAAGACGCTTAACACTGTGGCATTTTTCATCGACTGAATGTTGCTAGTTATGTCAATATTACACACCTATTCTTCGTGGGTGATATTTTCACATTTGGTATTATCTCTATAGCACAATTGAGAGCTTTACATTACATTTTTACTAGATATGGTGTAGCTTCATGACTCCTAACAAACATCAACAAATCTACTCTATATGTTTCAACTGGTGATAGTTTAGACATACACTATATTGCAGGCACAATCGAAGTATCGCCAACTCCACTCAAAGATGGCATATCCTACTTGGGATATAAATTGAAACCTTGCAGATATAGGACAGTGGATTGGCTTTGCTTGGCTGACAAGTTTAAACAAAGCTATCTAACTGGACTCAGAGATACCTCTCACGAGGAGGTAGATACATTCTGCTACAGGCAACACTACACGAGACTTGTGTTTTCTAAACTCACCTCTTTATGATCCCTACCTCCATTGTCAAAAAGATTACATCTATAGTGATCAACTTTCTTTGGAACAGAGTAGGTACTTTGACAAGGATACATCTCCGTAAATGGTCAGATATAACTATTCCAAACGATTTTGGATGGTGGGGGCTCCTGGACAATTACTTTGCTCATTAAATCCTTTTGGAGAGTAGTTAACGGAAGAAACATCTAGCATGACATTGTACAATTAAAATACATGAGACATACAAACATAGAAGGATTATTCAAAAACAACATTTCTTACAGGAAAAATGGATCCATCATCTAGAGGAGCCACTTAAAGATTCTCCCCTGGTGGTGCATGAGGATGGAATGGGGTTTTGGGGCTAGCTGGAAAATTGTGATTGGCTCACACAACCTTAAAGGAATGAATCAAGAGTAGAACATGTAGGGACACTTAGTAGACATCATCAACAAAAATGGATATTTTTTCCTCGACCAATCTATAAGAGGCTATCATAACTATTGTCTTATATGGAAAGAAGCGTAAGAGATGGGACTCTCTGGACAACATGAAATCAAATGGTGTGACTATATCATCGCGCTCATCATGTCTGGTCTTTTTTTACAATGCCCACGGAGACCACATTACTTGGGGTGGGAAATTACTTAATCAAACACCAATCGTCGTCAAAGGCTACAAATTCTATATTACTCAAAGAAATCATCTTTGGAAAACTTCTTGGTTCTTCAAGGTATGGAAATTAAAAATCCCCATTAAAATACCCTTTTTTGCCTGGCCTGTTTGGAGAAATAAAGTACTGACTTGGGACAATTTACTCAAAAGAGGATATCATGGTCTTGGTATATGCTCCTTCTGTAGAGATTCCATTGAATCAGCATATGACATCTTTTTTTCCTATCCCTCAACTTCTTGGGTTTGGGGAAGCATTGCATACTTCATGAACATTTCTATGGATTTGAATACAAATCTTGAACATATGATTTCCCAAGGGCTTGACAACAACACTCAAGGAAAAGTGATGCCCATTTTCGTCATTTTGGAGATTTGGAATGTGAGGAACCATTATATCTTTGAAGGGAAGCCCATTGATTACAATTGCATCTGCTTCAAAGATATATCATGGGTGAGCAACAATTCAGTGGACACAAGTGCAAAATAAAATCAAAGAGCAAATGAGATTCCCCCCCCCCCCACCCCCCCCGCCTCTGATTATTTAGTTTGTGGGATGGTTTAATGGTACATCACAATTGGGATTATGTGGTTGTGGTGTGGTTCTCAAACTAGATAACAACACATAATGCAACCTTCATTGGAATGGTGGCTTAGGGACCAACACTGGAGATGAAATCATGGCACTTTGGGGGTTACTCTAGTTTGCTGAGGAGAAACACCCGAAAATCACCAACATTTATGAAGACTCCAAAGTTACCATAAATGGTATACATGGCCACTCTACATTCAACCCTCCTCTATTAGCTGGTTTGATCAACAAGGTTAAACATTTGCTGACCTCCCTCCCATCCTACTCCATCTCACATGTATATATAGATGAAAACAAGGATGCAGATTAGCTGTCAAAAGCTGGACTAATAGGTCAATTCGGAGTCATGCATTACACTCTTTCTGTGGATCCATATATCAGAGAGGTTGGCGAGATCTGCTTCCCATAACAATGGATCCAGATTTACTATTTAAACTTCTATATCAAATCCTTGTGATGCTCCTTGTATTTTGTTGTTTATTCTTTGTTATTTGATGTGGTCCTTTTAATACTCCTCGTTTGTTGTTTTGCATTTTTGAACATGTTTTTGATTTGGTACATTTTTTAACATGTTTTTGATTTGGTACATGGGAATGTACAACACATATTGATTTGGATGCCATGACACATCTTTTGTCTACACGGCCACTTTGTTGTTTATATAGACTATATTTTCATAAATGCATCTATTGGTTTTTTTTACTAATAAAAAAAGCTAAGGCTTTTTTCTTCTGAAATAAATATAAAAAATAAAATTACACAATTAATAATTATAATTTAATTTAATTTAAAATTGTAACTAAATTTAAATATTAAATATATAAAGATTTTTTGGTGTGTAAATATAAGTATTTTATTTTATTAAATTAAAAAAAAAATTCATATAAATGTTTTTAAAGAAATTTAAGTGAATAAATATTTATATATTTATTTTTAATAATCTATAATGGTTAGATAAATTTAATAATTAATAACCTGTATTTCATCTTAAAAAAATTACAAATCCTATAAATAAAATATTTCTGTTTTATATATATTAATTATATAAACATTAATTATTAATTCATAAGTGAGATAAATTCTTATAAACAAAAATACCTGAAGTACCCATTTGTATTTAACTCGATTATAACATTATTATTTTTTTGTATTTCACTTGATTATAGCTTTATTGTTTTCTTAATACAATGGAAAAAGTTATCATAACCTAGTGGTCAACGCACAGAGAACAATCATTAATAATTCGAACACAGGTTAACAAAATATCATTTTTCAAAAAAAAAAATCATGCCATCTCGAATGACAATATACTTTGTCTCATAGAGCTCTACGTGTCGGGATGAAATGCTGTAAAAATTAATATTTTATTTTTAAGCAAATTTTCAATTCCAAGCTTCACATTTAATACTCAAAGGTACCTTCAATTCCAAGCTTCACATTTAATACTCAAAGGTACCCGAAAAAACCGAACTTTTTTCCATTCCGTCCCGGTAAAGAATGCATGTTCCCCTCCGTCACTCATTTGATCATGAACTACTTTTTATGTGGCTACATGTAGAGATTATGAGATAACGTGTTATTGGTTTCCTGTAACAACACGTACACATTGTTGATAAGATGTTCAAGATTTAAATGTATTGGACGACACTAAAGGAAGTGAACAACCTGGAAGTATGGTTGGTTGCCAGATCACACTGCAAATACTGCCGGAGCACATTCTCACTGAAACGCAGTCCAGTGAGTGTTCTCTGCTTTGAGAATGATGATAATAGCTTTTAAGATTGATTTGACATTAAATATGAGAAAAAATGGTAACATTACTATCGAAAATTCTCCCCAATATATGAAAGGATAGGATTTCAGTACAATATCGACATTGTGAATACGCCTTGCAATGGATTGAAGTTGAATATGGAAGAATGAATTTCCACATATGGAATGTTAAGCGTTTTTTTTAATTCTTTCGATGTTGTGTTTTTAGTGGAAGTATTACATATTAGGTAGTAAATTAATTATAGGTTTATTGTTTTTTATATTTTTAATTATTGATTTTTTTTTGGTATAGTAAGTGATATTTGTAGTGTTGTCACAACAGTTTATATTTATAAATCATTTCGATTTAATTTAGACTAAATACATTTATAGGTATGTGTATTTTAGTATAGATTTTTTAGAAATTCAATTTAATTATTAATAATTATTTAGTGAATATTATTTATTTAATTTATATGGAATATTGTAGAATACTTAATTAAAATAAAAAACAGATTTATTTTCAAAGTAGTTATGTATTTTTGACTTTTGGTTTAAATTAATTAATTTAAAAATGTCAAGTTAACTAATCTTAGCCATGTGGTATTGATAAGCTATAGTATTAATGCAAAGTCTATTTAAAAATCAAGAATCAATATTTGATAAAATGAATGATTGGATGATTATTATAGATTGATAGCTAGAAGCATTTACTACTATTTGATGTGTTGTCATAACAGTTGATATTTGTGGATTATCTTGATTTAATTTAGACTAATTATATTGATACGTGTGTCTATTTTGGTATAGAATTTCCAGAAGTTCAATTTAATTATCAATAATTATTTGGCGAATATAAGGGATTTAATCTCCATAGAATATTCTAGAATACCTAATCAAAATTAATCAAAATCAAAGACTGAGATTTATTTTCATAGTTATGGAATTTTATCCTTTTAATTAAATTAATTAATTTAAAAATGTCATATGAACAAATTTTTGGCCATGTCCTATTGATAACTTATAGTATTTATACAAAGTCTACTTAAAAATAAGAATTAATATTTGATAAAATGAATGACTCGAGATGAATATTATTATAGATTGATAACTATAAGCATTTACTACTCATTTAATTTTTAGCCATATTTCAAATTTAAGCGGAAAACCCTAAGATTTTGAGTGATAAAAATTTATAATAATGTTAGAATCCATTTTTACCAACAAAACAAACAAAAAACAATTCATGAGATTTTTTTACCATGCACCACCTTAACCTAAACCTAATTTATATGATATAACTAAGCTAATTATAACCAGAAATATAACAAATTAAGGAAAGATTCATATTTGCAGAGCAGTGTCCAGTGATCAATGGGGAAACAGCGAGTTGTCTGGTTGTTGAGTTATTGATGGTCCCAGTCTCTGCATTTATGTCAGTCATGTCCATGACTAATGGGTGCCGGTGGGGTACGGTGGCGTATCAACCTTTGGTTTACATCGCTCAACTTTCTTCCACCGGCATGATTACGCGTCTCAGTATTATATTTTTGTTGGCTGGTGACAGATTTTCATGACCAAACAGAACTGTCCAGCTTGCATTTGATTCTCCATTCTATTTATATAACGAAGATATCTCTGTTTTACACAGGAGAATTCATCTTTGCACCTGCGTTTGTACTGTTAATTCACAGTTCGCAGCCGGTATAATAGCGATGGGAAGGAGGACCAAGGGGAACGGGATAATGCAACTTCTTCTCCTCCGGCAGCTAGTGAGGAAGTGCCAAGGGATGGTCAATGCCCGAAGAACCTTACCGGTAAAGAGAGGGCGTTACATGAACTTAGATTCGGAGCATGCAGAAGATAAGCAGAATATTGAGTGGGACGTTCCGAAGGGTCACTTTCCGGTCTATGTTGGAAGTGAGCGCAGGCGATTCATCATACCCACTTCGTATCTCAACCACCCTCTCTTCCGTTCGCTGCTCCGGAAGGCTGAGGAGGAATTTGGATTCGATCACCAGCAGGGTCTAATAATTCCCTGCCAAGAAGATGCATTTGTGCATCTCACTTCATTGATAGCGGGAAAGAATGCTGAGCCTGCCGCTGTATTTCACCTCGATCTCGACCAGGAATGGCTGAATATTGAATGAATGAATCTATTGGAAGCTCTACGGATGGCCTGACGAATATTAACAGGTAGTGATAAGCTTGACCTCTGTGATAGAAAAATGTCAGAGCATCTATCAGTGCAAAGAACCTTATCTTCTGTAATTTGTTAACAGAAGTCCGAGAGATGAAGTATTTAACACACCACAAGTTCTTTTGGAGCAAACAAATGAAGTCTAAGGTGCTCCATCTTCCAGATATGTGAAAAATCAAAAGTTCCACTTTGTTTTTTTGGGGTCAAAGTTCCACTTTGTTTATATTCATTGAATTTAATAAATGTTTAAGATTTATTTTACAGCGTCGTACGAGGGAGAGGTGTGATTCCATGGTTCAGTGTAGAATTTAGACATGTTACTTTTAAAATTAAAATTAAAAAACAGTTGTGATGAAAAAAATAAAAATAAATTGATTAATTGTAATTAATAATATTTTAAAAAAATTAATAATTTTACTATGAGTACCCATAATAAAAATATAGTGATATTTCATTATCATTTTAGACCATTAATTAGTTTTAAAAAATAAAATAAATTACATATGAAGTAATTGAAAAAAAAATTATGGTTTAAATATTTTTAAAATCTCATTATTGTGATTTTTTCTTCAATTTTGTTTGAAATTGGAAAAAAATATTTTCTCTCAATTTTATTTGTAAATTTATGGTTTAAATATTTTAAAAGTTTCGTTTTTTTTCCAATTTTATTTTGAATTGGAAAAAATATATTTTCTCTCAACTTTATTTGTAAAATTAAAGTTTGTATAATACATTATCCAAATGCCCAAATAAATTTTAAAGAGATTTAATTTATTGTATATATTTAAAAACCTAATCAACACATTAAAAAATTTAGTTCCTCTAGACCTATACTAAATTTATAAATTTAAAATTTAGTTCCTCTAGACTTATACTAAATTTACAAATTTAAAATTTATAGAGTCCACTATCTAAGTGTCCAAATAAATAAAAAAAAAATTAATTCATTTTATAGATTTTTTTTTGGTTGATAAGTTGGTGAATGTTGAAAATCACGCCTACCCTGTCACTGAGAGGCGACAACTTAGGGGCATCTAAGCCGTCAAAGTTTCCTGGGGATCGCACACGGCCTAGAATTGGTGACCTTTTCTTACGGAGCGCTTTAATAGCGTGCTCGTTCACCAACTGTTCTATATCTCTTTGATAATTCATTTTATATATTCAAAAACCCAATAAACACATTACAAAAATTTAAGTTCGGAAAGTCACCTGGGGATCGCACACAGCCTAGAATTAGTGACCTTTTCTTACGAAGCGCTTTAACAACGTGCTCTTTCACCAACTGTTTTATATCTCTTTGATAATTCATTTTATATATTCAAAAACCCAACAAACATATTACAAAAATTTAAGTTCTTCCGAACTTATACTAAAACTAAATTTATAACAAAAATTTAAGTTCTTCCGAACTTATACTAAAACTAAATTTACTTATACTAAAACTAAATTTATAACAAAAATTTAAGTTCTTCCGAACTTATACTAAAACTAAATTTATAGTTAAGATGAATATAAATTTCTAATTATACTAAAACTAAATTTATAGTTAAGATGAATATAAATTTCTAATGTAGAAATCAAAATGTTAACCAGTAAATATGATCACTTCACTTAATATCAATGTAAGAGCAAAAGTTTGGATGTTTCTTTCTCTTCCAAGAAAAGGTAGTTCATGACATTCCATTCCTTGCTTTTGAGACGACACTATTAATACATCTTTATAAAATGTGCCGGCTTTCAGGTTTATATTAATTTCCTGTCTGCTGTGACATACCGATGTCACGACAAAGTGTAGTTTTTGTGAATTGAATGCCCTAGGCGCAAGTGAAGAAATAGAGTGAAAACTAGGCCACGGCACGATTAATGAAGGGATGATGTTGGCCCAGACCCAGCAATTTTTAGTTAAGTGTCTATTGTTAAATATATTTATTATATTGGCCTGTATATTGTAATTTCAAGATATATATTTTTTATATTTGAGTAAAGAATATATTTATTATATTGGCCTGTATATTGTAATTTCAAGATATATATTTTTTATATTTGAGTAAAGTATATTGTGATTTGAAAACGTTTCTATTCTTCCTCAATTTATAAATTTTTAAAAATTATTTGTAAAGTTTATCAAAATTGCTGTAAAATTAAATATTTAATTTATTTTTAAAAAATTGAATATTAATTTTTTTATATTTTATTTTTTATTTGTAGATGTTTGATTTTATATAGTTTAAAAGAAATTTATTAGAATTAAAAATTATTTATAGAAAGAAAATTGTAAATCTCTTCAGAAATTAATTATCTAAAAAAAATTAAACATATGAATTATTCTATGATTAATATTTTTTTATTCCTTATCATATTTATTTTTAACAATAAATATGTATTAACTTATAATTATTTCTGATTTATTTCCTATTAATTATTGTATTTTTTTTAATAACAATATTTTTTCACATTTTTTTATTAACATATTTTATTAATTATAATATTTTTTTGATAATTTAAGTATTTAATTGTTACACACATTTCTTATAAAACTATGTTATTATGTACCAATAGATTATTAGCAATTTGTTTCTCCTTCCATAAATTTTAAGGTTTTATTTGTTACGAACTAGGGTTTACCCGTGTGGTCTGGCCGCCGTCGGTCTCTCGTTCCAAAATCGAAGTTTAAGCCCTGTCCAGCATGTTGAGGAACTCGTGGCGCTCCTGCTACAAGGGTGGATTTTTTTATTTGGTTGAGGATTTCAAAGCAGCCAGCGGATTGTTCGATTCATAGCACGAGCAATGCCGTTGGCGTTCGTAAAGGAAAAATAAAAAGTTCGTGGCGCGAGACTTCGGCGATGCTCGGCAACATCATCTCAGTCAACTTCGCAATGATGTTTTAATGGATACTTCTTAATGTGGTTTAGTTCTAACTTTGTATATGAGATCTTTTTATTTGTGAATAAGGGATAAGGGATATTGTGTACATTTAGGATTGGTGTTAGAAACTACAGAGAGCATGTGAATAAGGGATATTGTGTTCATTTAGGATTGGTGATAGAAACTATAGAGAGCATGTATTATTTATATATAACACACAAATTATATATATATTTTATCCATCATATAAACCAATTATATATATAAGAATTAAATTATTGGTTTTCACAAATTTAGATTTTAAGAAAGAAGATCTATAGTTTAAACATGACATAACTACAATTCACATACAGGGAATTACAATTTCGAGATTGACATTTTAGGACTCATGATAACAACATGAAAATCACATCACACACATAATATAGAAACCATAGTTACCAAATTCGAAATCCTATAAAATCTAATATGGAAAAAAATTAGATAGTATACAATTTAAACATATTAATTTTTTTAATAGGAATTATACATTTGAAACTTAAATATATCATTTTTATTATTTTTTTCCAATATAGAAATCACCTTTTTTTTATTTTTGTTTTTATATAGGAATTACTAATTTGCAACCAAGTTACTATTTTATAGTTTTTATTATAACAAGACTTATCTTTTTTTATATCTTTTTACATTACAATTTACCATTTTATAATTTTTTCTAATATAGAATTATTGTTTTTAATTTTTTTTTCGTAGAAGAATTAGAGTCTTCTTATTTTTTCTTTATAAAAGTTTCCAATTTGCAAAAACAAATTTTTCCAATATAAAATATTTTCTTTTTTAATTATTTTTTCATATAAACAGAAACTTTATAAAAACTATTTTTTCCAAATAACTTTGCCTTTCCTTCAATTATTTCTACCAAAGTTGCCTAAATCCAAACATGTATCATTCTAAACACTTTCCATTATTTCCACCAAAACTACTTAATTCTAAACTTATATTTTTCCCACCAAAAAACCGCCGTTTGTGACATAATTCATTGCTTCCAAAATTAAGTTCATTCTTCATCCACCGTATATCATGTGTTGAGTCACTAAACACAATGGAAAATGAATATGGAAGTGGGTTGTCATGTGTTGAGTCACTAAACACAGTGGACAATGAATATGGAAGGCGACAACGCACTTGATAAGAAATTCACAATTTTGAGGGTTCAAGAACCATAATTAAGAACAAGACTTCATAACCCTGGGCCCTAAAAGTGGGCAGTGCGTTATATAATACTCTTGAACGCATTCTCACCACTTGCCTAATGACTCACATGCAAGATGCTTTTTTGTGTTCGATATATAATATATTAAAGTGTGATCAATGCCCGTTTTATCGCGTTCTTTAGTGGATTTTTCATCATATTGTTGGTAATGATACAAATAATATGCCATTGAAACCTTTCGCCTTATATACTCAGGTATAGCTTATATAATATGTCTAGCTTATATAATATGTCCACAGAATGAAATGTACACTGAGCTGCGAGAAAGTGAATTAATAGACCAAGCTCGCTGGTGGAGACTGCACTGAATTTGAATTAGCCGAATTATTCACAGTATCGAATTTGTGAATTTCGTCAAACTTGGTAACTATAATAGAAACATTACTTGTAATATCTTCCTTTAATGCTTAGATGCTTAGACAAACATTATAACAACAACACTGGTCTCTGGTCTCTGTTATTTTTGTCTTATATGGTAATCACTAGTATTCATATTTACTTTGAAATCTCACTATTTTCCTTGTGTTCACAACACATTTTTGCCATTCCCACTTTATCTATTTAAAACATATAATGGCTTCAAACCCTAGTTCACATACTTTGAATTGATGATTCTCAACCTCTAAGAGCACAACTAGTCTATCTCAATGCTAAACTAGTCTATAGAAGTGCCACCATTTGTTGAATCCATGACCCTTCGCAACCTTCATCAATTATCTAAAATAACATTTTAGATACATATTGTCTTAGCAGAAAATTGTACAACTTAACCTTGTATACATTAAAAACTACCTATAATTAGTACTCAGAGAACATGACACATCACATTAATTTATTAATATATGCTATATTCTTTATAATTGGACATCATTTGATTTTTACACCATACAACTTTAATACACCAAACAATAAAACTAGATAAACAAGAATACAATATTTTATTACTTATATCTAAAATAAAAAACACATATTAAGTAGTTGTTCTGCAGGTTATCCTCCTCTTCTCCCTTTCCTTTTTGCTTCTCCTTGTGTTAAATAGGCCCAACCTTCATGATCTCTGCATTTGTTTTTAAAGAAAACCCATTGGTAATCCGATTGGATATTTCGATTTTTCAACCCAAATATTGAAAACTTCAATTTTCTTTTGTAGATGATTTCCCTGAAATCCAAATATTTAAAACTGGGAAACAAAAATGGATCTATATAAATTTTTAGATCAAGTATTTCAAGTTAAGCATATGTATAAGACTATTTCAGAGGAATTACATCCACCACGGAAAATGAAGTTGTGGCCGGAACCTCATGGCACATCCCTTTCCTCCGGAGAGATTTTCCGATGCAGACTTTCAAGCTTCCGTACTTCGATTTGCGCAGAAAACATGTGACTCTGACTGACTCCCCTAATAAACAATTACTAGCTATGGCACATGGAACTGACTGTTGCATTTAACAACAATTCTTCAAACCCTGTTGCAACAAGATCCTGCATGTCGACCATCCATATGCAAATTTGATCAGAAATACGTGATCCTCGTCCAATCTGCATCGTCGAATTTGCAGATTTATTTGTTTTGAAGGCGACTGAAAAGTTTCAGAAAGAAATACACCTGCCTTTTTCCTGCACAATGTTCTAGCATCGTTTGATGCGTTGAGGGAGTTGAAAGCAGAGAGGTTCACTGTCTCGACGAATCTCTGATTTCTGCTGCGATTCCAAATACACCTAGATCTACATAGAGAAACAAGTCTATACACGCAGTAACAAAAATTTAGTCACTAAATGAATTTATTTATAAAGGAATTTTATGGCTAAAATTGCATTAACTCAGCTTTTCTCATAAAAAGTGTTAGGGTTAAACTAGTGGTGATACTCTGTTAAAAAGCATAAAAAGTGTGTATTATATATATATTTTGAGCAATTACATATATAAGAATTAGATTACTAATTTTTACAAATCTTGATTTTAACAGAAATATGACACAACTGCAATTCACACATATGGAACAATAATTTCTAAATTGACACTTTCAGACTCAAAATAACAACCTGCAAATCACATAACATGGAAGATTTCTTCCGATAATTTTTTTTATAAATTCCAAATAAATTAAATATTTATAATTTTTATATATATAATAACATTTTATATTATAATGTTAATTTTGATCATTCAACATTTATGTTTTGAAAAACATTGTAAATGGTTGTTTCTAATATTCTTTTGTTTGAGTGATGTGATATATCACCATCAATGTTCAATTTCAAAATTAAATATAGTTAATAATTTTTACTGATTGTAAATGAAAATAGTGAAAATTTTTAATAATACTTTTATTAGTCTAAAGTAAATATTATGGAGATTAATTTTTTTTTTTTTTTAAACTTTATTAGATGAGTGATTGGAGACTTCCACAATGATTCATATTGTTATAGATTTTGGGAAAAGCACTGTGTAATATATGTGATCTGTCCAACCCTCTCCAATCAATTAATATGATTCAATCAATCTAAAGTCATTGCTTCTACCCTTTTTTACCACTCTATTATTATTCGAGAAGCCCTTGAAATCAAGAAAAACCCTCATAATTTTAATAGGGAATAGGGAAGATGGTTACAAACTTAGCCAGTCCAGGAAACCTATCAACCACCATCTCACCGTTGACTCTTGACTGGACCATGTTCTATGTCCCCCCCTTTAGGTATCCCTCCTTTCTCCCCTCCTATGATTCATCTTAAAGAATTATGGTTCCTTCATCATCAATGTTCTTCCTCCTAGCTCAGTTGGATTTTCTATTTAAATTCTCTTGTTTAATTATTTCCTCTTTAAAAAAAGAATTCAGCTTTAATTTCCACCCTCTACCTTAAAAGTCATTATTGTCTGATTATCTCCCTTCAGCTTAATAATTCGTTCTTCCTCCCATCTCAAGTGGTTTTTCTATTTAAATTATCTTCTTTATTTAAATTATCTTCTTTAGTTATTTCTTCTTTTAAAAAAAATCAGCTCTAATTTTCACCCCCTTCCTTAAAATTTGTTATTGTTTCATTATCTCCCGTGATCTTAAGAATCCTTTAATTTTTCATAAGATTATTCAATCTTTTATGGTATTAATTTATCTAGATTCCATTTCTGAAATTCATTCATATAATTTCATCTCTTCAACTTAATTTTAATCATTTATAAATTTATCATTCTCCTATTTCTTATTTAACAAAAATTTGTCCAAATCTTGCTCCGTAATTTTTCAATAATTGACTAATTCATTTGAATAAAGAAAGCTGTCAAATAATTTTAAATATATAATCATATGTCCCATTTAGAAAATTGTTTATATATATTTTTAATTCCAAAAATATTTTTATAAATACTTAGCTGTCCCATTTTAGAATTAGGTTCATATTTTTTAATATTTTATTTTTTATTAATCCCCTTATTTCTTAATTCAACAAACATTTTTTCAACTATCTCCTCTCTTCTGCATTTAATCACTTTCAAATTAAATAACTAATCTTCTAATCCGCTTGGTGAAACCTTGGTCCATAATGAACCCATCTCATTCATTATCTAACTAAATTTTGGTCAAATATGATAAAATTCAATACTATTTCTAATATGATTTCGACGCTTAATCAACTAATACATAATCCAAAAGGTTCCTATAAAAGGCAATCCAACACTAGTTTAGTCTCATGGCTCTCTTTGGTCCCTCATGATGGATAGAGTTCCCATCCTAAATGTTGGACGGATCATAAATATTACACAGTGCCCTTCTAAAAATTTATAACAATTTTATTAATGTTTTTCAAAACCAGGGAAGAAAGAGCTGGAGCAGCAAATTATGGCCCTAATGGAAAAATGGAGAGGAAATTTTCTTAGGGTCAGGAACAACATCAAATAACCAAGCATAGGTTTTATCACTTTGACAAGGACTAAACATATCAATGTCGAGAGGAATTTGACAGTTATATGTAGTGCAAGACTCAATGATCACAATCCAAAAGTGCCACAATCTCTCAAAAAATACAAAAGAAAATCTCTCATCAATCTTCCATTTAATTTGGATGTTATCAAAGAGAATTGACGTCCTTGAATTTTACCATGTTCAAAGGGAGAATAATCAAGAAATAAATGAGCAAGTCGACAAGGGTGTAAACCTTGGACAAGGGATCATCATAAATGACGACGGTGAAACCTCCATTTCTTATATCCCATGATTATGCAAGGTGCATGGATCACACTTCCCTTATTAAACTAGCAAACAAAAAGAGAATTATGAGTTGGTAGTCCATTAATAATTTCCCCAAAGCCAAAGGCATTGTAGGATCTTGAAGAGAGAAATAATTATTCACAAGACAACAAGGTATATGCTCTAGTTGGAAGCAATGGCATGAAAACATCATGTTGAAGGACATGTAGATTCCGTTTTAGGTAGTATTAAATCCACGCCTCAGCTCAATCATGGTAGGTACTCCTTATGGAATCGAGAAGTTAATTTTGCAAGAAAGTGTGAGTAGAATGGCATTAGCATGGATGACATTTCCAGAAAATCTAGCTTAGGAAAGGAATCTCAGCATTCAATGCACAAACCTCAAAACTAAAGGCGACTTGAATCACAACATGTATTATAAAGGGAACCTACAAGAAATTACATAGTTGTTGGTTTGGGTTAAAGGAAAAGTAGTTGCTGCTATAGCATCTTTAGTTAGCAATGTTGATTGGAATATAATACAGAATGACTTGGAGGCGGTTAAAATTGAATTTTCGGCTCTTTTTGCTCAGTCCAGTGACCAAATTATATCTAATGCTCATCCTCATTTTATTTTAGCCCCTTGTCAACAAGAGGATATGTGTCAAGATGTCAAGCATCTTTAGCTCTCAGTGGAAAATCTAGCCACCAAGCTGGAAATTCTGATTGCTAAGGTGGATAGCATTGAGGTTTCAGTGGAAGATGTTACCTTGGGTGTTCTCAAAGGTGCCTTTGTAATTGTGGAAGCTCTTCACAATGAATGGGTTGATCGATAGGTTGATGAAGCCCTTGAAAGGACACTTTCTTTCCTTGTGCAAATGGAAATTGACAAGGAGGAACCAATGTAATGCATTGGTGTTGAAAAGGTAAGAAGCGAGTGCATATTTTTGTTTGATATACAACTTTTTTGTATGATATGTAAATGTGTAGTAATTTGTGGAGTCTTTTGGAGGTTCTACAAATACGATTGTTGTTAAAAGTGTAAATAAAACTAGGCAAGGTAGATGCAAATTATTTTGAGAATAAAATTGGAATACTGATAATAAGAAATTACCTTTGATTATAAAGGAATTGGCATGTATCTAGGAAAATATAAATCTACTATCTTTATTAAAAAACAAAAATAATATGACCAAATTTTGAATAAAATAAATCTATTTTTTTATCTTTCTAAAAATGAAATTCTGATATTTTAATTGGTCAACAAATATGAAAAAAATGATTAGTTAAAGTTAGACTTGACAAAGTTCATAAAATAAATTTATATATATCTATATATAATTTACCAATTAGCCTTTACATCCTATCCAAAAATAAATGCGACAACATTAGTGGTGGCTCCATTGTACTAAAACATATAAGGAAAAATATGGCATTGCATTCTCGTGCTTTTATTGGAATGTATTGAAGCAAAGGACAGTGCACACGGAGTAACTAAAAATGGAATCCAAGGGGGCATATCATGATTTTGGAAAAGGGGTTATATTGAGGTATGGATTAGGTAGCATGCCTACAAATATTGCATTCGTTAATGGAGTGCACACGTACGCGTGAATTCCCTTATGAATATTTCTAACATAATCGTTTTCCATGTCTCTTATGAATATTTGTAACGTAATCTTTTGCCATGTCTCTTGAATGAGCGTCTAAACAATCTCCTATTGCTCTTTTAGGGATTTTAATGAAAGATAACGTAATCTTTCGCCATGTCTCTTGAATGAGCGTCTTAACAATCTCCAATTGCTCTTTTAGGGATTTTAATGAAAGATGCACAGGTGGGATCTGATAGGAGATCAGAGGAATCAACCACTAATAAAGCTTTAAAAGAGGGGCCATCATCACAAAACAGGGGAAGGGGAACGGCATTAGTAGCCGTAGCTACGAAGGTATTAGTGAGAAATGGAGGAGTTATATGAAAAAAGAAAGGCAATGGGGGTGAAAGAAAAGGTAATATAACACAGAAGGAGGGCTTTCCGTTCAATGGGGAACTACATTGGGGAATGATGGCATTGGACGAGTTGACACCATGTAATTTATGTTTGCGGTAGATGTAGGGAAAGAGAAGAAAGTAGAAGTGAAGAATTAAACAAGGGAGGCTGCATCGCAGCTAGTAGTCCGTGCCTGGACCGCGGAGGGGAGCGGAGCACTTATCAACCATAGCGCATTTACAGTCCTTTCTCAACCTTGGTTAATAGTATAGCAACGAGCCTGCTTGGTGCGTTTGTTATGAGGCGTCCTGCTACATTTGAACCAGAGAAATTTTGTCCATGTGCAGAGATAGAGATAAGCTCCGAGCATTCAACAAACGACTACGACTACGACTCTCTCTGCGCGGTATCCTAGCCAACCAGTAAGAACGCTACAGGCAGAGACAAACCAACCTTACAGAAAGCCTGTTAGGTCTCCAAATGCCCATATTAGTGCATACTAAGAAGTATTATGGAACACAGATGAATGTTGTATCTGAATGCCGGTGCACCATTCACATTGCTCTATGTGACATGAAATAGTTTGAACCTTGTATCCTATATTTTTTCAGAAATATTTGACATTGGCCCACATATGAATCACATCAGATTTTTTGTGAGGGCAAGTTAATAGCATATACTGAATAAGTTTTTGTGTGTCCTAAGATTCGCCGGTGATCATAAGTTATCTCTGTTACTGACACTAACCGACTATAAATGAATTACAATCAAGAACTCGTGACTCACTACAGTAATTTACAATCAATTTCTTTATAATAAAAAATCACAATATTAAATGCTTCGAATTACGAGATATATATAGTCTCATATTACTTTTCAGTTGTAATTTTTCAAAGAGCGGGGTAGGGTGTCCAGATTAAATGACGCGCCCTCGATTTTTGATGTTTCTTAATATTATGCGATGAATGAGGAGAGAGTTTTGTGAGTGGAGGAAGCAAAAGATATAGGAATCATCCGACTTTATTTCCATGTGGCATTGAACGAAAAAACAAGGAAAATCAGGCGTGGGGTTCGAAAATTCGTTAAATGCCATGGCTTTCTTCTAGCACGGTTTCATGTTTATTTTCTCCTAGAATATAAGAAGTTAGCTCGAGGGAACAACAAATTCTGTTAAATTCTCGGAAATTACCTTTCTGTTGTGAGTTTCATGTTTTTTTTCTAGTAGAATATAAGAAGCTAGCACTATTATCGTTGTAACGCCATGTGAGAAATACTGAGTCGAGTTATATATAGTCTCATATTACTTTTCAGTTGTAATTTTTCAAAGAGCGGGGCAGGGTGTCCAGATTAAATGACGCGCTCGATTTTGATGTTTTTTAATATTATACGATGAATGAGGAGAGAGTTGGTGAGTGGAGAAGTGACAGATATAGGAATCATCAGACTTTATTTCCACGTGGCATTGAACGAAAAAAAAGGAAAATCAGGCGTGGGGTTCGAAAATTCGTTGAATGCCATGGCTTTCTTCCAGCACAGTTTCATGTTTATTTTCTCCTAGAATATAAGAAGCTAGCTCCAGGGAACAACAAATTCTGTTAAAATCTCGGAAATTACCTTTCTGTTGTGAGTTTCATGTTTTTTTTCTAGTAGAATATAAGAAGCTAGCACTATTATCGTTAGATACTGTAACGCCATGTGAGAAATACTGTCGTAGTTAATTACCTATTAGCATGTCTTACTGATAAATCTGACGTGTAGTTTATGGAACACCTGGATATATATAATCTCAATTTGATTTTATTTGTATGTGGAGACGGGCAAAGCGACACACCTAAATAAAATAAAAAATTGATCTTATCTAATGACTAGGGTTGCAATGAGATTCTCACAATTAAATAAGATAAAAATTCGATCTGATGGTATTAAAAGTATACGTAGAAACCGACTAGGGTTGCAATGAAATTAACGGATAAAAATTTGATCTTGATCTTATTAAAAATATACGAGACACATCGTAGTCAAGCCAATTAACACACGTGTATGTAATATGTCTCGTGCAACTCTACCATATAAACCATGCCTTTAGATATGTGTTTATATGACTTCAACAAATGTCATATATGGCTTAGACACGCAGTCAATATGCATTCAAATGCCCATGCAGGAGGAAAACAATGCTTTGGCACCTGTAGTTAACATTTTCTTTGGCACCAGCAATTTGACCATCACCGAGCAGGGAGGCGAGAGCCCAATCGAATCAAAGCATTCACACCTACGACTCGTAGTGCAATAGCCTAGAGAGGTTGCAGACAGGTCGGTCCTATCTCATCCGCGACCATGTCCGCTGCTTGTTCTGTTTTGAATTCAAGGCTTCTGTGTAAAAAGCCTTTAGGTCTCATTGGTATTCGCTTGGACGTTTTTCTTCCCATCATCCCAATCACTTGTTGAGCAATTTGGTGTATTCCCTGTTGTACTTGGTGTGCTCGGTGATATAGTTCTAGGCTTCTGTTGAATGGTGACTGTTGAAAGGCTCATGGCTCATGGCGTAAGGTGAAAGGCGAATGGCTTATGTTTAATGGCTCAACAACCTCCCTTCCCTGAATGGCTTTCAATCAAAGCGGACCCTGGAGGTGAGGCCTCCGGAAGGAGGATACATAGCAATAATATGGTGTATTTGGTATTTTTTGGGGTGCTTTGTGCGTTTTGGGAACATGATTTGGAATGAATGTTGGGTATCCCTGTTTTTGGCTGGTTGTTCATTGGTCCTCTTTGGCTGAGCTTCGCATTTCCTCAAGTCGTCGAGCTCTCTAGGGTTTTACACGGGTTTCTGCGCGCAGTTTCAGCAAGAGGAGATTAAGCCCGCGTCAAATATCACTGGCAATCACTCAAATGGCGGAGGTTCGAAACCTTTTGGTTCTTTTAGTCCCCATCATTTTTGCTTTCATTTTATGCGAACAACGTAGCTCGAGATTTAGCTTTTTTTTCTCATCCTGGCGCTGTTTTGATTAATTCCATGTTCGACCCTTCCATGTCTAATGCGTACTTCATTGTTATTTTTATTGTAAATTTTGATCTAAAAGAAAATATCTATAGGGTATAGATATAGAGTGCACTGTCGTCCAGTGTTTTGCTTAAGCCCAACTGTCCATGGGAATGCTTAGCAGTCTCAGCCGCGAAAACCCTAGGTTAACAGTAAACTGCCGTAAGTTAGACCTAATAGCAAGATATGAAACTGGACAAAAATAGAAAATTAATTAGCAAAACGTCTTACCAAATAATGCGTACAGGAGGTTAAAAAAATTACAACCATGGCTCTCGCCCTGCACCTGGTGCCTAGTTCATCCGGTGAGTTCTCTACCTATTCAAGTGAATGAATTTGAATTTTAAAGCCTTTGAATTTTATTGCAGTGCTTTAAGCAAAGAAATATTAATATTTTTAATGTACAGAAGAATAAATATTGTTAATGCACAGAAGAGAAGAAAGTTGGCACGTGTAACAAGATATGAAACTGGACAAAAATAGAAAATTAATTAGCAAAATGTCTTACCAAATAATGCATACAGGAGGTTAAAAAAATAACAACCATGGGATTACGGAATCGATGGCTGCTCTCGCCCTGCGCTTGGTGCCGGTGAGTTCTCTACCTATTCAAGTCAATGAATTTGAATTTTAAAACCTTTGAATTTTATTGCAGCGCTTTAAGCAAAGAAATATTAATATTTTTAATGCACAGAAGAATTAATACTGTTAATGCACAGAAGAGAAGAAAGTTGGCACCTGTTACATGCCCACAAAAGCCTCTAGGAAACCAAGAGCCTGAGATGGTCCTTGCAAGTCGGTTTGGAAGAACCGCTTAAATAATCTAAGCGGGGAATTTTGCTTTGCCCAGTATCTTCCCAGTGAAAGTTCCAAGAAAGTGGCAGCTCTCGCCCTGATAATGAAGGATTGTTATGGAAGATTGTTACGGAATCGATGGCTGCTCTCGCCCTGCGCCTGGTGCCTGGTTTATCCGGTGACTTCTCTACCTATTCAAGTGAATGAATTTGAATTTTATTGCAGCACTTTCAGCAAAGAAATATTAATATTGTTAATGGACAATAGAGAGAAAGTTGGCACCTGTTACATGCCCACAAAAGGCATAGATGTGGTGGCAGGTGCACATGTAACGGTGGTACATGCAGTGGCAGGCTACTACATATGCTATTGTATTGTAGCAGTGGTACATGTGCTTTAGCATAAAATGTTTAAGATTTAATGCTAATATTAATTCATATCGTTTCAAATGGTGGTTTACTATCTATTTTACCATAAGCTTTGGGCTCATATGCCTCGGTATGAGGCCAAATAAGACGATGCAAATTGACACTGAAATTTCATTGGCCGTAAAAACTCGACTCAAAAAAACATTAAGCTATAAGTCATATAAGTCATAAAAGATCACACAAACTAATGCTAAAGTCACCCATTTCGATTATTATAGTCCCTGGCCATTGCCAGATGGCAGGGACTAAAAAGATATATCTTAAAGGATTTGTAGTGCTTTCACTAGCGATTTCCGATCAAATATTGCTTCCGTCATGGGGGTTTGTCACCACTAGTAAGCTTATACTACCGATGGTTTCTTCTATAGGAGTTTCGCCAAAGTCTTTGATGTAGTAGTTACAGTTCTACGATGTCTCCTTATGCTATAGAATAGGTTTCCAATGAAATTCAATGATAGATTCAAGGCCATTAAATGGTTGTCAAGACATGCCAATATTGTCAAGTGCAACAAGTCTCTTTTGCATCTTCCAAAGGGCTGTCTTTGAAATGATTCAAATGTTTACAAATCAGATTCTCATTACGAAATTCTGATCACAATTGGAATTTCTTCCAAATTTTGGCTTCATACTTTTTCTTCTTCTTAGCGATAACATTTTCGGAGTCATATTTTTTCTTCTTAGTAATGTCATTGTCGCTTTATGTTGTTATTTGATTACTCCATTTATTTAAAAAATCCATAAACTATTAAGAACCTTCAAGACCGATCAATTATATAAAAATTCACTAAAATCACAAAACCTTTGGTATATCATCTAAAAGCTAGCTTACTTTTGAACTGGGATATATATATATATATATATATATATATATATATATATATATATATATATATATATATATATAGAATTTCATCAATGTCTTATATATATATATATCAAAAGAAGACTTTGTTAGGTGCTAGATTCATTAATACGTGATTATAAAATTTCATCTTTTGTCATTATCTTGTGTTATAAATATAGATGGCCGGGTAATAAGAGACATAATTTTAGTTTTGAGAACCTTTAAAGTGCATGCTCTTTCTTTGAACGAGTTATTTAAATTTGATGACACTTTTTTTTTACCAACTAACATTTTACTACATAAAGTCATTCCTTTTTTTGTAATGATTTACTTTTGTGATGTCCTTTTTTGTAATGATTTACTTTTGTGATGTCCTTTTGACATAATATTTAATCAATGAACACACTTATTTTTTAAATGTTTTTCTTAGTCTAAGTGTAGATATTTTGTTTTTTTTTAAATGATATTAATTATCTTTCCATGAGCTAGTAAGGTAGAGTAGTATCACGTTTGATCTCATACAGAAAACTCATTTTTTTGTAATGATTTACTTTTGTGATGTCATTTTGACATAATATTTAGCCAATGAATACACTTAATTTTCGAATGTTTTTCTTCGTGTAAGTGTAGATATTTAGTTTTTTTTTAATGATATTAATTATCTTTCCATGAGCTAGTTTCATCATGTTCTCATTTTGTTGAAGGTAGAGTAGTGTCATTTTTTATATCTCAGGTAGAAAATTCCATTCAATTTCTTCATGCATAAAAGATATGTATGTTATTAGACTGTCTTACCTCTAAGAAATAAAGTGGATTTGTTTAAGAAGCAAGTTGATGCTATCGGTTTAAAGCGAACTCAACCTTCTTAAGGTTTAAAAGGAGAATAATTCTCGAACCTTTGTATTTCAAATAATTCTCAAACCTTTGTATTTCAAAATTAAATTACGGTACAACTTTTTAAAAGAAATTTATTTTTGCAACGTTGTATGGGTTACTATTCAAATCTTGCTATATTATATTTAGCTACCTTTTCTTAGAATATGTTGAATTAAATTATAGCAGTTGGGTTAAAGTAGACTACAATCTACTTCATAATCTTTGGTTCATTGGTGCAAGTTGCAACATTAACTCGAAACATCTTCAAGCCTTCATTTTTTGGAAGACATTGTAGTTGTGTTCATGGATCATCTCACTTGGCTAATGATTTTACATCTTAGATAAGCACTAGGGATTAATGAATCTCAACAAAGAATATGAACATTATTGAGGGATTGCTTGAGCACACAATTAGAAATGAGCACTCTAATGGAAAATTGTGAATCTAGATAATTATAGTATTAGATTCATATTTTTATCGACATTGGAAATTCATGTGATATTCCCTTGGAACATTAT
This sequence comes from Pinus tabuliformis, assembly GCA_031772625.1. NCBI lineage: Eukaryota > Viridiplantae > Streptophyta > Pinopsida > Pinales > Pinaceae > Pinus > Pinus tabuliformis. The sequence continues at coordinate 307,071,096 of CM062806.1, read as the reverse complement.
ATAGCTAGAATTCCTATTGATTTTATTTTATTTGTATCTTATAATTTCAAACCAATTTTTGTAGTCATGTGTTGCTCCAAAGAGTTCTATTATTACATCCTATTATTCACCATTTCTATTGGTTTATTAGAGATATCAACATGTGTTTCTCTTTCATGATCTGCAACACCATTTTTTGTGGTGTCCCTTCATTCTACTTCATTTTACATTACCAGACTCTCCACCTTGAATTTTCTTATCTAATCATACCATTTTCCTTCATTGTAGTTTCATTATTTTCTCATTTTATTTTAGTATTTTACTTAATTACCAAATCAGATTGATGTTTGGAGTAGTGCTATTGATATTTATATCTTTGAAGATATGAATACTTTAATTTCTCATAAAATATGACTTTTACAAATTTTTCAAATTTTATTTCTATTTTCATATGTAATTAGGAATATATTATTTTGTTTCATGAACTTTTTGTACTTAATTTTAGTTATTCGGGATATATAAAGTATATACATTTCATGAAAACATATACTAAAGTGAAGTGTTTCGTATCAGTGCAGATAAAACATAAAGAGTAATGGGAGGAAATAAACATCTCTAATGAATTCAAGATAATCAATAATCTCCTAACATGGAAATTGTAGTCACCCTATCCAAAGCTTATCTTCAGCTATTAAAAAGGTGCAATTAGGCAGAAATGTTTCTAGGTGTCTTCAGGGTCATAGAAGTAGTCAAAGATTGATCAGACCTCCTCCAATGGGTAATTCTCAAAAATAACTTTCAAATGATATATAGAACCCCTCAACTGGACCCATGAATCAAAGGTTATAAAAGATTGAAGTTACCGTTGAAAAATGGAAGCCAAGGAGAAAATGCCTTAAGGAAAAATCCCACGATTGGACATCAGAGGTCCTAAGGTGCATCGCATGGTACAATAGAATAAAATCGTCGATATGTGATCAGTGATAGCTGGTATCAGAGATTGGAGGTCCAAGGAATATCATACAATGCAGTAATCAAAGGTTAGAGCCATGTTGAAAATTGATGATTTCAAATATCAGAAGACCAGTAGTGTGATGCATCGACGGGTCACACATCGGAGGTCCCAACAGTCTTCAATCTAACATTATAAAGGAAATGTTGGGAAAAGGAGCCCAATAGTGTAAATTGTTAGGGAGCACCTCCGAAAATGTGAAAAGGAAATCAACAGAAAACCAAGGGGCAGGCAGGCCTTTTCTCTCTTCTCAAGGGATGACACATGGCAAAGCATTATTGGATCCAATAAAGACACGGTGGCGTTGAAGTCACCATTACATGGAAGTATGGAGGACATGTGGCATGTTGATCTGACACTTTCAAGGTCCTATGAGGGCATATCGAGGTGACACGTTTCCCACCCACAAGAAGCAATGAGTGGCACTGGTGACATAATCAATCTGCAATCAACGATATGGGCTAGCAGCACATTGTGAATTATAGGGAATTCGTCAATGTCGAACCTCTGATATAGGGGCTGGCCCACAATCATGTTGAGGATAAAATGACCGAGGGTTGAGAGCTAAGGAGCAGCCCCATAGTTGGCGATCGTAGGAAGGTAGGTCGCGTTAGTGGCACAGCTTAGGAATCATCAATGTGCCGATCGTGATATCCTAGGTGGGCCCAATCGGAATTCGACGGTCACAAACTATAGAGGGAACAAACCCTCCCTTATTCATTTTCCAAGTGGGCCAGACCACATCACACATCAGAGATAACAATATTGGGGAGGAGGAACCATAGGCAAGCATTAGAAATCGTTGATATGCGAGATTATGTTTAAACAAGGGACAAGTCTCTTAGACACGAGTCCAGAGGTCCTAGCACCTGAGGACTAAGCGCCCGGTCATAGCCCCCGATCACATGAAGAAAAAGGGGCTAATGTGGATTGAAATGCCCTGTCCCGTAAGGACTTTTAATGGGAAATCCTAATGTGATAACTATGTGATTAAGTAATGCAGATCTTTAAAGGTGTGGTGGGTCGGCAACTGAGGCATTTAAGAAGGAGATGGAGCATTCAAAAATCAGCATGGGTTGACCCTGTAAGGCCCCCTGTGACACGAAATCGATGTCAACATAGAAAAAGTAAATGAAGGCATGATATCTCGAGAGGACTTGATGATTCCGCATGGTGCTCTATGTATAGGGAAGGCGAAGTATCACATAGCTGACCCATGATTCTATATTATGGGATTAAACTGATAGTTGACCAATCCTAGCTCTCTAGAATGTTAGGTCCCTATAATACTAGTGATTACCCCATTACTATTGTAGTTGTATCCCTTATTAATATTGTTCTACCCCTATTGTCCCCATATTATTATTACTGTGCCCCATAGAATCCCTCTATTGTTATTTTTGTGCCTTTATATTATTGTTAGGTCAGCTGGGTTATATTGTGACTCCTTAGACTCCTATATATAGAAAGTAGGTTTTGTCATTTGAATCATCAAAGAATTATTCATTAGTGTAATGTAAAGGAGGATTCCCCCTCGAAGAGGCTGAATTCTAAGGTGTTGATCTATCTTTTGTATCTTTTTGTGAGCTGGTTTCATAACATTTGGTATCAGAGCTTTGGATTCTAGGGTTTCGCTGCTCCAAAGAGGTCATCGTGGAATTTTTGCTATAGTTTTTTTTTTGCAACGTTTTAGAAATGAAAAAAAACCCATTTGAGAGGAAATCGCACTGAACCTCGGGTCCAAATTTTAGAGTTCTTTGCACTATATTTGAGGATATATGATATGAGGAAGTTCTTCTTTTTGCAGACTCCTAAATTACATTCCAAACAGGTGACCTGGGGTAAATCATCATAACTTTCTCCCTGAGCATCGGATTGAAATTTAGTAAGAAGGTACAAAAATAGGATGGAGTTTAGTTTCTTGTATATATTCTTTAGAGCCAAAGGTTGAAATAGGGACATGTGGCATGTCGTACAAGTTCGCTCTACTGAACTAGTTTATAATCAAGTCACTGTGGGAGATTTGGCATAACTCTTCCTTGGAGAATCCAATTTGGATCAGACTGGTGGCATTGGAAAGAGGACATAGAGGGCTACTGCAGGTTGCAAATTCAGAACTAGATGGTTCGAAATTATAGAGATACGTCAAAGGCAATATCAAGCTCGTACCAAGTGAAAAAAGGTGTGTAGATTTTTAAATTTTTTTTCTTAAGCTTAGTTTGAAAAATTATTTTGAAGGAATTCATAGGGCATAGTAAAGCATTATTATTGGTAACTGATCCCCCGAGGAAAGAAAATGCAAACACATAGTAAGTAACCTGAAAGCTCTAGCATGACTCATGAAGAAGAAGAAGAAATGCTACATGATATATCAAAATTACAAGACCAAGTGCAACAAATGTCACTCTCACAAAAGCTAATAAAAGCTAAGATAAATGGCGTCGAATCTAAGATAAACGGCGTGGAATCTAAGATGAATGGCATGGAAGCTAAGATGGATGATTTGAAGATAGATTTGAAGACAGATTTGAGGACAAACATGGCAGATTTGAAGACAGATTTGACAAATTTTCTACAAGAAATACTTACTAATGGTGAAAGGGTAGTAAAGGAAACTCATGATGCAAAAAAAAGAAATGTTAATCATGATTTCATAGACTCTAATGTTGGATTGAAGACCCACCATATTCCAAAAATCGATATGAGGAAGTTTGATGGCAAAGATCCCGCAACATGGATATTACAGATGGAGCAATTTTTCGATCTCAATAATGTGAAAAACACACGAAAGGTATGTATTGTAACTTTATATTTGGAACCAAAACATTTTGTATGGTATCAATGGCTTTGCTCTCGTAAAAAAATTATCACTTGGGCAGCTTTTATGGAAGAATTGACAGCACATTATGAGCATAGAAAAATCAACACTTTTTTAGCCAATTGATAAGTCTCAAACAAAAGGGTTCAATAATGGAGCACATTGAGGTGTTCCAAAAATTGAACATAAGGGTAAAAAATATTTCAGAGGAGCATAGGATTGATGTTTCATAGGGACTTTAAAGGATAATATCCAACATGATGTTCACCTTTGGGAACTTGATTCATCAGAGAAGGCATTCAGGTTAGCAAGAAAAATGGAAAGCAAAATTATGGCAACTAGGAAGCATAACACTCACAACTATAAAGATGGAAGTGTTGTTTCCCCTAGTCTTCCACAACTTATAAGGTTGACACCACAATAATTGGAAGAAAAAAGAGCAAAAGGGCTTTGTTACACTTGTGATAGAAAATACACTAAAGGTCATAAGTGTGCTGAGAAGAAATTATTCTACATAGATTATGAAGAGGAAGAAGAAAAGGAGCAAGAAAGGTCAGAAGAAGAGGATATACTCCAGGAACAAAGCCTAGATAAAGAAGAAATGGATCCGACCATATCTTGTAATGCATTGGCTGGAATTACCACTCCTCAAACCATCAAGATAGAAGGACAAATCAACAAGAAAAAGGTAATAGTGTTGATTGATTCAGGAAGTACCCACAATTTTATTGATTGTAATGTAGCAAAAGAATTGAATTGCTTCCTATATCCAGTACCAGAGTCTCAAGTGATGGTTACAAATGGAGGAACAATAAATTGCTATGGAAAGTGCCATAATATAAAGCTATCCATGGGAGAATATGTATTGACTAGCCCAATGCTTTCCATTACAATGGGAGGTGCTGATGTTGTACTAGGAGTCCAATGGCTACAATCCTTGGGTACAATAGCTTTTAATTTTCAAGAACTTTTCATGAAATTTTCTGCGGAAGGAAAGGAAGTTGAATTGAGGGGTATTGCAGGGGAACCGGGAAATATAATCAGCTCTAATGGTATGACAAAGCTTCTAAAAAAGGAACAAAGAGGTGTAATTGCACAATTATGTTTGCTAGATGTTTCCACATCGAAATCATGTATTTCTCTAGATCTCCAAAAAGTCTTGGACAATCATTCCAAGGTATTTGAGACTCCCAAAGGTCTCCCACCTATTCGTGATCATGATCATGCTATTCATCTATTTCCAAGAAGTGTTCCTCCAAACATTAGGCCGTACAAATATCCCTATGCCCAAAAGAGTGAAATTGAATGTATGGTCGCAGAAATGCTAGAGGCTAGTATAATTCAACTTAGTCAAAGTTCTTTCTCTGCTCCAGTAGTATTGGTGCACAAGAAGGATGGATCATGGCACATGTGTTCGGATTATAGGGAGCTCAACAAGCTCACTATTAAAGATAAGTTTCACATTCTTGTCATCGATGAATTATTGGATGCATGCATGGATCAATTTACTTCACCAAGTTGGATCTTCATTCATGATATGATCAAATCAGAATGAAGACTGAAGACATTCCGAAAACAACATTTAGAACTCATGAGGGTCATTATGAAAGTTTGGTCATGCCTTTTGGCCTTACCAATGCACCTTCTACAGTTCAAGGTTTGATGAATTCCATTTTCAAACCCTTCCTTAGAAAATTTGTGTTAGTATTTTTTGATGATATACTAATCTACAACAAGTCTTGGAAGGATCATGTTGAACATGTTGACAGGGTGCTACAACTATTGGAGGAGAAAAATTATATGCAAAAAGATCCAAATGTTTCTTTGGAGTACAAGAGGTGGAATATCTGGGTCATATTGTATCTCATGAAGGAGTTAAGGTAGAGACCCTAGCAAAATTAAAGCCATTAAGGAATGGAAAATCCCCACATCTGTAAAGCATATGTGAGGATTTCTCAGGTTGACAGGGTATTATCGCATGTTTGTTAAGAATTATGGGAGAATAGTAGCACCTCTAACAACATTATTGAAGAAAGATGCATTTTCATGGACACTAGAAGCAATAAAGGCCTTCGAACATCTTAAAGAGGCAATGTGCCAAGCACCAGCCTTAGCTACACTGAACTTCACAAAAACCTTTATTATGAAATGTGATGCTTCAGGAAATGGAATTGGTGTTGTTTTAATGCAAGTTGAAAGACCCATTGCTTTTGAAAGCCGTCCAATCAAGGGAAAGTTTTTACACAAAGCTATTTATGAGAAGGAAATGTTGGAAATACTACATGCACTTAAGAAATGGAGACCCTACATAATAGGAAGACACTTCAAGGTCAAAATGGATCATGATAGCCTTAAATACTTTTTAGAAAAAACATTATCCTCTGAAGAGCAACAAAGTGGGTCACAAAGATGTTGGGTTATGACTTTGAAATCATATACAAAAAAGGGAAGCAAAATGTGGTGGCAGATGCACTCTCAAGAAAGGATGAGGATGTGGAAGCATTGTTGTGCGCCATTTCTATTATCCAACTAGATTGGATAAACGAAGCAAGGGAGGAATGGAAGAATGATGAAGAAGTGTGGGCACTTATTCGAAAATTACAAAAAGATTCCAGTACATCTGATACATTTAGCTGGAAAAATGATTCGTTATGGTACAAAGATCGTGTATACCTCTGTAAGAATTCCCAACTCAAACAAAAGATTCTTATGGAATTGCACACTTCTCCCTTAGGAGGGCACTCAGAATTTTTAAAAACTTACCATAGGGTTAAGAAGGAATTTGTTTGGGATGGCCTTAAATCGGATATTCAAAAGTTTGTGGTGGAATGTTTGGTTTGCCAACAAAATAAAGTTGAAACAATTAAGACCTCATGTCTATTACAACCTTTATCCATTCCAAGCCAATGTTGGGAGGAGGTTTCAATGGATTTTATCACAGGTTTACCCAAGTCTTAGGGAAAGAGTGTCATCATGGTGGTAATTGACAGACTTACCAAGTATGCACACTTTTGTGCATTATCACATCCATTTAAAGCTAATACAGTTTCTACTGCATTTATGGAAACAATTCAAAAACTGCATGGAAACCCAAAGATTATTGTAAGTGACAGAGATCCCATTTTCACTGGAAATTTTTGGATAGAATTATTTTCTTGTCTCGGTACTTAGTTAGCTCATAGCTCATCTTATCATCCTCAATCTGATGGGAAAACTGAGATAGTAAACAAATGTTTGGAAGGATATCTTCGTTGCTTTGTATCTGATAAACATACACAATGGATCAAATAGTTGCCTCTGGCTGAATGGTGGTATAACACTTCCTTCCATACAACAACAAAAAATGACCCCATTTATGGCACTTTATGGATATCAGCTACCATCCATAAAATCATATTTAAGAGAAAATTCTAAGGTTCAAGCAGTGGAACATCATGAGCATCAACAACAAGTCCTCCAACTCTTAAAGGATAACCTCGTGTTGGCACAGAATAGAATGAAACAACAGGCAGATCAACATTGTAGCGAAAGAAGTTTTGATGTAGGTGATTGGGTATTCCTACGGCTAGAACCATATAAACAAATGTCCCTCAAGCAAGATAAGAAGGATAATAAATTATCACCAAAGTATTATGGTCCGTACAAGGTGTTGCAAAATATTGATACTATGGCATACAAATTGGTGCTTCCTGTAGCTTCTTGACTTCACCCAGTTTTCGATGTTTCATTTTAAAGAAGGTTATAGGTGACAAGCTCCCAGTTCAAACAATATTGCTAGAACTTGACGAGGAAGGAAAAATGATATTGGAACTGGAAGAAGTCACAGAAGCAAGAACTTGACAGCTACGAAATCGATCAATTTCAGAGTATTTCATCAAGTGGAAGAACTTATCCGCTGAAGATTCCATATGGGAGGATGAGAATTTTATACTGAAGCATCCAAAACTACTCAAGCGTTGAGGACAACACTTTTTTGAGGGAGAGGGGGATTTTAGGTCACTATAATACTAGTGATTACCACATTACTATTGTAGTTGTATCCATATTAATATTGTTGTGCTCCTATTGTCCCCATATTGTTATTACTGTGCCCCATAGAATCCCTCTATTGTTTTTTTTGTGCCTTTATATTATTATTGTTAGGTCGGCTCGGATATATTGTGACTCCTTAGACTCCTATATATAGAAAGGAGGTTTTGTCATTTGAATCATCAAAGAATCATTTATTTGTGTAATGAAAAGGAGGTTGCCCCATCGAAGAGGCTGAATTCTAAGGTGTTGATCTATCTTTTCTATCTTTTTGTGAGCTGGTTTCATAACAGAGAATGAATGATGTTAGGACCCTATAATGTACCTTTTTTCTCATACTTTTTTCTATCACTACATCCTTTTCCTACTCACATTTAAGCCCACATTATATCACATTAATCTATTTTTCCAAAGGTATAAAACATTTCTTCTCTTTGCTATTGTTTAACTTGTTTTACATGTAAATTTAGATTACTTTCATACTTAGCCACTAATCGGAAATATATAGTTGCTAAAATATTTTGAAGGTTGCAGTTAATATATTGTTGTTTCTTGAAGACCACGTTGCTGAAACAGTAAACAGTACGCAAATTCGGATGCTGAAACAATCTGTGACCTGCGACGCTGAAATGGCCTGTGATCTACAATGTTGAAACAATGTTTCATATACAACAGTAACAAGAAAGGATAATTAAAAGAGCTGTTACACTGGCCACAATAGTTGTACCTCAAAGCCAGCACCATTACAACTACTGTAACAACATTTTGCTATGGAAGATCGGAGTATCCTATTCCATCATAGAAGATTAGATCAGACTAAGAATAGGATTTGTATGTACACATGTAATCATTGTATTAAGAGGATTTCTCCTCTTTAGATAGAGGAGAAATCAACATTAGAGGGGGACGATATAATACATAATTATAGAGAAGAGCGTGTTCATTCTTATTGTAACATGTTACATTTGAAAGATGAATAAAAGATCACTTTGAGCACTTCTTCTTAGTTCCCGTTCATTTCTGGGGGATCTTGTGAGAAGGAGAGGGTCCACCTTCCTCAAAAGATTCACCCATTAGTTCTGTAGTGTGTTAATTATTGTTTTTATTCATGCCTTGTTAAAACTGTGTTTGCCGAAACTCTGTTATGCATTATTTACGCATTGATTAGAACTCAACTATCAATTGCTTAAACTCTGTTTCAAGTGATTGTTGCATCATTTTCATACAATTCATTCCTAGGTAATTGTTGATCATTTTGATTGGTAATTCTATTTGCAGAATGAGTTTATGAAAGTGTGAAAGTTAGAGACAGGTGTTGAAGATTCCTACCTTGGGGAATAGGGTCCTGTTCTCTGTTACAACATAGTTAGTCTTCTCTTTTGTAGATTGATGAAAGGTTCCATTTTCCTAGGTTGTTGTTTCTTAATACAATCTAGGATTCTTCTGATAATTATTTTCCATTGAATCCTGAATTCTGCAATAGAAAGATTGCTTTTACTGTAATTCAAAGTAGAGCTTTCGTCTGATTCAAAGCAAGGTGTGATTAGTGTAACTTTTACTACAATTATGGATTTCTTTTGAGATTAAGCATATACAGTGTGTGATTGCCTTTGAAATAAACAGACTTCTTTGGGTTGACAATTTATGTAGCACTTGATTTTTTCATTAAATAAGCAATTATAGTGACCAACATTTTGGCACTGTTTCCAGGGAAGGAAATTATAGATTTCAAAAGCATTTATGTTTTTCTTTTAGATGTATAGATTGCATGAGAGGATGTTGAGCCCCTAAGAAAACTAACCCTACAAGTGGTAGGTGCAGAGGAAGAGGAGGAGGAAGAAGAACTTTTATCGACGAGATTATATCAAAATCTGAATTTTCTATTCCTCAGCGATCAAGCTCTTGAGAACCAAAGCATCAACCTTCCTTCCAAGTCAAATTTTAAACAAAGAAAGAGATTTGGAGCCTTGAAATAGTTGAGAAACTAGAAAGAAACATTGAGGATCGAGCAAGTGCAGTAGGGGAACAAACAGAAGAAACCATGGAGGGGTATAATGAAGAACTGCCTCATGAAGAACATGTGGAAGGAGAGGTAAACGATGAAAACTATTTTCCTACATTAGGATTTTCCATTGTTGATCTTCCTAGAGGATCAAATCCTATGAATAATATTCCACTTTCAGCTTTACCTAACTTTCATGGTTTATCTTCTGAAGATCTTGATGAATTCCTTTTTGAGTTTGATATATTATGCAGAAGTTATGATTACATTACCAATGATAAAAAATTAAAGCTATTTCCAACAACATTAAAGGGAAATGCATTAAGATGGTTCATGAGCCTTGGAGGTCACATAATCACAACATGGGATCAAATGAAACATAAATTTCTGAACATATATCAAGACTATTGCCGAACAAGAGAAAAAAGAGAGGAACTATTCGAGATGATACAGAAAGAGGATGAAAATCAGGAGGGCCTTGTGGAAAGGCTACAGTATAATCTACAAAGATCCAGTCACCCAGATGTAAGTAAAGATATTCTTAAAACAATATTATTAAAAGGAGTAAGGTATGATTGTCTAGATATGCTAAATATGCTTGGTAAAGGGGACATATCTAAAGAATCATATGATGAAATTAGTAACCTCTGTAAAAGATGTTCAAGAAGAGCTGCATGGAATAAATCAAACAGCAGGGATACCACATTTTCAAGAGTTCAAAAATCAGCCAGTGGAGGAGCAACAAAAGCCGAAATAGGTAATTCACTTGAGCAGTTTAAAACTGAAATGTTAAGTTCTTTTGCTTCACAAATTGACACCTTGCAGATTAAAAAGAAACAAGTTGAAGCAGAGGTGGCTCTGTCCATCTTTTGTTCCAAATGCAGAGAAAAGTACCCACTAAGGGAATGCCCATTGGAAAAAATGCCAATCTCCACCCTTTGTGATAAGGGACATGAAGCACAACAATGCCCTTCTTTACCAGGAATCAAAGCAGCATTACAACCAACCGAAGAAGAAGTTGAAGCTGTCTATCTATTGACACAGAGAAGGCAATGGCAACCGCGGGGACAAGGTATGAATCCTAATATGCCATTTACATCTTCTAATCGTTGGAACAATTATCCTTCTTTTAGTCAAGCAAATTACCCTCCCTTTAACCAAATGCAATACCCACCCTTCAATCAAATGAATTACCCACCCATGCAACAAACAAAACCTCCCTTTGTAGACCCAATAATGTGGACTCCTTGGCCTTCACAACAACAACCTCATTTTAACGAGTGGAATCCAAATTGGAGAGGTCAAAAACCCCCTTTTCCAAATCAATTTCCTCAATTTCAATCACAATTTCAGCAACCACTCCCTTTACCATCAGGTGCAACACCGAATAATCAAATGATGTGGCCCCAACTACCTGTACAAACTAACCCCAACCCCAATAATAAGCCTGTGCAGTTTATTGATATTCAAAAGCAACCTATACTTTCTGTTTTCCCTACACAATGCAATGATATTCATTTACGATTTGGGAAAATAGTAGAACCTATCATTGATGATGTTACCTCTTTTGATTCTGATAAAGAAGATATAAAAAAGCATGATTCACCTAAAGAGGTACAAACACCCTCTAATATTGTTGCTAAAGCTACAGAACCACCATTCCCTGAGCATTTAGCTTTGACTAAAATGGCTGAGCCACCTGCTTTTAATCTTCTAGGGGAATTACAAAATCTCTACGTCATAATTCCACTATTACAAGCACTAAGAGATGTACCAATTTATGCCAAAACTATACGAAACATTTTTGTTAAGAAACCCAGTAGGAAAACTAATTCATGTCATGGATGATCTGTCTACACTAATGTCAGGTAAAGCCCCTCTAGTTAAATATGGTGATCCTGGCCATCCTACTGTCATAGTGCAAATTGGAAAAACAGTAATTCCTGAAGTTCTGGTAGACTTAGGCGTTGCTATCAATATTATGACTCTTGAAACTTCACAACTGTTACAATTGAAGAATGGAATCAGAGATACCCCAACCATTCTAGAATTAGTTGACCATTCTATAATCAAACTGGAAGGAGTTATTGAAGACCTAATCATCTCATTTGAGTCCTGGAATTATCTAGCTGATTTTGTGGTATTGAAACCTAAAACAAAGTTTGGGGGTCATCCTCTAATTTTGGGTAGGCCTTGGCTAGCCACAGCATATGCCTTTATTAGCTACGGATCTGGTTCAATGACAATTTCCAATGGATATGAAGCCAAACAGCTTACTCTCTACCCCCACGCTACACCCTTGATTAATAATGGTATTTCCTTATGGGTGGACTGTGATGATCAAACTACTCAACCTATCTTGACTATCAGACAAGATTTAAGCCTCAAAGATGCCACTAAGGATGAAGTAATTAATAATTTTATTTTTCAACCCTCCTCTGTGACTCTAGGAACACATAATCAGAGGCTCTAGCTGCACGTTTTGAGTTAGATACACAGGAAAATCTTAATTCTGAAGACCTACCTCAAACATCAGATACCATCTCCTCTAAAAGTATACCTGTAGAAATTGAACCTGGCAAAACACTAAATATAAACCCCAACTTGACAGTTGCTGAAACAAAACAATTAATGAAGTTACTTCTTGAAAATAAGGAAGCATTCACATGGGACTATACAGATATGAAGGGAATATCTCCTGAATTATGTACTCACTGTAATTATATCAAGGAAGATTGTCGACCGATCTGTTAACCTCAACGACGAATGAACCCTAATTTAAGGGAAATTGTTAAAAAGGAACTTCAAAAATTTCTTAATGCAGGCTTTATATATCCTATATCTGACAGTGAATGGATTTCCCCATTGGTAATAGTTCCTAAGAAAAATGGGAAAGGGAGAGTGTGCGTAGATTATAGAGCCTTAAATAAAGCCACTCAAAAAGATCACTTTCCGTTACCATTCATTGATCAGGTGTTAGATAGTTTGCTAGGGAAGAAATTCTTCTCTTTCCTAGATGGTTTAAGTGGGTATAACCAGATCAGAATTGCACCCCAAGACCAAGATAAGACCACTTTTACTAGCACCTGGGGAACCTTTTCTTATAGAGTCCTCCCATTTGGGCTATGTAATGCACCCGAAACCTTTCAAAGATCAGTTATAGGAATCTTTTCTGATATGATTAATGACTCTATGGAAATTTTTATGGATGATTTTACCCCTTATGGTGTCTCTTTTGAGGAGGCACTACAAAATCTTGAGAAAGTACTTAACCGATGTATACAAGCTCACCTCTCCTTAAGCACCGAAAAATTTCATATGATGAGGACTGAAGGTGTGGTGCTTGGACATTTTATTTCATCTCAAGGGATTCAGGTAGATCCATCCAAGATACAAGTCATTGAGAACCTTCCTGTTCCCAAAACCCAAACAGAGGTGAGAAGATTCTTAGGACATGCTAGATACTACAGAAGATTTATCAATTTTTTTGCCAAAATAGCTTCTCCTTTGCTTGTGTTACTTATGAAAAATGCTGAATTCAAGTGGACTAATCTTTGCCAGGAAGCATTTAATGCACTTAAACATCAATTATCTACAACTCCTATTTTAAGGGGACCTGATTGGGCACTTACATTTCATATAACAACTGATGCTTCGGATACTGCAATTGGAGCTGTCTTGGGACAAGAGGAAAATCATCTCCCCTATGCTATCTATTTCATTAGTAAGAATATGACTCCTACTGAACTTAACTACACAGTTACCAAAAAGGATTTTTTAGCAGTTATCTATGCTATTAATAAAGTTTGACATTACATCACTGGTTATTCTACTTTTGTCCATACTGATCACTCAACTATTAAATATTTAATGAAAAAATCTATCACAAATGCTCGAGTCACCAGATGGTTATTATTATTACAAAAATTTGATATTACAATTGTAGATCGACTAGGAAAAGAAAATGTAGTTGTTGATTTTCTTTCTCAGTTAACACTTGATGGTAATACTCCAGTAGATGATAACTTTCCTAATGAATATTTATTTGCAGTATCTGATCACTCACCATGGTATGCAGACATTGCCAATTATTTGGTTGCAGGGAAGTTACCACCACACTTATCACACTGAGAGAAAAGAAAAATCATTCAACAAAGTGCTAGGTATAGCTAGATAAGTGGGTGTCTTTTCTACACGACTTGATCAAGAAATCCCAAGATGCATTAGAGAAGATGAATTTTATGATATACTAAAAGCTTGTCATGATGGCCCTTGTGGAGGGCATTTTTCTGACAAAAGAACGGCACATAAAATTCTCAGGATGGGGTATTATTGGCCCTCACTTTTTAAGGATCCAAAGAAATATGTTCGGACCTATGATAATTGTCAAAGAATGGGTCAGCCTAATCATAGAGATGAAATGCCATTAAACCCCAAGGTAGTATTGGAACCATTTGAGAGATGGGCCTTAGATTTTGTAGGACCCATTAACCCTCCATGAAATCAAAGAGTTTATATATTAGTCTGCACAGATCATATGAGCAAATGGGTGGAGGCTAAAGAACTCCTTAAAGCTACTAAAGAAGTTGTTCTAGCTTTCTTATTTGAATAAATATTTGTCAGATTTGGAGTTCCTAGAGAATTTGTCACATATGGAGGACCTCCTTTCACCTCTCATGGTTTTAAATCTACCCTTCAAAAATATCATATTCATCATAGAATGACTACACCATACCACCCCCAAGCCAATGGACAGGTAGAAAGCACAAACAAAGTAATAGAAGCCATTATAACAAAAACAATGAAGGAAAATCAGAAGGGTTGGTCTCAAAGGCTCCCTGAAGCATTATGGGCTTACAGAACTACCTAGAGAAACACTACAGGATTCTCTCCCTATGAATTAGTATATGGTAAAAGTGTTATTTTTCCTGTGGAATTTGAAATCAAAACCTTAAGGACTACTTTAGTTGTTAACCTTGATTTGACTAATGCACAGACAGCCAGGTTGCAACAGCTTAATGAATTGGATGAAAAAATATTAGATGCCATTCATCAGACAACTATGATTCAACAACAAAGAACAAAATGGCATGATAAAATCATCAAGCACAAGCAATTCCAAAAAGGTAATTGGGATTTATTATATGATTCTCGGTTTAAAGAATTTCAAGGGAAACTACGTACAAGATGGCTAGGACCTTACGAAGTGGATACTGTTTTCCCCAATGGAATAGTAAGGCTCCTAACAATTGATGACTGTAAAACACTGTTATTTGTAAATGGTCATCGGCTCCATCTGTACCAGCGCTCCATTTCCAAAGAAGATTTTAAGGCCACATGCATGGTAGACTCACATTATCTCTTTTTAGAGGAGCCTCATGCCCCTCATTGCATTTAATCTTTCTAAATTTTATTTTTAGTATTAGATTAAAATTTCTTTTACTAATAATCCCTGCCAAGGAATGGCGTGTTACAATTGATCCTTTTGCAGATTCTCGATCCAGAAAAGGCCTACCAAGAAAGCACAATCTTTCTACAAGTAGATCCAAGCTTCATCTTGTGAAGCATTGGTTCTGCTCTTTTCAATCCATTCATCTTCAACATTGCCATCATTCATTCCCTCTCATTTGTTTCCCTGTCCCTATTTCCACATCTTTCCCATTGCTGAAACACCATTTCTTTAGCAACATTTTCCCATTGTTCAAACACCACTTTGCAGCAACATTTCTCCCCATTTTCCCATTGCTGAAACACCACTTTGCAGCAACATTTCTCCCCATTTTCCCATTGTCAAAACACCACTTTGCAGCAACATTTCTCCCCATTTTCCCATTGCTGAAACACCACTTTGCAACAACATTTTCCCCATCTTTTCCATTGTTGAAACACCATTTCCTCAGCATTTTTTTCCATTACTGAAACATCACTATCTAGAAACATTTTTCCATTCCGTTCCTGTTGCTGAAACACCACTTTTTCAGCATTTTCTGTCATACAAACATCTTCTTCAGTTCTTCCGCTCTTACTTCCCTTATTTTTCATGCTACATTCTGTCCTTTCACTACCTTCTCCCATGTTTAAACAAATCCTTGGTACAACTTCTCTCATAATTCCAAAGTTCTTCCATGATTACTACAAATCTATTATGAATAGGCACTATATTTTTTTGAAGTACAAATTAAAGGTAAAGGTGAGGTATGTAAACTTTATATGTAAATACAATTAAACTATAGTTAATGAGAAGATGTTGATTCATTATTACCATGATCCCTGTACACTTAAAGTCATTATTTCACCCATAGTTAGGGGGAGTATCAAAACTTTATGCCATCATTTCACACGAATTGACTATCGTCACTCCTTTTTACCCATTATTTCGCCTTTTCACCATCATTTACATGTCCTCATCTACAAAATTTACTCTATTCAGATGCGGTTACTTGGCTCTGTGACTGTGCATTTTACTGAGATGAATAGCTATGGGAGGTCCTGCTATACGATATGAACCCGCCATGAAAACCCTGCTAGAATTGTATCCAGAAGTCTACCAAATCTTTTAGCAGGTGGGCTGGCTGGGTTATTTTCAGTGGCTCTAGGTATTTGATCAACAACAGGTTCTTCAATTTGCTTGGAATCTTCAAGAAGATCATTCTATCGTTTAAGGGGTTCGGATTTCAATCACACAGGATGATATAGCACAGGTTTCGGGTCTTCCCGTCATAGGTATTCATTGGTTCAGCCGCAAACACATTATTCTTAATGCCCAGCTGGATTTTCTCTTGCCAGGAGAACAAGTTGACCATAAAGCCTGGGGTGTTTGACTCAGCTCATTGTTGCCTCCTTGGCCAAAAGTTGCAGAATTTTTCAAGCACGACCTTACCTGTGAAGGTTGATACTAGGTAGTCTACCAGTACGACTTTGTCTTGTTATCTCATTTACGACATGCTAGACTGGTGAATATTCCTTACTTTCTGCTCGGATGTCTTAGAAATATGTCGCATCATTGGAGACGGGTAAAAAACCCCCTCCTTTCCCTCACCCATCACCGTCTTGTTAAATTCCTCATCCAAAATGGTTTTGCCCAACAAAATCCTCCCCTAAAAATTCAACCCATAAACCCTCAAGAAGCTGTTGAACACCCTGAAAACCCTCATGAAGAGCAACCACAAAACCTTCCTGACCCTTTGGAAATACATATTAACCCGCCTACAGACCCAATTGATCCAATTGACCCACATCACAATTTACCAAAATCATCTATTCTTGTCACACAGAATGAGTCGATCTTGCGAACAAGATAGACCTTCCTAGAATCTAAAGAAGACCTAATGACAAGCAAACCAACCAGACACTATGTTTCTCTAAATATGTTTTGATAAACAATAGCAAAAAAGTGTTTTTAGGGCCTACCTTTGGTCCAACGCAAGCTTGTGGATGCCCTCGCTCCTTTGATCCAAATGAGTTCCTTTTCGCGAATCTGCAAACACAAACAAGGCAAACAAATTAAATATCACCTGAAAAGCCAATTGCATAAAACATATTTAACATGAAGGTCAAGGAGTTCATGAAACAAATAACATAAGATGCTTGTTGAGAAAAATGAGTTTGATTGTATTAATTCAAAAGAAGAAGAACTTTACAACCTTTTCCTTGATGCTGTACAAGATCCTCCCAGGGTCCAGCAAGAAGTCTCCTCTACTTTGAAAAGTTTCACTCACTCCCCAATGAAGCCAAAAAGGTATGTGATCTCTCCTCTTAAGCTCAACTAGGAAGTCTTAATTTCACCAGCATTTAACCTCAAAATGTTCAGCTTCTAACCTCTCTAGTCCTCACTCCAATGCCGTATTTATAGTGCAATGGAGGGAAGTTACTAGGTCCTCCTTCAAAGGGATAAAGCCCTCCTTCAAAGGGATAGCTCCTTTAGTCAAGGGATTAGATCCTTCTCTTTTGGGATGCATGAACCACCTCAGAGCGAACAATCCACGTTAAAATTCCTTCTAGAAAACTCTAGAATTAACCCAAAGTGAGTTTTTTAAGATAAAACTTGCGCCTTTTGACTTTCACAGGGGTCCGCACCTACACCATTAGAGACAGAGTGGGTAGGTACGCAACTTTTATACACAGAAGGTGCGGGACCGCAGGTGACCATGAGAGAAAGTGCGGAACCAGAGTTACATTGATTTTTAATGTCTTTCTCCCATTTCCAAAGCTTGATTTGAAGGGCTGAGGTCTTAGACTTGCTTAGAAGGATAGTACAAGTGATGATAGACCCATACTGACTGCAAATAATCATGGTGACGATATTTTTGTGTAACAGATTGCCCCCTAAAGTGTGAAGTCTGTAGTAGATGAGGATTTCATTTATCATATAGGAAGAGTGAAGTACTTTATCATTTCGAGGATCATCTTGTGGAGAGCCCGGTCGGAACGTGTAAAAAAATTCAATGCAAGATATATATATATATATGAGATCATATCATCGCTGAGGTAGGCATTCCCATACTCAGATCAAAACTAACTAGAAAACTATCTATTGGTCTGATATAGGAATGATCTTGTAAAACATCACAAGTATAGACTCATGTGAACACAATATGGACGCAACCATCTGTTTATGAATAGTCCACAACGTAATGAATACAAAATTCCTCGCAGCCTGGATGGTGAAACTAGATCCAGGGTCTTCATTTCTACTTCCCGAAATAGTACGATTCTATCCATGCGAATAAATGTGTTGATGTCGAACATGGTAGAAACCACTTGATTACCAGTCAATGATGTAAACTGTTAACAAGTGTGAGAGAAACCACTAGTGATGTCAATGGCTCTCAAAGTACCGAGTACAATCCATGAGATGTGAATAGATGTGTTGATGTCGAACATATCACAGAATCCTTTGATCGAAAGTCAATGATGTAAATTGTCGTCAAAGGCGAGAAACTTGCCATTGAGGCATGCATATCTCAAGGTACTGACGATTCCTAGATCATCTTTCTAGATAATAAGTTGATGTCGATAGAAAGCGATCCGTCGTAGGCAATCCCACAACATGAAATCATAGATCAAGTTGAAGAAATTTAGTTGCAAGGATTGACTCAGGGATGGTCAAGATGGATGACAGATATTTTGCATATCAATGGCTTATTGGCAGTGACCTCTTGAACACATAACGACACGACAGATGGCTTGGTAACAATTGACCCAAAGATAATACCCAGAAACCGGCTGAAGACTTTCAATGTGGTTTGATCAACTGTTAGGCAAAGGATTTCCCAACCCAAGTGAATAAAAGTGTCGTGTTCAAGAGTGGTTACAAACAAACAGACTCATTTTTCTCTCTTTTCCCCCACCATTTCTGGCAAGTATCTCTTTATTTTTGACAAGCTTGAGGATGATAACATTTGCTTGATTATAAGCTCATCCTTCAGATGAGTCCAACTTAGTTTAAATTCGAACCCTAAGAAGGAGTGGTTCGTTCCTGTTTGTAATTGAACAGGTCCTTTACTGTGAAATTTTAACGAGTCCAGTATAGGAGAAACTCGGTGTTTTTCAATTTTAGAGAGTCTGAAAAAACTTAAGAAGACTTCAGGGTTGACCTTTTTCGTAAATTTTTGTCTCCCAAGCCCGAAAAAGTATAAAATAATACTTGAGAGAACCGCTTGATTTTTTACGACCAAGGAGTACTTTTCGTTATTAGTGCCCTTGACTCGAAAAAGTAAAAAAGCGATCAATGACACGTCGTTTTATAACCAATATCGAATTCGAAACGACAAAAATCCCGCAATCTTTTCATGTTTTTACGGTCGAAAAAGAGCTGTAAGTGGACTGTCTTTTAATTCCGTTTTAACGAGTTTGAAAGAAACACTCGGCAATATTTTCATGTTTTAGGGGTTAGAAAAGAGCTTAAAGATGACTCTACATTTTTTTCCGTTGAAAATGATAGATTTCACCTGAATAATCCTTTATTCTGCACAAAAACACAAACATTACTCATACCTGTTTGAAATGGATAAAAATGTTGCAAAAATACCTTTTCAAAGTGAAACATAAACAAATTTGCAATTCATTTACTCAAGAAACTTATAAAAAGGGCCTTTGTCAATTCATTTTTACCATTTGAGTTTGGGTGAGAAAATAGTGCTTTTGCTCAGAAAAATTCCCGTGAAGATTGCAGAAAATCCAACCGTCAGAATCGAACGCCGTCTTCTCCAGGTAATCCACATCATCCCACTCTTCATTTTTAACCGTTTAATTTCTTGTTTTAGTCATTCATTTCATTTTTGGGAGGGTTTTTAGGTGCAAAACCCACGCGCGGGGGTCCGCAGGTTTACCATTGCGGACCCGCGGACCCCGACTTTTTCTCCATTGGGAAAAAGCCTTGGGTCCACACCTTCCGTGTAGAAAAAGTGCAGTCCCACACACTCTGTCTAACCTGGGCGGTGCGTACCCCGCCGCAAGGGTTTTGAACTCAAAAATTCACAAAAATGGACCATACAAAATGTTTTCTAGCAATTTAATTTACCATTATACTTGATGCAGAGAGTACATCATGCTAGATTGGCGTGAACGAGAGCATGAAGACGTGGATGTTTCCGCATGGAATCATCAGCCTTCACTTGATGCTTTGAGGGCGTGCGGACTGTACAAATTCTGGGCCATCCCTGGCATGAGGGCTCAGGTGGATTTCTTACAGTGGCTGGCTGACAGATGGAGCATACAGGACCAGTGCATCCTCATTGGCTGCCACCAGCTTGAAATCGAGCCGGCGGACATTTATTTTTTGACTGGTTTGCCTAAGAGAGGCGAAGACTTGACTCTGCACGGGACTAGGCCAGGTGGCCAGTCTGTCGATAGCCTCCGGCTAGAGTACTGCAACAGCCAGGCTAGAGACAAAGGGATAGACATAAAGACCATATCCCGTCCTGAACTCATGGTGATTGCGTTTACTGTCACCATACTTTGAGGAGCTGCCGCATTACATATTGCCACTGGATCCCAGATGCGTATGGCAGTTGATTGCTTTCGAGGCACCATCTTCAACTGGTGCAATGCTGTGCTGGCCAATGTGAAGGGCCAACTGACCAGGGCCAAGAGCGGACGACTAAAGACCTTTGGTTATGGGGCTTTGGTCGTGAGTTTTGGCCTGGAGAGGGTTCCTATGTTGATCCCGCAACACCTTACTGTTGGAGCTGGGCTTCCTCGAGAGCCCAAACTGATGCGATGGGTCGCAGTCATGGCCCGTCACCCGGAAGAGAGGACAGAGGTTGCTCGATTCAAACCTGAGTATTTCCAATGGCTGGAAAATAAGGTCTTTTCCATTCAGGACTTCCCTTACGCTGGGATAGATTTTCGTGGTGACCCAGACATGGCTGTTCCACCGGGAGAGCAGTGGGATGACTCAGGTAAAATCCTTTTCAACATTTTTCCTATTTTAATTTCTTTTATTTTCCATCGTCTCAAAACTGATAGCAAAAGTTTCAAATGCAGATGTGGGTCCACAGCAACCAGCCGCTCTCCGGCCTTTCGATAGGAAGCAACCAGTTGCACCCGTGCCTGCCCCGTAGGACGAATCAGCAGAGGTTTTGGCCGAGTTGGAGGGTCATCTCGAGCGTTTGACAAGAGATATTCCTGAGATCACTATAGATGACATTCCTCGTCGACTTCAGCGCTATGTGATTGGAGTCCCGGGACCTTTTAGGAGGTTCCTTTGCAAGGTGGCCCGGGCAGTGGTTTCTTATAGAGATCATCACCAGTGATAGGATGATCACCTATTGTGTGCACATGTGACATTTTTGTTTTTTGTACTTATCATTTTTGCGATCATAAGGTGTTTTTCAACCTAT
The DNA here is from genome assembly GCA_031772625.1 of Pinus tabuliformis. Lineage (NCBI taxonomy): Eukaryota > Viridiplantae > Streptophyta > Pinopsida > Pinales > Pinaceae > Pinus > Pinus tabuliformis. The sequence goes on along the minus strand of CM062806.1, from coordinate 307,049,413 downwards.
GATTGAAGACGATGTATTTTTTCACACACTCCTATATATATATCACTATTACCGACTTATCTTGTAAATCATGTTATGGAATGGTTTTAAATTTACATGTATGATTATTGCAAATGTCTATTTAACATTCGAGAAGCAATTGCATCTGCTATGTATTTAAAGACCTTGGAATATGCTGATATTCAATGTAATCAAATTTACGTCCCAAGAGACGCACTCTCAAAAATAATCTCAATAACATTGGATTTCTAATGGCATACACTCTATTAAGCTGTAATACAATGAGTTCAGAATCTAACCTCACTATCAAACTCTGAATCCCAAATGAAATAGATTCAGATAATAACTCAATCACTGCGCTATACTCTGCAATGTTGTTTGTTGTTTGACTGAGGCTTACCCCATGCATAGAAACTAACTCGTCAGAGGGCGAATAGATAACCCAAGCTGCGGAAGAGATGTTCTGTGTATTACGACAAGCACCATCAGCAAATCCAATGTATGTTTGGAGAGGCATCGACATCTGCAATATCAAGAGTAAAACCAAGATAAGCAGGAATAATGACGAAAAAAACACTCTCTAAGCTAAGAACACTTTTTAAACTAAAACACACCAGCTAGAAAGAAAAACTAACCTAACTAAAAAATCTCCATACCCATTCTTTTAAGCATAATACCTCTTCAGGTAAAGACCATTTCTGGGTTTACCTAAAGAGTCCCCGTCAAAGTCTACCAATTCATAGGCCCCTTTTGCTAGCTTTCTCTTGAAAATATAGGGACCATGCCACATAGAAACGAATTTTCCAGCGCATAATTTATCATTAGCTTGATCATATAATAACACTAGGTCTCCTTTCGAAAAATTTTGAGGGGTCACATTTTGATCATACTTAGCTTTCATACGTTTTGCGTGAGTCTCGATCGCCAACGTAGCATCACGTCGATTCTCATCTAATTGAGCTAAGTATAACAAACACTTTTCCTCGTTGGAAGTGGCTGGAAATAACTCGATGGCCATTTGCAGTGACGGGATTTCGCATTCAATGGGTAACACAACTTCCAAACCATAGACTAGTTGGAAAGGAGTGAACCCTGTTGATGTTTTTACTGAAGTTCGGTACGCCCAAAATGCTGAAAATAACATGTTGTGCCAGTTCGACCGATGAATCCCAATGATTCGTTGGATCATGATAACTAAAACTTTGTTGATGGATTCAACCAGACCATTCGCTTGTGGATAATAAGGGGTTGAACTATCGTGACGTAAACCAAGTTGGCCTGTAAGTTCGGTCATCATAACGTTTCGAAAATGATGCCCATGATCAGTGATTATCGTTTGTGGGACACCAAACCTAGCAATTATATGATTGAACACGAAAATTGCAGCTGTTTTGCCGTCTGCCTCAAATGTAGGCATCGCCTCGGCCCACTTAGTAAAATAATCTACCGCAAGGATGATATACGCATGCCCCCTGGCCGAGTGAGGGTTACATGTAATAAAATCGATACCCCATTTAGCAAAAGGACCGACGGCAATTATAGGGTGGAGAGGAGCAGGTGGAGCGCGCATCTTATGATAAAAAATCTGGCAGTTGTGGCATTTTCGGACCGCCGTAATACAATCTTTAAACAAAGACGGCCAGAAGTAGCCAGCGCGCAATATCTTTTGGGCTGTGGCATACCCAGACATATGACTGCCACCTCCAGAGTGACAGTCATTTAGAACCCTTTCAGCTTCTTCGTGAGTTAAGCAACGTCGAAAAATAGAGTCTGCCCCACGGCGATAAAGAGTATCTCCAATAATTTTGAATTGTTGGGACTAGAATTGAATTTTCCGACATTCCGACCTTGAAAATTCTGGCCGAAAGGATTGGGTCTGGAGATAGACGATGATATCCCCATACCACGGATCTAAAGAGCTGATTAGAAACAAGGATTCGTCCGCAAAGGACTCCTCTGCCACAGTTTCTGTGTCAGCACGCGGGAAGTCACACATTAACTCCGCAAAAACTAAAGATTTCTTAGACTTAGATTTCTCAAACTCCAAGTCAAACTCCTGCAGGATAACGATCCATTTAGAGTACTTTCCCCCTAGCAATTGCTTGGCGTTTAGTGAAGGTATTTATTCCGGATCAGATTTTGGCAGAGTGGTTTGTAAAATCTTTGTTGCCAAACATCACTAAAGATGTGGCTAAAGCCAGAGTTGTTACTGAGGAGCAAGTAATTTCTCAAGCACAATACCTTGACTTGGTTTATACTCAGTCAGGTACGTTACACGAAAAGATCCCCGATCTTCCCAAGTCAAATCAAATCGCTGCAGCTCCTTCGGGATCTCATGCTGCTGACGGTATGATTGGTACAGTTAACACTAAAAGTAAGAAGAAGTCTTCCAAGAATTCTTCTCCTATCATAACCTTGCCTAATTCCCCAACAGGAGATTCTTCTGCAGAGGTTTCCGCCGATATTCACGTTGTAGAGTCATCTACAGCTAAATCAAAATCTGGTGGGAAGAAGAAAGGAAAGAAGGAGAATAAAAAGGACAAAAATTCAAAGGAGAAACCTGGAAAGGCAGAATCTAATGATGAAAAGCGCAAACCTCGTTATCCATGTCTCATTTGTGACGATGAACATTTTACAAGAGACTGCCCTCATCGTGCAGAGGTTGCGAAGATCGTCAAAGGTTCCCAAACTCCTGCTGTTTTGAAGGATCCATTTCCAAGTCAAGACAACAAGATGATAGGTTCTTCCTCGAGTGCCAATGAAGAACCCATATTGATGATGTCCCATGTTAGGATTGCGACTCGATCGCAATATTATGGTAGTAAAAGTCCTGTTGATGGAAAAGAAGCAGAATCTTCTCATTCTAATCCATCAACCTCAGCTCTCGGTTCCGATCCACTACAGATCGAGAAACCTAATCCAGACTTAGTAATCAAACCGCCCGCTAAGGGTATACTTCGAAAGTCAGCTTTCAATCCACATGTGAGAGCGGCTCAGAACTATAACATTGTTGAGGATTTAGCTGTTTCACCCTCAGTAATGTCGGCTTTGGTAAGTCATCACATGGTTCGACTGGTCCACTCCTGATTTACCTTCGAACTTGGGAATGTCACTGGGCAACTTATTCGGCATTGGCGGCCAAAACGGAAGATAATTAATCGGATCGTTTGTTAGGCGCGACAAGTCAGGCAAGTCCAAAGTTGCGATAAATGGTAACTGCCGATTAGGATCCCTAAAACTCTGGGTCATGAGACCAACCCCAGGAGGAGGATATCCGGGAAAACTTGGAATAGGAATCGTGTTCGGGATATTGTATCCTCCCGAAAAACTAGGATTAACCGGACCATACTGGGGTTGTTGGGGTTCTGATAAGTGTACCCAGGGTACGATTGATACTGATAGACTGGCTGCTTCACAGCATGACTGAATTGGTATTGTCCCTGGTACGGTTGATAAGTGAATTGTGGTTGACTTGTGACAACCGTACTTAAACTAGGTTGTCCTACAGGCATCTGAACCGTAGTTTGAATTGTGGATCCAGACTGAGGTAAAGATGTCTGAGGAGTAGATGCAGGAACAGTAGAAACCAGAGCTGTCGATACTCTAGAAGTAGGTGGGGTAGATTGAACAGATGTTGCGGCAGTTGCAGCAGTCGTTTGAGATGGAGTACGAGGCGCAGTAGGCCCAGACTGAGAAACTACTGAAGGTACAGAAGTTTGAATGTTAGACTGAACTGGTTGCTGGGGTGTACCAGAAACTAAGGGTTGTCCAGTTTGAGATGACAACTGTACACTTGGCTGCAACACCTGTTGGGTTTGCGATGGATCCCACACCATGTTCATTCCGGGGTACTGACCCATAACAGGTTGAGAATATTGAGGACCATAATCGGGTTGAGGGTAGGATTGATAATTGAAAGGTACATTTCTTGTTCCTTGAACATAAGATTGACCTTGGGGTGGTTGGAAACCTTGATTTGAGTATTGACCTTGGGGTAGATACCCTTGAGGCACGTACTTATACTGGGGTTGACCTTGAGGGATAAATTGATACTGGGGTTGACCTTGGGGTACATATTGAGTCTGGGGTTGACCTTGAGGAACGTATTGTAACGTAGGTACGTACTGTCCTTGAGGTTGCCCCCCAGATGCAAATTGTGTACCTTGAGGTTGTCCCCCAGGCGTTAATTGAGGCTGCGCCCCAGGCGGTAACTGGCCACCTTGAGGTTGAGAATTGGGAATAGAACCTCACATCATAAGAATGTCTTCTACGCTCAATGACTTTGTACCATTGCTTCCAGTTAATAACCCTTGTTCAATGGGTTGAGGAGATGCTCTAGAAAAAGTACCAGAAAGTGACTAATACTGAGAGGGAACAGAAGGACTGTCGTACAAAAAAGATTCAGGCGATTGAGTAAACATGGACGACTAACCTGACATATTTACGGGAGTATAAAAACCTCTAGGATGATAAGGAGCACGAGGTGGTGAAAAACTTAACCCTGGGTTTTCCAAATAATTAGTCAAAGAAAGATACCAAGTAGTACTCCTAGGCAGACTGTAAAAAATTGATTCACACTCCCTTAGATCAAGAACAGGTTGATTTTCAGGGATAGGGATGCCTACTTCGTCTTCCGGAGAAAGTTCTTCAATAGAAATAAGTCCATAAGGAAGATCTTGGGTAATTACTCTTTCTACCCTAGGTGAATCAGGACCACTAGAAGTTGGAGAGACAAACCCCGATGTTGGAGTAACAGGTTCAGATATCTCAGGTTCTTCACCTATATCACTAGTAGATGAAAAGCTACCAGCAAGTTCGGAAACTGAAATCGATTGTGGATCGTAACCTGTTACTAGAGTTTGGTAATTAGGATGTACAACCAATGAAGACTCTCCTTCTTCAGGTGACCCAACTTTACTACCACTAGGAGTTACGAGGAATTTCAAGCCTTCAAGCTGGCTCGGGTCTTCTTTAGGAGGTTGGCCTCGAAGTCTACGGGACTTCCTCAGTAAATCAGCCACGGTTACAAACTCAGGAGACTGGCCCCGAAGTCTACGAGACTGTCTTGGTAATTCAGCCACATTTAAAAACTTTTAACTACTTCACATGCAAACAAAGTAAAATCTCAATGAAAAACACCTAAAGCCTCTAAAGAACCAAACAAATTTGAATCACATGCCTAAAGAATCTAGAGATCAAACACACACAAACAGTAAATTTCCGGACCGAAAACACTAGTTGGTGATGAAATCCAACGTCGCAGAATTTAGTACAGAAATGGCGGTTGGAACAGTTACCCCGGCAACCTGCTTAATGAATAGACTGGACCAAGTTCCTCCACTTAACCGTCTCGAGTGAAGTGAACCCCCCAGAAAATCCAAGTGAGTCTAGCCGATGTCTGCTCCAGGTACAGTGGGATCTTCCCACCACTGTCACCTTAGGAAGAATCCTAAAGAATATGGCCACTAAGGTTACCAACTGAGACAAATACACCTAGGGGAACAGTCTACGATCCGATACACATGCAAGGACAGAGTAGCAAGCTCAATCCCCTTGAAGGCTCCTTGACATAATCTAAGGTTTACCAACAAGTGACCCTAGGCTCCTCGACAATGGTTAATCTGAGGTTTACCGTTTTTAATACGTGAATATCTGGCGTCATTCCCAAAGAGGAAGGATTGATTCCCACACTGGTTCGGACACGATCTCATGCTTCTCCTTTAAGAGGAGCTTTCCCAGATCATAAATGCAACAATTGGATTTCTTCCTACCACAAGATACAACTACTTGTTTGTTTTTACTGTCTTGGAGAGTTAATTACTCTCCTACTCCAAGACACTAGCCTAAGCTAAGTTGGTGTATCAGAGCCCTAGAAATAAAATGTTACTAGGTGAATTTTACTTTAAGCATTAATTTTAGTGGTTGTTGTTTAAGTCAAGAGGTGGTGGAGATGAAGCTCGTGGTGTAAAGACTCGACTCGAAATCACTAAAAAGATGCACCTAAGATGATTTAAACAATCTTTTCTCTTCGATGAACTTCTAAACTAAGAAAGTGTTTGAGAATGCAAATACTTTGTAAACACAAATCTTTCTCAATTAAACAAATTAAAAGAAGAGCTTTTTCCTTTCCAAAGCACTCAAAACGAGACAACTAGTTATTTCACAAAAATTTCCTTTTTCTTTTCAAAGCACTCAACCACTACAAAAACAAACTTTTTCCAAAAGAGATTTTTTTTATATTTTTCATAAGACACTCAAAACTATGAAAATGACTAATCTTGAGTTCTACAAACTAGAAAAACCTATTTGAAGTCAAAGCTTACAAAGTGTCTTTTTGAGGATGTTTTACTTAGCTAAATGTGAGCTAAGGACTAATTTATGCAGAATCATAATTAGTCAAAAAACAACCAATCTTTCGTTTTCTTTTTAAAAAAATGAAAATCCAAACTTTCAAATACAAGCTTTTCGAAATTTTGAAATGAGAAAACTCAAAGCGGATTCCTCAACAAGGGGAGATTTCATAAATGGTCAGACTCATAAGAAGACTGGTAGACACCAATGTGATCTGAGGTCCCTACAGCTTCTAAGCTCAGAGCCACTACACAACCAAATTGAAAAACAAGCCCAACAAGCAAAACTCCTAGGAATTCCACCTAAAACCCTAACACTAATGAAATTAAACCAAGGAAAGTTTTTGACAGGGAATAAGCAGGTCTGGGCAATGGCTAAAACCTATAAACAAATTCTAAACTAATAAAAAAAAGAGAAAAATTCAAAATTTCTCAAATTTTTGACAGGGTACGCAGGCAGCCTGTTTACACAGGTGCGTTTACGCTCTGTGCACAAAGAAAAAGTGCGTACAGGTACACATTGTGCCTAACTCAGAGGGTGCATAGTTCTCCCAAAACTATGAAAAATAAAAGCTGACTCAAAATTAACTAAATTCACCCAATCCCACAATCATCACGGGTGCGTACTTCTCCCAAAACTATGAAAAATAAAAACTGACTCAAAATTAACTAAATTCACCCAATCCCACAATCATCAAGTCAAAAATAGAAACAGAAAATACAGTTTCTCGGGTCAAAGTATAAACAAGGAAAACAATCAATTCCCAACGGAGTCGCCATTTTGTCACACAGAATGAGTCGATATTGCGGACAAGATAGACCTTCCTAGAATCTAAATAAGACCTAATGACAAGCAAACCAACCAGACATTATCTTTCTCTAAATATGTTTTGATAAACAATAGCAAACAAGTGTTTTTAGGGCCTACCTTTGGTCCAACGCAAGCTTGTGGATGCCCTCGCTCCTTTGATCCAAATGAGTTCCTTTTCGCGAATCTACAAACACAAACAAGGCAAACAAATTAAATAGCACCTGAAAAGCCAATTTCATAAAACATATTTAGCATGAAGGTCAAGGAGTTCATGAAACAAATAACATAAGATACTTGTTGAGAAAAATGAGTGATTGTATTAATTCCAAAGAAGAAGAACTTTACAACCTTTGCCTTGACGCTGTACAAGCTCCTCCCAGGGTCCAGCAAGAACTCTCCTCTACTTTGACAAGTTTCACTCACTCCCTAATGAAGCCAAAAAGGTATGTGATCTCTCCTCTTAAGCTCAACTAGGAAGTCTTAATTTCACCAGCATTTACCCTCAAAATGTTCAGCTTCTAACCTCTCTAGTCCTCACTCCAATGCCTGTATTTATAGTGCAATGGAGGGAAGTTACTAGGTCCTCCTTCAAAGGGATAGCTCCTTTAGTCAAGGGATTAGCTCCTTCTCTTTTGGGATGCATGAACCACATCAGAGCGAACAATCCACATCAAAATTCCTTCTAGAAAACTCTAGAATTAACCCAAAGTGAGTTTTTAAGATAAAACTTGCGCCTTTTGACTTTCACAGGGGTCCGCACCTACACCGTTAGGGACAGAGCGGGTAGGTACGCAACTTTTGTACACAGAAGGTGCGGGACCGCAGGTGACCATGAGAGAAAGTGCGGAACCAGAGTTACATTGATTTTTAATGTCTTTCTCCCATTTCCAAAGCTTGATTTGAAGAGTTGAGGTCTTAGACTTGCTTAGAAGGACAGTACAAGTGATGATAGACCCATACTGACTGCAAATAATCATGGTGAAGATATTTTTGTGTAATAATTCCTATTGTCGATATCTCTAGTAATGATTCTCAAGATAACCCTCCCTTCTCCATCACTGAGGAAACACCCACTCGCAAAATAAGGAAGAAAACTACTACTATTTCTTTATCTAGAAAGCAAACGAGGGGTTCAATCAAAGCAGCAACCACTTCTGATAGCCCTCCCCATTCCACTATAAACAAAAAATCTACCCAAAAAAGAAAGGAGAAAATTGATAATTTTTCTTCCTTTTTACCTAGAAGAAGAATGAGGACTTCAACCATAACCACTACCCTAAATCCCCAAACCATCCTGCTAAAACCCCGTACACCTCCAACCTCCCAAATCCTTGAATTTTTACCTGTTCCACCCATGGGCACTGAAACAGAAGAACCAAATGCCCAGGGTATTGCGACATTAGTTTCCTTACATTTAGTAGCTGAAACACGAGAACTAGTGACTCATTTAGTAGCTGTTACACAAGAACCAACTATAGTTGTTACACAAGAACCAACTACAGCTGAAACACAAGAACCAACTTCTAATTTTGTTTTGGAAACACAAGAACCAGGTGCCCAGGGTGCTGCGACATCATTTTCCTTACATTCAATAGTTGAAACACAAGAACCAACTACTCATTCAGTAGTTGTTACACAAGAACCAGCTATAGCTGTTACACAAGAACCAGCTACAGCTGAAACACAAGAACCAGCTACTGATTTTGTTATGGAAATACAAGAATCAGATGCCCAAGGTGCGGCAACATTATTTTCTTTACATCAAGTAGAATCAGATGTTGATTTTGTAGCTGCTCCACAAGAACCAACTACTGAAGTTCTGACTATTACGCAAAAGCCAGTCATCCCTCTTGATATACTGATAACAGATCAACAACCAGAACCAATAATGGCTTCTCTCTTACACGGGAATGAGTTTCTAAGATCAGAACTAGAAGCTTACAAGCAAAAGCTGGTAATGGCAAAGGAAGCCTATTAATTTGTATACCTTCGCTCGCGTAGTGGCCATGGTAGAGAAAAACATAAAAGATGATCAATATAGAGAGTATATGTGCAATTAATGTGGGGATATTTATGATCAAGTAGGCTATAAAGTGGTTCAAATCCCAATGCCTGGAGCTTCCCCTTCACCTACATTTTTTGCAGTTAAAGAAATGAATGCCTTACTGTTACACAAAAACCAGTAGGCCCTTCAAAAAGGAAAGCTAATCTACAAGATCCCTGGCCTACAACAACTGTTAAATTTGAAGCCCTTGTTCTTATTAGTAATGATGTTCAAACTCTACCTCTTGATACAATTGTCCAATCTGAATCTCCTATTTTTTTTAGTACTTCTACTTAGACTCTACCTTAGCGTACCACTTGCAATGTTGGAACAAAAACTCAACCATGGAATGAGTAGATAATAATGAACAAATGCAAGAAAGAGTTTGCTATTACACAGCACAAAATCCTGCAGGAGCACAAATTACTTTCGTTGAGCCACATATATTCAAACTAGGAAACTTTGGAGAAAACACTCCAAGAATATCGTGCCCATAAGAAGTAGAATAAGTAGTTAAAAAGCAAATTTCCCCTGATGTTCAATTTGGTACAAAAATTCATGGCTGCTAGGAAACCATCCCTAAATTACTCTCTTTTCCTTACAGAATGACTTTCATTCTTTCAGATGAAAGCAATCAAAGATGCAAGACCCTATGCAATGTTCACACCAACAGATTTTGTTCAAACTTTCGCAGAATCCTCTACTAGTGATTAGAATCTACTATGTGAGTTATATCTTCATAATGAAGCCATTCCTGATGTTAGGTCCCTATAATACTAGTGATTACCCCATTATTATTGTAGTTATACCCCTTATTAATATTTTTGTGCCCCTATTGCCCCCATATTTTTATTACTGTGCCCCATAGAATCCCTCTACTATTATTTTTGTGGCTTTATATTATTATTGTTAGGTCGGCTAGGTTATATTGTGACTCCTTAGACTCCTATATATAGAAAGGAGGTTTTGTCATTTGAATCATCCAAGAATTTTTCATTTATGTAATGTAAAGGAGGTTGCCCCCTCGAACAGGCTAAATTCTAAGGCATTGATCTATCTTTTCTATCTTTTCTTGAGCTGGTTTCATAACATTTGGTATCAGAGCTTTGGATTCTAGGGTTTCGCTGCTCCAAACAGGTCATCGTGGAATTTTCGCTATAACTTTTTTTTGTGACGTTTCAGAAGCTCAAAAAAAACCCATTTGAGAAGAAATCGTGCTGAATCTCAGGTCCGAATTTCATAGCTCTTTGCGCTATATTTGCGGAGATATGATCTGAGGAAGTTGGTATTTTTGTCGACTCCTGAATTACATTCCTAACAGGTGACCTGGGGAAAATCATCATAGCCTTTTCCCTGAGCATTAGACTGAAATTTCGTAAGAAGGTGCAGAAAGAAGACGGCCTGTAGTTTGTTGTATATATTTTTCAGAGCCAAAGGACGAAACAGTGACTTGTGGCACGTCGTACAAGTTCACTCTACTGAACTAGTCTATAATCAGGTCACTGTGGGAGAGTTTGCATAACTCTTCCTTGGAGAATCCAAATTGGATCAGACTGGTGGCATTGGAAAGAGGACGTAGAGGGATACCATAGGTTGCAATTGCAGAACTGGATGATTTGAAAGTACAGAGATACATCAGAGGCAATATCGAGCTCCTACAAAGTGAAAAAAAAAAGGTGTGTAGATTCTTTTAAATTTTTGCTTAAGAGTGGTTTGAAAATTTATTTTGAAGGAATTCAAAGGGCTAGTAGAGTATTATTATCGGTAATTGATGCCCTAAGGAAAGAAAATGGAAACACCTAGTAAGGAACCTGAAAGCTCTAGCATGACTCATGAAGAAGAAGAAGAAATGCTATATGATATATCAAAATTACAAGAACAAGTGCAACAAGTGTCACTTGCACAAAAAGCAACAGAATCTAAGATGGATGGTTTAAGGAAAGATGTAGAAGCTAAGATGGATGTTTTAAAGAAAGGTGTAAAAGCTAAGATGGATTGTTTAAAGAAAGGCGTAGAAGCTAAGATGGATGGCATGGAAGCTAAGGTGAATAGCATGGACGCTAAAATTGATGGCATGGATGATAAGATGGAAGAATTGAAGATAAATATAAATAAGTTGCTATAAGAAATGGTCACTAATGGTGAAAGGGTACTAAAGGAAACTCATGATGAGAACAAAAGAAATTTTAATCATGATTCCATAGACTCTAATGGTGGATTGAAGACTCACCATATTCTAAAAATCGATATGAGGAAGTTTGATGGCAAGGATCCCACCACTTGGATATTACAGATGGAGCAATTCTTCGATCTCAATAATGTGCAAAACACACAAAAGGTACGTATGGCAACTTTATATTTGGAACCAAATCAGTTTGTATGGTATCAATGGCTTTGCTCTCGTAAACAATTTATCACTTGGGCAATTTTTATGGAAGAATTGATAGCACATTATGATGATACAAAAAGCAACACTTTTTTTAGCCAATTGATAAGTCTCAAACAAAAGGGTTAAATAATGGAGCACATTGAGGAGTTCCAAAAATTGAACATAATGGTAAAAGATATTCCAGAGGAGCATAGGATTGATGTGTTCACAGGTTCTTTAAAGGATAATATCCAACATGTTGTTCGCCTTTGGGAACCTGAATCATTAGAGAAGGCATTCAAGTTAGCAAGAAAAATGGAAAGCAAAATTATGGCAACCAGGAAGCATACCACTCACAACTATAAAGACAAAAGTGTTGTTGCCCCTAGTCTTCCACAATCTATAAGGTTGACACCACAACGATTGGAAGAAAAAAGAGCAAAAGGGCTTTGTTACAGTTGTGATAACAAATACACTAAAGGTCATAAGTGTGTTGAGAAGAAATTATTGTACATATATTGTGAAGAGGAAGAAGAAAAGGAGCAAGAAAGGTCAAAAGAAGAGGATATACTCCAGGAACAAAGCCTAGATGAAGAACAAATAAATCCGACCATATCTTGTAATGCATTGGCAGGAATTACCACTCCTCAAACCATCAAGATAGAAGGACAAATCAAGATGAAAAAGGTAATAGTGTTGATTGATTTAGGAAGCACCCACAATTTTATTCATTGTAAGGTAGCTAAAGAATTGAATTGCTTCCTATATCGAGCACCAGAGTGTCAAGTGATGATTGCAAATGGAGGAACAATAAATTGCTCTGGAAAGTGCCATAAGATCAAGCTATCCATGGGAGAATATGTATTGACTAGCTCAATGCTTTCCATTCCAATGGGAGGTGCTGAGGTTGTACTAGGAGTCCAATGGCTACAATCCTTGGGTACAATAGCTTTTAATTTTCAAGAACTTTTCATCAAATTTTCTACGGAAGGAAAGGAAGTTGAATTAAGGGGTATTTCAGGGAAACCAGGAAAGGTAATCAACTTTAATGGTATGACAAAGCTTCTAAAAAGGTAACAAAGAGGTGTAATTGCACAATTATGTTCGCTAGATGTTTCCACATCGGAATCATCTATTTCTCCAAATCTCCAAAAAGTACTGGACAATCATTCCAAGGTATTTGAGACTCCCAAATGTCTCCCACCTATGCGTGATCATGATCATGCTATTCATCTGATTCCAGGAAGTGTTCCTCCAAACATCAGGCCGTACAGATATCCCTATGTCCAAAAGAGTGAAATTGAACATATGGTTGCAAAAATGCTAGAGGCTAGTATAATTCAACCGAGTCAAAGTTATTTCTCTGCTCCAGTAGTATTGGTGCACAAGAAGGATGGATCATGGCACATGTGTCTGGATTATAGGGAGCTCAACAAGCTTACTATTAAAGATAAGTTCCCTATTCCTATCATTGATGAATTACTGGATGAATTGCATGGATCAATTTACTTCACCAAGTTGGATCTTCGTTCAGGATATCATCAAATCAGAATGAAGACTGAAGACATTCTGAAAACAACATTTAGAACTCATGAGGGTCATTATGAATTTTTGGTCATGCCTTTTGGCCTTACCAATGCACCTTCAACATTTCAAGGTTTCATGAATTCAATTTTCAAACCATTCCTTAGAAAATTTGTGTTAGTATTTTTTGATGATATACTAGTATACAACAAGTCTTGGAAGGATCATGTTGAACATGTTGAGAGGGTGCTACAACTATTGGAGGAGAAACAATTATATGCAAAAAGATCCAAATGTTTCTTTGGAGTCCAGGAGGTGGAATATCTGCGTCATATTGTATCTCATGAAGGAGTTAAGGTAGACCCTAACAAAATTAAAGCCATTAAGGAATGGAAAATCCCCACATCCATAAAGTATCTGCGAGCATTTCTTGGGTTGATAGGGTATTACCGCAAGTTTGTTAAGAATTATGGGAGAATAGCAGCACCTCTAACAACATTATTGAAGAAAGATGCATTTTCATGGACTCCGGAAGCAACAAAGGCCTTTGAACATCTTAAAGAGGCAATGTGCCAAGCATTGGTCTTAGCTACACCGGACTTCACAAAAACCTTTATTGTGGAATGTGAAGCTTCAGGAAATGGAATTAGTGCTCTTCTAATGCAAGATGAAAGACCCATTGCTTTTGAAATTCGTCCAATCAAGGGAAAGCTTTTAAGCAAAGCTATTTATGAGAAGGAAACGTTGGCAATACTCCATGCACTTAGTAAATGGCAATCCTACCTAATGGGAAGACACTTCAAGGTAAAAACATATCATGATAGCCTTAAATACTTTTTAGAACAAATATTATCCTCTTAAGAGCAACAAAAGTGGGTCACAAAGATGTTGGGTTAATACTTTGAAATCATCTACAAAAAAGGGAAGCAAAATGTGGTGGCAGATGCACTCTCAAGAAAGGATGCAGATGTGGAAGCATTTTTGTGCGCCATTTCTATTATCCAACCAGATTGGATAAACAAAGCAAGGGAGGAATGGAAGAATGATGAAGAAGTGTGGGCACTTATTCGAAAGTTACAAAAAGATTCCAGTACGTCTGATACATTTAGCTGGAAAAATGATTTGTTATGGTACAAAGATCGCTTATACCTCTGTAAGAATTCTCATCTAAAACAAAATATTCTTATGGAATTGCACACTTCTCCCTTAGGAGCGCACTCAGGATTTTTAAAAACTTACCACAGGGTTAAGAAGGAATTTTTTTGGGATGGCCTTAAATCAAATATTCAAAGTTTGTGGCAGAATGTTTGGTTTTCCAACAAAATAAAGTTGAAACAATTAAGACACCAGGTCTATACAACCTTTATCCATTCCAAGCCAACATTGGGAGGAGGTTTCAATGGATTTTATCATAGGTTTACCCAAATATGAGGGAAAGAGTGTCATCAAGGTGGTAGTTGACAGACTTACCAAGTATGCACACTTTTGTGCATTATCACATCCATTTAAAGCCAATACAGTATCTACTTCATTTATGGAAACAATTCAAAAGCTACATGGAAACCCAGAGATTATTGTAAGTGACAAAGATCCCATTTTCACTGGAAATTTTTGGACAGAATTATTTTCTTGTCTTGGTACTCAGTTAGCTCATAGCTCATCTTATCATCCTCAATATGATGGGCAAAGTGAGATAGTAAACAAATGCTTGGAAGGATATCTTCGTTGCTTTGTATCTGATAAACAGACACAATGGGTCAAATGGTTGCCTCTGGCTGAATGGTGGTATAACACTTCCTTCCATACAACAACAAAAATGACCCAATTTATGGCACTTTATGGGTATCAACTGTTAGCCTCCTATACCAATAGGTTTCATTTTTCATGATTGACAGTGGAAGTGCCAAAAATGTTCATCTTTGATAATACAAAGGTTCTATTTTTGTGAAGGAAGCAGACAGTTAAAAAATGTAAAGAGGGTATGCCTTAAAAGAATAATCAAAAGGCAAGAAAATGAATTGGTCAGAAAAAAAAATTGAAATTAACCCCAAAGAAAGACCAGGAAAGTGGCCAACCAAAATGCCACTGCTATCTTGATGGATGGCCCAACAGGTCAAGCTAGGCCATGCCATGTTTTGAATTGCTTGTTCTAGAATAGAGAATGAGAATCTGTCCAAACAGTTTAATCTTGGCAGATTAATAGCTAGGTAATGAATAAAAGTGCCCAACTGCTTAATCTGGGCCCTTGGAAGTAATAAGGGTAGTCTTAGATAGAAATGCATTTGAAAAAGAAAAAGTAAAGAGCAATTGAGGGTTTCCAAGTTTAAATGCACCCTCCTTGAAGTAAGAAAAAATTCTAGGTACTAAGATGGGTAGGTAGACAGAGGTTGCAGAAGCTTGACTTCCTTCATGTTGCTGGCCTTGACAAAGAAAGTTTATATTGGCAAGAACAAAACTGTTTATTCATCATTTTGATAACACAATATGGAAGCATGTCTAGCTTCCCCTGTTTCCCCCAGAAAATCTCTTTCTAACATCCCTCCAATGGACCTTGGGATATACCCAACAAGTCCTAGCATCACTTTATCTTTTGTGAAATATTAAGCCAAGGTGTTGGTCTCCATCACACAAGAAAGCCACATTTCTTGTGTAAAATCATTTCTCACTCTCATTTTGACTCTAAATCTAAGTTTACTCCTTAAACGTAGCTTTCTGTTCATCTTTCACATCTCTAATTCATATTCACTTCTAACCTTATTATTTAACTCCCTAAGTGTTCCCCTCCGCCTACTATTATCACATTTTATACAAAAAACCCAAAAATATGTACATACCCCTCCCCTTGGGCATTATAGCCATATATTTTGAAGTTCGGGAAGCGTGACAAGATCAAAGGCTTTTATGTAGATAGTTCTCCATGCTATGTTCGGGAATTAAACTAACACCTGGTTAATTTAATAACCCTCACCCACTACACACTTTATAATGTTATTTCCCTCTTTTCCGCGTCGCTTATATAAAGTTCCCTCAAACCCACATTTACCTTTATCCAAAGTTTCATGTCTCCACGCTTTATATGAAGAAAACAATATAATAATGCTTGGGTCCCACCGTTATTGCGCTGGTGGCTTGTCCTCCCACCCGTCGTTGGATCTGGGCCCTCCCATCTGATGATCCTCGTGAATTTCGGAACCCCTCCTCCATCCGTCCTTTACCGCCCGAAAATTGTCAGTCGATGACGTTGTGCCTGAGACGCGTGTCTGCTTCCTATTGTGTCGGGCGGCCACTGATCATTACCGGGCCCGTACCACAAGCGGTCCGATAATACCGCTTACCACCGTTTGTTCCCGCCCCTACGTCCTCGCTCACATCAACAGTCACGTCAGCTGCCATTTCACTCTCTATCCGACATGGCCGCCACGTCATCCCTCCACGTCAGCCCAGTCACGCATCGCCACATCACCTGCCGTACTTGGACCTGACCAGTGACGTCATGATGACGTCATTTATAAAAAAGGCGCCAAAAATCTCATTTTCTCCATATTCTGTGCAAAATCACGATTTTTCTCACTTTTTTCATTGGACGAAGCGCTCTACCACCTGCATGTTGTTTTCACGTTGTTATCTGCCAACCTCTAGAAATTTCAACCTTGAGCTGCTGCCGCCGCGGATTCACCACTGTCAGCACCCCACTAGCTGTGTAACTGCCAGGTATTTACCATTCCTCTGCTCAACCTGGTTTTCAATCCTCCACTGTTAAAAAATCCAAGAATTAACCAGTCAATTTACCTGAAACTGCAAAACTAAACTAAAGGTTTATCAGAGGGGCGTCCCGGCTCTAAACCCGTTCAATTCCCGCACTCACTGCACCATTTTGACTCAGACCCTTTGTCAAGCATTCCTTACACGCAAGGCGAACCACTGCATTATAATTCATCCTTTTCGCCCCTCTCAACAGCTTTTTACCTCTGTTTCACCCAATTTACCCCTTTTTTCTCTCTGCAAATTTCTTCATCCTTCAAAATTCACTGTTCAAGTGTTACCTTTGTTCAAAATTCAAGTACAATTCAACTCCAAGTGACAACTAAGCAATGGAGGCCCTTGTGGCATTAAACATTGCACCTCTGAATGCTCCACATAAGTACCTAGAATGGTTGGCCCTTGCTGACCGGGATTATCAAATCAAAGAAACGGTTGAAATAAGCAAAAAATATCACATTGAAACCATTTGTGAGCTGAAGAAGAAACACATAAGTGGTGCTGATGACATATGTATCTGGGAGTCCAACTTGCCCATCTATTACCTTCCACAAGTGAATGTGTTCCCAGACTTCATCCATCAGTGTTGTGAACACTATGAACCCACTTAAAGAGCAGTTTTGGCTCCATCTGGGACTGTCTTATTCCACACCACTCCTCTATCCATAAATGAGATGCTAAGCTTTGAGCCAACTAAACCTCTGGTGCCCCTTTCTATGAATTTTTTGCTCAAACAAGGTGCCAAGCTGCCCAGCTCAGAGGTCACAAGGATTGGCCAGTTGTTCATCCAGCCAGATTATCAGCCCCAACAACCTCCTCCTTATTTACATGTTTGGTTCAATGAAACAGGGAGGCTAGTGGTGGATATGATATCCTACATCCTGGGTTACAATACCAGTGAGTATGTGGATGAAACAGTCTTGGTAATGCTATCCATGTTCACTCCAGGACAGCCCCCTGCTATCCAGTATTATTATGCCACATTTATTGCTGACAGAATTCATGAGCAACTCATGAATATGGAGAGAGAGAGGGTATTTAAATTTACTTCATACATATATCACTTGATATTATACAATCAGCCTGACAGTTTCCCTATTTTTCTCAAAAAGCTGGGTGCAAAAGGAAACAAGAGGTCAGTGATATACTGGACACCAGTCTGTCACCATATCTTTTACTCTCCATACAACTACTGATGAAAACATTGATCTGTTCATTCATCCAGCCTTGTCCCTGCTACAGAGTTCTCCTCCTCCTAGACTCACCGATGACATGCAGAAGATCCTCCAGCTGTCAAAGAACTATAGCATTGGAGATTGGTACTTCTACCAAGACCACACAGTTATCAGAATATATGGCTGTGGGCTAGCCCCATACAGACTGCCAAAGTACGTTCCCATGAGACTTTTTGCCCTAGAGTACTTTCGGCAATTTGGCAATTCAGACATGGTACACTTTCATAGCAAAAATAAGAAAGCACAGATGAAAATTAAGCACCAACTGGGTCCAATCATATTTAATAAGAAGGAAGAAGCCTGGGGAGAGGCGGACAAGATCCTAAAAAGCCTCCAGCTCAAAACAAGCTTCTATTGGGCACCATATGACCCTAATCATTTCATAAACCTCATAAGAATCAAGTATAGGCTTGCTACCTATGATCATTTCAGCTTTCCACAAATTGAAAAATATGCTAATCAACTAGAGTGGAAAGAAGGCACATTAGTGGAGGATTATTCTGAAGAAGAATTAGCAGAAAGAGTAATTAAGAATTTAGAAAAGGCAGTTGACTTGGAATATTTTGGACAGGTTTGGTCTCCAACCCCTCGGTAGCTTGGAGAAAGTGCCTCATCTTCCTCTGTTCCCCAGCAATTTGCCAAAGCAACTGGTCAAGCAGCAAACCTAGCTAAAGGCAAAGAAGTACAACAAGAGGAATCACTTCCTAATTTGGAGCAGCAAGAAGAAATGGCTGAAGCGCCTTCCTCCACAAAACAACAAACCCAAGAAAAAATCCCTCCAAGGCAGGAGGTAACAGTTGAAACTACAGTTTTACAGACACCTGCAAATGAAGAAATAATGAGGAAAAGGGATAGGCAAGAGGAAACTCCTCTCACCACTTCAACAGATCAACAAGGTGAGAAAAGTCAAAGACTCAATCCCTTCTCTGAGGAGGAAATGCCGGAAAGACCAACTGGTGCTATGCTCCCTCCTAGCATTGAAACATCGGCCAGCTCCTTACAACAAGAGCAAGAAATGCAAGGAGGAGCAGAAGTAAGTTCTTCAAGGCAGCGAACCAAGGCAAAATCTAGTATAAAAAAGCAGTTCACAGACATAAAAGCAAGAAATGAGCCGGTTAGATACCAGCTCTATAACCAACTACTTAGAATGGCACCAACAAATCAGGAGAGACTCATGGAAGCCTATGATATTCAAGAAGGGAAGATGACTGTCAGTCATTTTAGACCTACCATGCAGCATCCTCAGTCAGCAGCAGACTACATCAGAACCAACTTGGAGGTGTTTTCCAAAGACATCCACCCCATGTATCAGATTGAGCTACACAAGCAAACCGGGGAGATGGTCTACTCAACCTTGGCTGATAAAACTCTGTTGGCACACAAGTTACAAAATTCTCTACACAATACTACTGCTCAGCTGGAGCTAGAAAAGGCATCATCTCAAGCCAAGAACAACAGAATCAAGTCCCTGGAAGAAATTATTATAGAACTAGGACATCATCCAAATGATCCTAAGGGTGTGCAGGCCTTGATGAAGAAGAAGGATGAGGATATAGCAGCTTTGAGAAAGTAGATCAAGATACCACCTACCCATCATCCTCAGACTGAAGGGGTTGTAGAACAAAAGAAAGATCAAGATGTGGTTGCTCTACTCTCAATGACCTTACATAAGAGATTGGTAGAAACAGAGGGTGCTTTGCAAGTGACCCTAAGGCAAAGGCCAGAAGGGCAAGCAGCTCAGCCACAACCAGCAGTCATAAATATTGAGGATACTCCTCAAATAACAACTCCACCAGCTCCTCCCACCGGGCAAACATCGGAGGCAGGCCCCTCAGGCTCAGCACCAGCATCAGAACAGGTACCCAGCCTCAACATGCAGAATATGATGGAGCTTGAAGCTCTAGAAGTACAGATGGCTGAACTGAAAGAGGCTAAAGAAAATTTAGCCAAGCTTGAAGAGAAATATGACAAATCTAAATAGAATTTGGCTGAAAGAGTAAGGGAGATAAGAGCTCTTGAGAAAAGGATAAAGGAGTTAGAAAAAGAGCTCACTTTGGACAAAGTTATAAGTGAAGTCAAGAAAATTCTGTGGGCCAACATTGGTCAATCCATTACAGACCAATGGCAGTCCATCAAAACTATCCATGAGCAAATGGATCTCCTAAGCAGGGCAAAAGCAGAAGGACAAAGAGCCCGGGCATCCCTAGGAAATATGCCTGAAATAGCCTACAGAATGATTCAAGTCCTCAACAATCGCACTGGCCTTCAGCTAGCAGGAATGGGTATCAGAGATAGAACTGATACCATATTACTAATAAAGAGGGTGCTTACCTTGAGGAACTATGTGCAAACATTGGACAGAAGGTGTCAAGAAATGCAGACAGAGGTAAATGAATTTATTGCAAAAATCACAGCATTGCATAACAGAGGTCTTCCGAGCTTGGTAACTAGTGCAGGAAGGTTGTTATCACGTGAAAATTATGCCAAGAGGGTCAACAATTATGCAACAAATCAAATAACATCAGCCGCAAGCAGTTCAAAGGAAACAGGGCCCCCATCTGAGCAGACTCTCTATGAAAAGTTGGAAAATTTGTTTTTTATTGAGCATGAGATCAAGCACCTTTTTGAAGTACCTCCAAATTACTACAAATATACTGAAGCTGATGAGACTCTAATCAAAATACAGAGACACCAATTGCCTACTGAAGATTGGTGGAGAGGCATGATAGAAACGTTGCTCTGATAAATCAAATTTTGTTTGTTGTCTTTTCGATCAATCTCGAGTCAGCATTTTCAAAGGACTCACGTGTTCAATCTACCCGGGTGGAAATAAAAGAGCATATGGATAACAAGAATAGTGACTTGGCACAAATAAACGAGTGCAGGTGACGAGGCAAAAGCAGTCACGCCGTGGCAAAGCAGCAAAAGGCGAAGTTCCTCGAAATGGATGCAACCACTTGGTCGACCAAGTTGGTTGCAAAGTCAAAGAACTCTGACAGAAATGAACAGTTGTTGTTTATCTATTTTTATGGCAATAACTGTTGTATTTACTATTTTTGAAAGTTGGTAAGAAAAGTTATGAGTTAATGACTCATCTTTAGGATATTTTGTGAAACACTTTGTATATATATCCCCACGCATAACTTATTTGGGGTTGTTGATTTTATTTTGGAGAGCTCCGCTGTATCTTCTCAGAGTTGAATACAAAAAGCTGTTGGTGTCTCTATTTGGTTTGCTTGGACATGTTGTGATGAGATTGCTGGCTACTGCAGGATTCCCGTGTTATCTCGTGATACAATAAGTTTCTTCTGAACTGTGTTTTGTATTTTCTCTGTTTGTTGAAACCATCTATATTATGTGTTTAATACTCTTAGTAGTAAGGAAAAAGAATAGTTCAGGATTTGTCCATTCAGGCACCCTAAACTCAATCTTTGTTGCTAATTATGTTTTCTTCAGGACTAGTTATAAATGTGGAATTCTTAAATGCTCCCATTTTTTCTAAGTTTACATGGTGAAATCTATTCAAGAATTCTTAACTTCTCTTGAATAAATTTTTAACCCTTTATACTTGTTTTCACAGTGAAAGAATGTTGGAAATAACACTGAGAGGGGGGGTGAATCAGTATTATCAAATTCTTTTCAATATATCTTCCTTATTTATACTTTGAATTATTCTTCAAATATGTAGGTTTTAACCCTGTACAAAAATTACCTGCATACGAATTCTTAAACAAAGAAAATAAACAATGCGAGAGCATAACCCATAAAACACATATGCACAGAGATTTTTCCCTGGATCCCAAAACCGGGACTACCAGCTTGATTTTTCATTATGTTCCTTTCAATGTTACAATACATATTTATACATGCCGAAGCATCCAATACCATGGACCGAAAAACCATCGCGTCCAATACCATGTGCGAAAAACATGCACAAAACCATAGGTAGGTTCGCCCAACCTAATATAGGGTCCAAAAAAATTTTCCCGGGGCGCTGCCCCGGACCGCGTAGAGGGGGGCTACCGCCCCCCTCTAACCCCCCGTTTAACTATGTTGGTTAGTCATGGAAAGAATATAACACAACCCAACAATCTCCCACTTGTTGTTTTCTTTCCACAAGGGGCCACAGGAGAGCTTAGTCATTTTTCCAGCCCTGAAACACCCATTGTTTCTCTACACCAAGAGAACTTCTCAGAGCTCACAGATTTTGTCAATGCATCTGTAGTATTCTTCAAAGTGTCCACCTTTACCAGCAACACCTTTTTGTCTTCTATCATATCCCTCACAAAGTGATACTGAACATCAATGTGCTTTGTCTTTGAATGATAAGCAGGGTTCTTTGCCAAGAAAATTGCACTTTGGCTGTCACAGTCTATTCTTATAGCTCCCTGTACTAACCCCATACTTGAACACAATCTCTGCAACCAAACTGCTTCCTTGCTTGCATGAGTGGCTGCCATGTATGCTGCCTCTGTAGTTGATAGTGCCACTACAGATTGTTTCTTACTCATCCAACTGACTGCACCTCCAAATAGGTTAAACACATACCCACTTGTAGATCTTCTCTGATCCAGATCTCCAGCCCAGTCTGCATCAACAAAACCATGAATATCCAACACTCTGTCCAATCCTGGTCTTCCTTGGTAGCACAAACCATAATCACTAGTGCCACGCAAATACCTGAAAACCCGCTTCACTGCTGTCCAGTGCTCCTTCCCAGGTTTTGACATAAACCTGCTCAATACTCCCACTGCATGTGCAATGTCTGGTCTAGTACAGACCATTGCATACATTAGTCTACCAACTGCACTTGCATATGGAACACGGGACATGTCCTCTTCCTCTTCTTGTGTCTTGGGACACTGTTCAACAGATAACCTCAGACCTACAGGAATAGGAACCTTCACCGGTTTACTATCCTGCATATTAAACCTCTGCAGTATTGTCTCGACATACTTCCTCTGGTTTAACAAGAGCTTCCTCTTTGCCCGATCTCTTTTAATTTCCATGCCCAAAATATAGTTTGCAGCACCAAGATCTTTCATGTCAAATTTGGAGGACAATTGGGTCTTCAAATCCTGGATAATTTCTTTGTCATTTCCAACCAGCAACATATCATCCACATACAAGACCAGATAAATAACACGGTCACCAATTAATTTAAAATACACACAATGATCTGCTTTGCTTCTGGTGAAGCCAAGTCCCCGTATAAATGTATCAAATTTCTGATACCACATCCTTGGTGACTATTTTAACCCATACAGAGACTTCTTTAACTTGCATACCAGTTCTTTCTTACACTTCACCGCAAAGCCTTCAGGTTGCCTCATGTAGATTTCCTCTTCCCAATCCCCGTGAAGAAATGTTGTCTTCACATCCATCTGTTCTACCTCAAAATCAAAAGCAGCAGCAACAGATAAAAGTAATCTAATAGAAGCTACCTTGGCAAAAGGAGAAAAAATATCACCAAAATCAATTCCCGGCACCTGGGAATAACCTTTTGCTACCAATCGAGCTTTGTATTTCTCCACCTTTCCTTCTGCATTAGTCTTCTTCTTGAACACCCATTTGCTGCCAATGGGTTTCCTTCCAGCCGGCAACTCTACCAGATCCCAAGCCTCATTTTTGTGCAAAGATGCCATTTCATCAACCATGGCCTCTTTCCAGAGTTTTCCATCCTCTGAATCCACTGCTTCCTTCACAGTTCTGGGATCATCATCAGTAACAGACAAAGAAAAATTTGAACTGAAAGCAGATGGACTATACCTTTCTGGCTGCCTTCTTTCTCGACCTGATCTTCTCACAGCCGGAGTTTGTGGCTCTTCATCTTCTGATTCCTCCTCTGCTGCAGAGTCTGATTCTTCCTCCTTTGGCTCAAACTCTATCTTCTCAGGTTCCTTTGGTTGGACTTCAGATTGAATAACATCTTTTACCTCTCTGAACATCACATCTCGGCTGTACACAACCTTCTGTGTGACTGGGTTCCAAAGCTTATAACCCTTTAAACCATCCTTATACCCAATAAAGATGCACTTTTCAGATTTACTATCCAACTTGGTTCGTTTCTCCTTTGGAACATGTACATATGCCTCACATCCAAATACCCTCAGATGTGAAAGAGAGGGTTTCTTACCAGTCCATACTTCTTGTGGAGTCTTATCCTCCAACGCTGATGAGGGTGATCTGTTGATCAAGTAACGTGCAGTATCCACCGCCTCTGCCCAGAATTCCTGTCCTAACCCGGCACCACTGAGCATGCTTCTTGCCCTTTCCATCAACGTCTTGTTCATTCTTTCTGCCACTCCATTTTACTGAGGTGTATATGGAGTAGTCTTCTACCGTGCTATACCACACTTCTTACAAAATTCTTCAAATTCCTTGCTGCAAAATTCTCCACCATTATCTGTCCTCGGCACCTTTATCTTCTTCTCTGTCTGATTTTCCACCAGAGCCTTAAATTCTTTAAACCTGTCAAAGACTTCAGATTTCTTCTTAAGGAAATATATCCATGTATTCCTTGAGAAGTCATCTATGAATGATACATAGTACACAGACTTACCCAGTGATGGAACCTTCAAAGGTCCAAACACATCACTGTGCACAAGCTCTAATATCTGTTTCGTCCTCTTACCACCAGAGGGGAAACTCACTCGATTCTGCTTACCTTTACCATGAAGTATTCGAAGGCCCTTCTCTCCAATATGTCCAAGCTTTTGACGCCACAACATGGTCTTCTCTCCAGAGACCACTAGATTTTCTACTCCATTTTCAGGAACCATAGAACTATTGCACCCATCAACAACAGTGCTACCTTGCAGCTTGTACAGAGTTCCAATCCGAACTCCCCGCATCAATATCAGTGCTCCTCGAACCATCTTGCAGGTATCTTTCTCGAACACCGTCTTTACACCTGCATCATCCAACTTGCTTACATAAATCAGATTTCTGGCCAATGCAGGAATATGTAGAACACCCGGAAGTGTTCTAACCCTTCCACCTTGCAACTTCAACTTTACTTTTCCCCGACCAATGATTCTAGCCTTCCTATCATCTCCTAAGAAGACATCACCACCATCGTATTTCTCATACTCGCAGAACCACTCACTATGGGGAGTGAAGTGAAAGGATGCACCTGAGTCAATCAACCATGCCTCATGATCTACATGTGTACTTGAAGAAGCCAAGTACACATCCCCACCTTCATCTAAGGTGGTTTTCGCCTCTGCAGAAGGAGCATCATCAGATCCCTTTCCTTTATGTTATAGACATTTTTGTGCCTCGCGACATGGAGCATGAAATGTCAATAATTACAGGGATCCTCAGTCCCTAAACATGTTGTTCTTACCCCTAAAAGAACAAGGTCATCAAACAACAGCACTTCCAATCAGTTCTCCACCTGAAAACACTTCAAAACAGGCTAATTTTGGATCATGTCAGCTGCTCCACTGAGCATCTGCGCTGGAATGCAACTGCTCCTCCTTGTACCTGCGCTGGAAGTCAAATCTAATGAAGGCTACCTGCGCTGGGCGAGATTGGCCAAGTGGCACAGTCATTCTGCAAGGTGTCAACTGCCCAGGAAGCTTCCAAACTGACACTTGGTTCGTGAGATTCGCCCTGTGATGAGTAAGAGGTACTTGATCACCATGTGTAAGCAAGGATCTCCAAGTGGACTCAAGAACTGAAGTTTAACTGAAGAGGGAGAGGACACTAGTCAGCTCTATGCCAGCCTCAAGCTGACTCATCCTCTCTTCTTCTCTCCTATATATAGAGCTCCTCTATGAGGTCTAAGGAGGCTGGAATTTTGTGTAAAGCAAGGAGGTGCTGTTGGTTTACAGTTAGAGCTATTGGGTGATTGTTTTACTAGAGGTGAAGAGGAGAGTTCTTGCTGCTGGGGAGGTGCTGCTGGATTGGAGCCATCATTGGTTGTAACCTTCTCAGAACCCTGTTACTTCTATCAATAAAGTTTTGCATGTTCTCCTATATACTTGTATTGCATTGATGTATTGTATTTACATGTATATTTGATTCACTCTAATCCATGCATCAGTTATGAGTACTTGTATCTTGTAGTTTCCTCTCTTGTTTGTGCAGGATCTGTGTGTAGCTGGACCGGCAAAGAGAGCAAGGAGCTGGGAACAAGAGACAAAGAGAGAGGATAAGGATCGACTAAGCGAAAGACACCAGGTTGGTTAATCTCTTCTTCCTTCTCTCTGTACTTTCATAAAGGAAAACATCAAAGCTTTACTTTCAGTTGTTGCTGAACATTGTCACCTTTAGAGTAGGGATAGGGTCATCCGGGTCAGATACTTTTCCCCACAACAAACTGGCGACTCTGCTGGGGAGCCTAGTATCTTGTTGGTGTTTGTAGTATTTTGCTATTCATTTCTTGAAGAAAAGAGTACCAAATCGAAAAGCTTTTGACTATATCAAAAGCGAAGTAGAGGGACTGTTACTCTTGCTCATTTGCTGAGCAAATTCAAGATTTGAAGAGCTTATCTACAAAAGACTCTTTACTCTTTGTGATAGATCTTCATCCTCTTGATCATCCCTTAGCTTGTACTTGACCTATAGCTTTTTATTTCAGCAAAAACAGTGCATTTTTGAGCTTTTTATGACCCGGAAAACTTTGTAGACGTAACTCTCGTGTCCCAGAGCAGGCTGTCCACAGGCAGTCTGCATTACAGCGCAGGTGCTCCCTTCGGGAACTGCGCTGAGAGTCAAACTGACAGACCAGAGCCTGCGCTGGTCCAGTTAGCCATTGTCTTGCTCAGTTTTCCCATTGTGTCTTGGCCCTGTTTTCACTGATTTTTGCTGATTGCTTGCTGGTCATTGTACTTGCTGTAAACCACTTCTCCTTGACATTATTCTGCCTCAGTTGTGTGATGAAACTGTGAATGTTCTTTCAGTATTTCTTGTTTCAGTTACAGTTTCCCATTGTGAAAAGCGAACCAGTATAGTTGTGACCTCTTAGATCCTGAACTGTAAAAGTGTCTTTGTGATCTTAAGAGCTAGTTTTATTACTGTTCATGGCTGTTTGAGTTTGTTTGTTTCTCATTTTATGGTTTGGATCTATACATTTCCTGTGTTTAAACAAGTCGATCATAAGGTGTCTTTTTGATTTTGGACAAGCTTGTTTATTTCTACTTGAAATTAGATTCAAAATTATACAACAGTTTCCTTTCTGTCTTACATCAACATTAAGGATAACGAAAAGAAATACATGCATTGTGCATTTTGCATTTGACTGTGTGTTTGACGATTTAGGAAAATTTGCATTTTAGTGTGTGTTCTATGATCTGTGGAAAAAGTTGTGTCTTTCTTTTCCCTCAGTAGATTAAGGTTTTCAAAGTTGAAAGATTGAAGAGTTTTGCTTCTCATCTTAGATTGCATATAGGAAGTTGTATATATACATCTCGTGGCGACCCTGAAAGGCAAACTGTTAAGAAAGATCAACATTAAAATAAACCCAATTTACATAACAACGCTTTGTAACATAACGCAAACATCTAGAGGTCTAGGTAGAGACGTGTTCCGGCGTCGTTAAACATAGTGACTGTCGATCTCTACGAAGGTGGGTGATTCCTCCTGAGAGTCGGTGGCACTAACACGGACTTGTGCTCCCGCGTACCGTCGCGTATATTGGGAGACCCCTATAGGCTTTTATCCTTTATCCTTAGGAAACCGTGTCGGCCGCCCTACTGATCGCGATGCAGTGAACACAGCATTCACGAAGATCGACCACCCGTACCGTAAAACGTATTCTGTGGTTTCGCGAAAGGTTTGGCACACCCTCTGCCTAGATCTCCAGAGCAGTTTCTTTTGGCCTTTTTCAAACTCTATAACTGAAAAAGTCCAACCGAGCATTTGTCACTTCGGGCTCGTTAAAACATCGAAGGCGACTAGAGTCATCTTTAGCTTTTTCTCGACTCTTAAAACATGAAAAAGCAAGTTTGTGTCTAAAAGCGTCGTTAATAAAATTTATTTTAAGCGGAACATAATCACCTGTTATTCCCACGTTGATCTTTCAGTTGAAAAGTATGGAGCCCACCAACCAAGGAAGTAACCTTGGCGGAAGTCCAAATCCCTTCTCCTCTTGGGGAGATGTTGGTGCGCCTCATATGGCTACATTGTCACTTCCAGGGTTGACAATCGGCCTCCCTGTATGGCTCTTTTCAACTAATGTAGTCCAGATCGCCACTAATCCTGAGCAGTCGAATCAACAGTCAGAACAATCTAGAACTACCCACCAGCCCTCCACTTCTTATGATACTTCCTCTGATCCTTCATCTTCGCAAGGTAGAGCTGGCAAAAGTCAGCCTCCCAAGGAGAAGAAGGAAAAGAAGAAGAGAGAAAAGAAGCAGAAGGAGCCTCTGGCGAAGGCGACTGGGGGCAAGCAGAAGAAAGCTGACAAAAACCCACACACTGCACCGACCGGGCCTAAATTGCCATGTGTCATTTGCAAAGGGAACCACTTCCATCGTGATTGTCCTTGTATTCCCCGGATACTAAGGGACTGGTCCCCGAGGTTGCACAATCCGGTAGCATCAACCTCTGATTGTCATGTTGATTGCATTTCGTCAACTAGCGAGAGTGAAGGACGAAGAAGGGGACCAAGATCACCCTGTCTATTGTGTGAAGGCAATCATGCCATCCACAAATGTCCATTCTTAGATGAGGCAAAGAGAGTTTTGGAAGATCGCCCGGTTTCACCATTGCAACTTCCTCCTGGATACCGAAAACTCGCGCCTAATCCCTCGATAGTCGAAAATCCAGTTGGCCCGCTCAAGTGGTCAGCTGAAGTGTCGGTCATTGAGAATGAACCTACTGAATCCAGACCAGACGAAAGTCTAAAGGTCGAAACGGCAGTTGGCCCGGTTCTTCCTTCAGAGGTTCTATCATCCAATGACTCCGTCATTGAAGACCCGTCTTCAAATGACACCGTCGCCAAAGAGTCATCTTTATGCGACACCCTCACTGAAGAGAATAAGGATGACACCATCCAGGTTCTTTTCATCAGCACCGACTCCGATGAGCGTCAGGGCAATGCACCGATTCCTTTATCGCAGGAAGGAACATCATCAGAGTCATATCCGGCCGTATATTCGGTCCCACCACCAAGCAACCTGGTTGTATCCTTTGATTGGAATCAACTAGGCAGACCCCGGTTACCAGCCAGTATACCATTCAGAATCATTGTCCAGATCTCTAGAATGATTATGGCTGGTACTATCATTGATGAAGGGGCATCTGTGAGTATCCTTTCCTCTGTTGCTTGGAAAGCACTGGGTTCCCCGGCGCTTTTACCTGAGTTGAGAAATCTCTCAGGTTTTGATAAAGGAACCAGTCGACCATTAGGAATCCTCCCCAATGTACCTGTTACATTGAAAGGGAAGATCGTTAATATGAACGTGATGGTCGTCCAAGGACCCTTGGATTATAACCTACTCCTTGGACGCGACTATATTTATTGCATGGGAGCGATAGTCTCCTCACTCTTTAGAGTAATGTGTTTTCCACACGAAGGAAGGGTGGTCAAGCTCGTAGACCAACTTTCGTTTCCGGGATCTCGCATCGCAAATAGTCAAATACCATTCCTAAATGGTCTGTTCACTCAAGATTCGCCTCCACCCCCAGTCCTCCTTCCCGATGAGTGCGAGTGATTCGGAAAGAAAGACTAGGACCCAGGGGGCATGCACCCTGGTCTGCTTCGGGCAGAAGAAACCCCGAGTATAAGGAAGAATTTCCGCAGAAGAATATGACTAGTCCGTACCCCGTCCGTGGAAGGAAGTGGGGTTGTTCTGGAATAGTGTTCTTTTGTTAAAGTTATGTGTTTGGCAAAAGAGTCATTCACCTTTGTCTAAAAAAGTGGGCAATGCCCAAGTAGGAATTCCCTTATCACGACGAATAGTAACCATCTTTGAATTCAAGCCTCGCCCATTAGAACATATGTTTTGAAGGATAAGCAGGGGCAGCTTACAAAGTAGGGGACTATATTGTTGTGACAGAGGGTAACCATCTTTGGACAACCCAATGATAGACACCGCCGAAGAAAGAGATTGATTTGCGGCAGCGAATAGAACCCTCTTCGGATAATAAGAAAGAGGCAAGCCTCCCTCAATAATACCAATGTTTTGTCTTTGAGTAGTGTTCTTCTATTGTCACAAACAACTGTTTATTAAAAGTGGGCCGACGGGAAGCCTGAGTACTGCGTAAGACCCCTTAAAATAACGAGAAGACAAGTATCGTTAACATTAGATTAGCAAGATGACAAATAACTGTGAACACCCAAAGAAAAGCAGAGGTAGGGGAGAGGAGGGGCAGCCTCGAAATTCTATCCTATACCTGGGGGCATGCAAACTTTTGGAATGCAAGCAAGGGACGACTATTTATTTTTTAAATTTTTAGATCCTCCCTTTAAACCTGTAGGTCTAACCCTTTAAACTCGTAGGATTAGCCGTTTCCGACCTTGCATGAAGAAAGCCTGTGGGGCAGAAGTAAAATTTGCCAAAATTGGAGCATAGCTTTGTGAGATAAAGCTCCTTAAAAAATAGTTATCTCATAGGAGGCGTTCTTATTATGACTGGTATATCGAGCAGTTTTAGCATATAGTTCATGCTCGTTAAAAAATAAACGCAAAATTCGAGCAGTTTTATGACTGAATTTATGCTCGTTAAAAAATAGAAAAGTGTGAGCAAAAGTTTCCCCCAGAGTTCAAGCTCATGGAAAAAATGAACCTATCCTGGTAAATCACCTTTTGAGATTGTAAATTCATCAGCCATAAGAACCTTGATCGTGTTTTCATCCATCACCTCCACTGTTCATTTGGCCGATCATTCACTTCCATTTGTGTGTTTACCTCTTTTGAGAAACAACTGCGAAGAGTGATTTCACCTAGCCATCCTTGTGACACTGCCGTGATTGGAAAATTCCAACCTGTACCTGGAATCTGCTGCTATCCCTGTTTATCACTCGTTCCTCAAAAGATGAGTCTTCTTTGAGCTCTTTTCACTGACTCGTAAAATATGAAAAGTTTGCCGAGTTTTGGCCTTCCAGCTCGTTAAATGACCGGAACGCTATCCCTCCTCTAAATTTTAATCTTTTTGGACCTGAGGGATTATTGCACAAAAGGATCGAGCGCTTGTCTTGTTCGGCTCGTTAAAAGTACCGAACAGCCATCCCTTCTGTATTGTTTTATACTTTTTCGGACTTAAGGGATTAGCTGACGAAAAAGGAATTATGGAGTTAACTTTCTGTACCTTTTCAGACTCTCTAAAAATGAAAAGGACCGAGTTTTCTTTGTCGTTAGACTCGTTAAAATGATTAAATAGCGACAAACTTGTCTTCAGACGAGAACGAGTTTCCCTATCGCTAAGCTCGTTAAATCATAGCGATGGGCTTGCCCGAAGGGCAGGTTATAGAACAAGCATATGTTATCCTCCTCAAGCTTGACAAAAATAAAGAGGTACTGGTCAGAAATGACTGGGGAAAAATTGGGAGAACATCAAAGTTTAATGGTAGCAAGTCACTCTTGAACATGACACTTTTCCTCCGTACCACATCAGGTTGGGTTGTTTCATTCACCGGTCTCATCACCATGGTCCTCGCCAAACCATCCACATTTGGGGTAATGCTACCGATCCATCGCATCAGTGTCGTTATATGTTCAAGAGGGATCATTCTGAAAGTGTCAACCGTGTCCCATCCACTGCCATACATTATCCTTCGTCCATTCATGATCGCCACCCTGAATCATATGTCACAGTTTGTTTTCACCTCCACTAAAATCATTAGCTCCGTTCCGTGTCATTGATGTGGGATTCATTAAGGCCCTCCTTTGACGGATCGCTTCTTGTCGACTTCAGCTCATTATCCAAGAAGTTGATCTAGGAACACCCCCATCAGTACTTTGAAGCTTGCATGCCTCAATGGCAAGTTTCTCACTTCCGGCGACAGGTATACATCAATGACCTTCGACCAGAAGATTTTGCGTGGCGTTCGACGCCAAGTCCTTTATTCACGCCACGTGAATTGTACTGCAGTACCTTGAGGGTCATCGTCATTATTGGTGATTCCTCTCGCGCTTGTTAACGGTTTTCATTATTGACCGGTAATCAAGCGATGTCTTTCCATGTTCGACTTCAGCGAAATTCTCACATGGATCGACTTGTACTTAGAGTGAAGATCGAACGAGTTTGAAGACCCCGGATCTAGTTTCATCCATCCGGGCTGCGATATATATTCAGGAAATATAAAAGCATTTTCCATGTACATCATTGCAGCAGATGATCATCCTATTCAAAGGATGATAATTTCAGCAGAAAATTATCAGTTTAATATCAGACGATCGTCTGTTCTATGTACCAAAATGTATTTATAAAAGCTGAGCATGGGAATGCCCGCCTCAGCTAGATCATGAAAACAGAATGAAAAATAATGTATTGTATTGTATTGTATTACAGGGCACTCCTCAGCACTGGAATGAACTTCGGACCCTCTAGATAAAGCATTTCACCCGATAAACAGCCTCATACTTTAGGGGGCAACTGTTATAGACATTTTTGTGCCTCGCGACATGGAGCATGAAATGTCAATAATTACAGGGATCCTCAGTCCCTAAACATGTTGTTCTTACCCCTAAAAGAACAAGGTGATCAAACAACAGCACTTCCAATCAGTTCTCCACCTGAAAACACTTCAAAACAGGCTAATTTTGGATCATGTCAGCTGCTCCACTGAGCATCTGCGCTGGAATGCAACTGCTCCTCCTTGTACCTGCGCTGGAAGTCAAATCTAATGAAGGCTACCTGCGCTGGGCGAGATTGGCCAAGTGGCACAGTCATTCTGCAAGGTGTCAACTGCCCAGGAAGCTTCCAAACTGACACTTGTTTCATGAGATTCGCCCTGTGATGAGTAAGAGGTACTTGATCACCATGTGTAAGCAAGGATCTCCAAGTGGACTCAAGAACTGAAGTTTAACTGAAGAGGGAGAGGACACTAGTCAGCTCTATGCCAGCCTCAAGCTGACTCATCCTCTCTTCTTCTCTCCTATATATAGAGCTCTTCTATGAGGTCTAAGGAGGCTGGAATTTTGTGTAAAGCAAGGAGGTGCTGTTGGTTTATAGTTAGAGCTATTGGGTGATTGTTTTACTAGAGGTGAAGAGGAGAGTTCTTGCTGCTGGGGAGGTGCTGTTGGATTGGAGCCATCATTGGTTGTAACCTTCTCAGAACCCTGTTACTTCTATCAATAAAGTTTTGCATGTTCTCCTATATACTTGTATTGCATTGATGTATTGTATTTACATGTATATTTGATTCACTCTAATCCATGCATCATTTATGAGTACTTGTATCTTGTAGTTTCCTCTCTTGTTTGTGCAGGATCTGTGTGTAGTTGGACCGGCAAAGAGAGCAAGGAGCTGGGAACAAGAGACAAAGAGAGAGGATAAGGATCGACTAAGCGAAAGACACCAGGTTGGTTAATCTCTTCTTCCTTCTCTCTGTACTTTCATAAAGGAAAACATCAAAGCTTTACTTTCAGTTGTTGCTAAAGACTGTCACCTTTAGAGTAGGGATAGGGTCATCCGGGTCGGATACTTTTCCCCACAACACTTTATCAGGAGCTTTAGATTTACAATCCCTTCTGAAGTGCCCTTCCTTTCCGCATTTCTAGCACACCACCTTTGTAGGTTTTCCTGGAGATTTAGATCTCCCTCTAGATTTAGATCTCCCACTCAATGACTTATTTTTGTTTCTGTTCTGGGACCATCCTCGTACAGACAAGGCATCACCATTCTGGTTGTCCATATTCTTTCGTCTCATCTCCTTCGTCAGAAAGGTTGAGACTATTTCATCAAACTGCAAAGCAGTTGCATTGCTACCTATTGCAATAACCAGACTATCCCACGAATCTGGTAGAGAACACAATAGACTGATGCACTTATCTTCATCTGAAATTTTAATATCAACAGATAATAATTGACTTACCACAGTATTAAACGCATTCAGATGCTCTGTCACCGAGTCTCCATCTTTCATCCTCAGGTTATACAGCTTTTTCCGCAGGAACAGTTTATTCACCAGAGACTTAGATTGGTACAAAGTCCCTAACTTGACCCACAAAGCCTTTGTCGTAGCTTCCCCTGATACATTCAGCAATACTGAATCTGAGACACACAATTGTATTGTGCTCTTTGCCTTCTGATCCAATTTCTTCCATTCTTCTTCGGTCACTCCCGATGGTTTAGTACCCGGATCTACCGCGATCCACTAATCTTTATCGACCAACAGATCCTCCATCTTGAGTTTCCACAACTCAAAACTCTGACCATTGAACTTCTCAATCTCGATCTTTCCACTGCTCGCCATCTTCTTTCACCACCAGAATCGATCTCACAGATCTCCCACTGAACAGGGTCTACCACAGGCCCGAGCGAAACCCCTCAGCAACAAAGGCGTCCCCTTGAAGCCAAAACAACTCTGATACCAAATGTAGGTTTTAACCCTGTACAGAAATTACCTGCATACGAATTCTTAAACAAAGAAAATAAACAATGCGAGAGCATAACCCATAAAACACATGCACAAAGATTTTTCCCTGGATCCCAAAACCGGGACTACCAACTTGATTTTTCATTATGTTCCTTTCAATGTTACAATACATATTTATACATGCCGAAGCATCCAATACCATGGACCGAAAAACCATCGCGTCCAATACCATGTGCGAAAAACATGCACAAAACCATAGGTAGGTTCGCCCAACTACGTGGGTTAGTCGTGGAAAGAATATAACACAACCCAACAAAATATTGATCATTACTTTGTATGTCAGTATCATAAAATAATGAGCAGGAACAAGAAAAGCAAATAGTCACACAAAATAACACCAGATATAAAGTGGAAACCCAATGTGGGTGAAAACCGCCTGCTGCAATATGTCTCTATCTTCTTTTAATAAGAAACTCCTTTTACAATGATTTTGTACTGGTGCAGTCCTTTACCAGTACGCAGGCTACAATCTTCAGAGAGCTACAACTCTCTCTCTCGTTTTCCAGTCTCTCCTGGAAGGGAGCTACAACCCCCTACTTCTTTTCTTTCAAGGACCACTTTTCATTAATTTTCAGACAGGATCCAAGAACATCAAAAACCCATCAACTACACTTGCATCATCAATCTCTGATTTATCCAATACTGAATCAATGCTTTCACCAAAGCCAACCCGCATACACATCTGCAAATATTTCCTTATAACTTTGAAGTATACCCAGATCATAACATGTGTACAATAAAACATGCATCAATAATTCAGATCTATAAATTCATTCTTTCAAATATTTAGATATTAGTTAACCCAGATTATTAGATTTATAGATCAAGCATGTGCCACATATCACAGATCAAAATCATATAGAGATACCACTATTCCAGCCTTAAGATTTTGACCCATCAATAGAACTTATCCTTCTCCTTACGCTCAGGTTCCTTCTTCATTTAGATCCAGATCTGCACCATAACCCAATCACCATATTCCAAATCTAGCACTTTATCAGATATTCAATAATTCAGAAGATGCTTTGCCAAATGATCTCCTTCCTCTTTTATAGCCTTAGTCCTTTCTCAATACCACGGTCCTTTCTTTGCATAAAAGTGCGTGAACTTTTCTCTACATGGAATAAACTTTTCTCTGCATAAAATTGCGTGAACTTTTCTCTACATGGGATAAACATTTCTCTGCATAAAAGTGCGTGAACTTTTCTCTACATGGAATAAACTTTTCTTTGCATAAAAGTGCGTGAACTTTTCTCTACATGAAGGAAACTTTGTTGCACTATAATTTATAAAATAAATTTGTTGCACTATAATTTATCATTTGTGTGATTTTCCATCAAGGACAACACTTCTCTCATAATGCCAACAATCTCCCCCTTTGGACTTGTCATACTGAGAATTGTCATCTGATATCTTTTCCTTAGATTCATCTAGATATATATAAGTGAGTTGATCTTCTATGAGTTGTTTTCCATCAAGTACAACACATGCATCATAATGCCAACAATCTCCCCCTTTGGACTTGATGGCAACAATACCAAATCACTCTCCCCCTTTGACATCAAGGGCAAAGGGCAAACCAAGATATTCTCTTTCCTAGAAAGGCATTCCGTTTTTCATACTCCCCCTGAGTACCTGTTGAAATCTCTGAATGAGCTCCCCCTTTGTATATGCCAAGGTGTACCAATTTGTTCATGCTACATGCTGAAAGCTCTGCTCTTTCTGAATTGTGTTGTTCATGCTCCCCCTGACTGTAGTAAAGATATGCAAAAGATGTTCTCAAAGAAAGAGATAGAGACATATTGCAACAATATTCAGACCAGCATCCATGATCTCCTTCTGTACTTCCTCCATAATGCCAACAATGCATGATATGCTCCCCCTGAACCTGTGCCATTCGATCTTCGACCAATGTACGCATATACTTCAGATGAACCTTGCGTACAACCAACAATCAGAAGAGATTCAACAACAAGATGATACATCAACAACCCCCAGCTTTTGCCTGAGGTATTCAAAGGTTTCCCTAGGCAATGGTCTGGTGAGTATATTAGCAACCTGTTCCTTAGAAGGAACATACTCCAACTTGACCTTTTGTTCAAGCACTTGTTCCCGGAGAAAGTGATACTTGATTTGTATGTGCTTGGTTTTTGAGTGCATGACTGGGTTCTTTGAAATGCTGATTGCACTTGTATTATCACATAAGATGGAGATAGGTGGTGTACAAGTGATTTGAAAATCCTGCAGGGTCTGCATCATCCAAAGGAGTTGAGTGCAGCAAGATGCAGCAGCAACATATTCTGCTTCAGCTGTAGACAAGGCAATCGAACTCTGTTTCTTGTTGAACCAAGATACTAATCTGGAACCCATAAAGAATGCACCACCACTTGTGCTCTTCCTGTCATCCACGCTTCCGGCCCAATCTGCATCAGTATAAGCATGAAGTGTGAGATCTGTATCTCTAGGATACCATAAGCCATAATTTTGAGTCCCTTGAAGATATTTAAAGATTCTCTTTACTGCCTGAAGATGAGTTTCCTTTGGATTTACCTGAAATCTTCCAACTATTCCCACTGCATGCATGATGTCTGGTCGGGTACCTGTCAAATAAAGTAGACTTCCAATCATAGATCTGTAGGTTGGTTGATGTACTGCTGCTTATTCATCATTTGCACTGAGGCTATATCCTGTGACCATGGGTGTACATACTGGTTTTGCATCTTCCATGCCATATTTCTTCAAAATCTGCTTGAGATACTTGGTTTGAGACAAGAAGATCCCTCCTTCCTTTTGTTGGATTTGCAGGCCAAGAAAATATGTCAATTCTTCAAGCAAGGACATTTTGAATTCTTTCTGCATCACCAAGGCAAAACTTTGACTCATAGATTCTTCATTGCTGCCAAAGATAATGTCATCTACATACACAACAAGTATTAGCAATTTGTCATTTTCAATTTTTATATAAAGATTGCTATCTGCTGATCCTTTTGAAAAACCTTGTTGATGAAGATATTTGTCCAAACGATAGTACCAAGCCCTTGGAGCTTGTCTAAGACCATAGAGAGCCTTTTTCAGTCTGCATACAAGATTTGGATCATTTCCAAGAATGAACCCATCTGGCTGCTCAATGTATACTTCTTCTTCTAAGTCTCCATTCAGAAAGGCTGATTTCATGTCCATTTGAAATACTTTGAACTTTTGAAAGCTTGAGAGAGCAAGGAACATTCAGATGGCCTCAAGTCTTGCAACAGGAGCAAAAGTTTCCTCAAAATCTATTCCTTCTTGCTGCGCATACCCTTTACAAACAAGTCTTGCCTTGTTTCTAATTACTTCCCCATTTTCATTCAACTTATTTTTGAGGACCCATTTTGTCCCTATAACATTCTTATCCTTTGGTCTAGGAACCAACTCCCAAGTGTTGTTCTTTTCGATCTACTCAAGTTCTTCATCCATTTCTTTGACCCAACATTCATCTTTGCATGCCTCTTTTACATTTTTTGGTTCAGTGGAGGAGAGTAATGCCAAATAGCTTGAAGCTTCTGCAATTGTTCTTCTTGTTTGTACACCTGCTTCTTTCTGCCCCAAAATCTGAGATTCTGGATGATTCTTTTGAACGTACCGAGATGGAGTCTTCTCTTCTATTCTTATCTGTTCCTCTGGTGCTCCTTGAGGTTCTTCTTCTTCATCATTTTGTCTTTGAGGATAGTCTTCATCTTCTTCGATATTTTCATGATTTACTTGCCTAGGAATGTATCCCTTTTCATCAACCACTACATCAATGATGTCAACCATTCTTCCAAGTCTTTTATTGTAGCACTTATATGCTTTGCTGTGTGGAGAATAACCAAGAAGAATGCCTTCATCTGCTCTAGGTTCAAGTTTTCCAAGTTTCTCATCAGTATTCTTAATATAGCATTTTCTCTCAAAGATTTTGAAGTGCTTTACTGAAGGAGTCTCACCATACCAGAGCTCATGAGGAGTTTGAGTGTTGTTTACTCAGACATTTGTTTTGTTGATAATAACAACCGCCGCATATGCGGCTTCACCCCAGAAAGTTGCGGGAGTTCCAGACTCATCCAGCATAGCCCGATCCATTTGTTGGACTGTTCTATTCATCCTTTCCACCACTCCATTTTGTTGAGGAGTTCTAGCTGTAGATAATTCTCTTCTTATCCCATGTTCTTCATAGAAATCGAAAAATTCATTTGAGGTAAACTCCCCACCTCTGTCAGACCTGAGGCACTTAATTTTGTAACCTGATTCATTTTCAACCAAGGCTTTGAAGGATTTGAATTTCTCGAATGCTTCATCTTTGTGCTTCATAAGTCCTAACCAAACAAACCTGGAGAAATCGTCAATGAATAATATCAAGTATTCTTCTCCTCGAGGTGTCCTTTTCCTAAATGGACCACATACATATGTATGGACTAGCTCAAGAGGCATGCTAACTAATCCTTCCTTCTCTGGAAAGTTAGTTCTGGTTTGCTTTCCAAACTGACATGATTTGCATATGGTGTTGTCTGGAATTTTGATATCTGGAAGACCACGAACTGCCTGATATTTGCATGCTTTCCTTATTTGTGAAAAGCTTAGATGCCCCAACCTCCGGTGCCATAACCAGTTTCATCATCCTTGCTCAAATAACATTGTTGTTGTCCTTCTTCAAATATGTATAGATTATTTGGAGTTCTTATACCTTTGATCACTGTTTCACCTGTATCAAGATCACGAACACGACATCCGTTTGATCTAAATATCACCTCAGTTCCTTGATCACACATCTGGCTGACACTTAGAAGATTATGCTTCAATCCATCAACATACAAAACATTTCCAGCTTTGACCTTTTCTTTTAACTGAGCAGTGCCTTTTCCTTTTATAGCTGTAGGAGTATCATTTCCAAAAGAAACTTTCTTTCCCTTTTCTAAAGCAGAATATGACGCAAGTTTTTCTTTATCACCTGTCATATGTTTCGAACATCCACTGTCAATGTACCATAGATTTTCTTGTCTTTCTGCATAAAATGTTATCCCACATCTTTCTGTTTGTGGTTCCTTTATTCTCCATGTTCTGGTGCTTGAGGCTTGTTCCTTTGTCTGCTGACACCTGCTCCTGCATTCAGAATCTTCATGAGAAAAGTTATTGCAAATAGAGCATTCAACTTCATTTTCAAGAGCCGAAAAGTTGTTATAGGTCCTTTTTGTAATCTCGATCATACTTCTTTGCTTTTGAGCTTCTCTAATCATGATTGTTTTATATGAAACACATTGAGCTACTTTGTGACCGAAGTTATGGCAAGAGAAACATTGCCCATTGAACAAACTTCTGCGATTATCAAATCTACCGGCCAAATGATTGTAATTTCTATTGTCATCCATTCTTGAAGCAAATTGAGAAGATTTTACCTGTGGCTGGTTGTAGCTTTTGTTCATCCTTAAGACAGATTTCCCCTGGTTTACCTGATAGTCTTTGTTCGTTCTTGATGTAATTCGTCCCTGCTTTACCTGGTGATCTCCATTGTGCTTTTTCTCATTCCTTCTTGCTGCATCAAGATAACTCTTTGAGATGGATGCTTGAGATGTTTCTCCATTATACCCCAAACCTGTCTTGTTTAGCGGAGAACGTTGTACATTGATGATCTCATCCAGAGTTTCAGATCCTTTGACAAACTTAAGATTAATAGCCTTTGTTTTCTCAATTTCTTTTCTAAGGTCAACAATTTCACCTTCTAACTTTTCAAGATATTTTTCTTTTTCATCAATTTGAAATTGTAGAGTATCAATGATCATATTCTTTTCTTCTATAAATGTCTTAAGTCTAGAAATCTCTTCATAAAACTATCCACATCTATAGCATCCATGTAATCATCATCTTCAAATGCCATTAAAAGTTTATAGTCATTACCTCGTTCATCTTCATCACTATTTGATAGACCATCACTGTCTTCATGAGTGTAGTAGTTTTTCTTATTTGCATTCTGTTTCTTGTTCCATCTAGCAGGTTCCTTTCCTTTGTCAATCTTATCCTTATGAGGACATTTGGCAGCATAATGACCTACTCTTCCACAAGCAAAACATTTAAAAGGTAGCTTACCTCTGAACCTTCCAGTACCCTGTTGAAGATTTCTGACAAAATTTGATTCTTCTTCTGGCACGTGACTTGATTCATAGTAGTCTCCTTTTCCTGAAGCCTTAATAGCAGCTTCTCTCCTGTCTGATGGACCTCCTTTTCTCATTTCATAAGTAGTTAGAATTCCGTGTAGCTGAGACATAGTAAGAGTTCGTAGATTTTCCTT
Source organism: Pinus tabuliformis (assembly GCA_031772625.1). Classification (NCBI taxonomy): domain Eukaryota; kingdom Viridiplantae; phylum Streptophyta; class Pinopsida; order Pinales; family Pinaceae; genus Pinus; species Pinus tabuliformis. Next base: position 307,008,476 of record CM062806.1, on the reverse strand, counting down.
TTCTTCTATTGCAGATACTTTAGATTCAAACTTGGGGGACAATGATCTTAGGACTTTTTCAACCACAACAGCCTCTTTTATTTCTTCACCCAAGTTTTTCATACAATTAACAATCTCATCTACTCGAAGGAAATAGTTAGCCACACTTTCATCATTATACATTCTGAGATTCTCATACTGAATCCTAAGGGTTTGAAGTTTTGCACGTTTTACCTGTTCATCTCCTTCGTAGCTCAAAACAATCTTGTCCCATATTTCTTTTGTGGATTTATATTGCATAACCTTCACGAATTCAGATTGAGATAGACATCCTAGAAGAGTATTAACCGCCTTTGCATTTGTTTCATATTTCTTCTTCTCAGCTGAATCTGTAGGAGTAGCTGATGGAAAAGTATACCCTGTTTCTATAATGTCCCATACTTCTGTACCCAAAGATTGAAGATAGGCAGTAACTCTTACCTTCCAATATACGAAGTTTGTCCCATCAAAAATCGGTGGCCTAATTGATGCTTCCCTCTCATAGTTTCTCATGATGTTAGATCTTCCTTCAAGCGATCAAGCTTCTTCAGAAGGACCTGCTCTGATACCAATTGTTGGAAATAATACTGAGAGGGGGGGTGAATCAGTATTATTAAATTCTTTTCAATATATCTTCCTTATTTATACTTTGAATAATTCTTCAAATATTGATCATTACTTTGTATGTCAGTATCATAAAATAATGAGCAGGAACAAGAAAAGCAAATAGTCACACAAAAGAACACCAGATATAAGGTGGAAACCCAATGTGGGTGAAAACCACCTGCTGCAATATGTCTCTATCTTCTTTTAATAAGAAACTCCTTTTACAATGATTTTGTATTGGTGCAGTCCTTTACCAGTACGTAGGCTACAACCTGCAGAGAGGTACAACTCTCTCTCTCGTTTTCCAGTCTCTCCTGGAAGGGAGCTACAACCCCCTACTTCTTTTCTTTCAAGGACCACTTTTCATTAATTTTCAGACTGGATCCAAGAACATCAAAAACCCATCAACTACACCCTTGCATCATCAATCTCTGATTTATCCAATACTGAATCAATGCTTTCACCAAAGCCAACCCGCATACAGATCTGCAAATATTTCCTTATAACTTTGCAGTATACCCAGATCATAACATGTGTACAATAAAACATGCATTAATAATTCAGATCTATAAATTCATTCTTTCAAATATTTAGATATTAGTTAACCTAGATTATTAGATTTATATATCAAGCGTGTGCCACATATCACATATCAAAATCATATAGAGATACCACTATTCCGGCCTTAAGATTTTGACCCATCAATAGAACTTATCCTTCTCCGTACGCTCAGGTTCCTTCTTCGTTCAGATCCATATTTGCACCATAACCCAATCACCATATTCCAGATCTAGCACTTTATCAGATATTCAATAATTCAGAAGATGCTTTGCCAAATGATCTCCTTCCTCTTTTATAGCCTTAGTCCTTTCTCAATACCACGGTCCAAAACCATAGGATCAAAAAACTGTTGGACTAATACCATGAACCAACCATGAAAGTGCGTGAGATCAACACTTTTGGATGCAATACCACGGACCAAAACCATAGGATCAAAAACTGTCGGACTAATACCATGAACCAACCATGAAAGTGTGTGAACTTTTCTCTTGCATGAAAGGAACTTTTCTCTGCATGAAAGTGCATAAACTTTTCTCTACATGAAATAAACTTTTCTCTGCATAAAAGTGCGTGAACATTTCTCTACATGAAATAAACTCTTCTCTACATAAAAGTGCGTGAACTTTTCTCTACATGAAATAAACTTTTCTCTGCATAAAAGTGCGTGAAATTTTCTCTACATGGAATAAACTTTTCTCTGCATAAAAGTGCGTGAACTTTTCTCTACATGGAATAAACGTTTCTCTGCATAAAAGTGCGTGAACGTTTCTCTACATGGAATAAACTTTTCTCTGCATAAAAGTGCGTGAACTTTTCTCTACATGAAGGAAACTTTGTTGCACTATAATTTATCAAATAAATTTGATACACTATAATTTATCATTTGTGTGATTTTCCATCAAGGACAACACTTGTTTCATAATGCCAACAATCTCCCCCTTTGGACTTGTCATACTGAGAATTGTCATCTGATATCTCTTCCGTAGATTCTTCTAGATATATATAAGTGAGTTGATCTTCTATGAGTTGTTTGCCATCAAGTACAACACATGCATCATAATGCCAACAAAGAAATATTTATTGCCTTTCATTGTGTTGGTTCTTACTGTTTTTCCTTTAAATCAAAAGTTTGTTTCATGAATGCCTGTTTGGCTCTGCAGTAACACTATCCTTATCACATACCCCAAGCAACTTACAATCATGGACTCCCATTGCCCAATGGAATAAAACTCTCTGAATGTTGCATGCCCCTCTTTAGAAAGTATCATTCAACCAAACTTCAAACAAAATTCAGTGTTTCATATCTAGCCTAAAATTCCTAAAACAAAGCTAAATCAGAAAGAGAGAGCCCTCTCTGATTGCAGGTAGGCTAGGACCTGTAATCCAAAGATTGGTTTGTGGTTACCTCGGCCGTATTCCCTTAGGAGTCAAAGGGAACAACCTGAGTGTTAACATAATTGGCGACTCCACTGGGGAAAGAAACAAATGTTTAAACTGTTGCCTACTCCAGATTCCTGTATATAATTTCCGAGTGACAGACTATTTTTGCTTTGCATTTGTGGGAGCATACAAAACTGTGTTAGTCAAGGCCTATTCGGAAGCTGGCTCCCAAAAGGAATTCTCACTATACTAGGTCCAACCCAGATCCAAATCCTCCTGCTGTTTTTGAAAATCCGAACCTAATCCCTAAGTTCCTGAGGAAGCAAGAGAAAATAGAAGATTTTGTTGGCTATACTCCTGAAGCAGTTAACCCAGTCTGCGTTCCAACCCCTGTCAAGGTTCTATTTCATTCATCCCCTGTTTCCCCTGGCTCATCATCCACATGTCAAAGTTCTCCTTCTACACCTCCATTTCCTGCACATACTACCGCTACCACTGCAGCAGTTACTGTTTTTCCATTTACCCCTATTATCCCCATTGTTCTAGTTGTCCCCTTTGTTCCTGTTGTTCCTTTTGTCCCTGTGAATATGGCTAATAGATATGCGCCCTTACAACTACCTGCTAATCCTGGGGCTTTGCCTTAAGATTATCAGTCCAAAATAACATATTTTGACAGCACTGGCTCTTCCACAGCCCTTCAGCATACCAAGAAAATGCAAGATTATTTCGAGAATTATGAAATAGATGATGATAGTGTGAGGATGAGAATTTTTGTTCAATGTTTAATAGGTGATGTAAGAACTTGGTTCAGATCACTTGCTGCAAATTCCATAACTACTCCTAATGAGCTTTATCAATCCTTTACCAACAGATGGGAGAAAAAGAAAGACCCCTTGCAAATACTAGCTGAGTATGACACAATTAGAAGAGGCCCACAGGAGACTGTCCTGGAGTATTGTGCAAGATTCAATAATGTCTACAATGCAATACCACAGAATCTAAGGCCTCCGCCGGACCTTGCCTTGTATAAATTCCCTGATGGATTTGACCCAGATATGGCCTACCAATTAAAGGAAAGAGCCCCTCAAACTCTTGCAGACATGCAAAATGTTGTTGTTAGTGTAGAAGCCAACCTAATTGCCAAAAGAAATAGGGCCAGAATGGAAAGAAGAACCACCTTTAAGGAAGAGCCCTCATCTCTAGAGCAAAAGCTTGATGCTATTATCAGTAGCATGCAAAGACTAGGAGACAGAGTAGAAAGTGTAGAGAGAAAAGCTTCATGGGAAGGACAACAGTCCAATACTACGAGGAACCCAAATTTTAGGAAAACTCAGAACACAAGTGCTGGTAGGGCTGGCCTGGAGCATGACATAAGACCTCCCTTCTAAGAAAACTTTACGGAAGCATCAACGCCAAATGAGCCAATAGATGACACTCACATCAACTTGATGGGCCTAAATGATGAGCAGCAGATTTTTCTAACACAAGAAGACCAGGAGGATAATGATACCAAACAGTTTCAAACCAAGTTAGGGGAGTCATTTGACTTCAAAGAAGGCTATGACACAGCTGTTTATGAAGTTCACAAGCAATATAAGTTAAGAAGCAGGATCATAGATGTCCCTCAACCTGCCAAAACAAAGGATACCAAACAGTCCAGGATGATAAAGGAAAAGGCTATCCTCGTAGAATCGGTTGAAAAAATAAATTCAAACCCAAAAGAAGTAACAGTAGAGGATGTCACTGAGGCATTTCCCACAAAAAAGCGGCCATGGGTAACATCTTCTTCACAAGACAACCCTGATTATACCCCACATAAAGTTTCCAAAACAGATATGCTCCAACAAGAAATTCATAATCATGACAAAGTCACTAAAAACACAGTTGAAAAAGAAAATCCTGTTACTCATAACATCAAAATTCAATATGAAAAACCTTCTGATCTCGAGATAGAGATTGCCAAACTGAAGATAACCATTCCTCTCCCAGAACTCGCCAAACATGATGTCTATAAACAGCAAATTAAAAAGTCCCTCAAAATGTCTAAAAATATAGATGATGTTAATGTAATGGATGACACACCTGAGTTGCTTTTTGGACCAGAAGTTGATGGAAAAACAACGAACACAGGAGTTTTACCCTTTTATGTCAGTCTACACATCCATGACAAGATTTTACACAATGCAATGTTTGACTCGAGAGCCTCACATAACCTCACGCCTAAATCTGTAATGGAGAAACTAAACTTGGACATTACAAGACCATACAAGGACTTATTCTCATTCGACTCCAGCCAGGTCAAATGTTTGGGCCTAATCAAAGATTTTTGTGTTTCTCTAGTCCAATACCCAAATAAAACTATCTTGATGGATGTGGTTGTAGCTGATATCCCACCTAAGTATGGGATGCTTTTGTCAAGATCCTGGGGAGCCAAACTCCAGGGATCCCTCCATTTAGACATGTCCTATGCGACCATATCAGTCTTTGGGCAACCAAAGAGACTGTACAGAGAAACATTGATGAAATATGTGGTGAGCAGCGAGGATAAACCCCAAACTTTTCCTATTTATGCAATTCATTCTGACATGGACTCTTTTATCCTGTTTAATGATGATGCTTGCCCTATAGCTGATGATAAACCTTTGGTCCTAGAACAAGAAACACTCACAATTGAGCAGTCAGTTGCCCAAAACCTTGAAATTATTTTGAAAGACAAATCACATAAAAAACAAGAATCTCAATTGTCCATTCCAAAGTCAACTGAATCTCCTAATACTGCCCAAGATCAAGGCATCCTTTGGTACCTTGAGTTTGATGGCTTAGTTAACAAATTAGGAGCAGGAGCAGGGGTATCGATCTACAATAGGCAAAACGATCATGCAGAGGGTCATGTTTATAGGCTAAATTTTAGATGCACTAACAACATGGCGGAGTATGAAGGCCTTCTATTAGGGCTCAAATTAGTCAAATACTTACAGGCAACAAGAGTGACAATTCTAAGAGATTCTGACCTCATTATCCAACAAATGAAAGGTAATTTTATCACTAATGACAACAGACTGAGAGAATACAGATCCGCTGCTACTGAAATACTCAACACTTTTACTGAATTCCAACTTAGCAAGATTTCCAGGACTCACAACCTTCATGCACATAGTCTGGCTACGTTTGCTAGCACTTGTAAATTGCACTTTGAGCCTAATCACTGTTTCATAGCTGAGGTAAAGCACAGACCTTCTGTCCCAAACAATGTCAAAGACTGGCAAGTATTTGAAGATGATACACAAATAAACAACTTTTTAACTTTGCAACAAGAATTTTCAGGTTTAAATATTGATGCTGATGCTGTAAATGACTCACAACAACAAAGCAATCATGGTCAAATAACTATATCAGCTAAAACAGCAAGCCAAATACTTCATCCAACAACCTTTAATAACAAGAATGTGCAAGAGCTTAAACAAATCAATCTTGATGAAATAGTTGGAGCAAAGGCTGAAGTTATAGAATTAAAAGACAATTTTTTACCCACAGGCCTGACTCCTTTGGAAGACATGTTTGACTCAAATGATATTCCTAGGAAACCAAAGATGCAGCCCCTAAATGCTGCTATTGAGGAATGCAACATTAGAACAATTGAAAAGCCCAAGATAATAAAACTATCTAAGTCTTTGCCCCCTGATCAAAAGCCAAAGTATGTTGACCTCTTTAAAGAGTTTCAAGATGTGTTTGCATGGAGTTATGATGACTTAAAATCTTATGATACTGCAGTCATTCAAGATACTATTCCTCTCAAACCAAATCAAAAGCCTTTCAAGCAGAAACTAAGAAGAATTAACCCAGTTCTTCTTCCTTTGATTGAGAAAGAGGTACAAAAAATGTTTGACGCAGGTATTATAGCACCCATTAGATTTTGAGAGTGGATTTCTAATCTTGTCCCCACAAGGAAGAAAACAAGTGAAATTAGGCTCTATGTTGACTTAAGAAATTTGAATCAAGTATCCCTCAAAGATAATTACCCCTTACCTAAAATGGATCACATCCTAGATAGAGTGGTGGGAGCTTCAAGAATTTCATTACTTGATGGGTTTTCAGGCTTTAATCAAATCCTGGTCCACCCAGATGATCAGGATAAAACAACATTCACAACCCCTTGGGGAACATTCAAATATGTCAAAATGCCTTTTGGACTAAAAAATGCAGGGGCTACTTTTCAACGAGCAATGGATATTGCTTTTGCCAAGGAGATACATGATTTCCTAGTTGTTTATCTGGATGACCTCACCCCTTTTTCAAAATATGACCAAGAGCACCTTAAACACCTAAGGAAAATATTCATGACATGTAGGAAGTATGGAATTTCCTTAAATCCCAAAAAGTCTATGTTTGGTCTAGAGGAGGGTAAACTGCTAGGCCACATTATTTCAAAAAAGGGGATTAGAATTGATCCAGACCAGATTCAAGCCATTCTACAAGTCCCACAACCAAGAAATGTAAAGGAATTGCAAGCCTTTTTGGGAAAAATCAATTTTTTAAGAAGATTCATCCCAAACCTAGCAGAATTGATAAGGCTGCTAAACCACATGTTGAAAAAAGATTCCAAAGTGAAATGGACGTTGGAGGCCAAACAGGCCTTTGAGGGCATCAAGACCACCTTGACACAAACCCCAGTCCTTACAAGCCCCCAATTTGATAGGGATTTCATCATTTTCTCCTTTGCCTCCCAACATACTATCGTTGTTGTTTTACTGCAGAAGGATAATCAAGGGAATGAGAAGCCCATTGCCTTTTTCAGCCGAGCCCTTAGAGATGCACCCTTGAAGTATCAGATCATGGAAAAGCAGGCCTATGCCCTGGTTAAGGCCATTAAAGATTTTAGAGTTTATATTCTATACTCTCATGTCATTGCTTATGTGCCAAATGCTATTGTGAAAGAAATATTGACTCAAGAAGGGTTAGAAGGCAAAAGAGGCAAGTGGATTGCTAGCATTCTTGAGTATGATATTGAGATAAAACCCACTAAGCTGATAAAAGGACAGGGTTTAGCCAAATTAATGTTTGAAACAAATTTTCAGGCCTTAGACATCAATGAACTGGACAATGAACCGGAGCTGGCGACTCCACAGATCAATATAGCCTTTGAACAATCCCCCTGGTATGTTGATATTTGTTATGTATTGCAAAACCTGTGTGCTCCCCCAGGGTTGTCCAGAACTAAAAGCAGATTTCTAAGAATGAAAGCTTCTAAATTTTGTGTTGCAGATGGTGCCTTATTGTGGAAAAATCATGAAGGTATATTGCTTAATTGTTTAACTATGGATCAAACTGACAGTGTTATGAGAGATTTTCATGCAGGGGATTGTGGAGGACATCTTTATTGGAAATCTACTGTGGATAAGATATTAAGGGCTGGCTACTATTGGCATGTTATATTTGCAGATGTCAAGAAATTTGTTACTTCATGTCATAAGTGTCAGATATTTGAAGGCAAAAGAAAATTGCTACCATTACCCCTTAAGCCCATTTCAATAGAGAGGCCCTTTCAACAATGGGACTTAGATTTTATTTGGGAAATTCATCCCTCATCTTCAGGTTAGCACAAATGGATCTTAACAGCAACATATTATTTTACCAAGTGGATTGAGGCTATTCCATGCAGACAAGCAAATGGCTCCACTATCATTCAATTTCTTGAAACTAATATTTTGTCCAGATTTGGTTGCCCTGAAAAGATCATTACAGACAATGCTGCTGCCTTCAGATCTAAGAAAATGGTCAACTTTTGCCACAAGTTTCATATCACTTTGGGCCACTCCACAGCATACTATCCTCAAGGCAATGGTTTAGCTGAATCATCAAATAATAGCCTCATTAACATCATCAAGAATATATTGGAGGAAAACAAGAAAAATTGGCACAAAAAGCTTGTAAATGCCTTATGGGCAGATAGATTGACAACCAAGAGATCTATTGGGACCAGTCCATATGAGTTGGTTTATGGTATGGAGGCCAAGTTTCCCTCATCACTAGGGGCTCCTGTCATCAAGTTACTACAAGAAGTTCTAGCTGAGCCCAATGATATACAAAGAAGAATTAATCAAACCATCTGTTTGCAGCAAACTAGAGACCAAGTGTACAACAGGGTTCAGGTTCTGCAAGAGAAACTCAGGAAATTTTTTGACAAAAGAACCAAAGCAGAGGATTTTTTCATTGGAAATAAAGTACTGAGATGGGATTCAAGAAGAGAGGACAAGGGAAAACATGGAAAATTTGACTCCCTCTGGAAAGGACCCTTTGTTATTCAAGCAGTGCAGGGAAACAACACATATTTCTTAAAAAATCTGGATGGCACTGTGTTTGAGGAGGGCCCTGTGAATGGCCGAATGTTAAAGCACTATTTTGACTTTCCATGTATATAACCCAAGGTTGCCTTGTACATTAGTAGTTGTTTTTAGGAAATTGTTTTCAGCAGGCAAATAGAGTTCCAGTTTCACAAATTTTGGGAATGATCAAGGGAAAAGGTACCACTTCAAGTTATTTTGTTTTGCTTGGCTAAGCTCCAATTTTGGTCATCTAGGAAGAAAAAGTTCCTGATTTTGACAGAGGGCAAGGACCAAGGTGTTCTGACCTGCTTTTCTTGGTCTTTCATACGAAAAAACCATCCCCAAGTGGAGCCACTGTTAGCCTCCTATACCAATAGGTTTCATTTTTCATGATTGACAGTGGAAGTGCAAAAAATGTTCATCTTTGATAATACAAAGGTTCTATTTTTGTGAAGGAAGCAGACAGTTAAAAAATGTAAAGAGGGTATGCCTTAAAAGAATAATCAAAAGGAAAGAAAATGAATTGGTCAGAAAAAATAATTGAAATGAACCCCAAAGAAAGACCAGGAAAGTGGCCAACCAAAATTCCACTGCTATCTTAATGGATGGCCCAACAGGTCAAGCTGGGCCATGCCATGTTTTGAATTGCCTGTTCTAGAATAGAGAATGAGAATCTGTCCAAACAGTTTAATTTTGGCAGATTAATAGCTAGGTAGAGAATAAAAGTGCCCAACTGCTTAATCTAAGCCCTTGGAAGTAATAAGGGTAGTCTCAGATAGAAAGGCATTTGCAAAAGAAAAAGAAAAGAGAAATTGAGGGTTTGCAAGTGCAAATGCACCCTCCTTGAAATAATAAAAAATGCTAGGTACTAAGATGGGTAGGTAGAAAAAGGTTGCAGAAGCTTGACTTCCTTCATGTTGCTGGCCTTGACAAAGAAAGTTTATATTGGCAAGAACAAAACTGTTTATTCAACATTTTGATAACACAATATGGAAGCATGTCTAACTTCCCCTGTTTCCCCCAGAAAATCTCTTTCTAACATCCCTCAAATGGACCTTGGGATATAACCAAAAAGTCCTAGCATCACTTTATCTTTTGTGAAATATTAAGCCAAGGTGTTGGTCTCCATCACACAAGAAAGCCACATTTCTTGTGTAAAATCATTTCTCACTCTCATTTTGCTTCTAAATCTAAGTTTACTCCTTAAACTTAGCTTTCTGTTCCTCTTTCACATCTCCAATTCATATTCACTTCTAACCTTATTATTTAACTCCCTAAGTGTTCCCCTCCCCCTACTATTATCACATTTTATGCAAAAAACCCAAAAATATGTACATACCCCCCCCCTTGGGCATTATAGCCATATATTTTAAAGTTCGGGAAGCGTGACAAAATCAAAGGCTTTCATGTAGATAGTTCTCCATGCTATGTTCGGGAATTAAACTAACACCTGGTTAATTTAATAACCCTCACCCACTACACACTTTATAATGTTATTTCCCTCTTTTCCGCATCGCTTATATAAAGTTCCCTCAAACCCACATTTACCTTTATCCAAAGTTTCATGTCTCCGCGCTTTATCTGAAGAAAACAATATAATAATGCTTGGGTCCCACCGTTATCGCGTTGGTGGCTTGTCCTCCCGCCCGTCGTCGGATCTGGGCCCTCCCATCCGACGGTCCTCGTGAATTTCGGAACCCCTCCTCCATCCGTCCTTTACCGCCCAAAAATTGTCAGTGGATGACGTTGTGCCTGGGATGCGTGTCCGCTTCCTATTGTGTCGGGCGACCACTGACCATTACCGGGCCCGTACCACAAGCGGTCCGATAATACCATTTACCACGGTTTGTTCCCGCCCCTACGTCCTCGCTCACATCAGCAGTCACGTCAGCTGCTATTTCACTCTCTATCTAACATGGCCGCCGCGTCATCCCTCCACGTCAGCCCAGTCATGCATCGCCACATCACCTGCCATACTTGGACCTGACCAGTGACGTCATGCTGACATCCTTTATTAAAAAGGCGCCAAAAATCTCATTTTCTCCATATTTTGTGCAAAATCACGATTTTTCTCACTTTTTTCATTGGACGAAGCGCTCTACCACCTACATGCTGTTTTCACATTGTTGTCCGCCAACCTCCAGAAATTTCAACCCTGAGCTGCTGCCGCCGCGGATTCACCACTGTCAGCACCCCACTAGCTGCGTAACTGCCAGGTATTTACCATTCCTCTGCGCAACCTGGTTTTCGGTCCTCCACTGTTAAAAAATCCAAGAATTAACCAGTCAATTTCCCTGAAATTGCAAAACTAAACTAAAGGTTTATCAGAGGGGCGTCCCAGCTCTAAACCCGTTCAATTCCTGCACTCACTGCACCATTTTGACTCAGACCCTTTGTCAAGCATTCCTCACCCACAAGGCGAACCACTGCATTATAATTCATCCTTTTCGCCCCTCTCAGCAGCTTTTTACCTTTGTTTCACCCAATTTACCCCTTTTTTCTCTCTGCAAATTGCTTCATCCTTCAAAATTCACTGTTCAAGTGTTACCTTTGTTCAAAATTCAAGTACAATTCAACTCCAAGTGACAACTAAGCAATGGAGGTCCCTGTGGCATTAAACATTGCACCTCTGAATGCTCCACATAAGAACCTAGAATGGTTGGCCCTTGCTGACCGGGATTATCAAATCAAAGAAACGGTTGAAATAAGCAACAAATATCACATTGAAACCATTTGTGAGCTAAAGAAGAAAAACATAAGTGGTGCTGATGACATAGGTATCTGGGAGTCCAACTTGCCCATCTATTACCTTCCACAAGTGAATGTGTTCCCAGACTTCATCCATCAGTGTTGTGAACACTATGAACCCACTCAAAGAGCAGTTTTGGCTCCATCTGGGATTGTCTTATTCCACATCACTCCTCAATCCATAAATGAGATGCTAAGCTTTGAGCCAACTAAACCTCTGGTGCCCCTTTCTATGAATTTTTTGCTCAAACAAGGTGCCAAGCTGCCCAGCTCAGAGGTCACAAGGATTGGCCAGTTGTTCATGCAGCCAGATTATCAGCCCCAGCAACCTCCTCCTTATTTACATGTTTGGTTCAATGAAACAGGGAGGCTGCTGGTGGATATGATATCCTACATCCTGGGTTACAATACCAGTGAGTATGTGGATGAAACAGTGTTGGTAATGCTATCCATGTTCACTCCAAGACAACCCCTGCTGTCCAGTATGATTATGCCACATTTATTGCTGACAGAATTCATGAGCAACTCATGAATCTGGAGAGAGAGAGGGTATTTAAATTTACTTCATACATATATCACTTGATATTATACAATCAGCCTGACAGTTTCCCTATTTTTCTCAAAAAGCTGGGTGCAAAAGGAAACAGGAGGTCAGTGATATATTGGACACCAGTCGGCCACCATATCTTTTACTCTCCATACAACTACTGTCAGTTCATTGATCTGTTCATTCATCCAGCCTTGTCCCTGCTACAGAGTTCTCCTCCTCCTAGACTCACCGATGACATGCAGAAGATCCTCCAGCTGTCAAAGAACTATAGCATTGGAGATTGGTACTTCTACGAAGACCAAACAATTATCAGAATATATGGCTGTGAGCTAGCCCCATACAGACTGCCAAAGTACGTTCCCATGAGACTTTTTCCCTAGAGTACTTTCGGCAATTTGGAAATTCAGACATGGTACACTTTCATAGCAAAAATAAGAAAGCACAGCTGAAAATTAAGCACCAACTGGGTCCATTCATATTTAATAAGAGGGAAGAAGCCTAGGGAGAGGTGGACAAGATCCTAAAAAGCCTCCAGCTCAAAACAAGCTTCTATTGGGCACCATATGACCCTAATCATTTCATAAGCCTCAGAAGAATCAAGTATAGGCTTGCTACCTATGATCATTTCAGCATTCCACAAATTGAAAAATATGCTAATCAACTAGAGTGGAAAGAAGGCACATTAGTGGAGGATTATTCTGAAGAAGAATTAGCAGAAAGAGCAATTAAGAATTTACAAAAGGTAGTTGACTTGGAATATTTTGGACAGGTTTGGTCTCCAACCCCTCAGCAGCTTGGAGAAAGTGCCTCATCTTCCTCTGTTCCCCAGCAATTTGCCAAAGCAACTGGTCAAGCAGCAAACCTAGCTAAAGGCAAAGAAGTAGAACAAGAGGAATCACTTCCTAATTTGGAGCAGCAAGAAGAAATGGCTGAAGCGCCTGCCTCCACAGAGCAGCAAACCCAAGAGCAAATCCCTCCAAGGCAGGAGGTAACAGTTGAAACTACAGTTTTACAGACACCTGCAAATGAAGAAAGAATGAGGAAAAGGGATAGGCAAGAGGAAACTCCTCTCACCACTTCAACAGATCAGCAAGGTGAGAAAAGGCAAAGACTCAATCCCTTCTCTGAGGAGGAAATGCCGGAAAGAACAACTGGTGCTATGCTCCTTCCTAGCATCGAAACATCGGCCATCTCCTTACAACAAGAGCAAGAAATGCAAGGAGGAGTAGAAGTAAGTTCTTCAAGGCAGCGAACCAAGGTAGAATCTAGTATAAAAAAGCAGTGCACAGACATAAAAGCAAGAAATGAGCTGGTTAGATACCAGCTCTATAACCAACTGCTTAGAATGGCACCAACAAATCAGGAGCGTCTCATGGCAGCCTATGATATTCAAGAAGGGAAGATGACTCTCAGTCATTTTAGACCTACCATGCAGCATCCTCAGTCAGCGGTAGACTACATCAGAACCAACTTGGAGGTGTTTGCCAAAGACATCCACCCCATGGATCAGATTGAGCTACACAAGCAAACCGGGGAGATGGTCTACTCAACCTTGGGTGATAAAACTCTATTGGCACACAAGTTACAAAATTATTTACACAATACTACTGCTCAGCTGGAGCTAGAAAAGGCATCATCTCAAGCCAAGGACAACATAATCAAGTCCTTGGAAGAAATTATTATAGAACTAGGACATGATCCAAATGATCCTAAGGGTGTGCAGGCATTGATGAAGAAGAAGGATGAGGATATAGCAGCTTTGAGAAAACAAATCAAGATACCACCTACCCATCATCCTCAGACTGAAGGGGTTGCAGAACAAAAGAAAGATCAAGATGTGGTTGCTCTACTCTTGACCTTACATAAGAGATTGGTAGAAACAGAGGGTTCTTTGGAAGCGGCCCTAAGGCAAAGGCCAGAAGGGCAAGCATCTTAGCCACCACCAGCAATCATAAATATTGAGGATACTCCTCAAATAACAACTCCACTAGCTCCTCCCACCGGGCAAACATTGGAGGCAGGCCCCTCAGGCTCAGCACCAGCATCAGAACAGGTACCCAGCCTTAGCATGCAGAATATGATGAAGGAGCTTGAAGCTCTAGAAGTACAGAAGGCTGAACTAAAAGAGGCTAAAGAAAAGTTAACCAAGCTTGAAGAGAAATATGACAAATCTAAGCAGAATTTGGCTGAAAGAGTAAGGGAGATAAGAGCTCTTGAGAAAAGGATAAATGAATTAGAAAAAGAGCTCACTTTGGACAAAGTTATAAGTGAAGTCAAGAAAATTCTGTGGGCCAACATTGGTCAATCCATTATAGACCAATGGCAGTCCATCGAAACTATCCATGAGCAAATGGATCTCCTAAGCAGGGCAAAAGCAGAAGGACAAAGAGCCCGAACATCCCTGGGAAATATGCTTGAAATAGCCAACAGAATGATTCAAGTCCTCAACAACCGCACTGGCCTTCAGCTAGCAGGAATGGGTATCAGAGATAGAACTGATACCATATTACTAATAAAGAGGGTGCTTACCTTGAGGAATTATGTGCAAACATTGGACAGAAGGTGTCAAGAAATGCAGACAGAGGTAAATGAAAAAATCACAGCATTGCATAACAGAGCTCTTTTGAGCTTGGTAACTAGTGCAGGAAGGTTGTTATCACATGAAAATTATGCCAAGAGGGTCAACAATTATGCAACAAATCAAATAACAGTAGCCGCAAGCAGTTCAGAGGAAACAGGGCCCCCATCTGGGCAGACTCTCTATGAAAAGTTGGAAAATTTGTTTTTAATTGAGCATGAGATCAAGCACCTTTTTGAAGTACCTCCAAACTACTATAAATATATTGAAGCTGATGAGACTCTAATCAAAATATAGAGACACCAATTGCCTACTGAAGATTGGTGGAGAGGCATGATAGAAACGTTGCTCTAATAAATCAAATTTTGTTTGTTGTCTTTTTGATCAATCTCGAGTCAGCATTTTCAAAGGACTCACGTGTTCAGTCTACCCGGGTGGCAATAGAAAGAGCAGCTGGATAACAAGGATAGTGACTTGGCACAAATAAACGAGTGTAGGTGACGAGGCAAAAGCAGTCACGCCGTGGCAAATCAGCAAAAGGCGAAGTTCCTTGAAATGGATGCAAGCACTCGGTCGACCCAGTTGGTTGAAAAGTCAAAGAACTCTGATAGAAATGAACAACTGTTGTTTATCTATTTTTATGGCAATAACTGTTGTATTTACTATTTTTGAAAGTTGGTAAGAAAAGTTATGACTTAATGACTCATCTTTAGGATATTTTGTGAAACACTTTGTATATATATCCCCACACATAACTTATTTGGGGTTGTTGATTTTATTCTGGAGAGCTCCACTGTATCTTCTCAGAGTTGAATACAAAAAGTTGTTGGTGTCTCTATTTGGTTTGCTTGGACATGTTGTGATGAGATAGCTGGCTACTGCAGGATTCCCGTGTTATCTCGCGATACAATAAGTTTCTTCTGAACTGTGTTTTGTATTTTCTCTGTTTGCTGAAACCATCTATATTATGTATTTAATACTCTTAGCAGTAAGGAAAAATAATAGTTCAGGATTTGTCCATTCAGGCACCCTAAACTCAATCTTTGTTGCTAATTATGTTTCCCTCAGGACTAGTTATAAATGTGGAATTCTTAAATGCTCCCATTTTTTCTAAGTTTACATGGTGAAATCTATTCAGGAATTCTTAACTGCTCTTGAATAAATATTTAACCCTTTATACTCGTTTTCACAGTGAAAGAAATCTTTATTGCCTTTCATTGTGTCGGTTCTTACTATTTTTCCTTTAAAACAAAAGTTTGTTTCATGAATACCTGTCTGGCTCTGCAGTAACACTATCCTTATCACATACCCTAAGCAACTTACAATCATGGACTTCCATTGCCCAATGGAATAAAACTCTCTGAATGTTTCATGCCCCTCTTTAGAAAGTATCATTCAACCAAACTTCAAACAAAATTCAGTGTTTCATATCTAGCCTAAAATTCCTAAAACAAAGCTAAATTAGAAAGAGAGAGCCCTCTCTGATTGCAGGTAGGGTAGGACCTGCAGTCCAAAGATTGGTTTGTGGTTACCTCGGTCGTATTCCCTTAGGAGTCAAAGGGAACAACCTGAGTGCTAACATGAACCACCATCCATCACATCATATTTAAGAGAAAATTCTAAGGTTCACGCAGTGGAACATCACATCGAACATCAACAACAAGTCCTCCAACTCTTAAAGGATAACCTCGTGTTGGCATAGAATAGAATGAAACAATAGGCAGATCAACATCGCAGTGAAAGAAGTTTTGATGTAGGTGATTGGGTCTTCCTACGGCTACAACCATATAAGAAAATGTCCCTCAAGCAAGCTAAGAAGGATAATAGATTATCACCAAAGTATTATGGTCCGTACAAGGTGTTGCAAAAAGATTGGTACTATGGCATACAAATTGGAGCTTCCTGCAACTTCTCGATTGCACCTAGTTTTCCATGTTTCATGTTTAAAGAAGGTTATAGGCGACAAGCTCCCAGTTCAAACAGTCACAGAAATAAGAACTCGACAACTACGAAATCGATCAATTTCGGAGTATCTTATCAAGTGGAAGAACTTATCTGCTGAAGATTCCACATGGGAGGATGAGAATTTTATACAGAAGTATCCAGAACTACTCAAGCGTTGAGGACAACACTTTTTTGAAGGAGAGGGGCATGTTGGGTCCCTATAATACTAATGATTACCCGATTACTATTGTAGTTATACCCCTTATTAATATTGTTGTGCCCCTATTGCCCCCATATTGTTATTACTATGCCCCATATAATCCCTCTATTGTTATTTTTTGACTTTATATTATTATTGTTAGGT
The DNA here is from genome assembly GCA_031772625.1 of Pinus tabuliformis. Classification (NCBI taxonomy): domain Eukaryota; kingdom Viridiplantae; phylum Streptophyta; class Pinopsida; order Pinales; family Pinaceae; genus Pinus; species Pinus tabuliformis. Next base: position 306,991,404 of record CM062806.1, on the reverse strand, counting down.
CGGCTGGGTTATATTGTGACTCCTTAGACTCCTATATATAGAAAGGAGGTTTTGTCATTTGAATCATCCAAGAATTATTCATTTATGTAATGTAAAGCAGGCTGCCCCCTCAAAGAGGCTGAATTATAAGGCGTTGATCTATCTTTTCTATCTTTTCTTGAGCTAGTTTCATAACAACTAAGGACAGACAACTTACCTTAATCCTCTTGTTGGTGATATTCAGATTCGGGCACTCGCCTCCTTTCTTGCCAAGCAAATTACGTGGCAAAATGCTTTTCTAGCTGCCATGCATAATGAAGATAACCGTCTCCTCTGAATACTACCAGAACCATAGAACGCTGCCACCTTTGTTGCAGAATATTATCAATTTTTGAAGAAACCGGGAATGATTCAACATATGCGACAACTACAAGAAACAGTACTTCATGCTTGTCAACATTTTATTAAATCCAAAGAAACTGTTGCCCTAAAAGCAAATAACATGTTTTGGCAACAACCTTCGGAGGAAAGGCAATAGCACAATCCCTTCAGTCCTACCAATCTTGTGATAGAAATCTTCCGGGTACCCAGTTACATCAAATGTGTCCAGTAATGCGCTGAAAATTGGATAGGTTATTAGTTCCATTTTCCCATCATGTGGATGCCAGCAGAGAAATATCACGCTCATCATAGGTTGCCCAAGAAGGTTGAAGCAGCAACCTAGCAAAGGCTACAATATGTTCAAGGATTCAGAGCTCCAATAGACAGTACCTTCTAAAGCTACTGCTTAAGTAATTTGCATGCCAAGAGCTAGTATTTGGATTCTAATTCAGAGTGAAGTTGCCTAAGGACATGCCCCTTTTCAGTTGGGGGGGATGTTAGGACCCTATAATGTACCTTTTTGCTCATACTTTTTGCTATCACCACATCCTTTTCCTACTCACATTTAAGCTTACATTATCATGTTAATCTATTTTTCCAAAGGTATAAAACGTTTCTTCTCTTTGCTATATGTTTAACTTGTTTTACATGTAAATTTACATTACTTTCATACTTAGCCACTAATCGGAAATATATAGTTGCTAAAATAGTTTGAAGACTGCATTTAATATATTATTTCTGCTTGAAAACCACGTTGCTGAAATAGTAAATAGTACGCAAATCCCGATACTGAAACAGTCTATGATCTGTGATGCTGAAACAGCCTGTGATCTACGATGTTGAAATAGTATTTCATATACAACAGTAACAAGAAAGGATAATTAAAGGAGCTGTTACACTGGCTGCAATAGTTGTACCTCAAAGGCAACACCATTATAAGTATTGTAACAACATTTTGCTATTAAAGATCGGAATATCCTATTCCAACATAGAAGATTAGATTAGACTAACAATAGGATTTCTATGTACACATGTAATAATTGTATTAAGAGGATTTCTCTTCTTTAAATAGAGGAGAAATCAACATTAGAGGGGGACGATAGAATACAGAATTACAAAGAAGAGCGTGTTCATTCTTATTGTAACATGTTACATTTGACAGATGAATCAAAGATCACTTTGAGCACTTCTTCTTAGTTCCCGTTCATTTCTGGGGGATCTTGTGAGAAGGAGAGGGCCCACCTTCCTCACAAGATTCACCCATTAGTTTTGTAGTGTGTTAATTATTATTTTTATTCATGCCTTATTAAAACTCTGTTATGCATTATTTACGCATTGATTAGAACTTGGCTTTCTATTGCTTAAACTCTGTTTCTACTGATTGTTCCATCGTTTTCATACAATTCATTCCTAGGTAATTGTTGATCATTTCGATTGGTAATTCTGTTTGCAGAATGAGTTTATGAAAGTTTGATAGTCAGAGACAGGTGCTGAAGGTTCCTACTTTGGGGAATAGGATCTTGTTCTCTGTTACAACATAGTTATTCTTCTCTTTTGCAGATTGCTGAAAGGTTCCCTTTTCCTAGGTTGTTGTTTCTTAATACAATCTAGGATTCTTCTGATAATTATTTTCCTTTGAATCTTGAATTATGTAATAGAAAGATTGTTTTAACTGTAATTCAAAGTAGAGCTTCAGTCTGATTCAAAGCAAGGTGTGATTAGTGTAACTTTTACTACAACTCTGGATTGCTTTTGAGAGCATATACAATGTGTGATTTCCTTTGAAATAAACAGACTTCCCTGGGTTGACAATTTATGTAGCACTTGATTGTTTAATTAAATAAGTAATTATAGTGACCAAGAGATGATTCGAGCAGTAAAAGAAAAAATGACGAGAATTATTTGAGTAGAAGAAGATGCCAAACAATGGGCAAGCAACAACCTGATTAACGACCATCACAGGGATGGGCAGTAAGATATTTTGTAGAAATTTTCCTCTGTAAATTGACTTTTTTTATTATCATGTACTTATCACAATTTAATGACTCAATTAATCTGATTGTAAGCTTTTGGGCCGCAAATCCATCCCAGGACGGAATAGCTAGTCGATCTAATAGTTGAGGATGGGCCAAGATATTTGTTGTAATTATATTTTAGAGCTTACCTCTTCTTATCAATAGAGGGAAGCCACTCTTAAAAGAGGTTCTAAATTTTGGGAAAGAAACTCCTAAGTGGATCATTTTCCTGCTTCACAAAGGCATTGTATGAGCTTTGATGTATGCACTTTATCAAAGAATTTCATGGAAGAATTGTCGTGATTCTAAATTCCTTGATTTGCATTATGTTTTTCTCTCTCATTATTTCATGATGTGTCTAACACTCTCCTAAGATTGCATGTAAGTATCACCTAGATATATTTCCATTACATGCAAATTCATTTCATTCAAATTTTTGATAAAGAATGCATGTATTGATATGGTGATAAGGTCTTTAAAAGGCAATCCATGCATCTGAACATCTCATAAACCTCTCATTGCTCTCATTTTCCTCTAGATACAGTGATACAAAATTCTTAAAATCTAAGCTCTGTTTTGATTGATTTTCTTGTTGTTATCTCCTACCATTCCATCTCCATTGATAATTGATTCGCTATGAGTTTAAATATGCTTTTGCCACCACTGTTTTAGTATTACTCCCTATGGAATTATACACACATTCTATTTCTTACAGAGTGCTTCATTAATGGTTATGAACCAACCCTTTCAAGCTATTCATGACAAAAAACTATTAGTGCTGCAAGCTCCCAAGACTAATCTTCCAAGATTCCTTAAGATGTCCTAGGCACTGATCTATAATCAAACCAGGGGTTGTCTCTAGGAAGCTTTCCTATCCTTGGAAGAAACCCTTCTCCAAGTGGTGAGAAAAGCGACAACATCTTTTTGGTGCCATTGTCAGAGAAGAAATTGTGAAATACTTTTCCTTGGGTACAACAAATCATAACATACCTGTTGTTAGGTGAGTGAGGGAAGTTTGGGTTGAAGAGTTCTCACATTGGGGACTCCACAATCTGTATTTTTAGTTTTCATTCTGGCTACTAAAAGGTCCCATACCTGTGCAAACCCCTCTCAACAAAAATTCTTATCCAGTTCACAGAAGGCTGCAATTCGCTGTTCTAAATCTTCTCCTACAGGTCTCGTATATCCTCCCGAGAGTGGTTCATCCATCAATGTAGCCCCCTTAGAGGACAAATAAGAAGTTGAGGAGATAAAAAATAAACCCCAAGGCAACCCTACCCATAGTGTGAACAATCCCTTATTCCACTGTTAGTCAGCTGTCATACCATTGATAATACCTCAAGCTCCTCTAGGAATTCAAGCAGCCCTGATCCAAATTTCCATCCTAAGCTTATTTCTAAAAAATTATGTTGCCTTAAACCTGCCTCAACCTCCATATGCCATTCCCTTGGACTACGTCAAGCTCCTTCCCAAGTATAATGAGGAATCTGATGTAACTTCACAAACACACAAAGAAATTTTTTGTGCCATTCAAGAATCAAGCTCCTTCCCAAGTATAATGAAGAATCTGATGTAACTCGCGATTGTTCGATTCATAGCACGAGCAATGCCGTTGGCGTTCGTAAAGGAAAATAAAAACCTGATGGCTCAAGTGCCCAGTTCGTGGGGCGAGACTTCGGCGATGCTCGGCAACATCATCTCAGTCAACTTCGCAGTGCTGTTTTAATTGATACTTCTTAATGTGCTTTAGTTCTAGCTTTTTATATGAGATCTTTTTATTTGTGAATAAGGGATATTGTGTACATTTAGGATTGGTGTTAGAAACTACAGAGAGCATGTGTGAATAACGGATATTGTGTTCATTTAGGATGGGTGATAGAAACTATGAAGAGCATGTATTATTTATACACAAATTACATATATATTTTATGGATTATATAAACTAATTTTATATATAAGAATTAAATTATTGGTATTCACAGATCTAAATTTTAAGAAAGTAGATCTATAATTTAAACATGACATAATTACAACTCACATATAGGGAACTACAATTTCTAGATTGACACCTTAGGACTCATGATAACAACATGAAAATCACATGACACACATAATATAGAAACCATAATTACCAAATTTGAATTCGAAATCCTATAAAATCAAATATGGAAAAAATTAGATAGTATACATGTTACAGATATTTAAACATATTAATTTTTTTAATGGGAGTTATACATTTAAAACTTAAATATATCATTTTTATAACTTTTTCCAATATAGAAATCACCCTTTTTTATTTTTCTTTTTATATAGGAATTACTAATTTACAACCAAGTTACTATTTTATAATTTTTATTAAGATAAGAATTATTTTTTTTATATCTTTTTACATTGCAGTTTACCATTTTATAATTTTTTCTAATATAGAATTATTGTTTTTAATTTTTTTTCATAGAAGAATTATAATCTTCTTATCTTTTCTTTATAAAAGTTTCCATTTTGCAAACGCGACTTAATTCTAAATTTATATTTTTCCCACCCAAAAACCGCCGTTTGTGACATAATTCATTGCTTCCAAAATTAAGTTCATTCTTCATCTACCGTATATCATGTGTTGAGTCACTAAACACAATGGAAAATGAATATGGAAGTGGGTTGTCATGTGTTGAGTCACTAAACACAGTGGACAATGAATATGGAAGGCGACAACGCACTTGATAAGAAATTCACAATTTTGAGGGTTCAAGAACCATAATTAAGAACAAGACTTCATAACCCTGGGCCCTAAAAGTGGGCAGTGCGTTATATAATAGTCTTGAACGCATTCTCACCACTTGCCTAATGACTCACATGCAAGATGCTTTTTGGTGTTCGATATATAATATATTAAAGTGTGATCAATACCCGTTTTATCGCATTCTTTAGTGGATTTTTCATCATATTGTTGGTAATGATACAAATAATATGCCATTGAAACCTTTCGCCTTATATACTCAGGTATAGCTTATATAATATGTCCACAGATTGAAATGTACACTGAGCTGCGAGAAAGTGAATTAATAGACCAAGCTCGTTGGTGGAGACTGCACGGAATTTGAATTAGCCGAATTATTGACAGTATCGAATTTGCGAATTTCGTCAAACTTCGTAATTATAATAGAAACATTATTTCCAAAATCTTCCCTTAATGCTTACATGTAACAAATATAGAAACAAACATTATAACAACAACATTGGTCTCTGTCATATTTGTCTTATATGGTAATCATTAGTATTCATATCTACTTTGAAATCTCATGATTTTCCTTGTGTTCACAACACATTTTCGGGATTCCCACTTTATCTATTTAACATATAATGGCTTCAAACCCTAGTTCACATACTTTGAATTGATGATTCTCAACCTCTAAGAGCACAACTACTCTGTCTCAACGCTAAACTAGCCTATGGAAGTGCCACCATTCATCAATTATCTAAAATAACATTTTAAATACAGATTTTCTTAGCAAAAAATTGTACAACTTAACCTTGTATACCTTAAAAACTACCTATAATTAATACTCAGAGAGCATGACACATCACATTAATTTGTTAATATATACTATATTCTTTATAATTTGACATCATTTGATTTTTACACCATACAACTTTAATTCACACCAAACAATAAAACTAGATAAACAAGAATACAATATTTTATTACTTATATCTAAAATAAAAAACACATATTAAGTAGTTGTTCTGCAGGTTATCCTCCTCTTCTCCCTTTCCTTTTTGCTTCTCCTTGTGTTAAATAGGCCCAACCTTCATGATCTCTGCATTTGTTTTTAAAGAAAACCCATTGGTAATCCGATTGGATATTTCGATTTTTCAACCCAAATATTGAAAACTTCAATTTTCTTTTGTAGATGATTTCCCTGAAATCCAAATATTTAAAACTGGGAAACAAAAATGGATCTATATAAATTTTTAGATCAAGTATTTCAAGTTAAGCATATGTATAAGACTATTTCAGAGGAATTACGTCCACCATGGAAAATGAAGTTGTGGCCGGAACCTCATGGCACATCCCTTTCCTCCGGAGAGATTTTCCGATGCAGACTTTCAAGCTTCCGTACTTCGATTTGCGCAGAAAACATGTGACTCTGACTGACTCCCCTAATAAACAATTACTAGCTATGGCACATGGAACTGACTGTTGCATTCAACAACAATTCTTCAAACCCTGTTGCAACAAGATCCTGCATGTCGACCATCCATATGCAAATTTGATCAGAAATACGTGATCCTCGTCCAATCTGCATCGTCGAATTTGCAGGCGACTGAAAAGTTTCAGAAAGAAATACACCTGCCTTCTTCCTGCACAATGTTCTAGCATCGTTTGATGCGTTGAGGGAGTTGAAAGCAGAGAGGTTCCCTGTCTCGACGAATCTCTGATTTCTGCTGCGATTCCAAATACACATAGATCTACATAGAGAAACAAGTCTATACACGCAGTAACAAAAATTTAGTCACTAAATGAATTTATTTATAAAGGAATTTTATGGCTAAAATTGCATTAACTCAGCTTTTCTCATAAAAAGTGTTAGGGTTAAACTAAGGCTGATACTATGTTAAAAAACATAAAAAGTGTGTAATATTCACACATAATATATAAATTATATACATTTTTATTCATCACATAAAGCAATTACATATATAAGAATTAGATTATTAATTTCGACAAATGTAGATCCCAATAGGAACATGACACAACTGCAACTCACACATATGGAACAACAATTTTTAAATTGACACTTTCAGACTCAAAATAACAACCTGCAAATCACATAACATGGAAAATTTCTTCAGATAATTTTTTTTATAAATTCCAAATAAAAATTAAATATATATATATATATATATATATATATATATATATATATATATATATATATATATCAATAAAATTTTATATTATAATGCTAATTTTGATCATTCAACATTTATGTTTTGAAAAACATTGTAAATGGTTGTTTCTAATATTCTTTTGCTTAAGTGATGTGATATATCACCATCAATGTTCAATTTCAAAATTAAATATAGTTAATAATTTTTACTGATTGTAAATGAAAATAGTGAAAATTTTTAATAATACTTTTATTAGTTTAAAGTAAATATTATGGAGATTTTTTTTTTTTTTTTTTAACTTTATTAGATGAGTGATTGGAGACTTCCACAATGATTATATTGTTATAGATTTTGGGAAAAGCACGGTGTAATATATGTGATCTGTCCAACCCTCTCCAATCAATTAATATGATTCAATCAATCTAAAATCATTGCTTCTACCCTTTTTTATCACTCTAGTATTAGTCCTGGAAACCTATCAACCACCATCTCACCCTTGACTCCTATCAACCACCATCTCACCGTTGACTCTTGACTGGACCATGTTCTATGTCCCCCCCTTTAGGTATCCCTCCTTTATCCCCTTCTGTGATTCATCTTAAAGAATTATGGTTCCTTCATCATCAATGTTCTTCCTCCTAGCTCAGTTGGATTTTCTATTTAAATTCTCTTGTTAATAATTCGTTCTTCGTCCCATCTCACGTGGCTTTTCTATTTAAATTATCTTCTTTAGTTATTTCCTCTTTAAAACAAAATCAGCTCTAATTTTCACCCCCTATCTTAAAATTCGTTATTGTTTCATTATCTCCTGTCATCTTAATAATCTGTTAATTTTTCATAAGATTATTCAATCTTTTATGGTATTAATTTATCTAGATTTTATTTCTGAAATTCATTCATATAATTTCATCTGTTCAACTTAATTTTAATCATTTATAAATTTATTATTCTCCTATTTCTTATTTAACAAAAAATTGTCCAAATCTTGCTCCGTAATTTTTCAATAATTGACTAATTCATTTGAATAAAGAAAGCGGTCAAATAATTTTAAATATTTAATCATATGTCCCATTTGGAAAATTGTTTATATATATTTTTAATTCCAAAAATATTTTTATAAATACTTAGATGTCCCATTTTCGAATTAGATTCATATTTTTTAATATTTTGTTTTTTATTAATACCCCCTATTTCTTAATTCAACAAACATTTTTTCAACTATATTTTTTCTACTATCTCCTCTCTTCTGCATTTAATCACATTCAAATTAAATAACTAATTTTCTAATCCACTTGGTGAAACCTTGGTCCATAATGAACCCATCTCATTCATTATTTAACTAAATTTTGGTCAAATATGATAAAATTCAATACTATTTCTAATATGATTTCGACGCTTAATCAACTAATACATAATCCAAAAGGTTCCTATAAAAGGCAATCCAACACTAGTTTAGTCTCATGGCTCTCTTTGGTCCCTCATGATGGATAGAGTTCCCATCCTAAATGTTGGACGGATCATAAATATTACACAGTGCCCTTCTAAAAATTTATATCAATTTTATTAATGTTTTTCAAAACCAGGGAAGCAAGAGCCGAAGGAGCAAATTATGGCCCTAATGGAAAAATGGAGAGGAAATTTGCTTAGGGTCGGGAACAACATCAAATAACCAAGCATAGGTTTTATCACTTTGACAAGGACTAAACATATCAATGTCGAGAGGAATTTGACAGTTATACGTACTGCAAGACTCAATGATCACAATCCAAAAGTGCCACAATCTCTCCAAAAATATAAAAGAAAATCTCTCATCAATCTTCGATCTAATTTCGATGTTATCAAAGAGAATTGATGTCCTTGAATTTTACCATGTTCAAAGGGAGAATAATCAAGAAATAAATGAGCAATTCAACAAGGCTGTAAACCTTGGACAAGGGATCATCATAAATGACGACGGTGAAACCTCCATTTCTTATATCCCATGATTATGCAAGGTGCATGGATCACACTTCCCTTATTAAAATAGCAAACAAAAAGAGAATTATGAGTTGGTAGTCCATTAATAATTTCCCCAAAGCCAAAGGCATTGTAGGATCTTGAAGAGAGAAATAATTATTCACAAGACAACAAGGTATATGCTTTAGTTGGATGCAATGGCATGAAAACATCATGTTGAAGGACATGTAGATTCCGTTTTGGGTAGTATTAAATCCACGCCTTAGCTCAATCATGGTAGGTACTCCTTATGGAATCGAGAAGTTAATTTTGCAAGAAAGTGTGAGTAGAATGGCATTAACATGTATGACATTTCAAGAAAATATAGCTTAGGAAAGGAATCTCAGCATTCAATGCACAAACCTCAAAACTAAAGGCGACTTGAATCACAACATGTATTATAAAGGGAACCTACAAGCAATTACATAGTTGTTCGTTTGGGTTAAAGGAAAAGTAGTTGTTGCCATAGCATCTTTAGATAGCAATGCTGATTGGAATATAATACAGGATGACTTGGAGGCGGTTAAAATTGAATTTTCGGCTCTTTTTGCTAAGTCCAGTGACCAAATTATATCGAATGCTCATCCTCATTTTATTTTAGCCCCTTGTCAACTAGAGGATATGTGTCTAGATGTCAAGCATCTTCAACTCTCAGTGGAAAATTTAGCCACCAAGCTGGAAATTCTGACTGCTAAGGTGGATAGCATTGAGGTTTCAGTGGAAGATGCTACCTTGGGTGTTCTCAAAGGTGCCTTTGTAATTGTGGAAGCTCTTCACAATGAATGGGTTGATCGATAGGTTGATGAAGCCCTTGAAATGACACTTTCTTTCCTTGTGCAAATGGAAATTGACAAGGAGGAGCCAATGTAATGCATTGGTGTTGAAAAGGTAAGAAGCGAGTACATATTTTTGTTTGATATACAACTTTTTTGTATGATATGTAAATGTGTAGTAATTTGTGGAGTCTTTTGGAGGTTCTACAAATACGATTGTTGTTAAAAGTGTAAATAAAACTAGGCAAGGTAGATGCAAGTTATTTTGAGAATAAAATTGGAATACTGATAATGAAAAATTACCTTTGATTATAAAGGAATTGGCATGTATCTATATAGGAAAATATAAATCTACTATTTTGATTAAAAAACAAAAATAATATGACCAAATTTTGAATAAAATAAACCTATTTTTTTTATTTTTCTAAAAATGAAATTCTAATATTTTAATTGCTCAACAAATATGAAAAAATGATTAGTTATGATTAGACTTGACAAAGTTCATAAAATTATATATATATATATATATAATTATAATTTTCCAATTAACCTTTACGTCCTATCCAAAAATAAATGCAACAACATTAGTGGTGGCTCTATTGTACTAAAACATATAAGGAAAAATATGGCATTGCATTCTCGTGTTTTTATTTGAATGTATTGAAGCAAAGGAGAGTGCACACGGAGTACCTAAAAATGGAATCCAAGGGGGCATATCATGATTTTGGAAAAGGTGTTATATTGAGGTATGGATTAGGTAGCATACCTATTCGTTAATGGATTGCATACTTACGCATAAATTCCCTTATGAATATTTCTAACATAATCGTTTTCCATGTCTCTTATGAATATTTGTAACGTAATCTTTTGCCATGTCTCTTGAATGAGCGTCTAAACAATCTCCAATTGCTCTTTTAGGGATTTTAATGAAAGATGCACGGGTGGGATCTGATAGGAGATCAGAGGAATCAAACACTAATAAAGCTTTAAAAGAGGGGCCATCATCACAAAACAGGGGAAGGGGAACGGCATTAGTAGCCGTAGCTACGAAGGTATTAGTGAGAAATGGAGGAGTTATATGCAAAAAGAAAGGCAATGGGGGTGAAAGAAAAGGTAATATAACACAGAAGGAGGACTTTCCGTTCAATGGGGAACTACATTGGGGAAGGATGACATTGGACGAGTTGACGCCATGTAATTTATGTTTGCGGTAGCTGTAGGGAAAGAGAAGAAAGTAGAAGTGAAGAATTAAAAAAGATATATGTTAAAGGATTTGTAGTGCTTTCACTAGCGATTTCCGATCAAATATTGCTTCCGTCATGGGGGTTTGTCACCACTAGTAAGCTTATACTACCGATGGTTTCTTCTATAAGAGTTTCGCCAAAGTCTTTGATGTAGTAGTTATAGTTCTACGATGTCTCCTTATGCTATAGAATAGGTTTCCAACGAAATTCAATGATAGATTCAAGGCCATTAAATGGTTGTCAATACATATGCCGCAACAAGTCTCTTTTGCATCTTCCAAAGGGCTGTCTTTGAAATGATTCAAATGTTTACAAATCAGATTCTCATTACGAAATTCTGATCACAATTGGAATTTCTTCCAAATTTTGGCTTCATATTTTTTCTTCTTCTTAGTGATAACATTTTCGGAGTCGTATTGTAATGTCATTTTCGCTTTATGTTGTTATTTGATTACTCCATTTATTTAAAAAATCCATAAACTATTAAGAACCTTAAAGACCGATCAATTATATAGAAATTCACTAAAATCACAAAACCTTTGGTATATCATCTAAAAGCTAGCTTACTTTTGAATATATATATATATAAGAATTTCATCAAGTCTTATATATATCAAAAGAAGACTTTGTTAGGTGCTAGATTCATTAAAACCTGATTATAAAATTTCATCTTTTGTCATTATCTTGTGTTATAAATATAGATGGCCGGGTAATAAGAGACATAATTTTAGTTTTGAGAACCTTTAAAGTGCATGCTCTTTCTTTGAACAAGTTATTTAAATCTGATCACACCTTTTTTTTACCAACCAACATTTTACTACATAAAGTCATTCCTTTTTTGTGATGTCCTTTTGACATAATATTTAATCAATGAACACACTTAATTTTCAAAATGTTTTTCTTTGTCTAAGTGTAGATATTTTGTTTTCTTTTAAATGATATTAATTATCTTTCCATGAGCTAGTAAGGTAGAGTAGTATCACGTTTGATCTCATACAGAAAACTCCTTTTTTGTAATGATTTACTTTTGTGATGTCTTTTTCACATAATATTTAGTCAATGAATACAATTAATTTTCGAATGTTTTTCTTCGTGTAAGTGTAGATATTTAGTTTTTTTTAATGATATTAATTATCTTTCCCTGAGCTAGTTTCATCCTGTTCTCATTTTGTTGAAGGTAGAGTAGTATCATTTTTTATATCTTAGGTAGAAAATTCCATTCAGTTTCTTCATGCATAAAAGATATGTATGTTATTACACTGTCTTACCTCTAAGCAATAAAGTGGATTTGTTTAAGAAGCAAGTTGATGCTATTGGTTTAAAGTGTTGAACTCAACCTTCTTAAGGTTTAAAAGGAGAATAATTCTCGAACCTTTGTATTTCAAAATTAAATTACGGTACAACTTTTTAAAAGAAATTTGTTTTTACAAAGCTGTATGGGTTACTATTCAAATCTTGCTATATTATATTTAGCTACCTTTTCTTAGAATAAGTTGAAGTAAATTATAGCAGTTGGGTTGAAGTAGACTACAATCTACTTCATAATCTTTGGTTCATTGGTGCAAGTTGCAACAATAACTGGAAACATCTTCAAGCCTTCATTTTTTGGAAGACATTGTAGTTGTGTTCATGGATCATCTCACTTGGCTAATTATTTTACATCTTAGATAAGCACTAGGGATTAATGAATCTCAACAAAGAATATGAACATTATTAAGGGATTGCTTGAGCACACAATTAGAAATGAGCACTCTAATGGAAAATTGTGAATCTAGATAATTATAGTATTAGATTCATATCTTTATCGACATTGGAAATTCATGTGATATTCCCTTGGAACATTATATAGCTAGAATGCCTATTGATTTTATTTTATTTTTATATTATAATTTCAAACCAATTTTTGTAGTCATGTGTTGCTCCGAAGAGTTCTGTTATTACATCCTATTATTCACCATTTATATTGGTTTATTAGAGATCTCAACATGTGTTTCTCTTTCATGATCTGCAACGCCATTTTTTGTGGTGTCCCTTCATTCTACTTCATTTTACATTACCAAACTCTCCACCTTGAATTTTCTTATTTAATCATACCATTTTCCTTCATTGTAGTTTCATTATTTTCTCATTTTCTTTTAGTATTTTACTTAATTACCAAATCAGATTGATGTTTGGAGTAGTGCTATTGATATTTATATCTTTGAAGATATGAATACTTTAATTTCTCATAAAATATGACTTTTACAAATTTTTCAAATGTTATTTCTATTTTCATATGTAATTAGGAATATATTATTTTGTTTCATGAACTTTTTGTACTTAATTTTAGTTATTCGGGATATATAAAGTATATACATTCCATGAAAACATATACTAAAGTGAAGTGTTTGGTATTAGTGCAGATAGAACATAAAGAGTAATGGGAGGAAATAAACATCTCTAATGAATTCAAGATAATCAATAATCTCCTAACATGGAAATTGTTGTCACCCTCTCCAAAGCTTATCTTCAGCTATGAAAAAGGTGCAATTAGGCATAAATGTTTCTAGGCTTCTTCAGGGTCGTAGAAGTAGTCAAAGATTGATCAGACCTCCTCCAATGGGTAATTCTCAGAACTAGCTTTCAAATGATATATAGAACCCCTCAACTAGACCCATGAATCAAAGGTTATAAAAGATTGAAGTTACCGTTGAAAAATGGAAGCCAAGGAGAAAATGCCTTTAGGAAAAATCCCACGATTGGACATAAGAGGTCCTAAGGTGCAGCACATGGTAAAATAGAATAAAATCGTTGATATGTGATCAGCGATCACTGGTATCAGAGATTGGAGGTCCAAGGAATATCATAGAGTGCAGTAATCGGAGGTTAGAGCCATGTTGAAAATTGATGATTGCAAATATCAAAAGACCAGTAGTGTGATGTATCGGTGGGTCACACATCGGAGGTCCCAACAGTCTGCAATCTAACATTATAAAGGAAATGCTGGGAAAAGGAGCCCAAGAGTGTAAATTTTTAGGGAGCACCTCGGAAAATGTGAAGAAGGAAATCAACAGAAAACCAAGGGGTAGGCAGGCCTTTTCTCTCTCCTCAAGTGATGACACATGGCAAAGCATTACTGGATCCGATAAAGACACGGTGGCATTGAAGTCACCATTACATGGAAGTATGGAGGACATGTGGCATGCTGATCTGACACTTTCAAGGTCCTATGAGGGCATATCGAGGTGACACGTGTCCCACCCACAAGAAGCAATGAGTGGCACTGGTGACATCATCAATCTGCAATCAACGATATGGGGTAGCAGCACATTGTGAATTATAGGGAATTTTTCAATGTCGAACCTCTGATATAGGGGCTGGCCCACAATCATGTTGAGGAGAAAATGACTGAGGGTTGAGAGCTAAGGAGCAGCCCCATAGTCGGCGATCGTAGGAAGGTAGGTTGCATTAGTGGCATAGCTTAGGAATCATCAATGTGCCGATTGTGATATCTAGGTGGGCCCAATCGGCATTCGACGGTCACAAACTATAGAGGGAACAAACCCTCCCTTATTCATTTTCCAAGTGGGCCAGACCACATCACCCATGAGAGATAACAATATTGGGGAGGAGGAACCATAGGCAAGCATTAGAAATCGTTGATATGCAAGATTATGTTTAAAAAAGGGACGAGTCTCCCAGACACGAGTCGAGAAGTCCTAGCACCCGAGGACTAAGTGCCCGGTCATAGCCCCCGTTCACATGAAGAAAAAGGGGCTAATGTGGATTGAAATTCCCTGTCCCGTAAGGAATTTTAATGGGAAATCCTAATGTGATAACTATGTGATTAAGTAATGCAGATCTTTAAAGGCATGGTGGGTCGGCAACTGAGGCATTTAAGAAGGAGATGGAGCATTCAAAAATCGGCATGGGCTGACTCTATAAGGCCCCCTGTGACACGAAATCGATGTCGACATAGAAAAAGTAAATGAAGGCATGATAGCTCAAGAGGACTTGATGATTCTGCATGGTGCTCTATGTAGAGGGAAGGCGAAGTATCGCATAGCTGACCCATGATTCTATATTATGGGATTAAACTGATAGTTGACCAATCCTAGCTCTCTAGAATGTTAGGTCCCTATAGTACTAGTGATTACCCCATTACTATTGTAGTTGTATCCCTTATTAATATTGTTCTGCCCCTATTGTCCCCATATTGTTATTACTGTGCCCCATAGATTCCCTCTATTGTTATTTTTGTGCCTTTATATTATTATTGTTAGGTCGGCAGGGTTATATTGTGACTCCTTAGACTCCTGTATATAGAAAGGAGGTTTTGTCATTTGAATCATCAAAGAATTATTCATTTGTGTAATGTAAATGAGGTTGCCCCCTCGAAGAGGCTGAATTATAAGGCGTTGATCTACCTTTTCTATATTTTTTGTGAGCTGGTTTCATAACATTTGGTATCAGGGCTTTGGAATCTAGGGTTTCGCTGCTCCAAAGAGGTCATTGTGGAATTTTCAGTATAACTGTTTTTCTGCAATGTTTCAGAAGAGAAAAAAAAAAACCATTTGAGAGGAAATCGCACTGAACCTTGGGTCCGAATTTTAGAGTTTTTTGCACTATATTTGAGGAGATATGATATGAGGAAGTTCGTCTTTTTGCAAACTCCTAAATTACATTCCAAACAGGTGACCTGGGGAAAATCATCATAGATTTCTCTCTGAGCATCGGATTGAAATTTAGTAAGAAGGTAAAAAAAGAGGATGGAGTTTAGCTTCTTGTATATATTTTTCAGAGCCAAAGGTTGAAATAGGGACATGTGGCATGTCGTACAAGTTCGCTCTACTAAACTAGTTTATAATCAGGTCACTGTGGGAGATTTGGCATAACTCTTCCTTGGAGAATCCAATTTGGATCAGACTGGTGGCATTAGAAAGAGGACACAGAGGGCTACTGCAGGTTGCCATTTTAGAACTAGATGGTTCGAAATTATAGAGATACATCAGAGGCAATATCAAGCTCGTACAAAGTGAAAAAAGGTGTGTAGATTTTTTTAAATTTTTTCTTAAGCTTGGTTTGAAAAATTATTTTGAAGCAATTCAAAGGGCATAGTAGAGCACTATTCTTGGTAACTAATCCCCCGAGGAAAGAAAATGTAAACACGTAGTAAGCAACCTGAAAGCTCTATCATGACTCATGAAGAAGAGGAAGAAATGCTACATGATATATCAAAATTACAAGACCAAGTGCAACAAATGTCACTCTCACAAAAGCTAACAAAAGCTAAGATAAATGGCGTGGAATCTAAGATAAAGGGTGTGGAAGCTAAGATGAATGGCGTGGAAGCTAAGATGGATGATTTGAAGATAGATTTGAAGACAGATTTGAGGACAAACATGGCAGATTTGAAGACATATTTGACAAATTTTCTACAAGAAATACTTACTAATGGTGAAAGGGTAGTAAAAGAAACTCGTGATGAGAACAAAAGAAATGTTAATCATGATTTCATAGACTCTAATGTTGGATTTAAGACCCACCATATTCCAAAAATCGATATGAGGAAGTTTGATGGCAAAGATCCCGCAATATGGATATTACAGATGGAGCAATTTTTTGATCTCAATAATGTGAAAAAAACACAAAAGGTATGTATTGTAACTTTATATTTGGAACCAAATAATTTTGTATGGTATCAATGGATTTGCTCTCGTAAAAAAATTATCACTTGGGCAATTTTTATGGAAGAATTGACAGCACATTATGAGCATACAAAAATCAACACTTTTTTAGCCAATTGATAAGTGTCAAACAAAAGGGTTCAATAATAGAGCACATTGAGGAGTTTCAAAAGTTGAAAATAAGGGTAAAAATATTCCAGAGGAGCATAGGATTGATGTGTTCATAGGGACTTTAAAGTATAATATCCAACATGATGTTCACCTTTGGGAACTTGATTCATTAGAGAAGGCATTCAAGTTAGCAAGAAAAATTGAAAGCAAAATTATGGCAACTAGGAAGCATAACACTCACAACTATAAAGATGGAAGTGTTGTTTCCCCTAGTCTTCCACAACCTATAAGGTTGACACCACAACAATTGGAAGAAAAAAGAGCAAAAGGGCTTTGTTACAGTTGTGATAGCAAATACACTAAAGGTCATAAGTGTGCTGAGAAGAAATTATTCTACATAGATTATGAAGAGGAAGAAGAAAAGGAGCAAGAAAGGTCAGAAGAAGAGGATATACTCCAGGAACAAAGCCTAGATAAAGAAGAAATGAATCCGACCATATCTTGTAATTCATTGGCTAGAATTACCACACCTCAAACCATCAAGATAGAAGGACAAATCAAGAAGAAAAAGGTAATAGTGCTGATTGATTCAGGAAATACCCACAATTTTATTCATTGTAAGGTAGCAAAAGAATTGAATTGCTTCCTATATCCAGTACCAGAGTCTCAAGTGATGGTTGCAAATGGAGGAACAATAAATTTCTCTGGAAATTGCAATAATATCAAGCTATCCATGGGAGAATATGTATTGACTAGCCTAATGCTTTCCATTCCAATGGGAGGTGCTGATGTTGTACTAGGAGTCCAATGGCTACAATCCTTGGGTACAATAGCTTTTAATTTTCAAGAACGTTTCATGAAATTTTCTGCAGAAGGAAAGGAAGTTGAGTTGAGGGTTATTGTAGGGAAACCGGGAAAGATAATCAGCTCTAATGGTATGACAAAGCTTCTAAAAAAGGAACAAAGAGGTGTAATTGCACAATTATGTTTGCTAGATGTTTCCACATCGAAATCATGTATTTATCTAGAACTCCAAAAAGTCTTGGACAATCATTCCAAGGTATTTGAGACTCCCAAAGGTCTCCCACCTACTCGTGATCATGATCATGCTATTCATTTGTTTCCATCAAGTGTTCCTCCAAACATCAGGCCGTACAGATATCCCTATTCCTAAAAGAGTGAAATTGAATGTATGGTTACAGAAATACTAGAGGCTGGTATAATTCAACCTAGTCAAAGTTCTTTCTCTGCTCCAGTAGTATTGGTGCACAAGAAGGATGGATCATGGCACATGTGTTCAGATTATAGGGAGCTCAACAAGCTCACTATTAAAGATAACTTTCCCATTCTTGTCATTGATGAATTATTGGATGGATTGCATGGATCAATTTACTTCACCAAGTTGGATCTTCATTCAGGATATCATCAAATTAGAATGAAGACTGAAGACATTCCGAAAACAACATTTAGAACTCATGAGGGTCATTATGAAATTTTGGTCATGCCTTTTGGCCTTACGAATGCACCTTCTACAGTTCAAGGTTTGATGAATTCCATTTTCAAACCCTTCCTTAGAAAATCTGTGTTAGTATTTTTTGATGATATACTAATCTACAACAAGTCTTGGAAGGATCATGTTGAACATGTTGACAGGGTGCTACAACTATTGGAGGAGAAAAAATGATATGCAAAAAGATCCAAATGTTTCTTTGGAGTACAAGAGGTGGAATATCTGGGTCATATTGTAACTCATGAAGGAGTTAAGGTAGACCCAAGCAAAATTAAAGCCATTAAGGAATGGAAAATCCCCACATCCGTAAAGCATCTGCGAGGATTTCTTGGGTTGACAGGGTATTATTGCATGTTTGTTAAGAATGATGGGAGAATAGTAGCACCTCTAACAACATTATTGAAGAAAAATGCATTTTCATGGACTCTAGAAGCAATAAAGGCCTTCAAACATCTTAAAGAGGCAATGTGCCAAGCACCAGTCATAGCTACACTAAACTTCACAAAAACCTTTATTGTGGAATGTAATGCTTCAAGAAATGGAATTGGTGTTGTTTTAATGCAAGTTGAAAGACCCATTGCTTTTGAAATCCGTCCAATGAAGGGAAAGTTTTTACACAAAGCTATTTATGAGAAGGAAATGTTGGAAATACTACATGCACTTAAGAAATGGCGACCCTACCTAATAGGAAGACACTTCAAGGTAAAAACGGATCATGAGAGCCTTTAATACATTTTAGAACAAAGATTATCCTCTGAAGAGAAACAAAGTGGGTCGCAAAGATGTTGGGTTATGAATTTGAAATCATCTACAAAAAAGGGAAGCAAAATGTGGTGGCAGATACACTCTCAAGAAAGGATGAGGATGTGGAAGCACTGTTGTGCGCCATTTCTATTATCCAACTAGATTGGATAAACGAAGCAAGGGAGGAATGGAAGAATGATGAAGAAGTGTGGGCACTTATTCGAAAGTTACAAAAAGGTTCGAGTACATCTGATACATTTAGCTGGAAAAATGATTCGTTATGGTACAAAGATCGCTTATACCTCTGTAAGAATTCCCAACTCAAACAAAAGATTCTTATGGAATTGCACACTTCTCCCTTAGGGCACTCAGAATTTTTAAAAACTTACCATAGGGTTAAGAAGGAATTTGTTTGGGATCGCCTTAAATTGGATATTCAAAAGTTTGTGGCGAAATGTTTGGTTTGCCAACAAAATAAAGTTGAAACAATTAAGACCCCGTGTCTATTACAACCTTTATCCATTCCAAGCCAATGTTGGGAGGAGGTTTCAATGGATTTTATCACAGGTTTACCCAAGTCTGAGGGAAAGAGTGTCATCATGGTGGTAATTGACAGACTTACCAAGTATGCACACTTTTGTGCATTATCACATCCATTTAAAGCTAGTACAGTTTCTACTACATTTATGGAAACAATTCAAAAGCTCCATGGAAACCCAAAGATTATTGTAAGTGACAGAGATCCCATTGTCACTGGAAATTTTTGGATAAATTTTTTTTCTTGTCTCGGTACTCAGTTAGCTCATAGCTCATCTTATCATCCTCAATCTGATGGGCAAACTGAGATAGTAAACAAATGTTTGGAAGGATATCTTCGTTGCTTTGTATCTGATAAACAGACACAAAGGGTCAAATGGTTGCCTCTGGCTGAATGGTGGTATAACACTTCCTTCCATACAACAACAAAAGATGACCCCATTTATGGCACTTTATGGATATCAGCCACCATCCATAAAATAATATTTAAGAGAAAATTCTAAGGTTCAAGCAGTGGAACATCATGAGCATCAACAACAAGTCCTCCAACTCTTAAAGGATAACCTCATGTTGGCGCAGAATAGAATGAAACTACAGGAAGATCAACATCGTAGCGAAAGAAGTTTTGATGTAGGTGATTGGGTATTCCTACGGCTACAACCATATAAACAAATTTCCCTCAAGCAAGATAAGAAGGATAATAAATTATCACCAAAGTATTATGGTCTGTGCAAGGTGTTGCAAAATATTGATACTATGGCATACAAATTGGAGCTTCCTGCAGCTTCTTGACGTCACCCAGTTTTCGATGTTTCATTTTTAAAGAAGGTTATAGGTGACAAGCTCTCAGTTCAAACAATATTGCTAGAACTTGACGGGGAAGGAAAAATTATATTGGAACTGGAAGCAGTCACAAAAACAAGAACTTGACAGCTACGAAATCAATCAATTTCAGAGTATCTCATCAAGTGGAAGAACTTATCTGCTGAAGATTCCACATGGGAGGATGAGAATTTTATATGGAAGCATCCAAAACTACTCAAGCGTTGAGGACAACACTTTTTTGAAGGAGAGGGGCATTTTAGGTCACTATAATACTAGTGATTACCCCATTACTATTGTAGTTGTATCCTTATTAATATTGTTGTGCCCTTATTGTCCCCATATTGTTATTACTGTGCCCCATAGAATCCCTCTATTGTTATTTTTGTGCCTTTATATTATTATTGTTAGGTTGGCTGGGATATATTATGACTCCTTAGACTCCTATATATAAAAAGGAGGTTTTGTCATTATATCATCAAAGAATCATTCATTTGTGTAATGTAAAGGAGGTTGCCTCCTCGAAGAGGCTGAATTCTAAGGTGTTGATCTATCTTTTCTATCTTTTTGTGACCTGGTTTCATAACAGAGAATGAATGAAGTTAGGGCCCTATAATGTACCTTTTTTCTCATACTTTTTGCTATCACTACATCCTTTTCCTACTCAAATTTAAGCCCACATTATCACATTAATCTATTTTTCCAAAGGTATGAAACATTTCTTCTCTTTGTTATATGTTTAACTTGTTTTACATGTAAATTTACATTACTTTCATACTTAGCCACTAATCGGAAATATATAGTTGCTAAAATAGTTTGAAGACTACAGTTAATATATTGTTGTTGCTTGAAGACCACGTTGCTGAAACAGTAAACAGTACACAAATCCGGATGTTGAAACAGTCTATGACCTGCGATGCTGAAACAACCTGTGATCTACAATGTTGAAACACGTTTCATATACAACAGTAACAAGAAAGGATAATTAAAGGAGATGTTACACTGGCCGCAATAGTTGTACCACAAAGCCAGGACCATTACAACTACTGTAACAACATTTTGCTATGGAAGATCGGAATATCCTATTCTAGCACAGAAGATTAGATCAGACTAAGAATAGGATTTGTATGTACACATGTAATCATTGTATTAAGAGGATTTCTCCTCTTTAGATAGAGGAGAAATCAGCATTAGAGGGAGACGATAGAATACATAATTATAGAGAAGAATGTGTTCATTCTTATTGTAACATGTTACATTTGACAGATGAATAAAAGATCACTTTGAGCACTTCTTCTTAGTTCCCGTTCATTTCTATAGGATCTTGTGAGAAGGAGAGGGCCCACCTTCCTCACAAGATTCACCCATTAGTTCTGTAGTGTGTTAATTATTGTTTTTATTCATGCCTTGTTAAAATTGTGTTTGCTAAAACTCTGTTATGCATTATTTACGCATTGATTAGAACTCAGCTATCAATTGCTTAAATTCTGTTTCAAGTGATTGTTGCATCATTTTCGTACAATTCATTCCTAGGTAATTGTTGATCATTTTGATTGGTAATTCTGTTTGCAGAATGAGTTTATGAAAGTGTGATAGTCAGAGACAGGTGTTGAAGATTCCTACCTTGGGGAATAGGGTCCTGTTCTCTGTTACAACATAGTTAGTCTTCTCTTTTGCAGATTGCTAAAAGGTTCCCTTTTCCTAGGTTGTTGTTTCTTAATACAATCTAGGATACTTCTGATAATTATTTTCCATTGAATCTTGAATTCTGCAATAGAAAGATTGCTTTTACTATAATTCAAAGTAGAGCTTTAGTCTGATTCAAATCAAGGTGTGATTAGTGTAGCTTTTACTACAACTCTGGATTTCTTTTGAGATTGAGCATATACAGTGTGTGATTGCCTTTGAAATAAACAGACTTCCATGGGTTGACAATTTATGTAGCACTTGATTGTTTAGTTAAATAACCAATCATAGTGACCAACATTTTGGTACTGTTGCCAAGGAAAGCAATTATAGATTTCAAAAGCATTTATGTTTTTCTTTCAGATGTACAGATTGCATGAGAGGATGCGGAGCCCCTAAGAAAACTAACCCTATAAGTGGTAGGCGCAAAGGAAGAGGAGGAGGAAGAAAAATTTTATCGACGAGATTATATCAAAATTTGAATTTTTTATTCCTCAGCGATCAAGCTCTCAAGAACCAAAGCCTCAACCTTCCTTCCAAGTGAAATTTTAAATAGAGAAAGAGATTTGGAGCCTTGAAATAGTTGAGAAACTAGCAAGAAACATTGAGGATCGAGCAAGCGCAGTAGGGGAACAAACAAAAGAAACCATGGAGGGGTATAATAAGAACTGCCTCATGAAGAACATGTGGAAGGAGAGGTAAACGATGAAAGCTCTTTTCCTACCTTAGGATTTTCCATTGCTAATCTTCCTAGAGGAGAAAATCCTATGAATAATATTCCACTCTCAGCTTTACCTAACTTTCATGGTTTATCTTCTGAAGATCTTGATGAATTCCTTTTCGAGTTTGATATATTATGCAGAAGTTATGATTACATTACAAATGATAAAAAATTAAAGTTATTTCCAGCAACATTAAAGGGAAATGCATTAAGATTGTTCATGAGCCTTGGAGGTCACGTAATCACAACATGGGATCAGATGAAACAGAAATTTCTAAACAAATATCAAGACTATTGCCGAACAAGAGAAAAAAGAGAGGAACTATTGAAGATGATACAGAAAGAGGATGAAAATCAGGAGGGACTTGTGGAAAGGCTACAATATAATCTACAAAGATCCAGTCACCTTGATGTAAGTAAAGATATTCTTAAAACAATATTATTAAAATGAGTAAGGGATGACTGTCTAGATATCTAAATATGCTTGGTAAAGGGGACATATCTAAAGAATCATATGATGAAATTATTAACCTCTGTAAAAGATGTTCAAGAGGAGCTGCATGGAATAAATCAAACAGCAGGGATAGCACATTTTCAAGAGTTCAAAAATCAGCTAGTGGAGGAGCAACAAGAGCCGAAATAGGTAATTTACTTGAGTAGTTGAAAACTGTAATGTTAAGTTCTTTTGCTTCACAAATTGACACCTTGCAGATTAAAAAGAAACAAGTCGAAGCAGAGGCGGCTCTATCCATCTTTTGTCCCAAATGCAGAGAAAAGCACCCACTAAGGGAATGCCCATTGGACAAAATGCCAATATGCACCCTTTGTGATAAGGGACATGAAGCACAACAATTCCCTTCTTTACGAGGAATCAAAGCAGGAAAAATAAAAAATAAAATTAAAAATTAATTAATTAATTAAATTAATCTGTGTCAACCGACATCTCATCAAAAATTATTTTTCAAAAATTGAAAGCCGACATTCATCTCTTTTTCTCTCCTCATTACTATTTAATCCCTCAAATAAGCTCTTCTTCTATCAAGCATTCAAGTTGTCCTGATGATGGATCCCAGTTGGGATTTGAAACGTTGGCAGAAAATGGTTATTACTGTGGATTCTCCGGTAACTAAGTCAAAAATTACAACCAACCGAAGAAGAAGTTGAAGCTGTATATATATTGACACAGAGAAGGCAATGGCAATCACGGGGACAACGTATGAATCCTAATATGCCATTTACATCTTCTAATCGTTGGAACAAGTATCCTTCTTTTATTCAAGCAAATTACCCTCACTTTAACCAAATGCAATCCCACCCTTCAATCAAATGAATTACCTACCCATGCAAAAAACAAACCCTCCCTTTGTAGACCCAACAATGTGGACTCCTTGGCCTCCACAACAACAACCTCATTTTAACCAGTGGAATCCAAATTGGAGAGGTCAACAACCCCTGTTTCCAAATCAATTTCCTCAATTTCAATCACAATTTTAGCTACCACTCCCTTTACCATCAAGTGCAACACGGAATAATCAAATGATGTGGCCCCAACTACCTATACAACCTAACCCCAACCCCAATAATAAGGCTGTGCAGTTTATTGATATTCAAAAGCAGCCTATACTTTCTATTTTCCCTACACAATGCAATGATATTCATTTACGATTTCGGAAAATAGTAGAACCTATCATTGATGATGCTACCTCTTTTGATTCTAATAAAGAAGATATAAAAAAGCATGATTCACCTGAAGAGGTACAAACACCCTCTAATACTGTTGCTAAAGCTACAAAACCACCATTCCCTAAGCATTTAGCTTTGACTAAAATGCCTGAGCCACCTTCTTTTAATCTTCTAAGGGAATTACAAAATCTCTACATCGTAATTCCACTATTACAAGCACTAAGAGATGTACCAATTTATGCCAAAACTATATGAAACATTTGTGTTAAGAAACCCAGTAGGAAATCTAAAGATCCCCTCATAGTTCATGTCATGGATGATCTGTCTGCACTAATGTCAGGGATAGCCCCTCTAGTTAAATATGGTGATCCCGGCCATCCTATTGTCATAGTGCAAATTGGAAAAACAGTAATTCCTCAAGTTCTGGTAGACTTAGGCACTGCTATCAATATTATGACTCTTGAAACTTCACAACTATTACAATTGAAGAATGGAATCAGAGATACCCCAACCATTCTAGAATTAGCTAACCATTCTATAATCAAACCGGAAGGAGTTATTGAAGACCTAATCATCTCATTTGAGTCCTGGAATTATCTAGCTGATTTTGTGGTATTGAAACCTAAAACAAAGTTGGGGGGTCATCCTCTAATTTTGGGTAGGCCTTGGCTAGCCACAGCAGATGACTTTATCATCTGCAGATCTGGTTCAATGACAATTTCCAATGGATATGAAACCAAACAGCTTACTCTCTACCCTCACGCTACACCCTTGATTAATAATGGTAATTCCTTATGGGTGGACTGTGATGATCAAACTACTCAACCCATCTTGACTATTAGACAAGATTTAAGCCTCAAAGATGCCACTGAGGATGAAGTAATTAATAATTTTATTTGTCAACCCTCCTCTGTGACTCTAGGAACACATAACCAGAGGCTCTAGCTGCACTTTTTGAGTCAGATACCCAGGAAAATCTTAATTCTGAAGACCTACCTCAAACATCAGATACCATCTCCTCTAAAAGTATACCTGTAGAAATTGAACTTGGCAAAACACTAAATATAAACACCAACTTGACAGTTGCTAAAACACAGTAATTAATGAAGTTACTTCTTGAAAATAAGGAATCATTCGCATGGGACCATACAGATATGAAGGGAATATCTCCTTAATTATGTACTCACTGTATCTATATCAAGGAAGATCGTCGACCGATTTGTTAACCTCAACGACGAATGAACCCTAATTTAAGGGAAATTGTTAAAAAGGAACTTCAAAAATTTCTTAATGCAGGCTTTATATATCCTATATCTGACAGTGAATGGATTTCCCTGTTGGTAATAGTTCCTAAGAAAAACAGGAAAGGGAGAGTGTGCGTAGATTATAGAGCCTTAAATAAATCCACTCAAAAAGATCACTTTCCGTTACCATTCATTGATTAGGTGTTAGATAGTTTGCTAGGAAAGAAATTCTTCTCTTTCCTAGATGGTTTCAGTGGGTATAACCAGATCAGAATTGCACCCCAAGACCAAGATAATACCACTTTTACTAGCACCTGGGGAACCTTTTCTTATAGAGTCCTCCTATTTGGGCTATGTAATGCACCTGAAACCTTTCAAAGAGCAGTTATAGGAATCTTTTCTGATATGATTAATGACTCTATGGAAATTTTTATGCATGATTTTACCCCTTATGGTGTCTCTTTTGAGGAGGCACTACAAAATCTTGAGAAAGTACTTAACCGATGTATACAAGCCCACCTCTCCTTAAGCACCGAAAAATTTCATATGATGAGGACTGAAGGTGTGGTGCTTGGACATTTTATTTTATCTCAAGGAATTCAGGTAGATCCATCCAAGATACAAGTCATTGAGAACTTTCCTGTTCACAAAACCCAAACAGAAGTGAGAAGCTTCTCAAGACATGCTGGATACTACAGAAGATTTATCAATTTTTTTTCCAAAATAGCTTCTCCTTTGTTTGTGTTACTTATGAAAAATGTTGAATTCAAGTGGACTAATCTTTGCCAGGAAGCATTTGATGCACTTAAACATCAGTTATCTACAACTCCTATTCTAAGGGGACCTGATTGGGCACTTCCCTTTCATATATCAACTGATGCTTCGGATACTGCAATTGGAGCTGTCTTGGGACAAGAGGAAAATCATCTCCCCTATGCTATCTATTTCATTAGTAAGAATATGACTCCTACTGAACTTAACTACACAGTTACCGAAAAGAAATTTTAGCAGTTATCTATGTTATTAATAAAGTTTGACATTACATCACTGGTTATTCTACTTTTGTCCATACTGATCACTCAGCTATTAAATATTTAATGAACAAATCTATCACAAATTCTCGAGTCACGAGATGGTTATTATTATTACAAAAATTTGGTATTACAATTGTAGATCGACTAGGAAAATAAAATGTAGTTGTTGATTTTGTTTCTCAGTTAACACTTGATGATAATACTCCAGTAGATGATTCCTTTCCTGATGAATATTTATATGCAGTATCTGATCACTCACCATGGTATGCAGACATTGCCAATTATTTGGTTGCAGGGAAGTTACCACCACACCTATCACACCGAGAGAAAAGAAAAATCATTCAACAAAGTGCTAGGTATAGCTAGATAAGTGCGTGTCTTTTCTACACAAGACTTGATCAAGAAATCCCAATATGCATTAGAGAAGATGAATTTTATGATATACTCAAAGCTTGTCATGATGGCCCTTGTGGAGGGCATTTTGCTGACAAAAGAACGACACATAAAATTCTCAGGATGGGGTATTATTGGCCCTCACTTTTTAAGGATGCAAAGAAATATGTTCAGACCTATGGTAATTGTCAAAGAATGGGTCAGCCTAATCATAGAGATGAAATGCCATTAAACCCCAAGGTAGTATTGGAACCATTTGACAGATGGGCCTTAGATTTTGTAGGACCCATTAACCCTCCATGCAATCAAAGAGTTTATATATTAGTCTGAACAGATCATATGAGCAAATGGGTGGAGGCTAAAGAACTCCTTAAAGCTACTAAAGAAGTTGTTCTAGCTTTCTTATTTGAATAAATATTTGTCAGATTTGGAGTGCCTAGAGAATTAGTCACAGATGGAGGACCTCCTTTCACCTCTCATGGTTTTAAAGCCACCCTTCAAAAATATCATATTCATCATAGAATGACTACACCATACCACCCCCAAGCCAATGGATAGGTAGAAAGCACAAACAAAGTAATAGAAGCCATTCTAACAAAAACAGTGAAGGAAAATCGGAAGGGTTGGTCTCAAAGGCTCCTTGAAGCATTATGGGCTTACAGAACTACCTGGAGAAACACTACAGGATTCTCTCCCTATGAATTAGTATATGGTAAAAGTGTTATTTTTCTTGTGGAATTTGAAATCAAAACCTTAAGGACTACTTTAGCTGTTAACCTTGATTTGACTAATGCACAGACAGCTAGGTTACAACAGCTTAATGAATTGGATGAAAAAAGATTAGATGCCATTCATCAGAAAACTATGATTTAACAACAAAGAAAAAAATGGCATGATAAAATCATCAAGCACAAGCAATTCCAAAAAGGTAACTGGGCTTTATTATATGATTCTCGGTTTAAAGAATTTCAAGGGAAACTACGTACAAGATGGCTAGGACCTTACGAAGTGGATACTGTTTTCCCCAATGGAACAGTAAGGCTCCTAATAATTGATGACTCTAAAACACCGTTATTTGTAAATGGTCATCGGCTCCGTCTATACCAACGCTCCATTTCCAAAGAATATTTTAAAGCCACATGCATGGTAGACTCACATTATCTCTTTTTAGAGGAGACTCATGCCCCTCATTGCATTTAATATTTCTAAATTTTATTTTTAGTATTAGATTAAAATTTCTTTTACTAATAATCCCTACCAAGGAATGGCATGTTACAATTGATTCCTTTGCAGATTCTCGATCCAGAAAATCCCTACCAAGAAAGCACAATCTTTCTACAAGTAGATCCAAGCTTCATCTTGTGAAGCATTGGTTCCGTTCTTTTCAATCCATTCATCTTCAACATTGCCATCATTCATTCCCTCTCATTTCTTTCCCTGTCCCTATTTCCCCATATTTCCCATTGCTGAAACACCATTTCTTTAGCAACATTTTCCCATTGTTGAAACATGACTTTGCACCAACATTTCTCCCCATTTTCCCATTGTTGAAACACCACTTTGCAGCAACATTTCTCCCCATTTTCCCATTTTCGAAACACCACTTTGCAGCAACATTTCTCCCCATTTTCCCATTGCTGAAACACCACTTTGCAGCAACATTTTCGCCATCTTTCCCATTGTTGAAACACCATTTCCTTGGCATTTTTTTCCATTACTGAAACATCACTCTCTAGAAACATTTTTCCATTCCTTTCCTGTTGCTGAAACACCACTTTTTCAGCATTTTCTGTCATACAAATATATTCTTCAGTTCTTTCGCTCTTATTTCCCTTATTTTTCATGCTACATTCTGTCTTTTCACTACCTTCTCCCATGTTTAAACAAATCCTTGGTACAAATTCTCTCATAATTCCGAAGTTCTTCCATGGTTACTGCAAATCTATTATGAATAGGCACTATATTTTTTTTGAAGTACAAATTAGAGGTAAAGGTGAGGTATGTAAACTTTATATGTAAATACAGTTAAACTATAGTTAATGAGAAGATGCTGATTCATTATTACCATGATCCCTGTACACTTAAAGTCATTATTTCACCCATAGTTGGGGGAGTATCAAAACTTTATGCCATCATTTCACACGAATTGACTATCGTCACTCCTTTTTACCCATTATTTCACCTTTTCACCATCATTTACATGTCCTCATCTGAAAAATTTACTCTATTCAGATGCGGTTACTTGGCTCTATGACTGTGCATTTTACTGAGATGAATAGCTATGGGAGGTCCTGCTATACCCGCCATGACAACCCTGCTATCATTGTATCCAGAAGTCTACCAAATCTTTCAGCAGGTGGGCTGGCTGGGTTATTTTCAGTGGCTCCAGGGATTTGATCAACAACAGGTTCTTCAATTTGCTTGGAATATTGAAGAAGATCATTCTATTGTTCATGGGGTTCAGATTTCAATCACACAGGATGATATAGCACAGGTTTCGGGTCTTCCCGTCATAGGTATTCACTGGTTCAGCCGTAAACGCATTATTCTTAGTGCCCAGCTGGATTTTCTCTTGCCAAGAGAACAAGTTGATCGTAAAGCCCGGGGTGTTTGACTTAGCTTGTTGTCGCCTCCTTGGCCAAAAGTTGCAGAATTTGTCAAGCACTACCTTACCTATGAAGGTTGATACCAGGTAGTCTACCAGTACGACTTTGTCTTGTTATCTCATTTACGACATGATAGACTGGTGAATATTCCTTACTTTCTGCTCGGATGTCTTAGAAATATGTCACATCATTGGATACGGGTAGAAACCCCCTCCTTTCCCTCACCCATCACCGTCTTGTTAAATTACTCATCCAAAAGGGTTTTTCCCAACAAAACCCTCCCCTAAACAATCCACCCATTAACCCTCAGGAAGCTGCTGAACACCCTGAAAACCCTCATGAAGAGCAACCACAAAACCTTCCTGACCCTTCAGAAATACATGTTAACCCACCTACAGACCCAATTGATCCAATTGACCCTCTTACCATACCAAGTCCACGTCACAATTTACCAAAATCATCTATTCCTACTGTCGATATCTCTAGTAATGATTCTCAAGATAACCCTCCCTGCTCCATCACTGAGGAAACACCCACTCGCAAAAGAAGGAAGCAAACTACTACTGTTTCTTCATCTAGAAAGAAAACGAGGGGTTCAATCAAAGCAGCAACCACTTCTGATAGCCCTCCCCATTCCACTATCGACGAAAAATCTACTCAAAAAAGAAAGGAGAAAATTGATAATTTTTCTTCCTTTTTACCTAGAAGAAGAATGAGGACTTCAACCATAACCACTACCCTAAATCCCCAAACCATCCTGCTAAAACCCCGTACACCTCCAACCTCCCAAATCCTTGAATTTTTACCTGTTCCACCCATGGGCACTGAAACACAAGAACCAAATGCCCAGGGTACTGCAACATCAGTTTCCTTACATTTAGTAGCTGAAACACGAGAACCAACAACTCATTTAGTAGCTGTTACATAAGAATCAACTATAGTTGTTACACAAGAACCAACTACGGCTGAAACACAAGAACCAACTGCTAATTTTGTTTTGGAAACACAAGAACCAGGTGCCCAGGGTGTTGCGACATCATTTTCCTTACATTCAGTAGTTGAAACACAAGAACCAGCTACTCATTCAGTAGCTGTTACACAAGAACCAGCTATAGCTGTTACACAAGAACTACAACTAAAACACAAGAATCAGCTGCTGATTTGTTCTGGAAATACAAGAATCAGATGCCCAAGGTGCGGCAACATTATTTTCTTTACATCAAGTAGAATCAGATGTTGATTTTGTAGCTACTCCACAAGAACCAGCTACTGAAGTTGTGACTGTTACACAAAAGCCAGTCATCCCTCTTGATACACCTATGACAGATCAACAACCAGAACCAACAATGGCTTCTCTCTTACAAGAGAATGAGTTTCTAAGATCAGAACTAGAAGCTTACAAGCAAGAGCTGGTAATGGCAAAGGAAGCCTATGACAGGGAACTTAATTTGTATACCTTTGCTCGCGCAGTGGCCATGGCAGAGAAAAACATAAAAGATGATCAATATAGACAGTATATGTGCAACCAATGTGGGGATATTTATGATCAAGTAGGCTATAAAGTGGTTCAAATCCCAATGCCTGGAGCTTCCCCTACACCTACGTTTTTTGCAGTTAAAGAAAAGGAATGCCCTACTGTTACACAAGAACCAGTAGGCCCTTCAAAAAGCAAAGCTAATCTACAAGATCCTTGGCCTACAACAATTGTTAAATCTAAAGCCCCTGTTCTTATTAGTAATGATGTTCAAACACTGCCTCTTGATATAATTATCCAATCTGAAGCTCTTATTTTTATTAGTACTTCTACTTAGACTCCACCTTAGCGTACCACTTGCAATGTTGGAACAAAAAGTCAACCATGGAATGAGTAGGTAATAATGAACAAATGGAAGAAAGAGTTTGCTATTACACAGCACACAATCCTGCAGGAGCACAAATTACTTTGGTTGAGCCACATATATTCAAACTAGGAAACTTTGGAGCAAAAACTCCAAGAATATTGTGCCCATAAGAAGTAGAATAAGTAGTTAAAAAGCAAATTGCTCCTGATGTTCAATTTGGTACAAAAATTCATGGCTGCTAGGAAACCACCCCTAAATTACTCTCTTTTCCTTACAGAATGACTTGCATTCTTTCAGATGAAAGAAATCAAAGATGCAAGACCCTATGCAATGTTCAAACCAATAGATTTTGTTCAAACTTTCGCAGAAGCCTCTACTAGTGATTAGAATCTACTATGTGAATTATATCTTCATAATGAAGCCATTCCTGATGTTGGGTCCCTATAATACTAGTGATTACCCCATTATTATTGTACTTATACCCCTTATTAATATTGTTGTGCCCCTATTGCCCCCATATTGTTATTATTGTGCCCCATAGAATCCGTCAATTGTTATTTTTGTGGCTTTATATTATTATTGTTAGGTCGGCTAGGTTATATTGTGACTCCTTAGACTCCTATATATAGAAAGCAGGTTTTTAATATGAATCATCCAAGAATTTTTCATTTATGTAATGTAAAGGAGGTTGCCCCCTCGAAGAGTCTAAATTGTAAGGCGTTGATCTATCTTTTCTATCTTTTCTTGAGCTGGTTTCATAACATTTGGTATTAGAGCTTTGGATTCTAGGGTTTCGCTGCTCCAAACAGGTCATCGTGGCATTTTCGCTATAAATTTTTTTCTGCGATGTTTCAGAAGCTAACAAAAAAACCCATTTGAGAAGACATAGTGCTGAATCTCAGGTCCAAATTTCAGAGCTTTTTGTGCTATATTTTCGGAGATATGATCTGAGGACGTTGGTCTTTTTACAGACTCCTGAATTACATTCCAAACAGGTGACCTGGGGAAAATCATCATAGCCTTTTCCCTGAGCATTAGAATGAAATTTCATAAGAAGGTGCAGAAATAATACGGATTGTAGTTTCTTGTATACATTTTTCAGAGCCAAACGACGAAACAGTGACTCGTGGCATGTCGTACAAGTTCGCTCTACTGAACTAGTCTATAATCAGGTCACTGTGGGAGATTTCGAATAACTCTTCCTTGGAGAATCCAAATTGGATCAGATTGGTGGCATTGGAAAGAGGACGTAGAGGATACCGTAGGTTGCAATTACAGAACTGGATGATCTGAAAGTACAGAGATACGTCAGAGGCAATATCGAGCTCCTACAAAGTGAAAAAACAAAGGTGTGTAGATTATTTTAAATTTTTGCTTAAGAGTGGTTTGAAAATTTATTTTGAAGGAATTCAAAGGGCTAGTAGAGTATTATTATCAGTAACTGATGCCCTGAGGAAAGAAAATGGAAACACCTAGTAAGGAACCTGAAAGATCTAGCATGACTCATGAAGAAGAAGAAGAAATTCTATATGATATATCAAAATTACAAGAACAAGTGCAACAACTGTCACTTGCACAAAAAGAAACAGAATCTAAGATGGATGGTTTAAGGAAAGATGTAGAATCTAAGATGGATGGCATGGAAGCTAAGGTGAATGGCATGGATGCTAAAATTGATGGCATGGATGATAAGATGGAAGAATTGAAGATAAATATAAATAAGTTGCTATAAGAAATGGTCACTAATGGTGAAAGGGTACTAAAGGAAACTCATGATGAGAACAAAAGAAATTTTAATCATGATTCATAGACTCTAATGGTGGATTGAAGACTCACCATATTCCAAAAATCGATATGAGGAAGTTTGATGGCAAGGATCCTGCCACATGGATATTACAGATGGAGCAATTCTTCGATCTCAATAATGTGCAAAACACACAAAAGGTACGTATGGCAACTTTATATTTGGAACCAAATCAGTTTGTATGGTATCAATGGCTTTGCTCTCGTAAACAATTTATCACTTGGGCAATTTTTACGAAAGAATTGATAGCACATTATGAGGATACAAAAAGCAACACTTTTTTTAGCCAATTGATAAGTCTCAAACAAAAGGGTTCAATAATGGAGCACATTGAGGAGTTCCAAAAATTGAACATAAGGGTAAAAGATATTCCAGAGGAGCATAGGATTGATGTGTTCATAGGGTCTTTAAAGGATAATATCCAACATGATGTTCGCCTTTGGGAACCTGATTCATTAGAGAAGGCATTCAGGTTAGCAAGAAAAATGGAAAGCAAAATTATGGCAACCAGGAAGCATACCACTCACAACTATAAAGATGAAAGTGTTGTTGCCCCTAGTCTTCCACAACCTATAAGGTTGACACCACAAAAATTGGAAGAAAAAAGAGCAAAAGGGCTTTGTTACAGTTGTGATAGCAAATACACTAAAGGTCATAAGTGTGCTGAGAAGAAATTATTCTACATAGATTGTGAAGAGGAAGAAGAAAAGGAGCAAGAAAGGTCAAAAGAAGAGGATATACTCCAGGAACAAAGCCTAGATGAAGAACAAATAAATCCGACCATATCTTGTAATGCATTGGCGGGAATTACCACTCCTCAAACCATCAAGATAGAAGGACAAATCAAGAAG
The DNA here is from genome assembly GCA_031772625.1 of Pinus tabuliformis. Taxonomy (NCBI): domain Eukaryota; kingdom Viridiplantae; phylum Streptophyta; class Pinopsida; order Pinales; family Pinaceae; genus Pinus; species Pinus tabuliformis. Next base: position 306,956,874 of record CM062806.1, on the reverse strand, counting down.
AAAAAGGTAATAGTGTTGATTGATTCAGGAAGCACCCACAATTTTATTCATTGTAAGGTAGCAAAAGAATTGAATTGCTTCCTATATCCAGCACCAGAGTGTCAAGTGATGATTGCAAATGGAGGAACAATAAATTTCTCTGGAAAGTGCCATAATATCAAGCTATCCATGGGAGAATATGTATTGACTAGCCCAATGCTTTCCATTCCAATGGGAGGTGTTGATGTTGTACTAGGAGTCCAATGGCTACAATCCTTGGGTACAATAGCTTTTAATTTTCAAGAACTTTTCATCAAATTTTCTACGGAAGGAAAGGAAGTTGAATTAAGGGGTATTGCAGGGAAACCAGGAAAGATAATCAGCTCTAATGGTATGACAAAGCTTCTAAAAAAGGAACAAAGAGGTGTAATTGCACAATTATGTTCGCTAGATGTTTCCACATTGGAATCATCTATTTCTCCAGATCTCCAAAAAGTCCTGGACAATCATTCCAAGGTATTTGAGACTCCCAAAGGTCTCCCACCTATGCGTGATCATGATCATGCTATTCATCTGATTCCAGGAAGTGTTCCTCCAAACATCAGGCCGTACAGATATCCCTATGTCCAAAAGAGTGAAATTGAACGTATGGTTGCAGAAATGCTAGAGGCTGGTATAATTCAACCGAGTCAAAGTTCTTTCTCAGCTCCAGTAGTATTGGTGCACAAGAAGGATGGATCATGGCGCATGTGTCCGGATTATAGGGAGCTCAACAAGCTCACTATTAAAGATAAGTTCCCCATTCCTGTCATTGATGAATTACTGGATGAATTGCATGGATCAATTTACTTCACCAAGTTGGATCTTCGTTCAGGATATCATCAAATCAGAATGAAGACTGAAGACATTCCGAAAACAACATTTAGAACTCATGAGGGTCATTATGAATTTTTGGTCATGCCTTTTGGCCTTACCAATGCACCTTCAACATTTCAAGGTTTGATGAATTCAATTTTCAAACCATTCCTTAGAAAATTTGTGTTAGTATTTTTTGATGATATACTAATCTACAGCAAGTCTTGGAAGGATCATGTTGAACATGTTGACAGGGTGCTACAACTATTGGAGGAGAAACAATTATATGCAAAAAGATCCAAATGTTTCTTTGGAGTCCAGGAGGTGGAATATCTGGGTCATATTGTATCTCATGAAGGAGTTAAGGTAGACCCTAGCAAAATTAAAGCCATTAAGGAATGGAAAATCCCCACATCCATAAAGCATCTGCGAGGATTTCTTGGGTTGACAGGGTATTATCGCAAGTTTGTTAAGAATTATGGGAGAATAGCAGCACCTCTAACAACATTATTGAAGAAAGATGCATTTTCATGGACTCCGGAAGCAACAAAGGCCTTTGAACATCTTAAAGAGGCAATGTGCCAAGCACCGGTCTTAGCTACACCGGACTTCACAAAAACCTTTATTGTGGAATGTGATGCTTCAGGAAATGGAATTGGTGCTGTTCTAATGCAAGATGAAAGACCCATTGCTTTTGAAAGTCGTCCAATCAAGGGAAAGTTTTTAAGCAAAGCTATTTATGAGAAGGAAATGTTGGCAATACTCCATGCACTTAAGAAATGGCGACCCTACCTAATGGGAAGACACTTCAAGGTAAAAACGGATCATGATAGCCTTAAATACTTTTTAGAACAAAGATTATCCTCTGAAGAGCAACAAAAGTGGGTCACAAAGATGTTGGGTTATGACTTTGAAATCATCTACAAAAAAGGGAAGCAAAATGTGGTGGCAGATGCACTCTCAAGAAAGGATGAGGATGTGGAAGCATTGTTGTGTGCCATTTCTATTATCCAACCAGATTGGATAAACGAAGCAAGGGAGGAATGGAAGAATGACGAAGAAGTGTGGGCACTTATTCGAAAGTTACAACAAGATTCCAGTATGTCTGATACATTTAGCTGGAAAAATGATTCGTTATGGTACAAAGATCGCTTATACCTCTGTAAGAATTCCCAGCTAAAACAAAAGATTCTTATGGAATTGCACACTTCTCCCTTAGGAGGGCACTCAGGATTTTAAAAACTTACCACAGGGTTAAGAAGGAATTTTTTTGGGATGGCCTTAAATCAGATATTCAAAAGTTTGTGGCGGAATGTTTGGTTTGCCAACAAAATAAAGTTGAAACAATTAAGACACCAGGTCTATTACAACCTTTATCCATTCCAAGCCAACGTTGGGAGGAGGTTTCAATGGATTTTATCACAGGTTTACCCAAGTCTGAGGGAAAGAGTGTCATCATGGTGGTAGTTGACAGACTTACCAAGTATGCACACTTTTGTGCATTATCACATCCATTTAAAGCCAGTACAGTTTCTACTGCATTTATGGAAACAATTCAAAAGCTACATGGAAACCCAAAGATTATTGTAAGTGACAGAGATCCCATTTTCACTGGAAATTTTTGGACAAAATTATTTTCTTGTCTTGGTACTCAGTTAGCTCATAGCTCATCTTATCATCCTCAATCTGATGGGCAAACTGAGATAGTAAACAAATGTTTGGAAGGATATCTTCGTTGCTTTGTATCTGATAAACAGACACAATGGGTCAAATGGTTGCCTCTGGCTGAATGGTGGTATAACACTTCCTTCCATACAGCAACAAAAATGACCCCATTTATGGCACTTTATGGGTATCAACCACCATCCATCACATCATATTTAAGAGAAAATTCTAAGGTTCAGGCAGTGGAACATCACATCGAACATCAACAACAAGTCCTCCAACTCTTAAAGGATAACCTCGTGTTGGCACAGAATAGAATGAAACAACAGGCAGATCAACATCGCAGTGAAAGAAGTTTTGATGTAGGTGATTGGGTATTCCTACGGCTACAACCATATAAGCAAATGTCCCTCAAGCAAGCTAAGAAGGATAATAAATTATCACCAAAGTATTATGGTCCGTACAAGGTGTTGCAAAAATTGGTACTATGGCATACAAATTGGAGCTTCCTGCAGCTTCTCGATTGCACCCAGTTTTCCATGTTTCATGTTTAAAGAAGGTTATAGGCGACAAGCTCCCAATTCAAAAAATATTGCCAGAACTTGACGAGGAAGGAAAAATTATATTGGAACCGGAAGCAGTCACAGAAACAAGAACTCGACAGCTACAAAATCGATCAATTTCAGAGTATCTTATCAAGTGGAAGAACTTATCTGCTGAAGATTCCACATGGGAGGATGAGAATTTTATACAGAAGTATCCAGAACTACTCAAGCATTGAGGACAACACTTTTTTGAAGGAGAGGGGCATGTTGGGTCCCTATAATACTAGTGATTACCCCATTACTATTGTAGTTATACCCCTTATTAATATTGTTGTGCCCCTATTTTCCCCATATTGTTATTACTGTGCCCCATAGAATCCCTCTATTGTTATTTTTGTGGCTTTATATTATTATTGTTAGGTCGGCTGGGTTATATTGTGACTCCTTAGACTCCTATATATAGAAAGGAGGTTTTGTCATTTGAATCATCCAAGAATTGTTCATTTATGTAATGTAAAGGAGGTTGCCCCCTCGAAGAGGCTGAATTCTAAGGTGTTGATCTATCTTTTCTATCTTTTCTTGAGCTAGTTTCATAACACCTAAGGACAGACAACTTACCTTAATCCTCTTGTTGGTGATATTCAGATTCGGGCATTCGCCTCCTTTCTTGCCAACCAAATTACGTGGCAAAGTTAATTTTTTAGCTTCCATGCATAATGAAGATAACTGTCTCCTCTGAATACGGCCAGAACCATAGAACGCTGCCACCTTTGTTGCAGAATATTATCAATTTTTGAAGAAACCGGGAATGATTCAACATATGTGGTAACTACAAGAAACAGTACTTCAGGCTTGTCAACATTTTATTAAATCCGAAGAAATTGTTGCCCTAAAAGAAAATAACCTGTTTTGGCAACAACCTTCAGAGGAAAGGCAATAGCACAATCCCTTCAGTCCTACCAATCTTGTGATAGCAATCTTCTGGGTACACAATTACATCAAATGTGTCCAGCAATGCGCTGAAAATTGGATAGGTTATTAGTTCCATTTTCCCATCATGTGGATGCCAGCATAGAAGTATCAGGCTTATCATAGGTTGCCCAAGAAGGTTGAAGCAGTAACCTAGCAAAGGCTACAATATGTTCAAGGATTCAGAGCTCCAATAGATAGTACCTTCTACAGCTACTGCTTAAGTAATTTGCATGCCAAGAGCCAGTATTTTGGATTCTAATTCAGAGTGAAGTTGCCTAAGGACATGCCCCTTTTCAGTTGGGGGGGATGTTAGGACCCTATAATGTACCTTTTTGCTCATACTTTTTGCTCTCACCACATCCTTTTCCTACTCACATTTAAGCCTACATTATCACGTTAATCTATTTTTCCAAAGGTATAAAACATTTTTTCTCTTTGCTATATGTTTAATTTGTTTTACATGTAAATTTACATTACTTTCATACTTAGCCACTAATCGGAAATATATAGTTGCTAAAATAGTTTGAAGACTGCAGTTAATATATTGTTGCTGCTTGAAGACCACGTTGCTGAAACAGTAAATAGTACGCAAATCCCGATACTGAAACAGTCCGTGATTTGTGATGCTGAAACAGCCTGTGGTCTACGATGCTGAAATAGTATTTCATATACAACAGTAACAAGAAAGGATAATTAAGGAGCTGTTACACCGGCCGCAATAGTTGTACCTCAAAGGCAACACCATTATAACTACTGTAACAACATTTTGCGATTGAAGATCGGAATATCCTATTCCAACATAGAAGATTAGATTAGACTAACAACAGGATTTGTATGTACACATGTAATAATTGTATTAAGAGGATTTCTCCTCTTTAAATAGAGGAGAAATCAACATTAGAGGGGGACGATAGAATACAAAATTACAGAGAAGAGCGTGTTCATTCTTATTGTAACATGTTACATTTGGCAGATGAAAAAAAGATCACTTTGAGCACTTCTTCTTAGTTGTCGTTCATTTCTGGGGGATCTTATGAGAAGGAGAAGGCCCGCCTTCCTCACAAGATTCACCCATTAGTTCTGTAGTGTGTTAATTATTATTTTTATTCATGCCTTATTAAAACTCCGTTATGCATTATTTACGCATTGATTAGAACTTGGCTTTCTATTGCTTAAGTCTGTTTCAATTGATTGTTGCATCGTTTTCATACAATTCATTCCTATGTAATTGTTGATCATTTCGATTGGTAATTCTGTTTGCAGAATGAGTTTATGAAAGTTTGATAGTCAGAGACAGGTGCTGAAGATTCCTACTTTGGGGAATAGGGTCCTGTTCTCTATTACAGCATAGTTATTCTTCTCTTTTGTAGATTTCTGAAAGGTTCCCTTTTCCTAGGTTATTGTTTCTTAATACAATCTAGGATTCTTCTGATAATTATTTTCCTTTGAATCTTGAATTTTGTAATAGAAAGATTGCTTTTACTGTAATTCAAAGTAGAAGAGTTCTCACATTGGGGACTCCACAATCTGTATTTTTATTTCTCATTCTGGCTACTAAAAGGTCCCATACCTGTGCAAACCCCTCTCAACAAAAATTCTTATCCAGTTCAGAGAAGGCTGCAATTCGTTGTTCTAAATCTTCCCCTACAGGTCTCGTATATCCTCCCGAGAGTGGTCCATCCATCAATGCAGTCCCCTTAGAGGACAAATAAGAAGTTGAGGAGATAAAAAATAAACCCGAAGGCAACACTACCCATAGTGTAAACAATCCCTTATTCCACTGTTAGTCAGCTGTCATACCATTGATAATACCTCAAGCTCCTCTAGGAATTCAAGAACCCCTGATCCAAATTGCCATCCTAATCTTATTTCTAAAAATTATGTTCCCTTAAACCTGCCTCAACCTCCATATGCCATTCCCTTGGACTACGTCAAGCTCCTTCCCAGAATGAGGAATCTGATGTAACAACACAAACACACAAAGAAATTTTTTGTGCCTTCGGAAAGAATCAAAATGTTGAACACCAGGATGTAGTGTTGAGGCTTTTCCTCCAATCCCTAGACAAGGAGGTTAGGAAATGGTCCAAATCCATGCCAAATGCTTTCAATTAAATTAATTAATTTAAAAATGTCAAATGAAGGAATCTTAGCCATGTGGTATTGATAAGCTATAGTATTAATACAAAGTCTATTCAAAATTCAAGAATCAATATTTGATAAAATGAATGATTAGATGATTATTATAGATTGATAGCTATGAGAATTTACTACTATTTGCTGTGTTGTCATAACAGTTCATATTTATGAATTATCTTGATTTAATTTAGACTAATTATATTGAAAAGTGTATCTATTTTGGTATAGAATTTGCAGAATTTCAATTTAATTATCAATAATTATTTGGTGAATATAACATATTTAATCTCCATAAAATATTCTAGAACACCTAATCAAAATCAAAGACAGATTTATTTTCATAGTCATGGATTTTTATCCATTTAATTAAATTAATTAATTTAAAAATGTCATATGAACAAATTTTTGGCCATGTCCTATTGATAACCTATAGTATTAATACAAAGTCTACTTAAAAATAAGAATCAATATTTGATAAAATGAATGATTTTGGTGACTATTATTATAGATTGATAGATATAAGCATTTACTACTCATTTAATTTATTGTCATATTTCAAATTTGAGCTGAAAACCATGTTTGCAGTCTTCAACATTTTGAGTGTGATAAAAATTTATGATAATGTTGAATTCATTTTCACCATAAAAAGATAATTCTTCAGAATTTTTTACCATCCACCACCTTAACCTAATTTATATTATATGATATAACTAAGCTAATTATAACCATAAATATAACCAATTAAGTGAAAGATTCATATTTGCAGAGCAGCGTCCAGTGATCAATGGGGAAACTCTGGTTGTTGAGTTATTGATGGTCCCGGTCTCTACATTTATGTCAGTCATGTCCATGACTAATGTGTGCCAGTGGGGTCCGGTGGCGTATCAACCTCTGGTGTACATCGCTCAACTTTCTTCCACGGGCATGATTACGCGTCTCAGTATTATATTTTTATGGGTTGTTGACAGATTTTCTTGACCAAAAAGAACCGTCCAGCTTGCAATTGGATTCTCGATTCTATTTATATAACGAAGATATCTCTGTTTTACACACGAGAATCCGTCTTCGCACTTGCGTTTGTACTGTTAATTCACAGTTCGCAGCCGGTATAACAGCGATGGAAGGAGGAGCAAGGGGAACGGGGTAATGCAACTTCTTCTCCTCCAGCAGATAGTGAGGAAGTGGCAAGGGATGGTCAATTCCCGAAGGACCTTCCCTGTAAAGAGAGGGCGTTATATGAACTTAGATTCGGAGCATGCAGAAGATAAGCAGAATATTCCGTGGGACGTTCCGAAGGGTCACTTTCCGGTCTCTGTTGGAAGTGAGCGCAGGCGATTCATCATACCCACTTCGTATCTCAACCACCCTCTCTTCCGTTCGCCGCTCCGGAAGGCTGAGGAGGAATTTGGATTCGATCACCAGCAGGGTCTAATAATTCCCTGCCAAGAAGATGCATTTGGGCATCTCACTTCACTGATAGCGGGAAAAAATGCTGAGCCTGCCGCTTTATTTCACCTCGATCTCGACCAGGAATGGCTGAATATTGAATGAATGAATCTATTGGAAGCTCTACGGATGGCCCGACGAATATTAACAGGCAGTGATAAGCTTGACCTCTGTTATAGAAAAATGTCAGAGCATCTATCAGTGCAAAGAACCTTATCTTCTGTAATTTGTTAACAGAAGCCGGAGAGATGAAGCATTTAACACACCACAAGTTCTTTTGGAGCAAAACAAATGCGGTTTAAGCTGTTCCATCTTCCAGATATGTGAAAAATCAAAAGTTCCACTTTGTTTTTTGTTTTTTTGGGTCAAAATTCCACTTGGTTTATATTCATTGAATTTAATAAATATTTAAGATTCATTTTACAGCACACTACCACGGAGAGTTGTTCTCAAAACTTCTCTTTGCATTCCATAGTTCAATCTAGAATTTAGACCATTAAAATTAAAAAAAATAATTGTAATTAAAAAAATAAAATTTGATTAATTGTAATTAATAATATTAAAAAAATTCAATAATTTTATTCTTAGTACCCATAATAAAAGTATATTGATATTTTATTATCATTCTAGATAATTAATTAGATTTAAAAATAAAATAAATTACATATATATTATATAAAGCAATTGAAAAAAATTATGGTTTAAATATTTTAAAAGTTTTATTATTGTGGTTTTTTTTTGTTCAATTTGGTTTGAAATTAAAAAAAGATATTTTCTCTCAATTTTATTTGTAAATTTATGATTGCATCAAAGTAAGTCAAGCAGAGATCACACTTTACGGAAATTTGTAAATTTATGATTGCATCAAAGTAAGTCAAGCAGAGATCACACTTTACGGAAAGCCTTAACAAAGCACTCCTTCACCAACTATTATTCTATATCTCTTTGATAATTCATTTTATATATTCAAAAACCTAATAAACACATTAAAAATTTAATTCCTCCGAACTTATACTAAAACTAAATTTATACTTAAGATGGATATAAATTTCGAATGTAGAAATCAATATGATCACTTCAATTAATATCAATGTAATAGCAAAAGCTTGGATGGTTCTTTCTCTTCAGAAAAAGGGTAGTAATTCCATTCCTTGCTTTTGAGACGACACTACTAATACATCTTTATAATACGTGCCCGCTTTCAGGGTTATATTAATTTCCTGTCTGCTGTGACATACCGATGTCACGACAAAGTGTGGTTTTTGTGAATTGAATGCCCGACGCGCAAGTGAAGAAATAGAGTGAAAACTAGGCCATGGCACGATTAATGAATTGATGATGTTGGCCAAGACCCAGCAATTTTAGTAAAGTGTCTATTTTTAAATATATTTTTTATATTGTCCTAAGATAAAGTATATTGTAATTTCTATATATATATTTATATTTGGGTAAAGTATATTGTAATTTGAAAACGTTTCTACTCTTCATCAATTTATAAATTTTTAAAAATTATTTATAAAGTTTCTCAAAATTGTTGTAAAATTAAATATTTAATTTATTTTTTAAAAATTGAATATTAATTTTTTTATATTTTATTTTTTTATTTATAGATGAATTAAATATTTAATTTATTTTTTAAAAATTGAATATTAATTTTTTTATATTTTATTTTTTTATTTATAGATGTTTAATTTTATATAGTTTAAAATTAATTTATTAGAACTAAAAATTAGTTATAGAAAGAAAATTGTAAATCTCTTCCAAAATTAATTATCTAAAAAAATTAAATACATGAATTATTCTATGATTAATATTTTTTTATTCTTTATCATACTTATTTTTAACAATAAATATGTATTAACTTATAATCATTTCTGATTTACTTCCTATTAATTATTGTATTCTTTTTAATAACAATATTTTTTCACATTTTTCTATTAACATATTTTATTAATTATAATTTTTTTTGATGATTTAATTATTTAATTGTTACACACATTTTTCTCATAAAACTATGTTATCATGTACCAATAGATTATTAGCAATTTGATTCTCCTTCCATGAATGTGGGGATTAAATCATGCATTTAGTATAACTAAATTATATGATAACATTTACTCATAAAAATTTTCTACTTTTTAGTTCTAATAAAAAACACTAAATAAACTATTTTTAACTAATTATTTCTATTAATAAAAATAATATATATATATATATATATATATATATAATTCAAATAAATTTATAAATCTTTACTTATTTAATTTCTAACTTAAAAATATTATTATTTCCTAACATATTACTTTTCCCATTACCACATATCCTATCTAACTTCCATTCACTTCCCCAAAATCTACCGTTTATGTTGAAGGAAGTTCGTTTTTTCAATTTCAATATGGCAACATCCCTATATTCAACAATTTTTTTTTAAAGATAAATCGAAACTAGATACGTAAATATGCATTTAATACAACTGCAATGGACATGAAAGAAGAAAATAAAAAAGACGAGCATTACTTCGCAACAAAATTGAACCTGATAAAAAATAAATAAATAAATAAACCAATTTTAAGGTTTTATTTGTTACGACCTAGGGTTTACCCGTGTGGTCTGACCGCCGTCGGTCTCTCGTTCCAAAATCGAGGTTTAAGCCTTGTACACGGCAATTCCTATTTCCACCTCCATAGCAAAGTTAATGCTATGGAGGGTACCTCTGTCAGAGTCTCACAGAGCACGGCGACGGCATGGACCATACCTCATGGGCATATACCTCAGGCAATTCCTATTTCCACCTCCATAGCAAAGTTAATGCTATGGAGGGTACCTCTGTCAGAGTCTCACAGAGCACGGCGACGGCATGGACCATACCTCATGGGCATATACCTCATGGACCATGGACCATGCATTTTCCGATAGCTCCATCTTTCCGACGTCGTCAGGCCTGACCGATTTGACTTTAAACGTACATAGTTAATGTAGTGAGTGAATGTAGTTGGTGGGAAATATACTTCAAACTTAGCTAGTCTAGTCCAGTGGGAATTTTCAAAATTTGAAATTTGAAATGAAATATGAGAGGGAGGGCAGCATGAAAATTTTGAAAATCCGCAGCAATCGCCCCTCATATTGTGTTTCAGAAAAATGAAATGTGTAGCTTGGCTTACCTTCGCGACTAACCTGCGCCAAGCCAGAACACCAACAGCTGCTACAGGTTCCGGATAACAGACATTACAATTTTATGCCTCGTACCCGTTTTGATTTCATATTTTTTAGTTTAGATCGATTGATCTGTAGCAAGATCTATGGATCCCAACTTCCACTTAAAAATTGCATGGATCGAACTCTTACCAAGTATTTGATCATACCGTGATGCATTGTTTCTTTGTGCAGGTTACCACGTCAGCTGAATTGATGACAAGCGAAGAACAAGTGAAACCCCTAGAGGAAGCTGTGAAGGTTACCGAGATTGAACCCATGATTGAAGGGCCTACTGAAGAAGAAGCTCCTGCCTGCAGTCCCACACAAGAAGTTCCCGCAGCTGAGAAAAAAGTAGATGAAAGCCCCCCATCGTAGAGAAATCTGCAGAGGAAATAACTGTAATGCTGCATGCCTCGGAGCCTGAAGCAGAATCGGCTCCGGTGGAATCCGACGAAGTGTCAAAACTCAACGATTCCACCAAAATTCCCGAACACCCCAACTTGCAAAACGAGAGACTATTGGTCAACCATCCGCCGAGGGCGTGGGCGTTGAAGAAAAAGCTGAAGGAGCTCCCACCGAAGAGAAGGTCGAGGTTGAGGGTAAGTCTGAAGAATAGGTTAAAAGGCATGGAAGGCAAATAAATAGATCTGTGAATGTGCCAATGGTGGGTGTAATAATATGGACCATATTCAATTTAGTTCGTAATGTATTGAGCGAGTTCATTCCAGTTTAACTCGTGGTCTCTTCTACTATTAGTTGAACAGGCTAAACGATCCTGTCGACCTTTCTCTCCCATATTCAAAGTTAAGTTTGTATAACCGTTTCAAAATATTGGTACCAGAGGTTGTATGACTCGTATATTTTTGGTTAAGCTCAGATGAACTGTGTGCCATACAAACTTATCATAACATTATACAAGACCTGCAATGGAGGGGGATTTTTTATTTTTCAAATATGATTGTTTTTAAATGTTTGAACGGTGTGTTTTTGCTTCAAATTTTATGTGAAAGTATTCGCTGAGTTCAAGAGGAATGAATATGTGCAATGGATTCGTGCTTTTCAATCTCCAGTGAATTCATCTCCAGTGAATTCACACTTTGTAAACGTTTTTATTTGATTCCTCCCTCACTCTATTTTGAAGTAGTTTAAATTGTGTTTTATATGATAGCAGGTTATTTGTGACCTGGGAGTGAACTCGATAACGCTGTAAATAATAACTTCAAAATTTTCATTTTCACTTGTTTTCGCTTTTACTTCACTGGGTGACTGATGAGATTGCATTAGGCTTGTTTATTATTTTTAATTTTAAAAACACTATATAATAACCTAACCATATGTAATTGGTTATTAGTTTACATTTTAAAAACAATACGTAATCTCATTTTCATTTTCCATTCATCCTTTTGTATTTTTGTCATTATAATTCTTCCCACAGATAGATCACCCTAAAATTCGAACACAACTTTGAGTTTGAGTAAAAATTAGGAGTTAATATGATGGGGTATGTGTTGTATATATGTTCACCAAAATAGAAAGCATTTCACTCATGCATTAGCCAATCATGTATATTGTATATTAAATATATTGTGTGGTATATATGTTGATAAAGTGTAAATATTTTTAGTTATAGGTAATAAAAATTGATTTTTTTCTTAATTTTAATTTAATTTTTAATAATTATTAAGAAAATGGTAGAGATTTAAGTTTTCTAAAATATTTTAAATGATTTTTATTAGTAGTTATATGAAGATCAATTCTAATATTTAGATATGTGATAGTAAAAAGTATGATATCGATCAGTAGATCAGTTGTAGTATTTTAGATATGTGGTAATAATAAATATAATATAGATTTTATAGTATTTTAGATATGGTATAACATTAATCCATGGTATTGTAATAAAGTCTATATACGAGATAAAAATTCATAATAAAATGAGATAAATTTCCATAGTTAAGAATATTGTTACATATTTTTTAAAATTATATATGTTTAATGATTATTATTGTTATTACTAAAAAAATAAAGTTATAATTTAATTGATTTTTTTATCAACTTAGTTATATTAAATATATTATGAAATAAGTGTTTCTATGGTTATTTAAATTTAATTTATATGATTGGCTAGTTATGAGGTATTTTAAAAATAATAATAAAACATTTAAATATAGTTAAGTAACATTTAATTATAAAGTATTTTGAATGTGTGTAATAGAAAAATATTTTATTATGCCTTGGAGTATGATTTAATTTTTTTTACTTAGCTAAGAGATTATTTGCCTTGGATGTAAGAAAATAAGTTAACGATCCATAATTTAAAGGCATCTAGTAAGAGTGAAAGCCTACCTTGACATGGTTTTCCTTGAATAACAATAATAGTAGTCAACTATATTTTTCCTCACTACTCATTTGAGAGCTAAATTATGATAAATTTTCTTGTTGTGTAACAGAAATTATTTAACTATTAAATTTTAAAAATTAAAAATATATTTTATTAAATATAAATTAATATTTAAATATAAAAATTTAAAACATTTTATTAAATATAAATTAATATTTTAATATAAAAATTAAAAATATATTTTATTAAATCTAAATTAATATTTTAATATATCTAATAAAATGAAAATTTCATTTTTACAAACTATTTCTAAATTTTCTAAATGAGATTAGTTCTTTAATGAAAAAAAAAACAAAACAAAACAAACATACTTAACTGACGATTTTTTTATTATTAATTTAATGGAATCGTTACATATAAATAATAATAAGTTTATATAACATATAGAATTTATTCAAAATTAAATGAAGTTAAAATTTATAATATATAAATGATATTAACTTTATATTATTGGAATTTATTAAGATTAAAAATATGTGCTTTTTAAATTATATATTTTATGAAGGTAAAAAATAAATGCTTTTTAAATGATATATTTTATTAAGGTTGAAAATAAATTATTTTTAAATGAGATATTTGAAATTGTGGTAGTAAATTTTGAAATTGTAAAAGTAAATGATATATTTTAAGGAAAATTTAATAATATTATTTTTAATAAAAAATTATAAATTATGTATGGGGGGAGGATTTAATAATTTAATTAAATTTTATGTTTTGTAGGTTTTGGTATAGATTGCAAATCTTTATGAGGCAAAAATGCTCAACATCTGGAGGACTTATAACTATTTGTGGATTGGAGAAATAGAAAGGTCCATAGTTTTTTTAGATTGAAAGCGAAATCAAAAGACAACCATGGTTCAACTCTCATCACATATATAGAGTGTTGAACACTCTGGTTGATCAGCCGAATCCATGAGTACTTTGAAGGATAGGCCTTGGAGGTAGTAGCATTAGAAATATGATGATATTATGAGTTAAAATGATGATGGAGAATTGATGACCTATCGTTCATGATTGTTAGGTAGTTTTGGAAATTCATGAGAACTTCGAGGGATAGGCCTTGGAGGTAGTAGTATTAGAAATCTGATGATATTATGAGTTAAAATGATGATGGGGAATAAACAACCTTTTTGTTTTGTGTAGATTAATATTTCTTGATCTTTTGAAGCTTTATGCAAATATATTTTACATGATGTATATTTCGAGAGAGAGAGAGAGAGAGATTTGCTCCATAAATTTTGTTTCACTAACTAAAACTTATACTTTTTAATTTTAATTTGATTGAGCTTAGCTTTAAGAGATTTGTTGCATTATGCTACTAAGAGATGTTGTTAACATAACATTTAATACGATTATATTTGGAAAAAAAACATCTAATTAAAAAATAATAATAAATCACAAGTTTGTGTATGATAATGTGGATATGATTAGTTTTCTAAGCCATGATTTTGGAAGAGATGATAAGAGTTTTTGGAAAGTAAAATGGAAAGCTATTGAGTATAAAGGAATGAAACATACCCTTTTTCTCTCTATACACACAAATAAATTTTTTAACGCTCTAATATTTTTGAGTATATGTCTTACATTTACATTGTGGGCTTTAATTCTTTTAAGATTTATTTAGAACTTATGCATTGTGGGACAAGGAATATTCAAAGATAAAAAAAAAACTAATGATACTATAACAGTGATAAATATTACACACATAAAGATAGACAATAAAAATGTTGAATTCTTACTATCATTAACAATTATTTGATTATTTTCCATATTCATATGATTAGAGATTAATTAAATAAAAATTCATTTTTTTTTAATGGTCATTTTATTTATTAAGACTTAAAGTAGAAAAATAAGATAAAAAACAAAATAATACAATATTATAATTTATAATTTAATAAAAATAAAGAAATTTTAAAATATATTATTTATGGAATATTAAAAAAAACATTCTAACAAGTTAAAAAAAGATATTATTTATTTAAACATCTAACAAATTTAAACTATTTAATAAAACAAATATGTTATTAATAATCTCTAAATTGAGTTAGTTTTTCTCGCTACATAGTCCGCAAAATTTGGTTCTGCTACTAAACCTTAGCCAATGTGTTTTTTATGGCTCTTCAACTGCTCTTCCTATCGCTAATGCTAGTGGAGGTAGTAGATCTCCTTCATACAACAGGATTCTAGCAACATACAATTATTCTGAACAATGTTTTACAATTGTTATTGAAAACCTTTTGCTACTAAACCCATTGTTTCTAGAGAAAAACCTAATGGGAAACAAAATTTCTTACAACATGATACAATCATTCTAGAAAACCTTTTGCTACTAAACCCACTATTTCTAGCGAAAACCCTAATGGGAAACAAAATAATTTATTACAATAGGATACAATCATTGAGAAAAACCTTTCATTGCTAAAACCATTGCTTCGAGAAAAAACCTTAATGGGAAACAACAAAATTTGTTGCACTCCAATACCCAATTAGGAAAATGAATGTCAGTGTAATATCTATCTATAGCAATAATAGACCTTAAATTCAAAATTCAATCTATCCATATCGTAGAATATATCCAATACATGTGGGATCATGCCCTAATTAGAAAATTTCATGGCATCTAGTCTTCAGAGAAAGCAATTTCCCACTAGATCTAAGTTAAAATGGGAGCTTGGGGAAAATTAAAATGGAATTGGGAGCCAAAGGTTTTTTTACTTTTCTAATATTGAAGATAGAACTTGAGTCTTTTAAAATGGACCTACTTGCTCAATTCAGTTGGTATATATCTCCACTTCTCAATGGGAGGATTTCTACCTAATATAGAAAATTTCACAGTAGCTCTAGTCTAGAATATCATGTACTCGTTGTTGTAGGAATTAATGGATGAAGAAATTCTAGCTAGTATTGGCAACACCCTTGGTGATTTTCTCAACGCTTAGGAAGCAACAAGACATGCGAAGCATATGTTTTATTCCTATATTTATGTTTACATGAATATCTCTAAGTTTCTCCTACAATCAACAAATATTTATTACTAGGATGAGCTTTAGAAGAAAACCTTACATTATGAGAATATCCCTCTTTGATGTTAAAGGTTCCACAAATATGACTGTCCTTACTATAAATACCCTCTTTTAGATGTAAATGTGTTTGGGCCTTCATTTTGATTATTTTGGCTTTCCATAGAATGAGGAGGAAATGAGTGGCGACAACAACGATCAGGTTTTGGTGAAGACAGCTAGGGCGGAAAGTAGGAACAGGCAGTTGCGGGGTGGTTGCGACAAAGTGTGAGCATAAGGTAGAGGCAGTCGAGCCAACAATATGGATGATAGACAGCCAAGGGAAGGAACAACCGAGCGGGAACTGACAGTCCAAGCAGTAGGGGAAATACAAAAGGAGAAACCCGTAACGAGAAAGAGTTGTTGCTGTTGGTGGGTTGGTTGGTTGCGGTGTGATAGAAAAGGAGTGTCTAGATGCGGGCGAGCAGGACCTCTAGGTCAAAGATTGAACCTTTGAGTCTATCATATGAAGTTAGAGATTATAATCGGGTATTCCTTGTAATCATCTGTGGCTAAGGAAAATATATTATGTATTGTTCTTCTGTGGTCTTAATATGAATGAAGATCTAGATTGATTTCTTAGTACAATTTATGTGGTTTCTTATGATGTATGGACCCACTTAAACTTTAAAATATTTTGCAAATCTAGGAATGTAGTAGCTTCATGGTGTTAAACGATATGTTGTTGTATCACTTGCATGTATGATGTCGGTTATGTATTGATGTTTGACATACCCTTGACCCCATGATGAACCCTTCTTAGTTCTAGTCTCAGCACGTCTCGGGTGAGAATCCTTACCCTTTGGGTAAGGTGAAAATGTCGATGTTGTCTTAGACTACAACAAGCCATTATTGGCCCTCCATGTATAAACCCAGGGTCTCCCCCTGATGACTCTTTTGTGCCGACAAATGGTTTAATTGTCGGGGCCTGAAGTTGAAGATATTCAAGAAAGAGATTAAATATTGGTGGAATAACAAAGTGCATCAATTTATAGCGAAACAAGCTATTCAAAGAGGACAACCGATCGCCAAAGTTAGTGAAGAGATGTTGTATGTTGAGGGTGCTAGTGATCAGTACGAGAACTTCTGGTGCAAGTTCCCAGAAGACTTGTATAATTGGTTAAGAAGGTTGAAAGTACAGAATCAATTGGGGGGAACAACGTCAGCTCGTTGCAGTTGGACTTCCTCAGATCTTGTATTGCTACAGCAGGTAGATAGCGATCTGACCAAAGCAATCTACTTTTGGGTAAAGACTACTATGGAGGGGTATATAGTTGATTTTTTCTGCAGAAATTTATCAATCTTTTTCAAGGGCGAAAGCAGTGTTCGGGTTCGGGTTAAGCGAAAGGTTGGTGAAGGAAGTGTCATTGTGGATTAAAATGTTCATGATAGAAGGAGGAATATTTAACTCACCTACTGCGAAGATGGTAGCGTAAAACCCCAGTACTGGCGAAAAAATCTAAGGGGAGAATGCTACTGGTTGGGGAATAGAGATGTTGTTGAAGGAATGGATGTAGAAGGGTTGCAGAAAGCTAGAGACATTAGGGTGCATAGGAGAGCTCTGTTAGCAGACAAGTGGCAAGAAAGAGTGGTTGAGACTCTGAAGAAGAGAAAGATGGGAACCCACCAAGTAGGAGAGATGTCGGGGAAACCCCAAGAGGAAGGGAGAGAAAAGGGAGATGTCGGACAAAGCAAGATTGGTGATTGGAAAGACAAGAGCCAGAACGATAAAGTGGATCCTTCCTTACAGGTTTCGGGAAGGATAACGGAGGAAGAAATGTTGAGTAGTTGTGAAGAGGAAATGAGCAACGTCATGAGAAGGTTATTTGTCGAAGAAGAAGCATCCACAAAAAATTAACAGTAATGTCCCCAAGGTACAAGTAGTATTCCACCCGACCTTCCCCTAGTACCTTACTATAATCCAGAACATTTGTTATTAAATTAGCCAAAGCAATACAGGTACACAGTGTGCACGAGAAATATAAGGCCAGTTTAAATACAGTAAACAACAAGGGGATTAGTTGTATTAGTAACTTGGGATTGCAAGGATCTCAGCAGCCCGGAACCAAGGGATTTTTGTTATTAGCGCATACTCAAATAAACTGGGCATGATCTTTTACCAGATGCCCAGAGTTTGTGGGTAAGGGAAATGAAGACGTAAAACAACACTGGTATCTCTACAAAGCTATATGGAGAGCACAACAAACACCAGAAAACGTCAAAAAAATTGAGTTCCAAACCACACTAAGAGAGAGAGCTTTTTGTTGGTTTATAAAATGGGCGGAACAGAACTAGAATCCCAAAGTAGACGAGATCAACAGGGGGTTCATGCAGGAATTCAAAGTACCTCCGATTGAGCAGCAAGGGCTATCAGAGCTATGGGAAATCAAGCAGAAGGTAGGTAAAAATTCTTGGGAACTAATGCAAAGATTTAAGGACAACATTGCTAAGTTGAGTTACACCTTAGATCCTAATCACCAAAGAGACCGGTTCATTAAGGCACTCTTGCCCCTTACAAGGACATCGTTGACACAACAGAAGATCGGGCCTCTCCAAGATTCTTTATAGCAAGTGTCACACATAGAGGCTATGGCTAGATATCCTCATGAATATCGAGGAGGGACAGGATTACAGGTTCTATCAATTATGGGATTCAAAGCCAGATTGCAACTTTAATGGAGAAATTGAAGGACCTTCAACTAGTGCGACTAGCTAGACCCAACATATGGTGCACACACTGCATGGTGGAGGGACATGTCATGACAGAGTGTCCGAGGTTTTGGGGAATTAATCATCCAGGGGGGGATTGCAGGATCATCAGGAACCCCACCAACAACAGGAGTTGTAGCAGTAAGAGCATAAGGAGTTTTCCCTGGATGAAATAATCTTTGTATCAAGCTTGTTGTAAAGGCTCTTATGTGCTATGCGCACATCTTCCGTATATGCCCAGTTTTCGTATATGCCTACATCTTCCGTATATGCGCACATCTTCCGTATATGCCCAGTTTCCGTATATGCGCACATCTTCCGTATATGCACACATCTTCCATATATGCCCAGTTTCTGTATATGCACACATCTTCCGTATATGCGCACATCTTCCGTATATGCCCAGTTTCCGTATATGCGCACATCTTCCGTATATGACCAGTTTCCGTATATGCACACATCTTCCGTATATGCCCAGTTTCCGTATATGCCCACATCTTCCGTATATGCCCAGTTTCCGTATATGCCCACATCTTCCGTATATGCGCACATCTTCCGTATATGCCTACATCTTCTGTATATGCGCACATCTTCCGTATATGCCCAATTTCCGTATATGCGCACATCTTCCGTATATGCGCACATCTTCCGTATATGCCCAGTTTCCATATATGCCCAGTTTCCGTATATGCCCACATCTTCCGTATATGCCCAGTTTTCATATATGCGCACATCTTCTGTATATGCGCACATCTTCCGTATATGCCCAGTTTCCGTATATGCGCACATTTTCCGTATATGCCCAGTTTCTGTATATGCACACATCTTCCGTATATGCCCACATCTTCCCTATATGCCCAGTTTTTGTATATGCGCACATCTTCCGTATATGCACACATCTTCCATATATGCCCAGTTTCCGTATATGCACACATCTTCCGTATATGCGCACATCTTCCGTATATGCCCAGTTTCCGTATATGCGCACATCTTCCGTATATGCGCACATCTTCCGTATATGCGCAGTTTCCGTATATGCCCACATCTTCCGTATATGCGCACATCTTCCGTATATGCCCAGTTTCCGTATATGCGCACATCTTCCGTATATGTGCAGTTTCCGTATATGCACACATCTTCCGTATATGCCCAGTTTCCGTATATGCGCACATCTTCCGTATATGCCCAGTTTCCGTATATGCGCACATCTTCCGTATACGCGCACATCTTCCGTATATGCCCAGTTTCCGTATATGCGCACATCTTCCGTATATGCGCACATCTTCCGTATATGCCCAGTTTCCGTATATGCACACATCTTCCGTATATGTGCACATCTTCCGTATATGCCCAGTTTCCGTATATGCGCACATCTTCCGTATATGCCCAGGTTCCGTATATGCGCACATCTTCCGTATATGCCCAGTTTCCGTATATGCACACATCTTCCGTATATGCACAGTTTCCGTATATGCGCACATCTTCCGTATATGCCGAGTTTCCGTATATGCCTACATCTTCCGTATATGCGCACAGCTTCCGTATATCCCCAGTTTCCGTATATGCGCACATCTTTCGTATATGCGCACATCTTCCGTATATGCCCAGTTTCCGTATATGCGCACATCTTCAGTATATGCGCACATCTTCTGTATATGCCTAGTTTCCGTATATGCCCACATCTTCCGTATATGCGCACATCTTCCGTATATGCCCAGTTTGGGCATATGCGCACATCTTCCGTATATGCCCAGTTTCCGTATATGCACACATCTTCCGTATATGCCCAGTTTTCGTATATGCCCACATCTTCCGTATATGCCCAGTTTCCATATATGCCCACATCTTCCGTATATGTGCACATCTTCCGTATATGCCTAGTTTCCGTATATGCCTACATCTTCCGTATATGCGCACATCTTCCGTATATGCCCAGTTTCCATATATGCGCACATCTTCCGTATATGCGCACATCTTCCGTATATGCGCACATCTTCCGTATATGACCAGTTTCCGTATATGCGCACATCTTCCGTATATGCCCAGTTTCCGTATATGCGCACATCTTTCGTATATGCGCACATCTTCTGTATATGCCCAGTTTCCGTATATGCGCACATCTTCCGTATATGCCCAGTTTCCGTATATGCACACATCTTCCGTATATGCCCAGTTTCCGTATATGCCCACATCTTCCGTATATACCCAGTTTCTGTATATGCCCACATCTTCCGTATATGCGCACATCTTCCTTATATGCCCAGTTTCCGTATATGCCTACATCTTCCGTATATGCGCACATCTTCCGTATATGCCCAGTTTCCGTATATGCGCACATCTTCCGTATATGCGCACATCTTTCGTATATGCCCAGTTTCCGTATATGCACACATCTTCCGTATATGCGCACATCTTCCGTATATGCCCAGTTTCCGTATATGC
Organism: Pinus tabuliformis; assembly: GCA_031772625.1. Classification (NCBI taxonomy): domain Eukaryota; kingdom Viridiplantae; phylum Streptophyta; class Pinopsida; order Pinales; family Pinaceae; genus Pinus; species Pinus tabuliformis. The sequence continues at coordinate 306,935,467 of CM062806.1, read as the reverse complement.
GCACATCTTCCGTATATGCGCACATCTTCCTTATATGCCCAGTTTCCGTATATGCACACATCTTCCATATATGCCCAGTTTCCGTATATGCCCACATCTTCCGTATATGCCCAGTTTCCGTATATGCCCACATCTTCTGTATATGCGCACATCTTCCGTATATGCCCAGTTTCCGTATATGCCTACATCTTCCGTATATGCGCACATCTTCCGTATATGCCCAATTTCCATATATGCGCACATCTTCCGTATATGCCCAGTTTCCGTATATGCCCACATCTTCCGTATATGCGCACATCTTCCGTATATGCCCAGTTTCCGTATATGCCCACATCTTCCGTATATGCCTAGTTTCCATATATGCCCAGTTTCCGTATATGCCCACATCTTCCGTATATGCCCAGTTTCCGTATATGCGCACATCTTCCGTATATGCGCACATCTTCCGTATATGCCAGTTTCCGTATATGACCAGTTTCCGTATATGCGCACATCTTCCGTATATGCCCAGTTTCCGTATATGCACACATCTTCCGTATATGCCCACATCTTCCGTATATGCACACATCTTCCGTATATGCCCAGTTTCCGTATATGCGCACATCTTCCGTATATGCACACATCTTCCGTATATGCCCAGTTTCCGTATATGCACACATCTTCCGTATATGCGCACATCTTCCGTATATGCCGAGTTTCCGTATATGCGCACATCTTCCGTATATGCGCAGTTTCCGTATATGCCCACATCTTCCGTATATGCGCACATCTTCCGTATATGCCCAGTTTCCGTATATGCACACATCTTTCGTATATGCCCAGTTTCCGTATATGCGCACATCTTCCGTATATGCCCAGTTTCCGTATATGCGCACATCTTCCGTATACGCGCACATCTTCCGTATATGCCCAGTTTTCGTATATGCGCACATCCTCCGTATATGCCCAGTTGGGTGAGAATTGTTGAGCACGTGGCCATTCTGTCTTTGAGTCTCCCTTATCTCGGTCATCCCTTCGAACAATTTAACCACCTCATGTTCATATTGGTTTTGTAACTCAGGCTAGTATGATTTCTTTAGGGACGTTGCCTTAACGATCAAGGGTGGGTCCACCATACTTCGATCTTCCCCCATCCTCTTTCCCCCTCTGGTGACTATATTTATATTGGTTACGGGAAGACCGTCGTCGATACAAGGTTCAACGTTAACCAAGTTAGCCCCTCTCTATCTAGTCCTTTCTTCCTGCTTTACAATGAGGTCTGGGTAATCCTCCGTGGAATGAGTACTGATTCTGCATTGTGAACACCATGATCTCCTAGGGAGCAGGCATTCCCTAGCGACGTGCCCCTCTTGGTCATAGTTGTAACATCTCACGGGACCTCTTCCTCCCGTTCTTCCTCCTCTCCCATTTCCTCCTCGTCCTCCCTGGTTGGACTCATTGATCCTAAATGTCGACCTGTCTAGTTGTTCTGCTAGAGCATCCAATGCTTTGCACTGGTCAATATGATGCATTGGGGATGCACAAAACTCAAAATAGTTGTTATTAGGGATGTTGGAGTACTTCTATAGTATCAGGCACATCTGCGGTAGATGTCCATACATCCTATAGATCTCATAGTATTCCTGATTATTTCATCCAGGGAAAACTCCTTATGCTCCTACTGCTACAACTCCTGTTGTTGGTGGGGTTCCTGATGATCCTGCAATCCCCCCCTGGATGATTAATTCCCCAAAACCTCGGACACTCTGTCATGACATGTCCCTCCACCATGCAGTGCGTGCACCATACGTTGGGTCTAGCTAGTCGCACTGGTTGAAGTTCCTTCAATTTCTCCATTAAAGTTGCAATCTGGCTTTGAATCCCATAATTTATGGAACCTGTAATCCTGTCCCTCCTCGATATTCATGAGGATATCTAGCCATAGCCTCTATGTGTGACACTTGCTATAAAGAATCTTGGAGAGGCCCGATCTTCTGTTGTGTCAACGATGTCCTTGTAAGGGGCAAGAGTGCCTTAATGAACCGGTCTCTTTGGTGATTAGGATCTAAGGTGTAACTCAACTTAGCAATGTTGTCCTTAAATCTTTGCATTAGTTCCCAAGAATTTTTACCTACCTTCTGCTTGATTTCCCATAGCTCTGATAGCCCTTGCTGCTCAGTCGGAGGTACTTTGAATTCCTGCATGAACCCCCTCTTGATCTCGTCTACTTTGGGATTCTAGTTCTGTTCCGCCCATTTTATAAACCAACAAAAAGCTCTCTCTCTTAGTGTGGTTTGGAACTCAATTTTTTTGACGTTGTCTGGTGTTTGTCGTGCTCTCCATATAGCTTTGTAGAGATACCAGTGTTGTTTTACGTCTTCATTTCCCTTACCCACAAACTCTGGGCATCTGGTAAAAGATCCTGCCCAGTTTATTTGAGTATGCGCTAATAACAAAAATCCCTTGGTTCCGGGCTGCTGAGATCCTTGCAATCCCAAGTTACTAATACAACTAATCCCCTTGTTGTTTACTGTATTTAAACTGGCCTTATATTTCTCGTGCACACTGTGTACCTGTATTGCTTTGGCTAATTTAATAACAAATGTTCTGGATTATAGTAAGGTACTAGGGGAAGGTCGGGTGGAATACTACTTGTACCTTGGGGACATTACTGTTAATTTTTTGTGGATGCTTCTTCTTCGACAAATAACCTTCTCATGACGTTGCTCATTTCCTCTTCACAACTACTCAACATTTCTTCCTCTGTTATCCTTCCCGAAACCTGTAAGGAAGGATCCACTTTATCGTTCTGGCTCTTGTCTTTCCAATCACCAATCTTGCTTTGTCCGACATCTCCCTTTTCTCTCCCTTCCTCTTGGGGTTTCCCCGACATCTCTCCTACTTGGTGGGTTCCCATCTTTCTCTTCTTCAGAGTCTCAACCACTCTTTCTTGCCACTTGTCTGCTAACAGAGCTCTCCTATGCACCCTAATGTCTCTAGCTTTCTGCAACCCTTCTACATCCATTCCTTCAACAACATCTCTATTCCCCAACCAGTAGCATTCTCCCCTTAGATTTTTTCGCCAGTACTGGGGTTTTACGCTACCATCTTCGCAGTAGGTGAGTTAAATATTCCTCCTTCTATCATGAACATTTTAATCCACAATGACACTTCCTTCACCAACCTTTCGCTTAACCCGAACCCGAACACTGCTTTCGCCCTTGAAGAAGATTGATAAATTTCTGCAGAAAAAATCAACTATATACCCCTCCATAGTAGTCTTTACCCAAAAGTAGATTGCTTTGGTCAGATCGCTATCTACCTGCTGTAGCAATACAAGATCTGAGGAAGTCCAACTGCAACGAGCTGACGTTGTTCCCCCCAATTGATTCTGTACTTTCAACCTTCTTAACCAATTATACAAGTCTTATGGGAACTTGCACCAGAAGTTCTCGTACTGATCACTAGCACCCTCAACATACAACATCTCTTCACTAACTTTGGCGATCGGTTGTCCTCATTGAATAGCTTGTTTCACTATAAATTGATGCACTTTGTTATTCCACCAATATTTAATCTCTTTCTTGAATATCCTCAACTTCAGGCCCCGACAATTAAACCATTTGTCGGCACAAAAGAGTCATTAGGGGGAGACCTTGGGTTTATACATGGAGGGCCAATAATGGCTTGTTGTAGTCTAAGACAACATCGACATTTTCACCTTACCCAAAGGGTAAGGATTCTCACCCGAGACGTGCTGAGACTAGAACTAAGAAGGGTTCATCATGGGGTCAAGGGTATGTCAAACATCAATACATAACCGACATCATACATGCAAGTGATACAACAACATATCGTTTAACACCATGAAGCTACTACATTCCTAGATTTGCATAATATTTTAAATTTTAAGTGGGTCCATACATCATAAGAAACCACATAAATCGTACTAAGAAATCAATCTAGATCTTCATTCATATTAAGACCACAGAAGAACAATACATAATATATTTTCCTTAGCCACAGATGATTACAAGGAATACCCGATTATAATCTCTAACTGCATATGATAGACTCAAAGGTTCAATCTTTGACCCAGAGGTCCTGCTCGCCCGCATCTAGACACTCCTTTTCTATCACACTGCAACCAACCAACCCACCAACAGCAACAACTCTTTCTCGTTACGGGTTTCTCCTTTTGTATTTCCCCTGCTGCTTGGACTGCCAGTTCCCACTCGGTTGTTCCTTCCCTTGGCTGTCTATCATCCGTATTGTTGGCTCGACTGCCTCTACCTTATGCTCACACTTTGTCGCAACCACCCCGCAGCTGCCTGTTCCTGCTTTCCGCCCTAGTTGTCTTCACCAAAACCTGATCGTTGTTGTTGCCACTCATTTCCTCCTCATTCTATGGAAAGCCAAAATAATCAAAATGAAGGCCCAAACACATTTACATCTAAAAGAGGGTATTTATAGTAAGGACAGTCATATTTGTGGAACCTTTAGCATCAAAGAGGGATATTCTCATAATGTAAGGTTTTCTTCTAGAGCTCATCCTAGTAATAAATATTTGTTGATTGTAGGAGAAACTTAGAGATATTCATGTAAACATAAATATAGGAATAAAACATATTCTTCGCATGTCTTGTTGCTTCCTAAGCGTTGAGAAAATCACCAAGGGTGTTGCCAATACTAGCTAGAATTTCTTCATCCCATAATTCCTACAACAACGAGTACATGATATTCTAGACTAGAGCTACTGTGAAATTTTCCTTATTAGGTAGAAATCCTCCCATTGAGAAGTGGAGATATATCCCAACTGAATTGAGCAAGTAGGTCCATTTTAAAAGACTCAAGTTCTATCTTCAATATTAGCAAAGTGAAAAAACCTTTGGCTCCCAATTCCATTTTAATTTTCCCCAAGCTCCCATTTTAACTTAGATCTAGTGGGAAATTGCTTTCTCTGAAGACTAGATGCCATGAAATTTTCTAATTAGGGCATGATCCCACATGTATTGGATATATTCTACGATATGGATAGATTGAATTTTGAATTTAAGGTCTATTATTGCTATAGATAGATATTACACTGACATTCATTTTCCTAATTGGGTATTGGAGTGCAACAAATTTTGTTGTTTCCCATTAAGGTTTTTTCTCGAAGCAATGGTTTTAGCAATGAAAGGTTTTTCTCAATGATTGTATCCTATTGTAATAAATTCTTTTGTTTCCCATTAGGGTTTTCACTAGAAATAGTGGGTTTAGTAGCAAAAGGTTTTCTAGAATGATTGTATCATGTTGTAAGAAATTTTGTTTCCCATTAGGTTTTTCTCTAGAAACAATGGGTTTAGTAGCAAAAGGTTTTCAATAACAATTGTAAAACATTGTTCAGAATAATTGTATGTTGCTAGAATCCTGTTGTATGAAGGAGATCCACTACCTCCACTAGCATTAGCGATAGGAAGAGCAGTTGAAGAGCTATACAAAACACATTGGCTAAGGTTTAGTAGCAAAACCAAATTTTGCGGACTATGTAGCGAGAAAAACTAACTCAATTTAGAGATTATTAATAACATATTTGTTTTATTAAATAGTTTAAATTCGTTAGATGTTTAAATAAATAATATCTTTTTTTAACTTGTTAGAATGTTTTTTTTAATATTCCATAAATAATATATTTTAAAATTTCTTTATTTTTATTAAATTATAAATTATAATATTGTATTATTTTGTTTTTTATCTTATTTTTCTACTTTTAGTCTTAATAAATAAAATGACCATTAAAAAAAAATGAATTTTTATTTAATTAATCTCTAATCATATGAATATGGAAAATAATCAAATAATTGTTAATGATAGTAAGAATTCAACGTTTTTATTGTCTATCTTTATGTGTGTAATATTTATCACTATTATAGTATCATTAGTTTTTTTTTATCTTTGAATATTCCTTGTCCCACAGTGCATAAGTTCTAAATAAATCTTAAAAGAATTAAAGCCCACAATGTAAATGTAAGACATATACTCAAAAATATTAGAGCGTTAAAAAAATTATTTGTGTGTATAGAGAGAAAAAGGGTATGTTTCATTCCTTTATACTCAATAGCTTTCCATTTTACTTTCCAAAAACTCTTATCATCTCTTCCAAAATCATGGCTTAGAAAACTAATCATATCCACATTATCATACACAAACTTGTGATTTATTATTATTTTTTAATTAGATGTTTTTTTTCCAAATATAATCGTATTAAATGTTATGTTAACAACATCTCTCAGTAGCATAATGCAACAAATCTCTTAAAGCTAAGCTCAATCAAATTAAAATTAAAAAGTATAAGTTTTAGTTAGTGAAACAAAATTTATGGAGCAAATCTCTCTCTCTCTCTCTCTCGAAATATACATCATGTAAAATATATTTGCATAAAGCTTCAAAAGATCAAGAAATATTAATCTACACAAAACAAAAAGGTTGTTTATTCCCCATCATCATTTTAACTCATAATATCATAAGATTTCTAATACTACTACCTCCAAGGCCTTTTTCTCGAAGTACTCATGAATTTCCAAAACTACCTAACAATCATGAACGATAGGTCATCAATTCTCCATCATCATTTTAACTCATAATATCATCATATTTCTAATGCTACTACCTCCAAGGCCTATCCTTCAAAGTACTCATGGATTTCCAAAACTGCCTAACAATCATGAACGGCTGATCAACCAGAGTGTTCAACACTCTATATATGTGATGAGAGTTGAACCATGGTTGTCTTTTGATTTCGCTTTCAATCTAAAAAAACTATGGAGCGAAAATTCCAGCCTTTCTATTTATCCAATCCACAAATAGTTATAAGTCCTCCTGATGTTGAGCATTTTTGCCTCATAGAGATTTGCAATCTATACCAAAACCTACAAAACATAAAATTTAATTAAATTATTAAATCCTCCCCCATACATAATTTATAATTTTTTATTAAAAATAATATTATTAAATTTTCCTTAAAATATATTATTTACTTTTACAATTTCAAAATTTACTATCACAATTTCAAATATCTCATTTAAAAATAATTTATTTTCAACCTTAATAAAATATATCATTTAAAAAGCATTTATTTTTTACCTTCATAAAATATATAATTTAAAAAGCACATATTTTTAATCTTAATAAATTCCAATAATATAAAGTTAATATCATTTATATATTATAAATTTTAACTTCATTTAATTTTGAATAAATTCTATATGTTATATAAACTTATTATTATTTATATGTAACGATTCCATTAAATTAATAATAAAAAAATCGTCAGTTAAGTATGTTTGTTTTGTTTTGTTTTTTTTTTCATTAAAGAACTAATCTCATTTAGAAAATTTAGAAATAGTTTGTAAAAGTGAAATTTTCATTTTATTAGATATATTAAAATATTAATTTAGATTTAATATTAATTTATATTTAATAAAATGTTTTAAATTTTTATATTTAAATATTAATTTATATTTAATAAAATATATTTTTAATTTTTAAAATTTAATAGTTAAATAATTGTTGTTACACAACAAGAAAATTTATCATAATTTAGCTCTCAAATGAGTAATGAGGAAAAATATAGTTGACTACTATTATTGTTATTCAAGGAAAACCATGTCAAGGTACGCTTTCACTCTTACTAGATGCCTTTAAATTATGGATCGTTAACTTATTTTCTTACATCCAAGGCAAATAATCTCTTAGCTAAGTAAAAAAAATTAAATCATACTCCAAGGCATAATAAAATATTTTTCTATTACACACATTCAAAATACTTTATAATTAAATGTTACTTAACTATATTTAAATGTTTTATTATTATTTTTAAAATACCTCATAACTAGCCAATCATATAAATTAAATTTAAATAACCATAGAAACACTTATTTCATAATATATTTAATATAACTAAGTTGATAAAAAAATCAATTAAATTATAACTTTATTTTTTTAGTAATAACAATAATAATCATTAAACATATATAATTTTAAAAAATATGTAACAATATTCTTAACTATGGAAATTTATCTCATTTTATTATGAATTTTTAACTCGTAAACAGACTTTATTACAATACCACGGATTAATGTTACACCATGTCTAAAATACTATAAAATCTATATTATATTTATTATTACCACATATCTAAAATACTACAACTAATCTACTGATCGATATCATACTTTTTACTATCACATATCTAAATATTAGAATTGATCTTCATATAACTACTAATAAAAATCATTTAAAATATTTTAGAAAACTTAAATCTCTACCATTTTCTTAATAATTATTAAAAATTAAATTAAAATTAAGAAAAAAATCAATTTTTATTACCTATAACTTAAAATATTTACACTTTATCAACATATATACCACACAATATATATAATATACAATATACATGATTGGCTAATGCATGAGTGAAATGCTTTCTATTTTGGTGAACATATATACAACACATACCCCATCATATTAACTCCTAATTTTTACACAAACTCAAAGTTGCGTTCGAATTTTAGGGTGATCTATCTGTGGGAAGAATTATAATGACAAAAATACAAAAAGATGAATGGAAAATGAAAATGAGATTACGTATTGTTTTTAAAATGTAAACTAATAACCAATTACATATGGTTAGGTTATTATATAGTGTTTTTAAAATTAAAAATAATAAACAAGGCTAATGCAATCTCATCAGTCACCCAGTAAAGTAAAAGCGAAAACAAGTGAAAATGAAAATTTTGAAGTTATTATTTACAGCGTTATCGAGTTCACTCCCAGGTCACAAATAACCTGCTATCATATAAAACACAATTTAAACTACTTCAAAATAGAGTGAGGGAGGAATCAAATAAAAACGTTTACAAAGTGTGAATTCACTGGAGATTGAAAAGCACGAATCCATTGCACATATTCATTCCTCTTGAACTCAGCGAATACTTTCACATAAAATTTGAAGCAAAAACACACGGTTCAAACATTTAAAAACAATCATATTTGAAAAATAAAAAATCCACCTCCATTGCAGGTCTTGTATAATGTTATGATAAGTTTGTATGGCACACAGTTCATCTGAGCTTAACCAAAAATATACGAGTCATACAACCTCTGGTACCAATATTTTGAAACGGTTGTACAAACTTAACTTTGAATATGGGAGAGAAAGGTCGACAGGATCGTTTAGCCTGTTCAACTAATAGTAGAAGAGACCACGAGTTAAACTGGAATGAACTCGCTCAATACATTACGAACTAAACTGAATATGGTCCATATTATTACACCCACCATTGGCACATTCACAGATCTATTTATTTGCCTTCCATGCCTATTAACCTATTCTTCAGACTTACCCTCAACCTCGACCTTCTCTTCGGTGGGAGCTCCTTCAGCTTTTTCTTCAACGCCCACGCCCTTGGCGGATGGTTGACCAATAGTCTCTCGTTTTGCAGGTTGGGGTGTTCGGGAATTTTGGTGGAATCGTTGAGTTTTGACACTTCGTCAGATTCCACCGGAGCCGATTCTGCTTCAGGCTCCGAGGCATGCAGCATTACAGTTATTTCCTCTGCAGATTTCTCTACGATGGGGGGGCTTTCATCTACTTTTTTCTCAGCTGCGGGAACTTCTTGTGTGGGACTGCAGGCAGGAGCTTCTTCTTCAGTAGGCCCTTCAATCATGGGTTCAATCTCGGTAACCTTCACAACTTCCTCTAGGGGTTTCACTTGTTCTTCGCTTGTCATCAATTCAGCTGACGTGGTAACCTGCACAAAGAAACAATGCATCACGGTATGATCAAATACTTGGTAAGAGTTCGATCCATGCAATTTTTAAGTGGAAGTTGGGATCCATAGATCTTGCTACAGATCAATCGATCTAAACTAAAAAATATGAAATCAAAACGGGTACGAGGCATAAAATTATAATGTCTGTTATCCGGAACCTGTAGCAGCTGTTGGTGTTCTGGCTTGGCGCAGGTTAGTCGCGAAGGTAAGCCAAGCTACACATTTCGTTTTTCTGAAACACAATAAGGTAAGCCAAGCTACACATTTCGTTTTTCTGAAACACAATATGAGGGGCGATTGCTGCGGATTTTCAAAATTTTCATGCTGCCCTCCCTCTCATATTTCATTTCAAATTTCAAATTTTGAAAATTCCCGCTGGACTAGACTAGTTAAGTTTGAAGTATATTTCCCACCAACTACATTCACTCACTGCATTAACTATGTACGTTTAAAGTCAAATCGGTCAGGCCTGACGACGTCGGAAAGATGGAGCTATCGGAAAATGCATGGTCCATGGTCCATGAGGTATATGCCCATGAGGTATGGTCCATGCCGTCGCCGTGCTCTGTGAGACTCTGACAGAGGTACCCTCCATAGCATTAACTTTGCTATGGAGGTGGAAATAGGAATTGCCGTCTAGGAACTCGTGGCGCTGCTGCCACAAGGGTGGATTTTTTTATTTGGTTGAGGATTTCAAAGTAGCCAGCGGATTACTCCCGCTTGTTCGATTCATAGTACGAGCAATGCCGTTGGCGTTCGTAAAGGAAAAATAAAAAGTTCGTGGGGCGAGACTTCGGCGATGCTCGGCAACATCATCTCAGTCAACTTCGCAATGATGTTTTAATTGATACTTCTTCATGTGCTTTAGTTGTAACTTTTTATATGAGATCTTTTTATTTGTGAATAAGGGATATTGTGTACATATAGGATTGGTGTTAGAAAGTACAGAGAGCATGTGTGAATGACGGATATTGTGTTCATTTAGGATTGGTGATAGAAACTATAGAGAGCATGTCTTATTTATATATAACACACAAATTATATATATATATATTATCGATCATATAAATCAATTATATATATAAGAATTAAATTATTGGTTTTCACAAATTTAGATTTTAAGAAAGTAGATCTATAATTTAAACATGACATAACTACAACTCACATACAGAGAACTATAATTTTGAGATTGACATTTTAAGACTCATGATAACAACATGAAAATCACATTACACACATAATATAGAAACCATAGTTACCAAATTCTAATTCGAAATCCTATAAAATCTAATATGGGAAAAAATAGTTACCAAATTCTAATTCGAAATCCTATAAAATCTAATATGGGAAAAATTAGATAGTATACAATTTAAACATATTAATTTTTTAGTAGGAAGTATACATTTGAAACTTAAATATATCATTTTTATTATTTTTTTGCAATATAGAAATCACCTAAATCACATTGCACACATAATATAGAAACCATAGTTACCAAATTCGAATTCGAAATCCTATAAAATCTAATATGGAAAAAATGAGATATATACAATTTAAACATATTAATTTTTTTAATAGAAATTATACATTTGAAACTTAAATATATCATTTTTATTATTTTTTTCCAATATAGAAATCACCTTTTTTATTTTTGTTTTTATATAGGAATTACTAATTTGCAACCCAGTTACTATTTTATAGTTTTTATTATAATAAGATTTATCTTTTTTTATATCTTTTTACATTGCAATTTACCATTTTATAATTTTTTCTAATATAGAATTATTATTTTTATTTTTTTTTCATAGAAGAATTATAGTCTTCTTATTTTTTCTTTATAAAAATTTCCAATTTACAAACACAAATTTTTACAATATAAAATATTTTCTTTTTTAATTATCTTCTCATATAAACAGAAACTTTATAAAAACTATTTTTTCCCAGTAGATTTGCCTTTCCTTCAGTTATTTCTACCAAAATTGCGTAAATCCAAACATGTATCATTCTAAACCCTTTCCATTATTTCCACCAAAACTACTTAATTCTAAACTTATATATTTCCCACCAAAAAACCGCCGTCTGTGACATAATTCATTGCTTCCAAAATTAAGTTCATTCTTCATCCACCGTATATCATGTGTTGAGTCACTAAACACAATGGAAAATGAATATGGAAGTGGTTGTCATGTGTTGAGTCACTAAACACAGTGGACAATGAATATAGAAGGCGACAACGCACTTGATAAGAAATTCACAATTTTGAGGGTTCAAGAACCATAATTAAGAACAAGACTTCATAACCCTGGGCCCTAAAAGTGGTCAGTGCGTTATATAATAGTATTGAACGCATTCTCACCACTTGCCTAATGACTCACATGCAAGATGCTTTTTTGTGTTCGATATATAATATATTAAAGTGTGATCAATACCCATTTTATCGCATTCTTTAGTGGATTTTTCATCATATTGTTGGTAATGATACAAATAATATGCCATTGAAACCTTTCGCCTTATATACTCAGGTATAGCTTATATAATATGTCTAGCTTATATAATATGTCCACAGAATGAAATGTACACTGAGCTGCGAGAAAGTGATTTAATAGACCAAGCTCGCTGGTGGAGACTGCACTGAATTTGAATTAGCCGAATTATTCACAGTATGGAACTGAATTTGCAAATTTTAATTTGAATTGGAAAATTATTCATCGTATCGAATTTGCGAATTTCGTCAAACTTGGTAACTATAATAGAAACATTACTTCCAATATCTTTCTTTAATGCTTACATGTAACAATTATAGAAAACAAACATTATAACAACAATACTGGTCTCTGTCATAGTTTTCTTATATGATAATCACTAATATTCATATCTACTTTGAAATCTCACGATTTTCTTTGTGTTCACAACACATTTTTGCGATTCCCACTTTATCTATTTAACATATAATGGCTTCAAACCATAGTTCACGTATTTTGAATTGATGCTTCTCAACCTCTAGGAGCACAACCAGCCTGTCTCAATGCTAAATTAACCTATGGAAGTGCCACCATTTCTTGAATCCATGACCCTTCGCAACCTTCATCAATTATCTAAAATAACATTTTAGATACAGATTGTCTTTAGCAGAAAATTGTACAACTTAACCTGGTATACATTAAAAATTACCTATAATTAATACTCAAAGAGCATGACACATCACATTAATTTGTTAATATATGCTATATTCTTTATAGTTTGACATCATTTCATTTTTACACAATACAACTTTAATTCACACCAAAACAATAAAACTAGATAAACAAGACTACAATACTTTATTACTTATATCTTTAAAAAACACATATGAAGTAGTTTTTCTGCAGGTTATCCTTCCCTTCTCCCTTTCCTTTTTGCTTCTCCTTGTGTTAAATAGGTCCAACCTTCATTATCTCTGCATTTGTTTTTAAAGAAAACCCATTGGTAATCCGATTGGATATTTCGATTTTTCAACCCAAATATTGAAAACTTCAATTTTCTTTATAGATGATTTCCATGAAATCCAAATATTTAAAACTGGGAAACAAAAATGGATCTATATAAATTTTTAGATCAAGTATTTCAAGTTAAGCATATGTATAAGTCTATTTCAGAGGAATTACGTGCACCATGGAAAATGAAGTTGTGGCCGGAACCTCATGGCACATCCCTTTCCTCCGGAGAGATTTTCCCATGCAGACTTTCAAGCTTCCGTACTTCGATTTGCGCAGAAAACCTGTGACTCTGACTGACTCCCCTAATAAACAATTACTAGCTATGGCACTTGGAACTGACTGTTGCATTCAACAACAATTCTTCAAACCCTGTTGCAACAAGATCCTGCATGTCGACCATCCATATGCAAATTTGATCAGAAATACGTGATCCTCGTCCAATCCGCATCGTCGAATTTGCAGATTTATTTGTTTTGAAGGCGACTGAAAAGTTTTAGAAAGAAATACACCTGCCTTTTTCCTGCACAATGTTCTAGCATCGTTTGATGCATTGAGGGAGTTGAAAGCAGAGAGGTTCCCTGTCTCGACGAATCTCTGATTTCTGCTGCGATTCCAAATACACATAGATCTACATAGAGAAACAAGTCTATACACGCAGTAACAAAAATTTAGTCACTAAATGAATTTATTTATAAAGGAATTTTATGGCTAAAATTGCATTAACTCAGCTTTTCTCATAAAAAGTGTTAGGGTTAAACTAAGGCTGATAGTATGTTAAAAAACATAAAAAGTGTGTATTATTCACACATAATATATAGATTATATATATTTTTATTCATCATATAAAGCAATTACATATATAAGAATTAGATTACTAATTTTGACAAATCTAAATCCTAACGGGATTATGACACAACTGCAACTCACACATATGGAACAACAATTTCTAAATTGACACTTTCAGACTCAAAATAACAATCTGCAAATCACATAACATGGAAAATTTCTTCCATTAATTTTTTTTATAAATTCCCAATAGAAATTAAATATTTATAATTTATATATATATAATAAAATATTATATTATAATGCTAATTTTGATCATTCAACATTTATGTTTTGAAAAACATTGTAAACGGTTGTTTCTAATATTCCTTTGCTCAAGTGCCATCAATGTTCAATTTCAAAATTAGATATAGTTAATAATTTTTACTAATTGTTCAATTTCAAAATTAAATATAGTTATTAATTTTTACTGATTGTAAATGAAAATAGTGAAAATTTTTAATAATATTTTTATTAGTTTAAAGTAAATATTATGGAGATCAATTTTTGTTTTTATTTTTAAACTTTACTAGATGAGTGATTGGAGACTTCCACAATGATTCATATTGTTATAGATTTTGGGAAAAGCACGGTGTAATATATGTGATCTGTCCAATCAGCTCCAATCAATTAATATGATTCAATCAATCTAAAATCTTCTACCCCTTTTTACCACTCTAGTATTATTCGAGAAGCCCTTGAAATCGAGAAAAACCCTCATAATTTTAATAGGGAATAGGGAAGATGGTTACAAACTTAGCCACTCTTGGAAACCTATCAACCACCATCTCACCCTTCACTCTTGACTGGACCATGTTCTATGTCCCCCCCTTTAGGTATCCCTCCTTTCTCCCCTCCTGTGATTCATCTTAAAGAATTATGGTTCCTTCATCATCAATGTTCTTCCTCCTAGCTCAGTTGGATTTTCTATTTAAATTCTCTTGTTTAATTATTTCCTCTTTAAAAAAAAAAATCAGCTCTAATTTCCACCCTCTAGCTTAAAATTCATTATTGTCTCATTATCTCCCTTCAACTTAATAATTCGTTCTTCGTCCCATCTCACATGGCTTTTCTATTTAAATTATATTCTTTAGTTATTTCCTCTTTAAAAAAAAATCAGCTCTAATTTCCACCCCCTACCTTAAAATTCGTTATTGTTTCATTATCTCCCGTCATCTTAATAATCTTTTAATTTTTCATAAGATTATTCAATCTTTTATGATATTAATTTATCTAGATTCCATTTATGAAATTCATTCATATAATTTCATCTGTTCAACTTAATTTTAATCATTTATAAATTTATCATTCTCCTATTTCTTATTTAACAAAAATTTGTCCAAATCTTGCTCCGTAATTTTTCAATAATTAACTAATTCATTTGAATAAAGAAAGCGGTCAAATAATTTTAAATATATAATCATATGTCCCATTTGGAAAATTGTTTATATATATTTTTAATTCCAAAAATATTTTTATAAATACTTAGATGTCCCATTTTCGAATTAGATTCATATTTTTTAATATTTTATTTTTTATTAATCCCCCTATTTCTTAATTCAAAAAACATTTTTTCAACTATCTCCTCTCTTCTGCATTTAATCACATTCAAATTAAATAACTAGTTTTCTAATCCGCTTGGTGAAACCTTGGTCCATAATGAACCCATCTCATTCATTATTTAACTAAATTTTGGTCAAATATGATAAAATTCAATATTATTTCTAATATTATTTCGACCCTTAATCAACGAATACATAATCCAAAAGGTTCCTATAAAAGGCAATCCAACACTCGTTTACTCTCATGGCTCTCTTTGGTCCCTCATGATGGATAGAGTTCCCATCCTAAACGTTGGACGGATCATAAATATTACACAGCGACCTTCTAAAAATTTATAACAATTTTAATATATTTTTAATAGTTTGTTATAATGTTTTTCAAAACCAGGGAAGCAAGAGCCGGAGTAGCAAATTATGGCCCTAATGGAAAAATGGAGAGGAAATTTGCTTAGGTTCGGGAACAACATCAAATAACCAAGTATAGGTTTTATCACTTTGACAAGGACTAAACATATCAATGTCGAGAGGAATTTGACAGTTATATGTAGCGCAAGACTCAATAATCACAATCCAAAGTGCCACAATCTCTCGAAAAATACAAAAGAAAATCTCTCATCAATCTTCCATCTAATTTGGATGTTATCAAAGAGAATTGATGTCCTTGAATTTTACCATGTTCAAAGGGAGAATAATCAAGAAATAAATGAGCAAGTCGACAAGGGTGTAAACCTTGGACAAGGGATCATCATAAATGACAACGGTGAAACCTCCATTTCTTATATCCCATGATTATGCAAGGTGCATGGATCACACTTCCCTTATTAAACTGGCAAACAAAAAGAGAATTATGAGTTGGTAGGCCATTAATAATTTCCCCAAAGCCCAAGGCATTGTAGGATCTCGAAGGGCGAAACAATTATTTACAGGACAACAAGGTTAAATGCTCTAGTTGGAAGCAATGGCATGAAAACGTCACGTCGAAGGACATGTAGATTCCATTTTGGGTAGTATTAAATCCACGCCTCAGCTCAATCATGGTAGGTACTCCTTATGCACTCAAGAAGTTAATTTTGCAAGAAAGTGTGAGTAGAATGGCATTAGCAGGGACGACATTTCAAGAAAATCTAGCTTAGGAAAGGAATCTCAGCATTCAATGCACAAACCTCAAAACTAAAGGCGACTTGAATCACAACATGTATTATAAAGAGAACCTACAAGCAATTACATAGTTGTTGGTTTCGGTTAAAGGAAAAGTAGTTGGTGCCATAGCATCTTCAGTTAGCAATGCTGATTGGAATATAATACAGGATGACTTGGAGGCGGTTAAAATTGAATTTTCGGCTCTTTTTGCTAAGTCCAGTGACCAAATTATATCGAATGATCATCCTCATTTTATTTTATCACCTTGTCAACTAGAGGATATGTGTCTAGATGTCAAGCATCTTCAGTTCTCAATGGAAAATTTGGCCACCAAGCTAGAAATTCTGACTGCTAAGGTGGATAGCATTGAGGTTTCAGTGGAAGATGCTACCTTGGGTGTTCTCAAAGGTGCCTTTGTAATTGTGGAAGCTCTTCACAATGAATGGGTTGATCGATAGGTTGATGAAGCCCTTGAAATGACACTTTCTTTCCTTGTGCAAATGGAAATTGACAAGGAGGAGCCAATGGAATGCATTGGTGCTGAAAAGGTAAGAAGCGAGTACATATTTTTGTTTGATATACAACTTTTTTGTATGATATGTAAGTGTGTAGTAATTTGTGGAGTCTTTTGGAGGTTCTACAAAGACGATTGTTGTTAAAAGTGTAAATAAAACTAGGCAAGGTAGATGCAAGTTATTTTGAGAATAAAATTGGAATACTGATAATGAAAAATTACCTTTGATTATAAAGGAATTGGCATGTATCTATATAGAAAAATATAAATTTACTATTTTTATTAAAGAACAAAAATAATATGACCAAATTTTGAATAAAATAAACCTATTTTTTTATTTTTCTAAAAATGAAATTTTTAATTGGTCAACAAATATGAACAATGGATTAGTTATGGTTAGACTTGACAAAGTTCATAAAATAAAATTATATATATATATAATTTGCCAATTAGCCTTTACATCCTATCCAAAAATATATGCAACAACATTAGTGGTGGCTCTGTTGTACTAAAACATATAAGGAAAAATATGGCATTGCATTCTCGTGTTTTTATTTGAATGTATTGAAGCAAAGGAGAGTGCACACGGAGAAACTAAAAATGGAATCCAAGGGGGCATATCATGATTTTGGAAAAGGGGTTATATTGAGGTATGGATTAGGTACCACGCCTACAAATATTGCATTCATTAATGGATTGCAACCAAGTACATACGCATAAATTCCCTTATGAATATTTCTAACATAATCCTTTTCCATGTCTCTTATGAATATTTCTAACATAATATTTTTCCATGTCTCTTGAATGAGCGTTTAAACCATCTCCAATTGCTCTTTTAGGGATTTTAATGAAAGATGCACGGGTGGGATCTGATAGGAGATCAGAGGAATCAAACACTAATAAAGCTTTAAAAGAGGGGCCATCATCACAAAACATGGGAAGGGGAACGGCATTAGTAGCCGTAGCTACGAAGGTATTAATGAGAAATGGAGGAGTTATATGCAAAAAGAAAGGCAATGGGGGTGAAAGAAAAGGTAATATAACACAGAAGGAGGGCTTTCCGTTCAATGGGGAACTACATTAGGGAATGATGACATTGGACGAGTTGACACCATGTAATTTATGTTTGCGGTAGATGCAGGGAAAGAGAAGAAAGTAGAAGTGAAGATGTTAAAGGATTTGTAGTGCTTTCACTAGCGATTTCCGATCAAATATTGCTTCCGTCATGGGGTTTGTCACCACTAGTAAGGTTATACTACCGATTGTTTCTTCTATAAGAGTTTCGCCAAAGTCTTTGATGTAGTAGTTATAGTTCTACGATGTCTCCTTATGCTATAGAATAGGTTCCCAACGAAATTCAATGATAGATTCAAGACCATTAAATGGTTGTCAAGACATGCCAATATTGTCAAGTGCAACAAGTCTCTTTTGCATCTTCCAAAGGGCTGTCTTTGAAATGATTCAAATGTTTACAAATCAGATTCTCATTACGAAATTCTCATCACAATTGGAATTTCTTCCAAATTTTGGCTTCATAGTTTTTCTTCTTCTTAGTGATAACATTTTCGGAGTCATATTTTTTTCTTCTTACTAATGTCATTTGCGCTTTATGTTGTTATTTGATTACTCCATTTATTTAAAAAATCCATAAACTATTAAGAACCTTAAAGACCGATCAATTATATATAAATTGACTAAAATCACAAAACCTTTGGTAGATCATGTAAAAGCTAGCTTACTTTTGAACTGGGATGTATATATATATATATATATATATATATAAATAAAAAGAAGAATTTCATCAAAAGAAGACTTTGTTAGGTGCTAGATTCATTAACACCTGATTATAAAATTTCATCTATAATGTCTACTTTTGTCATTAACTTGTGTTATAAATATAGATGGCCGGGTAATAAGAGACATAATTTTAGTTTTGAGAACCTTTAAAGTGCATGCTCTTTCTTTGAACAAGTTATTTAAATCTCATCACACCTTTTATTTACCAACTAACATTTTACCACATAAAGTCATTCCTTTTTTTTAATGATTTACTTTTGTGATGTCCTTTTGACATAATATTTAATCCATGAACACACTTAATTTTCAAATGTTTTCCAAATGTTTTTCTTCGTGTAAGTGTAGATATTTTGTTTTTTTTAATGATATTGATTATCTTTCCATGAGCTAGTAAGGTAGAGTAGTATCACTCTTGATCGCATAAAGAAACCTCCTTTTTTTGTAATGATTTACTTTTGTGATGTCCTTTTCACATAATATTTAATCAATGAATACACTTAATTTTCGAATGTTTTTCTTCGTGTAAGTGTAGATATTTCATTTTTTGTTTCATCCTCTTCTCATTTTTGTTGACGGTAGAGTAGTATCATTTTTTATATCTCATGTAGAAAATTCCATTCAGTTTGTTCATGTATAAAAGACATGTATGTTATTAGACTGTCTTACCTCTAAGCAATAAAGTGGATTTTTTTAAGAAGCAAGTTGATGCTATCTGTTTAAAGTGTTGAACTCAACCTTCTTAAGGTTTAAAAGGAGAATAATTCTCAAACCTTTGTATTTCAAAATTAAATTATGGTACAACTTTTTAAAAGAAATTTGTTTTTATAAAGCTCTATGGGTTACTATTCAAATCTTGCTAGATTATATTTAGCTACCTTTTCTTAGAATATGTTGAAGTAAATTATAGCAGCTGGGTTAAAGTAGACTACAATCTACTTCATAATCTTTGGTTCATTGGTGCAAGTTGCAACTTTAACTGGAAACATCTTCAAGCCTTCATTTTTTGGAAGACATTGTAGTTGTGTTCATGGATCAGCTCACTTGGCTAATGATTTTACATCTTAGATAAGCACTGGGGATTAATGAATCTCAACAAAGAATATGAACATTATTGAGGGATTGCTTGAGCACACAATTAGAAATGAGCACTCTAATGGAAAATTGTGAATCTAGATAATTATAGTATTAGATTCATATTTTTATCGACATTGGAAATTCATGTGATATTCCCTTCGAACATTATATAGCTAGAATGCCTATTGATTTAATTTTATTTTTATCTTATAATTTCAAACCAATTTTTGTAGTCATGGGTTGCTCCAAAGAGTTCTGTTATTACATCCTATTATTCACCATTTCTATTGGTTTATTAGAGATATCAACATGTGTTTCTCTTTCATGATCTGCAATGCCATTTTTTGTGGTGTCCCTTCATTCTACTTCATTTTACATTACTGGACTTTCCACCTTGAATTTTCTTATCTAATCATACCATTTTCCTTCATTGTAGTTTCTTTATTTTCTCATTTTCTTTTAGTATTTTACTTAATTACCAAATCAGATTGATGTTTGGAGTAGTGATATTGATATTTATATCTTTGAAGATATGAATACTTTAATTTCTCATAAAATATGACTTTTACAAATCTTTCAAATGTTATTTCTATTTTCATATGTAATTAGGAATATATTATTTTGTTTCCCAAACTTTTTGTACTTAATTTTAGTTATTCGGGATATATAAAGTATATACGTTCCAAGAAAACATATACTAAAGTGAAGTGTTTGGTATCAGTACAGATAGAACATAGAGAGTAATGGGAGAGAAATAAACATCTCTAATGAATTCAAGATAATCAATAATCTCCTAACATGGAAATTGTTGTCACCCTCTCCAAAGCTTATCTTCAACTGTTAAAAAGGTGCAATTAGGCAGAAATGCTTCTAGGCATCTTCAGGGTCATAGAAGTAGTCAAAGATTGATCAGACCTCCTCCAATGGGTAATTCTCAGAACTAGCTTTCAAATGATATATAGAACCCCTCAACTGGACCCATGAATCAAAGGTTATAAAAGATTGAAGTTACCCTTGAAAAATGGAAGCCAAGGAGAAAATGCCTTAAGGAAAAATCCCATGATTGGACATCAGAGGTCCTAAGGTGTAGCGCATGGTACAACAGAAGAAAATCATCGATATGTGATTAGTGATCACTAGTATTAGAGATTGGAGGTCCAAGGAATATCATACAGTGCAGTAATTGAAGGTTAGAGCCATGTTGAAAATCGATGATTGCAAATATCAGAAGACGAGTAGTGTGGTGCATCAGTGGGTCACACATCGGAGGTCCCAATAGTCTGCAATCTAACATTATAAAGGAAATGCTGGGAAAAGGAGTCCAAGAGTGTAAATTGTTAGGGAGCACCTCGGAAAATGTGAAAAAGGAAATCAATAGAAAACCAAGGGGAAGGCAGGCCTTTCTCTCTCCTCAAGGGATGACACGTGGAAAAGCATTATTGGATCCCATAAAGACACAGTGGTGCTGAAGTCACCATTACATTGATGTATGGAGGACATGTGGCATGCTGATCTGACACTTTCAAGGTCCTATGAGGGCATATCGAGGTGACACGTGTCCCACCCACAAGAAGCAACGGGTGGCACTGGTGACATCATCAATCGATAATCAACGATATGGGGTAGCAGCACATTGTGAATTATAGGGAATTTGTCAACGTCGAACCTCTGATATAGGGGTTGGCCCATAATCATGTTGAGGAGAAAATGACCGAGGGTTGAGAGCTAAGGAGCGGCCCCATAGTCGGCGATCGTAGGAAGGTAGGTCGCGTTAGTGGCATAGCTTGGGAATCATCAATGTGCTGATCGTGATATCCTAGGTGGGCCCAATCGGTGTTCGATGGTCAAAAACTATAGAGGGCACAAACCCTCCCTTTTTCAAACTCCAAGTGGGCCAGACCACATCACACATCAGAGATAAAAATATTGGGGAGGAGGAACCATAGGCAAGCATTAGAAATCGTTGATATACGAGATTATTTTTAACCAAGGGACGAGTCTCCCAGAAATGAGTCCAGAGGTCCTAACACCCGAGGACTAAGCGCCCAGTCATAGCCCCCGGTCACATGAAGAAAAAGGGGCTAATGTGGATTGAAATGACCCTTCCCGTAAGGACTTTTAATGGGAAATCCTAATGTGATAAGTGTGTGATTAAGTAATGCAGATCTTTAAAGGCGTGGTGGGTCGGCAACTGAGGCATTTAAGAAGGAGATGGAGCATTCAAAAATCGGCATGGGCTGACCCTGTAAGGCCCCCTGTGACATGAAATCGATGTCGACATAGAAAAAGTAAATGAAGGCATGATAGCTCGAGAGGACTTGATGATTCCACATGGTGCTCTATGTAGCGAGAAGACGAAGTACCGCATAGCTGACCCCTGATTCTATATTATGGGATTAAACTGATAGTTGACCAATCCTAGGTCTCGAGAATGTTAGGTCCCTATAATACTAGTGATTACCCCATTACTATTGTAGTTGTATCCCTTATTAATATTGTTCTGCCCCTATTGTCCCCATATTGTTATTACTGTGCCCCATAGAATCCCTCTATTGTTATTTTTGTGCCTTTATATTATTATTGTTAGGTCGGCTAGGTTATATTATGACTTCTTAGACTCCTATATATAGAAAGGAGGTTTTGTCATTTGAATCATCAAAGAATCATTCATTTTTGTAATGTAAAGGAGGTTTCGCCCTCGAAGATGTTGAATTCTAAGGCGCTGATCTATCTTTTCTATCTTTTTGTGAGCTGGTTTCATAACATTTGGTATCAAAGCTTTGGATTCTAGGGTTTCGCTACTCCAAAGAGGTCGTCGTGGAATTTTCGCTATAAATTTTTTTCTGTGTTGTTTCAGAAGCGAAAAAAAACCCACTCGAGACAAACTCACACTGAACCTTGGGTCCGTATTTCAGAGTTTTTCGCACTATATTTGAGGAGATATGATCTAAGGAAGTTGGTCTTTTTGCAGACTCCTGAATTACATTCCAAACAGGTGACCTGGGGAAAATCGTCATAAATTTCCCTCTGAGCATCGGATTGAAATTTAGTAAGAAGGTACAAAAAGAGAATGGAATTTAGTTTCTTGTATATATTTTTCAGAGCCAAAGGTCAAAATAGGGGCATGTGGCATGCCGTACAAGTTCGCTCTACTGAACTAGTTTATAATTAGGTCACTGTGGGAGATTTGGCATAACTCTTCATTAGAGAATCCAATTTGGATCAGACTGGTGGCATTGGAAAGAGCACACAGAGGGCTACTATAGGTCGCAATTTCAGAACTGGATGATTTGAAATTATAGAGATACATCAGAGGCAATATCGAGCTCCTACAAAGTGAAAAAAGGTGTGTAGATTTTTTAAAATTTTTTCTTAATCTTGGTTTGAAAAATTATTTTGAAGGAATTCAAAGGGCATAGTAGAGCATTATTATTGGTAACTGATCCCCCGAGGAAAGAAAATGCAAACACCTAGTAAGCAACCTGAAAGCTCTAGCATGACTCATGAAGAAGAGGAAGAAATGTCACATGATATATCAAAATTACAAGACCAAGTGCAACAAATGTCACTCTCACAAAAGCTAACAGAAGTTAAGATAAATGGCGTGGAATATAAGATAAAGGGCGTGGAATCTAAGATGAATGGCGTGGAATCTAAGATGGATGACTTGAAGATAGATTTGAAGACAGATTTGAGGATAAACATGGTAGATTTGAAGACATATTTGACAAATTTTCTACAAGAAATAATTACTAATGGTGAAAGGGTAGTAAGGAAACTCATGATGTGAACAAAAGAAATGTTAATCATGATTTCATAGACTCTAATGTTGGACTGAAGACCCACCATATTTGAAAAATCGATATGACGAAGTTTGATGGCAAGGATCCCGCAACATGGATATTACAGATGGAGCAATTTTTCGATCTCAATAATGTGCAAAACACACAAAAGTTATGTATTGTAACTTTATATTTGGAACCAAGTCAGTTTGTATGGTATCAATGGCTTTTCTCTCGTAAAAAAATTATCACTTGGGCAATTTTTATGGAAGAATTGACAGCACATTACGAGGATACAAAAATCAACACGTTTTTAGCCAATTGATAAGTCTCAAACAAAAGGGTTCAATAATGGAGCACATTGAGGAGTTCCAAAAATTGAACATAAGGGTAAAAAATATTCCAGAGGAGCATAGGATTGATGTGTTCATAGCGACTTTAAAGGATAATATCCAACATGATGTTTGCCTTTGGGAACTTGATTCATTAGAGAAGGCATTCAGGTTAGCAAGAAAAATGGAAAGCAAAATTATGGCAACTAGGAAGCATACCACTCACAACTATAAAGATGGAAGTGTTGTTGCCCCTAGTCTTCCACAACCTATAAGGTTGACACCACAACAATTGGAAGAAAAAAGAGCAAAAGGGCTTTGTTACAGTTGTGATAGCAAATACACTAAAGGTCATAAGTGTGCTAAGAAGAAATTATTCTACATAGATTGTGAAGAGGAATAAGAAAAGGGGCAAGAAAGGTCAAAAGAAGAGGATATACTCCAGGAACAAAGCCTAGATAAAGAAGAAATGAATCCGACCATACCTTGTAATGCATTTGCTAGAATTACCACTCCTTAAACCATCAAGATAGAAGGAAAAATCAAGAAGAAAAAGGTAATAGTTTTGATTGATTCAGGAAGTACCCACAATTTTATTCATTGTAAGGTAGCAAAAGAATTGAATTGCTTCCTATATCCAGTACGAGAGTCTCAAGTGATGGTTGCAAATGGAGGAACAATAAATTGCTCTGGAAAGTGCCATAATATCAAGCTATCCATGGGAGAATATGTATTGACTAGCCCAATGCTTTCCATTCTAATGGGAGGTGCTGATGTTGTACTAGGAGTCCAATGGCTACAATCCTTGGGTACAACGGCTTTTAATTTTCAAGAACTTTTCATGAAGTTTTCTGTGGAAGGAAAGGAAGTTGAATTAAGGGGTATTGCAGGGAAACCGGGAAAGATAATTAGCTCTAATGGTATGACAAAGCTTCTGAAAAAAGAACAAAGAGGTGTAATTTCACAATTATGTTCGCTAGATGTTTCCACATCGAAATCATGTATTTCTCCAGATCTCCAAAAAGTCTTGGACAATCATTCCAAAGTATTTGAGACTCCCAAAGGTCTCCCACCTATTTGTGATCATGATCATGCTATTCATCTGTTTCTAGGAAGTGTTCCTCCAAACATCATGCCATACGGATATCCCCATGCCCAAAAGAGTGAAATTGAATCTATGGTTGCAGAAATGCTAGAGGCTAGTATAATTCAACCTAGTCAAAAGTTCTTTCTCTGCTCTAGTAGTATTGTTGCACAAGAAGGATGGATCATGGCACATGTGTTAGGATTATAGGGAGCTCAACAAGCTCACTATTAAAGATAAGTTTCCCATTCTTGTCATTGATGAAATATTGGATGAATTGCATGGATCAATTTACTTCACCAAGTTGGATCTTCATTCAGGATATCATCAAATCAGAATGAAGACTGAAGACATTCCGAAAACAGCATTTAGAACTCATGAGGGTCAATATGAAATTTTGGTCATGCCTTTTGGCCTTACCAATGCACCTTCTACAGTTCAAGGTTTTATGAATTACATTTTCAAACCCTTAGAAAATTTGTGTTAGTATTTTTTGATGATATACTAATCTACAGCAAGTCTTGTAAGGATCATGTTGAACATGTTGACAGGGTGCTACAACTATTGGAGGAGAAACATTTATATGCAAAAAGATCCAAATGTTTCTTTGGAGTACAAGAGGTGGAATATCTGGGTCATATTGTATCTCATGAAGGAGTTAAGGTAGACCCTAGCAAAATTAAATCCATTAAGGAATGGAAAATCCCCACATCCGTAAAGCATCTGCGAGGATTTCTCGGGTTGACAGGGTATTATCGTAAGTTTGTTAAGAATTATGGGAGAATAGTAGCACCTCTAACATTATTATTGAAGAAAGATGCATTTTCATGGACTCTAGAAGCAACAAAGGCCTTCGAACATCTTAAAGAGAAAATGTGCCAAGCACCAGTCTTAGCTACACTGAACTTCACAAAAACCTTTATTGTGGAATGTGATGCTTCAGGAAATGAAATTGGTGTTGTTTTAATGCAAGATGAAAGACCCATTGCTTTTGAAAGTCGTCCAATCAAGGGAAAGTTTTTACACAAAGCTATTTATGAGAAGGAAATGTTGGCAATACTACATGCACTTAAGAAATGGCGACCCTACCTAATAGGAAGACACTTCAAGGTAAAAAAGGATCATGATAGCCTTAAATACTTTTTAGAACAAAGATTATCCTCTGAAGAGCAACAAAGTGGGTCACAAAGATGTTGGGTTATGACTTTGAAATCATCTACAAAAGAGGGAAGCAAAATTTGGTGGCAGATGCACTCTCAAGAAAGGATGAGGATGTGGAAGAATTGTTGTGTGCCATTTCTATTATCCAACTAGATTGGATAAATGAAGCAAGGGATGAATGGAAGAATGATGAAGAAGTGTGGGCACTTATTCGAAAGTTACAAAAAGATTCTAGTACATCTGATACATTTAGCTGGCAAAATGATTCGTTATGGTACAAAGATTGCTTATACCTCTGTAAGAATTCCCAACTCAAACAAAATATTCTTACGGAATTGCACACTTCTCCCTTAGGAGGGCACTCAGAATTTTTAAAAACTTACCACAGGGTTAAGAAGGAATTTTTTTGGGATGGCCTTAAATCGTATATTCAAAAGTTTGTGGCGAAATGTTTGGTTTGCCAACAAAATAAAGTTGAAACAATTAATACCCCGTGTCTATTACAACCTTTATCCATTCCAAGCCAATGTTGGGAGGAGGTTTTAATGAATTTTATCACAAGTTTACCCAAGTCTAAGGGAAAGAGTGTCATCATGGTGGTAGTTGACATACTTAGAAAGTATGCACACTTTTGTGCATTATCATATCCATTTAAAGCTAGTACAGTTTCTACTGCATTTATGGAAACAATTCAAAAGCTACATGGAAACCCAAAGATTATTGTAAGTGACAGAAATCCCATTTTCACTGGAAATTTTTGGATAGAATTGTTTTCTTGTCTCGGTACTCAGTTAGCTCATAGCTCATCTTATCATCCTCAATCTGATGGGCAAATTGAGATAGTAAACAAATGTTTGGAAGGATATCTTCGTTGCTTTGTATCTGATAAACAGACACAATGGGTTGAATGGTTGCCTCTGGCTGAATGGTGGTATAACACTTCCTTCCATAACAAAAATGACCCCATTTATGGCACTTTATGGATATCAGCCACCATCCATCAAATCATATTTAAGAGAAAATTCTAAGGTTCAAGCAGTGGAACATCACATTGAGCATCAACAACAAGTCCTCCAACTCTTAAAAGATAACCTCGTGTTGGCAGAGAATAGAATGAAACAACAGGCAAATCAACATCACAGCGAAAGAAGTTTTGATGTAGGTGATTGGGTATTCCTATGGCTACAACCATATAAACAAATGTCCCTTAAGCAAGCTAAGAAGGATAATAAATTATCACCAAAGTATTATGGTCCGTACAAGGTGTTGCAAAATATTGGTACTATGGCATATAAATTGGAGCTTCCTGCAGCTTCTTGAGTGCACCCAGTTTTCCATGTTTCATGTTTAAAGAAGGTCATAGGCGACAAGATCCTAGTTCAAACAATATTGCTAGAACTTGACGAGGAAGGAAAAATTATATTGGAACTAGAAGTAGTCACAGAAACAATAACTTGACAGCTACAAAATCGATCAATTTCGGAGTATCTCATCAAGTGGAAGAACTTATCTGCTGAAGATTCCACATGGGAGGATGAGAATTTTATATGGAAGCATCCAAAACTACTCAAGCATTGAGGACAACACTTTTTTGAAGGAGAGGGGCATTTTAGGTCACTATAATACTAGTGATTACCCCATTACTATTGTAGTTGTATCCTTATTAATATTGTTGTGCCCCTATTGTCCCCATATTGTTATTATTGTGCCCCATAGAATCCCTCTATTTTTATTTTTGTGCTTTTATATTATTATTGTTAGGTCGGCTGGGTTATATTATGACTCCTTAAACTCCTATATATAGAAAGGAGGTTTTTTCATTTGAATCATCAAAGAATCATTCATTTGTGTAATGTAAAGGACGTTGCCCCCTCAAAGAGGCTGAATTCTAAGGTGTTGATATATCTTTTCTATCTTTCTGTGAGATGGTTTCATAACAGAGAATGAATGATGTTAGGACCCTATAATGTACCTTTTTGCTCATACTTTTTGCTATCACTACATCTTTTTCTTACTCACATTTAAGCCCACATTATCACATTAATCTATTTTTCCAAAGGTATAAAACGTTTCTTCTCTTTGCCTAATGTTTAACTTGTTTTACATGTAAATTTACATTACTTTCATACTTAGCCACTAATCAGAAATATATAGTTGCTAAAATAGTGCGAAGACTGCAGTTAATATATTGTTGTTGCTTGAAGACCACATTGCTGAAACAGAAAACAGTACGCAAATCTCGATGCTGAAACAGTTCGTGACCTGTGATGCTGAAACAGTCTGTGCTCTACAATGCTGAAACAATGTTTCATATACAACAGTAACAAGAAAGGATAATTAAAGGAGCTTTTACACTGGTCGTAATAGTTGTACCTCAAAGCCCGGACCATTACAACTACTATAACAACATTTTGCTATTGAAGATTGGAATATCCTATTCCAGCATAGATGATTAGATCAGACTAAGAATAAGATTTGTATGTACACATGTAATCATTGTATTAAGAGGATTTCTCCTCTTTAAATAGAGGATAAATCAGCATTAGAGGGGGATGATAGAATACATAATTACAGAGAAGAGCGTGTTCATTCTTATTGTAACATGTTACATTTGACAGATGAATAAAATATCACTTTGAGCACTTTTTCTTAGTTCCCGTTCATTTCTGGGGGATCTTGTGAGAAGGAGAGGGTCCACCTTCCTCACAAGATTCACCCATTAGTTCTGTAGTGTGTTAATTATTGTTTTTATTCATGCCTTGTTAAAACTTTGTTTGCCGAAACTCTGTTATGCATTATTTATGCATTGATTAGAACTCGACTATCAATTGCTTAAACTCTGTTTCAAGTGATTGTTGCATCATTTCCATACAATTCATTCCTAGGTAATTGTTGATCATTTTGATTGGTAATTTTGTTTGCAGAATGAGTTTATGAAAGTGTGATAGTCAGAGACAGGTGTTGAAGATTCCTACCTTGGGGAATAGGGTCATGTTCTCTGTTACAGCATAGTTAATCTTCTCTTTTGCAGATTGCTGAAAGGTTCCCATTTCCTAGGTT
Organism: Pinus tabuliformis; assembly: GCA_031772625.1. NCBI lineage: Eukaryota > Viridiplantae > Streptophyta > Pinopsida > Pinales > Pinaceae > Pinus > Pinus tabuliformis. The sequence goes on along the minus strand of CM062806.1, from coordinate 306,905,865 downwards.
GTTGTTTCTTAATACAATCTAGGATTCTTGTGATAATTATTTTCCTTTGAATCTTGAATTCTGCAATAGAAAGATTGCTTTTACTGTAATTCAAAGTAGAGCCTTAGTCTGATTCAAAGCAAGGTGTGATTAGTGTAGCTTTTACTACAACTCTGGATTGCTTTTGAGATTGAGCATATACAGTGTGTGATTACATTTGAAATAAATAGACTTCCCTGGGTTGACAATTTATGTAGCACTTGATTGTTTAATTAAGTAAGCAATTATAGTGACCAACATTTTGGCACTGTTGTCGGGGAAGGCAATTATAGATTTCAAAAGAATTTATGTTTTTCTTTCAGATGTATAGATTGCATCAGAGGATGTGGAGCCCCCAATAAATCTAACCCTACAGGTGGTAGGGGAAGAGGAAGAGGAGGAGGAAGAAAAACTTTTATCGACGAGATTATATCAAAATCTGAATTTTCTATTCATCAGTGATCAAGCTCTCGAAAACCAAAGCCTCGACCTTCCTTCCAAGTGAAATTTGAAACACAGAAAGAGATTTGGAGCCCTGAAACAATTGAGAAACTAGCAAGAAACATTGAGGATCGAGCAAGTGCAGTAGGGGAACAAACAGAAAAAACCATGGAGGGGTATAATGAAGAACTGCCTCATGAAGAACATCTGGAAGGAGAGGTAAACGATGAAAACTCTTTTCCTACCTTAGGATTTTCCATTGGTGATCTTCCTAGAGGAACAAATCCTATGAAGAATATTCCACTTTCAGCTTTACCTAACTTTCTTGGTTTATCTTCTGAAGACATTGATGAATTCCTTTTCGAGTTTGATATATTATGCAGAAGTTATGATTACATTACCAGTGATAAAAAATTAAAGCAATTTCCAACAACATTAAATGGAAATGCATTAAGATGGTTCATGAGCCTTGGAGGTCATGTAATCACAACATGGGATCAGATGAAACAGAAATTTCTAAACAAATATCAAGGCTATTGCCGAACGAGAGAAAAAAGAGAGGAAATATTCAAGATGATACAGAAAGAGGATGAAAATCTATAGGAATTTGTGGAAAGGTTACAGTATAATCTACAAAGATCCATTTGTTGTGGGGAAAAATGCCTATGCAGGACGATCCTATCCACCTAAGGTGTGACAGTTCCTTAGCAACAAACAGAGACAACTATTCTAGTATTCTTCCTTTATGAATTAAGAATGAAGAGAGAGATGGATGGACTAACCGGTGTCTTCCGTTTGTCCCTCGATCTAGCTTCTCTTCTCTTAGAGAGTTCCCAGCTACTTGCCTTCTCGCTCGCCCAGCTTCAAGAGGTTTCTGCAAGATCACAAGAAGAGAACACTACACAAGACATGGATTCATATTCATAACTAGTTCAGGATTAGAAATAAACTAAACATACTAATGCAATCATACATCAAAAATACATCAGTATATAGGACAAACCAAGATAGCTTTATTGATGAATAACAAGGTTCAGGAAGAGATACAACCCAGAGGGCTCCAATCCAGCGTCTCCTTCCCAGCAAATGGAATTCCTATCTTCACCCCCTTCAAAGCATTAAGCACCCAATGAGTCCAATCTCAAACCAACAACAATTCTTTGCAATAACAAAATTCCAGCCTCTAGATCTCATGGAGGAGAGATCGATATATAGATGTTTGGAGAGAGGATGAGTCAGCTTGAGATCTGACTAGTGTCCTCTCCCTCTGTCAGTTCTTGATTCCACTTGGAGGTTCTTGCTTCCACTTGGAGATTTGGAACCTCTTACTCATCACCAGTCGAATTCCATGAGGCAAGTGTCATTTTGGAAGCTTCCTAGGTTTTGACACCTTGAGAAATGAGGTTGCCACATGTCCACTCTCGTTCAGCGCAGGTAGCCAGTGTTCCCTTTGACATTCAACGCAGGTAGCCAGCGTTGGCTTTGACATTCAGCGCAAACAGCTAGTGTAGCCACTGAAATGATCCTGAATTGACTTGTTTTTGAGCAGTTTCTGGTGGAGAACTTCTGTGAATTGTTGTGGTTTGTTAGCCTTGTTCCTCTAAGGGTAGGAACAACATGTTTAGGGACTTTGGATCCCTTAGATTATGGAAATTTCATGCTCAATGCTGTAAGGCACAAAAATGTCTATAATAGTTGCCCCCTAAAGTATGAGGCCGTTTATCGGGTGAAATTCTTTATCAGGGGGATTCGAAGTTCATCCAATGCTGGGAGGAGACCTGTAATAAGATACAATACAATACATTATTTTCCATACTACTTTCATGATCTAGCTGAGGCGGGCATTCCCATGCTCAGCTTTATAAATTCATTTTTCTGTACATAGAACAGACAATCCTCTGGTGGTAGACTGATAATTTTGATGAAATTATCATCCTTTGAGTAGGATGATTATCTGCTGCAATGATGTACATGTCAATGTCTTTATCTTTCCTGAATATATATCGCAACCCGGATAAATGAAACTAGATCCGGGGGCTTCAAATTCGTTCGATCTTCACTCTAAGTACAAGTCGATCCATGTGAGAAATGTTCTGAAGTCGAACATGGAAAGACATCGCTTGATTACCGGTCAATGATGTAAACCGTTAACAAGCGCGAGAGGAATCACCGATAATGATAATGACCCTCAAGGTACTGCAATACAATTCACGTGGTGTGAATAAAGGACTTGGCGTCGAACACCACGCAAAATCTTTTGGTCGAAGGTCATTGATGTATACCTGTCGCCGGAAGTGAGAAACTTGCCATTGAGGCATGCAAGCTTCAAAGTACTGAAGGGTTTGTTCCTAGATCAACTTCTTGGATAATGAGTTGATGTCGACAAGAAGCGATATGTCAAAGGAGGGCCTTAATGAATCCCACATTAGTGACACGGAACGGAGCTAATGATTTTAATGGAGGTGAAAACGATCTGTGACATATGATTCAGGGTGGTGGTCATGAAAGTGTTATAGACAATTTTGTGCCTTACAGCAGCAAGCATGAATTGTCAATAATCCAAGGGATCCAAAGTTCCCTAAACATGATGTTCCTACCCCTAGAGGAACAAGGTCAGCAAACCAACAGCTCTCAGATCAGTTCTCCACCTGAAAACACTAAAAAACAAGCAATCCTGAAATCAAAGCAGGTGCTCCACTAGGTTTCTGCGCTGAAACTCAGTTGCTCCATGGTGTACCTGCGTTGCAAAGCAAGTGGGACAAAGGCCACCTGCGCTGAGCGAAAAGGGACAAGTGGCACAGTGAGTCATTGCTTTGGAATCTTCCAAAAATGACACTTGGATCAGGTATTTCGCCTTGTGATGAGTCAGAGGCTCTGTTTCTCCAAGTGGAAGCAAAGTTCTCCAAGTGGACTCAAGAACTGAAGATCAACTAAAGATTAACTAAAGAGAGAGAGGACACAAGGCAGCTACACATCAGTTGCAAGCTGACTCATCCTTTCTCAATTCATCTATATATTGAGCTCTCTCCTATGAGCTCATGAGGCTGGAATTTTGTGCAAAGTAATGATATGCTGTTGGTTTCACTATTGAGTTATTGGGTGATTGTTTGAGAGAGGTGAAGAAGAGCAATTCTTTCTGCTGGGAGGTGTTGCTGGGTTGGAGCCTTCAATGGTTGTAATACTCTCAGAACCTTTATTTCTTCATTAATAAAATCTATTGAGGTTCTTCTATGTGCTCTTGTTTCAATTATGTATTGTGATGATTGCATGTTTGGTTTACACTAATCCATGAATCAGTTATGATTGCATGCCTCTTGTAGTTTCCTTCTTTGTTATTTTGCAGGATCTCATCGTAGCTGGGCGAGCAGAAGAACAAAGAGCTAGGAGCAAGCGGCCAAAGAGAAGAGTTTGGATTCGACATTAAGCGCAAGGCAACGGTTAGTGCTTTCTCCATTCTCTTTTTCTTTCATAAAGAAGTAAACCTTAAGTAGTTTGTTTTACAGTTGTTGCTAAGGAACTGTCACCCTTAGAGTGGGATAGGGTCATCCGAGTCGGATACTTTTCCCTACAACAAACTGGCGACTCCGCTGGGGATCGTATCCATTTGATTGTGTTTGTAGTATTTTTCTATTCATCTCCTGAACAAAAGAGTACCAAATCGAAAAGCTTTTGACTATATCAAAAGCGAAGTAGAGGGCAGCTACTCTTGCTCATTTTCTGAGCAAATTCATGATTTGAAGAGCTGATCTACAAGGATCCTTGTAAGCTCTTAGTGATAGCTTTGCACCTTCTTAATCATCCCTTTGAGTGTGCTTGACTGATTGCTTCTGATTTGAGCAAAAACAGTGCATTTTTGAGAAAATTATGACCCGGAAACTCTGAAAACGCAATTCTCGTTTTCCAAAGCAGGTAGTACACAGGCTACCTGCTTTGCAACGCAGGTCCCAAAGGGGCTACCTACACTGAGAGCCAGTTTGGCTGTGCAGAGCCTGCGTTGGCCCAAATTTGCCTAGTGCATTTGGGGTTTCCTCCTTTCTCTTGCCTGTTTTCACTTAGTTTTGCTGCTAGGTGTCAGTCTTGTGCCTGTTTTGAAACCAATATTACTTGCCATCATTCTGCCTCTGTTATATAATGAAATTGTACTTGTTATTTGTATTTCTTACTCATTTACAATTTCCCATAACGAAAAGTAAGTTAGTCATGCTTTTGGCCTCTTAGATCTGAACCTGTGTTAGGCATTTTGCTGGTCTAAAGAGTTAGCTTGTTTGCTGTCCATAGCTGATTAGTCATTTTACTTTCGTTAGTATGGTTTGATTTCATGTATCTCTAGTGATTAAGCAAGTGAATCTTAAGGTGTCTTTTGATTTTGGACAAACTTGTTTGTTTTCACTCTAAATCGAAATCAAAGTTATATAACCACTTTCCTTTTGTAATCCACCCACATTAAGAAAGGGAAAAGAAAATACATGCATTGTGCATTTTGCATTTGACTGTGTGCTTGACGATTTAGGAAAGATTTGCATTTTAGTGCGTGCTCTATGATCTGTGTGAAAAGATTTGCCTTTCTTTTCCCTCAGTAGTTAAGGTTTTCAAAGTTGAAAGATTGAAGAGTTTGCTTCTCATCTTAGACTGCATTCAGGAATTTGTTATATACATCTCGTGGTGATCCTTAAAGGCAAACTGATAAGCAAGATCAACATTAAAATAAATCCAATTTACATAACAACGCTTTGTAACATAACGCAAACACATAGAGGTCTAGGTAGAGACGTGTTCCGACGTCGTTAAACATAGTGACTGTCGATCTCTACGAAGGTGGGTGATTCCTCCTGAGAGTCGGTGGCACTAATACGGACTTGTGCTCCCACGTACCGTCGCGTATATATTGGGAGACCCCTATAGGCAATTATCCTTTATCCATAGGAAGCCGTGTCGGCCGCCCTACTGATCGCGATGCAGTGAACACAGCATTCACGAAGATCGACCACCCGTACCGTAAAACGTATTCTGTGGTTTCGCGAAAAGTTTGGCACACCCTCTGCCTAGATCTCCAGAGAAGTTTCTTTTGGCTTTTTTCAAACTCTATAACTGAAAAAGTCCATCCGAGCATTTGTCACTTCAGGCTCGTTAAAACATCGAAGGCGACTAGAGTCATCTTTAGCTTTTTCTCGACTGTTAAAACATGAAAAAGCAAGTTTGTGTCTAAAAGCGTCGTTAATAAAATTTATTTTAAGCGGAACATAATCACCTGTTATTCCCACGTTGATCTTTCAGTTGAAAAGTATGGAGCCCACCAACCAAGGAAACAACCTTGGTGGAAGTCCAAATCCCTTCTCCTCTTGGGGAGATGTTGGTGCGCCTCATATGGCAACATTGTCACTTCCAGGATTGACAATTGGCCTACCTGTATGGCTCTTTTCAACTAATGTAGTCCAGATCGCCACTAATCCTGAGCAGTTGAATCAACAGTCAGAACAGTCTAGAGCTACCCACCAGCCTTCCACTTCTTACAATTCTTCCTCTGATCCTTCACCTTCACAAGGAAGAGCCGGAAAAAGTCAGCCTCCCATGGAGAAGAAGGAAAAGAAGAAGAGAGAAAAGAAGCAGAAGGGGCCTATGGCGAAGGCGACTGGGGGCAAGCAAAAGACAGCTGACAAAAACCAACACACTACACCAACCGGGCCTAAATCGCCATGTGTCATTTGCAAAGGGGCCCACTTCCATCGTGATTGTCCCTGTATTCCCCGGATACTAAGGGACTGGTCCCCAAGGTTGCACAATCCGGTAGCATCAACCTCTGGTAGTCATGTTGATTGCAGTCCGTCAACTAGCGGGAGTGAAGGACGAAGAGGGAGACCAAGATCACCCTGTATATTGTGTGAAGGCGATCACGCCATCCACAAATGTCCATTCTTAGATGAGGCAAAGAGAGTTTTGGAAGATCGTCCGGTTTCACCGTTACAACTTCCTCCTCGATACCAAAAACTCGCGCCTAATCCCTCGGTAGTTGAAAATCCAGCTGACCCGCTCAAGTGGTCAGCTGAAGTGTCGGTCATTGAAAATGAACCTACTGAATCCAGAACAAACGAAAGTCTAAAGGTCGAAATGATAGTCGACCCCGTTCTTCCTTCGGAGGTTTCATCCTCCAATGACCCCGTCATTGAAGACCCATCTTCAAATGACACCCTCACTGAAGAGGATAAGGATGACACCGTCCATATTCTTTTCATCAACACAGACTCTGATGAGCATCAGGGCAATGCGCCCATTCCTTTATCGCAGGAAGGAACATCGTCAGGGTCGTATCCGGCCGTGTATTCGGTCCCACCACCGAGCAACCTAGTTGTATCCTTTGATTGGAATCAACTAGGCAGACCCCGGTTACCAGCCAGTATCCCATTCAGAATCATAGTCCAAATCTACAGAATGGTGATGGCTGGAACTATCATTGATGAAGGGGCATCTGTGAGTATCCTTTCCTCTGTTGCTTGGAAAGCACTGGGTTGCCCGGCGCTTTTACCTGAGATGAGAAATCTATCAGGTTTTGATAAAGGAACCAGTCACCCGTTAGGGATTCTCCCCAATGTTCCAGTTACATTGAAAGGGAAGACAGTTCATATGAACATCATGGTCGTCCAGGGACCCTTGGCATATAACTTACTCCTTGGACGAGACTATATATATTGCATGGAGGCAGTAGTGTCCTCTCTCTTTAGAGTCATGTGTTTTCCGCACGAAGGAAGAATGGTCAAGCTCGTAGACCAACTTTCATTTCCAGGATCACGCATTGCAAATAGTCAAATACCATCCCTTAACGGTTTATTCACTCAAGGAATGCCACCGCCCCCAGTTCTACTTCCCGATGAATGCGAGTAATTCGGAAAGAAAAGAACTCGGACCCAGGGGGCATGCACCCTGGCCTGCTTCGCGCAGAGAAAACCTTAGGTATAAAGTTAATTTCCGCAGAAGAATGGACTAGTCCGTACCCCGTCCAAAAAAGGAAGAGAGGGTTGTTCTAGGATAAAATTCTTTTGTCAAAGTTATGTTGAAGCGGAAGCATCGCTCCCTTTGTCTAAAGAGGTGGGCTCTCCTAAGGAGGGGATCTATTTGTGGCAGCAAGAAGGCACCATCTTTGAATGTCAAGCCTCACCCATTAAAAAAATATGTTTTAAAAGAGAAGTAGGGGCAGTCTTCAAAGAAAGAGAGGAAATTGCTGCAACAAGTAGTCACCATCCTTAGCAACCTAATGATAGACATCGCCGAAAAGAGAGTTTGGTTTGCGGTAGCAAACAAAACCATTTTTCGGATAATAAGTAAGAGGACAGAATCTCAAAATTATACTTTATACCTGGGGGCATGCAAACCTTTTGGAGTGCAAGCACGGGACGACTATTTATTTTTTTAAATTTTTAGGTCCTCCCTTTAAACCTGTAGGTCTAACCCGTTAAACTCGTAGGATTAGCCGTTTCCAGCTTGCATAAAGAAAGGATGAAGGGCAAAAGTTAAAACCTGCCAAATTGGAGTAATTAGTGAGGTATCGCTCCTTAAATAAGATTACCTCACCTAAAGCGTTCCTTGTATTAAGACTGGTATAAATCGAGCAGTTTTAGCAATGTTCATGCTCGTTAAAAAAATAAACGCAAGAATCGAGCAGTTTTGTACAGAGTTCATGCTCGTTAAAAAATAAACACAAGTTTTGAGCAATCTTTCCCTACAGTTCAAGCTCATCCAGAAAAAATGAACCGGTAAACAACCTCGAGAAATGTAACCTTTGAAAGCCATATTAAAAGCCCTTGGTCGTGTTTATATGCCATCACCTCCATCCGTTCATTTGGCCAATCGTTCACCTCCATATGTTTGTTTACCCATTTTGAGGAACAGCTGCGAAGAGTGATTTCACTTAGCCATCCTTGTGACACTGCCGTGATTGGAGAATTCCAACCTGTACCTGGAATCTGCTGCTATCCCTGTTCATCACTCGTTCCTCAAAAGACGAGTCTTCTTTGAGCTCTTTTCACTGACTCGTAAAATATGAAAAGTTTGCCGAGTTTTGGCCTTCCAGCTCGTTAAAGGACAAGAAGAGCTATCCCTCCTCTAGATTTTAATCTTTTTGGACCTGAGGGATTATTACACAAAACGATCGAGCGCTTGTTTTGTTCGGCTCGTTAAAGAAATCGAAAATTCATCCCTTCTGTATTGTTTTATACTTTTTCGGACTTAAGGGATTAGAAGACGAAAAAGGAATTTTGGAGTTAACTTTTCGTACCTTTTCAGACTCTCTAAAAATGAAAAGGACCGAGTTTTCTTTGTCATTAGACTCGTTAAAATGATTAAATAGCGACACACTTGTCTTTAGACGAGAACGAGTTTCCCTATCGCTAGGCTCGTTAAAACATAGCGATGGGCTTGCCCGAAGGGCAGGTTATAGAACAAGCATATGTTATCCTCCTCAAGCTTGACAAAAATAAAGAGGTACTGGTCAGCAATGACTGGGGAAAAATTGGGAGAACCTCACAGCATTAATGGTAGCAAGTCGCTCTTGAACATGACACTTTGTCCTCCGTATCACATCGGGTTGGGTTGTTTCATTCACCGGTCTCATAACCATGGTCTTCGCCACACCATCCACAATTGGGGTAATGCTACCAATCCATCACATCAGTGTCGTTATATGTTCAAGAGATGTGGTTCTGTAAAGAGTCAACCGTGTTCCCCCCACTGCCATACATTATCCTTCATCCACTTCATGACCGCCACCCTGAATCATACATCACAGTTTGTTTTCACCTCATCACAATCACTAGCTCTGTTCCATGTCACTGATGTGGGATTCATTAAGGCCCTCCTTTGACGGATCGCTCCTTGTCGACATCAGCTCATTATCCAAGGAGTTGATCTAGGAACACCCCCCTCAGTACTTTGAAGCTTGCATGCCTCAATGGCAAGTTTCTCACTTCCGGCGACAGGTATACATCAATGACCTTCGACCAGAAGATTTTGCATGGTGGTCGATGCCAAGTCTTTTATTCCCACCATGTGGATTGTACTGCCGTACCTTGAGGGTCATCATCCTTATCGGTGACTCCTCTCGCGCTTGTTAACGGTTTACATCATTGACCGGTAATCAAGCGATGTCTTTCCATGTTCGACTTCAAGAAATTCTCACATGGATCAACTTGTACATCGAGTGAAGATCGGAAGAGATTGAAGACCCCGAATCTAGTTTCATCCATCCGGGTTGCGATATATATTCAGGACATAAAGACATTTGATATGTACACCATTACAGCAGATGATCATCCTTCTCAAAGGATGATAATTTCAGCAGAGAATTATCAGTCTACAATCAGACGATCGTCTGTTCTATGTACCAAAATGTATTTATAAAGCTGAGCATGGGAATGCCCGCCTCAGCTAGATCATGAAAAATGTATGAAAAATAATGTATTGTATTGTATCTTATTACAGGACACTTCTCAGCAGATTGAATGAACTTCGGATCCTCTCAATAAAGCATTTCACCCGATAAACGACCTCATACTTTAGGGGGCATCTGTTATAGACAATTTTGTGCCTTACAGCAACAAGCATGAATTGTCAATAATCCAAGGGATCCAAAGTTCCCTAAACATGATGTTCCTACCCCTAGAGGAACAAGGTCAGCAAACCAACAGCTCTCAGATCAGTTCTCCACCTGAAAACACTCAAAAACAAGCAACCCTGAAATCAAAGCAGGTGCTCCACTAGGTTTCTGCGCTGAAACTCAGTTGCTCCATGGTGTACCTACGTTGCAAAGCAAGTGGGACAAAGGCCACCTGCACTGAGCGAAAAGGGACAAGTGGCACAGTGAGTCATTGCTTTGGAATCTTCCAAAAATGACACTTGGATCAGGTATTTCACCTTGTGATGAGTCAGAGGCTCTGTTTCTCCAAGTGGAAGCAAAGTTCTCCAAGTGGACTCAAGAACTGAAGATCAACTAAAGATTAAATGAAGAGAGAGAGGACACAAGGCAGCTACACATCAGTTGCAAGCTGACTCATCCTTTCTCAATTCATCTATATATTGAGCTCTCTCCTATGAGCTCATGAGGCTGGAATTTTGTGCAAAGTAATGATATGCTGTTGGTTTCACTATTGATTTATTGGGTGATTGTTTGAGAGAGGTGAAGAAGAGCAATTCTTTCTGCTGGGAGGTGTTGCTGGGTTGGAGCCTTCAATGGTTGTAATACTCTCAGAACCTTTATTTCTTCATTAATAAAAGCTATTGAGGTTCTTCTATGTGCTCTTGTTTCAATTATGTATTGTGATGATTGCATGTTTGGTTTACACTAATCCATGAACAAGTTATGATTGCATGCCTCTTGTAGTTTCCTTCTTTGTTATTTTGCAGGATCTCATCGTAGCTGGGCGAGCAGAAGAACAAAGAGCTAGGAGCAAGCGGCCAAAGAGAAGAGTTTGGATTCGACATTAAGCGCAAGGCAACGGTTAGTGCTTTCTCCATTCTCTTTTGCTTTCATAAAGAAGTAAACCTTAAGTAGTTTGTTTTACAGTTGTTGCTAAGGAACTGTCACCCTTAGAGTGGGATAGGGTCATTCGAGTCAGATACTTTTCCCTACAACAGAAAGGATGAAGGATAATGTATGGCAGCGGATGGGACACGGTTGACTTTTCTGAATGACTTCTCTTGAACATATGGCGACACTGATGCGATGGATTGGTAGCATTACCCCAAATATGGATGGTATGGCGAGACCATGGATGTGACCGGTGAATGAAACAACCCAACCCGATTGTGGTACGGAGGAAAAGTGTCATGTTCAAGAGCGACTTGCTACCATCAAAGTTTTCTTTAGTTTCTCCCAATTTTTCCCCAGTCATTGCTGACCAGTACCTCTTTTTTTTTGTCAAGCTTGAGGAGGATAACATATGCTTGTTCTATAACCTGCCCTTCGGGCAAGCCCATCGCTATGTTTTAACGAGCCTAGCGATAGTGAAACTCGTTCTCGTCTAAAGACAAGTTTGTCGCTATTTAATTATTTTAACGAGTCTAACGACAAGGATAACTCGGTCCTTTTCATTTTTAGAGAGTCTGAAAAGGTACATAAAGTTAAGTCCAAAAGTCCTTTTTCGTCATCTAATCCCTTAAGTCCGAAAAAGTATAAAACAATACAGAAGGGATGAGTTTTCGATAGTTTTAACGAGCCGAATAAAACAAGTGCTCGATCTTTTTGTGCAATAATCCCTTAGGTCCAAAAAGATTAAAATCTAGAGGAGGGATAGCTCTTCCTGTCCCTTTAACGAGCTGGAAGGCCAAGGACTCGGCAATCTTTTCATATTTTACGAGTCAGTTGAAAAGAGCTTAAAGAAGACTCGTCTTTTGAGGAGCGAGTGATAAACAGGGTTAGCAGCTGGTTCCAGGTACAGGTTGGAATTTTCCAATCACGGCAGTGTCACAAGGATGGCTAGGTGAAATCACTCTTCGCAGCTATTCCTTAAAATGGGTAAACAAACATATGGAGGTGAACGATCGGCCAATGGAAAAGTGGAGGTGACGGTGCAAACACGACCAAGGCTTTAATGGCTGATAAGGTTACATTCACAGTGGTTATTTACCGGGATAGTTCATTTTTTAACGAGCTTAAACGCGGGTGGAAACATTTGCTCGATCTTATGTTTATTTTTTAACGAGCATGAACTATGTGCTAAAACTGCTCGGATCTTGCGTTTATTTTTTAACGAGCATGAACTGTGTGCTAAAACTGCTCGATATTATATGGTCAATTTTTTTATTTTTACCATGACTAGCTTTGCCCTTTTCAAAGATAGTACTATGTCCTCAATTGCTGCATCAAACTAGTTAGAAATGAATAACATTTTCTTGAAAATGAGATTAGAACCCTAATATTTCGCTTTGAACTACGTAAAAAGAAATTAAAAGGTGTTTTTACCTCTCATTTTACCATTTCATTTGAACTTGGTTTGTTGGAGCTTTGGAGGTGCCTCTTCCCCCTTGATTTTCATCAGTTGATTCCGGGAGATTCTGCGGATGATTTTCGGCGCCGTCTGGACCAGGTAGGAGCTAAACCCTAGCTCTTTCTTTTCGTGATTTCCTTTTTCCATTCTGTGCTTGTTTTCCTGTTCCCCTGAGCCCCTGGGGTTTTGTTAGGGCGCTCTGCCATCAGCGTAGGTAGTCCACTCGAAACCTGCGTTGAACGTTAAGCTGTATGAAGGCAGTTTGACCATCAACGCAGGTGGAACACTAGACAGTTGCGTTGAGCATAGAAAAATAGTTCTGTTGCACAGTTTTTGATGAAAATTTTTCCAGTTTCTCATCAAATCTGGGATCTTACTCTTTCTCTTGTTTGTTTTGCAGGGACTTTTGAGCAAAATGACCCTTACATGGCGAGAACGAGAACATGAAGAAGAGGACATGATTGCCCTCCATGACCCTGTCACGGTGAACGCGCTGCGGAACTGTGGCCTGCTGAAGTTCTTCCGTATCTCTAGTATGAGAGCACAGATCTCCTTACTGTAGTATATGCTTGATGCTTGGGATCCTATCAACCAAGTATTCAGATCAGGAGAAAATCCATCCCTTTTACCGTGGTAGACATTTACTTCTTGACTGGTTTGTCGAGGCGGGGTGCCCCCATTTCTTTGTCAGGTTCGGCCCGAGGGAATGACTCCGTGAGAGATTATGTCCGCCAGTATTGCAGGGAAGGATCCCAGCCGAGTAGAGACGGCAAGGTTGTTATCCGTGAGATTACTGACAGGTCTCTCAGGTCCATTCTGTATACTATTGGTAGGATGGCCGGTAGTGCATCTCTTCATGTTGCCAACATATCCTATGTGCAGCACGCCTTGGAGTGTCTCCAACCGAAAATATTCAACTGGTGTGATGCAGTACTTCTTCAGATGAAAAGTCAGTTGAACAAGGTAAAGGACGGGAAGCTGAAGAACTTTGGATTTGGTTCTGTTCTGACTGCCTTTGCCTTGGAGAAAATACCACTGATGCAGCCTCAGTATATCGCACTCGACTTGCCTTCTCCTACCGAGCCACGCATGCAGAGATGGGTTGATCACATGTTTAGGCATGCTGGTCAATCTCAGATTTCTTTCACTGATACCTTCTTCAGGTGGTTCGAGCGTCAGGAGATGGTCTATTTCGAGTATCCATATGTTGGTATGGATTTCCGAGGCGATCCGGACTTGGTACTGTCGGATGGCGAACAGTGGGGCGCTATTGGTAAAATCTTCGACCATATTATTTTTACTGTTCTTATTTATAATGTCCTTGTGCTTTATTCTATCAAGACTTTAATCAAACTCATGTGTGCATGTAGATGTTGGTCCTGTTCGTCCAGCAGTTCGCCCGAGAGCGCCAGTCGCTGCCCCAGCAGGGGAGACTGCTGGGAGGGTTATTATCCGCGACCTTGATGTGGCCGAGACCCTTACAGCTGTGTAGGAGCAGGTTGAGAGCCTTACTCTCGGCATTCCCAATGTGAGGATTGATGAGTTACCTTTACAGTTGCAGCGGCATACTACTGGTGTGCCTAGACGATGGACTCGTCTCTTGCGCATGCTTGCACAGGCCGTGACGTGCTATCATGAGCATCACTAGGCTAGGGTGCCCCCTAGCATTTTTGAGTTTTTGGGTCATATGACCGATTTTTGTCTTGGTTACAGAACATTATGTATAAACGATAAACAACTTATATATATATATATTTTGATTTTCGGGGTTTATTTTGGTTGAGTTGTATGATCCATATGTACAACATTGATGATGTGTCTCTTTTTATAAATGTCGCAAATGTCTATCTAACACATAGTTTGCTAATGAGTCGGTTAATGTGTTTAAGTTTCTGGAAATATGCTGGTATTGAATTAAATCAAACTGTCTTTCCAAACTCTTAACCCTTAGGAACATGCGATAAATAGCTGGGTTGCGGATGGAATATATACCATTGAGTTGTAGTACTACGAGTTGTGAGTCTAGCCTGACGATTAGTCGGCGTATACCATGGGTGATGGCATCAGAGAGTAGTTCTATGAACGCGCTATACTCAGCGATGTTATTCGTTGATTGCCCAATACACACACCTCTGAAACTTACTAACTCGCCGCTTGGATAAAAAATGGCCCAGGCTGTGGAGGACAGGTTCCGCGAACTACGATTCGCTCCGTCGGCATATCCAACACATGTCTCCAGAAGGTTTGACATCTACAATAAATGTAAAAAGGTGGATTACTCGACCAAAACAAGCACTTTAGCGAAAACAAAATACAACAAAAGCATACAGGTTACTATTTAAGCATAGTAACGCTTGAGGTACAACCCATTACTGGGTTGCGCTAGTGGAATTCCATCGTAATCCATTAACTTGTAGGCTCCTTTTGCTAACACTCGTTTAACAATATAGGGGCCCATCCATAAAGAATTAAATTTACCTGCTCCCAATTTATCGGATTCTTGGTCATAAAGCAAGACCAAGTCACCTTCTAAGAAGACACGGGGTTTGACATTTTTGTCAAACTGCGCCTTGAATCGTTTCTTATGGGCTTCGTTAGCCAAAGCGGCGTCACGACGGGTTTCATCCAATTGGATTAATTCCAAGAAACGGGCCTCTTCTTCTGAAGTTCCGGGGAGGAGATCAATTGCGAGTTTAAGAGACGAAATTTCACACTGGATTGGTAAGACTGCTTCCAGGCCATACACCAGTTGAAAAGGTGTGAACCCGGTCGCATTCCTTACCGATGTTCGGTAAGCCCACAAGGCTGAGTACAAGATTAGGTGCCACCTTCTTTTGTGAACTCCGATCATCCTTTGCAACATACGCTTCAGGACCTTGTTGATTGCTTCAACTTGTCCGTTGGTTTGCAGATAATACGGGGTAGAGCTGTCGTGAGATAGCCCTAGCTTGGCAGCTAATTCAACCATCATGTGATTGCGAAAATGCGATCCATGATCTGTAACTATAGCCTGTGGTACGTCGAACCTGGCGACTACATGATTGAAAAAAGAAAAGGGCATCTGTTTCACCAGTGTTATCTAATGTAGGCATCGCCTCGGCCCATTTGGTAAAATAGTCAACGGCGACTATAATATACCCATGCCCCCCGGTCGAGGTGGGGTTACATGTCATGAAATCGATGCCCCATTTGGCGAAAGGCCCAACAGAAACTATTGGCTGTAAAGGTGTGGGTGGTCTTCTAGTTTTGCTATCAAAAATTTGACAAGCATGGCAACTTCTGACTGCGGTTATGCAATCTTTGAACATGGTTGTCCAGAAGTATCCTGCTCGTAAGATTTTCTGTGCTGTAGCATATCCAGATTGATGCCCCCCACACACGCCTGAATGACACTCATTCAGGGCTTTTTCGGCCTCTTCATGGGTGAGACACCTCCTCAGAACTGTATCGATACCACGACGGTAAGGAGTATCACCGACGATCATGTAGTCTTTCTCTTGGTATCGTATACGTTTCTGTTCTGAGTGAGAGGTGTCAGGCCTGAACTTTTGGGTTTGGAGATAAATGATTATATCTCCATACCACTCATTGCTTGCAGATATTAGAAACAAACTTTCGTCCACGATTGATTCTTCTGATGTTTCATTGTTGGACGACGATGGGAGATCACACAATAATTCTGCGAAAACTAAAGCTTTCTTTGATTTGGATTTTACAAATTCCAGATCAAACTCTTGAAGGATCGCTATCCATTTTGAATATTTGCCCCCCAGCAAGTGTCGCGACAATATATAAGTCATGGGGTTGCAATCTGATAGAATGGTAGTTTTCCGAAAGAGGACATAATGTCAAAATCTTTGTATCGCTTGAACAGCAGCGAGTGCTAGCTTTTCAACGTAAGAATATTTGCTTTCTGTATCATTCAAGTTTTTACTTAAATAATATATTGGATGTTCAGTTCCATCGACTTCTTGAACTAAAACCATCGCAATGGTCATATCTGTTGCATCCAGATACAGGTTAAAATCTCTTTGATAGTCTGGGGCATACATTAATGATGCTTTTACTAGAGAATCTTTCAGAGCATCAAAGGAAGCTTGCGCCACCTGATCCCAGCCAAAAGGTACATCCTTTTTCAAAAGACGAGTATAACCTTTAGCAAGTTCTGCGTAATTTGGAATGAACCTCCTCAGAAAGTTTGCTTTCCCTTGGAGTTTCTGAATCTGAAGCAAATTTGAAGGTGGAGGCAAATTAATGATTGTCTGGACCTTGCAAGGGTCGAGACGAATCCCATCCTTAGAGACTACAAAGCCAAGTAAACGACCAGAACCGACGCAAAACACACATTTGTGTGGATTGAGTCTTATCTTGTAGTGTCGGAAACGTAGAAATATCGCTCTTAAATGCTGCGGATGATCAGTCCGCTTTCACGAATGAGCCAGAAGGTCATCGAGATACGGTTGAACGATGTTCTTGATGTCATGGAAGGCATAATTCATTGCCCTCTGAAACGTCGCCCCTGCGTTCTTTAAACCAAAGGGTAATTTTCGATAAGCGAATGTGCCCCACAGACAAATGAATGCAGTCTTTGACTGGTCCTGTGGGCGGATATTTATTTGATTATGCCCGAAAAATCCATCCATGAATGAAAATATTTCACATCCGGCGCATTCATCAATTATCTGGTCGATGAAGGGTGTAGAGTAGTTGTCCTTCGGACAAGCTTGGTTTACATCCCTATAATCGACACACACTCTAATTGTCCCTTGTTTCTTCATAACAGGGACAATGTTTGATACCCAATCGGTTAGAGGAACCGGGTAGATGAAACCACCATGGAGAGGCTTTTCAACTTCTGCTTTAATGGCAGCGGCTTTCTTGGGGTGCACCTGCCGAAGCCGTTGTCTTACTGGTTTGACATCAGGATACATCTTAATTTCATGTTCAACGATACTCGAGTCAATGCCTGACATTTCATCATATGACCAAGCAAAGACATCTCTGAACTCGCGAAAAAGAGCGTTATATATTTCCAGTTCTGAAGGAGAACATCCTTTGCTGACATAAATATTCTCTACAACATTTGTTTTAGTCGAGATATTTATGGCTATAGTTTCTTCAATATTGGATAAGTTTCGCTCGGAATCCATCGTGTTTACAGTATTTGATAGGAATTCAAAAACTGAAGGGTGATAAAGGTCATGTTGAGTATCTTCTTCATATCCTGGAAGAAGGGAACGATGGTGGCAATCATTCCATGGTGCCCCCTCAATCAAAATTGATTGTAGGATTCCTTCGTTAGTCCCATGTACTTTCGACCAAGGATCTAATGGGGTACCATATTCTCTAGACCTATCTACCCAAACGCTTGATGAGCGTTTATTTGGGTTCGCCTCCCATGCCCGAAACATTGATTGCTACAATATTTCTATAGGGCTTGGGGGCAAAACCATTGCATGATCCATGTCGATATCGTCTTCTGAGATCTTCGTGGAAGATATCATGTTGCAGGCTCCTACCAATTCTACTTCTCCTATATAGATTGGACGTGGAAGTGCGAAAGTTCCCATTAATGTGGGGTCTTTCAGTAGGCCTACTCCGATATCTTGAAGCGAATGGTTGCTTCCATGGATCATGGGAATGGTTCCTGTAACTTGTGAACCATTAGGGAGGAAATCTTGTTGGTCGACGATCGTAATCCCTCCTTGAAAACGGAATGCGATCTTCCTAAAATAAGTCGACACAACAGATGCCATGGCATATATCCATGGTCTTCCCAGTAGGATGTTGTAGTCAAGATTCCCATCGATGACTTCAACATCTATTTCTACTGTCTTTCCTCCCAGTTCAATCTTTAAGTTATTTAGGATACCGCACGGGGTATATGTCCTTCCGTCGAATGCTTTCAATGTCGTCAAAGATCGCGACAAGGTCGGAGACCCTAAAGTTTTCCAGCAACTCATCGACATAATACATGTAGATGCCCCCTCATCAATAATTGTTCGGTGAACAGTTTTGTTGAGGGCTTTCACTTGGATAAGGAAAGCTAGTTGAGCTGGTAACTGAGGATCGTATCCTTTATGGTCGAAGGATACAAGATTGGAATCCTTAGGATCAACCCCACCAATAGCCGATAACAAAGCCTGCCTTTGGGATGGGCAATTTTGTAGTACTTCAAGAGTCGACATAGCGGATGGCGATTGGGCCAAATCTTCCACTATGTTATAATGTTGTGCCGCTCTGGCGCGAGGATTAAATGTTGACTTGTGTACTACTCCCTTTGGCGGTTTTATCGTTAATTCAGGAATGATGGGTGGTACAACTTCTGTCGAAGTTGTTGTCGAACTACTTGGTTGATCTTTACCTTTGTCGTTCGACAGCTGCGGATTCCCGTAATCTTTGTTCCTTGTCGAAATCAAAGCATCATTTTGTTGCTTGGAGATTGACAACATTAGCACTTGCGACGGGGAAGCATTTCCACTATCAACCAGATTTTGACCTGGATTGGGAAACGGATCAGTTAACACAGCTGAGGTTTGCGAACTTTTGAAGAACCTCTTAAGCTCAGCTCTGTATGGACAATTTTGTGTCCAATGATCCTCATCACATATAAAACATGGATTTTTTGGTTTCCCTTTCCCAGGAGGGTTTGAAGAAGTTTTCTCAGGGGATGACTCACCCTGTTTCTTCTTCTTCCCTTTGTTTTTCTTTTTCTTGCTTCCTGGTTGATTGGTTTCTTTGCCTTTATCTGCTGATACAGCATTTACTTCCGAAGCAAGAATTTCTTCTTTTGCATTTTGATCCGAATTCTTACGGGCTTTCTTAGACGAAGCCTTTGTCGATGTTGGAGAGGCAAATCCCCTCTACGGATAGAGGCGATCCCTACTAGCCCAGAGTGGGTCTAGCAACAATCAGTCAATGCTACTATGCAAGCTCCTAATTGCAATTTAAAGGTAGGCAAAGAGCACCTACTTGGATTCCAGCACTGTTGTTTGATGAAGAGATGCCACCTTCGCTCCTTCGCTCTGGCTGGTCATGATCCTCTGCGATCTCCGCGAAGAGATACCTGCACACACGAAGAGAAGACAAACACGAGCGTGAAATCTAACAAAAGCAATTATACATCAGTCAGAAAGGATGTAATTCATGTTAACCATTGTAGAGACAAATGAGAATGGAACAATAATAGTAGTCATCTATTATTAATAAAAATCAGAGAAGAGTACAACCACATGTTCTGACGTCGATATCCTTCTCAGGAGGGGCCAGTCAGCAAGTCTCTTAAGCATTCACCTTTGGAAATGATTCTCCCAAGACAAGAAACTCTCTCTCTCACACAAGCAACACAAAACAACCTTCCCTAAGCTATCAAGCACTTCCACACTTATCACACCAACTACCTATAGTAGCAGCAATCTGAGCACTATAAGCTCCACACAATCCAAGCTATTCAAAACTAGCTGCTCATGGCAATGGTAGAGGTTTATATAGGAGAAGGAGTCTCCTTGAATGGTGGAAGGATGAGCTTATCTTCAAGGGAATTAGTTGCAAAGGGTCGAACAGACATGCCATAGAAGGGAGGCGATACTCACAAGGCCAACAACCAAGTCTGGAGTTATCTGGAAGGCTGGCTGTTAGAACAAATTCGCCCAAACTGGATCAGCGCGGGTGCATAACTGGTCTGGCGCGCTAACGTCGCAAAGACATAATGGAAAGGGCCATATCAGCACGGATAAATACAAACAGAGGCTGCGCTGGTCATGAAATTCGATCAGCGCGGGAAAGTCGTGTGCTTCCGCGCTGGCAGCGCACGCGGTCTGTTATGAAGCGCCAGTCATCGCGGGTATTTTAGAAACAGACGC
Source organism: Pinus tabuliformis (assembly GCA_031772625.1). Classification (NCBI taxonomy): domain Eukaryota; kingdom Viridiplantae; phylum Streptophyta; class Pinopsida; order Pinales; family Pinaceae; genus Pinus; species Pinus tabuliformis. The sequence continues at coordinate 306,885,572 of CM062806.1, read as the reverse complement.
GCTGATGAGGAAAACTTTGGAAAAGTGGGTTTTTGGCCAGTTCAGAAGGCATGAACTTGATTATTGTGAACTCCTGACACAGTAGGGTGACTGACAGGGAGACAGTGACAAATTACTGTGTAACAGATGCCCCCTAAAGCATGAAGACCGAGAGAGTGGGAGGGGTGAAATGCTTTACAAAACTCGCCGAACTGGAACACCACCAGGAAGGACCGAATATCTCTGATAATCAAGTACATGTAGTCTAGGCATGGGCGCAGCCATCCGAAAGACATGCGAAAAGGTCTGTGGAATGGACGCAGCCACCCAGCTAAAGAGACCAGAATAATGATAAGGTATGGTCGCAGCCATCCATGAAGACTCAGGTATGGGCGCAGCCATCCATCAATGAGTCATGTAATGATCATCCACAAAATCGCAACCTGGACCATAACAGACAGAGATCTAGGGTGTTGCGCTCCGTCTCGACCCGAACAAAGTACAAGTCCAAGCATGTGAATACATGAGCTGAAGTCGAACATGCATGGACATCATCTGATTACCAGTCAATGATGAGAACTGTTAACAGACGCAAGAGGTACCACCAATAATGACAATGGTCCTCAAGGTACTATAGGCACAATCTGCAGCGTGTGAATCAATGAGCTGGTGTCAAACACCCGCAGAATCATTCGATCGGAGGCCAATGATGAAAACCTCGCGTCGAACACGAAGAACCTGCCATTGAGGCATGCAGGCTCTAAGGCACCTGAAGGGAGTCTCTAAGTCACCTTCCTGTATAATGAGCTGAAGTCGACAGGAAGTGACCTTGATCGAAGGTGGGCCATAATGTTTCCCACATAATCGACACGAGACAGAGGTAAAATGATTTGTGTGAGATAGAAAATGAGGTTGTATTATTGCAGAGGTCAACTTCTCTTGAACATATCGGCGGCACGACAGTGGATTTGGCAGTATTTGACATCAAATGAGCAGAGGGTATGATGACGACGGCAATGAGAAAATGAGAGGTCAAATAGGATAACTCGTACCCACGGAAGTGAGTTGTGAAACAAAATGAAAAATTCCCACCCGATACGAATGCAGACCAGTGCCATGTTCAAGAGCGACATACTGCCGACACGACAATTTCAGTTCCATTTTCCCCACCATTTCTAGCAGGTACCCCGGTTATTTTTGGATGACAAGCTTGACAGGGATAGCATGTGCTTGAAGAGTGTCATTTCGACGATGCCCGATGTCATCAAGTGTTTAACGAGCCTGACAAAGGAAAAACTCGGCACCTTTTCTTGTTTAGAGAGTCTGAAAAGACAGCGGAAAAGGAAACTCCAGGGGGGTCCTTTTTCGTAAAGTTGTGTCTCTCGAGCCTGAAAAAGTATAAAACAATGCTCGACAGAACCGCCCGACCATTACGATAGAGGAGTACTTTTCGTAAATAGTGCCTTCGACCCGAAAAAGTAAAAAAAACGGTCGAAAACACGGCGTTTTAGAGCCAATAATGAGTGCGAAACGACAAACACCCGGCAATCTTTTTAAGTTACACGGTCGGAAAAAGAGCTTAAAACGACTGCCTCTCATTCCCTTTGATGAGCCGAAAGGAAGCTCGGCAATATTTTCTCGATTTATGTCGGAAAAGAGCTCAAAGACGACATTTTTTGGGACAAAGTATACGAAAGACTGCTTACGACCACGCCGGTTACCTGAACCTGCACAAGAACACCACCCGCATAAATCCGTTCGATATGCATAAAAACATAGTAAAACATGCATAAAGGCATAATTAAGCGACATTAGAGCCAAATCCATGGTAAAAATACGACCAAAACCCACATTGATAAGAAATTATAGCAAATTATGAATTTTTTACCATAAATAGGGGGGTAAAAGTCATTTTTACCATTGTTACCATTTTGGATTGTGAAGAACGTTGAGGAGCTGTAAAGTTGACGGAGCGATTTCCAGCCCATGTGGACACCAATCATCCGACAGCTTCTTCCAGGTAGGTTCTCCTCTCCTTGCGTTTCATTTTGAGCATTTTTTTGAGCAATTCCATGGTGGAATGTGGCCATTTGGGCAAATTCTTTGAGCGTTGGTGCGCTCTCGGTCAGCGCGGGTTTCCCGCGCGGGACCGCGCTGATCGACTTATTTTCACACGTACCACCTCTTGGGTCAGCGTGGAAAACACGTGTGCTTCCGCGCTGACCCAAGGAAAAAACAAAGGGGCGCCATTTTCAGCGCGATTGTTTTAAAAACATTCGCGCTGGCGCGGAAAAATTTGATTTTTAATAAAATGAACGTTCAAACTTCCACAATTAGCACTCTAATGTTTTTTCATGGTCTTGCAGGGCAAAATGTCTTTTGTGTGGCAAGAGAGATCCCATGATGACGAGGATATAGCGGCTTATGCACTTCTCGAATGCCGAAATGCAATGCGGGCATGCGGTTTCCTGAAATTCTTCCTGACTCCGCGCCTGAGGGTGCAACCTGACTTACTGGAGTTCCTAATCAGAGCTTGGAACCCCGTGGATGGGAAATTCAGAATCCGTGGCAAGGATATCGAGTTTGACTCCACGGACATCTACTTTTTGACTGGATTGTCACGCCGGGGTCAGATGCCCATCCTGGAGGGGCAGCGACCCAGCGGTGAGACACTGGACCAGCTGATGGCTCGAGTATGCCCAGGAGCTGTGAAAACACGGAGCGGGAAGGTTGGTATCCCGACAGTGTGAGTCATGCCTCTTCGCACTATACTCTTCCTAGTGACACGAGCAGCGGGTTCTTTGGAAAATCATGAGGCCTCAAAGAACCAACTACTGCTAGCTTTGGAGTGCCTACAGCCCACCATTTTCAACTGGGCGACAGCTGTGACTAACAGCATGAAGTGGAAACTAAACAACTGTCGTCGCGGAGAGACAAAGCAGTTTGCATACGGGTCGCTTCTTCTTCCGCTCATGCTGGAGCGGGTGCCAGCTCTACAGCTACAGACGATGGCTGTGGATCCACCTAGAGGTCCCCGGGAGACGAGGGCCAGCCGATGGGCCCGTGTCATGCCACGTGGAGGTGGAGGCCGCCCAGTATCTTGGGGAGTGTATTTCAGAGAGTGGCTGGACCGCCAGGTTGTCATTGTGGAGGACTGGCCATATGCTGGCATGGACTTCCGCAATGATCCTGACATGCCACTGCCCGCAGGAGAGCATTGGGACGACGGAGGTATGATACTTGATCTTTTTTCAATATTTTTTAATATTTTTTGATTTTTCATGTACATGTCTTAATAGATGTCACTGTATGCAGATGTGGGACCCGTGAGACCCATTGGCCTAGCCCCAACGGCACGGAGGGAGGGGCAAGGAGCTGGAGCCTTGGCCCTAGTTCCTCCAGGAGTTGATACGTCGGAGACGGTGGCTCGCAACCTTGAGGGTTTGCTGGAGGGAGTGCCAGATTACCAGGGGGTCGAGGAGGTCCCTATAGAGCATCAGATCCACACAGTGGGGGTGGCACCCAGGATGCACCGCCTTTTGAGGCGGGTGGCACGAGCAGCTGTATGCTACAGAGAGCATAACCCAGCACAGTAGTCGCCTAGATTTACTTCCACTGATGTTTTGAGAGACATATGTCTCGGATGTACTGAGGACAGTGATTCCATTTTTGACATATACACTTATTTTTTAGCGCCTTAGTGCGCCACACGATATATATATACCGATTTTTGGATGGATCTTGTTACATGTGATGATGTTTTGTTTATGTTATGCAAATGTTCGATACAATTGTGGTCTATGCATCTATCGCACAACACACGACCCATGTATTTTAATTTTTTAAATGCAAGCTTAAAAGCACACACGACACGCATGCAAACTATGCTTGGAAAATATTTTATTTAGATATGCTTTACTCTATGGTCTTATTATGCTTTCTATGTTTTCTTGTATGATGTTTATCCATTTCGCAAATGTCTGTCTAACACATGATTTGCCAATGCATCAGTCAGCGTGTTTAATCGTCTCGGAATATGTTGATATGTGATATAGTCAAAATTCCTTTCTAACAATCTGACGCGTAGATACAACCTTAGGATGCGTTGGTCTCTGACGGAATATCGCCCGTTTAGTTGATGAACGACAAGCTGGGAGTCCAGGTTTACCATCATTGCATGAATGTCGAGATCAACTGCTTCGGCTAGTAGTTCAATTATGGCACTGTATTCGGCAACATTATTAGTGGTACGACCGAGGCAGACTCCTTGAAGATCTAGCAACTCTCCGTGAGGATCATAGATTGCCCACGCTGCAGAGGACAAATTGCAAGTACTACGGCAGGCGCCATCAGTGAAACCAACATAAGGTGCACTAGACATCTGCACAAGAAGGAGAAAACACAATAAGAGGCAAACACGCCTTCATACCAAAGCAAAACATGAAATCATGCACACAAAACACACTAAGCACGCGTATGTACAAACTGAGTGCACGAAGTTATGCATAATATTTCTTCAAATAAAGCCCTTTGCGGGGCTTGTCAAGAGGGTTTCTTTCGTAATCAATCAACTCATATGCGCCCTTTTGTAAAACTCTCTTCACGATATAGGGACCTAGCGACATGGATTCGAGTTTTCCTGCCCTCAGCTTATCTTTAGCTTGATCATAGAGCAGTACTAGATCTCCCTCAACAAAGGAACGAGGATGAATGTTCTGGTCAAAGTGAGCCTTGACTCTCTTCTTTTGCGCTTCGATAGCCAGAGAAGCTAAACGACGAGTCTCGTCCAACCGTTCTAGGTAAAGAAGCCGTTCCTCCACTGGAGTGGTGTTGGGAAGCAACTCGACAGCTAATTTCAACGAAGGAATCTCGCACTCAACGGGAAGGGTGGCCTCCAGTCCGTAAACCAACTGAAACGGAGTGAAACCGGTGGCATCCTTCACGGAAGTCCGGTAGGCCCACAAGGCTGGGAACAACATCAGATGCCAATTAGATTTGTGCATATTGACGGTGCGTTGAAGCATAGTGATTAAAACTTTGTTCACGACCTCGACTTGACCGTTGGATTGTGGATAGTATGGTGTCGAACTATCTTGACGCAAGCCTAGTTGGGTCGTTAGTTCCGTCATCATGTGATTACGGAAATGCTTTCTGTGATCCGTGACAATAGCCTGAGGGACTCTGAAACGAGTAATGACATGATTAAATAAAAACTGCGCCGCTGTGTAACCGTCTTTGTTCAATGTAGGCATTGCTTCGGCCCACTTGGTGAAATAATCCACGGCAACGATGATATACCCATGCCCCCCGGCCGAACGAGGGTTACAGGACGTATAATTGATGCCCCATTTGGCAAATGGACCTACGGTGACAACAGGGTGCAGTGGTGCAGGAGGAGCACGCATTTTCCGGTGGTATACTTGGCATTCATGGCATGCGCGAACGGCAAGAATGCAATCTTTGAAAGTAGAAGGCCAGAAGTAACCAGCACAGAGAATTTTCTGGGTGGTAGCATATCCGGACATGTGACCGCCACAAGCACTAGAGTGGCAGTCATTCAACACCCACTCAACCTCCTCAAGAGTCAAACATCGGCGGAGAACAGAATCAACGCCGAGGCGGTACAGGGTATCGCCCAAAATGCGATAGGGTTGAGATTGGTGACGAATTCATCGTCGAGCATCTTTCGATACATTGGGACGGAAGGAAGACGTCTGCAAATATATGATAATGTCCCCGTACCACGGGTTGAGGGTGCTGATGAGAAACAATGTTTCATCCGGGATATGCTCCTCCGGACGAGATGGTGCAGAATGAGATGGTAAGGAACAGAGCAGTTCAGCAAAGACCAGAGATTTCTTAGACTTTGCCGCAATGAATTCCAAGTCGAACTCTTGGAGGATTACAATCCACTTCGAGTATTTGCCCCCCAGCAGTTGACGCGACAAAATGTAGGTCATGGGGTTGCAGTCAGAGATCACAGTCGTTGTGCGCAACAGGATATAATGCCGGAATCGTTGGACGGCGCAGACAGCTGCCAATGCCAACTTCTCGACATATGCGTAGCGAGTTTCCGTATCCAGAAGGTTGCGACTGAGATAATAGATAATGTTCTCGGTGCCGACATCATCATCCTGCACTAGAACCATGCCGATGGTGGTGTCAGCAGCAGCTAGATAGAGAGTGTAATCAAGGTGGTAGTTCGGAGGTCTTAAGAGCGGAGCTGAGACAAGAAGGTCTTTAAGGCACTCGAAAGATTCCTGGGCGATAGCATCCCAACGAAAGGGTGTGTCTCGCTTTAATAACCGTGTGAAACCCTTAGCCACCTCGGCATAATTCGAAATGAATCGTCTGAGAAAATTAGCTTTACCCTACAAGCTCTGCAATTGCTGCAAAGAGGCAGGGGGAGGAAGATTCAAAATGGCCTCGACTTTGAGGGGATCCAAACGGATGCCTTCCCGGGAGACGATGAACCCGAGTAGACGGCCAGATTCTACGCAGAAGACACACTTATGCAGATTGAGTGGAATACGGTAGTGTCGACAGTGGAGAAAAATTTCGCGTAGATGAGATGGATGGTCCTGACGCTTAGCTGAATGAGCTGGGAGGTCATCCAGGTAAGGCTGTACGATATGTCGAATATCATGAAAAGCATATGACATCGCACGCTGGAAAGTGGCACCGGCATTTTTGAGACCGAAAGGGAGCTTCTTATAAGCGAAGGTGCCCCAAGGACAAATGAAAGTTGTCTTATGCTGGTCGGCAGGGGCTATGTTGATCTGGTTATAGCCAGAGAAGCCGTCCATAAACGAATAAATCTCACTTCCTGCGCAGTCATCAATGAGCTGATCAATGAAAGGTGTAGGAAAGTTATCTTTTGGACAGGCACGATTGATATCGTGGTAGTCAACACAGACCCGGATAGTGCCCTGCTTTTTATTCACAGGGACTATATTGGACACCCACTCCATGAGGGGAATGGCATAGATAAAACCAGCTCGAAGAAGCTTTTCGACTTCGGCTTTGATGGCTGCAGCCTTTCGAGGGTTCACTGGGCGTAAGCGCTGACGAACATGCTTAACATCTGGATAAGTAGGTATTTCGTGCACCACAATACTAGGGTCGATGCCGGGCATTTCCTCGTAAGACCATGCGAAGACATCACGGAATTCACGAAATAAAGCAGTATAGAGTTGAACTTCCTCAGGAGTGCATGTGACTCCAATGAAAATATTCTCGACAATCCCTGGTTTGACAGAGATGTCGATAGGCTGGGTTTGCGTGATGTTACCCATATTGCCCTTCGAAGACACTTGATATAGCTGAATAGGTGTTTGGAGGGGCGGAGATGGGACACATGAAGCAAACCGCTCGAGACATGCGACCATTTCCGAATGTGGAGGGAGAAACGAAGAGCGATGGTGGTGATCTGACCAAGGGAGCTCTTCGAGAGACATAGTCTCTATGATGGCCTCATCGGAGGGAAATGTTTCCTTCAGGGGATCCGAAGTGGCCTCATCACCCAGCCAAGGGAAATGATCATATGAATCGGGAACACTGCTTAGAAAAGCAGGTTCAAGAGGGGGAGCCGATGGGGCGACAATCTCGATGTAGTTGAGCTCGGCAGGACTCAACGGCATCATATCACCCCAAGAGTCTTCCTGATTCAAAGGAGGAAGAACCCATGGATCAGAACGTACAGAAATCATGTTAACAGGGGCGAGATTCGGAGGTGGGAGGGGAAAGACTCCCATTAAGGAGGGATCTTTGAACATTCCGGCACCCACACTTACTAATGACTTGGAGGTATGCTCCACGAACGGGACATTACCTTCAGAAGAAGAAGCAAAAAAGGACAGCTGGTCCACCGTGACGATCCTCCCCTGATGGGGGAAGCGAACGACACGGAACAAGGAGGAAGCCACGGCTTGCATGGCGTATGTCCAGCTTCGTCCAAGGAGGAGGTTGTAAGTGAGATTAGCGTCAACAACTTCAACCTCTACCTCTACTATCTTCCCTTCTAAAGAGATAGGCAATCGTGGGAGGATACCATATGGACGAGATTCTCTTCCATCGAAAGCTTCCAGGGTCATAGGAGACTGGCTCAAAGCAGGAGAACCAATAGCCTTCCAGCAAGCAACAGACATGATGCAGGTTGAGGCACCTTCATCAATGACTGTACGATGAATCGTTTTGCCATTGATGATGACCTGTATAAGGAAAGCCACTTGGTGAGGCAGTCTCTGTGTGAAACCCTCGAGATCAAAAGAAATTAAATCCAAATCTGCCGGGTCGATGCCACCAATAGCTGATAGCAAGGACTTCCTCTGGGAGGGGCAGCTCTGGAGGACTTCTAACGCGGACATAGCAGACGGAGCCTGAGCTAAGTCCTCGACAATGCTATAGTGCTGGGCAGCACGAGCATTGGGGTTATAAGATGACTTCCTGAGTACACCTTTGGGAGGGGGTCGGGGGATCGTCTCAGTGCTGGGCCGTTCGATGTGAAGGGGACCAGAACTGGACGGAGGAGCGCTGGAGGGAACCTCCGGCTCTTTCCCGGCTTGAGATGGATAATATTTCGCTCGAGTTGAAACATGGATGGGAATCGTTCCAGCCATGAACACTTGAGAACCGAACGAGGAAGAGGATTGAGACAGATCTGCCACCATTTGGGTTTGCTAGGAAGGGAAAGGCTCTTTTAGCACAGCAGGAGGCCCCGGAGCACCTTTCAAAAGTCAACTAACTTCGGACCGCCTTGGGCAATCCTTGGTATAGTGATCCTCATCGCAGATGAGACAAGGATACTTAGGTTTTCGCTTAGCTCCTTCCTCGGAGGGAGGCTTAGGGGGATCCTTCTTGGGCTGTCCAGATTTATCTTTAGCTTTCCCTTTCTTTTTCCCTTTTAAGGATTTGTCCGCCACGGTGGACTAAATGGCGTTTACCTCGGAGGTACTCCCAGAAATTGATTGGCCCTGAGAAGCATTTTCGTTAGAGGCGTTCTGTTTCTGCTTCCCAGGGTTCGCGGCCGATTTCTTTGATGACGAATTCACAGAACCAATGACTCCATCAACAGAAGGCTTTGGTGGAGCCTTGGGCTGTCCAGGCCTCGGGGCATCTGGAAAATACTCATACAAAGTACCCGACTGAGAGTACACTAAGTCGAGGTACTGAGCTCGCGCGATTGCTTGCTCTTCAGTTACACATGCTCCCATTGCGATGTCTTTTGCAATATTAGGGACAAAGGAAGTCGTGAACCAATCGGTCAGGAGTTGATCAGGAATCCAAAATTTGATCAAGCGACGACGCCTTCTCCATTCATGTATATGATCAGAGATGTGCGTAGCCGTATCCTGTTTGAGAGACGTGAGGAGATGTGTCCCAGTCTCGTACCGAATGGGCAACTGAAAATGAGTCAAGAAGGCCATAGCCAACGAGTTGAAATCTTGAAACATGCCGCGATTCAGCTCGATGTACCACTTAGCGGCTGAACCAGTGAGAGTTCTTTGAAAGAGGCGGAGCCGGATAGAATCATCAAGCCATGAGTTCGATGAACACCAAAGGTGATAAGTCATTACATGGGCCTGAGGGTCTTCACCAGCTTTGCCATCAAACTTTGGACAATCACCTGGTATTTTGGTTGGAACCGGTGGCCAATATGGATTATGCAAAATAGGATCATTTGTTAACTTGGACACATCAGGCAGTTCCAACGTCGCTAAGAATGGTAACTGAGGGTTAAAGGACATTTGTGGCTACGGATTCGAGGCAAAATTAGGGTTCCAACCAGGTGGTGGTTGCCCCCATGGGCTCTGTCCAGATGGACCTGGCCCGAAAGGGCCTGGTGCATAGGGACCTTGCCCATAGGAGTTCTGTCCATACGGATTCTGGCCATATGCGGACAGTTGTCCCTGTGTCTGCCCCCCAGCTCCCCATGTATTAGCAACTTGCCCTACAGGTGCAGCATACTGATAATTTTGGTAAGGCGTGACCTGTGGTTGTTGATAATTTTGGTAAGGAGCAAACTGAGTTTGCCCCTGGGGTTGCTGGTAGCCATATGACTGCTAGGCCCCATACTGAGCCTGATAAGGAGGCTGCATCTGTTAAGAAGGTTGAGGCTGTGGCCCACCTTGCATTTGATAACCCATTTGAGTTTGAGGCCCAGAATAATGTCCTTGAACCGGCTGGGCTTAGATCATCTGGCCTGAAGGTTGACTTGGTTGGATTTGAGATGGACCTGGCTGGCCAGCAGGATGAACTTGCTGGGTGCCAGGTTGTCCGTGGACTACGAAGGGTTGTCCTTGCGGAACAGATGGCTGAGCCGGCTGAACAGCTGGTTGACCTGAGGTTGGCCAGCTTGTCCAGATGGATGATTAGGGCGGACAACGGGTTGACCTTGCTGCATAGAAGGTTGGCCCGTCTACCCCCCAGGGTGCATAGGCTGAGCAGAGGGCTGGCCTTGCTGTATAGCAGGCTGCCCCCCTTGGTGCATAGGCTGAGCAGTGGGTTGGCCTTGCTGAACATAGGGTTGCCCACCTTGCCCAGAAAGATGACCAGAATGGGCAGTAGGTTGGCCCTGTTGTAAGTAGGGTTGCCCCCCCTGCCCAAGAGGATATCCCTGCTGGACTGCTGGTTGACCTTGAGGAGTGTAAACTTGCCCAGCTTGTCCAGATGGGTACCCCTGCTGAAAACCAGGTTGGCCTTGTTGAATGTAAGGCTGCCCTGGTTGTCCAGTTGGGTAACCTTGCTGGGTACTAGGTTTCCCTGGATATCTAGAAGGTTGACTCTGATATGAAAATGTCGGACCACCAACGACCGAGGGTTGTCCCAGGTAGGGTTGTCCCTGCGGGCCCCCAGATTGTCCTGGGTAAGGAGGGCCATAAAGTGGTTGCCCTTGAGGGGTTTGCACATAAGGCGGCTGGCCTTGATTTGGCGGTCCTTGGGGCTGTCCGGGAGGATTCCGACGCCCTCGAAAAGTATGAGTAACGGGATCATACGTAACATCCAACGGTGCCGAGTTTTCAACGAAAGGTTGACGAGGCAGGGATGAAACATTCTCGAGGTACTGACCGTTAGCATCATAATAAAAGAGTGGACCTTGGTAATCTGGGTCCACTATGGGTTGCCCATGGGCATCATACGGCCCTGCTCCTGGAACACCACCAGAAGAGGGTTGAGGACTCTGCGTAGGATCAACAACTCCAGATGGAACTCCTGGCTGGCCCTGACTGTGAGAAGGACCAGCACCAATGTTCACAGACGAAGACGCTGACACGGCGCTCACGACCGGAGTCGAGTGCGCTACACAAACGGTCGGATTGGTGGGAACTGAGGTAACAGGCGTATTAAGACCTGAAGTAATAGGCGTATTAAGAGGTCGCGAAATAAAGGGCCCCGTGGTGGCAATAAGACTAGGATCCCATATAGTCGTAGAAGTAGTTCTAGCAGCTATCCTATCCCTCACTGACTGATATCGTGGAGGGAGTGGGGAGGTAGCTGGGATGGGATTTTCAATATCTGTCACCACGGGTGTCTCACCTGTGCTGGGAGATGTCTCATCCATGTGGGAAGTGGACATCGGAGATGATATACCAGAAGGAGTACGAGGGGTATAGTCGCTGTCAGGCTCCCAGATAGGATTCCAATCTTCTATGTAATCTTCGTCGCCCGGGGCACGTACGTTGATAGGTTGGATACTCGGAATAACGGGAAGAGTATTGGTGGGCTCCAGTATTGTAGCAATAATGCTACAACTCCTGGAGTGTTACACTAAAAAATGTCACCATGGCTATTTACAGTTAGTATGGCTCTATCAATAGTCATGCTATCCTCTTAGGCAAGTCTTATGCCTCTTCTCTCCATGTCAAACTCCAAAAAGAGAGAAAGTCTTTATAAATGTATTTATCTCTGGGTACGCAGGTTCTCTCAACCTTACCTGCGGGTACGCACCCAATGTTCACAAAAGCTGCATCCTTGTACGCTCTGTATGTAAAGGGGAAGGTGCGTCCCCCTGTAAAGGTCAAAATGCACAAGTTTCATCTTTAAAAAGTTACTTGTGGTCATTTCTAGAGCATTCTAGAAGGTTGTTCGACGTGTATTGAGCGCCTCCAGATGGTTCATGTACCCCTACCAAAGAGGAACTTATCCCATCAATGAGGGAGCTATCCCATCCAAAGAGGGGATTATCCCATTGATGGTGGACTTGAATAACTTCCTCTAGACCACTATAAATACGGGCATTGGGCCAGAAGGAGAAGAGGTTGGAAGCTAAACATTTCTAAGGGTAGATGTTGCAGGAATTAGGACTCCCATTTAGAAGCTTGTGAGGAGAGATTGCCATCTTTGCTTGTTCTATTTGGAAGTGGGTGAGCTTTGTCAAAGTAAAGGAGAACTCTTGACGGACCCTGGGAGGGACTTGCACAACACCAAGGCTCAGGTTGTAATTGTTCCTTTTGTTTCCTATTAATGCAAATGAGTCCATTCTTCTCAATAACTTGTTATTTATGAGTTGTTTCATGTACTCCTTGGTCTATGTGTTAAATATGTTTTATTCTATGAGATTATCAAGTGCTATTTAATCGTTTGATTGTTAGTGGATGCAGGTTTCAAAGTGAAGGAAGAGCTCATCCGGATCAGCGGAGCTGGACTGCTACAACAACGTTGGACTACAGGTAGGATCTAAACACTTGATTTCTTATATAGTAAATGCATGTTTAGAGAAGGATTGCTCTTGTTTGTCTTGTTTGTCACTAGAGAGTCTTAGGCTCCTAGGGAGGTTGGTTGTGTCCGCACTATCGACTCTTTCCGCCTGACAAATTGGCGACTCCGCTGGGGAATCCATTGATGTGAAAGTCTTTTCCTTTGTATGCAACTTTGATCTGAGAAAAGTCATTTATTTTCTGGTTTTTGGCTCTGTGACTTTGTTTTTGGGTGGGTTAACTTAGGGTTAGATTCAATTTAGTTTTTCTTGGTTTTTTCAGTAGTACACACCCTCTGAGTATTGCACAGTGCGTACTTGTACGCACTGTTGCTGTGTGCACAGAGCAGGCCCGCACCTGGCTTAACTGGTTGCCTGCGTACCCTGCTAAAAATTAAGAAATTTCCATTTTTTGCATTTTTTCTCTTAGATTTTGCTTTTTCTTAGTTTTTACTGCCCAGATCCATTAGTCTCCTATCAAAGATCTTCACCTAAGCTTGTTTCATTGGCATTCCTGCTTTAAGTTTTCATCAATTGGGTGTTTTGAGTCTCTTTTTTGAGAAATTCTTGATTTGATTTCCTTTGGTCATTACTTGGAGGTTTGTCTCAGTCTTTTCACAATTTTGCATCTTTTTGCTTTTGTTTTTGCAAAAAAAAAATGTCCCCCTCATTCGCCCGGGGGGGCTAAATTGTGTATGAGTGTTAATCGCCTTTGAGTGTTTTTATTTTTGATCTTTGGAACTCTCACCCAATTTTCTCAACTTGCACTTGATTGGTTCTTAGATCACATTAGAATCGTCTTGTGTTTGAGAATTCTCTTGCATAGATCACATTTGCATAATTAGAATTCTCATTTTCAGAATATGAATGAAAAATGTGCATAGATTACATTTGCATACTTTTCAAGTGAATTGTGCATAGATTACAATTGCATAGTTTACATTCTGAAAAATTAATCGTAGATTTAGATCAATTTTCTTTGATTTGAATTTACACAAAAATAAAAATAAAGAAAAATGGTTTGGAATTGATTTGCATTAGTTTTTCTTGATGAAATTAGCGCATTAGAGAATTTGTTATATTTTCTCTTAGTGATCAATTTTTTGCATTGTCGGAAGTGAATGGAAACTCTCTCCTTACTCTAGTTAGGATTCATCGAATTGAAAGAATTTCATTATCATATTCGATTGCATTCAGTTGAGTCGGGTCATAACACCATTAGTTTCATATCCATTTACCCATTTGAGTAATAACAGCCTTAATAACACAGCGCTTAATTAAAATTCATATAGTAATTTTTATATTTCTAGGGCTCTGATACACCAACACAGCTTAGGCTAGTGTCTTGGAGTAGGAGAGTAATTAACTCTCCAAGACAGCAAAACCAAACAAGTAGCTCATCTTGTGGTAGGATAAATCCAACTGTTACATTTATACTCTGGTAAAGCTCCTCTTAAAGGAGAAGCACGAGCTCGTGTCCGAACCAGTGAGGCGATCAATCCTCCCTCGTTGGGAACGACGCCAGACACGCACCTATTATAAACGGTAAACCTCGGATTAACCATTGTCGAGGAGCCAGGGGTCACTTGTCGGTAAACCTTGGATTATTGTCAAGGAGCCGGCAAGGGGATTGAGCTTGATACTCTGCCCTTGCGTGCTGTCGGAGTGTAGACTGTTCCCCCAGGTATATTTGTTGCTGTTGGTAACCTTAGTGACCATTATCTTTAGGATTCTACCCGAGGTGACGGTGGAGGGAAGATCCCACTGTACCTGGAGCAGACGTCGGCTAGACTCACTTGGATTTTTTGTGGGGTTCACTTCACTCGAGACGGTTAAAGTGGAGCAACTTGGTCCAGTCTATTCATTAAGCAGGTTGCTGGGGTAACTGTTCCACCCGCCACTTCTGTACTGAATTCTGTGATGTTGGATTCCATCACCAACTAGTGTTTTCGGTCCGGAAGGCTACTGTTTGTGTGTGGTTTGACTCCTAGATTTGATAGCGCGTGTTAATTTGTTTTTTTTTTACTTTTAGAGACCATAGGTGTGAATTGTGAATTTTAATTGTTAGGTGTGAATTGTGCATTGTTAATTTTAGTTTTAAATTGTTAATAAAATTCACTGAAGTTGAATATAATGGCAAATTTTCCGGAATTTACCAACCTAGGAACCCCTCCTAACGAGAATCCTAGTACTTTTCCTTACTTTGGAAATGTTGGTCCTCCTTATATGGCTACTTTGTCATTACCTGGATTTACAATAGGTTTACCGATATGGTTATTTTCAACTTCGTTGGCCCAAAATACTCCAATTGTTCCATCTCAACCGGATGCTTCACCTCAACAGAGTTCACCATCTCAACATCACCAACCTTCTGTTGACCCTTTACCTTCTTCGCCTAATTTTTCTTCCTCCATTTCTTCCTCTTCGCCTGGTAAAAGCCTTGATGCTAGTAACCAGGAGGCTAAGAAGAAGAAGAAAGGGAAGAAGAAGAAGAAGAAGAAGAAGAAGCAAGATAAGAAAGAAGTCAACCAACCACCCATGGCTGTAAGTGTTAGTTGTGTTGAGGTAAATTCCGACATGCACCGTAAACCCAAATACCCTTGCAAGCTTTGTAAGGGTGACCACTTCCTTGTCAATTGTCCTGGTATTCCAAAGGTCTTGGAAGTATGGTCAGAAAAATCTCATCAACTTTCCGTTGATCCATCAACCAGTGATAGTCAGGTTCCTGGGAAAAAGGGTAAAGTTAGGTTTCCTTGTAAGTTATGCAAAGGGAGTCATCAAACTCACATTTGCCCTCACATAGATGAAGCCTCAACATTGTTGGAAAACCTTCCTGTTCCACAGCAAGAATTTCCAACTGGTTACCGTAAACTTTCTCCCAACCTACCGTCAACTGACGGAGTGATTGATCTAACTTCAAGTACAGTCGATCACACTCTTCCATTGGAGAGTGAAACTCATGTCACTCAGGTTGATGATCAATTAGTTGATCAAGTGGTCGATTCAATTTCACATTCGGTCGATCCCACTTTCCCTTCAGAGAGTGAACTTCATACCACTCAGGTTCTTCTTGTTACATCAGATTCTTCTATGCCGGGGGGCATTTCACCTGTTTCTACAGAACCCCCTCCAAGTACTGAGGTCTTTTCCTTTGATTGGAATAGACTGACAGAACCTCGTCTTCCTTCCTCCATCCCTTTCCAAATCATTGTCAAGGCCGGTGGTAGGGACATACATCGTACTCAGGTAGATGAAGGTGCTTCTGTTAGTATTTTATCCTCAACTGTTTGGAAAGCTTTGGGTTCCCCTCAGCTTGCACCTATTACGCAGAATCTGAAAACTTTTAACAGAACCATTAGTGAACCTTTAGGGATCCTTCCTAAGTTTTCTATTACCTTGGAAGGTAAAACTATCTGTATTGATCTTATGGTAGTTCGAGGTCCCTTGGATTTCAATTTACTCCTTGGACGAGACTATGTTTATGCAATGAAAGATGTCGTATCGACACTCTTTCGCGTAATGTCTTTCCCTCACAATGGCAGTATTGTGACTGTAGACCAGCTTTCATTCCCTAGTCTTTTTTCAGCTACCAATAATATGACAGCCCTAAATGTTCCTGATTCTAAAGTGGTATCTACCCTGCCACGGGTTAATTATGTGGCAACTGGTCCCATGTTTTTAGTTACCGATGTAAGTGAGCCTCTCACTGTTGATTTAGATCTGGTAATTGACGTGGAAAACTCTATGGGATTACTTGAACACGATGTTCTTATCCCTTTTGAGTCTCTTGACATGTGTTCCTTTTCGAGAAGTATTCTTCCTTCTGATGAAGACCTCTTGGAAGCCATGATCAAGGTGTGTCCGTTGACATGTCTTTCTTCCAGTTGGAAGCCATGATCAGTGAGTGTGAGGATAGTTTTTCCTGTATCAACCTCGTTAAAAAATGAATCCGGTGTGAGGATAGTTTCTTCTAGTCTCAACCTCGTTAAAAAATGAAACTAGAAGTCAGGAGCATAGTTCCTTGTCTTGTGTCAAGCTCATTAAAAAATGAAACAAGGAGTTGCGAGGACAGTTCTTTTCCTGTGCCAACCTCGTTAAAAAATGAAACAGGTGTCCTCGAGGAAAGTTCCTTTTACTGTGTCGACCTCATTAAAAAATGAATCAGTGGGTGAGGAAAGTTCCTTTTACTATGTCAACCTCGTTAAAAAATGAATCAGTGTGTATGAGGAAAGTTCTTTTACTGAGTCAACCTCATTAAAAAATGAATCAGGTATGAGGATAGTCCCTGTTACTGAGTCAACCTCGTTAAAAAATGAATCAAGTATGAGGATAGTTCCTGTTACTGAGTCAACCTCGTTAAAAAATGAATTAGGTATGAGGATAGTTCTTTTCTTTTGTCAACCTCCTTAAAAATGAAACAACTCCCTTTTCAAGTTAAATATTGAAAGTAAACCTTCATTCCTTTCATCCATCTAGTTGAATGCAATGAAGCCTGGGGGGCATGTACCTCATTTTGCATCATTAAACTGGGGGCATGTGAAATTTTTGAGCATAGTTCCTTGTCTTGTGTCAAGCTCGTTAACAAATGAAACAAGGGTAGGTTAAGTAGGTAGATTGTAGAGTAGTTATGAGCATAGTTCCTTGTCTTGTGTCAAGCTCATTAAAAAATGAATCAAGGATTTTAGAGCATAGTTCCTTGTCTTGTGTCAAGCTCATTAAAAAATGAATCAAGGATTTTAGAGCATAGTTCCTTGTCTTGTGTCAAGCTCATTAAAAAATGAATCAACGATTTTAGAGCAAAGTTCCTTGTCTTGTGTCAAGCTCGTTCAAAAATGAATCAAGGTTTTTAGAGTAGATTTTTTGTTAGGTAGATTGTAGAGAGTAGTTACGAGCATAGTTCCTTATCTTGTCTCAAGCTCGTTTAAAAAATGAAACACGGGTTTTGAGGATGGTTCTTTTCCTGTGTCAACCTCACTAAAAAATGAAACAACTCCCACAAGTCTTTCCAAGATCCTGAAAGTAAAGCTTCATTCCATCCACCTCATTGAATGCAATGAAGCTTGGGGGGCATGTACCTCATTTTGCGTCATTATGGTGGGGGCATGTGAATTATAACAAGCATACCTCGTTTTGCGTCATTATGTTGGGGGCATGTGAAATATAACAAGCATAGTTTTTCGTTTCAAGCTTGCATAAACATGAAACTAAATCCGAGCATAGTTCTTTTCCTGTGTCAAGCTCGTTAAACAATGAAACAAATCCTCCTCTACTTGAGTCGAGAGTTTGACTAGATCTCATAAATGTTAAGTTGTATATTTAGGTTAGTTATTTCAGTTTTTGCGTAATTTTCTTACAGTTTTAGGTTGAGTCTTTCAAACGATCTCATTCATGAACCTTCATTTCATTCAAATGAAATGAAGCCGGGGGGGATGCGCTCTAGCAGTTACACTTAGGGGGCATCAAGCACAGTTTTCTCTCTGTTTCAAGCTTGTGTAAAAATGAAACTACTTTGAAGCATAGTTTTTCTCCGTTTCAAGCTTTTGTAAAAATGAAACCTATTTCGAGTCAATTTCAGTTATTTTCAAGACTTGTTAAACTCATGAAAATACCGAGATTATTTTGCTATCTTTCATTCTCGTAAAACAAATGAAAATGCCGAGTTGTTTCTGTCTTTTCCTGCTCGTAAATTAAATTGAAAGTCGGCCATATGAGTACATTTTTATCATTTTTTCAAACTCGTTAAAACTTACGAAAAAGTGAAACGTCAGAGTAATCTTTTAAGCCCTTTTCTGACTCCTAAAATATGAAAAGATTGCTGAGCGTTTCTTTTACACTCGTTAAAACAGAATTAAAAGACGGTCCCCTTATAGCCCTTTTCTGACCGTAAAAACAGGAAAAGGTTGCCGGGTTTTTGTCGTTTCAAACTCGATACTGGAAATAAAACGACGTGTCCTTGATCGCTTTTTACTTTTCAGGTCAGTGGCACTAATTATGAAAGTACTCCTTGGTCGCAAGATCAAGCGGTTCCCCCAGGTATTATTTTATACTTTTTCGGGCTTGAGGGACACAAATCTACGAAAAAGTTCAACTTGGAGTCTTCTTAAGTTTTTCAGACTCTCTAAAATTGAAAAACGCCGAGTTTCTCCTATACTGGACTCGTTAAAATTTCACAGTAAAGGACCTGTTCAATTACAAATAGGAATGAACCACTCCTTCCTAGGGTTCGAATCAAAACTAGGTTGGACTCATCCGAAGGATGAGCTTATAATCAAGCATATGTTATCCTCCTCAAGCTTGTTAAAAATAAAGAGGTACTTGCCAGAAATGGTGGGGTTAAAGAGAGAGGAATGAGCCTATTTGTTATCTTTTGTCTCAGAAGAAACTTTATTACCACTCTTGGACACGACACTTTTCATTCACCTGGGTTGGGAAATCCTTTACCTCATAGTTGATCAAACCACTTTGAAAGACTTCAGCCGGTTTCCGGGGATTAACTTTGAGTCATTCATCACCAAACCATCTGTTGTGTCGTTATGTGTTCAAGAGGTCTGCAAACAAAACTTTCATCTGCAAAATACCTTGTCATCCATTTTGACCATCCCTGAGTCAGTCCTTACAGCAACATTTTCTCTAACTTGAACTATGATTTCGTGTTGTGGGCTTGCCTGCAACGGGTCACTTTCTATCGACATTAGCACATTATCTAGAGAGATGACTTAGAAATCGTCAGTACCTTGAAGTCTGCATGCATCAATGGCAGGTTTCTCGCCTTTGACGTCAGTTTACATCATTGACTCTCGATCGAACGTTTCCGTGAAATGTTCGACATCACCTCATTCATTCAGATCTCATGGATTGTACTGGGTACTTTGAGAACCATTGACATTACTGGTGGTCTCTCTCACACTTGTTAACAGTTTACATCATCGACTGGTAATCAAGTGGTTTCTACCATGTTCGACATCAACTCATTTATTCGCATGGCTAGAATCGTACCAATTCGGGAAGCAGAAATGAAGACCCTGGATCTAGTTTCCACCATCCAGGCTGCGAGGAGTTTTGTATTCATTATCTAAGTAGACTAATCATAAACAGATGGCTGCGCCCATACTGTGTCTACAAAAGTCTATGATTATGATGTACTGCAAGATCATTCCTGTATCAGAGTAGTTATTCTGTTAGTTAAAGTTTTGATCTGAGTATGGGAATGCCTACCTCAGTGATGATATAATCTTATACATGTATTTTGTGTTGAAAATTGCAGGTTCTGACTAGGCTCTCCACGAGATAATCCTTGAAATGATAAAGCGCTTCACCCTTCCTAGATAATACAAAACCCTAATCTATTACAAGCTTCGCACTTTAGGGGGCAATCTGTTACACTAAAAAATGTCACCATGGCTATTTACAGTTAGTATGGCTCTATCAACAGTCATGCTATCCTCTTAGGCAAGTCTTATGCCTCTGCTCTCCATGTCAAACTCCAAAAAGAGAGAAAGTCTTTATAAATGTATTTATCTCTAGGTACGCAGGTTCTCTCAACCTTACCTGCGGGTACGCACCCAATGTTCACAAAAGCTACGTCCTTGTACGCTCTGTATGTAAAGGGGCAGGTGCGTCCCCCTATAAAGGTCAAAATGCGCAAGTTTCATCTTTAAAAAGTTACTTGTGGTCATTTCTAGAGCATTCTAGAAGGTTGTTCGACGTGTATTGAGCGCCTCCAGATGGTTCATGTACCCCTACCAAAGAGGAACTTATCCCATCAATGAGGGAGCTATCCCATCCAAAGAGGGGATTATCCCATTGATGGTGGACCTGAATAACTTCCTCTAGACCACTATAAATACAGGTATTGGGCCAGAAGGAGAAGAGGTTGGAAGCTAAACATTTCTAAGGGTAGATGCTGTAGGAATTAGGACTCCCATTTAGAAGCTTGTGAGGAGAGATTGCCATCTTTGGTTGTTCTATTTGGAAGTGGGTGAGCTTTGTCAAAGTAAAGGAGAACTCTTAACGGACCCTGGGAGGGACTTGCACAACACCAAGGCTCAGGTTGTAATTGTTCCTTTTGTTTCCTATTAATGCAAATGAGTCCATTCTTCTCAATAACTTGTTATTTATGAGTTGTTTCATGTACTCCTTGGTCTATGTGTTAAATATGTTTTATTCTATGAGATTATCAAGTGCTATTTAATCGTTTGATTGTTAGTGGATGCAGGTTTCGAAGTGAAGGAGGAGCTCATCCGGATCAGCGGAGCTGGACTGCTACAACAACGTTGGACTACAGGTAGGATCTAAACACTTGATTTCTTATATAGTAAATGCATGTTTAGAGAATGATTGCTCTTGTTTGTCTTGTTTGTCACTAGAGAGTCTTAGGCTCCTAGGGAGGTTGGTTGTGTCCGCACTATAGACTCTTTCCGCGTGACATGGAGCTCCCTATCTCTAATTTTATCAACCCGGTAGTTCGTACAAACTTGGAAGCGACGGTGTTGTATGCACAAGTACTAGCTCTTGTCGCAGCTGTCACTTGGTCAGCTGGCACAAGTCCGCTAGGGCTCAAGCCAACTTCTATATGCTCACAAAAGAAGCTTTATGAATGATGGACGAAAGCTAACTCAAAGGAGACTAGTCTATTTGCAGAAAGAAACTGAAAGCCAACAAAGCATGAAAACCCTAGTAAACCCTAATTTGACTAGCTAGACCCTTACAATGCAAAACTGTGAATGAAACCACTACCAATAATGCTGTTACTTGCAGTGAACTGAAATACATGCATCTAAGCTACTTGCATCTGAAAAGACATGTTTTTGTATTTTTTTCATTAAGTGGTTGGATTTATTGTGATGATGCTTTTGATTAGCGTTTGGTTGTGCAGGAGCAGGTTGAATGGAAGGAAAGTATGGGCAAGGTCAGGATGGCTAGGGGAGGTCCCTGAGGGTCTCTAGCATCAGTCCACAGAAGTCTACCATGTTCGGATGCTCAACAACCGAGTTTGCAGGCTTCTACAGGAAGTCTGCAGGGGATCCTACAGGAAACTCAGGGATTCTACAGGAAGTCTGTGCAATTCTACAGGATGTTTGACTGTGGAAGTTTCGGGAGATGGTGAAGTGTTGGAGTGGTGTGGGAGGATAGGTGAGATGGAGATGGAACTGGTGATGGCTCAGGAGCAGAGAAGTCAGATGGAGGAAGAGTGCATGCAGTGGGTTGATGGCTGGAAGGATGGGATTATCAAAAGGTCAAAAAGATGAAGCTATGTGGCAGTGGATGGATTGGAGGGTAAACGAGCTGGACAGAGGCCGAGTAGGTGGCTTGAGGAGAGGTTAAGAAGAAGAAGAAGGAAGTGGAATGATATGGAGCAGTGTAAATGAAACAAATGACTTATGCACCAAAAACGAGAATTCATTAACCTATGATACCTGTGCCATTAAACCTATGAACAGTAATGTAAAACCAAGAAAAGAAACTCGTGCATGGAAGTGGAATGTAGAAGTATGGTTCAATATCAAAAGTGCATGGATGGATCTTCAACGAAAATGTCTATGTTGCAGCTTGCATGAACGTGAGAAGAACTGCGTTTCTTTTTGGTGGTTGGTTATGGACTGCACCCCAATCCCTAAACAGAGATGGCAGTGATCTCTAACAACCTTTTTCTGGAGCTCCAATAAATTATAACGATCCTCTTCTAACCTAAGCAACTGGAAGCAAATTCACCATAAACTAATCCTATTCAATCTCATGAAAAAGACTAAATTAACAGACTGTAAATTCGAATTGCATGCTAAAGTAAAGACTCAAAGTGCTGGAACGAAATGCAAATAAAATTACAACACCGAGGAGATCTATTGCTCTCAGGTTGGGCCCTAACCTAAGAGCTATAGCTCCCTTAGAAACTCAGAATGAGATCAAAATCTGCCTGCCTTTATTCATAACCAAAAATCTGATGTCATGCCAAAACTGGCTTACAAAAAGAACTAACACCGAGCTGTAGCTCGTACTTCCAAATTACAAGAGTAATGCAAAAGTTCAAAAAGCTTCTATCCAAGGCTACGACCTCAGTATTTATGCAAAATGATAGTCCAACAGGGTTCCTTGATTTGTGAGCTCGGCTATCCAACTGAAGGTTAAACTGCTGATCCTGTAGGACAGTTGTAACTGCTGTTCCTGTAGAACAGTTGGCTGCCTCTAAGCTCGGTTGGGAGATTGGTTGGAGCTCGGAGCTATGGTGGGAATCACGAGGAAGGTCCCCAAGACTGTGGACATCCTCTCCTAAAAACCAGCAGTGCCACCTTATTGTCTCCTTGTCTCCTTTCTCGTGGTCTTTGCTCCCTTTTAATGCCAAAAACCTGAAATCATCATGTATTAGTCACGTAGATAGAATGCCTACCCTTCTTCCTACAAACAACACGAATAAACCAAGAAATGTATGCATAAGCAATAAAAAACGAATGGTTTGAGCAGAGCAAGTAGGCCAAATGAGCCCAAATTGTACCAAAAATTGGGGCTCATCATCACCCCCCAGCTAAACTATTTGCTCATCCTTGAGCAACTTTGCTCTGGCTCCTCGTCTTTGGCCGAGAACTAGAGCCCGGAGCATGCTTTTCCTTTCCTGTTTTTGGTGGCCCTGCCTTTTCTGCCGAGGGTGGCGCTTCTTCCTTTCCTGTTTTTGGCGGCCCTGCCTTTGCTGCCCCTGGTGGTGACGAAGGTGGTGCTTCTTCCCCCTTTCCTATTTCCTTGAGTCGGGCTTCGGAAGGCGATTGGCCTATTTTTCGTGTCCAGGAAGTTATTTTTGGGCTCCCCTTCTCTGGGGTGGCTGATGTTTTAGATGGGGTTCTTGCACTGGGTGAAGTAGGGACATCCCCTAAAATGGTTTGGCTACCGAGTGGAGGCTGTGGCTTGCCCGTGGTTATCCTCTTGCTTCTCCTGGCTTCAGATGGTAGAGGGGTCTCCCTCTCTCTCTTCTCCTTCGGCTTTGGAGGTGTACTGAGGGCGGCCAGCACCGCTGCTGCCTCCTTTTCGAAAATACCAGCCTTCTTTTTCTTGCGTTTTGCTCTCTCAGAGCTCCTTGTAGAGGGCCCCTCCTTTTCAGATTTCGGGCTTCCTGTAAAATACCCTGCTTTGCCCACTTCCGGGCCTCCTGTAGAAGATTCTTTCTTTCCCGATTTTGGGCTTCCTGTAGAAGACCCGACTTTAGCCACTCCTGGGCTTCCTGTAGAAGCCCCTGCTTTGGTAATCTTCGGGCTTCCTGTAGAAGACCCTTTCTCTGTCTTCAGGCTTCCTGTAGGAGCCTGTTTCTCAATGACTTTCGGGCTTCCTGTAGAAGCCCCTTTTTCCAATTTCGGGCTTCCTGTAGAAGCCCTTGTCTCTGTCTTCGGGCTTCCTGTAGAAGCATGTTTCTTCAATTTCGGGCTTCCTGTAGAAGCCTTTGTCTCTGTTTTCGGGCTTCCTGTAGAAGCCTGTTTCTCAATGATTTTTGGGCTTCCTGTAGAAGCCTTTGTTTTTGTTTTCGGGCTTCCTGTAAAAGCCTGTTTCTGCTTTCCTGTAGACACAGGTGTCTCCACCTCTGCTTGCTTGCCTCCCTGAGTTTTGCTTTTTGCTTTGGTTGCAGGTGCTGTTGAGGTACTTGGGCTGACGTGGACCACCTCAGCTTTGTCCATTCTGCTCTTCATCCTCTTTTCCCTTGCTGACAAGATAGGTGTGCCACCTTTTTCTTTGTCCTCCTTTTCCTCATGCTTCTTCCTTTGTTCTTTCTTCTGTACTGTTGTTGGGGTCTTCTGGCCTTCTTCTCTCTATCCCTCGGCCACTGCTTCTTGTTCCTCACTGCTGGAGGAACCCGTCTCTTCGATCAACATTTTAATGTCCCCATCTTTCGTCAAATTCTGGAAGGATTCCCATGAGAGGGGGACCTTATATGAGTGCAGCGCATCCTCCACAAGAAGCTTGATCAACCCATGGTGGGCTATCTGATCTGGTATGCCCTCTTTTAGCTTTGTGGCACACTCCATTAGAGACTGCAATAGAAAATAAGGGAGGCTCAGTTTTTGTTCTACAGGAAGATCAATCCGGTGCCTCAATTCAGTGAGCAGCCGAAAATGATATGCATACACGATGCTAAAACGGCCTTCACAAGTGATATATTTCATGATTTGCAAACTGACTTCATTCCAAGGTGGCAACAGGCTCGTTCTTCGCACCCCATTTTTGTCCTCTGAGAATTCTTCCTCAGGTGGGAAGAATTCTTTCTTTGCCTATTGGCTCAGCTTTCTTTCCTCCTTATCCCACGGCAAACCCATAGGAAGTTCTGTGATCCGACTGATATGTTGCGGGGTGAGCTTGAGGCTTAGGCCTCTGAAGTTCACTGTGGCCAGTGTCTGGGATTTTGGCTTCAGAGCCTGCAAGAATTCTTCGGCCACTTCATCATCGTAACCTTGCAGCTTATCACAAAAAGACATCCATTGTGCTCTGGTGAAGAGCTCTACCACTGCCGGGTTTTCCCTTAATTTGGTTGAATCAGTGGGTTCCCGTCTTATAAACCCACCTGGCATGATGAACACGGTTATTTTAATTAAAGGTGGCAAATGCGAAAGAGATTTTGTCTATTAAGACAAAGCATGCACATAATCCACAAAATTCAACACAGTTTACTTATACTGACATCCTGTAGAACGACAACATAGGCACAACAAACAACAATTTCACCAATATCTTTATTACCAGACTATGGACGATGGTCTTGCCACTCTTACTAACCAGTTGCATGAAGAGTTTAGGGTTACCTCTTTAATTGGCCACCTTTTTTCGTGAGGCACCCGCTTCCCTGTAGAAGACTGCGTTCCTGTAGAGACTGCATTCCTGTAGAACTGCGTTCCTGTAGAAACTGTGTTCCTGTAGGAGCAGTGCGCAATTTTCGGGGAGGACTGTAGTTGGCCCGCACTCGAGGTGTGCTTCACCGGCGTTCTGGTAGCCAACAGCTCGGCGTATCAAAGTGCAGAGGAGATCAGCATAGCCACCCGAGTTTGAAGTGGTGGTTGATAAATGCATGCGCATGATCTAGCCGATTAGATTTTGAATCGGCGCAATCTGTGGCGCGGGGGTGAGCTGTCCCCGCCGGACCGTTGGGCGACGTCATCCATCATTCGCCTGCGTATTCACTTGCTGCCGCATCCATTCCCACAGATCTGTCGCCGCCTTTTTCTGCTAAACTCATTGTTTCCGACGGGAGTGTTCTCACGTGCGTGCCGCTCATTCTCTTTGTCGTGGCCGCCACCCAATCATCCAATTACACCATAACTAGCCGACGTGGCCAGTCGACTGGCCATACGGCCGCTCAACCATTCACTTTTATGCTGTGCAAACAATTCCAAGTAAAATTCATGCGATTTGATGGAAGGAAGGGTCAAGACACTTACCTGCGTGGCTGCACACGATTTTTCCAGTCTTTGGACGATGGTGAGTGGATCTACCTGCTGCATGCGAACTTACACAGACCCAAAGGCTCGTGGTTATAGGCTGCCGACGATGGAGTGGATGCTTGGGTTGCATGCGCCCACGTTTCGTTGCAGATGGTGGTGCTGTGAATGGTATCCACTTGAGTAGGTTGAACTGTTACAGGATTCCCGCGAGGTGTCTCGTAACAGTTCTTCCTCTTTGGGTGCATGCTGCACGACGGAGGATCTGGCCTTTCAATCACGTTCCCGGAGCTTCTGATGCCTGTGGTATGAGATCTCAGCATTTGTTTATCTTCGAAAATGGATTTTCCCATGAGAACTCATCGATCTGCTTTGTTGGTGCAGGGAACTTGGTTGCATGTCGACAAGGATGGTGGAGCAAGGTGACAGCAATGTGCAAGGGTGCCAACAGAGGCTTGCATGCATCCAAACCAATCCGTAGTCGCTAAATCTCCTTTTAAGATGAATTCTGGGCCGTCCCAAACTTCTACATGAAGTTTCCTGTAGAACACAGAGCTTCCTGTAGAAAGTTCGGGCTTCCTGTAGAAAGTCTGCACTTTCCTATAGAAAATCCGCGTCTTCCTGTAGAAAGACTGCATCTTCCTGTAGAAAGACTGCATCTTCCTGTAGAAGACTCAAACCATGATAAAATTGCACATACCTTGAAAAGGCATGGGTACCCTTGGAGGAGGTGCTGGTGAGGTCTCTTGACAGCATGATAAGGACCCTTGGCTTTGAGTTGAAGGGCTTCCTCTCCTCCATAGAACATCTGCAACCTGCATGCAATTTTACCATATTTTGCTTATTGTTTTTTTTTTCTCTTTTTTTTTCTTTTTGAAAGATAACAGGGGCGCCTCAAAGAGGTTTTCACCCGTGCCATCTGCCCTGAGCGCCTCAAAGAGGTTTTCACTCAAGGATCTTTTTCAAACCTTTTCTCTTCTTTTTTTTTGAAAGACAATAGGGGCGCCTCAATGAGGTTTTCACCCCTACCACCTGCCTTGGGCGCCTCAGAGAGGTTTTCACCCAAGGATCTTTATTATTTTTTTTTTTTCTTCTTTTTTTTTTTTTTTTTATATATATGCCTTAGGGTATGCCAGAAGCAGAGGCAGAACCCCTCTCTAGGACCAATACAAATTTCTCCATAGTTTTGATGAACTCTTGTCTTGAGAGAGGTCTCCTGTAGATCTTCAATCGATGCCCATTGACAAGCATGGGAATGGCTTCCTCATCAATGGTTCGAATGAGGACAGATCCATTGTCATGGCATTTTTCCACTGCATATGGTCCTAGCCATCTGGTTCTCAGCTTCCCCTTGAAATCTTTGTATCTGGAGTCATACAACAAAGCCCAATCTCCCAGCTGAAATTGCTTGTCATGGAGATGTTGGTCATGCCACACCTTTCTCTGAAGTTGAACCACTTCTGAGTGAAGGAGGGCCTGCATTCGGTGCTCATCCAGGCCATTCAGCTGCAATAGCCTTTCTTGTTGTGCATGGTTGAGATCTAGGTCCAGCTGAGTTGCCATCCTCAAAGTGTTGTATTCAAACTCAATGGACAGCAAAGCTCTCTTCCCATAGACCAGCTCATACGGTGTGAAGCAGGTGGTGGTCTTCCAAGTGGTGTTGTAAGCCCATGTGGCTTCAACCAGGTGCTCTGCCCAGTCCTTTCTGCTGCTGCTCACCACCTTAGTCAAGATCCCTTCTAATGCTCTATTGGTGACTTCCACTTGCCCATTTGCTTGAGGGTGATAAGGGGTGGAAGTCCTATGCTTGATCTTGTGATGAGCTAGTAGATCTTCAACCAGGTTGGAGGTGAACTGGCTCCGTTGATCGGTGACCAGCTCTCTTGGATAGCCAAACTTATAGAAGATGTTTTCTCTTAGGAACTCGGCCACCTTTTCTTCTGTTGCTGCCTTGATTGCTTTGGTCTCTACCCACTTTGTCAAATAGTCAGTACACACAATGATGTAAGTCCTTTGCCTCGAAGAGGGGTTGATTGGGCCCACAAAGTCCATGCCCCACTTCTCAAATGGCTCAAGAGTCACTTGAGGTTGGAGAGGCATCTCATCCCTTTGGGTCGGTTTCCCCATTCTTTGGCATTGGTCACACTGACTGACATATCCTCTGACATCTAGATGAAGTGTGGGCCAATAGTAGCCTACCTGTAGGATTTTGAAGGCAGTTCTCTTTGCTGCAAAATGTCCTCCACAAGGCCCATCATGACAAGTGAGGAGGATATCAAAGACTTCCTCCTCCCTTACACAATGCCTTAAGATCTGATCGGGGCCAAGCTTGAACAGATTGCCCCCGATCCAAGTAAATGAGGCACTTTTTCTGATGATTCTGCTCTTCTCTCTGGAAGATAGGTGTGGAGGGAACTGTGCTGAAACAAGATAGTTTGCTATATCAGCAAACCATGGAGAGAGTACTGAAATAGCAAACAAATGTTCATCGGGCATCTGGTCTTCTACTGTTCCATCCTCATCTGCAGACAAATCCAATCTAGATAAAAAGTCAGCAACAACATTTTCTTTACCTGGTTTGTCAACAATGGTCAAATCAAACTGCTGCAATAAAAGTAACCATCTAATAATACGAGCATTCACATCTGGTTTATTCATTAAATATCTAATACCAACATGGTCAGTATGTACAAAGGTCTGGTAACCAGTAATATAATGTCGGAACTTGTTCAGTGCATGGACCACAGCCAAGAATTCTTTCTCGGTTACAGTGTAATTTAGCTCAGCTTTGGACAAGTTTTTGCTAACAAAGTAAATGGCATATGGAAGTTTTTGCTCAACTTGTCCTAAAGCTGCACCTATGGCTTTGTTCGAGGCATCAGTGTGGATGTGGAAAGGTAGGGCCCAGTTTGGACCTCTCAGGATTGGGGCTGACACCAACTTGTCCTTCAATTCATTTAAAGCCCTCTGACAATCGTCAGTCCAATTAAACTCCACATCTTTTGCCAACAGGCCAAACAATGGCGAGGCTAGCTTGCTGAAATCTTTAATGAATCTCCGGTAGTATCCTGCTAATCCCAAGAAACTCCGGACATCCCTTACCTTTTGAGGAGGTGGAACCCTCTTGATGAGAGCAATTTTGTTAGGATCCACCTGCAACCCTTGGCAAGAAATGGTATGGCCTAGCACGGTCCCTTCAGTCATTAGGAATTCACATTTTTCAGGACTAAGGGACAAGTTCATCTCGGTGCATTTGGTTAGGACTTTTCCCAGGTTGGACAATGCTTCCTGGAAGTTGGCCCCATAAGGAGTAAAGTCATCCATATAGATTTCTACCGCATCATGGACCAGCTCCGAGAAGATGCTCAAGACAGCTCTCTGAAAGGTAGCAAGAGCATTGCATAGCCCAAAGGGAAGGACTCGATAGGCAAAGGTACCCCAAGGACAAGTGAAGGTGGTCTTATCTTGGTCTTCCAGGCTGATTTGGATTTGGTTGTACACACTAAACCCATCCAGGAAAGAGAAGAACTTCTTTCCTGCCAGTCCATCCAACACTTGATCTATGAAAGGTAGAGGGAAATGGTCCTTCTTGGTAGCTTTGTTCAGTTCTCGGTAGTCCACACAGATTCTCCATTTCCCATTCTTCTTGGGAACCAACACTAGAGGGGACACCCATTCACTATTTGAGATGGGGTAGATGAACCCGGCATCCAACAGTTTTTGCAATTCTTCCTTGACAATGTCCTTAAGGGCCAGATTCATTTTCCTCTGAGGTTGCCTAACCGGTTTACAATCCTCTTTGATGTATATATGATGGGTACAGACCGAAGGATGGACTCCTTTCATTTCCTTATAGCTCCAAGCAAAAGCATCTAGGTGGTTGGCCAACAGACTACACAGCTCCTTTTCCTGGGAAGGAGATAGGGAGGAGCTGATCTTAAATGCTTTCTCAGGGCCGAACTCCACATTCTTGACTCTGGGAGTAACAGGGTTGGTTGTACAAAGATCCACTAAGGTGCTGGCTTGGGCATCCTCCACCAATCTCTCTAAGGGTAGTGCACTGGAAGGTGGATTCTGGATCAAGGTCTCGATCAAGTCATCCTCGGTTGGGGGGTCTCTTCTAGTGGTATCTAAGGTGCACAGAGGTGCTGAGTACACCTCGTCTTCCTCTCCTTCTTCCAACCAGAGTGGTAAGTCATGCTCTAAGGAGGGTTGGGCAGGAGGGTATAGGACTAGCTGCTTGGACATGGGACCATTTTTGATGGTCATGTTTCCTGCACGACAACTTATGTAAGCATCTACAGTAGCTAACCAAGGCCTTCCCAAAATGAGAGGATATCCAGTAAGCTTTGCCTTTGGTTGCAGAACCAGGAAGTCTGCAGGGTATTCCCAAGAGTCAATAGATACCAAGACATCCTCCACAATACCTTCGGGAGTCACGGTGGAGCGATATGCTAATTGCAGTACTGTCGAGGTCTTCCTCAAGGAACCCTGAAGATTAAGTTTAAGCATGGTATCCCTGGTCATCACATTAATGGAAGCCCCCAGATCAATCAAGGTGTGAGGTATAATGGTGCCATTGATGTGAACATCTACTACAGGACTTCCAGGATCTAGGTACTTTGGGCAGATGACTTGTCCTAACATAAGGTCAGACAGTTGTCCTATGACATTGATAGTTGAAGCATCTTTCTTCCATCTGCCTGGGTGTTTGAAACACTTTTCCTTAACCAATTTGTTGTATATTGGCACATCCTTGATGGCTTGGAGAAGTGGTATTTTTACACACAACTACTTGAGCTCACCCAGAAGCTCATCCTCCTTTGGGTTGGGTTGTGTGGTGGCTGTTAGTCTCTCAGGAAAGGGTGGAATAGCCTTTGGTTCACTTTCCTATTTATCTTCCTCATCCTCTGGGGGAGGAGGTTGGCGATCTGGTAGAGTCTTTCCAGATCAAAGATTGATCTCCTAGATCTCCACAGCATAGGTAGGGCATGAGGTTTCCCTAGTGTATACCTGCTGGGCCTGTCTATTGTTGGGGTTCGGGTTCGGTTGAGCAGGCATTTGAGGTTGCCTTGGAGGAGCAGGAGGTAATGGCTGAGGTTGAACTGGTGGTGGAGGCAAGATGGCAGGAGGAGTGTTGTATTGGGGCCTCCACCCCGACTGAGGTGCATTCCATTGAGGCTGTGGCTGGGCATGTGAGTGATATGAATGAGAAATAGGTTGAGTGGGGTACTGAGGTGGATAAGACCATGGAGGAGGCATGGACCATGAAGGATGAGCAGGGGGACCCCAGGAAGGCATAGGAGTCGATTGGTTGGGGCTGTAATAAGCTTGAGATGCCCCTTTCATCCCCTGCTGATAAGGTCTAGATCCTTGTGGCCTCCTTTGGTTGAGGTAATAGAGAGGCTCTGTGGGAGCTTCTGTCCCTTGGTACATGGCTTTAAACCCAGGTAAGGTTGGACACTGATTTGTGGGATGGTCCTCCTCACAAACGAAACACACTTCAACTGAATGCAATGGACATTCGTTCTTAGGGTGTCTCCTTGTGCACCTAGGGCAGAAGACAGCCAAGGCTCTCTCAGCTTCTTCTTTCTTTTGCTGAATCCTGAATGTGTCAAGCTGCATGGTAATGGTCTATCTCACCTCACTCTTAAGATCTTCTAATTGATTTGCAAGCTCATGTTTGGAGAAAGGGACACTAGTTGAGAGGTGGTTTCCTCTACCTCGTTTCCGAGCTGCCCTGGAGTGGTTTCTAAACACAGTCTTGATGTCCTCATAAGGCAGTTGGTAAATGTCCCCCCCAGCTAACATGTGAAGGGTATCTAAGAGGTCTTACGGGACTCCTCGGAGCAGGACCAACTTGAGGGATTCAGGGTCAAGTGTGCACCTGGCCCGCTTATAGCTTATTTCCCATGGTCATCCGAAAGATTTCCCCCTTTGTTTCCTTGGACCTACAGTAATCCCGGTACTTGGTATTGAAAGCTTGCTGCATCTGAGCCCAAGTGGTGATACTATTCCCAGGTAAGCCCATGAACCAGCGTAGTGCTGCATCCTTAAGAGTGGAAGGGAAAAGTTTCAGCTTTTGCTCATCTTCAGTGTAGTCATAGGTTCTACAAAGGACAGCAAACTCAAACAGGAAGGTATCCGGATCTTCAGTAGTCAGCCCATGGAAGTGAGGTAAGGCGGAGGGGCTAATGTTCTTCATTTTCATCTCTCCATTGGTCTCTTGGATGGGGAAGGCACCTTCTATTCTCTCATCTTCTCTTCTATTGTCCGCCATAGCTTCAGATGGAGTGGTCTCTAAGTCTTCTTCTACTATAGGATCTTTGGATATCTCAGGATGTTCACCTATAGGTTCTTCTGGGTCACTGTCACCAAAGAAGAGAGAAGGGTGACTCAGTGATGTGGTGGGGGTGTTTGGTAGGAATTTGCCTGATCTATCTCGGTTCCTACGAGGCATGAAATGCAAAAGACTTTCTTTTTCTTTTGATTGCTTTTGCTTTGCTTTTCTTTTGGTACCTGCAAAACTGAGACAGATTGATCTACAACTAACTATGAAAGATGCAGAATTAAACTGAAAGCAGGAAAGAACTAATCTACTTTGCTCAAATGAAATTGCAAGAATGGAAATGCTAGTCTATGCTTGCAGAAAGGAAATGCTAATCTATGAAAGCAGGAAATGCTAATCTATGAAAGCAGGAAATGCTAATCTATGAAAGCAGGAAATGTCTATGCTACTTTTGCAGAATGGAAATGAAGTAAACTACTTAGCAGAAGGCAAGAGT
This sequence comes from Pinus tabuliformis, assembly GCA_031772625.1. NCBI lineage: Eukaryota > Viridiplantae > Streptophyta > Pinopsida > Pinales > Pinaceae > Pinus > Pinus tabuliformis. The sequence goes on along the minus strand of CM062806.1, from coordinate 306,852,708 downwards.
AAGAAAGTAGAAGAAAAGCAACAATTACTAATACTCTGACGCTTCCCCGGCAACGACGCCAAAAAGATGGTGGGCTCCAGTATTGTAGCAATAATGCTACAACTCCTGGAGCTTCCTATCTCTAATTTTATCAACCCGGTAGTTCGTACAAACTTGGAAACGACGGTGCTATATGCACAAGTACTAGCTCTTGTCGCAACTGTCACTTGGTCAGCTGGCACAAGTCCGCTAGGGCTCAAGCCAACTTCTATATGCTCACAGAAGAAGCTTTATGAATGATCGACAAAAGCTAACTCAAAGGAGACTAGTCTATTTGCAGAAAGAAACTGAAAGCCAACAAAGCATGAAAACCCTAGTAAACCCTAATTTGACTAGCTAGACCCTTACAATGCAAAACTGTGAATGAAACCACTACCAATAATGCCATTACTTGTAGTGAACTGAAATACATGCATCTAAGCTACTTGCATCTGAAAAGACATGTTTTTGTATTTTTTTCATTAAGTGGTTGGATTTATTGTGATGATGCTTTTGATTAGGGTTTGGTTGTGCAGGAGCGGGTTGAATGGAAGGAAAGCATGGGCAAGGTCAGGATGGCTAGGGGAGGTCCCTGAGGGTCTCTAGCATTAGTCCACAGAAGTCTACCACGTTCGGATGCTCAGCAACCGAGTTTGCAGGCTTCTACAGGAAGTCTGCAGGGGATCCTACAGGAAACCCAGGGATTCTACAGGAAGTCTGTGCAATTCTACAGGATGTTTGACCATGGAAGTTTTGGGAGATGGTGAAGTGTTGGAGTGGTGTGGGAGGATAGGTGAGATGGAGATGGAACTGGTGATGGCTCAGGAGCAGAGAAGTCGGGTGGAGGAAGAGTGCATGCAGTGGGTTGATGGCTGGAAGGATGGGACTATCAAAAGGTCAAAAAGATGAAGCTACGTGGTAGTGGATGGATTGGAGGGTAAACGAGATGGACATAGGCCGAGTAGGTGGCTTGAGGAGAGGTTAAGAAGAAGAAGAAGGAAGTGGAATGATATGGAGCAGTGTAAATGAAACAAATGACTTATGCACCAAAAACGAGAATTCATTAACCTATGATACCTGTGCCATTAAACCTATGAACAGTAATGTAAAACCAAGAAAAGAAACTCGTGCATGGAAGTGGAATGTAGAAGTATGGTTCAATATCAAAAGTGGATGGATGGATCTTCAATGAAAATGTCTATGTTGCAGCTTGCATGAACGTGAGAAGAACTGCGTTTCTTTTTGGTGGTTGGTTATGGGCTGCACACCAATCCCTAAGCAGAGATGGCAGTGAGCTCTAACAACCTTTTTCTGGAGCTCCAATAAATTATAACGATCCTCTTCTAGCCTAAGCAACTGGAAGCAAATTCACCATAAACTAATCCTATTCAATCTCATGAAAAAGACTAAATTAACAGACTGTAAATTCGAATTGCATGCTAAAGTAAAGACTCAAAGTGCTGGAACGAAATGCAAATAACATTACAACACCGAGGAGATCTATTTCTCTCAGGTTGGGCCCTAGCCTGAGAGCTATAGCTCCCTTAGAAACTTAGAATGAGATCAAAATCTGCCTGCCTTTATTCATAACCAAAAATCTGATGTCATGCCAAAACTGGCTTACAAAAAGAACTAGCACTGAGCTGTAGCTCGTACTTCCAAATTACAATAGTAATGCAAAAGTTCAAAAAGCTTCTATCCAAGGCTACGGCCTCAGTATTTATGCAAAATGATAGTCCAACAGGGTTCCTTGATCTGTGGAGCTCGGCTGTCCAACTGAAGGTTAAACTGCTGATCCTGTAGGACAGTTGTAACTGTTGTTCTTGTAGAACAGTTGGTTGCCTCTAAGCTCGGTGGGGAGATTGGTTGGAGCTCGGAGCTATGGTGGGAATCACGAGGAAGGTCCCCAAGACTGTGGACATCCTCTCCTAAAAACCAACAGTGCCACCTTATTGTCTCCTTGTCTCCTTTCTCGTGGTCTTTGCTCCCTTTTAATGCCAAAAACCTGAAATCATCATGTATTAGTCACGTAGATAGAATGCCAACCCTTCTTCCTAAAAACAACACGAATAAACCAAGAAATGAATGCATAAGCAATAAAAAATGAATGGTTTGAGCAGAGCAAGTAGGCCAAATGAGCCCAAATTGTATCAAAAATTGGGGCTCATCAAGTATCGCTTACAACTGGTACCTCAGGAGCAACAGAAGATGGAGAACCTTGATCACTCGGACCGGGAGTTGACGGGTCAGCCAGGATGACCAGACCCCTTAGTAAACCTAAAGAAAACTAACGATAAAGACCCTACTCAAAACTAACGCACACAAGATCTAACCAGGTGATGTTATCGTGGCCGAATAAATTTTAAGACACAAGAACCAAACTTGACCTTTTCATGTTTCAAGAGTCGAGAAAAGGACGAAAAGATGACTCTAGTCTCCTTCAAATGTTTAATGAGCACAAAGTGACAAGACGCTCACAGGTACCTTTTCATTTAGGGAGTCCGAAAAGGATCAAAAGTGACTGCTCTGGAGACTCTAGGTAAAGGGTTTACCAAGCGACCCGTAAAACTGCTTATACACCTTAGCAATCGTATGAGATCCAAGGACTTTCCGTACTGCAGTCAATCTTCCCGAATGCTGTGTTCGGTGCGTTACGGTTCACAAGGTGGCAGACTCGGCTTCCTATGGATAAAGGATAAAAGCCTAGTGGGGTCTCCCTATATACGCGACGGTACGTGGGAGCACAGTCCGTGTTAGACCACTATCGAGTCACAGAAGGAGGAATCACCCAACCGTAATGTGAAACAATACCGACTATGTTTAAAGACGCCGGAACACGTCTCTAACCTAGACCTCTAGATGTTTGCGTTTAGTTCCAATGCGTTTTTAGGTTAATTCAGTTCATTTTATGGTTGATCTTGAAATTAAGTTTCGATTTCAGGCTCTATCGTATGGTCTCTCACAATTACCTAGATGCAAGCTATATGCCAAAGAACATCATTTTGTTCGATGAATTCTAACTATGAAAAGGTTAAGAGCTTTCAAACAAACAAAACGAACTCAATCAATCAAACAATCTAATGCAGCTAATGACAAAGAAATGAGACTTTCCTTTTGAGAATGCAAATCAACAAAATGCTCTTTCTTTGATTAACTATTGAATGCAAAAGATATTAGTTCGATTTTCTTTTCAATGACATAATGCACTTACAATGAATTTTGAGAGACAGCAACACTGAGTAAAGAAAACAAAAATCACTCAATGGAACACACAACAAGCGTGAAAAGAGCTGGTTGAACCCAAGCAATTGTAATCTATGCCTGGGTGGTGAAGAGTAGTCGAAACAACCGAAGGACTGGTTCGAGGACAATCACCTAAACAACCAAGCAAAGAAAGCGAAAAAGGAAGGTTTACGCAGTAGCAAAGGCAAGCAGCCACGAAATTTTGCAAACAAGTGAACAAGCGAACAAAACAAGGTTGGTCCAGTGAAAACTGGATGATGGCACTAGGTCACGGGGCGCAAAAATGAGATTCGTTCGACAAGGATTTGCAAGCAAGTGTGCAACAGTCCAAACAATGAATATCAAGTCACAAACCAAGTAGAAAGAGCTGGAGATAGCCAAACCAACAGGTTCAGGAGGTAAAATTGAGACAATTTCAATTTTACAGGATCAGCGCGGGTAGCGTTCAGCAACTGTGCGCTGAAACTAGGTCACGCGTAGCAACTTGGCGCTGTCAGCGCGGAAGGACACGGACTAAGCGCGCTGGTTCGATTTCAGAACCGTCGCGACTGTTTTAAGTACAAGCGCGATGACAACAGGTTTAAAGAAACAGTTAAGCGCTGTCAGCGCAACTGTTTTGATATAAACCGCGCTGAGGGTAAAAAAGAGGCAAAAACAAGCCAAGAACTCCCAAACCAAGGCCAGAACTCTTTAAACAATTCATACACCTCCCAGATTGACCCAGGAAGTCTAAAAACAGAGAACTAATCCCCAAACTCGAAAAGAGAGAATAATCAAATTCAAACACAAAAATGGACACAAGAGACAAAAGGCTGAACTCCCCAGAGGAGTCGCCAAATTGTTGGAGAGGAAAATCCCCTCTACGGATAGAGGCGATCCCTACTAGCCCAGAGTGGGTCTAGCAACAATCATTCAATGCTACTATGCAAGTTCCTAATTGCAATTAAAAGGTAGGCAAAGAGCACCTACTTGGATTCCAGCGCTGTTGTTTGATGAAGAGATGCCACCTTCTCTCCTTCGCTCTGGCTGGTCACGATCCTCCGCGATCTCCGCGAATAGATACCTGCACACACGAAGAGAAGACAAACACGAGCGTGAAATCTAACAAAAGCAATTATACATCAGTCAGAAAGGATGTAATTCACGTTAACCATTGTAGAGACAAATGAGAATGGAACAATAATAGTAGTCATCTATTATTAATCAAAATCAGAGAAGAGTACAACCAAATGTTCTGACGTCGATATCCTTCTCAGGAGGGGCTAGTCAGCAAGTCTCTTAAGCATTCACCTTTGGAAATGATTCTCCCAAGACAAGAAACTCTCTCTCTCACACAAGCAACACAAAGCAACCTTCCCTAAGCTATCAAGCACTTCCACACTTATCACACCAACTACCTATAGTAGCAGCAATCTGAGCACTATAAGCTCCACACAATCCAAGCTATTCAAAACTAGCTGCACTCATGGCAAAGGTAGAGGTTTATATAGGAGAAGGAGTCTCCTTGACTGGTGGAAGGATGAGCTTATCTTCAAGGGAAGTAGTTGCAAAGGGTCGAACAGACATGCCATAGAAGGGAGGCGATACTCACAAGGCCAACAACCAAGTCTGGAGTTATCTGGAAGGCTGGCTGTTGGAACAAATTCGCCAAAACTAGATCAGCGCGGGTGCATAACTGGTCTGGCGCGCTGACGTCACAAAGACATAATGGAAAGGGCCATGTCAGCGCGGGTAAATACAAACAGAGGCTGCGCTGGTCATGAAATTCGATCAGCGCGGGAAAGTCGTGTGCTTCCGCGCTGGCAGCGCACGCGGTCTGTTATGAAGCGCCAGTCATCGCGGGTATTTTAGAAACAGACGCGCTGATGAGGAAAACTTTGGAAAAGTGGGTTTTTGGCCAGTTCAGGAGACATGAACTTGATTATTGTGAACTCCTGACACAGTAGGGTGACTGACAGGGAGACAGTGAAAAATTACCGTGTAACAGTCGATTTCGTGTTTGCCGTGCCAATCACACCATCGCCGGCATGAGAGTCACTATTTGGTTTAGGAGGAGGAGGAATTGAGAATTCCGCTCTAGGGGCGTTAGGTATTTTGTCGTAGAGCGTGCCAGACTGAGTGTAGACTAAGTCTATATATTGTGCATGAGCAATAACTTGCTCCTCCGTTACGACTCCCCCCTTTGCCACATCTTCTGTTATAGCAGGAAGTAATGACTTTATAAACCATTCAGCTAACAACTGATCGGGAACGTACGTTTTCACCATCCTACGACGACGACGCCACTCATGTATATGATCGGATATATGAGTGGCCGTTGTCTGCTTGAAGTTGGTTAAGATTTCTGTTCCCATTTCATACCTTATCAATAATTGAAAATGGGTTAAGAAAGTCGTGGCTAGGGAGCTGAAATTGTCGAACGATGCTCTAGGTAATTCGATATACCATTTTGCTGCTGGACCCGTTAACGTCCTCTGGAAAAGGTGAAGCCTTATCGAATCATCGTTTAGGGTGTTTGATGAACACCATAGATGAAAAGTCATCACGTGATTCGATGGGTCTTCACCTGGATTTCCATTAAATTTAGGAATGTCTGAAGGAAGTTTGTGAGGAATCGCTGGCCACCAAGGGGCGTAAGCAATTGGATCGTTTGTTAACCGGTGTAAATTGGGTAACTCTAAAGTTGCCACGAATGGTAACTGTTGATTCAGGTTAGGTGAAGCATACTCAGGGTACGATGGAATTGCCTGAGCAGTTGGCCTTTCCATACCAGCATAATGCAACTGATGTTGGTATGACTGATACGGTTGGTGGACTTGACCACTGTAAAGCGGTTGGTTTTGACCATTTTGAATATACAGTTGTCCACTGTTCGCAAAGATCTGCTGCTCAGAACCTTGGTACACCTGCTGGAATTGTGGTTGTTGGTATTGCACCAGCCACGGTTGTGAAGCCATGTTCTGCTGTGCCATACTAACCGTTGGACCAAGGTGTGGGGTAATCGTACCCGTTTGGACCTGTGTCGCCCCACCAGTAGGTGATTGTGGTTGAGTCACAGGGTCAAGGGGCTGTTGCATTACAACCTGAGAAATATGAGGCTGACATACAACAGGCATCGCTTGAACTTGTGACACTGTCACAATGGCCGGTGTGGTCGGGATGTTCGACATAGGTACACACTGTTGCATAGAATATAGAACACTTGGTTGTTGAGATAGCATAGGTACCCAACCACTTGATGTAATTCCAGTATAACCTCAATACTGTTGTGAAATCCCGTATGGATACCCTCCTGGAGGGGGTAATGAAAGGGCATATTGCCCCCCATACGGTAGCAATCCGGAACTCAAGGGGATTGTTTGTCCTTGGGGACTGGATTGCCCAAATTGACCTCCAAATGGATCAATCTGGTGAGTCTCAACATAAGAGTTGCCGGATATTATTCCGGAGGAACAAACTGGAACGGACCACACTGTCGAAATAGTCCCTTGGTGGACTCCTTCTAGCGGTTGTGAGCTAGTCGGGACAGATGGTATGCCAGCAAACATTGTCGGAGTGACGGCAGGGGCTTCTGCTGTTGCCGTGTCATTCGACACAGTCCTAGATGTTGACGGTTGTTCAGACATTTTGAGTCTATCCAAGAGATTACCTAGCGATTCTACAGGAACTTCCACTTGTGGTAGACTAACTTCTGATGAAGGAAATATAGTGACCCCGACTCCAAAATGTGTTGGAGTGCTTGCTTGTGGATCTTCTATAATTTCCTCTATCGCAATCAAACCAGGTGGAAGAGGAAGACCGTCAGGTCCGTAAAATATTTCTGGTGCCGAAGAAGGGGTTGAATCGACAGCGAAAATTGTTTGAGGAGTAAGACTCTCTGAACCGGTTATAGATGGAACTAGTTCAGTAACGCAAGTATTTTCTCCCAGACTAAGATCAGTGTTACTGTCCCTCTGTGGCTGTTGAACTTCTTCTATAGAGGCAGGGTTTCCAGAAATGTTTGGAGTAACCGGAATCTCAGATGTCGTTGGAACACTTGTTCTAACTTTGATAGGAGATTTCAAACCGGTTAAACGAGTTCGCTTTGTCCGTACTGTTTTCGATTCCGGAGACAAAGACGGTTGACTCGTAAGCCTCCGCGAACGACGGGGTTTCAATTGACTTTCTTCCACGATTTCGGATTACTCGATCAACCAAAATACAGAAGGGGAAAGTGTGTTTCGGAATTAAATGAATTTTTTAGACGCTTTTAGACACAACTTGCTTTTCCACTTTTAAAGAGTCGAGAAAAAGCTAAAGATGACTCTAGTCTCCTTCGATGTTTTAACGAGCCCGAAGTGACAAATGCTCGGATGGACTTTTTCCGTTATAGAGTCTGAAAAAGGCCAAAAGGAACTGCTCTGGAGTTCTAGGCAGAGGGTGTGCCAAACTTTTCGCAAAACCGCAGAATACATTTTAGGGTACGGGCGGTCGATCTTCCTGAATGCTGTGTTCAGTGCATTGCGATCAGTAGGGTAGCCGACACGGCTTCCTAAGGATAAAGGTTTTATGCCTATAGGGGTCTACCAATATATACACGACGGTACGTGGGAGCACAATCCGTACTGGCGCTATCGTCCCTCAGGAGGAATCACCCACCATCAACGAGATCGACAGTCACCAGGCTTTACGACGCCGGAACACGTCTCTAGCCTAGACCTCTATGTTGTGCATTATGTTGCAAAGCGTTGCTAAGTTCATTCAATTTATTTTAGGTTGATCTTTTTAGAAGTTTGCCTTTCAAGGTTCACCACGAGATGTATGAAACAATTCCTAAATGCAGTCTAAAGATGATAAGCAAGCTTTATATCTTTTCAACTTTGAAAATCCTAGCTACTAAGGAAAAAGAAAGACACCATCTTTTCTCAAAGAGCAATCAACACACTCTAATGCACTTTTCCTAAATCAGACATGCAAACTATCAAGATGCAAATGCACAATGCAGGTGTTTGTTTTCCGCTTTCTTAGTATTGATGCCTACAAAGAAAGCTTTTTTGTACACCTTTGAATTCGCTTTTAAATGACAAATACAAACAAGTTTACTTTTTAGAAATCAGAGAGGGTAGAAGAGATTACAACACTTAACGATTTTCGAAATGAATACTTGTTTCGACACTTAAAAGAGACAAACTCAAACCAAATGAAAAAGTAAATGTATAATCAACTGCAAACAGCCAATGAACTCTCTTCTAAGATCACAATCAATAGATCTGAATCAAGGGCTACAGGATGATTATTTCACTCATGCAAAGGAAAACTGTAAATGACGCCACAAACACATAAAAACACTCACAGTATTTTTGTACAAAAGGAGGCGGAATCTAAGCAGAGAAAAGGAGTTATTAGACTGGTACCTATGCTGGTTACAGGCTGCAAAAATCAGAGATCAAAACAAGGCAAAACAGAGTAGAGAACCCCAGCTGCACAAGGGAAAACTGGTTCAGCGCAACCGCAACACAGGGGTTTTGACATTCAGTGCAGGTAGCCTTCACGGGACCTACGTTGAAATGCAGAATCCCTTCACTGGGTCTGCGCTGAAGGAGAAACTCTTGTTTCTCACTGGTTCTGGGTCACAGATTGCTATTTAATCTACTGTTTCAGGTCAAATAAAAGAAACAAGCAAGGTGTAATCAAAGGGATTCTTTGAAGGAGTACTAAGATCTATCACAAAGGATCATCAAATCATTTGTGAGTCCATTGTTCAGATCATAGACAAGTCCAGTGATTGGATCAAGGCAGCAACTGTCTACTTTGCATTCGGGAATAGCAGATGCAGTTCGATTGTTGCTGTCAAGTCTATGAAGCAAACAATGATAGAAACACAAATAAAATTTATAATCAAATCTTCCCCAACGGAGTCGCTAATTTGTTGTGGGGGAAAATGCCTATGCAGGACGATCCTATCCACCTAAGGTGTGACAGTGCCTTAGCAACAAACAGAGACAGCTATTCTAGTATTCTTCCTTTATGAATTAAGAATGAAGATAGAGATGGATGGAATAACCGGTGTCTTCCGTTTGTCCCTCGATCCGGCTTCTCTTCTCTTGGAGAGTTCCCAGCTACTTGCTTTCTCGCTCGCCCAGCTTCAAGAGGTTTCTGCAAGATCACAAGAAGAGAACACTACACAAGACATGGATTGATATTCATAACTAGTTCAGGATTAGAAATAAACTAAACATACTAATGCAATCATACATCAAAAATACATCAGTATATAGGAGAAACCAAGATAGCTTTATTGATGAATAGCAAGGTTCAGGAAGAGATACAACCCAGAGGGCTCCAATCCAGCATCTCCTTCCCAGCAAATGGAATTCCTATCTTCACCCCCTTCAAAGCATTAAGCACCCAATGATTCCAATCTCAAACCAACAAAAATTCTTTGCAATAACAAAATTCCAGCCTCCAGATCTCATGGAGGAGAGATCCGTATATAGATGTTTGGAGAGAGGATGAGTCAGCTTGAGATCTGACTAGTGTCCTCTCCCTCTGTCAGTTCTTGATTCCACTTGGAGATTTGGAACCTCTTACTCATCACCAATCGAATTCCCTGAGGCAAGTGTCATTTTGGAAGCTTCCTGGGTTTTGACACCTTGAGAAATGAGCTTGCCACAAGTCCACTCTCGTTCAGCGCAGGTAGCCAGTGTTCCCTTTGACATTCAACACAGGTAGCTAGTGTTGGCTTTGACATTCAGCGCAAACAACTAGTGTAGCCACTGAAATGATCCTGAATTGACTTTTTTTTGAGCGTTTTCTGGTGGAGAACTTCTGTGAATTGTTGTGGTTTGTTAGCCTTGTTCCTCTAGGGGTAGGAACAACATGTTTAGGGACTTTTCATGCTCAATGCTATAAGGCACAAAAATTTCTATAACACCAGTCACCCCGATGTAAGTAAAGATATTCTTAAAACAATATTATTAAAAGGAGTAAGGGATGACTGTCTAGATATGCTAAATATGCTTGGTAAAGGGGACATATCTAAAGAATCATATGATGAAATTATTAACCTCTGTAAAAGATGTTCAAGAGAAGCTACAAGGAATAAATCAAACAGCAGGGATACCACATTTTCGAGAGTTCAAAAATCAACTAGTGGAGGAGAAACAAGAGCCGAAATAGCTAATTTACTTGAGGAGTTTAAAACTGAAATGTTAAGTTCTTTTGCTTTACAAATTGACACCTTGCAGAGTAAAAAGAAACAAGTCGAAGTAGAGGCAGCTCTGTCCATATTTTGTTCCAAATGCAGAGAAAAGCACCCACTAAGGGAATGCCCATTGGACAAAATGCCAATCTGCACCCTTTGTGATAAGGGACATGAAACACAACAATGCCCTTCTTTACCAAGAATCAAAGCAGCATTACAACCAACCGAAGAAGAAGTTGAAGCTGTCTATCTATTGACATAGAGAAGGCAATGGCAACCGCGGGGACAAGGTATGAATCCTAATATGCCATTTACATCTTCTAATCGTTGGAGCAATTATACTTCTTTTAGTCAAGCAAATTACCCTCCCTTTAACCAAATGCAATACCCACCCTTCAATCAAATGAATTACCCACCCATGCAACAAACAAACCCTCCCTTTGTAGACCCAACAATGTGGAATCCTTGGCCTCCACAACAATAAGCTCATTTTAACCAATGGAATCTAAATTGGAGAGGTCAACAACCCCTGTTTCCAAGTCAATTTCCTCAATTTCAATCACAATTTCAGCAACCACTCCCTTTACCATTAGGTGCAAGACTGAATAATCAAATGATGCAACCCCAACTACTTGTACAACCTAACCCCAACCCCAATAATAAGGTTTTGCAGTTTATTGATATTCAAAAGTAGCCTATACTTTCTGTTTTCCCTGCAAAATGCAATGATATTCATTTACGATCTGGGAAAATAGTAGAACCTATCATTGATGATGTTACCTCTTCTGATTCTAATAAAGAAGATATAAAAAAGCATGATTCACCTGAAGAGGTACAAACACCCTCTAATACTATTGCTAAAGCTATAGAACCACCATTCCCTAAGAATTTAGCTTTGACTAAAATGCCTGAGCCACCTGCTTTTAATCTTCTAGGGGAATTACAAAATCTCTACATCATAATTCCACTATTACAAGCACTAAGAGATGTACCAATTTATGCCAAAACTATACGAAACATTTGTGTTAAGAAACCCGGTAGGAAAACTAAAGATCCCCTCACAGTTCATGTCATGGATGATCTATCTACACTAATGTTAGGTAAAGCCCCTCTAGTTAAATATGGTGATCCTGGCCATCCTAATGTAATAGTGTAAATTGGAAAAACAATAATTCCTCAAGTTCTGGTAGACTTAGGCGTTGCTATCAATATTATGACTCTTGAAACTTCACAACTATTACAATTGAAGAATGGAATCAGAGATAACCCAACCATTCTAGAATTAGCTGACCATTCTACAATCAAACCAGAAGGAGTTATTGAAGACCTTATCATCTCATTTGAGTCCTAGAATTATCTAGCAGATTTTGTGGTATTGAAACCTAAAACAAAGTTGGGGGGTCATCCTCTAATTTTGGGTAGGCCTTGGCTAGCCATAGCAGATGCCTTTATCAGCTGCAGATCTGGTTCAATGACAATTTGTAATGGATATGAAACCAAACAGCTTACTCTCTACCCTCACGCTACACCCTTGATTAATAATGATAATTCCTTATGGGTGGACTGTGATGATCAAACTACTCAACCTATCTTGACTATCGGACAAGCTTTAAGCCCTAAATATGCCACTGAGGATGAAGTAATTAATAATTTTATTTTTCAACCCTCCTCTGTGACTCCAGGAACACATAATCAGCTAGCTGCACTTTTTGAGTCAGATACCCAGGAAAATCTTAATTCTGAAGACCTACCTCAAACATCAGATACCATCTCTTCTAAAAGTGTACCTGTAGAAATTGAACCTGGCAAAACACTAAATATAAACCCCAACTTGATAGTTTCTGAAACACAACAATTAATGAAGTTACTTCTTGAAAATAAGGAAGCATTTGTGTGGGACTATACAAATATGAAGGGAATCTCTCCTGAATTATGTACTCACCGTATCTATATCAAGGAAGATTGTTGACCGATCTGTTAACCTCAATGATAAATGAACCCTAATTTAAGGGAAATTGTTAAAAAGGAACTTCAAATATTTCTTAATGCAGGGTTTATATATCCTATATCTGACAGTGAATGGATTTCCCTGTTGGTAATAGTTCCTAAGAAAAATGGGAAATGGAGAGTGTTCGTAGATTTTAGAGCCTTAAATAAAGCCACTCAAAAAGATCACTTTTCGTTACCATTCATTGATCAGGTGTTAGATAGTTTGCTAGGGAAGAAATCATTCTCTTTCCGAGATGGTTTCAGTGGGTATAACCAGATCAAAATTGCACCCCAAGACCAAGATAAGACCACTTTTACTAGCACCTAGGGAACCTTTTCTTATAGAGTCCTCCCATTTGGGCTACGTAATGCACCAGAAAGCTTTCAAAGAGCAGTTATAGGAATTTTTTTTGATATGATTAATAACTCTATGGAAATTTTTATGGATGATTTTACCCCTTATGGTGTCTCTTTTGAGGAGGCACTACAAAATCTTGAGAAATTACTTAATCGATGTATACAAGCCCACCTCTCCTTAAGCACCGAAAAATGTCATATGATGATGACTGAAGGAGTGGTACTTGGACATTTTATTTCATCTCAAGGAATTTAGGTAGATCCATCCAAGATACAAGTCATTGAGAACCTTCCTGTTCCCAAAACCCAAACAAAAGTGAGAAGCTTCTTAGGACATGCTAGATACTGCAGAAGATTTATCAATTTTTTTTTTTCAAAATAGCTTCTCCTTTGTTTGTGTTACTGATGAAAAATGTTGAATTCAAGTGGACTAATCTTTGCCAAGCAGCATTTGATGCACTTAAACATCAGTTATCTACAACTCCTATTCTAAGGGGACCTGATTGAGCACTTCCCTTTCATATATCAACTAATGCTGCGGATACTGCAATTGGAGCTGTCTTGGGACAAGAGGAAAATCATCTCCCCTATGTTATCTATTTCATTAGTAAGAATATGACTCCTACTGAAATTAACTACACAATTACCGAAAAGGAATTTTTACCAGTTATCTATGCTATTAATAAAGTTTGACATTACATCATTGGTTATTCTACTTTTGTCCATACTAATCACTAAACTATTAAATATTTAATGAACAAATCTATCACAAATGCTCAAGTCACCAGATGGTTATTATTATTACAAAAATTTGATATTACAATTGTAGATCGACTAGGAAAAGAAAATGTAGTTGTTGATTTTCTTTCTCAATTAACACTTGATGATAATACTCCAGTAGATGATTCCTTTCCTGATGAATATTTATTTGCAGTATCTGATCACTCACCATGGTATGCAGACATTGCCAATTATTTGGTTGTAGGGAAGTTACCACCACACCTATCACACCGAGAGAAAAGAAAAATCATTCAACAAAGTGATAGGTATAGCTAGATAAGTGGGTGTCCTTTCTACACAGGACTTGATCAAGAAATCCCAAGATGCATTAGAGAAGATGAAGTTTATGATATACTAAAAGCTTGTCATGATGCCCCTTGTGGAGGGCATTTTGCTGACAAAAGAACGGCACATAAAATTCTCAGGATGGGGTATTATTGGCCCTCACTTTTTAAGGATGCAAAGAAATATATTCAGACATATGATAACTATCAAAGAATGGGTCAGCCTAATCATAGAGATTAAATGCCATTAAACCCTAAGGTAGTATTGGAACCATTTGAGAGATGGGCCTTAGATTTTGTAGGACCCATTAACCCTCCATCCAATCAAAGAGTTTATATATTAGTCTGTACAGATCATATGATCAAATGGGTGGAGGCTAAAGAACTCTTTAAAGCTACTAAAGAAGTTGTTCTTGCTTTCTTATTTGAAGAAATATTTGTCAGATTTGGAGTGCCTAGAGAATTAGTCACAGATGGAGGAGCTCCTTTCACCTCTCATGGTTTTAAAGCCACCCTTTTAAAATATCATATTCATCATAGAATGACTACACCATACCACCCCCAAGCCAATGGATAGGTAGAAAGCACAAACAAAGTAATAGAAGCCATTCCGACAAAAACAGTGAAGGAAAACCAGAAGGATTGGTCTCAAAGGCTCCCTGAAGCATTATGGGCTTACAAAATTACCTGGAGAAACACTACAGGATTCTCTCCCTATGAATTAGTATATGGTAAAAGTGTTATTTTTCTCGTGGAATTTGAAATCAAAACCTTAAGGACTACTTTAGTTGTTAACCTTGATTTGACTGATGCATAGACAACCAAGATGCAGCAGCTTAATGAATTGGATGAAAAAAGATTAGATGCCATTCATCAGAAAATTATGATTCAACAACAAAGAACAATATGGCATGATAAAATCATCAAGCACAAGCAATTCCAAAAAGGTAATTGTGCTTTATTATATGATTCTCGGTTTAAATAATTTCGAGGGAAACTACGTGTAATATGGCTAGGACCTTACGAAGTGGATACTGTTTTCCCCAATGGAACAATAAGGCTCCTTACAATTGATGACACTAAAACACCGTTATTTGTAAATGGTCATCGACTCTGTCTGTACCAGCGCTCCATTTCCAAAGATTTTAAGGCCACATGCGTGGTAGATTCACATTATCTCTTTTTAGAGGAGCCTCATGCCCCTCATTGCATTTCATCTTTCTAAATTTTATTTTTAGTATTAGATTAAAATTTCTTTTACTAATAATCCCTGCCAAGGAATGACATGTTACAATTGATTCTTTTGCAGATTCTCGATCCAGAAAAGCCCTACCAAGAAAGCACAATCTTTCTACAAGCAGATGCAAGCTTCATCTTGTGAATCATTGCTTCCACTCTTTTCAATCCATTCATATTCAACAGCCCCATCATTCATTCCCTCTCATTTATTTCCCTGTCCCTATTTCCCCATCTTTCCCATTGCTGAAATACCATTTCTTTAGCAACATTTTCCCATTGTTGAAACACCACTTTGTAGCAACATTTCTCCCCATTTTCTCATTGCTGAAACACCACTTTGCAGCAACATTTCTCCCCATTTTCCCATTGTCGAAACACCACTTTGCAGCAACATTTCTCCCCATTTTCCCATTGCTGAAACAACACATTGCAGCAGCATTTTCCCCATATTTTCCACTGTTGAAACACCATTTCCTCAGCAATATTTTCCATTACTGAAACATCACTCTCTAGAAACATTTTTCCATTCCTTTCCTGTTGCTGAAACACCACTTTTTCAGCATTTTCTGTCATACAAACATCTTCTTCAGTTCTTTCACTCTTACTTCCCTTATTTTTCATGCTACATTCTGTCCTTTCACTACCTTCTCCCATGTTTAAAAAAATCCTTGGTACAACTTCTCTCGTAATTCTGAAGTTCTTCCATGATTACTGCAAATCTATTATGAATAGGCACTATATTTTTTTTGAAGTACAAATTAAAGGTAAAGGTGAGGTATGTAAAATTTATATGTAAATACAATTAAACTATAGTTAATGAGAAGATGCTGATTCATTATTACCATGATCCCTGTACACTTAAAGTCATTATTTCACCCGTAGTTGGGGGGAGTATCAAAACTTTATGCCATCATTTCACACGAATTGACTATCGTCACTCCTTTTTACCCATTATTTCGTTTTTTCACCATCATTTACATGTCCTCATCTACAAAATTTACTCTATTCAGATGCGGTTACTTGGGTCTGTGACTGTGCATTTTACTGATATGAATAGCTATGGGAGGTCCTGCTATACGATACAAACCCGCCATGACAACCCTGCTAGAATTGTATCCAGAAGTCTACCAAATCTTTCAGCAGGCGGGCTGGCTAGGTTATTTTCAGAGGCTCCAGGGATTTGATCAACACTAGGTTCTTCAATTTGCTTGGAATCTTCAAGAAGATCATTCTATTGTTCAAGGGGTTCGGATTTCAATCGCAGAGGACGATATAGCACAGGTTTCGGGTCTTCCCGTCATAGGTATTCACTAGTTCAGCTGCAAACACATTATTCTTAATGCCCAGCTGGATTTTCTCTTGCCAGGAGAACAAGTTGACCCTAAAGCCCGGGGTGTTTGACTTAGCTCGTTGCCGCCTCCTTGGCCAAAAGTTGCAGAATTTGTCAAGAACTACCTTACCTGTGAAGGTTGATACCAAGTAGTCTACCAATACAACTTTGCCTTGTTATCTCATTTACGACATGCTAGACTGGTGAATATTCCTTACTTTCTACTTGGATGTCTTAGAAATATGTCACATCACTGGAGACGGGTAAAAAATCCCCTCCTTTCCCTCACCCATCACCGTCTTGTTAAATTCCTCTTCCAAAATGGTTTTGCCCAACAAAACCCTCCCCTAAACAATCCACCCATAAACCCTCATGAAGAGCAACCACAAAACCTTCCTGACCCTTCGGAAATACCAATTAACCCGCCTACAGACCCAATTGATCCAATTGACCCTCCTACCATACCAAGTCCACATCACAATTTACCAGAATCATCTATTCCTATTGTTGATATCTCTAGTAATGATTCTAAAGATAACCCTCCCTGCTCCATCACTGAGGAAACACCCACTTGCAAAAGAAGGAAGCAAACTACTACTGTTTCTTTATCTAGAAAGTGAATGCGGGGTTCAATAAAAGTAGCAACCACTTCTGATAGCCCTCGCCATTCCACTATTGAGGAAAAATCTACCTGAAAAAGAAAGGATAAAATTGATAATTTTTCTTCCTTTTTACCTAGAAGAAGAATGAGGACTTCAACCATAACCACTACCCTAAATCCCCAAACCATCCTGCTAAAACCCCATACACCTCCAACCTCCCAAATCCCAGAATTTTTACCTGTTCCACCCATGGGCACTGAAACACAAGAACCAGATGCCCAGGGTACTGTGACATCATTTTCCTTACATTTAGTAGCTGAAACACAAGAACCAGTGACTCATTTAGTAGCTGTTACACAAGAACCAACTATAGTTGTTACACAAGAACCAACTACAACTGAAACACAAGAACCAGCTGCTAATTTTGTTTTGGAAACATAAGAAATAGGTGCCCAGCGTGCTGCGACATCATTTTCCTTACATTCAGTAGTTGAAACACAAGAACCAGCTACTCATTTAGTAGCTGTTACACAAGAACCAGCTATAGATGTTACACAAGAACTAGCTACAGCTAAAACACAAGAATCGACTGCTGATTTTGTCCTGGAAATACAAGAATCAGATGTCGAAGGTGCGGCAACATTATTTTCTTTACATCAAGTAGAATCAAATGTTGATTTTGTAGCTGCTCCATAAGAACCAGCTACTAAAGTTCTGACTGTTACACAAAAGCTAGTCATCCTTCTTGATATACCTATAACAGATCAACAACCAGAACCAACAATGGCTTCTCTCTTACAAGAGAATGAGTTTCTAAGATTAGAACTAGAAGCTTACAAGCAAGAGCTGGTAATGGAAAAGGAAGCCTATGACAAGGAACTTAATTTGTATACCTTCTCTTGCGCAGCGGCCATGGCAGAGAAAAATACAAAAGATGATCAATATAGAGAGTATATGTGCAACCAATGTGGGGATATTTATGATCAGGTACGCTATAAAGTGGTTCAAATCCCAATGCCTGGAGCTTCCCCTACACCCATTTTTTTGCAGTTAAAGAAAAGGAATGCCCTACTGTTACACAAGAACCAGTAGGGCCTTCAAAAAGCAAATTTAATCTACAAGCTCCCTAGCCTACAACAACTGTTAAATCTGAAGCCCCTATTCTTATTAGTAAAGATGTTCAAACTCTGCCTCTTAATACAATTGTCCAATCTGAAGCTCCTATTTTTATTAGTACTTCTACTTAGACTCTACCTTAGCGTACCACTCACAATGTTGGAACAAAAACTCAACCATGGAATGAGTAGGTAATAATGAACAAATGAAAGAAAGAGTTTGCTATTACACAGCACAAAATCCTGCAGGAGCACAAATTACTTTGGTTGAACCACATATATTCAAACTAGGAAACTTTGGAGCAAACACTCCAAGAATATCGTGCCCATAAGAAGCAGAATAAGGAGTTAAAAAGAAAATTGCTCCTGATGTTCAATTTGGTACAAAAATTGATGGCTGCTAGGAAACCATCCCTAAATTACTCTCTTTTCCTTACAGAACGACTTGCATTCTTTCAGATGAAAGCAATCAAAGATGGAAGACCCTATGCAATGTTCAAACCAACAGATTTTGTTCAAACTTTCGCAGAAGCCTCTACTAGTGATCAGAATCTACTATGTGAGTTATATCTTCATAATGAAGCCATTCCTAAGGACAGACAACTTAACCTTAATCCTCTTGTTGGTGATATTCAGATTTGGGCACTCGCCTCCTTTCTTTCCAACCAAATTACGTGGCAGAATGCTTTTCTAGCTGCCAGGCATAATGAAGATAACCGTCTCCTCTGAATATGGCTAGAACCATAGAACGCTGCCACCTTTGTTGCAAAATATTATCAATTTTTGAAGAAACCAGGAATGATTCAACATATGCGGCAACTACAGGAAACATTACTTCAAGATTGTCAACAGTTTATTAAATCCATAGAAATTGTTGCCCTAAAAGCAAATAACATGTTTTGGCAACAATTTTAGGAGGAAAGGCAATAGCACAATCCCTTCAGTCCTACCAGTCTTGTGATAGCAATCTTCCGGGCAACCAGTTACATCAAATGTGTCCAGCAATGCGCTAAAAATTGGATAGGTTATTAGTTCCATTTTCCCATCATGTGGATGCCAGTAGAGAAGTATCAGGCTCATCATAGGTTGCCCAATAAGGTTGAAGTAGTAGCCTAGCAAAGGATACAATATGTTCAAGGACTCAGAGCTCCAACAGACAGTACCTTATACAGTGACTGCCTAAGTAATTTGCATGCCAAGAGCCAGTATTTGGATTCTAATTCAGAGTGAAGTTGCCTAAGGACATGCACCCTTTTCAGTTGGGGGGGATGTTAGGACCCTATAATGTACCTTTTTTCTCATACTTTTTGCTATCACTACATCCTTTTCCTACTCACATTTAAGCCTACATTATCACATTAATCTATTTTTCCAAAGGTATAAAACGTTTCTTCTCTTTGCTATATGTTTAACTTGTTTTACATGTAAATTTACATTACTTTCATACTTAGCCACTAATCGGAAATATATAGTTGCTAAAATAGTTTGAAGACTGCAGTTAATATATTGTTGTTGCTTGAAGACCACGTTGCTGAAACAGTAAACAGTACGCAAATCCCAATGCTGAAACAGTCCGTGATCTGTGATGCTAAAACAACCTTTTATCTATGATGCTATAATAGTATTTCATATACAACAGTAACAAGAAAGGATAATTAGAGCTATTACACTGGCCGCAATAGCTGTACCTCAAAGGCAACACCATTATAACTACTGTAACAACATTTTGCTATTGAAGATCGGAATATCCTATTCCAACATAGAAGATTAGATTAGACTAACAATAGGATTTGTATGTACACATGTAATAATTGTATTAAGAGGATTTCTCCTCTTTAAATAGAGGAGAAATCAACATTATAGGGGGAAGATAGAATACAGAATTACAGAGAAGAGCATGTTTATTCTTATTGTAACATGTTACATTTGACAGATGAATAAAAGATCACTTTGAGCACTTCTTCTTAGTTCCCGTTCATTTCTGGGGGATCTTGTGAGAAGGAGAGGGCCCACCTTCCTCACAAGATTCACCCATTAGTTCTGTAGTGTGTTAATTATTGTTTTTATTCATGCCTTGTTAAAACTCTGTTTGCTGAAACTCTGTTATGCATTATTTACGCATTGATTAGAACTCTGCTATCTATTGCTTAAACTCTGTTTCAACTGATTGTTGCATCGTTTTCATACAATTCATTCCTAGGTAATTGTTGATCATTTCGATTGGTAATTCTGTTTGCAGAATGAGTTTATGAAAGTGTGATAGTCAGAGACAGGTGCTGAAGATTCCTACTTTGGGGAATAGGGTCCTGTTCTCTGTTACAGCATAGTTAGTCTTCTCTTTTGCAGATTGCTGAAAGGTTTCCTTTTCCTAGGTTGTTGTTTCTTAATACAATCTAGGATTCTTCTGATAATTATTTTCCTTTGAATCTTGAATTCTGCAATAGAAAGATTGCTTTTACTGTAATTCAAAGTAGAGCTTCGGTCTGATTTAAAGCAAGGTGTGATTAGTGTAACTTTTACTACAACTCTGGATTGCTTTTGAGAGCTTATACAGTGTGTGATTACCTTTGAGATAAACAGACTTCCCTGGGTTGACAATTTATGTATCACTTGATTGTTTAATTAAATAAGCAATTATAGTGACTAGGAAATGATTCAAGCAGTAAAGGAAAAAATGATGGGAATTATTTGAGTAGAAGAAGATGCCAAACCATTGGCAAGCAACAACCTAATTAACGACCATCATAGGGATGGGCAGTAAGATATTTTGCAGAAATTTTCCTCTGTAAATTGAATTTTTTTGTTATCATGTACTTATCACAATTTAATGACTCAATTAATTTGATTGTAGCCTTTTGGGCCGCAAATCCATCCCAGGTCGGAACAGCTAGTCGATCTAATAGCTGAGGATGGGCCGAGATATTTTTTGTAATTATATTTTAGAGCTTCCCTCTTCTTATCAATAGAGGGAAGCCACTCTTAAAAGAGGTTCAGAATTTTGGGAAAGAAACTCCTAAGTGGATCATTTTCCCACTTCACAAAGGCATTGTATGAGCTTTGATGTATGCACTTTATCAAAGAATTTAATGGAAGAATTGTGGCGATTCTAAACTCCTTGATTTGCATTATGTTTTTCTCTCTTATTATTTCATGATGTGTCTGACACTCTCCTAAGATTGCATGTAAGTATCACCTAGATATATTTCCATTACATGCAAATTCATTTCATTCAAATTTTTGATAAAGAATGCATGTATTGATATGGTGATAAGGTCTTTAAAAGGCACTCCATGCATCTCAGCATCTCATAAACCTCTCATTGCTCTCATTTTCCTCTAGATCCATTGATACAAAATTCTTAAAATCTAAGCTTTGTTTTAATTGATTTTCTCGTTGTTATCTCCTACCATTCCATCTCCATTGATAATTGATTCGCTATGAGTTTAAATATGCTTTTGCCACCACTGTTTTAGTATTACTCCCTATGGAATTCTACACACATTCTATTTCTTATAGAGTGCTTCATGAATGGTTCTGAACCAACCCTTTCAAGCTATTCATGACAGAAAACTATTAGTGCTGCAAGCTCCCAAGACTAATCTTCAAAGATTCCTTAAGATGTCCTAGGCACTGGTCTATAATCAAACCAGGGGTTGTCTCTAGGAAGCTTTCCTATCCTTGGAAGAAATCCTTCTCCAAGTGGTGAGAAAAGCGACACCATCTTTTTGGCGCTCTTGTCGGGGAAGGAATTGTGAAATACTTTTCCTTGGGTACGACAAATCATTACATACCTATTGTTAGGTGAGTGAGGGAAGTTTGGGTTGAAGAGTTCTCACATTGGGGACTCCACAATCTGTATTTTTATTTTTCATTCTGGCTACTAAAAGGTCCCATACCTGTGCAAACCCCTCTCAACAAAAATTCTTATCCAGTTCACAGAAGGCTGCAATTCGTTGTTCTAAATCTTCTCCTACAGGTCCCGTATATCCTCTCGAGAGTGGTCCATTCATCAATGCAGCCCCCCTAGAGGACAAATAAGAAGTTGAGGAGATAAAAAATAAACCCCAAGGCAACCTTACTCATACTGTGAACAGTCCCTTATTCCACTGTTAGTCAGCTGTCATACCATTGATAATACCTCAAGCTCTTCTAGGAATTCAAGCACCCCTGATCCAAATGGCCATCCTAAGATTATTTCTAAAAAATTATGTTCCCTTAAACCTGCCTCAACCTCCATATGCCATTCCCTTGGACTACCTCAAGCTCCTTCCCAGGTATAATGAGGAATCTAATGTAACAACACAAACACACAAAGAAACTTTTTGTGCCTTTGCAAAGAATCAAAATGTTGAACACCAGGATGTAGTGTTGAGGCTTTTCCTCCAATCCCTGGACAAGGAGGTTAGGAAATGATCCAAATCCATGTCAAATGCTTTCAATTAAATTAATTAATTTAAAAATGTCAAATGAACGAATCTTAGCCATGTGGTATTGATAAGCTATAGTATTAATACAAAGTCTATTCAAAATTCAAGAATCAATATTTGATAAAATGAATGATTAGGTGATTATTATAGATTGATAGCTATGAGCATTTACTACTATTTGCTGTGTTGTCATAACACTTCATATTTATGAATTATCTTGATTTAATTTAGACTAATTATATTGAAAGGTGTGTCTATTTTGGTATAGAATTTCCAGAATTTCAATTTAATTATCAATAATTAATTATCCATAAAATATTCTAGAACACCTAATCAAAATCAATCAAAATCAAAGACAAATTTATTTTCATAGTCATGGAATTTTATCCATTAAATTAAATTAATTAATTTAAAAATGTCATATGAACAAATTTTTGGCCATGTCCTATTGATAACCTATAGGATTAATATAGAGTCTACTTAAAAATAAGAATCAATATTTGATAAAATGAATGATTCTGGTGACTATTATTATAGATTGATAGATATAAGCATTTACTACTAATTTAATTTATAGCCATATTTCAATTTCCAGCTGAAAACCATGGTTACAGTCTTCAAGATTTTGAGTGCGATAAAAGTTTATGATAATGTTGAATCCATTTTCACCATAAAAACATAATTTTCCAGATTTTTTTACCATGCACCACCCTAACCTAATTTATTAATTTATATTATATGATATAACTAAGCTAAATATAACCAATTAAGTGAAAGATTCATATTTGCAGAGCAGCGTCCAGTGATCAATGGGGAAACAGCAAGTTGTCTAGTTGTTGAGTTATTGATGGTCCCGGTCTCTGCATTTATGTCAGTCATGTCCATGACTAATGGGTGCCAGTGGGGTACGGTGGCGTATCAACCTCTGGTTTACATCGCTCAACTTTCTTCCACCGGCATGATTACGCGTCTCAGTATTATATTTTTATGGGCTGGTGACAGATTTTCTTGACCAAACAGAACCGTCCAGCTTGCAATTGGATTCTCGATTCTATTTATATAACGAAGATATCTCTGTTTTACACAGGAGAATCCATCTTCGCACTTGCGTTTGTACTGTTAATTCACAGTTCGCAGCCGGTATAACAGCGATGGGAAGGAGGAGCAAGGGGAACGGGATAATGCAACTTCTTCTCCTCCGGCAGCTAGTGAGGAAGTGCCAAGGGATGGTCAATGCCCGAAGAACCTTACCGGTAAAGAGAGGGCGTTACATGAACTTAGATTCGGAGCATGCAGAAGACAAGCAGAATATTCAGTGGGACGTTCCGAAGGGTCACTTTCCGGTCTATGTTGGAAGTGAGCGCAGGCGATTCATCATACCCACTTCGTATCTCAATGACCCTCTCTTCCGTTCGCTGCTCCGGAAGGCTGAGGAGGAATTTGGATTCGATCACCAGCAGGGTCTAATAATTCCCTGCCAAGAAGATGCATTTGGGCATCTCACTTCACTGATAGCGGGAAAGAATGCTGAGGCTGCCGCGGTATTTCACCTCGATCTCGACCAGGAATGGCTGAATATTGAATGAATGAATCTATTGGAAGCTCTACGGATGGTCTGACGAATATTAACAGGCAGTGATAAGCTTGACCTCTGTTATAGAAAAATGTCAGAGCATCTATCAGTGCAAAGAACCTTTATCTTCGGTAATTTGTTAACAGAAGCCCGAGAGATGAAGTATTTCACACACCACAAGTTCTTTTGGAGCAAAACAAATGCGGTTTAAGCTGTTCCATCTTCCAGATGTGAAAAATCAAAAGTTCCACTTTGTGTTTTTTTTTTTCGGTCAAAGTTCCACTTTGTTTATATTCATTGAATTTAATAAATATTTAAGATTCATTTTACAGCGTAGTACGAGGGAGAGCTGTTCTCTAAACTTCTTGCTGCAGAGTTGGATTCCATGGTTCAGTTTTGAATTTAGACATCTTACTTTTAAGATAAAAATTAAATTAAAATTAAAAAAAACAATTGTAAATAAAAAAATAAAAATTGATTAATCGTAATTAATAATATTTAAAAAATTCAATAATTTTACTCTTAGTACCCATAATAAAAATATAGTGATATTTTATTATCATTCTAGACAATTAATTAGTTTTAAAAAATAAAATAAATTACATATATATTATATGAAGCAATTAATTAGTTTTAAAAAATAAAATAAATTACATATATATTATATGAAGCAATTAAAAGAAAAATTATTGTGGTTTTTTTTTCAATTTCGTTTGAAAAAAAAAAATTCTCCCAACTTTATTTGTAAATTGATGGTTTAAGTATTTTAAAAATTTATGGTTTAAATATTTTAAAAATCTGGTTTTTTTTTTTTTTTTTCTAATTTTGTTTTGAATTGAAAAAAACGTTTTTCTCTCAACTTTATTTGGAAATTTAAAATTTGTATAATACATTATCCAAGTGCCCAAATAAATTTTAAAGAGATTTAACTTATTTTATACATTCAAAAACCTAATCAAAACATTATAAAATTTAGTTCCTCTAGACTTATACTAAATTTATAAATTTAAAATTTATACAGTTCACTATTTAAGTGTCCAAATAAATTTAAAAAAAAAAAAATTCATTTTATATATATATTTTTTTATTCATAAATGGGTGAATGTTGAAAATTAGGCTTACCTTGTCGCTGAAATTTTTGGTAACCGGTGACCTTTGCTTACTGAGCACCTTAACAAGACACTCCTTCACCACCTGTTCTATCTCTTTGATAATTCATTTAATATATTCAAAAACCCAATAAACACATTAAAAAATTTAATTCCTCTGAACTTATACTAAAACTAAATTTATAGTTGAGATGAATATAAATTTCAAATGTAGAAATCAAAATGTTAACCAGTAAATATGATCACTTCACTTAATATCAATGTAAGAGCAAAAGCTTGGATGGTTCCTCCTCTTCCGAAAAAAGGTAGTTCATGACATTCCATTCCTTGCTTTTGAGACGACACTACTAATACATCTTTATAATACGTGCCTGCTTCCAGGGTTATATTAATTTCCTGTCTGCTGTGACGTACCGATGTCACGACAAAGTGTAGTTTTTGTGAATTGAATGCCCGACGCACAAGTGAAGAAATAGAGTGAAAACTAGGCCATGGCACGATTAATGAAGGGATGATGTTGGCCAAAACCCAGCCATTTTAGTAAAGTGTCTATTTTTAAATATATTTTTTATATTGGCTTAACATAAAGTATATTGTAATTTCAAAATATATATATATTTTTATTCCAAGTTTTTTGAGCATAGGAATACAATTTTAAATCAAAATAAATAATTTGTTTTTTTAGGTCCGATAGATCATTATTTGGTCTTAACCGAAGTTAACCATCATCATCATCATCATCATTGTAATTTGAAAACGTTTCTACTTTTCATTAATTTATAAATTTTTAAAAATTATTTGTAAAGTTTATCAAAATTTTGTAAAATTAAATATTTAATTTATTTTTTAAAAATTGAATATTATTTTTTTAATATTTTAATTTTTATTCGAGGATGTTTAATTTTATATAGTTTAAAATAAATTTATTAAAATTAAAAATTATTTATAAAAAGAAAATTGTAGATCTCTTCAGAAATTAATTATCTAAAAAAATTTAAACATATGAATTATTCTATAATTAATATTTTTTTATTCATTATCATACTTATTTTTAACGATAAATATGTATTAACTTATAATCATTTTTTATTTATTTTCTATTAATTATTGTATTCTTTTTAATAACAATATTTTTTCACATTTTTCTATTAACCTATTTTATTAATTATAATATTTTTTTGATAAGTTAATTGTTTAATTCTTACACACATTTTTCTCATAAAACTATGTTATCATGTACCAATAGATTATTAGCAATTTGATTCTCCTTCCATGAATGTGGTGATTAAATCATGCATTTAGTATAACTAAATTATATGATAATCATAAGAATTCTATACTTTTTGATTCTAAGCAAAGAAAACTAACTAAACTATTCTTAACTAATTATTTCTATTAATAAAAATAATAAATATAAATATATATAAAATTCAAATAAATTTATAAATCTTTACCTATTTATTTTCTAACTTAAAAATATTATTATTTCCTAACGTATAACTTTTCCCATTACCTCATATCCCATCTAACTTCCGTTCACTTCCCCAAAATCTACCATTTACGTTGAATGAAGTTCGTTCTTTCAATTTCAATATAGCAACATCCCTATATTCAACCCAAAAAAAAAATATTAATGGAGAATAGGACCGAAACATGCCACTGAAAAACTCTACAGAGACAAAGAAAGATGGGCTGTCAAGAACGTAGAGAAGGTAAAGTGGGTAGTTGGTTAGATCTAATATAGATCGTACATGGGCGATAGTTGGAGTTGACGGCTCTCCTAGGGTCACTTCATCTGGGATCCCTGGGAAAGAGGATCAAGTTGGCCAAGGTTCAGGTTCGAATCTCCGGCTTCGTGTCTTGCCTGGGCGCTTTAGGCATGATGATTCAAGTTTTCCCAAAAAAAAAAAAAAAGATTGAAAGCTGTTTCCAGATATAAGATTTCACTGTTATTCCTTGCACTAAGAAGCGCAAGCCCTTCCGGGACCTTTTTCCCATCCTATGTTTCCACACCAAGTTATGGCTGCTATGCTGGAGTGAAAATGTGAGTGGGAGACGGGCACGTAAATCTGCATTTAATACAACTCTAATAGAGATGAAAGAAGAAAATAAAAAAGACAGAAGCATTACTTCGCAACAAAATTGAACCTAATAAAAAATAAATTAAAAAAGCAATTTTAAGGTTTTATTTGTTACGACCTAGGGTTTACCCCTGTGGTCTTGCCGCCGTCGGTCTCTCGTTCCAAAATCGAAGTTTAAGCCTTGTCCAGCATGTAGAGGAACAAGTGGCGCTGCTGCCACAAGGGTGGATTTTTTTATTTGGCTGAGGATTTCAAAGCACGAGCAATGCCGTTGGCGTTCGTAAAAGGAAAAATAAAAACATGATGACTCAAGTGCCCAGTTCGTGGGGCGACACTACGGCCATGCTCGGCAACGTCATCTCAGTCAACTTCGCAGTGCTGTTTTAATTGATACTTCTTAATGTGCTTTAGTTCTAGCTTTTTATATGACATCTTTTTATTTGTGAATAAGGGATATTGCGTACATTTAGGATTGGTGTTAGAAACTATAGAGAGCATGTGTTTATATGAGATCTTTTATTTGTGAATAAGGGATATTGTGTACATTTAGGATTGGTGTTAGAAACTATAGAGACCATGTGTGAATAAGGGATATTGGATATTGTGTTCATTTAGGATTAGTGAATAAGGGATATTGGATATTGTGTTCATTTAAGATTGGTGATAGAAACTAGAGAGAGCATGTATTATAAATAAAAAACAAATTATATATATATATATTTTATTGATCATATAAACCAATTATATATATAAGAATTAAATTATTGGTTTTCACAAATCTAGATTTTAAGAAAGTAGATCAATAATTTAAACATGACATAACTACAACTCACATACAGGGAACTACAATTTCTAGATTGACACTTTAAGATTCATGATAACAACATGAAAATCACATGACACACATAATATAAAAATCATAGTTACCAAATTCGAATTCGAAATCCTATAAAACCTAATATGGAAAAAATTAGATAGTATATATGTTACAGATATTTAAACACATTAATTTTTTTAATAGGAGTTATACATTTGAAACTTAAATATATTATTTTTATATTTTTTTTCCAATATAGAAATTACCATTTTTTATTTTTGTTTTTATATAGGAATTACTAATTTGCAACCAAGTTACTATTTTATAATTTTTATTAAAATAAGACTTACCTTTTTTTATATCTTTTTACATTGCAATTTACCATTTTATAATTTGTTCTAATATAAAATTATTGTTTTTAATTTTTTTCCATATAAGAATCATAGTCTTCTCATTTTTTCTTTATAAGAATTTCCAATTTTCAATGCAAATTTTTCTAATATAAAATAATTTTTTTTTTAATTATTTTTTCATATAGACAAAAACTTTATAAAACTATTTTTTTAAGTAGCTTTGCCTTTCCTTCCATTATTTCTACCAAAGTGACCTAAATCCAAACTTGTCTCATTCTAAACACCTTCCATTATTTCCACCAAAACTACTTAATTCTAAACTTATATTTTTCCCACCAAAAAACCACCGTTTGTAACATAATTCGTTGCTTCCCAAATTAAATTGATTCTTCATGTACCGTATGTCATGTGTTGAATCACTAAACACAATGGAAAATGAATATAGAAGTGGGTTGTCACGTGTTGAGTCACTAAACACAGCGAACAATGAATATCTAAGCGGACAACGCACTTGATAAGAAATTGACAATTTTGAGGGCTCGAGAACCATAATTAAGAACAAGACTTCATAACCCTGGGCCCAAAAAATGCGCAGTGCAATATATAAGGGTCTTGAACGCATTCTCACCACTTGCCTAATGACTCACATGCAAGATGCCTTTCTGTGTTCGATATATAATATATTAAAGTGTGATCAATCCCTGTTTAATCACATTTTTCAGTGGATTCTTCATCACATTGTTGGTAATGATACAAATAATATATAGCTTATATAATATGTCCACAGAATGAAATGTACACTGAGGTGCGAGAAAGTAAATTAATAGACAAAGCTCGTTCGTGGAGACTACTGAATTTGAATTAGGCGAATTATTCACCTATCGAATTGAATTTGCAAATTTGTGAATTTTGTCGAACTTGTTAACTATAATAGAAACATTACTTCCAATATTTTTCTTTAATGCTTAAATGTAACAAATATAGAAAACAAACATTAGAACAACAACGCTGATCTCTGTCATATTTATTTGTCTTATATGGTAATCACTAGTATTCATATCGACTATGAAATCTCACGATTTTCCTTGTGTTCACAATACATTTTTGTGATTCTCACTTTATCTATTTAACATATAATGGCTTCAAACCAGAGTTCAAGTACTTTGAATTGACACTTCTCAACCTCTAGGAGCACATCTCAATGCTAAATTAGCCTATGGAAGTGTCACCATTTGTTGGAGCACAACGAGTTTGTCTCAATGCTAAATTAGCCTATGGAAGAGCCACCATTTGTTGAATCCATGACCCTTCGCAACCTTCATCAATTATCTAAAATAACATTTTGGGTACAGATTGTCTTTAGCAGAAAATTGTACAACTTAACCCTCTATAAATTAAAAACTACCTATAATTAATACTTAGGGAGTTGGCCCCCGAGGGATAGCTCAAATGGTCGAGTTCCCGTTGATAGTACTCTCCCGGTTTGAGAGGTCACAGGGTCAAATCTCCTCGACGCCCTCGGGGGTAGGCTGTCTACGTGGACGTAGCAGCCCGACATAGCAGCCCACCTCCCGTGATGGCCGTGGCTGTCTACGTGGACGTAGCAGCCCACCTCCCCTGCCCCGTGAACCACATCGAAAAGGAAAAAAAAAAAAAAATACTTAGAGAGCATGACATATCACACTAATTTGTTAATATATGCTATATTCTTTACAATTTGTCATCATTTGATTTTTACACAATATAACTTTAACTCATACCAAACAATAAAACTAGATAAACAAGACTACAATATTTTATTACTTATATCTAAAATAAAAAAACACATATTAAGCAGTTGTTTTGCAGGTTATCCTCCACTTCTCCCTTTCCTTTTTCCTTCTCCTTGTGTTAAATAGGCCCTTCATGATCTCTGCATTTGCTTTTAAAGAAAACCCATTGGTAATCCGATTGGATATTTCGATTTTTCAACCCAGATATTGAAAACTTCAATTTTCTTTTTAGATGATTTCCATGCAATCCAAATATTTAAAACTGGGAAACAAAAATGGATCTCTATAAATTTTTAGATCAAGTATCTCAAGTTAAGCATATGTATAAAGTCTATTTCAGAGGAATTACGTTCACCATCGAAAATGAAGTTGTGGCCGGAACCTCATGGCACATCCCTTTCCTCCGGAGAGATTTTCCCATGCAGACTTTCAAGCTTCCGTACTTGAATTTGTGCAGAAAACCTGTGGCTCTGACTGACTTCCCTAATAAACAATTACTAGCTATGGCACATGGAACTGTCCGTTGCATTCAACAACAATTCTTCAAACCCTGTTGCAACAAGATACTGCATGTCGACCATCCATATGCAAACTTGATCATAAATATGTGATCCTCGTCCAATCTGCATCGTCGAATTTGCAGATTTTTATGTTTTGAAGGCGACTGAAAAGTTTCAGAAAGAAATACACCTGCCTTTCTCCTGCACAATGTTCTAGCATCGTTTGATGCGTTGAGGGAGTTGAAAGCAGAGAGGTTCCCTGTCTCGACGAATCTCTGATTTCTGCTGCGATTCCAAATACACATAGATCTACATAGAGAAACAAGTCTATACACGCAGTAGCAAAAATTTAGTCACTAAATGAATTTATTTATAAAGGAATATTAGGGCTAAAATTGCATTAACTCAGCTTTTCTCATAAAAATGTTAAGGTTAAACTACGGCTGATACTATGTTAAAAAACATAAAAAGTGTGTTTTATTCACACCTAATATACAAATTATGTATATTTTTATTTATCACATAAGCAATTACATATATAAGAATTAGATTACTAATTTTGACAAATATAAATCCTAACTGAAACATGACACAACTGTGACATAAAATAAAAACCTGCAAATCAAGTAACATGGAAAATTTCTTCCATTAAAAAAAATTATAAATTCCAAATAAAAATTAAATATTTATAATTTTTATATATATAATAAAATTTTATATTATAATGCTAATTTTGATCATTGAACATTTATGTTTTGAAAAACATTGTAAACGGTTATTTCTAATATTCCTTTGCTCAAGTGATGTGATATATCACCATCAATGTTCAATTTCAAAATTTAATAATTTTTACTGATTGTAAATGAAAATAGTGAAAATTTGTAATAATACTTTTATTAGTTTAAAGTAAATATTATGGAGATCATTTTTTTTTATTTTTTTTTAAATTTTATTAGATGAGTGATTGGAGACTTTCACAATGATTCATATTGTTATAGATTTTCGGGAAAAACATAGTGTAATATATGTGATCTGTCCAACCTGCTCCAATCAATTAATATGTTTCAATCAATCTAAAATCATTGTTTCTACCCCTTTTTACCACTCTAGTATTATTCAAGAAGCCGTTGAAATCTAGAAAAAGCCTCATAATTTTAATATGGAATAGGGAAGATGGTTAAAAACTCAGCCAGTCCACCATCTCACCCCTGACTCTTGACCCACCATCTCACCCTTAACTCTTGACTAGACATTGTTCTATGTCCCCCCCTTTAGGTATCCCTCCTTTCTCCCCTCCTGTGGTTCATCATAATGAATTATGGTTCCTTCATCATCAATGTTCTTCCTCCTAGCTTAGTTGGATTTTCTATTTAAATTCTCTTCTTTAATTATTTCCTCTTAAAAAAAAAATTCAGCTATAATTCCCACCCCTACCTTAAAATTCATTATTGTCTCATTATCTCCCTTCAGCTTAATAATTCATTCTTCCTCCTATCTCACGTGGCTTTTCTATTTAAGTTATCTTCTTTAGTTATTTCCTCTTTAAAAAAGAATCAGCTCTTATTTCCACCCCCTACCTTAAAATTCATTATTGTTTCATTATCTCCCGTCATCTTAATAATCCTTTAATTTTTCATAAAATTATTCAATATTTTATGGTATTAATTTATCTAGATTCCATTTCTGAAATTCATTCATATAATTCATATCTTCAACTTAATTTTAATCATCTATAAAATTATCATTCTCCTATTTCTTATTAACAAAAATTTGTGCAAATCTTCCTCCGTAATTTTTCAATAATTGACCCATTCATTTGAATAAAGAAAGCGGTGAAATAATTTTAAATATGTAATCATATGTCGCATTTGGAAAATGGTTTATATATATTTTTAATTCCAAAAATATTTTTATAAATACTTAGATGTCCCATTTTCGAATTAGATTCATATTTTTTAATATTTTAATTTTTATTAATCCCCCTATTTCTTAATTCAACACACATTGTTTCAACTATGTCCTCCCTTCCACATTTAATCACATTCAAATT
This sequence comes from Pinus tabuliformis, assembly GCA_031772625.1. Classification (NCBI taxonomy): domain Eukaryota; kingdom Viridiplantae; phylum Streptophyta; class Pinopsida; order Pinales; family Pinaceae; genus Pinus; species Pinus tabuliformis. The sequence continues at coordinate 306,819,886 of CM062806.1, read as the reverse complement.
AAACAACTAATTTTCTAATCCGCTTGGTGAAACCTTGGTCCATAATGAACCCATCTCATTCATTATTTAACTAAATTCTGGTCAAATATGATAAAATTCAATATTATTTCTAATATGATTTCGGTGCTTAATCAACTAATAAATAATCCAAAAGGTTCCTATAAAAGGCAATCCAACACTAGTTAAGTCTCATGGCTCTCTTTTGTCCCCTCATGATGGATGGAGTTCCCATCCTAAACGTTGGACGGATCATAAATATTACACAGTGCCCTTCCAGAAATTTATAACAATTTTAATATATTTTTAATAGTTTGTTATAATGTTTTTTCAAAACTAGGGAAGCAAGAGCGAGAGGAGCAAATTATGGCCCTAATGGAAAAATGGAGAGAAAAATTGCTTAGGGTTGGGAACAACATCAAATAACCAAGCATAGGTTTTATCCCTTTGACAAGGACTAAACATATCCATGTCGAGAGGAATTTGACAGTTATGTGTAGTGCGAGACTCAATGATCACAATCCAAAAGTGCCACAATCTCTCCAAAAATCCAAAAGAAAATTTGTCATCAATCTTCCATCGAATTTGGATGCTATCTAAGAGATTTGATGTCCTCGAATTTTATCATGTAAAGAGGGAGAATAATCAAGAAATGAATGAGCAAGCCAACAAGGGTGTAAACCTTGGGCAAGGGATCATAATAAATGACCAAGGTGAAACCTCCATTTCTCATATCCCATGAATATGCAAGGTGCATGGATCACACTTCCATTCTTAAACTAGCAAGAAAAAAGAGAATTATGAGTTGGTAGGCCATTAATAATTTCCCCAAAGCCAAAGGCATTGTAGAATCTCGAAGAGAGAAATAATTATTCACAAAACAACAAGGTATATGCTCTAGTTGGAAGCAATGGCATGAAAACGTCATGTTGAAGGACATGTAGATTCCGTTTTGGGTAGTAATTAATCCACACCTTAGCTCAATCATGGTAGGTACTCCTTGTGCATTGGAGAAGTTAATTTTGCAAGAAAGTGCAAGTAGAATGTCATTAGCAGGGACGACATTTCAAGAAAATCTAGCTTAGGAAAGGAATCTCAACATTTTATGCACAAACCTCAAAACTAAAGGCGACTTGAATCATGTTGGGTATACGAACAATGTCCCACATTGATTAGAAGTGATTGAAGTGGGAAGGATCATGGGTATATAAGGATGAACAAATATCTCCATTGGAATGAGGCCTTTTGGGGTAAAACCCAAAAACAAATCCATAAGGGCTTAGGCCCAAATTGGACAATATCATACCATTGTGGAGATATGTGGTGTCCTGAGACCCAACAAGTGGTATCAGAGCTCTGGTTGGCAAGGGCCTTAGGTAGCTGTTCAAAATATTCCCATCGACAAAGTGGTGGCGCTGGTTGAAGCAATAGCTCGTTGCACAAACCAGCAATATCCGTTGAGTAATCGTTTGATGAGGAGCAAGAAGAAAAGAAGAAAATGAAGTTCTTTGAGGCCAGGGGTTTATAGGGCCTGATAAGATCAACGCAGAATGATAATTCTGCAGTGATGTTGGATGGAAATGCATGCAATAAATATGAAGGGCATGGTCATGAGCCACCGGGGGGCGTATGTTGCATCCCTCGGCTCTGCTTTGTCTTGGGGAATGGCTGATGGTCGTGATCTGTGGACTCTGCCCATGTTCCACTGCAACGGGTGGTGTTATACCTGGGCTATCGCAACGTTCTGTGGCAACAACATTTGCTTGCGTTAGGTTACTTCCTGGGGGATCTTCACCTCCAGCACAAGGTGACCCATTTCTGTGCAGCCCGAGTGGTTCTGAACGCAATATTGAACTCCGAGACCAAGGATCGAGTCTTCATCCCTTCCGGCGCTAACGTGATGAACACTGGTTTGGTGCCTCCGGCTTCTGTGCTGGCGAAGATGGAAGAGCAGGGCTTCCATGTGATACGGCCTCAACGAGTCCAATGAGTCGTCAGTCGTGTGCATTCCGGATCGAGCGAGGCTGAAGGCCCGGTAGGGTGTGCGTTACGTCTCCTTGGAAGGGCTGGATGTGATGAATCCAAAGTGCAGCGGTAGCAGTAGGTAACATTTTTTTTTGTAGAGGTATGTTTTGCTGGTTGGAATAGGCGAGTGAAAATACAGGAGCCACGTTTAATATGAGAAATAAGACCATTCAACAATGAAGGTTGGGACGATGCAAGTCAAAATTTTCATGTAAATGGGTATACGACTGTAAGACTTGGTAAGGCATGCGTACCCAAGTAAATCACTGGTTGGGTGATATGGGATGCATGTGATGGTATGATGAAGCATGCATGAGATTCTCAAATACCCTAACATTGACTGGGTAGGGCCTGGAGGTGAGTGGAGGCTAGCTCACTTGGCAGATTTGGCTAGATTTGGCCAAGGAAAACCCAAAGTCAAGTTTAAAGGGGGGATTGTTAGATAAACTTGACCCTATGATGGAGTTGAGGTTATGTCAACAGTTATGGTTAACAGTTGTGGTTTGGGCACCTAGTATTGGTGACTCATGGTATTGAGCCCATGGTATTACATGCACTTGAATCCCTTAAAAGGCTTGTGTATTCTCCATTGTAGTGAGCCATGGTTGGGCGGTGAAAGCTCAGGTTGTTGGCTGGCTTGGCTGTGTTTGAGCCAAGGACAATAATAGATCTATTATTGGTTGGTTTTTTCCCCAATTGAGGTTTTCCAGATAATCATGGTGTACATGGTTTGAATGTGTATTTCTTGATTGTTATACTTATTTCTCTTGAACCCCAACAAGTGGTATCAGAGCCAAGTTCGAGGTTACCCAAGTGGATGAATCCTCGGAATGTCGAAACAAAGATGGTGAGCCCCCGTAAGCCTGAGGATGAGCTCGATTAAACAGGCGGTGTGCTCCGGATTCTTCATGGACGTGTCTTGCCTACCAACACGGTGAAGAGGAGTTGACCTGGGATGGAGCAAGCTCTCTAGACCGGTGGTGCTACCATGTAGGGCGTGAGCCACCAACGCATTGGAGCGGAGAATTCTGGTTGGTAGAGAGGGGAGAATCCTGCGTATGGTTTGAGGGGAGGCTCGATGGTCCTTTGTTCGAGGGGAGGATTGTTGGGTATACGAACAATGTCCCACATTGATTAGAAGTGATTGAAGTGGGAAGGATCATGGGTATATAAGGATGAACAAATATCTCCATTGGAATGAGGCCTTTTGGGGTAAAACCCAAAAACAAATCCATAAGGGCTTAGGCCCAAATTGGACAATATCATACCATTGTGGAGATATGTGGTGTCCTGATACCCAACAAATCACAACATGTATTATAAAGGGAACCTACAAGCAATTACATATTTGTTGCTTTGGGTTAAAGGAAAAGTATTTGGTGCCATAGCATCTTCAGTTAGCAATGCTGATTGGAATATAATACAGGATGACTTGGAGGCAGTTAAAATTGAATTTTCGGCTCTTTTTGCTAAGTCCAGTGACCAAATTATATCAAAGGCTCATCCTCATTTTATTTTAGCCCCTTGTCAGCTAGAGGATATGTGTCTAGATGTCAAGCATCTTTAGCTCTCAGTGGAAAATTTGGCCACCAAGCTGGAAATTCTACTGCTATGGTGGATATCATTGAGGTTTCGGTGGAAGAAGCTAGCTTGGGTGTTCTCAAAGGTGCCTTTGTAATTGTGGAAACTCTTCACGATGAATGGGTTGATCAATAGGTTGATGAAGCCCTTGAAATGACACTTTCCTTCCTTGTGCAAATGGAAATTGACAAGGAGGAGGCAATGGAATGCATTGGTGCTAGAAAGGTAAGAAGTGAGTACATATTTTTGTTTGATATACAACTTTTTTGAATGATATGTAAGTGTATAGTAATTTGTGGAGTCTTTTGGAGGTTCTACAAAGACGTTGTTGTTAAAAGTGTAGATAAAACTAAGCAGGGTAAATGCAAGTTATTTTGTGAATAAAATTGGAATACTGATAATGAAAAATTACCTTTGATTATAACGGAATTGGCATGTATCTACATAGAAAAATATAAATCTGCTATTTTTATTAAAAAACAAAAATAATATTTTCCAAAAATAAATATTCATGAACAAATTTTGAATAAAATAAACCTTTTTTTTTTTTTTTAAATGAAATTCTAATATTTTAATTGGTCAACAAATATGAAAAAATGATTAGTTATAGTTAGACTTGACAAAGTTCATAAAATAAAATAAAATAAAATAAAATAAAATAAAATAATATTAATATATATATATATATATATATATATATATAATTTGACAATTAGCCTTTACATCCTATCCAAAAATAAATGGAACAACATTAGTGGGGGCTCTATTGTACTAAAACATTTAAGGAAAAATAGGGCATTGCATTCTCGTGTTTTTATTGGAATGTATTGAAGCAAAAGAGAGTACACACGGAGAAACTAAAAATGAAATCCAAGGGGGCATATCATGATTTTGGAAAAGGGGTTATATTGAGGTATGGATTAAGTAGCATACCTACAAATATTGCATTCGTTAATGGATTGCAACCAAGTACATACGCATAAATTCCCTTATGAATATTTCTAACATAATCGTTTTCCATGTCTCTTATGAATATTTCTAACATAATATTTTTCCATTTCTCTTCTGAGCATCTAAACAATCTCCAATTGCTCTTTTAGGGATTTTAATGAAAGATGCACGGGTGGGATATGATAGGAGATCAGAGGAATCAAACACTAAAAAAGCTTTAAAAGGCGTAGCTATGGAGGGGCCATCGTCACACAACAGATGAAGGGAAAGGGCATTAGTAGCCGTAGTTACGAAGTTATTAGTGAGAAATGAACGACTTATATTTAAAAAAAGGGCTCAGTAATGGGGGTCAAAGAAAAGCTTATATAACACAGGAGGGCTTTCAGTTCAATGGGGACAACATTGGGGAATGATGACAAAGGACGAGTTGACACCATGTAATCTATATTTGGGGGTAATGTAGGGAAAGAGAAGAAAGTATAAGTGAAGAATTAAAAAAGATGGATGTTAAAAGAATTTGTAGTGCTTTCACTTGGGATTTCCGATCAAATACTGGTTCCGTCTTGGGCGTTTTGTCACTAGTAGTAAGCTTATAGTACCAATGATTTCTTCTATAACAGTTTGGCCAAAGTATTTGATGTAGTAGTTATCGTTCTACGACGCCTCCTTATGCTACAGAATAGGTTTCCAACGAAATCCAATGATGGATTCAAGGTCATTAAATGGTTGTCAACACATGCCAATATTGTGAAGTGCAACAAGTCCCTTTTGCATCTTCCAAACGGCTGTCTTTGAAATGATTCATATGCTTACAAATCAGATTCTCATTACGAAATTCTGAACACAATTGGAATTTCTAGAACGATGATGCGGATCCACAGATATTCTTCCAAATTTTGGCTTCGTATTCTTTTTTCTTCTCAGTGATAACATTTTCAGAGTCATATTTTTTTCTTCCTAGTGATGTCATTTTCGTTTTATGTTGTTATTTGATTACTCCATTTATTTAAAAAATCCATAAACTATTCAAGAACCTGAAAGACCGATCAATTATATAGAAATTCACTAAAATCAAAACCTTTGGTATATCATCTAAAGGCTAGTTTACTTTTGAACTGGGATGTATTTGATTGGTAAAAGGAAGTAGACTTTTTATATATATATATTCTCAATTTCTATATATATTCTCAATTTCAAGAACACTTAACACTTTGTTTGGCGCTAGATTCATTAATAACTAATGATAAAATTTCATATATAGTGCTACTTTTGTCATTATATTGTGTTATAAATATAGATGGCCCGGTAATAAGAGACATAATTTTAGTTTTGAGAACCTGTAAAGTGCATGCTCTTTCTTTGAACAAGTTATTTAAATCTGATCCCACCTTTTTTTTACCAACGAACATTGTACTACATAAAGTCATTCCCTTTTCTTTGTAATGAATTACTTTTGTGATGTCCTTTTGACCTAATATTTAATCAATGAATACACTTAATTTTTAAATGTTTTTCTTCGTGTAAGTGTAGATATTATGTTTTTTAAATGATATATCATATTAATTATCTTTTCATGAGCTAGTTTCATCATGTTCTCATCTTTGTTAAAGGTAGAGTAGTATCACTTTTGATCTGATACAGAAAACTCCATTCAGTTTGTCCCTGTATAAAAGATATGTATGTTGTTAAAGGTGGAGTAGTATCACTTTTTATGCCTCATATAGAAAATTCCATTCATTTTGTTCATACATAAAAGATAGGTATGTTATTAGACTATCTTACCTCTAAGCAACAAAGTGGATTTGTTGAAGAAGCAAGTTGATGCTATTGGTTTAAAGTGTTGAACTCAACCTTCTTAAGGTTTAAAAGGAGAATAATCCTCTACTCTTTGTATTTCAAAATTAAATTATGGTACAACTTTTTAAAAACGATTTGTTTTTACAAAGTTTTATGGGTTACTATTCAAATCTTGCTAGATTATATTTAGCTACCTTTTCTTAGAATATATTGAAGTAAATTATAGCAGCTGAGTTAAAGTAGACTACAACATACTCCATAATCTTTGGTTCATTGGTGCAAGTTGCAGCTTTAACTGGAAACATCTTCAAGCCTTCATTTTTTGGAAGACATTGTAGTTGTGTTCATCGATCATCTCATTTGGCTAATGATTTTACATCTTAGATAAGCGCTGGGGATTAATGAATCTCAACAAAGAATATGAACATTATTGAGGGATTGCTTGAGTACACAATTAGAAATGAGCACTCTAACGGAAAATTGTGAATCTAGGTAATTATGGTATTAGATCCATATTTTTATCGACATTAGAAATTCATGTGATATTCCCTTGGGAACATTATATTTCTAGAATGCCTATTGATTTTATTATTTTTTTCTCTTATAATTTCAAACCAATTTTCGTAGTCTTGGGTCGCTCCAAAGAGTTTTGTTATTACATCCTATTATTCACCATTTCTATTGTTTTATTAGAGATATCAACATGTGTTTCTCTTTCATGATTTGCAACGCCATTTTTTGTGGTGTCCCTTCATTCTACTTCTTTTTACATTACCAGACTCTCCACCTTGAATTTTCTTATCTAATCATACCATTTCCTTCATTGTAGTTTCTTAATTTTCTCATTTTCCTTTAGTATTTTACTTAATTACCAAACCAGATTGATGTTTGGATTAGTGATATTCATATTTATATCTTTGAAGCTATCAATGCTTTAATTTCCCATAAGATATGACTTCTACAAAATTTTCAAATGTTATTTCTATTTTCAAATGGAATTAGGAATATATTATTTTGTTTCATGAACTTTTTGTACTTAATTCTGGTTATTTGGGATATATAAAGTATATACATTCCATGAAAACATATACTAAAGTGAAGTGTTTGGTACCAGTGAAGATAGAACATAAAGAGTAATGGGAGCAAATAAACATCTCCAATGAATTCAAGATAATCAATAATCTCCTAACATGGAAATCGTTGTCACCCTCTCCAAAGCTTATCTTCAATTGTTAAAAGGGTGAAATTGGTCAGAAATGTTTGCAGGCATCTTGAAGGTCATAGAAGCAGTCAAAGATTGACCAAACCTCCTCCAATGGGTAATTCTCAGGACTAGCTTTCCAACAATATATAGAACCCCTCAACTGGACCAAGGAATCAAAAGTTATAGTCGATTGAAATTACCATTGAAAATCAGAAGCCAAGGAGAAATTGCCTTAAAGAAAAATCTCGCGATTAGACATTGGAGGTCCTAAGGTGCAGCGCATGGTACAATAGAAGAAAATCATCTATATGTCATCGGTGATCGCCAGAATCAGAGATTGGAGGTCCGAGGCATATCATATGGTGCAGTAATTGAAGGTTAGAGCCATGTCGAAATCGATGATCACAAATATCAGAAGACCAGTAGTGTGGCGCATCGGTGGGTCACACACTAGAGGTCCCAATAGTCTGCAATCTAACATTATAAAGAAAATGTTGGGAAAGGGAGCCCAATAGTGTGAACTATTAGGGAACACCTCGGAAAATGTGAAAAATGAAATCAACAGAAAACCAAGGGGTAGGGAGGCCTTTTCTCTCTCCTCAAGGGATGACACGTGATAGAGCATTATTGGATCCGATAAAGACATGGTGACACTGACATCACCATTACATGGAAGTATGGAGGACATGTGCCATGTTGATCCAACACTTTCAATATCCTATGAGGGCATATCGAGGTGACACGTGTCCCACCCTCAAGAAGCAATGCATGGCATTGGTGATGTCATCAATCGACAATCAACGATATGGGGTAGCAGCACATTGTGAATCATACATAATTTTTCAATGTCGAAGCTTTGATATAGGGGTTGGCCCACAATCATGTTGACGAGAAAATGACTGAGGGTTGAGAGCTAAGGAGCGACCCCATAGTCAACGATCGCGGGAAGGAAATTCGTGTTAGTTTCACAAGTTGGGAATCATCGATATGCCGATTGTGATATCTTAGGTGGGCCCAATTGTCATTCAGCGGTCACAAACTATAGAAGGCACGGACCCTCCATTATTCATTTTCCAAGTGGGCCAAACCACATCACACATTGAAGATAGCAATACTGGGGAGGAGGCACCATAGGCAAGCATTATAAATCAGTGATATGCAAGATTATGTTTAACGAAGGGACGAGTCTCCTAGAAATGAGTTCAAAGGTACTAGCACTCGAGGACTAAGCGCGTGGTCATAGCCCCCAATCACATGAAGCAAAAGGGGCTAATGTGGATCGAAATGCCTGTCCCGTAAGGAATTTTAATGGGAAATCCTAATGTGATAGCTGCGTGATAAAGTAATGCAAAGCTTTAAAGGCATGGTGGGTCTGCAGCTGAGGCATTTAAGAAGGAGATGGAGCATTCAAAAATCAACATGGGCTGACCCTGTAAGGCCCCTCATGACACAAAATCGAGGTCGACATAGAAAAATAAAATGAAGGCATGATAGCTCGGCAGGACTTGATGATTCTACATGGTTCTCTATGTAGAGGGAAGATGAAGTACTACCCAGGTGACCTATGATTCTATATTATGGGATTAAATTGATAGTTGACCAATCCTAGCTCTTGAGAATGAATGATTCAAGTAGTAAAGGAAAAAATGATGGGAATTAGTTGAATAGAAGAAGATGTCAAACCATGGGCAAGAAACAACCTGAGCAACGACCATCACAGGGATGGCCACTAAGATATTTTGCAGAAATGTTCCTCTATAAATTGACTTTTTTTGTTATCATGTACTTATCACAATTTAATGACACAATTAATTAGATTGTAGCCTTTTTGGGCTGAAAATCCATCCCTGGCCGAAACAGCTAGCCGATCTTATAGCTGAGGATGGGCCGAGATATTTGTTGTAATTATATTTTAGAGCTCCCATCTTCTTATCAATAAAGGGAAGGAACTCTTAAAACAGGTTAAGAATTTTGGGAAAGAAACTCCTAAGTGGATCATTTTCTCGCTTCAAAAAGGCATTGTATGAGTTTTAATGTATGCACTCTATCAAAGAATTTAATGGAATAATTGTGGTGATTCTAAACTCCTAGATTTGCATTATATTTTTCTCTCTCAGTATTTCATGATGTGTCTGACATTATCATCAGATTGCATGTAAGTAGCACCTAGATATATTTCCATTATATGCAGATTCATTTCATTCAAATATTTGATAAATAATGCATGTATTGATATGGTGATAAGGTCTTTAAAAGGAACTCCATGCATCCCGACGTCTCATAAACCTCTCATTGCTCTCATTTTCCTCTAGATCTAGTGACATGTAATTCTTAAATCTAATCTCTGTTTTGATCAATTTTCTCGTTCTTGTCTCCTACCATTCCATCTCCATTAATAATTGATTTTCTATGAATTTAAATATGCTTTGGCCACCACTGTTTGAGTATTACTCCCTATGGAATTCTACACACATTCTATTTCTTACAGAGTGATTCATGAATGGTTATGAACCAACCCTTTCAAGCTATTCTTGACAGAAACTTATTAGTGTTGCAAGCTCCGAAGACTAATCTTCCAAGACTCATTAACATGCCCTAAGCACTGGTCTATAGTCAAACCAGAGGTTGTCCCTAGGAAACTTTCCTATCCTTGGAAGCAACCCTTCTCCAAGTGGTGAGAAAAGTGACAACATCTTTTTGGTGTCATTGTCGGGGAGGGAATTGTGAAATACTTTTCCCTGGGTATGACAAATCATTACATTCCCACTATTAGGTGAGTGAGGGAATTTTGGGTTGAAGACTCCACAATATGTATTTTTATTTCTCATTCTGGCTACTAAAAGCTCCCATACCCATGAAAACCCCTCTCAACAAAAATCCTTATCCAGTTGATAGAAGGTTGCAATTTGTTGTTATAAATCTTCTCCTACAGGTCTCATATATCCTCCCGCGAGTGGTCCACCCCTTATTGCAACCCCCATAGAGGACAAAAAAGAAGTTGAGGAGATAAAAAAGAAACCCCAAGGAAACCCTACCCATAGTGTGAACAATCCCTTATTCCACTATTAGTCAGCTATCATACCATTGATAATACCTCAAGCTCCTCTAGGAATTCAAGCACCCCTGATCCAAATGGTCTTCCTAGGCTTATTTCTAAAAAGGTATGTTCCCTTAAACCTACCACAACCTCCACATGCCATGCTCCTGGACTACCTCAAGCTCCTTCCCAGGTATAACGAGGAATATGATGTAAGAACAAAGAGACACATAGAAATTTTTTGTGTCTTTGTAGAGAATCAAAATGTTGAACACCAGGATGTAGTGTTGAGGCTTTTCATCCAATCCCTGGATAGGGAGGTTAGGAAATGGTTCAAATACATGCCAAATTATTCCATCAACACTTGGGAAGAATGGATAATTCCACTTTGCAGAGATGGGCAGATAAGAGAGACCATCAGTACATCCTCACTAAGTTCAACATTATCAATAAAAAGTTTGGTGAGGATGTCTCAGACTTCATTAAAATATTTTATAAGTTGTACAATAATCTGCCCGCTGAAATCAAACCTCCACCAGTTGCTACCTGAGTGGTTTTTTCGAGGCATTTGACTGAGATTTTGGTTTTACTCTTAGACAGAGGAGGTATCCTACCTTAGATCATATCCAAACTAATGCCCTATAATTAGAGGCAGATTATACCTCCACAGGGAAGTCGAGAAGCATAATCGACTTTGGAGAGAAGAAAAATGGAAACAAGGAGGTAGCTTTCACAAGTGGAAGATAATTTCAAGACCGGAAGATAGATGAAATCAATAAAATGATTAAAATATTATTCAGCAAACTGACAAAGATGGAGTTGGAGAACAAAAGCCTCCAAAGGGACAACTCCCTAGCTTCCATTTGGGGTTATAATTCCCAATATAGAAGGCCTCCCCTACAGTTGATGCAAAGGGAGAGGAAAGAACAACAAGACCATATTCATCCTCCATTGTACATAGAAGATGATCCTAAGGAACTGTCACCAGAACCAAGTAATTTTCAGGGGAACTTGTACTCCTCTTTCTCAGAGGAGGGGCAAGAACTCAAGACATATGAAGATGAGGAGGATTTGCAGGCCACATTGGACGATAATGAGATCGATGGCTATTATAAATAGTTCATTGACTTCATGCAGGCTCAACTGCATAAGAAGTACAACCTTAGAGCATCGAGAAAGAGATTGAGAGCACCATATCATAAGGAAGGTACTACTTCCCAAGAGCCCCCTAAGTCTCTGGATAAAAAGAAGGGACTTGTAGATCCAATTATCTCATGGAATAAATATTCCTCTGAATAGAACAACCACCAACCTAAAGTCATTAAGAGAGGTAAGTTACCTTCCCCCCATGAAACTTTTCCATGTAAAAGAAAAAGAGTTTGTAGAAGCTAGCACTGGAGAAAGATGTCATACACTCTTTAACCTCCATAAAGAGCTTGAGAAACTCAAGATCCCAATCACATTTTCTGAGCTCTTGCATCAGCCCACTTATAAGGCCCAATTCTCTCAGTTCCTGTCTCCTTCCAGTGGCCAACACAAGTGGATCCTCACTGCCATAGACTACTTGACCAAATGGGTAGAAGCAGTCCATGCCAAGAATGCAACTGACAATGTGGTTATGAAATTTCTGGAGGAGAATATCTTAGCTAGGTTTGGATGCCACGTAAAGATCATAACTAACAATGCCCAAGCTTTCAGGTATGAAAATTTTAACACACTTTGCCAGAAATATAACATCACAGAAGGTGATTCCACCACTTACTATCCCTAGGGAAATGGGCTGGCTAAGTCTTCCAACAAGACAATGGCAAGAATCCTCAAAAAGATAATTGAAAAAACTCAGAGGAATTGTGATTCCAAGATGAAATTTACACTATGGAAAACCGATTCACTTTGAAAAGATCCACAGGAAAATCTCCTTTTGAGTTGGTTTATGGGAAAGTTGTATTCCCAATTCAACTTGCTATGTTGGTGGCTAAGATACTACAAGATGCACAAGATGAAACCAACTCTCTAACTAGAAGGATACATCAATGGGTGGATCTCTAGGAAACCCAAGAGAAGGTGAATCACAAGTTGGAGAACTACCAGCAAAACCTAAAGTCCCTGTTTTATAAAAAGACCAAAGACAGACCCCTTCAGCAAGGAGATCTAATTTTAAGGTGGGATTCAAGTAGAGAAGATAAAGGAAAACATGGGAAATTTGACCCCTTGTGGTTTGGGCCCTTCAAGATTGTTGAGACAAAGGGAAACAATTATTTTTTACTAGAGAACTTAGAGGGTGAAATGCTTGAGTTTCATAAATAGGCAATTCATCAAATTATATTTCCAATGTTAAAAGGGTCCATCCCTCAGCCATTGTACATACCAGTGAGACATTGTAAAAAAGTCAGTTATACTTTCAGTCCTTTACATTTCATTTTTTACTTTTATATATACTTGAATAAAATAACTTCATGCCTAATGGATAGAAGGTCACTAGTCTGCAGGTTCTCAGCACCTTTCTATGAGGGAACTATCCCCAGGTGGAGCCAATGTTGTTACCCTCTGCAAAGCTTATCTTCAACTGTTAAAATGGTGCAATTGAATAGAAATGTTTGCAGCCATCTTCAGGGTCACAGAAGAAGACAAAGATTGATAAGACCTCCTCCAATGGGTAATGCTCAGAATTATCTTTCCAATGTTATATAGGGCCCATCAACTCGACTTGGAATCAAAAGTTATAATAGATTGAAGTTACCCTTGAAAACTAAAATCCAAGGAGAAACTTCCCTAAGGAAAAATGCCACGACTGAAGATTGCAGGTCCTAAGGTTCAACGCATGGTACAACAAAAGAAAATGGACAATATGCAATCATCGACCACCCATATCGGAGATCGAAGCTCCAAGGCATAGAATACAGTGCAGTAATATGAGGATAGTGCCACATCAGCAATCGACGATTGTAAATATTAGAAGATCAACATCGTGGTTCATTGGTGGGTCACACATCGGAGGTCCTGAAAGTCTGCAAATGACCATTATAAACAAAATTCTAGGGAGCACCTCATAAAACGTGACAAAGGAAATCAACACAAAACCAAGGGGCAGGCGAGCCTTTTCTCTCTCCTCCATCGATGCCATGTGACAGAGTATTATTGGATCTAATAATGCCACATCGGCACTAACGTCACCATGACATGGAAGTACGAAGGACACATCGCATGCTGATCCGACACTTCTAGGGTCCTATGAGGGCATATATAAGTGACACATGTCCCCCCAAGGAAGCGATGCATGGCACTAATGATGTCATAAATCGCCAATCAACAATCGGGGGTAGAAACACATTGTGCATCACATGGAATTCACCAATTTCGAACCTCTGATACAAGGGCTAGTCCACAGTCATTTTGAGGAGCAAAGGACTAAGGGTTGAGTGCTAAGGAGCGGTCCCAGAGTTGGTGATTGCAGGAAGCTAGGTCGCATCAGTGGCAGGTCCTGAGAATCATTGATGTGTCGACTGCAGTATCCCAGGTGGGCCCAATCAGCATTCAGAGGTTGCAAACTATAGAGGGTGATGACCCTCCCTTATTCTTTTTCAATGTGGAACAGACCGCATCTCGCATCAGAGATTGCAATATTAGGGAGGAGGTGGTAAAGGAGAGCATTAGAAATCACCAATATGTTGGATTATGTTTAACCAAGGGACAAGTCTCCCAAACACGAGTCCAAAGGTCCAAGCACCTAAGGACTAAGTGCCCAATCATAGCCCCTGGTCACATGAAGAAAAAGAGGCTAAAGTGGATCAAAATGACCCATCCCGTAAGGACTCTGAATGGGAAATCTCGATGTGATAACTCCGCGATAAGGTAACATAGAGCTTTAAAGGCATGGTAGATCGGTAGCTGAGGAATTTAAGAATGAGATGGTGCATTGAAACATCGACATGTGTTGACTCGGTAAGACCCCTTGTGACATAAAATCAGTGTTGACACAAACAGAGTAAATGAAGGCATGAAATCTCGGGAGGAATTGACGATTCACCATGGTACTTTATGTAGAGAATAGGCAAAGTGTCGCCAGGTTACCTCTACTTCTATATTATGGCATTAAACTGATAGTTGACCACTCCTAGCTTTGGAGAATGAATGATTCAAGTAGTAAAGGCATAAGTGATGGGAATCAAATGAGTAGAAGAAGAGGCCAGACTATGGGAAAGAAACAACTTGAGAAACTACCATCACAGGGATGGGCATTCAGATGTTTTGCAAGTGTTTTCCTCTGTAAATTGACTTATTTTGTTATCATGCACTTGTCACAATTTAATGAGGCAATTAATGTAATTGTAGTCTTTTTGGCCCACAAATCCATCCCAGGTCAAAACAACTTGTCGATCTAACAGCTAAGGATGGGTCGAGATATTTGTTGTAATTATAGTTAAGAGCTCCCCTTTTCTTATAAATAGAGAGAAGCCATGCTTAAAATAGGTTCAAAATTTTGGGAAAGAAACTCCGAAGTGGATCCTTTTCTCACTTCACAAAGGCATTGTATGAAATTTGATGTATGCACTCTATTAGATAATTTAATGGAAGAATTGTGGTGATTCTAAACTCCTTGATTTGCATTATGTTTTTCTCTCTCAATATTTCATTATGTGTCTGACATTCTCCTCAAGTTACACGTAAGTAGCAGCTATATATATTTCCATTATATGCAGAATCATTTCAGTCAAATCTTTGATAAAGAATGCCTGTATTGATATGCTAATAAGGTCTTTAAAATGCACTCCATGGATCTCAAAATCTCATAAACTTCTTATTTCTCTCGTTTTCTTCTAGATCGAGTGATACAAAATTCTTAAAATCTAAGCTCTGTTTTGATGGATTTTCTCATTATTATCTCCTACTAATCCATCTCCATTAACAATTGATTCACTACGAGTTTCAATCTGCTTTGGCCACCATTGTTTGTGTATTAATGCTATTTCTTATAATGTGCTTCATGAGTGGTTCTGAACCAACCCTTTCGAGTTATTCATGACAGAAAACTCTTAGTGTTGCAAGCTCCCAAGACTAATCTGCCGCCACTACTTAAGATGTCTTAGGCACTAGTCTATAATCAACCCAGAGAATGTCTCTATGAATTTTTCATATCCGCAGAAACCCCGCTCCAAGTGTTGGGAAAAGTGACAACAAAAATGTTCCATTCAAAATAACTTAAAAGGATTTCCAGCAATTATATGACTTAAAATCTGTAGTTTTGTTTTATATTAATCTTAAAAATTCTCTTGGAAGGATGACTCTTTAATAGTAAAAATATAAAGAACAAGAGCTTAAAAAAAGACATGAACTTGAATCATAGTATACTAGTCATGTTTAGGAGTAAAGTATTTAAAAAAATATAGTTTAATTCTTAAAAATTTCAAAAATAGCAATATTTAATGTATTATTTTGTAGTTACGACATAAGTGAAAATATTAAAATATTGACTTTCAACATTAAGAAGCATTTCAAATCAGTTCCTTTAATGCTACTTTAGTAGGAGACATAGTTGTATATTTCTAAGGAGACGTAGTTGTATCTAGAAATATGGAAGAAAAGGAACCAAACTTCAAACACTACTTTTGCACCCACCTCACAAACTACAACTAAGAGCTTCTTCAACGAGGGAGATCTTGTAATCTAAGAAGAAAAAACTTATCAAACACTAGAAAAGATGATGATTAATGTAGAAACTCAAGTTTGTCTTCTGCACTGACATGTTTGGAAAGGTATCGCTTCTTAAGAGAGTATCAAATAGGAAAAAGGTATCGCACTTAAAAACAAACAAGAAGGCAATGACCATCTTGGTGTTTTCACTTTTGTTTTCTAAAGCATTTATCACCATATTTTGATTAGATGTGGTAATTTAATGTCATATACACTTTTAGATTAAGTTGAAGTTAATAAGAAGGAAAATTGATTTAATATTACATACAATAAACTGATAAATATTTATACTAATACTTATATCAACTTTCATAATAGTAGATGAGTATGGTTAGTAAAATATGTAGTTTTATTTTACAAAACAAATTATTTTAACCTTCTTACAAGAGTTTTCATGGAGTTGGAAAGGTTGGATAAAAAAGAACCACACTTCTCAAGAGAGTATCAAATAGGAAAAAGATGGTGCACTTAAAAAAAAACAAGAAGTCAATGACCATTTTGGTGTTTTCCCTTTTGTTTTCTGAAGCTTTTATCACCATATTTTGATTAGTTGTGGTAATTTAATGTCATATACACTTTTAGATTAAGTTGAAGTTAATAAGAAGGAAAATTGATTTAATATTACACATAATAAATTGATAAAGATTTATACTAATACTTATATCAACCTTCATAATAGTAGATGAGTATGGTTAGTAAAATGTGTAGTTTTATACCTGGATGCGGGTGACAATCATGCTATTTATGACGATTAGATGGATGGGCAGCGAGAGGATGGGCCACATGGCCGCCTGCATTCCCTCCCATGCCAGCCTGAAAAAAATTCATGGCGGCCTGCAGGTAACATTAAATGGGTACTCTAGTTCAGATTTATCCATCATTCGCACAACAATGGGCTCTACAAACCACAATGTTGCCCCTCCCCCCTGTTCCATAGCATATGCCCACCTCAGGCAATGGAGCATTGTCCTCGCAGTGTTACCAAGAGTCGATGCTGGTTGCTCAGCTGTGCAGACCTTGGTTGTGGGTATCATTTCTCCCGCACTAGGCTCTGCAATCTGACTCCAGCTCAGACTTCCCTCGCTCATCCTCTGCTCAACCATTTAGCCAATTTCCCCACTGATAGCTCTGCTTTGAATACTACGATGGCTTGCATCTGCCAACAATTGCGTAGAAGAAGAGGGGGATGTCGTGGTGGTGGCGTCCGCCCTCCTGCAATGCCCAGCCCAGACTCTACCTCCCCCTTCCCTTCCCCTCACATCCCTAATCCTTATGGCACCTTCTCTAGTAGGTATCCTGATACCCACAGTGCCCGAGGATGTGCACAACTCCAAGGTGATAGCCAGAGAGACGCCGCTGTCCATACAACCAATTTTCCCCTACCCCCTCACCCTGCTCCTCACATGACACAATTTTGCTTCTGCAACACCCTGAATAGGCCTGTCATTACAGCCACTATCACCATGGTTTTCTCTGAGGAAAACGAACAGCAGGATGCTTCGCTGGAGAATAATGGTGCACAGTAGCGGGCCGCTCACAAGATCAGGAGCACCCGCGATCTAGGCAAACAACCGCTAGACGAGGATGTTTCAACCCCCCATGGCAAGGAGCTGGGTGGCAGTTAGCAAGTTGCAGAAGGTAGATTTGGAGACATGCGGACACCAGGAGGCTGAGGGGGAGACATGTCCAGCCCGCATGCAGCTGCAGGTAGCTCCGATGTTATTCAACCCGCTCGTGGACTTTAGATCGGCACGTCAGTAGAGGAGGATGAGTGGTACCACTACGCATGTCTCATCAAGGAGGAGCCTGCCCCAGACGACCTCTAGAATTGACACTTGGCAACCAGGTGTTGCCCTTCTGCCAGCTGGGTGTTTCTTCTGCTGACTGGTTATTTTCTGAAATGATTTGTTCTGTTAAAACTTTCCTGGTTATTTTTGCCATGTTTGATATTTTTTGGTTTAAAACTGATAACCCATGTGTGGGTTCTTTTTGCCTTCATGGACTGGTTTCCCCATCGATGGGGCAGTTGAGATATTTTTTGATAACTGATGTTCAGTACTGCTGAGACTTGAGCCTCGATGTAATCATATTTTGTTTCATATTAATAGAATAGTTTTACTTAGAAAAAAAATGTGTAGTTTTATTTTACAAAAGAAATTATTTTAACCTTCTTACAAGCATTTTCATGGAGTTGTAAAGTGTGTGATTTAGTAATAAGGAAAACATTTTAACATCCATCTTGTGGTTTGTTGTAATTTTTAAATATTTTTTATTTATTTTATTAAATTTTAACAAATTACAAATTATATTGTAAATTCATGGACTACTTACTTTGTATTTATTTACCTTTTTAGTCCCTTCCATCTGGAAATGGCTAGGGACTATAGTAATCAAAATGTTGGTTTTAGTATTTATTTAACTTGATTATCATCTCGAATAAATACTTGCTATGTCGAATAGCCAAACTCTTTGAACAATAATCCATTTGATCGTCTTATTTAGCCTCTTCCTGAGGCGGGGAGGCTAAAAACATAAGTTATATCATATTTTCACTTCACATTTAGAAATTTAAAAATTTAGCTTCGAACTAATGCTAGCATTAAATCAAATGTCAATCAAAATATATTTCATTCGTATAATAGAGAACAACCATCTTATAATAGAGAACCATCACCACTGTCGCTACATGTATAGCTGCCATGACTTCTTCGACAGCTGCCACAACTTCTTCCAAGTGTCATACACTCTTCTATTGTTCTTCTCTATAAGTTGAGGGTAAGTTGATAGAAATGCGTCTGATTGTCCTGCTGCATTGAAGTTCTGACCTTTAGAAGACTGGATAATTTGATTCTAAATTGAACACACGGAAGCATGCTTCAGAAATTATGTCGAAGACTTTCATGGACTAAATTGGACTAACCTGCATTGAATTTATGAAGATGTACTCGTAATCTTTAGTAGACTGGATAAATTGATTCCGAAGCCTGTAATGGCAGGAGTGGCAGAAATGGAGAGAGCGTTGGTTCCTTTACAGCATTTTGCACCATGTTTTGGAGAATGACAGTTGTGCGACTCCTTTCATCTGCACCTGCACTAGAGAAGACAAGGTAATCAACATGAGGACCGATGGCATAGTAGTTGTTTAAGCAGTAGATTCAATGAATTTGGGAGATGTTGAATCTGGAGAGCAAACAAACTTTGATGTCATGCTATTTAGTCCATTATTTAGTCCATTCTTGAGATGCATGCTATCGCGTTTTATCACTATTTGTTACTAACTATAAGGGGGCTAGCTATCTAGTGATTCTATGCAGGCGCACACCCTTAAATATTTGATCTCTTTGGAATGTTGTAGATAGGAAAACCCTCTGTGGCTCATTTGAAGGCAAATTGAAATATTTGTTTAAATTTTTTTTCAAGGGAAGTTGAAATAATTGTTTAAATAATTCCTCTTTTTCTGCACATATTAAGAAAAAGAATATTAAGAGAAAATTGTACCTTTTGCACCTTTCTCTTCCAATTGGATTTGCAATTGCGCCTTCTTATTTTTCCTCTGTAATCCCTCGTCAATGTTAAGGTGGGTGCATAGACAAAATATCAAGAACCTTCCCTGTGGTCTGCCTGATCTGGGTTTTGCAACAAAAGCCTTGCCTCCCAGGGTGCTTGTCCAGGTGACCAACAACTGCAAATACTATGATGTTGCTAATATTGTGCTTAATTGCAACCCCTATAAGTGGGAATGTTTAAGTGGCAATGACCCAATTCCCAACGCGTAGGCATGGGGAACCTATTACAACGGGTCAGCCACAGGCCTCCAGGTCCAAGGTGTGGCCTAGATCAATTGTCACCAGTAATTACTATTTGTTGTGAGTTTTAAGTCATTTTGTTTATTAATGCATAAATAATGTATGGCCTCTGCTTTGCCCTTTCTTAGCCCAGTTCTGAAAATTATAATTGTTACCATTTACAATAATTTTCTTGCACTCTTTTCACCACTCTCACTCTCAAAGAAAATCGACTTTCCAATCGCCTCTTGAGACAAGTGAAGAGCGTCAACTTTCTTCTTGCTAAGTTGAAATGTTCTCAACCAGACATTCCTCCAATTACATGTATTATCTCAGACGGGGGTGTCTCCTTTCCACAGAAAACCACGAGGAAGCTCGGAGTTCCTAGAGTATCCTTCTGGACTGCCAGTGCTTACGGTTTTTACCCTTTCTTCTTCGCCCCTATTCTATTTGAAAAGGGTTATATTCCTAGAAAAGGTAAATTAACTTCCTCTCCTAACTAGCTTAGCACTACACTCATTTCTGGTACCAACTCTCTATCAATTCCTCATGTCAAACACAACTTGCTTGCTTATGCTATTGTGTGTTGCAGATGATGACAAGTGTTTAACAGATGGATGCATGGAAGAAATAATCACCTGCATTCCTGGAATGCCCCCATTGCGAGTCAAAGATCTTCCCTTCTCCTTGTGACACAAAGACATGTCAGAGATCCTTACACGTGAAGTGCAGGCCGCTCTGGAAGCCGATCTAGTATTACTAAATACCTTTGATGAGCTTGATCGTCCTATACTCGACGCACTCCGAGAAAGACTTCCAGCCTTGTATACTATAGGCCCTCTTGTTTTACAGGCAGAATCTGGAAATGATAAAATATATGATAGCTCTGCAAGCTTGTGGACCGAAGAAACAGAATGTGTGAAATGGTTGGACTGCCAAAAGAAATATGAAAACCTCCCACTACTTTTTCATAGTAATTGGAATTTATACACATAGTTACGAATATCAAAATGAACTTGCATGGACTACACGTTTTACTTATGAGTGCCACTTGTCTCATTCTTTTCCATCAGATGTCCCCTGGTTTGTGGTAGTGTGTTCTACCAAGAAATTCTTATCGGTGCATCGGGTTTTGTATTTTTTCCTTATTTTGTGCGTCAACAGAGTGACAGGTGGTGACTTCACTGCTGCTCAAATTAGCGATACTCATGGGATTTCTCGCTATGGAGGATATTCAATGAATGGCTACGCTTCTCAAACTTCACCACTAGCCTATTCACTTCAACAGTTCCACTTTATAGCAACGGGTACCAGGATCTTGCAATGTTGGTTAGACTACCCCTTTCATTCATAGTGGCTATATGCTTTTCCATATCCAGGCTTATGCTTTTCCGTATCCAGGCTTGTCTACATTTATAAGCGTGGGTGACTTTAAAATATTAATTGTGCCTCAAAAATATGCTTATACTTCCATGGGAAACACTGTTGTTGAAAATACATAGTTATACATAGTTTCAATAATTAAGTTCAAATCCAATCATATATGATAAATTGATAATGTTGGGAAATGCATTTCATTTTGTTACATACTAAGCACCCTTTCACTGTGTTTGTATTTGCAGAATTGGTCTTGAGAAAGCATGGGATGTATAATATCTGGGAAAGCAAGCTAGAATGAATACCCTTTGTTTAGTGTGCCTTCAATTTTTTAACAAATCTGCATGTACATTTTATTTCTCATTAGTTTTATTTTCTTACATCTCCAAATGCCTTGATTGTTGATGCATTTTCCTAGACAGGCAGCAAATGTAAAGCCAAAAAAACTCAACCAGTCCAATTTGTTTGTTCCTTCTATCAGTTTCCCATGAAGGCTACGACTGGCACATCCACTTAAATTGGATAAACTAGATTTGCCGCTAGTAAATCTGGAACATTATGTTAAAAGTGCTTACTAAACCTAAAAGTTCTTACTAAATGCGGCAGGGACTTGTTGCTTGCAACTCCCCTTGTTTGTTTAATAAATTGATTACTAATATGTCCTTGATTTCAAATACTAATAAAAAAGTGAAGACTTGGAAGGTTTGTTGCATAATGTTTCTATAAGCATATGACAATATACTAAGGGAAACAAGGATAATCATTATTTTCCATACTAGACGGATTATGTGGATTCGTTATATTTATATTATAACAGGGTGAATTATTATTAGTGTTAGCTTTTTCACACACATTTTTATAATGGTTTTATCTTTATGAGTTTTAAGATAATGTAGGAGATTTCTTTTCTACCTAATTGTTATTGTGATATTTATTTATCATTAGGTATTTTCGATTGTTATATATGGAATATTTCATTTTATAATATATAAAATATTAATGCATGGAACTTTTACATGGTATCAGAGAATGTGTTTCTTGCCCTTCTTGAATAAAATAATTTTCTCTATTACTAGTTTTTGCTCAATCCATGCTGTTGCTATTAATTTTTTAAGGATTTATGATTGTTTATGATTAATCTTAAGGAAAAATCAACCTAGATTGATGATCATCAACATAAAATATAGATATTTCTATATCCTTTCACCTTCTTGTTACATATTTGGTATCATGTCTCAGACTAAAACATCAGACCATTTCCTATCTCTCTTGTAAGATTTCTCATGGATAGATCAACTTCAACTGACATTATTCCTTGATTTATTTTTGGCTAGTGCTAAGGGATCTTGGTATAGTTTACTTGACCACCCCTTGACATAACAATTCACTTTGGATTGTAGATCCATTACTCCTTTTTCTTGATGATGGTGCCTCTAAGTCTCACCCTTACTCATTCATATAAGTTTCCTCTATTGTGTCCCTTTGTGACATGACCATTTTCCGAGACCATATTCTTGCTCCTCTACATAGCCATCAAATATTTATCATATGTGTACCATAGGCTTATAGGACTTCAAAATAAATTTGATTATTGGAGATAAGAAGCTCGTAGATAAGTAATAACCACACCCTCCATTATCTAAACCAAAACCTCACAAACCCTATTTTATATAGTCATAAGATCTAGAATGGGATACACCTACAACTTATAGGATTTTTATTAGTGTCTGTCAGTCCTGCCACTCACCAGTGATCAAATGTGTTCTTTCAAAAATTTTTGATAGGGTCCTAGGTCAAAATTTTATGGTTTCAATAGGATTTCAAATAAAATTTGGTCACTCATTAGTTTGTCTAGGTTTCTTACTACTCCATTCATTTCATGGTCAAATTTCCATCTGGGTCGTGCCATCATTCATTGTGATGAGTCATCAGTGAAGTGTCCGCATCACCATCTCAGTCATCATCTAATGGTCAGTCATGTTTCAAGGTCTAAACCATCAGTTCCATGCTCCGTTAGATGTCATCATTAGGTCAAGTCATCAAAAAGGTAAAAAAAGAGTCATGACATCATATAGGTCATCATTATGAGAGTAGTAATAGGGAAAAGTGTTTTTTAATCATATCCAAAGTGCATTCCAGCCCTCAGATGATTGAATTCTTGCCTCTAGAGTATCATTCTTTTTCCCTCGTTGTGTTTTTGGCATCCTTGTCGCGCTTTTGAAAATGCAGAAAAATCAATCATTACATAGGTTTCCTCCATAAATTTATAGGTCCAGAAAATCATAAGAAAGTAAGTGAACTTCATTCACTCCTCCTTCATCCTTCCTTTCATCAGTTTTCTCTGCAAGAGCCAGTAAATATCCCTCTCCTAGGGTTTGGCTATGATTAATGATTTTTCTTCATTGAAGTGAGAAAAATCCTAGTTTGTATGTTCCATAACCCCCACACATACCTTATATACCCCTCCCAACTATTTACCATACTCATTCCCTTCATTTCCCCTCATTTTCCCTAAACCCTAGCTCAATATTGTGTTTTTGCAAATTTCTAGGCTAGGATTGTGTCTTGCACTTTTCTACCCCTTCCCCTCACTCATTCCTAGGAATTCCATTTCCCTACACTCCCTAACCTCCCTCACTATCACCCCACATTTTCTTAGAATTTTTCCATTTCCCTATCCCTTTCATTTCCCTAAATTTCCTCACAGCTATAAAATCCCTTGTTCTCCCAAAACTAAACATTAATTCTTCCTCCTAGTTAGCTAGGATTTCACCTTAGAAGCAGAGGCCACACACACTAACAAGACGAAGTTCAATAATGGAGGACATGTCTAAATATTTGAGGGGTCTAACATCAAAGAGATCAGTGCCTCACAAACTCATCAAGAGGTCACTTGCAACACATAGGGATGGGTTTACTTCAAAGTGTGTTTCTGATAAAATGGAGATCAACTTGCCAAAAGTGGAAGAGGTTTTTTTCAACCATATACCAATGGAAAAAATATCCTTAATTTTTTACACAAGTATCTTAGATTGGGAGATATGAAACTTTCTTGGAGACCTATTTCAGAAAATAAAATAATTTCAAGTTAATTTCTTTTTTTAGCCATGATTTTGTGGCACGAATTCCGAGAAAATGAAAATTAATCTCTAGAATCCGAGAGAGGTGTTTCCTAAAAACTTACTCATTTAAAAACACCTCTCTCATGTGTCCAAAAATCCTTATGGTGAGAGATATATCACTTCATCTTGAAGCCCTACTTTCGCAAAAAAACCCAGAATTTTGATCATGTTATAAGCGCAGCGACCTTGACGCTGCGCTTAGTGTGGAGACCTCCAAATGGAAAATGGCTTGAATATTTGGATAGATAATGACCTATACATGCACTTTTGACTATTGGCACTCCAAAATCTGACCTTCTGACAGGTAGAAAAGGAAAACATCCCTCAAGAAATCACCTTTTTGCCTCCTTTTTCAGACAGACGTTGTTCTTATAGAGCCACCTTGGGAGAATGAATTTTTGAAGGTGTTCCCATGGGTAATTTTCACAAATTCAAGATGTTCTGGAAACGAGATAGGTAAGGCTAGTCAATCATTCTCTAAGATTTCAAATTTGACCTCGAGAAGACATCTAAACGTGGCCTCAAATTTAACGTTGTGGTTCTAACAAATTTCTAAGTTTTCATTTAAAAAATTTCACTATGTAATTTCTCAGGTTTTTAGTTTGACTTGGTCAAAGTTAAACTCATGATGTAACTTTAGTAGTTTGAGGTTTCGATAATCTAATCATAAATAAATAGGAATGATAGGTTTTTTTTTTTTTGGAAATAATACTGAGAGGGGGGTGAATTAGTATTATCAAATCAATAACTTTTTCATTTCATACTCAGATTTATATACGCTACTTCAATGAAGGTAACTCGCGTGCACACACAATTGTCTTTAGAGAAACCAGTGTATATCTAGAAAACTTATGATTCAGTTAATTCATCATGTGTTGATCTTTAATCAGTGCATCATTACTTCATTAACTATATAGAAAGTAACCATGTGTAGTAATAGCAAAATAAACCATCACACATAAGAAACACACATGAACACCAAGATTTAAGTTGGAAACCTAATGCGGGAAAAAAACCACATGTTGTTGTCTTCTTTTAAAATAAGAAAAGCATGTTTACAATCTTGTACTAGTGTAGACTCATACAAATACATAGGCACCCACTTGGAGAAGGCTACAACCTTCTCTCGTTTTCCAACTACTACTGGAAGGGAGCTCCAACTCCCAAGCTCTTGTACTAGTCGATCCATTTACTAGTACATAGGTGCCGTCCTACAGAAGGCTCCAACCTTCACTCATTTTCGAGCCACTACAGGAAGGGAGCTCTAACCCCCTGGCTCTTGCACTAGTCGATCCATTTGCTAGTACATAGGTTCCAACCTATAGAAGGCTCCTACCTTCACTCATTTTCCAGTTGCTACTATAAGGGAGCTCCAACCCCCTAGCTCTTGTATTCACTGATATGTTTACCAATACGTAGGCGCCAACTGACAGAAGGCTACGACCTTCTCTCTTCCTCCAGGACCCACGTTTCATGAATTTTCAAACTAGATACTCTTGGAACACAATACCACAATTTGAGGGCCACGTTTCATCAAATTTTCATACTGGACCTATTAGTAACAAAGAAGATCAAAATCAATCACCACTGCAATACATCCGTCAAATACATCTACCTCAACCAATCATTGAAATCCAATTTTCAATCTCTGAATCAACCATAATTAAATCAATCAATCATTGAAAACCCATCATCATTGAAGCAAATCACAATCAATCAATTTGAACATTCAGAACACTACCACCAGAACATAGTCACCATAACACAAAGCAGAACCCAGAACTCTACATCAACAACAGAAACCAACTACAACTTCAAACATCATATTTCATAATGTATACGCTACTTTGATGTGTTGAACCATCGTGTATGCAGTCTTTTACCAAAGTGAACCAACGAACAAATCTGCAAATACTAACTTAAAACATCAAAACTATTCCAGACTTTGTTCATATCCAGATGAGAACATTTACAGTGTAAATAATGCGTTAGTATTCAGATATAGACTGTCCATGATAATTCAATTTAGGTCTTATGATTCTCATCCATCATCCATCAACCACTTAGGTGCATCCTTAGTTCATATCAAGCAAAGCATCAGAAACTCGTAACATGCACATTTGCTTTCAACTAACTCTTCATAAGATATTCATTACTTTCACACCTTGGCCTAATGATATTCTCCTCCTTATATAGTTTTAGGCCTTTCTCAATACCTCAGACCAAAACCACTTAGGACCAATACCTTGGACCAAATACCTTGGACCAATACCTCGGACCAAATACCTTAGACCAATACCTCATACCAAATACCTCATACCAATATCTTGATTTTCCATCCCGTGCACACTTTTCCCTCTGTGACAATTTGTGCATACGTATACGCTCTTTCCTTCTATGAGACGGTGTATATATGCTACTTGGACAAATTGAACCAACGTATACTTCTTAAACCACTCTCTTTCTTCAATCTCTAGAGTCTGATCTGTAATCCTTTGTTGTTAACCTGTTGCACTGTGAACTATCATCTGTGTGAGTTGCCATCAAGGACAATGCCTGTATCATAATGCCAACAATCTCCCCCTTTGGACTTGATGGCAATAACAACACCAATACACACTCCCCCTTTGACATCAAGGGACAAGGGTGAACCAAGATATTCTGCCCCTTTGATATTCATTATATTTTCCATGTTACTCCTAAGCACATATAGAATTCTGTGATTAAGCTCCCCCTTTGTACATGTTGAGATGCACTAAATTATCCATGCTCCCCCTAAGCACATGCAGAGTATGCAGAAATATTTTCCAAAAGAATAACATGACTCTATAACTCAACTAAGTGAGTATGACTTCTTGTTGGCTTGAGGGGGTCTGACCTAGGTTCAGCATTATTTAGCCAAACAAATCCCTTCACTACTGACCCTTTCAGCATTAGCCCGTAGAGTGCGGATCGAAGTCTCACTAAAAGAAGTATGGGGGGGTGTTGGAATCAAGTTTCCACACCCTAAGATGGTTGCGATGTCATTTGATCCCTTTTATCCCTGCCTTCGCGAAGGTGATCTCGCTCTAGGGCTTGTAAGACAAATCCTCTATTCAGGCCTTAGATACCTTCGTGAAAGTATACGATCAACCTTCACACAACCCTAACCTGGGGCTTAGGTACTTTCACGCTGTTATGGCAACACGTCATGCAGATTCCTCAATTACCCTAAGTGGTTTGCTTATTTTCTCTAATACTTAAGTTTATCACTGCGTAATTAGATATTCATAATTGCGTTTAATTATTCAATGTAATTGTATTCATTCATGCAGCATAGATGCATAACAGAGGAAATTCATACACAAAATATCCAAATCCATCAACAGAACAAATACACAGAAATTGTAGAATAACACCTTTTATTAGTATCTTCCAAGTGTTACAGACTCTGTTCACCCTCCGCACACAGTTGCAGGGGTCCGCTCACTCAGCTGCAGATTTTTACCTTAGGCCTCTATGCACTCAGCTACAGAGCCTCTACCTATGCTACAACCCAAGACACAGACTTCTTTCTCTAAATCTATGACTCTCTTACTTCTTTGATCCCTCTAACTAGGGAAAATTTTAAGAACCACCCTAAATTTATATGTATAATAAATGGGCGAATCCCTATGATACATAGGAGAAATGGGAGGCGATTTTATTACTAATATAATATGTATGTATATATATATATATATATATATATATATATATATATATATATATATATATATATATATATATATATATATTGGCGAATCTCTCACCAGATTATATTATCTTGTTTAGTCATGGCGAATCTTTCACTGAATAATAAAACATTGTGAATTCTTGGAGAATGTTTTGTTAAAGTATGAAACTATATATGATAATAATAAAACATATTCATTAAACTGTAATATACTAACATACATGTTTGGAACAAAAAAACCATAATTTTCACTTCCCGCAAATAATGTTGCAAGTTTTAGTGGCCATGTTTGTCATAGTGGGAGAGATTAATGTTTTCTCTACCACTTTTGTCAAGCTACCACTTTTGCCAAGCTATCGAATTTCTTTCTTATTCCATAGACTCCAACTGCGAGATAAAAAAAAACACATCAAGTTTGTTACCCCAACATGCCAACAAGTAGCAAGCCACAACTATATAATATAATGAAGTAGTAGGTATCCCAAAGGCCTAAAGGGGATCTAATGGAAAGAAGTGACCGTTGTCAGAAGCTTTCCAATCAATATATAAATATATAAATGTAGATTTATTATTACTTTAATTGGAAATATTCAATTAAATAATAAAATTTAATTACGTCTGTCCCAATCTAAATTTCTTATTAGCATAATTCACTACCTTCATACAATTTTTAATAGCGTTGTAACATGTGGAGTAATTTTGTTTTTGGTTCACAATCTCCACCTTTTAGGACAATATGGTGCAATGACCCAACCCCTACAAATCATTACGACAAACTAAGAATAGCAGAGAAGATGAAAGGTTGTACAAAGCAGCATATTTTTCAAACAACTAATGTGGAAAGAGTTAAAATTTCATTGCTTTGAATTTTTTTGTTAAATTAGAAAAACCAATATTAATTGAGATATCAACATTTTTTACTAAATTTTTTGAAGTGACTAAATGTAGCTTTAACCATTCACCTTAAGAATTTTTTTACCATATAATTTCATAAGTCTATTTAATATCTTCATTATCATAAGAACTAACCTATATCCATCTTAACACCACATCTACCACTCTTAGAGGGATGAAATCTATTTATCCCTCCCGGCACTTGGTAAACCCGAAATTAAGATGGATCTACGCTGATAGAATTTCCCCTTTAAATAGTCTATGCTCACATGAATACCATGGTATTACGATGGGTCAATACCATGGGTTATCATAAACGTGGAGCTTAAAAGTTACTATTAGTAATTTATAAAAAGTAATAAAATTAATAATTGATTTTTTTTTTTTTTTTTTATTTTAACCATCTTAAAATGTTGAAGTGAAATTAAATTACAAGATCCATTTTTACTCTTGATCTACCACGCCCCGAGAGGGGGATCAAATATTTTTCACTCTATGTTAGTTTGCATATCACGATATTTGATCCATAGTAAAGATGGATCTATTCTAGTTTAATTCCCCCCTTTAAATACGCTGCATTCCATGTGAATACCATAGGTCAATACCATGTGCCATCTTTATTTTTATGAATACTAATATTAGGGTTAATAATGTTTTTTTGCATGGTATTAATAATAATTTGGTCCATGGTCTTTGGCCCATAGGCTTCACCTAAATATAACACATTTTTTTAGTGTTCGTAAATATAAGCTGGCTTATGGAGTAAATATAAAAAATGTTTTATTTATTTACCATACCTCTCATTTATTTGTATTTTTATTAATTTACCATACCTCTTTTATAAATATGGTATTTGGCTCATAAGATTCAATTAAATAAAACCTCCTTTTTGAGCCTTCTTAAATAGAAAGAGGGTTATTGATTAAATATAGAGAGAGGTTTTATTTATTTATCATACCTCCACTTTATTTATATTTTTATTTATTTACAGGCTTGCGTGTTCATAAATATAAGGTGGCATATGGAGTAAATATAAAAAAATGTTTTATTAATTTACCATACCTCTTTTATAAATATGGTATTTAGCCCATAGGATTCACTTAAATGAAACCTCGTTTTTTAGCCTTCTTAAAGAGAAAGAGGGTTATGGACTAAATATACAAAGAGGTTTTATTTATTTACCATACCTCTAGTTTATTTGTATTTTTATTTATTTATCATACCTCCATTGTGTTTATATTTTTATTTATAACTATCATAAATACATTTTCTTGAAAATGAGAGTGAATGGAAGATTGTAACTCCTAATTTCAAGGGCTAGATTTACAGTTTTTACCCTCTCCCTTAAAATAAGGTGGGCTAACCTCCATACCTAATTTTTTTATAAAATAAATTTGAGGCGATTTGTAACAATGTACTAGGATATAAAATATTCACCCAATAAAAATATAAAACCCCTTAATTTATCCCAAGGGCGAAAATTTTCCATGCCTCTAACTACTTAGAGCTTAGCTCTTTTCATACAATCCCATGGTTTGGGGACCATGGGTAGATCTCTTACAACTCATTTTACTTTACAAAACTAAGGGCGGACTACCCTTTGCGACACATAATACCTTCCTGCTCTACGATCACAAAATGCAGAGTCTTTACAATAATATTAGAAAAGCTTGAGTTAAACATGGGCTTTTAGCCCCAAAACTACCCTTGGGGGATCCCGCTCCCAACTGGCCCCTGTTACACAGTAATTTGTCACTAGCCTCATATCCCCTGATCTTGGATAAAGTTAGTCCCTGAGCGACATCTTCTGTTTGTCATACCTCAAACAAATGTGTCCACATCTTCCCAATCATTCAAGAAGATTAAAAATGCTCTTTAATCCTGAATATTGACCCTTTTTACCCATGTTTCAATATCATCACAAGTAAACCTCATTATGCCTGCGACAATTCCCTGTAATGAACTAGAATGTCATGATGTCATCGCAGGGGTACATGTGTTCTCTGCAACGGTCGGATTTTAGGGCTCGTTGCAAGTCCTCAATATATTTCTTGCAATGATAGCTCTGAATACATTGTTGTTCCATGATGTCGTCTCTGAGTCCTAATGTTTGACTTGCGATGATCTAGATATGGCGAATTAGTTCAAACAAAATGCTTCTGGGTGGTTCTGGAACTGGTTGTTGGGTCAACAAAGTTTGCCTTTCCTCCTCTGGGATGTTGGTTCCACCTTTTGAGAAACCTCCCTTGGGGACAAGCTCCATCTCCCTCATTTATGGAGGCTCCTCATCTTATAAAATCACCCCCCATTGCTATGATCAGCTAGTTTTTGGTATTGAGCGAATTAGCTAGTTTTGGTGTGAGATTGATAATTCGTAGTGTGAATTGTTGATAATCTAGCAATTAGTTTTGGATTTCCTTAGGCTTGTACTAGTGCTTTTGAGTGAGAGGGAGAGTTATCAGCCAATTTGGAGACCCTTTTGAGAGTGAATGGTTGAAGAAACATACTGGTTGGATGCTTCGAGGAAGCTTGCGACGTCAAGGCTTGGTTGTAAGCTTTTCTTTTATTCATTTTAATACAACCAATGATGATTTCCTATGTCATGTGTAGAATATATTTGATAGATTATGGTTCCTTGACTCTGTAGGTGAATAGATCATTGTTGAGCTCTATTATGTTTTTTGTTTTTCTCTTATGTTGTTTCAGGTGAATCGCTCATCGAGGAAAAGGAAATGATAGCTGAAGCAGTGCGATGAGAGCTCCATCGAACACCAGTTTGAGTTAGGCTCTTTCAACAGTGACTGTTTAAGGAAATTATCTGTTGTTTTTTCTTGCTTTGACTAGACCCACTCTAGGGCTAGAGGGGTTGCTTCTATCCGTAGAGGGAGCATTACCTACATCACAAGTTGGCGACTCCGCTGGGGAGTCCTTTGTGTGTTGTCTCTTGTTTTTCTCTTGATTTGTTTTTGATTGAATTATGTAGTGTCTCTTGGTTTTGGGGCTGAGCCATTAGCGTTCTGGGTTATTTGAGTCAATATGGTAGTCCCTCTCACTGACCAAGAGATAATTTTGGTGTTCTTCAAGTGTTTTTGATTTGTTTTTTCTCTTAATTGAGATCATCCTTGTTTATAGCTTAACGGATGTGATGAGTCGCGCATGTCCTCTTTGGTCAAGTTGTACGTCGTGGATATCCCATCATACAGCTACTATGATTCCTCAAATCAGACCATTGTCAAAGACAGGTGTATGCTTGTGACGATGTCATTGAGTTGCTATCTTTGTGCTTGTGACGATTTGGCTTTCGTCTCAGGTTACTAGCTCAACCCTTGAGGCGATTCTTGTAAGGTTGTTTTTCATAGCCTTACCTCCTAGATTAGCCACTACTGCTTGTCCCCTGTTGTCTCTTGTCTCTGATCACACTTGTGTTGACTGTATTGGTTAAGGCACTTTCTCCTTGGTTTGATTTATCTGAGTCTTATGTTTTCAGACTGTGTGACCTAAACCTTTTCAAGGTTTTGTCAAGAAGTCATTTGTTTGGGTTACTTGTTCATCCAAGGTATGTCCACAACCATCTGACTGATTTGTTCGAGGCCATTCTACTGCTTGTCTTCTTTCTGATTGGTCTCGAGTGTTTGGTTATTGAACCAGTTTCTCATATTGATTTGATTTCCACACTATCAAACATAGATTACATTTGTTTGGATCAGTCAAGCTTGTATTTTCTTGTTTGTCATTAAATCCCAAAAGCTCAAAAATATTGCATTCATACAGCATATGAAAGTGAAAGCACATTTTCATTAGTGAATTTTTTCATGATTAAGAAATTCGAAAGCAAAGTTCAAGTCTTTCATTAGTAGTTGCAAAATAAGTGCATTAATGCATTGTGTTTCCTAGTAGTTGAATTGCTTGAATGAATTGCAGTTCTTGCACTTGCTTCTTATTGTTTTCGCTCGCTTGGGAACGCACTCCTTACCCTCATTTAGGTAGTTGTTCATCGAAAGGAATGGTGCTTTAATCATTGTAGTTGCATCCTAGAAATTGTTGAGATACATTCGGTAGGACCTGAAAACCGAAACTTAATCCAAGATTAACTCTTAAAATTTAATGAATGAACATAACAACGCATTGGAACTTAATGTGCACTTAACTAGAGGTCTAGGCTAGAGACGTGCTCCGACATCATTAAACTTAGTCACTATTGTTTTCGCTAAGGTTGGGTGATTCCTCCTTCTGTGATTCAATAGCCACTAGCACGGATTTGTGCTCCTTGTACCATCGAGTATATATCAGGAGACCCCACTAGGTTATCAGCCTATCATCCATAGGAAGCCGAGTTTGTTGCCTTATGAATTGTAACACACCGAACACAGCATTCAGGAAGATTGACTCCGGTATAAAATGTCCTTGGTCATTTCTCTTTCATTTGATTACAATGGTGTATATGCAGTTTTACGATTTGTCTAGTAAACCTCTTTTCTAGTACTCCAGAGTAGTCACTTTCGTTCCTTTTCGAGTCCTTAAAAGTAAAAGGATCATCTGAGCACTTGTCCTTTTAGGCTCATTAAACCTTGAAAGAGATAGAGTCACCTTTTCATCCTTTTCTCGACTCTTGAAACATGAAAAGGCCAAGTTTTGTTCCTTTGTCATAAAATTTACTACCCACAAAATATTCCTGGTTACAGTTAGAGTTCTTGGTTACACTGCGAGTTCATTTCAATGTCGTTTCCAATGGAAACATTCCCTGAGTCTACCGGTCAAGGTCTTCCCCCAAATCAGAATCCTGGTCTATTTCCTCCTTTTGGAAATGCTGGTGCTTCGTGCATGGCACCATTGCCCTTGCCTGGGTTAACCATCAGTTTTCCCGTTTGGTTGTTTTCAACCTTGGTGGTCCCGAGAGTCATCACTCATGTTCCACCGTCTCCTTCATTTGAATCATGACACGATGATTCTAGGGTTGAGCCTTCACCTTCTTCCCCTGTTTCTTTACCCTCCTCTCCTACTTCGCCTAGTGAAAGTTCCAAATCTAGTAACCATGAGGCTAAGAAGAAGAAGAGGAAGACGAAGAAGGAGAAGTTCGATAAGTGAGAAGCCACCCATGCAGGTATTGCTCCGAGTACATCTCTGGTCGGAAAACCTTCTGATCCTCCACGGAAGGTTAAATTTCCTTATAAGTTGCGCAAGGGTGACCATTTTCTTCATGATTGTCCTGGGATTCCTAGGATCTTACAAGTGTGGACTCACAATCTAGCTCATCCCTCATCACCTTTTGATGCTCATGTCGATGTTACATCCTCAACTGGTAGCGGAAAGAAGAAAGGGAAGATTAGATTCCCTTGTAGGTTATGTGAATGTGACCATCTCCTTCACCTTTGTCCACTCATGGATAAAGCTTCTGTCGTTTTGGAAAGTCTTACAGCTCCTTCACCCCAACTTCTAGTTGGTTATCAGAGGCTCTCTTCGGGCCCTCTCCAGGTTGACAAAGAGATTGAATTGGATTCATCTCTTTTCCATCCTACTCTTCCCAAGCCTAGCTGTGTTGTGTCTATTTCCGACCAACCATTGGTCGAAAAGAGTGTCGACTCAGTTTCACCACCAGTTGTTCACTCTGTTCTAGAAGAGCATAATGATCATACTACCCATGTTCTTCTCATCTCGTCAGATTCTCCTGAGTCCAAGAATGACCCTCCTATCCCGGCTGATTAGGAGAGTCCTTCCTCGATTCCTATAGAGCATGGGGTAATCATATGATACCCCCACCAAGTAGTTTTGTTGTTTCCTTCGACTGGAGTCACTTGACTGCATTCCGCCTTCCATCCTATGTGCCTTTCCAAATTATAGTACATGCCTATAATAAGGCAATACCTGGCACTCTCTTGGACAAAGGTGCGTCTGATAGCCTCATGCCTTTCACTACTTGGCAAGCTTTGGGATCCCACAGCTTGTGCCTGTCACTCAGAATCTGTTGGCTGTTGACGGAGGAACTCGTCAATCTCTAGGGATCCTTCTGAAGTTCCTTGTTACTTTGGGAGGTAAAACCTCTATATAGATGTGATGGTTGTCCAAGGTGCATTGGATTTCAGTCTTCTCCTTGGTTGTGACTATATTTATGTCATGGGGTATCTTGTCTCTTCACTTTTCCACGTGGTTTGTTTTCCACATGGTGGAAGAATTGTGACTATAGATCAATTGTCATTCTTTGGTCACCAAGTACCTCCTATGTATCCATCATCCCCTATCGGCTCTTGTTCGCTCGTAGTACCTCCAATAGCACAGGTCAATTATGTGGCTACCCATTCCATCTCCGCATCTATTGATAATCATGCAGATGGTCTCTTACATCATGTACTAGGGGCATTGAAACTCGATCTATCGTTGGTGCCTAATGAAATTTACTCCTCCCAGAGCATGGTTCTTCCCTCTAGTGAAGACCTCTTGGAAGTCATGTTCTCATATCGCCCACGAAGAGTTCACCGAGGACGGTTCATTTCTTGTGTCGACCTCATTAAAAAATGAAACAAGGAGTCCCGAGGATGGTTCTTGTTTTGTGTCGACCTCGTTAAAAAATGAAACAAGCAGTCCTGAGGATAGTTCTTTTCTTGTGTCGACCTCATTGAAAAATGAAACAAGCAGTACCGAGGACGGTTCGTTTCTTGTGTCAACCTCGTTAAAAAATGAAACAAATGTCTTGAGGATAGTCCTTTCACTGTTTCAACCTTGTTAAAAAATGAAACAACTCCCTTTTCCCAGTCAAGTCTTTGATTGAGATCTCGTAATATCCCGATCGAGACTTTCCTGGATCTCGAAAGTGAACCTTCATTACATCCACCTAGTTGAATGCAATGACGCTTGGGCGGCATGTACCTCAATTAAGTCATTATGCTAGGGGCATGCGAAACTTATAACATGCATAGTTTTTCATTTCAAGATTGTGTAAACATGAAACTAAATTCAAGCAGAGTTCTCCATGGTTCAAGCTTGTGTAAAAATGAATCCATACCCGATTTACATCTCGTGATTGTCGTTTTTATCTACTAATTTCTACTAGATGAGCCTTGGTTGTTTCATTCCATCATCACCATCTCTTTGGATGATCGTATGCTTTCACTTGGTTGTTTGTCCTTTCGTGAGGGACCTCAGTGATGAGTGGTTTTATTAGCCATCCTCTTGACCATTACAAGTTTTGAGTAGTTCCACCATTTCTAGAACCAGTTGCTACCCTTTATACCACTCGTTCCTCCAAGACAAGTCACCTTTAAGCTCTTTTCTGACTCATCAAAAATGGAAAGCTTGCCAAGTATTTTTCCCTTTTGACTCGTAAAGGAAATAAAATGGGGGGTCCACTTTCAAGCTCTTTTTTAACCCTTTTAAAGATGAAAATATTGCTGAGCTCTTGTCGCTTTGAACTCGTTAAAGGCTGCAAAGCATCATCTACCCAGTGTACGTTTACGCCTTTTTCGGGATGGGATAGATTATTTACGAGAAAGGTATACATCGATCTTCCATGGTCAATAGGTTCCCTTGGATATTATTTTCTACCTTTTCAAATTTGAGGGACAAACTTATGAAAAGGGCCCATCTGGAGTTTTCTTTTCCGTGTATTTTTCAAACTCTCTAAACATTAAAAAGACTCTGAGTTTTACCTATGTCGGACTCATTAAGCCCTGATGACATTAGACTCATCACCATGATGAGACCTGAGCTTCTCCTCCCTAGGGCGCTTTTAAATATCACTAGGTTGGATTTGTCCAAAGGACGAACTTATATTGCAAGCATATGCTATCCCCTTCAAGCTTTTTTTTCAAAAATAATTGTGGTACTCGCCAGCAATGGTGGGGGAAAATTTGGAAATATTCTGTTGATTACCTGTGGCAGCTTGTCACTCTTGAACATCGACACTTTTGCTTCTTGCCAGGTTTGGGATATCCTCACATCGTCATTGGCCTTCTGGGGTTTGGGTTTTTCATTTTTCCTCATTCCATTCGATCCCTGCTATCTCCACGTGACCTTCGATCCCTTAGTAACAAAATGCTACCACATTCTGGAGTCGTGTCATCGATACGTTCAAGAGCTTAATCTTTCTACAGTTTGCACCATTACCTCCTCCTTTCATTCTCTATTTCATCCATCTTCATCTTGTTCCTTGTCTCCTGTCATTGATGTGGGAAACATTATGGCCCTCCTGCGACGGGTCACTTCCTGTCGACATCAAATCATTATCCAGGAAGTTGATCTAGAGATTCCTTTCGGGTACCTTGGAGCTTGCATACCTCAATGAGAAGTTCTTCGCACTCGACAATAGGCTTGGATTATTGGTCTTCGATCGGGTGATTCCACAAGTGTTCAACTCCATATCATTCTTCACACCTTGTGAATTGTTTTGAAAATACCTTGAGAACCATTCACATTATGGTGTTCTCTCTCACGCTTGTTAACGATTTACATTATTGGTCGATAATCAAGTGCTTTTCTAGTATGCTTGAATTTAGCACATCTATTCGCATGTTAGAAATTGTACTATGATCGGGTGGGATTCAAGACCCTAGGCTAAAGATTACATAAGTTTAGGTTGCGTGGATTGGTTCACGATTGCGTACATGACTCTTCCATTGGATGGCTATGACCATACCTGAGTCTTTCTGGATGGCTAAAACCATACCTGTATTTTTATGTGGTCTTATCGACTGGATGGCTACATCCATACCACAAACCAATTCTATCTGTCTTTTGGATGGTTGCACTCATGCTTAGACCATATGTATTTCTTTCATTGTCAGAGATATCATTTGTACTTGCATCTGTAGGTTCTCTGCGATGGTGTACCGGTTCAGTTATGGTTTCGTAAAGCATTTCACCCCTCGCACTCTCTTGGCCTTCATGCTTTAGGAGGCTTCCATTACACAGTAATTTTTCACTGGCCTCATATCCCCTGAGCTCGGATAAAGTCAGTCCCTGAGTGACATCTTCTGTTTGTCATACCTCAAAAAAATGTGTCCACATCTTCCCAATCATTTAAGAAGATTATTAAATGCTCTTTAATCCTAAATATTGACCCTTTTTACTCATGTTTCAATATCATTTCAAATAAACCTCATTCTACCTGTGACGATTCCATGTAATGAACTAGAACGTCACGACGTCGTCGTAGGGGTACATATGTTCTCTGCGACGGTCAAATTTTAGGGCTCGTCGCAAGTCCTCAATATCTTTCTTGAAAAAATAGCTCTAAATACACTGTTGTTATGTGATGTTGACTCTGAGTCCTAGTGTTTGACTCGTGACAATCTAAATATGGTGAATTAGTTCAAACATAATGCTTCTGGGTGGTTCTCGAACTGGTTTTTGGGTAAAAGAAGTTCGCCTTTCCTCCACTGGGATGGTGGTTCTACCTTTTGAGAAACCTCCCTTGGGGATAAGCTCCCTCACGCTCATTTATGGAGGTTCCCGCTCTTATAAAAGCACTCCCCATTGCTATGATCAGCTAGTTTTTGGTATTGAGCAAATTAGCTAGTTTTGTTGTGAGATTGATAGTTTGTAGTGTGAATTGTTGATAATCTAGCAATTGGTTATGGATTGCCTTAGCCTTGTACTAGTGCTTTTGAGTGAGAAATAGAGAGTTATCAGCCACTTGGGAGACCCTTTTGAGAGTGAATGCTTGAAGAAACATACTGGCTGGACCCTTCGAGGAAGCTTGTGATGTCAAGGCTTGGTTGTAAGCTTTTCTTTTATTCATTTTAATACAATCAATGGTGATTTCCTATGTCATGTGTAGAATATATTTGATAGCTTATGGTTCCTTGACTTTGTAGGTGAATAGATCATTGTTGTGCTCAATTATGTGTTATGTTGTTCTCTTGTGTTGTTTTAGGTGAATCACTCATTGAGGAAAAGGAAAGGATAGCTGAAGAAGTGTAACGAAAGCTCCATCGAACACCAGTTTGATGTAGGCTCTTTCAACAATGATTGTTTAAGGAAATTAGCTGTTGTTTTTTCTTGATGTGACTAGACCCACTCTAGGGCTAGAGGGTTGCCTCTGAGAACCATTGACATTACTGGTGGTCTCTCTCATGCTTGTTAATGATTTACATTATTGGCCAGTAATCAAATGATTTTATAGTATGCTCAGCTTTAGCACATCTATTCGCATGTTAGAAATTGTACTATGATCGGGTCGGATTCAAGACCTCAGGCTAAAGATTAAATAAGTTCGGGTTGCGTGGATTGGTTCATGATTGCATACATGACTCTTTCATTTGATGGCTACAACCATACTTGTATTTTTATGTGGTCTTATCGACTGAATGGTTGTGTCTATATCACAGACCAATTCTATCTATCTTTTGGATGGCTGCGCCCATGCCTAGACTACATGTATTTCTTTCACTGTCAGAGATATCAGTTATACTTGCATCTGCATGTTCTCCATGATGGTGTACCGGTTCAGTTATGGCTTCATAAATAATTTCACCCCTTCCACTCTCTTGGCCTTCAAGCTTTAGGGGGCATCTGTTACACAGTAATTTGTCAATGGCCTCATATCCCTTGATCTTGGATAAAGAGTGACATCTTCTGTTTTTCATACGTCAGAAAAATGTTTCCACATCTTCCCAATCATTCAAGAAGATTAAAAAATTCTCTTTAATCCTGAATATTGAACCTTTTTACCCATGTTTCAATATTTTCTCAAATAAACCTCATTCTGCTTGCGATGATTCCCTGTAATGAACTAGAACATCGCAACGTCATCACAGGGTCACATCTGTTCTTCACGATGGTTGGATTTTAGGGCTCGTCACAAGTATTCAATATCTTTCTTGTGATGATAGCTCTGAATACACTGTTGTTCCGTGACGTCATCTTTGAGTCATAGTGTTTGACTCGCGATGATCCAGCTATGGTGAATTATTTCAAACAGAATGTTTCTAGGTGGTTCTCAAACTAGTTGTTGGGTCAAGGAAGTTTGCCTTTCCTCCTCTGGGATGGCGGTTACACCTTTCTAGAAGCCTCCCTTGGGGATAAGCTCCCTCTCCCTCATTTATGGAGGCTTCTCCTCTTATTAAATCACTCCCCATTGCTATGATTAACTAGTTTTTGGTATTGAGCAAATTAGCTAGTTTTGGTGTGAGATTAATAGTTTGCAGTGTGAATTGTTGATAATATAGCAATTGGTTGTGGATTGCCTTAGCCTTGTACTAGTGCTTTTGAGTGAGAGAGAGTTATCAGCCACTTGGGAGACCCTTTTGAGAGTGAATGCTTGAAGAAACATACTGGCTGGACCCTTCGAGGAAGCTTGCCACGTCAAGGCTTGGTTGTAAGCTTTGCTTTTATTCATTTTAATACAATCAATGGTGATTTACTATGTCATGTGTAGAATATATTTGATAGCTTATGGTTCCTTGAATCTATAGGTGGATAGATCAATGTTGTGCTCTATTATGTGTTCTGTTGTTCTCTTGCATTGTTTCAGGTGAATCTCTCATCGAGGAAAAGGAAACGATAGCTGAAGCAGTGCAACGAAAGCTCCATCGAACACCGGTTTGAGGTAGGCTCATTCAAAAATGATTGTTTAAGGAAATTAGCTATTGTTTTGTCTTGCTGTGACTAGACCCGGTATAAGGCTAGAGGGGTTGCCTCTGTTCGCAAAGGGAACACTACCTACATCACAGCCCCTAATAAGCCCCCAACACAAACATCGTGACTCGCCCTTGAGTCACTTGGTAGGCGCGGAGATCTTTGCGCAAAGACCGTCCAGCTCAACCTTGATGATGCAACTTTGGTTGTGCATTGATCTATTGCTTGCTTCGCATCTTCAACTATCTTCTTAGTTACTAACCCTGCATTTTAAGCCTGAAGCTCTTGTTGTGTCACTTGCAGAGTCACAAGCTTGCCTTCAATTTTTCCTATGACTACATAAGCTTCCTCCAGCTAGGGCTTTAGTCGTGCCTTCAACACTTCTTCCTTGTGTAGCACTGCATCCACCTATTCCTTCAGTTATTTGGCTTCCTGTAGCTTCTCTAACCTCTGTGCCAACACAATGGTTCATGTTGTGCCCTTAACTTCATCATAGCGTTGTTGGAGTTCGCGTGATTTTGCCTCTAGCCGCTAGATGTTTGGGTCCTCCTGGAATCCAGTGATGACATCAAATGATTATTCAAACAACTGGGTGAAATCTTCTACTACACTCTCCAATGCTACGATTGCTTCTGTGACAGTGGCCACCTGCTATTCCTTTACCTCTCATAGCGTTGAAGGTTGATCCCTCAACTGGAGCTCTCTAATCTATAGGTTCAACTCCA
This sequence comes from Pinus tabuliformis, assembly GCA_031772625.1. NCBI lineage: Eukaryota > Viridiplantae > Streptophyta > Pinopsida > Pinales > Pinaceae > Pinus > Pinus tabuliformis. The sequence goes on along the minus strand of CM062806.1, from coordinate 306,778,417 downwards.
ACTAAGCCTGTGCCATCTTCGTCTAAGTTTCGCACACCCTTGTGGCCAATTTATGGATGCGGACCTCGACTGGATCTTTCTCCAAAATTTCCAATTCCGAAACCATTCGGTAGGACTTCTCCATGACCTACATGATTTTTTTACTCTGGTTGATTGCCTCGGTAGTGATGGCAGCATCCCTCTTTAAGGCCATCTACTCATTGTTGATTTTTTGTTCAGTGATCACTTGGAGGGTGTGGTGCTCGTAGTCCCTCAGCTCTGCAATGACTCCATTCTCCAAGCAGTGGAGTACTTCACATGGGAGTGCTACCAGGTTCAATCCCACTCCCTTCAAGGTGCTGACAGTGGGCTTGTGAACCTCATTTTCTATTGTCAGTGTGTCATCCGGCACCACTAGCACACAAGAAGCCTTCGTGCACAACAGATCGATAGCATCTGATGTGCCAATAGCGAAGCTGGCAGACACTGTACCAGCTTGTGACGTGGAGGTCTACAACTCCTGTAGTCTTGTCTGGATGGCCCCTAGGATGATTTGTTGTTGCTTTCAAATTGTTGTAGGGCCTTTGCGGTGACATCTTTGACTGAGTCACCGATGTCGTATAAATATCACTCCGTCAGTGTGATATGGTCCAGCGAGGTCTTGGTCACTTTTGATTTCTTTCTGGACCCTCACTTTTCCAGCTCTCTTAGGCACTTAATGTAGCTAGGCGTCTTCTGAGGGTCCGCATCGTGTTGCTCTGTGTCCTCTTCTTCAATTTCAGGTGAAGGCAACCACGCGTCTTTGTTATAGCCCCACTATGTGCCACATGTCTATTTTCCTACCTCTTTCCCTATGTGTTCTACCTTAGCCTTCTCGACGACTTCCTTCTTCCTCTTTTTGACCAGCTGTGCCATCTTAAGCTTGGCCTCGTCCTTCTTCTTTTGTACAGCAGACTTGCTTCCGCCCACCTCCAAGTCCATGGTGGTGCACCACTCTGCCGACCATTTATCCAACACCATGTCAATGGCATCATCTATGGCTAGGTACAGGGAGTCGTACCACTTCTGTGTAGGGTCCTTCCATGCCTTGATTGATATCCGATGGAAATTATCTTTGAATTTGACATAGCTTTGCAGGTTAGTATATACCGTGGGTGAAATTTGCGGCTTGCAATTGATAACCATCCTGATATTCATTTCCATCAAGATGCAGAAGATCTTATTGTCTCAAAAGCTTTCCGCATCCTTGATCGCCCATAGCGAAGCATACTTTATTGCTTTAGGAAGGTCCAGCACGACCGAGGGGAATCAGCTCTCTTCTGCTAGCTCCCACACTATGAGCACAATAGATAGCAAAAACCACATGTACTGGAATGTATTGCTTTGCTCTTGCGCTTCACGATAGTTTACCAAGAACTCAACACAAAGGTAGTCCGACAAGTTAAACTAGAATCCTTCCACGCACTATTGTGCAAGTGCGAAAAAAGCCTCCAACACCTCGTTGATGCAACATTTTCGCATTACCTTCCTTGCAAGGATCTACATTTCCACATATTGGAGACGCAAATGCCAGAGATCATGTACCTGCATGACTTCTTCACCAGTTTGAACTTCTCTATCATCGATTCTACGAGTGTCGGTTCACCACCATTGCCACCAAAGATCATAGCTGGATTTTTGCCTATATACTACAGGCATGTTATGCGATGAATCAAAATATCGGTGATGGGTATCAGCTTCTCCAGCCACAGACACCCATCATGCACCAAGCACAAGCGCCGCTTGATGACTAAAACTATCACGGGGGTGCGGTTATAGTACGACACCCAGAGCAGGTTGAGTAATCCTTCCTTCTCTACTCCTTTGAGCCACTTCCATGGCTCCAGTGTAGTCATCCCCGTAGTTGTGTCTATGATGTGACACATCAACTGTTCGATCGCCAAGTGTAGGAACTTCTCATGGTCCACCAAGTCCCAGTCTTCGAGCTTCAAAATCGACACCCGTGCCAAACGCGAACCATCAAAAGTGATCTCATCTGGTAGCATTTGGGTTTGCAGGGGAGTCTTATTTTCATCAATGTCCTTTGGGACCTTGGACATAGGCTTGTGTGGAGGGACATGCTCCAGCAACCGTGTAATAGGGCCCGCAGCAAGGGCTTCAACCTCCTCTATTTCCACTCCCACATCCTCATCGTCCATGTGGATGTCTTTGATATCCTCCTCTTCTGCCTCTAGGTTTTTAGCCTTGCCTTTCTCCTAGGCAGTGGGCTTTGTTGGGTTTCATCTCAGCGACGCGCACACTGGGATGGCAGGCTGCTTATCCTTCTTATCTTTCATGTTCTCGTTGGTTGGGATTGGCTTCGACCTCGACGTTCTTGGGGATTTAGGGACCTCCACCGGTACTTCGGCTACTTTTGGGCATCTTCTTCTACCTGTTTCTCCATGTTTTATGCCATCTCTTCTACCACTTGCTGTGTATTGATAACTTCTAGGGGTGACGACATAACACTCTCTATCAGTACTTGCGATGTCTCAGGAATGTTCGTAAATGCAGGAGTCTATTTGAGAGTTTCAAAAAACTCCAGGTTCATAGGTTTCCGAGAGCTCAAGAGCTGAATACTTAAAATGCCAAGTTTTTCTCGCTGGACAAGCAATTATAATTTATAGGGAAATTTGAATTCAAACCCGATCATTCCCCCTGAAATTGGTTCATTAATGCTGGATTGGTAGCATATTTTCAAGGATCTAAGCCATAAGTTTCATCTTAAATGCCAACCGCCCGCTCCATTTGGCCTCACTTCTATCGTATTTTCATGAACAATGACTTTAACTTTCACTTTCCAGCTGACCTACGTGACTTCTCCCTGTGTAGAACAGCTCCCTCCGTGCTATCGCGGACCTAGTGACACGTCATTCTTCCAATCACGCAGCTCCCCAACTTGGGCAATGTAGTTTATAGTCCCGTGCCTCCTTTCAGCTGCATGGAGTGCTAAGACTATGCTACTTTCATTTAGTCACATCATCGTACTATCGGTGTATGGCTTCAAGTGACTGCCATTCACCTTTCCTCAGAATGGTTCTCCATTTAACTTGACTAGCTATACCGCTCCTGCATCGGTAATCTCCTTAATAACATAAGACCCTAACCAATTCATCCTGAATTTTCCAATGAATTTATCAAACTTACTATCATACAACAAAACCAGATCATTTACCTTAAATGTGCACAACTTGATGTGTCGATCATGCCATGCCTTTGCACGCTGCTTTTGGAGCTCCGCGATCTGTCATACCTGTGAGCACTACTATGCACAGACTAGGCATGACGTATTCCATAGGCATTACGACTTCCACACCATAAACAAGCCTAAAAGAGATTCGTCCCATCAACTTCTTGCATGTCATTCGAATAGCCCACAATATTGTAGGTATGCGTAGGTCCCAAACACTTCGTTGAGCATTGTAAACCTTGGTCAACGCGTTTTCAAGCACTTTGTTGAACACCTCCACTGTCCTGTAAGCCTGTGGGTGATAAGGTGTACTCTTCTGGTGACATACATAAAGTTCCTCAGTTAGTGCATTGATCATCTCATTCAGGAAGTGTGTATCACAATCACTCATCAAGATCCTTAGACATCCAAATCGCATTAGTACATGCTCAAATAGGAACTTCGCAGTCATCACGTCCGTGCAGTCCTTCACTGGCTACAATTTTTCCCAACGAGTCGAATACTCCATCACAATGATAATGTACCTTAATACTATCTTCCCTTCTGGCTGGAGGGGTCCTATGAAATCTATTGCCCACTTTTCGAAGGGTTGCAAAGTCATTTGTGGATTCAAAGGCATTTCGTCCATCTGCGATGGCTTTCCTGTTCTTTGACATACATCACATGCCTTGCAATATGCTTTTGAATTCTGATTAAGGGTTGGCCACCACAATCCTGCATGTAGAATCTTCTACGTGGTTGCTCTCCCTCCATAATGTCCTCTCGTGGCACTCCCATGAGCATCCACGAGGACGTTGCTTCGTTCGAACTCAGGTACATACCATCGTAATATCTCGTTACTGCCCATCTTGTATAGATGCCCAACAATGATAGAGAAATCTGCCGCATGCACCACTAATTCTTTCTTTTGCTGGACAAAGTATCCTTCGGGTGCAACTCCTGTTGTTAGGAATTTTATTATATCCTAAAAATGACCATCCGTGATATGCATTGCAAATAGTTGTGCACCAGGCAATCCTTCTTCCAAGTTAGTACGTTCCTCCCCTATTTCGATGCACGACAGATGGTCTAGTCCTACGTTTAATTATCCAGGCTTCACAACAACTTCAAAATCATACTCTCAGAACAATAAGAGCCATTTGCAGATTCACCCTCCCAACACAAGCTTATTGACCAGGTACTTTAGTGTGAAGTGATCTGTATACATCTTAAAATGGCCTCCTAGCAAGTGGTGCTGGTACTTGTAGAGCGCATACACCATAGCTAGCCCCTGGTGTTCAGTGGTAAAGTAGTTCTTCTCTTCTTTGGATAATTTTCAGCTTGCGAACATGATAGGATGGTCCAAGCCTTCTCCACCATCCTATGTTAGTATTTCCCCCAACTCTATACATGACGCATTTCCATGTACATGAAACTCTTTCGTCTAGACCGGGAAGACTATAATCACTGTGATAACCATATTTTCTTTCAATATATCCAAGCTTTTCTTACACTCATCGTTCCAGTAGAATGTGACATCCTTCTTCAAAAAATTTTCCATTGGCGCGGTGATCTTGACATAGATTTTGATAAACTTTCTGTAATATCTTGTATGTCCCAGAGTAGCACGCAATTGTTTCACACTCCTCGGTGCTTCCAAGTTTAGTAGTATCATCACAATCTTTGCGGGGTCTACCACCAACCCTTGTTTTCAAACCACATGCCCTAATAGGTTCTTAAAAGGAATGCAAAATAGACACTTATTGAGATTGAGTACGATCTAGTATCTTTGCCTGGTATCGAGCATCAAGCGCAAGTTTGCTACGTGGCACTTAACCAGCTCAAATACAGTCCAGTCATCAAAATATACCTCCAAGAACTTATGAATAAATTCCTTGAATGCCACAACAACCAAGTGCGAAAAGATTGTAGGTGCATTCTTCAATCCAAATGACATTATAGTGTATTGAAAACAACCCCACTTAGTCACGAAGGTTGTCTTTCTCCTTTCCTCTGGTGTGACTTTGATTTTGTGGTAATTAGAGAACCCATCAGTGTAGGAATATGCTTCTTGGCCACCCACATTATCCAACACTTCATCCATGAACGAAGTTGGGAAAGGATCGTGCACACAAGCATCATTCAATTTTCTGAGATCCATGCATATCCTTATCTCATCCTTCTTCTTCTTCTCTTGCAACACCATTGTGCTTACTAAATTAGATTCTTCCACAGGCTCAATGATGCCTTCCACTAACATCTTGTTTAGCTCTAAGAGGACTTTCTCCTTGTATTTCAGATTGAGATAGTAAGGCCTCTGCTTAACTGGCTTTGTGTCAGGATTTAACACGATCTTCATCACTCTTAGGTCTTTGATTATTCCTTTTAGATTTGTAAACTTGGTAGGGAATAAGTCTTGGTATTCGTGGAGAAATTCAGTGACCTTATCCACCATCGCGTCATCTGAGTATTCTCCAATCTTCGTGAATTTGGGCTCTCCCTCTATACCAATGTTCACTTGTTTTGTTTTCATCAGCGTGGTTATATTACGGTTCTCAATCTACGGTCCTTGAACCTCATGGTGGCCTTATATTTCTAGAATGTCAATCTTCTGCGGATCCTCATCCTCTGCTTAAGCAGTTATATTATAACATTCAAGCGTGTGACTCAGCTGAGTAGCCCATTCATGCTGAATCAGGTCTAAAGGATCCCATGGTATCCTAAAGATGACTACTTTCACCTCTTGTAGCACTTCGTCAATACTATCAAATATGTCCTCAAAACTGAATGTCATAATGAATCCTTCGTGTAGGATATCCCATTCACCTATCCCATGGTAGAGCTCTATTTCTATATACCAATTCATTGGGATAACATCTAGGGTATGAAAAAATAGGTGCACCCACTCAGGTTGGGGCTTTTCTCCATAAGCCTGCATCTATTTGGCAAAATGCATGCAGATCATTCTGCCCATCATACTTGTCTGTCAGTCACATCTTAGGATTCCCAAATCATGTTCTCATCTTCCTATTACATTTGTGCCAATCATCAAAGCTTCCCTTGTGTGTACCCCACAATCTTGTGGGCGTAGTGTGTAGTGCATGATCCAAGGCCTCGAAGCACTCCTTTTCTAGTACTTCCCTTTCAAATGCATCCAAAAATATAGATACCTCATTTAGGCCATCATAAATAGGCAAATTTATGACCTCTGATGACACACGGCACAACAACCGGGTCATCATGTTGCAATTCAACGTAGTTACTTCATGTAACCGATTCTTCTAGCGTTCTATTTCTTCATTGGAGTTTGAAGTGCAAGAACTCTTTTGATCCCATGTAATCTGTCCATCCATTGTGGGATTCCTCCAATATTGGTATTGCGCTATTATCTTATAGATACAGTCCAAGTCATCATCACTCTCATAGTCACGAACAGGTTCAGTATAGCACGATCCTTCAGTAGGATCGAGGGGTATTATTATGTGCAGTGATTTCTTCTCAAAGATCATCTTTTACTTCTTCAGATTGATTACCCCATTCATATCAGTAGCCTAGTCCATTCCCAGGAGCACAGGGTAGAGACTACTATCATCCACTATCTCTGTTACTTCAAAATCCGCTAGCATGCTCACTCACTCAATATCCATGGTCACCCCCTGTAGCCACCCCATGGGGATGATTTTCTACTGATTTTGCATCCTTAGCTAAATCAGAGACCATTGTAGCACAGGTCTCCCCATTCACTCCCAAGTATGCTTTGGTAGTACATTTTCATTTGACCCCAGGTCCAAAATGACCTAATCCATTTCATACTCTCCTATTTGTGCAGTCAGTCTCATCTCCCATCCCATCCTTGTTTTATGTTGGCCAATCTTTCGTACAACACGTGGCTCACCTGGCGCAATTCCAGCGCATCTATTAATGAGTTCTTATAGCCCTTTCACAGCCTTACTATCGCGCAGTAACTTCATACAGGTTTCTAGGAAAGTTGTGAGCATAGAGGGGTCCATCTATGGCTCAGGCTTATCCTTGCTTTCTGAGGTGGATGCCTCACCGAAGCTCTTCTTAGCTTCCATGAAGGTTTCACAAGCACACTCCAAATCGAAATCTGCCTCTTTTGCCGAGTCTTTGTGAATCCATGTACTGTCTTCTGGTTGTTCCCCTTGTCATCTCCTATCGTGATTCCACTTGTGAGTACAATATTTATGTTTGGATCTTCCTCGCAGCTCAGATCTCATCATCTGCAGGTTCTGAGTTGGTGGGGGTGGTAGCACCCCTTTGTCACATATCCTAGCTATCAACGTAGAACAATCCTCCGTTTCATGATCAAACAACATGCAATACTTGCACGACAGACGCGTTGGATTAGTGCAATCATGGGCATAGTGTCCTGGTCCTTCACAATTGTAGAAAATCAACTGTCCTCCACCTCTACTATGTCCTTCTCTACCTTGGCCTTATCCGCACCCCTAAAATCCTATCCATGCCTGTGATGCGGAAAGAGTCAATTTTGCGGACAAAACCGACCTCCCTAGAAGCTAAGGCTTTCTAGTGACAAACAAGACAATCAAGCACTATCTTTCCCTAAATATGCATTTAAAATACAATCAACCAGGTGTTTAAAGCATACCTTTAGTCCAACGCTATTTGTAGAAGCCAAGCCTCTCCGATCCAGATGAGCTCCTCCTTCTCTTTGAAACCTGCATTCACTAACAAGCAAACGATTACATAGCACCTGAATAACTCATATAATAAAACATATTCATCATAAAGACCAAGGAGTTTATGAAACAAATTATATATAACAACTTGTTGAGAAAAATGAACTTAATTGTATTAATTGGAAATAAAAGAAACCATTACAACCAATGCCTTGGTGTTGTGCAGGTCCCTCCCAGGGTCCAACAAGAGTTCTCCTTTACTTTGATCAGCTCACCCACTTCCAAATGAAGCTAAGAAAGGATTGGAATCTCTCCTCTCAAGCTCTAAAAGGGAGTTCTAATTTCAGCAGCATCTACCCTTAGGAATGTTCAGCTTTCAACCTCCCCTCCCTCCGGCCCAATGCTTGTATTTATAATGCTTTGGAGGAAGTTAATTAGGTCAACCATCAATGGGATAAGCCCCTCTTTCAATGGGATAGCTCCCCTCTTGATGGGATAAGTTCCTCTTTATTTGGGATGCATGAACCATCTGGAGGCGGTCAATCCACATCAAACCATCTTCTAGAATGCTCTAGATTCAACCACAAGTAACTTTTTTGAAGTAAAACTTGTGCCTTTTGACCTTTACAGGAGTACACACCCACCCCTTTACAGACAGAGCGTACAAGTACGCAGGTATTGTGAACTTGAGGTGCGTACACACAGGTAAGGGTAAGAGAAACTGCGTAACCAGAGTTATATTGATTTTTAAGGACTTTCTCTCTTTCTTGGAGTTTGACATGAGGAGCAGAGGTATAAGACTTGCCAAGGAGGATAGTATGACAGTTGATGGAGCCATACTGACTGCAAATAGTCATGGTGACAAATTTTAGTGTAACAGATTGCCCCCTAAAGTGCGAAGCCTGTAGTAGATTAGGGTTTCATCTCATATAGGAAGGGTGAAGTACTTTATCATTTCAAGGATTATCTTGTGGAGAGCCCAGTTTGAACCTGCAAATATTCAACACAAAATACATATATGAGATCATATCATCGCTGAGGTAGGCATTCCCATACTTAGATTGAAAACTTAACTAACAAACTAACTACTGCTCTGATATAGGAATGATTTCGCAGTACATCATAATCATAGACTCATGTAGACACAGTATGGACGCAGCCATCTGTTTATGATTAGTCTACTGTATAATGAATACAGAACTCCTCGCAGCCTGGATGGTGGAAACTAGATCTAGGGTCTTCATTTTCGCTTCCCGAAATAGTACGATTCTATCCATGCAAATAAATGAGTTGATGTCGAACATGGTAGAAACCACTTGATTACCAGTCAATGATGTAAACTGTTAACAAGTGTGAGAGAGACCACCAGTGATGTCAATGGTTCTCAAAGTACCCAGTACAATCCATGAGATGTGAATGAATGTGTTGATGTCGAACATGTCACGGAATCCTTTGATCGAAAGTCAATGATGTAAACTGTCGTCAAAGGCGAGAAACCTGCCATTGATGCATGCAGACTTCAAGGTACTGACGATTTCTAGACCATCTTTCTAGATAATGTGCTGATGTCGATAGAAAGCGATCTGTTGCAGGCAACCCCACAACACAAAATCATAGATCAAGTTGAAGAAATGTAGCTGTAAGGACTGACTCAGGGATGGTCAAGATGGATGACAGGTATTTTGCAGATGAATGGTTTATTTGTAGTGACCTCTTGAACACATAACGACACAACAGATGGCTTGGTGACAATTGACATGAAGTTAATACCCGGAAACCGGCTGAAGATTTTCAATGTAGTTTGATCAACTTTTAGGCAAAGGATTTCCCAACCCAGGTGAATGAAAAATGTCGTGTTCAAGAGTGGTGATAAGGTTTTTCTGAGACGAAGGATAACAAATAGGCTCATTTTTCTCTCTTTTCCCCCACCATTTCTGGCAAGTACCTCTTTATTTTTTACAAGCTTGAGGAGGATAACATATGCTTGATTATAAGCTCATCCTTCGGATGATTCCAACTTAGTTTAGATTCAAACCCTAAGAAGGAGTGGTCCGTTCCTGTTTGTAATCGAACAGGTCCTTTACTGTGAAATTTTAACGAGTCCAGTATAGGATAAACTCGGTGTTTTTCAATTTTAGAGAGTCTGAAAAAACTTAAGAAGACTCCAGGGTTGACCTTTTTCGTAAATTTGTGTCTCCCAAGCCTGAAAAAGTATAAAATAATACTTGAGAGAACCGCTTGATCTTTACGACCAAGGAGTACTTTCATGATTAGTGTCTCTGACTTGAAAAGTAAAAAGCGATGAAGGACACGTCGTTTTATTTCCAATATCGAATTTGAAACGACAAAAATCGGGCAATCTTTTCATGTTTTTACGGTCAGAAAAGGGCTATAGGAGGACCGCCTTTTAATTCCGTTTTAACGAGTGTAAAAGAAATGCTCGGCAATCTTTTCATGTTTTAGGAGTCAGAAAAGAGCTTAAAGATGACTTTGATGTTTTTATTTGTAAAAAATGACAATTTTCCCTGAAAATCCTTTATCCTGCACAAAAAAACAACACATTACTCATACCTGTTTAAGATAGATAAAAATACTTTGAAAAATACCTTTTCATGGTGAAAAATAAACAAATTTACCATTTATTTACCCAAAAAACCTATAAAAAGGACGTTTACCAATTCATTTTTACCATTTTACTGTTGAGGAGAGAAAAAGGGCTTTTGGCAAGAAACTTCCCGTGGACATTGCGGAGAATCCGACTATTGAAATTGAACGCCGTCTCTTTCAGGTATTCTACAACATCCTCCTCTTCATTTTCATCCATTTAGAATTTGTTTTTAGGTCCTAGATTTTATTTTTGGAGGCTTTGGGGTTTCAAGATCCGCCTTTCGGGGTACGCAGGTGCCACACTAGGGACCCGCGTACCCCGACATTTTCTCAGTTGGGAAAATTCCGGGCGTACGCACCTTGCCTTAAGGGAACCTGCGTACGCATGCTCTGTTCCTAAAGGCGGGGTGCGTACTCCGCGCAAAGAGTTTTCAAACCCCAAATTCTCCAAATTGAACCAATTTTTTTTTATTTCATGGATTCTAATGGATGTTTTCTGGTGTGTAGATTGTTCACCATGCTTGATTGGCGCGAGAGAGAGCACAAAGATGTTGATTTGGCCGCCATTAATCATCAACCGTCAATTGATTCTTTGAAGGCATGCGACCTTTATAAATACTGGGCCATACCTGGCATGAGGGCCCAAGTGCGCTTTCTAGAGTGGCTGGTAGAAAGATGGAACGTTCAGGACTAGTGTTTTTATATTGGAGGGCACCAGCTCGAGATAGAGCCCTCAGATATCTATTTTCTCACTGGTTTTCCCAAGAGAGGCGAACACTTGACTCTATTCGGGACTAGGCCGGGTGGCCAGTCCATCGCTAGTCTCCGACTAGAGTGGTGTAACACTCAGACTCAGGAGAAGGGGATAGACATCAAAACTATATCCCGCCCTGAACTTATGGTGATTGCTTTTATAGTTACCAGACTTTGCGGGGCTGCCGCTTTACACATTGCCACTGGATCCCAAATGCGGATGGCGATTGATTGCTATCGAGGTACCATTTTCAACTGGTGTGATGCTGTGTTGGCCAATTTAAAGGGTCAATTGACTAGAGCCAAAAACGGACAGCTAAAGACTTTTGGTTATGGGCCTTTAATTGTGAGTTTTGGCTTAGAGAGGGTTCCGATGTTGATCCCACAACAGCTCACTGTTGAGGTTGGGCTTCCCCGAGAGCCAAAATTGATGCGATGGGTTGCGGTTATGGCCTGTCATCCTGATGAGGGCACGGAGGTTGTCCGATTTACTCCAAAGTACTTTCACTGGTTAGAGGACCAGGTCTTTTCTATACAGGATTTTCCTTATGCCAGAGTTGATTTTTGTGGAGATCCGGACACGGTTCTTCCACCGGGTGAACAATGGGATGATACAGGTAATTCATTTTTCACAAGTTTTTAAACTATCTATTTTTTTTGTTTTTTATATCGTCTCAAAACTGATAGTAATAATTTTCAAAATGCAGATGTAGGCCCACGGCGTCCATCCAATCTCCGGCCTTTCGAGAGGAGACTACCAGTTGCAGCGGCACCGGCCCCAGAGGATGATGCCACAGAGACTTTAGCTGAGTTGGAACAAGACCTAGAGTGTCTTACAACAGATATACCGGAGACTACTATAGATGATATTCCTATCAGGCTTCAGCACCATGTAGTCGCAGTCCCAGGACCTTTTAGAAGGTTTTTGTGTAGGGTAGCCCGTGCAGTGGTGTCATATAGAGAACATCACCAGTGATTGGATGGTCGTTTTGTAGACACATGTGACATTTTGGTTTTTTGTACTTATCATTTTTGCTGATCATAAGGTGTTTTTCAACCTATGATCGAAGACGATGTATTTTTTGACACACTCCTATCTATATATATCATTATTACCGGCTTATCTGTTGAACATGTATGATGAAATGTTTTTAAATTACATGTATGATTATTGCAAATGTCTATTTAACATTCAAGAAGCAATTTCATCTGCTAATGTATTTAAAGACCTTGGAATATGCTGATATTCAATGTAATCAAATTCACGTTCCAAGAGACGCACTCTCAAAAATAACCTTAATAACACTGGATTTCTAATGGCATACACTCTATTAAGCTGTAATACAACGAGTTCAGAATCTAACCTCACTATCAAACTCCGAATCCCAAATGAAATAGATTCAGACAATAACTCAATCACTGCACTATATTCTACATTGTTGTTTGTTGCTTGACTGAGGCTCACCCCATGCATAGAAACTAACTTGTCAGAGGGCGAATAGATAACCCAAGTTGCGGAAGAGATATTCCATGTACTACGACAAGCACCATCAGCAAATCCAATGTATGTTTGGAGAGGCATCGACATCTGCAATATCAAGAGTAAAACCAAGATAAGCCAGAATAACGACAAAAAACACACTTTCTAAGCTAAGCACACTGTCTAAACTAACAAACACACCAGCTAGAAAGAAAAACCTAACCTAACTAAAAATCTCCATACCCATCTTTTAAGCATAATACCTCTTTAGATAAAGTCCATTTCTGGGTTTACCCAAAGAGTCCCCGTCAAAGTCTACCAGCTCATAGGCCCCTTTTGTTATCTTTCGCTTGACAATATAGGGCCCATGCCACATAGGAACAAATTTTCCAGCACCTAATTTATCATTAGCTTGATCATATAATAACACTAGGTCTCCTTCCGAAAAATTTCGAGGGGTCACATTTCGATCATACTGAGCTTTCATACGTTTTGCGTGAGTCTCGATCGCCAATGCAGCATCACGTCGAGTCTCATCTAATTGAGCTAAGTATAATAAACGCTTTTCCTCTTCGGAAGTAGCTGGGAGTAACTCGATGGCCATTTGCAGTGACGGGATTTCGCATTCAACGGGTAGCACAACTTCCAAACCATCAACAAAGTTTTAGTTATCATGATCCGACGAATCATTGGTATTCATCGGTTGAATTGGCACAACATGTTATTTTTAGCGCTTTGGGCGTACCGAACCTCAGTGAAAACATCAACAGGGTTCACCACCATTTTGTCATGCGGAAAGTGTCAATTTTGCGGACAAAACCAACCTCCCTAGAAGCTAAGGCTTTCTAGTGACAAAAAAGACAATCAAGCATTATCTTTCCCTAAATATGCATTTAAAATACAAGCAACCAGGTGTTTAAAGCATACCTTTAGTCCAACGCTGTTTGTAGCAGCCAAGCCTCTCCGATCCAGATGAGCTCCTCCTTCTCTTTGAAACCTACATTCACTAACAAGCAACGATTACATAGCACCTGAATAACTCATATGATAAAACATATTCATCATAAAGGCCAAGGAGTTTATGAAACAAATTATATATAACAACTTGTTGAGAAAAATGAACTTAATTGTATTAATTGGAAAAAAAAGAAACCATTACAACCAGTGCCTTGGTGTTGTGTAGGTCCCTCCCAGGGTCCAGCAAGAGTTCTCCTTTACTTTGATCAGCTCACCCACTTCCAAATGAAGCTAAGAAAGGATTTGAATCTCTCCTCTCAAGCTCTAAAAGGGAGTCCTAATTTCAGCAGCATCTACCCTTAGGAATGTCCAGCTTTCAACCTCCCCTCCCTCTGGCCCAATGCCTGTATTTATAATGCTTTGGAGGAAGTTAATCAGGTCCACCATTAATGGGATAAGCCCCTCTTTCAATGGGATAGCTCCCCTCTTGATGGGATAAGTTCCTCTTTCTTTGGGATGCATGAACCATCTAGAGGCGCTCAATCCACGTCAAACCATCTTCTAGAATGCTCTAGATTCGACCACAAGTAACTTTTTTGAAGTAAAAATTATGCCTTTTGACCTTTACAGGAGTACGCACCCACCCCTTTATAGACAGAGTGTACAAGTACGCAGGTATTGTGAACTTGAGGTGCGTACAAGCAGGTAAGGGTAATAGAAACTGTGTAACCAGAGTTATATTGATTTTTAAGGACTTTCTCTCTTTCTTGAAGTTTGACATGAGGAGCAGAGGTATAAGACTTGCCAAGGAGGATAGTATGACAGTTGATGGAGCCATACTGACTGCAAATAGTCATGGTGACAAATTTTAGTGTAACAACGCCATCACTAGATTATGGTCAAGGGGTCACGTTTCACCCTAAACCTATAGGCGAGAGTTCTATCCATCATCAACTCATAGCTCCTGTAAGTACGCTCATCATGTCTTACCGACCTACAAAAGTTGCAAAACAATTTTTTCGGAACTTGTACATACTTTTGTAGCAAGTGACAGTTATCCGTGGCATGTTTTCTCGCTACTTGGCAGATAGCGCACCATAATGCAGGCCCCACATTAGGTCCTACCTGAGCTTCTGGCCTTAAAGACATCGGTCCTCCTCCTACAGTGTAATTTGCAAAGACCAGGAAATGGTCTTTGTCATGACCCTGGCTCTTGCATTTCAAGTGCCATACCTCGTCGCGTACCTCTGGTCGAACCATCCTGTCCTACTTCAGACTTTACATCTCAAGTCATAGATTCTTCAACTATGCATAGATCTACTAAACACCTAGATTAGGATCTTGCATAGGAGTCTCATGTTGTCTCATGGAAATCTCCAAGGCTTCTTCTGGAGTTGTTATCTTCTACTGCAATAGTGCACTCCTTAATTGTGGTAGTACCAAAGCCACAAACCACTCACAATGATATCCATCTCTCAAATGCATGTTGTCTTCACAGATTGTACATTTTAGCCTCTGATCTAGTTCCCAAGGTGTCTCACTTGGTTGCATAGTGATTTGTTTGAATCCCACAATCAACTCCACCTCAGATTTAGGCCTGCTAAATTCCCTATTTAGTGCTACCTGGATGTCTGCTACTCCATCATTTGGGTTGTCGTTAGAGTACTTAATATACCAGGTTAGCGCGCTATATTGCAGAGCAGTAACTAGTGTCACCTTCTTTATATGATCATCTATAACACCTTGAGCTTCCCATACTGCCCTCACAATGAACCATAATTGGTCCAGGTTGTCATTTCCCAAGCCTTTGAACACAGGAAACTTCACACTATTTTCGATACTAAACCTCGGCAGAGGTGGAGGTGGTACGGGTGAAGTTGGAGGCGATGGTGGTGAAGTCAGAGGTGGTGTGGGTGGAGCTAGTTTTCGAAAAAATTCTTGTCTTATTAACTGAATAGCACTTCGCTGAGAAACCTTTGCTATCCCTTCTTTGTCTCTTCATGGAGGTGAAATCAAGGGGCTATAATCCAGACCCTTTTTTCCTTCGTTTTTGTAAGTTTTTCCGCTTCACGTAGTCCTGAACATCAATATAGCTGCATAACCCTTTTTTCCCACAACAACATTTTAATCCAAGTATTCAAAGATTTTACGTATTTACCTCGCGGTCCTTTGAAAAAGCGTCACTCAACCTCACTAAAGGTGACTGAGGTGTCGACCGCGAATTCAATCACAAATACTCCTATGACACGATCAAGATAGTGATCGATAATGCGGGTGATCTTATCCTTCAATTCTTCCAACCTTCGCACTAGCTTTGGGTTCCACACAATAGGACCATCTAGTTTCCACCTTCCTTGGCTATATTCTAGCTTCACGATCCACTCATATAGCTCAATAGGGAAATAGAATAAAATGATCTCGTGGATCTTTGTATACAGGTACTGGTCTGTTATGAAACCAGCTCAAGGAAAAGATAGAAAAGATAGATCAATGCCTTAGAATTCAGCCTCTTCGAGGGGGCAACCTCCTTTACATTACATAAATGAACAATTATTGGATGATACAAATGAAAAGACCTCCTTTCTATATATAGGAGTCTAAGGGGTCATAACATAATCAAAGCCGACATAATAATAATGTAAGGGCACAATAATAACAATAGTGGGCTTCTATGGGGCACAATAGTAACAATATGGGCACTACATGGGTACATCAATATAATAAGTGGGTTATACTAATAACAATAAGGGGTTACACTAGTAGTATAGGGGCCTAACATGCCCCTCTCCTTCAAAAAGTGTTGTCCTCAACGCTTGAGTAGTTCTTGATGCTTCTGTATAAAATTCTTGTCCTCCCATGTGGAATATTCAGCGGGTAAGTTCTTCCACTTGAGGAGATACTCTGAAACTGATCTATTTCGTAGCTGTTGGGTTCTTGTTTCTGTGATTTCTCCAGGTTCCAATATGATTTTTCCTTCCTCTTCAATTTCTAGCAATATTGTTTGAATTGGGATCTTTTGCAACTTTTGAATAAGTGGCCATACTTCTTCATCCTTCTTCCATTCATCCCTTGCTTCGTTTATCCAATCTGGTTGGATAATATAAATAGCACAAAAAAATGCTTCCACATCCTCATCCTTGAAGAGTCTTCCCATTCAGTAAGGTCGCCATTTTTTAAGTGCATGTAGTATTGCCAACATTTCCTTCTCATAAATAGCTTGCTTGAGATGTAGCAGTAAAAATACCCAATCACGTACATCAAAACATTTTTCACTACGATGTTGATCTACCTGTTGTTTCGTTTGATTTTGCACCGAAGTGGCGTTATCCTTTAAAAGTTGGAAAACTTGTTAATGATGCTCGATGTGATCTTTCACTGCTTGAACCTTTTTCTTCTTGATATGTCCTTCTATCTCTAGAGTTTGAGGAGTGGGAATTTCTTCCAATCCTTTACAAGATATGGTCGGATTCATTTCTTGATGCTTGATGTGATCTTTCACTTCTTGAACATTTTTCTTCTTTATATGTCCTTCTATCTTGATAGTTTGAGGAGTGGTAATTTCGAGCAATGAATTACAAGATATGGTTGGATTCATTTTTTCTTTCTCAATGTGATATTTCACTTCTTGCACCTTTTTCTTCTTGATATGTCCTTCTATCTTGAGAGTTTGAGGAGTGGTAATTCTTGCCAATGCTTTACAAGATATGGTCTGATTCATTTCTTCTTCCTTTGGGGTGGGGTCCTAGCGTATATCTTCTTATTTTGATGTTTCTTGATCCTTTTCTTCCTCCTCTTCATATTCTATGTAAAATAATTTCTTCTCAGCACACTTATGATCTTTAGTGCATTTGCTATCACAATTGTAACAAAGCCCTTTTTCTCTTTTTTCTTACAATTGTTGTGGTGTAACCCTTGTAGGTTGTGGAAGGCTAGGAGAAACAACACTTCCAGCTTTATAGTTGTGAGGGGTACGCTTCCTGGTTTCCATAATTTTGCTTTCCACTATGTCACAAAGCCCTTTTACTCTTTCCAATTGTTGTGGTGTTGCTCTAAAGAAGGTGTTGCTCTTTGTATCCTAATAATGTGCTATCATTTCCTCCGTGAAAATGTTGGCATTATGTTTTCTGGTATGACTGTATGTTATAGATGTTGTACTTGATGGCAACTCCAGTGGTAAGGCTCTCAGTTTGTTGAAAATTAAGAAGGACGCAGGCAGTCGGTTCAGAAAGTGCGTCCCCGCAGGTATACCATGCAGAACCTGCGTCCAGGGACGCCGGCCAGCCGTTCAGGGGGTGCGTCTACCCAGTGCACACATTTCAAGGCAGAGAAAAGCACGTGGGGGTTTCTTGTGTGGTATCTAGCCGACGGTTTTGTGTTTCTATGGTGTCGGCTCGTGGTATTGTTCCATGTTTTGGGGAGGAGCTTGCCTATATAAAGCAAATGAGTTCATTTGGATTGAGCAATTGTCTTGGGTTGAATATCTTATTTGGTGAGATCTAGTCCAGATCTAAGAGGGCGAATCTTCTAATGGACTGTGATCTCTATGGCGCATGATCAGATCTGTAGATCTGACTGATTGGGTTTGTCCTAAAGCCTTCATATCATTTATATCTGAAGGGTCGCAGGTTCAGTGAAGGGAAAGTGTGCCGGAATGCAGGTACTGTAAAGAGCAAGTGCGCCGAGACGCAGCACAGTAGAGAGAGACCTGCGTGGGGACGCAGGGCGATCAAGGTTCAGGTGCGTCTCTGAAGCAGAAGGACGCGGCGCGATAGCATTTTAGGTGCGTCTCTGTAGAGAAAGACGCGGCGCGATAATATCTTTGGGTGCGTCCCTGAAGCAACAGAACGCAGAGCAGTCAAAGGAATAGTGCGTGGGCACGCAGCAGAGCAGAAGGATATCTGCGTGTGGACGTAGAGTAGCAGAAGGTTAACGGCGTCTGGTCGCAGGCCACAGAAAGAAAAACTGCGTCTTTGTTTTAAGATGTTCTGTTGATTGAATTTCTCTGTTGATAAGGTGTTCTGGGTTGGTTCTGTTATTGCTGATCTGATATCTGTAGTGGTCTATATCTGTTATGTACTTGTTGATCATCTGATGTTTTATGAAAAGAAGTAGGGGGTTGTAGCTCCCTTCCAGGAGTAGACTGGAAAACGAGAAAGAGAGAGAGTTGTAGCTCTCTGCAGGTTGCAGCCTGCGTACTGGTAAAGGACTGCACCAGTACAAAATCATTGTAAAAGAAGTTTCTAAATTGAAAGAAGATAGAGACATATTGCAGCAGGTGGTTTTCACCCACATTGGGTTTCCACCTTACATCTTGTGTTCTTTGGTGTGACTATCTGTTTTTTCATGCTCATTATTTTATGGTACTGACATGCAAAAATAATTCAAAGATCAAATAAGGAAGATTTATTAAATTGCTTGATAATACTGATTCACCCCCCCCCTCTCAGTATTATTTCCAACAGAAAATTGACCATGTAACAAGTTGTTTACGAGAACAAAGCCCTTCGTACCATAAAAATTGATCTGGTTCTAAATATGAAAATGCAATACATACCTTTTGTAACAGTTGTACACCATGTAGATCAAAATATTGCTCCATCTGAAGTATCCAATTTACCGGATCCTTGCCATCAAACTTCCTCATCTTGCTTTTTCTTGATTTTAGGAGCTCGACCTTGAAACGACTGTAACTCTGTACTTTCGAATCTTTAAGTTTTGAAATTGTGATCTATAGTAGCCCTCTGTGTCCTCTTTCCAATGCCACCAGTCTGATCCAAATTGGATTCTCTAAGAAAGAGTTATGCACAATCTCCCAAGATGACTTGATTATAGACCTTTCCAGAAGAGTGAAATTGTATGAAGTGCCACGTGTCACTGTTTTCACCTTTGGATCTGAAAAATGCATACAAGAAACTACAATCCATCCTCTTTCTGTACCTTCTTATGAAATTTCAATCCGATCCCCAGAGAGAAAGTTATGACGATTTTCCCCAGGTCACCTATTTGGAATGTAATTCAGGAGTCTGCAAAAAGACCAACTTCCTCAGATGATATCTCTGCAAATATAGCGTGAAAAGCTGTGAAATTCGGACCCGAGGTTCAGCGTGACTTCTTCTCAAATGGGTTTTTTTGCGACTTCTGAAACATTGTAGAAAAAAAGTTATAGCAAAAATGCCACGATGACCTGTTTGGAGTAGCGAAAGCCTAGAATCCAAAGCTCTGATACCAAATGTTATGAAACCAGCTCAAGAAAAAGATAGAAAAGATAGATCAACGCCTTAGAATTCAGCCTCTTCGAGGGGGCAACCTCCTTTACATTACATAAATGAACAATTCTTGGATGATACAAATGAAAAGACCTCCTTTCTATATATAGGAGTCTAAGGGGTCATAACATAATCAGAGCCGACATAACAATAATAATGTAAGGGCACAATAATAACAATAGTGGGCTTCTATGGGGCACAATAGTAACAATATGGGCACTACATGGGTATATCAATATAATAAGTGGGTTATACTAATAACAATAAGGGGTTACACTAGTAGTATAGGGGCCTAACATGGTCCAATCACTGAGCCTTTGTCAGTCGCAAGTTTCCATTCTCTTGTGCCGTGAATTTGTGGATTTTTATATCCAACCACTCTCTAATCTCCTTCTTAGTTGGATTCCATTGATATGACATCACACATCTCTTGTGCAGATTCTGATCCCGACAACGGAACCATTTTTTGTCTTGAGGGGGCCTAACCCAGGTTCAATGTTATTCAGCCAAATAAATCCCTACACTACTGACCCTTTTGGCATCAGCTTGTAGAGTGCAGATTGAAGTCTCACCTGAAGTAGTATGGGGGGATGTTGGAACCAAGTTTCTGCACCCTGAGATGGTTGTGCTGTCATTTGATCTCTTCTTTCCCTACCTTCGTGTAGGTGGTCTCGCTCTAGGGCTTGTAAGACAAACCCTCTATTCCAACCTTAGGTACCTTCGCGAAAGTATACTTTCAACCTTCACACAACCCTAACCTGGGGCTTAGGTACTTTCACGCTGTTATGGTAGCACTTCGTGCACATTCTTCAATTACCCTAAGTGATTTGCTTAGTTTTCCGAATACTTAAGTTTATCACCACATAATCAGATATTCGTACTTGTGTTTAATTATTCAATGACTATATTCATTTGTGCAATATATATGCATAAAAATGGAAATTCATACACAAAATATCCAAACCCATCAATAGAACAAATACACATCAATTGTAGAATAACTCCTTTTATTCGTATCTTCCAAGTGTTATAGACTCTTTTCACCCTGCGCACACGACTGTAGGAGTCCGTGCACTCAACTGAAAACTTCTACCCTAGGCCTATGTGCACTCAGTTGCAGAGCCTCTACCTATGCTACAACCCAACACTTAGACTTCTTGCTCTAAAGTTATGAATCTCTTACTTCTTCGATCCCTCTAACTACTTAGAGCTTAGCTCTTTTTATACAATCCCATGGTCTGTGGACCATGGGTAGATCTCTTACATCCGACTTTACTTTACAAAACTAAAGGCACAATACCCTTTGTGACACATAATACATTCGGGCTCCGTGACCACAAAATGCGGAGTCTTTATAATAATATCACAAAAATTTGACTTAAACATGGGATTTTAGCCCCAAAACTTCCCGAGGGGATCCCACTCCCAACACTTCCCTAAGACCAATGACTCGTACATACATCAATCACCAAACCAAGTGGGGATACACGAAATTTGACTCATCCACCCAACCAAGTGGGGATATTCCAAATGTTTATACATGATTGGAATAACAATTATTACATCATCCTTCCCATGCATAGTGGGGCTATAGATTAGGTATTTTCATGACCTCTACATCAAATGATATACATGACATTTATAACAAGGACCAACAATCTAAACAAGACCATGATAGTTATTAGCAACTATCATACACCATATATGAACTGCACCATCAACATCTTCCAACAACATCAAGATCAACATCTTGTATATGTCCATCATCAAAAGAGTCACCTGAATCAAACCAACTATGTGGATCAAGAAATATAAGCATGCTCATGTACCGATATCTTATAACATAATGCCAACAATGTATTATTAGAAGCATATGGTCCCCCCAAACCTGTGCCAACAGTTCATTATCAGATCTAATAATTGCAAATATCTTTAAGAATAATCAAGGAATCACCCCTCAAACAGTTATTCATCAATTTATTAATAGCTTATGAGGGCCAAGAGCATTACTACATATTATCATCAAACTATAATCATCATCAATCAGAATAGAAAAGATATTTGATAATTGACTGAACCATATCAGACCCCCTTATCTGAGTCCGTCCTATTGCTTTTTCCCCAAACCAACATATACGTGACTATGTAGCTTCGAAATCATGTATATACGCAACTTGTCTTCATTATAATTGGGTATGAGAACACTAAAGTTTCACACTTTTAGCTCCCCCTGAGTCTGTTATGTTTGTATATTGTGCTATGCCACATGTTTCTGACTGTACTTCCTTCTTCTTCCATATCTTTGAGTGTGATGATGTTACCTCCTTTTTGTATGGTGGCCAACATTTTCTCCTGCATTCCTTTGCTATATGTCCAAACTTGTTACAGGCATAACATCTTACATGTTTCATATTTTTTCTATAGCATTGCAAGAAAAACAGTATCCCTTAAAGTACCTAGAAGCTGATGATATTTTTGTGTGACGAGCTTGAACCATTCTAATTTTGCATCTCGTTGCAACATGTCCAAAATTATGACATATAAAACATTCAACATTATTCATTAGAGGAAATATCCAACTATCACTTCCATAGTTAGGAGTAAAATATTTTCTTTAAAGAATTTCTTTCCTTGTTTGTTTGACTTCTCATCTCCTTGTTGAGCATTTCAGATTTTGCATTAGAGTTCCTTGCCTCATCTTGTGAGCTATATTTACCTTCAACAGTTTCATGAAAACCAAGACCAGTTTTGATGGTAGGAGACCTTTGACTACTAAGAATATTATCCAAAATCTTAGTACTATCTTGAAATCATAACAGTTTATCCTTTTCTTCTAATTTACCTTTTAAGATATTTACCTCAACCTGATATTTCTCTTCCTTTTTCAGATATTTCTTCTTCATGATTTCTTCAGCCTTTCTTCCTTCTTCCACTTATTGCCTTAATTTGAGAATCTCATCTTTTTGTTCTTCATTCTGCTTATTTGAATTGTCAGGATCTTCTTTTAGAGAAATGATCTTAGCTTCAAGACATTCATAGTAACTGGATCAATCTTTAAGTCTCTTTATTGTTGTACTCTTTTCATTTACTTCATTTCTTAATGATGTCACTTCATCCTCTAGCTTTTAACATTGATCTTCCTTTTCTTTGTACTGGTTTCTTACTTTGTTTCCTTCCTCCAACTGAGCTTTTAATCTAGTAACTTCTTCTTTGAAGGCACACTCTTTTTTTTTTTAAATATATCCTTTTCATCTCTAATTTTATCTGAGTCTTTTAACTTAATATGCCTCTATATTTGTTTCACTATAACTTCAATATCTTCAACATTGCATGAACAAAGAAAAGTATCACCAAAAGACCAAAAATTTGTACCTGATACTTCTTTTGCTTGTTCATATTCAATATGAGTTGATTCTGAATTTGAATACTAGCTTCCACCTGATGGCCCATTGCCTCTCTTGTTGTCATTGTTCCTTTGAGATGTCTTCTTCTTCTAAGGTACTTTCTTCTTTAGCTTATTTCCCATTGTTTCTACGGATCTCCTTCAAGCGATCAAAATTCTACCAAAGGACCTTCTCTGATACCAGTTGTTGGAAATAATACTGAGAGGGGGGTGGGTGAATCAATATTATCATATCAATGACTTTTTCATTTCATACTCAGATTTATATATGCTACTTCAATGAAGGTAACCCACGTGTACATGCAACTATCTTTAAAGCAACTAGCATATATCCATCAAACTTTTGATTCATTTAATTCATCATATGTTGACCTTTAATTAGTGCATCATTACTTCATTAACCATATAAACACTAACCATGTGTAGTAATAATAGAATAAACCATCACACATAAGCAACAAACATGAACACCATGATTTAAGGTGGAAACCCAATGTGGGAAAAAACCACCTGCTTCTGTCTTATTAAAATATAAGAAAAAGATGTTTACAATCTTGTACTGGTAAAAACTCATACTAGTAGGAAGGCACCCACCATCAAAAGGCTACGACCTTCTCTCATTTTATAGCTGCTACTGGAAGGGAGCTCCAACCTCCTAGCTCTTTTACTAGCCGATCTGTTTACTAGTACGCAGGTGCCAACCTATAGAAGGCTCCAACATTCACTCATTTTGCAACTGCTACTGGAAGGGAGATCTAATCCCCTGGCTCTTGTACTAGTCGATCCATTTACTAGTACGTAGGCACCAATCTACAGAAGTCTCCTACCTTCACTCATTTTCCAACTGTTAATGGAAGGGAGCTCTAGCCCCCTAGCTCTTGTATTGGCCAATATGTTTACCATTACATAGTCACTAGCCTATAGAACTACGTTTCATAAATTTTCAGACTAGATACTCTTAGAACACAACACCACAATTTGAAGGCCACGTTTCATCATATTTCATACTGGACCCATCAGTAACATAGAAGCTCAAATTCAATCACCACCACAGTACAACCACCAAATACATCTGAATAAACCAATCACTGAAATGCAATCATCAATCTCTGAATCAACCATAACTGAACCAATCAATCACTGAAAACCCATCATCATTGAAGAAAATCACAATCAATAAATTTGAATATGAGGAACGCTGTCACCAGAGCGTAGTCACCAGAACACAAAGCAAAACCCAGAACTCTGCATCAACAACCAAAACCAACTTCAACTTCAAACATCATATTTCAAAATGTATATGCTACTTCGATGTGTTGAACCAGCATGTATACACATTTTTACCAAAGTGAACCAGCATACGGATCTGCAAATACTAACTTAAAACATCAAAATTATTCTAGAATTCAGTCATACCCAGATCAAAACATTTACAGTGTAAATCATGCATTAGTATTTAGATCTAGACTATCCATGATAATTCATTTTAGGTCTTATGATCCTGATCCATAATCCAACAACCACTTAGGTGCATCCTTAGTTCATATCAAGAAAAGCATCAGAAACCTATAACATGCACACTTTCTTTCATCTAACTATTCATAAGATATTCATTACTTGCACACCTTGGCCTAATGATCTTTTCCTCCTTATATATTTTTAGGCCTTTCTCAATACCTTGGACCAAAACCACTTAGGACCAATAAATTGGACTAAATAACTTAGACCAATACCTCATACCATTACCTTAGACCAAATACCTCAAACCAATACCTTGATTTTCCATTCCATGCATGTTTTTCCTTCTGTGAAAGTGTGTGCATACGTATACACTCTTTTGGTTCTATGAGATAGCGTGTATACACTACCTAGACAAAGTGAACTAGTGTATACTTCTTAAACCACTCTCTTTCTTCAATCTCTAGAGTCTGATTTGTAATACTTTGTTGTTAACCTTTTGCACTGTGAACTGTCATCCGTGTGAGTTTCCTTCAAGGACAACACCTGTATCATAATGCCAATAGTTTTTTTGGTTAATTAGGCCTCATAAAGGAAGAAAATCTCAAATCAAAATCTAAGAGAAGAGTTTTTTTTTACCTTCTCACTCTCACTTGTTGGTTGAGAGAATCTTGGAAACGGTTCCACCACTTAGGAATTTTACTCCTGAAGATGGGCAAGCTATCTGATTGAGTCTATATGTATCATTTCTCATTCAGAGAGAAGGGGAGGACTTCAGAGGAGAGGACTTGTATTTCTATGCTTTCGTAGAGTTAATCAAGGAGAAGTTGCAACTATTTTTCAGGAATACTTGTTTAGTGAGTTTGTTGTGTTGTTTCCCTTCTATATGATTTTCTTATTCATGAATTCATCTCTCTTGACATGCTTTTATTTTTTCTTGTTACTTTCCTTACTGTGATATAGGCAGAATTCTTTAATTCAAATATGTGTTTATGTGGAAAATCATGTTTATGTATCTCTTCTTCTTGATTAATGAATTCATGCTAATACATGCTCATTATGACTTCTTAAGTTTTCACACCCTAAACTACATTGACCAAAATCTTTAATTCACCACAAAACATTGTTATCTAGCTCCTTTCTATGCCCACTACTGCAAAACTTTAACACTTTGACCTAATTGCTTGCTCTCATCCCTGGTCTAGAACCTAAAAAACACTAAATTTTCAAATACTCAAACAAGACTTATACATCTAGCTTAAAATCCATTTCTTTTCTAGTTATTCACTAAGAAATCCTTAGAGAGAGCCCTCTTTGGTTCAACAGGGCTAGCTGCTGAATTGCAAGTTGTTTGATGTTACCTCTTTAGCCTGGGACATTGTAGGGGATAACATTTTGGCGTCGTTGTCAGGGATTGAAGTGATACATTTTCCCTGGGAAAGAACGACAAAGCATGTATTTGATTTCTGATGGTGAACAATGATCAGACATAAGAAAGGTTGTGTATCTTTCACATGGTGACTCTAGTGTCGAAGAATCCAAAGATTTAGAATTTTTATGGTGACTCCACTGTTCAAAAACCAGTAGTTTCAAAACGGATTCAACTATTGGAAGGTATGCTCCTATGAATCATGCTCACATTCTAGTTTTTCCAAAGCTCATGCCTTGCGTAGATTGGCAGACATATTTGCTGAAGTTCAAAGATGAGAAAGGAGACCATGTTTCTCTTCACTTGGTTAAATTTCACACACATGTATATAAGCTGTAGATTCAATTTCTTGAGGATTGTCTGATGAAGATGTTTATGGATACCATGGAAGGGAAAGCAAGATCATGGTATGAAGGGTTAAACACAGGTAGCTTATATTCTCTTAATGATTTCCATGGAGTGTTCTCCAAGAATTATGGGGAGTCTCTTTTACAAATTTGTTGTGATTATTTTGAGAGTTTTATTGCATATCTTAAATGTATTGATGATATCGAATTTATGGTTGATGAAGAGATCATTGGAGCCTTCAATAACTTTTCCTTCCAACAACAATCTGAAGAAGCTAATCACTTTGATACATGAGATCATACTCAGTACACAATAGCATCCTTTTTTATTGATGAAGAAACAGATGATGAATATTGTCTAGATTCACCATAGAAAACAATTTTGGCAACAACACAACACATTGATCAGCTAGAGGTTAAGGAAGAAATTCAAGAGCCTGAAACTAATCAAGAAAAGGAGAATAATGAAAAAGAACACATTATTTTAGATCTTGTGGGAAGACATCCTAGCACTATGGTTGTCAGACAAAGTCCTCTTTCCCATCATCAGGTAAAAGTTGTTGAGCATATCTTGAAAAATCATTTGTTGATTTGTAGCAGTCTTATGATCCACGAGAACATCTACAACAAACAATATTTTCTTCCATGATTAAAGATCAATCAAATTTGAATGATGAAAGCCAAGTTTTATTTCATGATTCTAATGATGAGTTGCAATGACCTTTTCAATCTTCAAGCGATCAAGATATATATAAAGATGTTCTTTCCAGTTTCCCTTCATTCCTTTCCTTATTTGAGTGTCTAATTCAAGAAGAAATATGTGGAGATATGAATTATAAGTTTGCTTGTATAGGAACTCTAGAGAGTCACGATTTATCACTGAGGTAAAAAAAAATGTATAATAGGTTTGTTGTCTTGAGTTTGATGAACATGTTCAGCAACCTTCAAATGCTCAAGATATAGAATTTTTTCAAAACCTAGACATTTCGTTTTTTGATATACATGAAAGGCCACTTGCAGAAATTTGTGTTGATGCTGGTTTCGCTACCTCAATTGAAGATCTGCAAGAAAATACAAATTTTTTCTATTATCTAGGTAGTATGGAAGGTCACATTGCTTCATTTCCATTTAAGAAGGATGGACCAATATAAGAAGAAGAATTAGTAATTATATTTGAAGGCATATCCCTTAATTTTGTTGATCAACAAGAGGTAATGCTTCATGATTTTCCAGACCCCATGGGAAGTATTTTGCAAGCATCTAAAAAAGTGGATTTTGTTTTATTCACCAACACAGGTTTTGGACTCATGTATCAATTTGAGTTGCCATCTTCTAAATTTTTCTTTACGACTGGTGGAGCTTAATACAAGTTGTTGGTGCACTAAGATGGCTTTTTACAAATAGTCTTAATTCCTAAATTAATTGTCAACCTTGTGAGCTCCAGTATTGTAGCAATAATGCTGCAACTCCTAGGGCTCCTTTCTTTACTTTTATCAACCCGGTAGTTCGTAGCAAACTTGGAAGCGACGATGCTATATGCACAAGTAGGAGCTTAAGCCAACTTGTATGAGTTCTTAGAAGAAGCTTTTAGCTGTGATGGAAGAAAGCTAACTCAAAGGAGGCTATTCTACTTGCAGAAAGAAGATGAAAACTAAAAGCAAATGCAAACCCTAGCAAACCCTAGTTTTACCCACTAACCCTACTTTTGCTAGAAAAAGAGTTGAAATTACTGAAATGGATGCCATGGAATACTGTCAAGGTAAGATACATGTACTCAAGCTACTTCTGAAGGAAAATGTGGAAGAACCATCTTTTTGTACTTTTTGAGCAATTTTATGCAGAATTATTATGTTTGTGTTTTAACTATTTGTGACTGTGCAGAGGTTTGATGGTGAAGGGAGATGGAGTTGGCTGTTGCAGATGATGAGGAAGGTGTGGAGAGGACCTAAGGAGTCCCTAGCACCCTTCTAGAGAATTCCATTATGATCAGACTTCGAAAAATCACTCGCATGAACTTCTACAGGAAGTCTGCAGGGGATCTACAGGAAGTTCTACAAGAAGTTTTACAGGAAGAGGCCGAAAGTGATTTTTGAAGGTTTGGAGGTCAAAAAATGGTGGGAAGAAGGAAATGAAGGTTGGATGACGGTGTTAGAGGGTCTAGGACTCTGCCCATGAAGATCAAACATGAATGAGATGGTTGGATTGGTTCAAAGGATAAGAAAGCGATTTTGCACAAAAACGTAGAAATTAGGGCTATTTGGGAAAGTGTGGCGAATGAGTGGAGAAAACCTTGAGAAATGGACTGGAGCAGGTTGGGTGATGGAAGAATTATAAGCTAGGATGGTATTCAAGTGAGCTACACACCTGCTTCTAAAAACTGATTCAAGGAGAATTAAAAAAAAAGAGTTTTACCTATTTTAACCTAATTCTGCCCTAAAAACTAGAAAAGTGTTGAACATAATTTTATGGATAAGAAATGATGCAAGAAAGCCATGGAAATTGAATAAGAACAGATCTAATCGTGTAAATACAACTAACATTAATTTCTCCAACTCAAAATCTCTCACTAGCAATTGCATTGAAAAGCAAAAACAGTGTTTTGGTGGCAGAAAGAGTGCCTTGGTCTTAGTTCATGGTCCCACAGAGGGAGAAAGGGGATCAAGGCCTACTTGGTGGAATTTTTGTGAATCTTCTTCTATTATTGCAACAAACTACCTAATATATATTGAAACTAGAACAACTACTCTAATCATCAAAAACAACCTGAGCAACAAAGCAAGATTTAATCTAAACAACATAAATTATTTCATGAATGCAAGAAAAACACATATAAATACAAGAAGGAGGTACTAGGAACTTGGGTTGGGCCCAACCCCAAGAGCTACAGCCCCCTTAGAAATATTAGTGTTGTTTCAAGGCTAAATTCATCTTCATTGATAAAAACATAATAGTCAAATCACAAAACTGTCTACAGAAAGAGCTCGAAAATGAGCTGAATGTAGAGCTACACTAAAGTGCGAAAATAAACTATTCAACATCTAACCTACTGAGGCTCGAGGCCTTCTTATTTATACAAGTTGAATACTCCCGATAGTCCTCCTAAACTTTAGGAACTCGACTGCCAAAAATTGCAGATAAAAACAACTTCACTAGACCTGCTCGGTTGCCCTTGTGATTATCGATGTGGTGGCCTTTGAACTCCGAGCTGCTGGTGGAGAACTCAAGGAAGGGGTCATCAATGCAGGAGACACCCTTCCTATAAGTCCTCAGCTTGGTTTCTTCGAGTTTTGGCTATCAATCTACTCATAAATGCCTAGTCTTGGTCCAAAAATGTCTAGAAGTCTGCAATAAACACTCATTAGACTTTGTGATAAAGTGACTATCCCCATTCACTCAATTAACATAAATATAGTCAAAAAAATGCACAAAAATATGGAGAATGGTGGATTAAATGGAAACAATAGGAAAAATGAGCCCATATAGTTACCCATTTCTTGGGCTCATCACAACCCGAGGCAATTCTTTTTATTTCAAGAGTGTCAGCACTATATATTGTTATAGACATTTTTGTGCCTTACAGCATGAAGCATGAAATGTCAATAATCTGAGGGATCCAAAGTCCCTAAACATGTTGTTCCTACCCCTAGAGGAACAAGGTCAACAAACCACAGCACTAAATATCAGTTCTGCACCTGAAAACACTCAAAAACAGGCTAATTCTGGATCATGTCAACTGCTCCACTGAGCATCTGCGCTGAATGTCAAGAGCTCCACTGTCTACCTGCGCTGAATGTCAACTGCAAAGAAGGCTACCTGTGCTGGGCGAGTTGGGACATGTGGCATAGTCATTCCTCAAGGTGTCAATGCCCAGGAAGCTTCCAAAATGACACTTGGATCAGGGAATTCGACTTGTGATGAGTAAGAGGATCTAGATCTCCAAGTGGAAGCAAGAACCTCCAAGTGGACTCAAGAACTGAAGAATAACTGAAGTGGGAGAGGACACTAGTCAGCTTCATGCCAGCTACAAGCTGACTCATCCTTTCTCCAAATCTCCTATATATAGAGCTCTCTCATGAGGCCTATCGAGGCTGGAATCTGGTGAATGTAAGGAAGTGCTGTTGGTTTGAGTATAGAACTATTGGGTGATTTGATTGAAGGAGGTGAAGAGGAGATTTCTTTCTGCTGGGAGGTGATGCTGGATTGGGCCTTTTATGGTTGTATTACTTCCTGAACATTACTTCCTCCATTAATAAAGCATTTGAGGTTCTTCTATATGCATGTGTTTCAATGGTGTGTTGTTATACTTGTGTATTTGATTTATTCTAATCCTTGAATCAATTATGAATGTATGCTTCTTGTAGTTTCCCTCTCTTGCCATTTTGCAGGATCTTGGTGTAGCTGGGCCAGTGAAAGAGCAAGGAGCTGGGAGCAAGTAGCAAAGAGAGAATATTGGATCAATCATTAGCGGAAGACAACGGTTAGTGGATCTCTTTCTCCCCTCTCTTACATCTCATAAAGAAGTAATCTCGAATAGCTTTGCTTTGATTGTTGCTGAGGTACTATCACCCTTAGAGTGGGATAGGGTCATTCCGTATTGGATACTTTTCCCAACAACATATATGAAGTGAATTAAGAGGTTATCTAATGATAAATTGTTGCAATTACTAATAAATTTTTCTTCAGCTCACTCCAAACAATTCTCAAAGAAATATCTATCAAAGAAATAACTCTCAAAGAACTCTTAACACACTGTGCAACTCTATTTAACTTGTTCTGAAATCAACTGAATCTAAATGCAAATGCAAAGAATCACTCTTGGAAATCTTCAAATAGAATTAAAACTAACTCACTCAATCAGGAAAGAGAACTATAAAAATTGAACAGTAATGATAATCTATAGCAAATCCGCATTGAACAACAAATCCAATTGAACGGCAAATCCTAATTGAACAAAAAATCTCAATTGAACTACAAATCCTAATTGAACAACAAATCTCAATTGAACAGAAACTGATATTGAACAGAAAACGAGCATATAATGATAAATGATATCTAAACAAAAAATAACTTATATATGCAAATTATGGAAATTGATTAATGTTGTCTCTAAAATCTATGATAACATAACTCAAAATGGACATCAATCTACTACACAAACTAACATAACCAGTCCAATCAAAGTGTTACTCAGATATATCACACAGCTAAGAATAAATCTAAATGAACATCAATATGAATCGAAATCGCCAATCTTCATAATAAGCGAAATGATATTAACTTAACGGTAGCAATAGTGAACACTAAATAGAAAATATTATAACACAAGAAAGCAGTAGAACGTCTCTTGACTGGGCCTAGAGCCACCAAAAGTCTCCACTAAGAAATACTCAGAATATAAGTATGGATCAAATGTACTCTTTCTTCATTAAAATAGTAAATAACGTTACAACATCACTGAAACAATAGTATTATATGTCTCAAAAGAATAATTACAAATTATGAAATTTTTAACTCCTTTCTGTTTCCCTTCTGGCCTTATATATAACATTCAAAGAGTAAAATAGATAAAAGTGAATCCTCAGGATTAGGGAATCCTGAGGATTTCATAATAATAATCTGATTATGTCATGAAATATCATCATTCTTCCTGGTCTCTCGTTGCCTTTCCTGCCTCTCACGCTATCCTTTTCCTTCTACGACCTGATGCTACTCTGTCGACTGAACAACTATTGTCCAATTCATGTCTTCTACATATAAGGATAGCAAAAAGTCAGTTTCTCGTGCTAGATTTATCTAATTTGTTACCAAGTTCCTTTACCCAACTTTAGCTGTTATTTACTTTACTTTGATCCACAAACAAAGATAATCATGTGTTGATAAATGGTGAATAAAGCTATTTACAAAGAGAAAACATACCCTTTTCCTGACCCAACATACTCCCAAGCCTACCTTGTTGCATGTCCTAATGTGATTAAATAGTTGATGTGTAGCTGAGTTAGGGAATATGTAGGATATACCTCCCCCTTATAATTTTTGAAGCCATTTTTCTTCTTTAGTATAGCAAAAGCCTGGGTAACATATTGAGCCTTCAAGGTGTAGTCATAGCGATACTTCTCTGGAGGATACCATATGATTGGAGTCCTATACCTCCATCCAGTCCATTCAGTCTCCATGGTTAAGACCATGTTACTGTACTTGTGTAAATGAGAGGAAGAGCTTTAAAGTTCCAGTATCCAAATGGTTCTCGATTTCTAATAGTAATGCTAGAGACTTCCCACCTTTGTCTAGCTGTAGACAAGGATTCCTCCTTAATATATTGGAAGTACTCCTTTCCAACTTGTATAATATTCATACAAAATGGCCCCAGTTGGCTGATAAA
The DNA here is from genome assembly GCA_031772625.1 of Pinus tabuliformis. Classification (NCBI taxonomy): domain Eukaryota; kingdom Viridiplantae; phylum Streptophyta; class Pinopsida; order Pinales; family Pinaceae; genus Pinus; species Pinus tabuliformis. The sequence goes on along the minus strand of CM062806.1, from coordinate 306,745,490 downwards.
ACCATCTCAGTTCATCAACTGCGTGTGTCTGATCAAGAGATGAAGGGGTTTCGTTGGTTCCCCTCTCACCCATAGGTTGATTCCTTATTCATGCTTCCTAAGAGTATTGTGAGCCTTGGCCCACTTGAGTTTATTAATAGAAAAAGAGAGAGATTCCTGGAGTTGTACATTCCCTATAAAGGGGTCAGGGTTGTTGTCTTTGTCATCTTCCAAAAAGAAATTGTGCATATAAAGTTCATCGAGGAGGCATTGTACTTGCTCGTCTTGTTCTCTGAAGCACTTGACAAAGTCAGGGGTAGTTTTGATTTCCACAAACGTGCCCACCTTAACAACTTTGACTTTCAGCACGAGTTATCTCTCCAAGAGGAATAAGGCATAATTTGTATCAGGGGCTCTACATGATAAGGTGTATGAATAAAGAGAGTTGACAGTTTCCAAATGCTCTTTAGCCTTTTTCAATTTACCCTATGTTCTTTCAACCTTCTTCTGCTAAGCCTTGTACTGAGCAAAGGTCTCATCTTTAGTTACGGTGAGTGCATCAAATTTATTCCTCAGCTCTTGATGTACATGTAGGAGCAATAACTTTTCTGTGTTTCATTAATTCCTACCAAACCTTTAGTAGTTCATTCCCCAACCTTCAGATGAGTGCCTCTCTTACCAACAGAATGTACGTAGGTTTCTCCTCTGTTTGGGTTTCTCAATCCTGGGCATCCATGTGATCGGTTTGAACAACAGCTTCAACTACCTCTTGAATCATGCAATGACCAATTTTAATGTCCTCTTCAACATCTATTTGAATGGTAGCATTCACGGTAGGGTAGTCCATTTGGGTCTCCTATGAGAAAACACAGGGGGCTTCAGTTTGCATTTCAGTGTGTTCTACAAGACATGGCTCTATCTGAGTTTCCTTTGGATAGACCAAAAGAAGCTCTGTTTGGGTCTCAACATCCTTTCCAAAATAATGTTTTGTCTGTGTTCCTGTGGTTTCCATTTCCACTTTCAATTTTTTGGCCTTGGTTGCTTCTTTTAACCACTATTTCAGCTGCCTAATTATTTGATTCTATCTTCTATACTTCTTAAGCCTTTTTCTGAGCCTATCCTTGTACGACTTCTTTATTCTGGGACTTCCAATGGACAGAGAGTTGACTGAATTATCCTTTGGTTCTTGTACATGTCGTATTGTGTCAGCATCAGGGAGCGTTCCAATTGGAACTGTATCTCCCGATAAAGCTTCACCTTCTAGCTCCTCTTCGTCATGGATTTCTCTTTTAGGAGATCCCAATACAATGGTGTCTCCTAAAAAATTGTCATTCTCCTGGTTTTCATCTGGCTAGGCCTCATCCTCACGGGACTTAGAAAAAATAGTATTTCCTAGTTGATTTACATCTCCCAAGGTTTCATCTGCAGGATTTTCTTCAGCTGGGGGATCCACTGGACCAGTATCTGTTATCTAATTTTCTTCTCTAATGACTTCCTCTTCATGCACCTCGGCTTCAAGGGGTTTTTCCACAGAAGGGATTGGTTCCCTTTGTTCCTCCATAGAATCAGTAAATGGCAAGGTTTTCTCATGACCAGGGCTGTCACTAGAGGTAGACCGGTTGGGGGTACAATTATGTTCTTCAACATTCCCAGATTATTCTCTACCCTCGCCAAATATCCCCATGTTTTCCAATACCTTGGCCACTTCCTCCTCATAGTCTTGCAAAGGGGAATTTTGCGGACTTGGAGGTGGTGTGTGGGATGGTCCACCCTCATTTGTTTGAATTGGGATACGTCGTTGGGCTCTAACCTGCACAGAGTGCCTACGTTTTGTTGGATTCAAGGGCACAGAGGAATTCTTTCTTTTCAGTGTCCTTCTCAAACCTGGGGTTCTTGGCCCTTGTTGCTACGTTGTTATGTTTTCTAGAGGTGTGGCCAAAGTGGGATTTACAATATTGTCCCAGGTTAGTTGTTGTTGGGCCAGTCCATTCATGATAATCAATTTAATCAGTCCTTGATGACTGATTTCTATGTATGGGTCCTTAGTTGTCCTAACCCGACAACCGACATCATGTAATAGAGAATTCAAATAAAACGACAAATTAAATGATATTATTTATTTTAGGATGGCTAAAATTAGCAGTTGGCGGGGCTTTACCACATCGTTTTGACCATTGCAGGTAATGTACCTTTGCACGATGACCTCCAGTTCCTGCCATGGTCGCCTTAACACCGAAGGATGAATTCATTTCTCTGTTCGCGTCAATTTCTTGCCTCGAGCTTGGAATACTTCAACTGCATTATCGAGGAGGACGTGTTTATCTGTCCATTTCGTCCCCTCTACTGTAAGTCTAGTGAATTCAACTATGACCGCTTCGAAAACCATTATGTTTTTATCTCTTACCATTGTGCTCCCATTCTACAAATTTTTCAGAAATTCCAACATCATCTCCTCATGAAACCCCTGCGGTTTATTCAAATATTGTAGCTAGCCAGCATGCTCAAGAATTGCACAGGATTGGTATGATACTATAAGCACTGAAGGTTCTTTTCGGATAGCTCTTCCTCCCATGGCTGCTGTACCTATGACTGGTACACTTGTATGTAAATTTTTTACACTTTTGCAATTCAGAACAGTAGTAGAGAACATTAAATAAATTAACATAGAAATGACAATGATTTGAGAATTAATATCATATTTAGTTAAGTCATTTGTTTCATTAACCATACTTAACGTAGGATCATGAGTTCGCATGCCAACCATAATGGTTTCCGTCCTTTCCCCAATTAGAAATACTTTCTAATTATTACGCATTAATAATCATCATGTAGTCCTTACCTGCAAGTTAACTCAAATGATTATCACACAATTATCCATAGTTGTCACTCATGCCATTCACATGCAGGCCATCCTCCTTCTAACAAGAAAAGGGCATACATGTCCTTCAAGCTTGTGAAAAGAGTGCAAAATAATTGACAATTTATAAATGTTGGAAACCAATCCAAAAAATGGCATGCTAATCGGCAAGGCAATTAAAGAAATACACATCATTAGATGTCAAATGGCTGAAAAAAATAAAATAGATATTTCAATTCATTATGACAAAATATTTTCGCCGTAAGCGGTATTAATAACAAAGGCATAATCGATGGTATGTATTAATGACTATCATAAAATGATTGGACAATTAGAATATGATGAATATATAACATAAGTTACCATGCAGGTCAGCTTGTAAGAGTGTTGTTCAAATGGGAAATTCCCTTTGGAAACAAATCCATAGGTGGTAATAGATAGAAATCATTTGGCAGTGTAAGATGATACTCCAATACCACAAGCAGAGCCGCTGCTGCCAGCAGGCATTCATAGCCTCGATAGGGTTGCTTTTTAACCCCACAAATGAGCCAGAGTCCTCCTTTTAGTATGTAGATGGTTCTTCTTTTCTTGTCATAAAGAGACCACTATGCTGGCATGGTGACTAGATGACCATAGTGCCATTCACTAGGATATAACAAGTGATCAAGCTGGCTCATGATGAGACCCCCTGTCCTTCTAATAGTTTTAATCATCAAGAAGGTCATTACCTTGGTTTGGTGGCCAAATTGGAATGTCACCTGTTACATCCTTATGAACATGGTAGGCTGGCTTGAGATGAGACCCCCTATCCTCTTTAAGACAATGTTTGATGCATTTTCATATTTCATTATTTCCATTTTTTCTTTTGAAATTTTTATTGTAATAAGAGGGAGGCTCAGTTTCTCCTTAAGAGTCAGGGATGGTGTAAGAAGTAAAATGATGCCAATGAAAGTTTATACTCTTACCCCCATATCATCATATCAACAAGATTTATCCATTTGAAAGTGTAAACATAAGCCAACATGGTTTGAAAATAATGAATCATTTTATGATGTGTCCAAAGAAGAGATGTTCAGCCAGTCATTATAAAGATACACCATATCAGATTTTGAATAAAGATAACCATCAAAAGGCTTCATAGGTCATAATGATATTATCATTACTATTTTTTCTTATATTAGGCACAAATCCATTCAAATGGTGTTTATTCAAAACATAAAAGAAAAAAGAAAGATGGCACAATGATTGGTAATTAAAGAATTCACAGTTTGTCCTATTTAAAAGGACCAAAAGTATTGTTCAATCGATTGAACAACAATCATTTTAACAACAAAAATCACAAGCGTAAAAGTGTTGTTCAATTGATTCAACAACAATCGTTCAATTGTCTGAACAATAGAAATTGAAAAAAAAATTAAAAGTGTTGTTCAATCAATTGAAAAACAATTGTTCAATCGTTTGAACAACAATCGTTCAATCGTTTGAACAACGAAAATCACAAAAAAATGTAAAAGTGTTGTTCAATCGATTGAACAACAATCGTTCAATCATTTGAATAGTAAAAATCACCAAAAATGTAAAAGTGTTGTTCAATTGATTGAAAATCAATCGTTTAATCATTTGAACAACAAAAATCATAAAAAAATGTAAAATTAATGTTCAATTGATTTAACAAAAATCATTCAATCATTTGAATAACATAAAATGAAAAAATGTAAAAGTGTTATTCAATCGATTGAACAACAATCGTTCAATCATTTGAATAGCTAAAACAAAAACTGCAAAAGTTTTGTTCAATTTTTTGAACAATGAAAAGAAAAAATGTAAAAGTGTTGTTCAATCGATTGAACAACAATCGTTCAATCATTTGAATAGAAAAAACAAAAACGAGAAAGTGTTGTTCAATCGATTGAACATAAATCATTCAATTGTTTGAACAACGAAAACCAAAGATTTAAAAGTGTTGTTCAATCATTTTAACAACAACAAAAAAACAAAAAATAAAAGTGTTGTTCAATCGATTGAACAACAATCGCTTAGTTGTTTGAATAGAAAAATTAACAAAAATGTAAAAGTGTTGTTCAATCGGTTGAACAACAATCGTTCAATCATTTGAAAACCAAAATCAAAAGATGTGAAAGTGTTGTTCAATCGATTGAATGACAATTGTTCAGTTGCTTGAATAGTAAAAACAAAAATGAGAAAGTGTTTTTCAATTGATTAAACAACAATCTTTCAATCATTTGAACAATAAAAAATAAAAATAAAAAAATTCGAAAAGTGTTGCTCAATCGATTGAAAAACAACTGTTCAATCAATTGAATAACACTTATCAAGCACCCAAAGCAATGAAAATCCTCATGTTTACATGGTGATGCCTAATATAAATTGCAATCAATCAAAGAGAATATATACATTATTTACAATTTAAAGAAATCTCATTTTTTTGAAATAAAAGTTGTTGGGTTATCACTCCCTGCAACTGACATTTGCATGGAGGGGTCCTCGCATACCTACTCGCACAAATACTCCTTGGTGAGAGGTTTGTAATAGAGATGCACTCAATGCTTGTTCACCTTAAAATAATAGCGAGATCCATCAATGGTAGTCAAGGTAAGAGTACCATTGCTATGCACTTCTTGAATCTCATAAGGGTCGAGCCATTTCCTGGAAAATCCTAGAATCTAGAGTCCTAAAGGAGTTCCTAATCCCATTTTTGAAACGTCTTCGTCTTGATTAGGATCTCGTGCAAGTCTTCCCTTTGTTACTGAATAAATGTAGTCCGTTGCAAAGCAAGCAGTCGAGCCTCATCTAGTTTGTTTATCTGTTGAAGTCTCTTGGTTTGGGCTTCTATTAGATCCAACCACACTTCCTAGGCCGTTCTTAGAGTCTTTATTTCAAATTCGATCGGAAAAATATGTTATTTTCCGAACACAACTTGGTATGGAGAGTATCCAATAGTATTCCTCCAAGTCATGTGATAGGCCCACAAGGCCTTTGGTAGTCTAGCAGCCTAGTCTCACTGGTGTGTTGAGACTATCTTAGTCAGAATTGCTTCAATGACCTTATTGGTGCTTTCGACCTGCTCGTTCACCTGCGGGTGATACAGGGAAGTGATCCTATGCAAAATATGATGGTTTCTGAGAGTGGTAGTAATCTTGTTTCCTACAAATTTCGCTCCCCCATTTGTGATCACTTCTCGCTGTAAACTATACCACACAAATAGCCCAAAAAGAAATTTAATCACAACTTCCTCTATGGCTCCTAGTAAATTTACTGTTTCTACTCATTTCGTCATATAATCCGTGGCAACGAGTATCAAGACCTTCTGATTGTATGGCAGATTGAGTGGGCCAACAAAGCCCAATGCCCATCTCTCGAAGGGTTCTATGACTATTTGGGGTTAAAGAGGCATTTCATCAAATTGGACAGGCCTACCCATCCTTTGGCAACTATCACAAGCCTGGGCATATTTCTTAGCATCCTTAAAAATAGTGGGCCAATAATATCCCATCTGTAATACCTTATGCCCTATCCTACGATCTGCGAAGTGTCCCCCACAGGGCTTGTCATGGAAAGCTTTCAGGATGTCATAAATCTCATCCTCGTGAATGCATCTGCATATACACATGTCGGCCCTTGCATGAAAAAGATATCCACCTATCCAAGAGAATTGGGCACTATGCAGAATGATCTATTTCCTCTCTTTTGTTGTCAAATGCCTAGGTAGCTTCCCTACTGCTAGATAATTTTCCACATCTGCGTACCATGGCATCTTTACTGCTACGACAAACATATGTTCATCTGGAACTTGGTCGTCTACTTCCAGTGGATCATTCACCTTCGAGATTCGAGATAGAAAATTAACAACTAGGTTTTCCTTCCTCGGATGATCCTTAATAGTAATGTCAAACTGGTGAAAAAGAAATAGCCACTGTGTCACTCGACCGTTTGTGATAGGTTTATTAGCTAGATACCGAATGGCGGAGTGATCAGTATATAGAAAGACTTGGTAGCCAATTATATAATGTCTAAATTTTTTTATTGCATAAATAACAGCTAATAATTCTTTTTCTATTACTATATAATTAAGTTCCACCAAAGTGAGATTTTTGCTAATATGATATATATCATAAGGTTTCCTATCCTCCTGTTGGCCGAGGACAGTGCCTATAGCTACATTTGATGCGTTCGTGGATATGTGGAAAGGTAGCTCCCAGTTTGGTCCACATAATATTGATGTTGTTGAGACTAGTTTCTTTAGACCTGTAAAACTTGTGTCACATTTGTCAGACCAGTTAAAATCAACATTTCTAGTTAAAGCATATAAAGGAGCAACAATTTCTGAAAAGTTTTTAATAAACCTACAATAATAGCCTGCATATCCCAGGAAGATACATACCTCTGTCTGAGTGCAGGGGGTAGGCAGTAAAAGAATTACCTGTATTTTTGTTGGATCTACTTGTATCCCTGCTATAGAGATATAATTTCCCAATATTATGCCCTCAGCCATCATCATGTGACACTTTACATTGCTTAAACATAACCTGGTAGAAATGCATCATTCTAAGACCTTTTCTAATATTTGCAATGCTTAGTCAAAGTCATCCCCATATGGAGTAAAGTCATCCATATACACCTCAAGTCCTTCATTTATCAAATCAACAAAAATGTTGAGTATAGCTCTCTGGAATGTAGTTGGGGCATTACACAAGCCAAATGGTAATACTCTGTACATGAATGTACCCTAGGGATAGGTGAAGGTTGCTTTGTCTTGGCCTTCAGTGGTGATCTAAATCTGTTTGTAGCTAATGAAATGATCTAGGAAGGAAAGGAACTGCTTCCCTGCTAAAGTATGAAGGAATTGATCAATGACTGGGAGGGAGAAGTGATATTTCTATGTTTCCTTGTTCAACTCTTGGTAGTCTACACAGATACGCCACTTCCCATTTTTCTTGGGGACGATCACCAATGGAGAGACCCATTTACTATTTGAAATATGATAAATGAAGTTCACATCCAACAACTTCTGTAACTCTTCTTTCACAATGTCCTTGAGATGTGGATTCAATCTTCATTGAGTCATGTGTACATAGTTGTGGGTCTATACCCTTCATGTCAGGATAATCCCAGGCAAAAGCCCCTTTATATTTATGCAGGACTTGTATCAGCTTTTACTATTGATCGCTATCCAGACTATCATTAATGTTTAGAACTTTTCTTGGCTTGATCTCAACAGACTTGCTATTATGAACAACGATAGTCTGGATATTTTGGTCGTCGGTATCCATCAAGGGATCTTACATGGCTTCATTATCAAGGTTTGCTTTCAACATTTGACACTTTGCATTGACCACATCAGCTGGTTGGTTTATAAAATTGTTGATAATGTCATCTTCAGTCTGATCTTTGAATTCCAGTGCCTATGCTACTGTGACTGGTGAACATATGCTTTCCTCCAGGTATGCTGGTGGTTGTTTACATATTTTTACAATGGGAAGACTTGGCATGGCAAGAGGATACAAAACAAGATTTTTTACAGCATCCCCCTTTGCAATAGTCATGTTGCCTTCTTAGTAACAGATATAAGCATTAGCCGTCACTAGCCAAGGTCAGCCCAGAATCAGAGGATGCCCATCCAATCGACTCTTTGGGTTTATGACAAGAAAATCTACTAGATATTCCCATGAATCAACAAAAATTGTAATATCCTGTAAGGTCCCTCCTAGCATTACCACCGAATGATCAACCAATTTTAATAAAGTGGTGGTTGGTTCCAGTGTTGTAACACCAAGTGCTTGACAGGTTTCTGCTATTTAAATATTAATCACTGCACCTAGATAAACTAGTGTATTGGGAAAAGAGCGACCATATATCTGAACGTCACTATGGGATTTCCAGTGTCTTTATACTTTACCAGAGTTTCCCCTCCCAAGAGTAAATCAGATAAGGTTCTTACAACATGAGTGGTGGGTGAAGTTTTTGATTTCCTTGCAGGCTTCTTTACACAGCTCTTTGATTTTTCTAGCATAGATGGGAATATCTTAAATGGCCTAGAGGAGAGGAATTTTTATACATCTATGTTTCAGTTCCACTACAAGATCAAAATATGGGTGAATAGTAGGTTTGGGTATCGTGAACCTTTTGGGGAGCGAGGGAGAAGTGACTGTGAGTTTTTCAGGGTCTACATGATGATGTGTCTCTTCCCCTTACTTTAGTTTAGTATTAACTATAGGTGGCGTTATATGTATAGGTGGGATTTCAATTTCATTGACGGTTGATCCATGTTTTCCCTGGGGGTGATGATATGCCTTGACCTCATTCTAAGTTCATTAAATTCTTTTTGCTCAATCTCATAATCTGAGCTTTCGATAATTTGCACCAACTAGACTGGTCTGTTATTAGGATTCAGATTTCACTCAGCTGGCAATTGAGGGTTCATAAGAGGTTGAGGATTTTGCTGTAATGTATATGGAGATGATAGTGCAGGTTGAGGCTGAGGACCTGTCCCCATAGTTGCATTGGATATCCCTAGCAGTTGCTGCCAATTTGTAGACTAGTTTAGATTTTGAGAGGTGGAGGCAGGCCACTAGGATTGGTAGGGATTGCCTTGCCAAATAGGAGTAAAAGGAGAATTTGGCTAGCCATTACCTGGAAAGGATTGAGTTGGCTAGGATTCCATAGGGAATGGCTGGGTTTGATAATTTTGGTAAGGTGATTGGCCTTGCCATTCTGCCCCAATGCTCTGTTGCTAATTAAATTGTGAAGAAGAAAAGAACTAGGATGCATCTTGTGGCATACCTATAGATTTAGCCTGCCACTGTCGATGCTTGTTCATTAGATACACCGACTCTGTTTCTTATTTTGATTCCTTGAATACTTCTTTCAGCGCCGATAGTGATGGAAATTGTTCAGTGGCATGATATTTGGTACAGATAGCACATGTTTGAACCATGTCTAATGGGCACACCCCTTGGATGTGCTTCTTTTGATAAAGTGGACAGAATATGGCCAATTTTTGTTCTGCTAAGGCTTGTTTTTGTTTAGCCTGTAGGATGTCTAGTTGCATTGTGAGAGTGCCTAGGATGTCTGTCTTTGAATCTTCGAAGAGGTTATCGATTTCCATCCGTGTTATGCCTCCACTGTGTGGTTTACTTCCCCTGCTCATGGGATCTCAACTTCCTTCTCCTGTGCGTGTGCCTCCTCGAGAACACTTGATACACAAGCGAATGATTTCATCATAGTCTTCTTAAGAGATATCTCCTTTCCCCATTAAATTTAGAGTTTCTAACCATTCCTCTTTCATTCCTTTAATTAAGATAGCTCTTAGGAATTATTTGCTTAAGGTGGTGTGTGGAGAACTCTGCAAATTATAATTAAGCCATTCAACATATTCTTCTAGAGCTTCATTATCTTTTGCAGTCATCTGAAAGATTTCATCTTTTAGATCTGTATCTTGCAAAAGTCCTAGTATATTGTGAGGAAGGATGTTTTCATATTGTCCCAAGAATTAATAGTTCGTCCACCTAGACCCATAAACCATGTTAAGGTTGCTCCTTTCAGAGTAGAAGGGAACGGTTTTAGCTTTTGGGGGTCAGTGGTGTAGTCATACCCTCTGCAAAGGAAATCAAACTCAAATAGGAAAGAATCCGGATCCTCTGTGATCATCTTGTGAAAAGCTGGGATGTTCTGTAGAGGAATAGCCTTCATGGGGGCATTGGCCACTTGATCAATGATGGGATATTCCAATGTTGAGGTTTGGCCTTGAGGTGGTTGGTTTGCCTTTTGGTCAAAGATGTGCCAATAACCTTCAAGGATTTTAGGTGGTTCTTTTCTAGTAAGTAGAGGATTAGCAACCTGAGCTATCTTTGCATCACTACCTAGATCTAGGATCATAAGAGACCCATGTTCAGACAGTTGTGGTTTTGCCTTAGTAGTTCCATTGGTTTCTCCTTCTCCTTCTCTTAAGTTACACGATTTTCCCTCTTGTAGAGGATCAAAATGTAAACTTGTTGTAGCTTGAAGACTCTGTTTAGATCCTCCAATTTGGCTTTGAACCTTAGTGTAAGCTGCAGATGGTGAGCCTGCTACTTAAGGGATTACAGTAGGACTTTTTTTATAAAGGTTGTTCTCCCAAGGTTCACCGATTCTTAGGCTTTCATCCATAAAGGTTGTTCTCCCAAGGTTCACCGATCCTTTTGGTTTTGCAGATTTAGGTGGGGGGTTCTACTCTTTTTCTATCTTTATATCCCTAGTCATTCATAAAAACCAATTCCTATTTAACCTATAAGCTTTTGCTGAAAATTGAGCTGGTAAGCAAGCACTTTACTTTCTAGGTACGCAGGTTCTTACCTTCTATTTTTAAAACCAAATTCATTCACAGCAAGATAAAAAGGAAATCACTTTGAAACACTCTCCCGGGCAGCAACACCAAAATGTTGGTGAACTAAGATTTCTTTTTACAAATAGTCTTCATTCCTACATTAATTGTCAACCCGAGGAAAGTATTTCTATTTCAAGAATGTTAGCACTATATATGCAGTGAATTTAAAGGTTATCTGATGATAAATTGTTGCAATCACTCATAACTATTTCTTCAACTCACTCCAAATTTTTTTGAAGGAAATAACTATGGAAGAAATAGCTCTGAAAGAACTCTTAACACACTATGCAACTCTATTTAAATTGTTCCAAAATCAAATTAATCTGAATGCAAATGCAAAGAATCATGCTTGGCAATCTTCAAATAGAATTAAAACTAACCCACACAATCAGGAAAGAGAATTGTAACAATTGAATAATAATGATAATCTATAGAAAATATGAATTGAAGAGCAAATCTAATTGAATAGCAAATCCTAATTGAACAAAAAATCTTAATTGAATGACAAATCCTAATTGAACAACAAATCTCAACTGAATGGAAACTGATATTGAACAGAAAACGCGAATATAATGATAAATTATATCTAAACACCAAATAACTTATATATGCAAATTATGGAAATAGATTAATGCTATCTCTAAAATCTATAGTAACATAGCTCAAAATGGACAACGATCTACTACTGAAACTAACATAACCAATCCAATCAAAGTGTTACTCAAATATATCACATAGCTAAGTCTAAATCTAAATGAACAACAGTATGAATCAGAATCGTCAATCTTCACAATAAGAGAAATGATATTAACTTAATAGTAACAATTAGTAAAGACTAAATAGAAAATATTATAACACAAGAAAGCAGTAGAACTTCTCTTGACTAGGCCCAGAGTCGCCAGAAGTCTCTGCTAAGAAATACTCAGAATATAAGTATGGATCAAACACAAGATTTCTTCATTAAAATAACATCACTAAAATAACAATATTATATGTCTCAAAAGAATAATTACAAATTATGAAATTCTAAACTCCTTTCTATTTTCCTTTCGGCCTTATATATAACATTAAAAGAGTAAAATAGATAAAAGTGAATCCTCAGGATCAGGGGATCCTGAGGATTTCGCAATACATAATCTGATTCTATCATGAAATAACATCATTCTACCTAGTCTCTCGTTGCCTTGCTTGCCTTAGATGTTGTATTTTTCCTTTTACGGCCTGATGTTGCTCTGTCGATTGAACAACTATTGTCCAATCTGCATCTTCTGCATATAAATATAGAAAAAAGTCAGTTTCTCGTGCTAGATTTATCTAATTTGTTACCAAGTGCTTTTACCCAACATTAGTTGTTAGTTCCTTTACTTTGATCCATAAACAAAGATAATCATGTCATGATAAATGCTGAATAAAGATATTTAAAAACAGAAAATATACCTTTTTCGTGACCCAACACAAGCATTAGTCAAGTTGTCACATACTTGATTGGTTACACTAGATCTTCGATGTCACTTGATCAGATCATTTACGAATTAGTTAGAGTAGGTAAGGTGTGATGAATAAGCTAAACACCCCGAGCATATTTTTTAGTGTCAATTTCCAGTAGGGTTTGTAGTTGATGGTATAGTTCATTTTTCAGTTTAGTTTGAGTCAGTTTGAAAATTGTAGTTGTAGTGACTCCATTGCCCAATGGATAAGGCTAACTATTCTATGGTGTTCTTGACACCTCCAAGGAGATGCCATCCCCAGTTGGAGCCAATGTCAGCGTCTGTCAGTCCTTCCAGTCACTGATGATCAAATGTGTTGTTTCGAAGTTTTTTTATAGGGTCCTAAGTCAAATTTTTATGGTTTCAATAGGATTTCAAATAAAATTTGGTCACTTTTTAGTGTGTCTAGGTCTGTTACTACTCCCTTCATTTCATGGTCAAATTTTCATTTGATTCATGCCATCACTCATTGTGATGAGTCATCAGTGATGAGCCTCAGTATTGCAACAAGAATTCTACAACTCCTAAGGCTATCGACTTTAATTATCAACCTGGGGTTCATACAAATTTAAGAGGTATCGACACTATATGTGTAGCATAAAATGTGTCCTTCCTTTGCTATCATGATGTAACCGAGTGCACGTATTAAAGAAAAATCCTAAACTAATTGCAGGAAATTAAATGTTCGAAATGGAACCTTAACCTATTGCAAGAAAGAGACTGAAATAAAATGCTAAAACACACCATTTCCTAACTAACTTCTAAGGGGCTTTGCGTCAAAAGAATGCTATGTTAGCATGTATGGAATCGTATTATCCTAAGCAAGTAGATTCAAATCATCAAACCTTCTATTGTTGTGCATGTAAATGAATAAAATAAATATGTTTTCACTTTTGTCTTTTTCATGTGAGAGTGTGAAAGCTAATCACTTTTGGTGATGTGGCAGGTGGCTTGGAGATGTTGGTGAATGGTCAGAAGGCTTGGGAGACAAGTAGGGACCCTTTGCTAGCTTCCTATAGGAGTTTTTCTCAATTCTGATTCAAAACAGAATTTCCTACAAGATCCCCTGGAAACCGATAGGATCCCCTGAAAACCTACTGGATCCCCTGAAAACCTAAAATATACAGCTGGGAGGAAAAGGATGGATGTTGAAAGTGATGGAAATATTAGGGAAGGTGGTTGGTGGAGGGAATGAGGCAAGGGAGTGCCTAGGACCACTTCCGAACTCAAAAGAAAAGTTGGGAGATGGCTGGATTTTCCCAAAAATATTCGAGAAGTTTCCTTGTGAAATGATGAAATTGGTGAGGGTTTAGTGAAAGAAAGTGAGGACCATGGGTGGATGAAGTTGGGCTGAGGTTGCTGACTATGAAATCTCTATGTACTCATGAAGCACATGCACTACATCAAACATTGACGTTTACCCAAAAATCATGCAAACAAGAAGAATTTCAATTAACTAAGGAAAAAAAAAAATTATGAGCTAGCTGCCTATTTCATTCATGGGAAAAACTTGTAAAATGATATAAAACATTGATGAGATCTAATGTAATACTGAAGATAAAAGAAATGGAAATCAAATCCTACTCTTGAAAACTAGTAAAATGGCGACCTAAGTGTGGATCAAGAGGATTAAAATGGTCTTGATGGAATGGAGGTCAAGTAGAGGCCTAATCCTAGCATCAATAATGATTTTTCTCAATCGGGGCTCGACATAGGCTTTCCTACAAGATGCTATAGTGATTTACTATAGGATGTACATATTTACTATAATTCATCTGATGACCAAGCAAATAAAATCCAAATTGCATGGGACAAATTTTGTTATTAACGAGGATGTTTTAGGTCCCAATTCCAAGTGGAATCACTCAAAAATACCTCTGTGAACCTGTGCTAAAAAAATAGAAAAACATTACTAGTCAAAAATCTATAAATTCAAGAACTAGTGAGCTAGTAAATCTAAAAAATGCCTCACCTAATAAAGTGGGGTAATTTTTGTTATGAACTAGAATTATTTTGTGACCTGATGCAAGTGTAACCAACTCAATTGAAGCTCATCAGCATGCTCTAAAAAATAGCATAAATTTATTGTTCTTTGCCATAAAGGAGTTCCAGAAATCTAGATTTGGGAATAAGAAGACTAATCCAAGCATCCCAATGATTACTATGAAATTCCAAATCTTCTCCAAGGATTAAATAATTATTTTTATCTTGCAAAAGAACTTACATCAACCATTTAACTCAATCCTACATCAAGAAATCATTAATACTAAATGCAAAAATAGATAGAAATAAAAACAAGAGATGCATGCGAATAAGAAGTGAAAAGAAGGAAGGAAAATGATACAAAAGGTCTTTGAGGTTCCTGGGATGGCCAAGCCCAAGGAAAATCAGAGACATATGGAGGAGAACAAGATTTATAAGCTGAACATGACACCATTATTCATTATTTTCATCAATAGAATTACATCCCTGTAAGAAAATACAATGGAGCTATGAAAATACAACAAGA
Organism: Pinus tabuliformis; assembly: GCA_031772625.1. Lineage (NCBI taxonomy): Eukaryota > Viridiplantae > Streptophyta > Pinopsida > Pinales > Pinaceae > Pinus > Pinus tabuliformis. The sequence goes on along the minus strand of CM062806.1, from coordinate 306,730,275 downwards.
ACACTAATGAAAACCTATGCCTAGAAGAAAATTCGACTTGGTACTTATACAAAATTATTAGGAATCATTCCCCATGAATGGAGGAAGCTTTCCCCACAAAAGTCCCTTGATTAGTGGATTTGGTCCCCAATACTAGAAATATGCATTAAATGGCAGGCAACACATTCCTAGATTTTCTCAATCACTGGAGTTCTAGAATCTGTGTCATAATTCCATAATATCTTGTTGATTTATAATTTATTATTGATCCTCTTATAGTAGGGAACACGTCCCTAAATTATATCCTCCTCCAAATCTTCATAATATTTCCAATATTCTCATAATATTCCACAAAATTAAATAATATGAGGCACAAATTTGCAATTATTCACAAACCTACCTAATGAATATATTAAAGTTAAAAATAAATTATCTAATGCAAAAAGAGAGGCTCCATGTGTTGAATGATGGTCATAGGCCTTAATTTATGTTTTAATTTAGAGGCATGGGTCTTAATTTATGTCTAATTTAAAGGCCCACCATACCCCCTGCTAAAAGTGTTGCTTATCCTCTTAGCAACTTAGTGACCTCATTGTGCCTCATTCATGGCCTTGGTGGCCTCTCTCTTGTGCATTAAGAATCTTTGTTGTAAGTCTGCAAGGACAAGCCAAAAAACATATTTGTGCAAAGAAAACACCATTTTTCTTAAGACCATTAGTTTTTCTTCTTCCCCTTATTCAAGATGGTTCTTGATTGTTTTTCTAGTTTGTCAAGGTCTTCCACATCCTTATAAACCTTCTTCTACCTTGTTCTACAATTTGGACACCTCCAAAACCTTCAAAATGTCTTTAGATGAGAACTAGGACATCTTGTAGTAATTTCTATCAAAACTATAAGAAACCTACAGGAAAGCTTGTTTGAGCATAAATGATATTCTGAGCCTAGGACAGGCCCTCAACTTGACTCCCATGCTTTTTTCCCATTTTGATAACATATTTTAGGCCTTAGACAAAATCTGGAAAGAGATTAGAGACCTCTTGGAAAGTCTATTTTCATAGCTACAACTTGAGTTATGTTTTGATGGTGGATGCCTCATTTCCTTTTGTTGCCTTGTTCTTCTCTCTTGTGGCCTAGACGAATGCCTAATGGCCTTGAAGTTCTCTGTTTTGATTAGATTTCTCTTAATCTCTGCCATCTTGGGGTTTAGCATAATTTGTTCATGTCATCCTTCTTGTAGCAACATTTTGCCTTCTTGTAGTAGTCATTCCTTCTCTTTTGGGGTCTTCTAACTGTATGGGGCTGATGGTAAACGATCAAGAGGGATTGGATGATGATGCTAGGGCTTAAAGGGAATAGTGTATGTTTGTGAAAATGGAGAGGATGCTCTATTTGTTTTCTTTTTCAAGAATGAAATGGGATGGATGAATGATGAATAAATAGTGAATATGAAGTGGAGGGCTTGGAGTGGTGTGGTGACTTGGATATTGAAAAAAATTATTCTTTTAACTATTGTCCTCATTCCTTGAAATCAACACCCTTCATATTTTGACTTTTTAATATTTCATGATTGATGGAGTGAGATGCAATTAGCTAGTTGAAGGCAGTTGAGACTATTGACCCATCCTTAGCTTATAAAACCTCATCTCTCATGCATGGAAAATAGATTTCTAACTATAATTTTCTCAAGAAAAGTTGTCAAGCATATTGCATACCTGTACCTACCTGATGGTTATTTGAGAGACATGCATGCTGCTAGTAAGTTGATGTTGATGTTCAGGTGTTGGATGGTAATGCTAATGATCTTAATGCTTCTGCTAAGCTCTTGAGAAGCTTCTTTGACCTCTAGTTCTCCATGCCGAAGATGACTGCAAATCTCTGGCTACTTCATCATCATATCCCCTTAGTTTTTCAAAGAAACCCATCCAATTGTGCCTTGTGAATATCTTTAGTATAGAAGGGTGCTGATGAATACTCACTGTGTTGATGGGTTCCCCCTATCATTTTTCTCTGATGGGTGGAGGTTTGTATATGTTTGATACCAAAGTTAAAAGTTTTGTGTATACAATTCCCTTATGCTATAATCACTTTCAACAAACTAGAAGGTTTTTTTATGTTCCTTTCACTTGGAAAAATGTCAGGAAATGTAGAGCCTACCTCCTTAACACTTATTAATGAAGCCAACCTCTGTTTTTCCCTTTTAAAACTACTCACTGCCAATCTTATAGGTGTTGTTATGTATCCTATAGGATCTCAAGGAATCCTGTAGGTTTTTAGGACATCGAATTATTTTGTCCATATCTCCCAAACGGTAGAATGGATTGACCTGAAACGTTCTCAGCATGTTTCCATAATCATTATGCACCTCCCCATAAAAACAATTTGGTTAATGGATGCATGGATCTCGAGAAAAAATTAAAAATGGTTGAAGGTGATGGAGGCCAATTTCTTGGAAACTGTGCACTGGAATTTACTGAAATTGCTTGGGCATGTTACCATCATCCATATTCATCTGCCCATGAAACATATTTTTAAATGGATGCACGTATATCGAGAAAATGCAAAAATGGATGTAGGTGATGGAGGCTGATTTCTCGAAAATTGTGCACTAGAATTTGCTGAAATCACTTGAGCATGTCACCATCATTGATATGCATCTCCCCCGGAAGCAACTTGGAAAATGGATGCATTGTTTTCAAGTTATGGCAAAAACAAATTTATGCTCTATGTATTTTTGTAACTTGTAGTAAAACAAAGCATCCTGTAGTTTTTTAGGACAACAAGAAAACTGTGTGGTAGAAGCTTGAGAATGATGCGTGAATGGTGAAAATAGATGGGGGTAAAGGATTGGCATGGCCTTGGCATTGTTGGATCATTTGAGCAAAGGAGGAGAAAGTCAAAAGTTGACTTCTTTTAACTAGGCTTGACCAATTTTCTTGTTGGTACCAACTTGTTCTTGTTGCTTGCAGATGTTGGAGAGTACATGCATTCATCAAAGAGATACATGAAGCAAATATTTTTTTATTTTTTCCTTTTTTTCTTCTAGGACTACTAGCCACCTCAAGGAGGTTTTCACCTAACATCTTTTCTTTTATGTAGATTATCTTCCAGATACATCACATTAGGTTTCTTTCTGATCGATGTTTCGAACCAGCAACGATGGTTCATCTTCAGGATGTGAAATATTATTGAAAGACTGTTCTCATTTTTTCAAATATATAGAGATGAGATGCTTAGCCGACAAATATTAGAATTTTTTTTTTTTTTTAATTTATTCTATTATGTTTTAATTATAATTTTAATTGTTTTATTATATTTTGCTAATTTAATTATATTTTGTGATATTTAGGGATTTTAAATTCATTATCTAATTATTATCTTTATTAGGGTTATGGTTATATTAATTAATTTTTTTATTATTATTTTTATTTTTAGGGTTATATTAATTATATTTTTAATTAATTTTATAATTATTTTAATTATATTTATTTTAATTAATTAATTAATTAATTATTAATTTTTATAATTGTCATATTACTTTTAATTGTTATTATTTTAATTATATTTATTTTAATTTATTTAATTATTTTTAATTATTTTGATTGTATTTATTTTAATTAATTAATTATTAGTTTTAATTGTTATAATTGTCATATTAGTTTTAATTAATTATTGATTTTAATTGTTATAATAATATTTATTTCAATATTCATTTATGATTATATATTGTGATTATTTAATAAGGTTTTTGACCGCCTCATGGAGGTTTCACCTAAGATTTTTATTTTTATTTTCTCTTATTTTTCAATTTTTTTTTTTTGCTACCCTGCCCTACTTGAAAAACAAAATCACTTTCAAGTATAAGAATACTTCCAATGGAGCCATGTGCATATCAAGATGACAGAAAAACTGATGCGTAGGCTTGAGATGTATGCTTTGACATGTACTTGAATTTGAGATATCAAATGATTTGACTTTGATGATATCAAGCACAATTAAAGAAGAGAGTGTTGTTGCAACTTAGTGACTTTCTGGAACCATATTGCAATATAGTTGTGATGCCTCTATTCCACTTGTTGATTTGGACCATCTTGGATGTATTCTTCTATCATGACCTTCAAGTCTTCCTCTTTTTGTTGATTGATCTCTTCAATACATGGAGGATTTGATGGTAACCATGAGGGAGTTTTCTCAGTCTCTGATCTTGATGTCTGCTCTTCATCAAGTGCAACCCATGATTTCGTGGTCTTCTCATCTGAAACTTCTTCTTCTGGATGTGGTCCTTCAATGATATCAAGATAATCTCTTTTTTCCAATACTCTTCCTACGCTATGGTGAATATCATTGATCTCAAGAGGAGTTGTTTCAAAGTGTTGTACCTCATCATTGTAAGTGGGCTAAGCTACTTCAATGTGTGGGTTTGGAAATGGTGGTACAGGTAGTTGAGTGGGAGTGAATATTTGAGATGGATGTGGATGGGATTGTGGTTGTGGTGGAGGTGAATGTTAAGGATAACATGGAGTTGGGTATGGAGGATATTGAGGAAAATATTGAGAATAATGTGGATGGCTCCCATAAGTTCCTTGCCAACCTTGTTACCAAGATTGGCTTTTGGGTTGAGATGGCCAATGTTGTCAAGGAAAATGTGTGTTCCAACTACTTTGAGCTGGATATGCATAACCTTGAAATTGTGAATTAGGCTCTTGCATCATATTAGGCTGAATAGGTTGCCATGGTCCTCTTGGAGCTACATAGCATCGCCTCATTGGAAATTGAATTTCTCCATTGTTCTCTTTGTGAACTTCCTTCAACCTTGGTAATGAGGAGCAACATTTAACATCATGTGATTCTCCAACACAAATATCTGCATTTTCTTTTCCTTCATCTTGCATTCTTAACATTTCTACTTGTTTGGTTAGATTGCTAAGAATTTCTTTTTTAAAATCATCAAACAAATTTCCAAGTTTAGCTTGACTTACCAATCTTGATGTTGATTTACCTACTCTTGCCCTTCCTCTTGATATGTGTTTACATCTTTCACAATTTTTTTCAAATGATAATTGATATACATCACCTCCACTCATGAAATCAAGGAGATAAATCCACTCATCCCTAATTGTTATATGTAAGAGAGCTTTTATTGTGTCGGATCCTAAATGATGTAGTTTTCCCTCTTAACATTATACATGAACCTCTCTATTAGATCCTCTAGAATCTCATCTTCTCTTTGATTCATTCTAAAGATTTCTTCTTTAATATCATGATCTTTATATTTTTCTAGAAATATATTTTTCATATCATTCCATGATATTATTGAATTAGTCCCTAAACTCATGAACCATTTAAGAGCTCTATCCTTCGATTTTTCCAGAAACAATATCATCTTTTTAGTTTTTAATTAGTAACCATAAGATCTAGAAACAATTCCAAATTCAAAGAGAAAGGTTTCTAGATCCTTTGACGTTAGACCATGAAATTTTGGAAGAAACGATGGAGGGATGTTCTTCATGTGCACACTACCATCAATATATTGAATGGGAAATCCGAGAAGATCTTCCTCATTATCATAATCTCCATCCATTTCTTCTACATTCTTTGCCATCTCTTCTTGTTCTACTTGTAAAATTGGATGGTGATGTGGCTCTTACTGTACCATGTCATCAAATGGGGGGGGTGGGTTGGTTTTGGAGATGATTTGTTTTTTATGTTTTATTTTTAATGATTGAATGAAAACACTAATGCAATGCACTTTTCTATTTTTGAAAAGAAATATGCCTATTGCAATTTTTTTTGTTTTTACAAAAAGTAAAAATAAATGAATCAACTAGGGAATAAAACAATGCATACTTTGACACCTGCTCAGCAATGGCGCCAAAAAGTGATGAGCCTCGGTATTGCAACAAGAATGATGCAACTCCCAAGGATACTGACTTTAATTATCAACCTGGGGTTCGTACAAACTTAAGAGGTATCGACACTATATGTGCGGCATACAATGTGTCCTTTCTTTGTTGTCATGATGTAATGGAGTGCATGAACTGAAGCCAAATCCTAAACTAATTGCAGAAAATGAAATGTTATAAATGGAACCTTAACCTATTGCAAGAAAGACACTGAAATCAAATGCTAAAACACACCATTTTCTAAGTAACTGCTAAGAGGCTTTTCCTCAAAAGAATGCTATGTTAACATGTATGCAATCCTACTGTCCTAAGCATGCAGATTCAAACCATCAAACCTTCTACTGCTGTGCATGTAAATGAATAAAACAAATCTGTTTTTCTTTTTGTCTTTTTTCATGTGAGAGTGTGAAATCTAATCTCGTTTGGTGATGTGGCAGGTGGCTTGGAGATGATGGTGAATGGTCAGAAGGCTTGGGAGATAAGTATAGACCCTTTGCTAGCTTCCTAGAGGATTGTTTCTCAATTCGGCCTCAAAACAAGATGTTACATGATTTCCTATAGGATCCCCTGGAAACCTACAAGATCCCCTGGAAACCTACAAGATCCCTTGAAAACCTATAGGATACGTCCGAGAGCAAAAGGATGGATGTTGAAGGTGATGGAAAACTTAGGGAATGTGGTTGGTGGATGTAATGAGGCAAGGGAGTGCATAGGACCACTTCAGAACTCAAAAGCAAAGTTGGGAGATTGCTAGATTTGCTCAAACAACTTGGAGAAGTTTCCTTGTGAAATGATGAAATTGGAGAGGGTTTAGTGAAATAAAGTGACGACCATGGGTGGATGAAGCTGGGATGAGGTTTCTGACTATGAAATCTCTCTGTACTCATGAAACACCTGCACTACATCAAACATTGACATTTACCCAAAAATCATGCAAAAAAGAAGAATTTCTATTAACTAATGAAAACATAATTTCATGAGCTAGCTGCCTATTTCATGCATGGGAAAAACTTGCAGAATGATATAAAACATTGATGAAATCTAATGTAAGACTAAAGATAAAAGAATTGGAAATAAAATCCTAGTCTTGAAAACTAGAAAAATGTTGACCTAAGTGTGGAGCAAGAGGGTTAAAAAGGTATTGATGGAATGGAGGTCAAGTAGAGGCCTAACCCTAGCTTCAATGATGGTTTTCCTCAATTCGGGCTCAAAACATTCTTTCCTATAGGATGCTACAGTGATTTACTACATGATGTACAAATTTACTATAATTCATCGGATGACCAAGAAAATCAAATCCAAATTGGATGGGAATTTTTTTTTTATTAACTAAGATGTCTTAGGTCCCCATTCCAAATGGAATCACTCAAAAATACCTCTGTTAACCCATGCTAAGTAGGATAGAAAAACAATACTAGTCGAAAATCTAGAAATTCGTGAACTAGTGATCTAGTAAATCTAAAAAATTCCTAACCTAATCAAGTGAAAATGCAGTGCGGTAATTTTTGTTATGAACTAGAATGTTTTTCTTATCTGATGAAAGTGGAACCAACTCGACTGACGATCGTTAGCATGCTCTAAAAAATAATAGAAATTTGTTGTTCTTTGTCACAGAGGAATTCCATAAATCTATCTTTTGGAATAAGAAGACTAATCCAAGAATATCAATGATTACTATGACCTCCAAAGCTTTTACAAGGATGAAATAATTCTTTTTATCCTGCAAAAGAACTTACATCAACCATTTAACTCAATCCTACAACAAGAAATCTTTAATACTAAATGCAGAAATAGAAAGAAATAAAAACAAGATATGCATGCGAATAAGAAGTGGAAAGAAGGAAATAAAATGATACAAAAGGGCTCTGAGGTTCCTAGGATGGCCAAGCCCAAGGAAACTCAGAGACCTAGAGAGGAGAACAATATTTAGAGGCTGAACATGACACTAATCTTCATTATTTTCATCAATAGAATTACATCCCTACAAGAAAATACAATGGAGTTGCAAAAATACAAGTTCTCTCCACAAGAACACTAATGAAAATCTATGCCTAGAGAAAAAATTGACTTGGTACATATAAAAAAAAAATTAGGAATCATTCCCCTTGAATGGAGGAATCTTTCCCCACCAAAATCCCTTGATTAGTGGATCCGGTCCCCAATACTAGGAATCTGCATTAAATGGGAGGGAACACATTCCTAGATTTTCTCATTGATTGCAGTTCCACAATCTGTGTCATAATTCCCTAATATCTTGTTGATTTATTATATATTACTGATCCTCCTATAGTAGGTAACAAGTCCCTAAATTATCTCCTCCTCCAAATCTTCATAATCTGCCCAATATTCTCATAATATTCCACAAAAATAAATAATATTAGGCACAAATATGCAATTATTCATAAACCTTCCTAATGAATATATTAAAGTTAAAAATAATTTATCTAATGCAAAAAGAGAGGTTTAATGTGTTGAATGATCGTCATAGACCTTGATTTATGTTTTATTTTAGAGGCATGGTCCTTAATTTATGTCTAATTTAGAGTCCCATCATCCACTGAAGTGTCTTGATCACCATCTCAGTCATCATCTCATGCTCGGTCATGTTTCAAGGTCCAAATCATCAGTTTCATACTCCATTACATGTCATCCTTATGTCAAGTAATCAAAAAGGTCAAAAAAGATTCATGACATCATCTAGGTCATTATTATGTGAGTAGTAATAGGGAAAAGTGTTTTGTTATTATATCCAAGTGCAATCCAGCCCTTAGAAGACAGAATTCTTGCCTCTAGAGTATCATTCTTTCTCCCTCACTGAGTTTTTGGCATGCTTTTTGTGCTTTTGAAAAGAGAGAAAAATCATTCATTGCAAAGTTTTTCTCCATCAATTTACAGGTCTAGCACATCATCAACAAGTAAGTGAACTTCATTCACTCCTCCTTCATCCTTACTTTCATCAATTTTCTTAGAAAGAGCTAGTGAAAATCCCTCTGCTAGGGTTTCCTTGTGATTTTGATCTGCAAATGATTTTTCTTCATTACAGTGAGAAAAAACCTAGGTGTTCCATATCCTCCCCCCCCGCCACATACTTTATATACCCCTCCCAACCATTTCCCATACCAATTCCCTTCATTTCGCCTAATTTTCCCTAAACCCTAGCTTAAGGTTGCATTTTTTTTCATTTCTAGGCTAGGACTGTGCTTTTCACTTTCCTACCCCTTCCCCTCAGTCATTCATATGATTTCCATTTCCCTACACTCCCTAACCTCCCTCAGTATCGCCCCAATGTTTACTAGAATTTTTCCATTTCCCTATCCCTTTCATTTCCCTAAGTTTCCTCATAACTATCAAATACCTTGTTTTCTGAAACTAAACCCTAATTCTTCCTCCTACTGAGCTAGGGCTTCACCTTGTAGGTAGAGGCCACACACACTAACAAGAATAATTTCAATAATGGAGGGCATGTCTGAAGAGTTTATCCATCTAACATCAAAGAGATCAGTGCCACACAAACTCATCGAGAGGTCATTTGCAGCACACAGGGACGGTTTTGATTCAAAGGGTGTTTCTGACCAAATGGAGAGGAACTTGACAAAAGGAGAACAAATTTTTGGAAATAATATACAAAGGGACGAAAAAATCCTTCAGTTTTTATACAAGTATCATATATTGGAAGATATGAAACTTTCTTGGAGACCTATGTTAGAAAATAAAAAAAATTAAAGTTAATTTCTTGTTTTGGTCATGATGTTGAGGCACGAATTCCGAGAAAATGAAAATTAATTTCTATAAAATGAGAGATTATTTTCTTAAAAAAAATATTTTTATACAAAACCCTCTCTCCATTTCCAAAAACGCCTTATGGTAAGAGCTATGTCGCTTCATCTTGGAGCCCTATGTTCGCAGGAAAACCTAGAATTTTGACCCTGCTATAAGCACATCATCCTGGACACTGCGCTTAGTGTGGAGACACCTAATTGGAGAATGGCTTACATATTTGGATTCATAATGACCACTACATGCAATTTTGACTATTGGCACTCCAAAATCGGAGCTTTTGACAGGCAGAAAAGGCAAAAAACCATTGTGAAATCACCTTTCTGCCTCTTTTCTCAGATGAATGCTTCGCTTATAGAGTCACGTTGGGAGAATAAATTTTTCAAGGCCTTCCCATGGGTCATTTTCAAAAATTCAATACGTTCTGGAAACTAGACAGTCTAGGCTAGTTGATCATCCTCTTAGATCTCAAATTTGACCTATGGAAGAGACTGAAAAGTGGCCTAAAATTTCACTGTGTAATTTCTCAAGTTTTTAGTTTAACTTGGTAAAATTTAAACTCATTATCTAACTTCAGTAGTTAGAGGTTTATATGATGTAATAATGAATAAATAGGCATTATAGGTTGTTTTTATGGTTAATTATTCCTCATAAAGGAAGCAAAATTCAAATCAAAATCTAAGAGAACAGTTTGTTTTTGACCTTCTCACTCTCACTTGTTGGTTGAGAGAATCTTGGAAACAGTTCCACCACTTAGGAATTTGACTCTTGAAGATGGGGAAGCTATTTGATTGAGTCTATATGTATCATTTATAATTCAGAGAGAATGGGGGGATTTTAGAGGAGAGGAATACAATATCTCTATTCTTTCATACAGTTAATCAAGGAGCAGTTGCAACTATTTTTCAGGAATATCAGTTTCTTATTCATAAATTCGTCTCTCTTAACATGCTTTATTTTCTTCTTTTGATTTTCCTTGCATTCATATAGGAAAAATTTTGTAATTCAAGGATTTTTTTATGTGGAAAATCATGTTTATGTATATCTTGTTCTAGATTAATGAATTCATGCTAATACATGCTCATTATGAGTTCTTAAGTTTTTAGACCCTAAACTACATTGACAAAAATCTTTAATTCACCACAAAACATTGTTATTTGGCTCCTTTTTATGCCCGCTACTACAAACCTTTAACACTTTGACCTAATTTCTTGCTCTCATTCCTGGTCCAACAACCTAAAAAACTAAGTTTCCAAATACTCAAATGAGACTTATACATCTAGCCTATAATCCGTTTCTTTTCTAGTCCTTTGTTCCTTCATTCTATTCTTTTGTACCATTACTTTGTTCCCTCTGAATAGACATGTTATAATGTGATTTTCCATATTACTTATAAAATGATTCCTTTGAATTGCCTTGCATTTTGTTACAACTGTAAACACAACTGCCATGCATTCTGTCACATCTGATATCTCTCCTGTAGATTCTGAATCTAGTTACGTAGATTCATCTAGTTACCATATACAAGTGATTTGTTATACTACAAGTGGGTTTCCATCATGTACAACACATGCATCATAATGACAACATCTATTTCAATGGGGCTAGCTGTTGAACTATAATTGGTTTGAGGTTACCTGTTTCGATCTCCTCTTCAGCCTGGGACAATGTAGGGGCTATCACTTTACATTGGTATTTGGGATGACTAGATATTCCATATCATTGTAGGAATCCTTTTGGTACTACAACATGAACTCTTATTTTTTTATTTCTTGTGAATTTATTATGATGTAATTGAGGGTCCATACGATTTGTTTTGTGTAAGGTTTTTCTCCACAAAAATTCCCATGTTAAATCCACTTATATTTTTGTTTGTTTTGTGTGATACTCAAAGACAGTTTTGTAGGATTTTCAAGTTAGGTCTTATCTTATCATATTCATGTACCATCAAAATGTGAGGTATTACATTCATTTTTTATGTTCCAACTCTTATTTAATTCAAATATTCATTCCCAGATGTCATTTTTCTAGTAGTTGAAGAAACATAAGAAGTTGGTTTGTTCGGGCTAGAAAAAAAATCATTTTCTCTATTTGTGTTAGATTCTCTTGATGTGGAGAGGATTTATCCCTACATATATATACATATTTCAGGGAATATAGCACCTTCTAGACATAATCAACTATTAATTTTAGGTATGTTCTATGCTAGAGCAATTTATTTAAATTTTCACAGTTAGCAATCATATCAGCATTAAGATAAACTGTAGATGGAACAAAAATATAAATTACAGAAGACAAGCCAAGACAAGAGGACACAAGATGTTGTGCGAGCCAGGGAAAAAACCCACAGTGCACGGGGAAACCCTTCATCAATTCCTCTTTTATGTTCTTCAAAGTTTAGCAGAGAAAGAGAGAGAGAGATAATACATTTACAACAGAAGTCAATACTTTGACTTGTCTAGATCTAAGCATCGATAATCTCCTATAACGATGAGATCAGTTGAAGACATTCTACTTCAACTGATACCTATCATCGTGTTGCATCTGGTCCTCTTGCTACACCACTGCATACTGCACCATGCTGCACTAATCATGATTATTATCATGCTGCCCATGTCCATGATCTTATCATGTTGCCCTTCATGTCCATGATCTCATCCATCATCATCATCAAGCTGCCCATGCTCATGATTACATTCATCATGATTTTGTCCATGCTCAATGCATCATTGTGCTTCCCATTCACATCATACATCATGTTGCTGATATATCATGCATCATGCTGCTTACATATCATGATGCCCACATGCTGCCCATATGCATTATGCTGCTTATATATCATGTTGCCCAGATGCTACCCATACACATCATGCATCCATATGCTGCTTATATATCATGTTGCCCAAATGCTGCCCAGATGTTGCCCATATGCATTATGCTGCTTATATATCATGCTTCCCAGATGCTGCCCATATACATCATGCATTCATATGCTGCTTATATATCATGTTGCCCAAATGCTGCCCATATACATCATGCATTATGCTGCTTATATATCATGCTGCCCAAATCCTGCCCATATACATCATGCATCCATATGCTGCTTATATATCATGTTGCCCAAATGCTACCCATATACATCATGCATTAGGCTGCTTATATATCATGCTGCCCAGACGCTTCCCATATACATCATGCATCCATATGCTGCTTATATATCATGTTTCCCAGATGTTGCCTATATAACAATTTATATGTTTTCACCTGCGAGTATATATGTCCATTTTGTCAACCACATACATTTGCTGCGTATGAAAATTTATATGCATTCTAGACCAGCGTATATATTACTACCCATCATCCAGCGTTTATGTTACAGTCCAATGACCAGTGCTTACATCCATCATAAATATGACTACGTTCATAATAACTATGACCCATATCATTGTGTTCCATATAATTGCATTCATAATGAATATGACCCATATCTCTGCGTTCTATTCATAATAAATATAATACTGCGTATTTTATATATCAGCGGGTTCAATGACTAGGATCCTAATTGCGGCTCTTGACAGCGGTTACAACATTCCAAGATAACACATGAACAATGTACATCTCAGGTTGTAGTTTCAAGCTTTGACTGTGTCTCTTGACTGTGGTTATAGCGTGTCAAGATATCTCATGAAACCATGACTGCGTGTGCAATTAGCTACCTTTTATGACTGCGTTCCTTGACTGTGTGGATTAGGGTCTGGGTATAAGGGTTTGTTTCATAGCATATTAGAGTCTTCTTAGGGCCTTTCCTTTGGTTGCATTTGAGGCCTCCTTTACTGTGGGCGGATCTCTACGTATAGTAGCTAGGGAATCACTTTCTTTAGTATCTCTCTTTCTCCAAAAACCCAAGACGTGGAGAGGAGATTACCTCAAGAATGTGTTGTGCTAATGACTCCAAATCCTCTCTTATTTATACTAAAAGCAGATGATTGAATAGACATGACATTTGGGCTTCTAGAGCCTACATAAGAGCTAGTCGGCTTGATAATAATTACATAAACAAAATAATTCATATAAATCGGATGACCTTTGGATCAATCCTACACCTCTCGATGAGAGGGATCCAATAAATATATCAACTGCCCTAAATAAGCTGACCCACATGTAGTTTGACCCTAGTTGCCAATTTTAACACTCCCTCTCAACTAGGGAGAACTCCATCCGCTGATCCATATGTCTGACTGTACTATCTCTGCCATTAGTGCCTTGCACTGCTCTACCTAGCTCTACTCAGCTCTGTTGGCTCTGTTTAGCTCTTCTGGCTTTTCTCTACTCTGTTGGCTCTACTCAGCTCTGTTGGCTCTGCTCAGCTCTGCTCTACTGTCTCTGCTTAGCTCTGTTGGCTTTGCTCTGCTCTGCTGGCTCTGCTTTGCTCAACTTAGCTCTGCTGAACTCTGAAGAAGAAGAATTGATCGAGAATGACTCATATCATTCTCCACTGACCAGAAGTCAATCTGAGAGTGTGTACCACTGGTCCCAGACCAGTCTCAACTGACCTGAAGTCAGCTTCAGAGTAAGTACCACTCCTGCCACTGGTCCCAAACCAATATCGCAGTCTTAGAGAGTGTACCACTGGTCTCAGACCAGTCTCAACTGACCCAAAATCAGCGTCATAGTGTGTACCACTCTCACTAGTCCCAGACTAGTACTGCACTTACATGAAGTCAGTCTCGGAGTATGTACCGCTAGTCCCAGACCAGTCTCAACTGACCCGAACTTAGTGTCATAGTAGGTACAACTCCTACCACTGGTCCCAGACCAGTATCGTAGGCTCAGAGAGTGTACTACTGGTCCCAGACTAGTCTCATCTGTCCTGAAGTCAGTGTCATTCTGTGTACGACTCTCACTAGTCCCATACCAATCCTGCACTGGCACAAAGTCAGTTTCAGAGTATGTATCGCTGATCCCAGACTAGTGTCAACTGACCCGAAGTCAACATCATAGTATGTACAACTCCTACCACCGGTCCCTGACCAGTATCATTGGTCCCAGATCAATTGAGGTCATCCTAGCGTAGGGAGTATGGTAGATACAACGATGTGTCCATCAGTACTACTATGGTCCCTAACTTCATTTCCCTGCTCATTGATCAAATGAGAGGTACTTCCCATGAGTCTGAGACTGCATGGGTAGGATGCCTCGACAGGAGAACTTAATCAATCCTGTCCTCATAGGAGAACACATCAATCCTGCTACAATCTCCATGGAGAACACGTCAATATAGGCCGCAATGGAGAGCACATCAATCTAGGCCTCACAGGAGAACACATCAATCTTGCTACAATCGCCATGGAGAACACATCAATCCAGGCCTCACAGGAGAAGCCATCAATCCTGCTATAATCGCCATGGAGAACACATCAATGTAGGCCTCACAGGAGAACACATCAATCCTGCTACACAAGAGAGCGAATCATCCTGTTCCACAAGAGAGAAAATCATCTTGTTCAAGTGTGCACCACCAGGGGAGGGTGAGTCACCCTGTGGTCATATGTTGTTCCAGTAAGAATTGTAAGCCCCCAGAGCTCCTAGAGCTCAATGTATGCAACATGCAGGACCCTTTTACAAGGGTCTCTCGATGACTCCAAGTCATACGAGAAAATCATAGATTTGATATTTCCCTAGGGCTTTGTTAAAATGTCAACGACCTGTACATCAGTCTCAATGTGATGGAGCCTCCTTGCTCATCGAATTACCATATCCTAGATAAGGCAGTATCTGATGTCTGCTTACTGGAGCAATCTTTGAATACGGGATTTCTCAATAATCAAATCCCACCTCTGGTTGTCACAGAGAATCACAGTGGTATTCATCATGTGTACAAATAGCTCACTGAAGAGCTTCAGCAACCAGACTGCCTCACAGAAGACCATACTAGCAGCAATGTATTCTGCCTTGGTGGTGCTCAAAGTCACCGATTTCTGCTTCCTGCTCATCCAGGATATCGAGGCAGATTCCAAAGAGAAACAACACTGAGGTGCTCTAGTGATCCTCCACACTGCCTACCCACTCATCATTCAAATAATCATGTGATTTCATATTTCCGGTAGTGTATCTCAATCCATGAGAGATTGTGCCCTGAAGATATCTCAGAAGATTCTTGGCACCAATCGAGTGAGGCTCAACAAAATATGAGCTCACCATGCTAACTGCAACACATATGTCCAGACAGAGGTTCTCCAAGAACATCAACGTGGATGAGTTTATGAAACTTAGAGGCATTTTCCAAATCAGGTCCGACATCACTACCATATAACTTCTTGAAAGTTAAGATCCTCGAGGTAGTCACAGGTTTGTAGCTTATCTTTCCACATTCAGAATCCAACTCTCTCTATCTCCTATAAATGAGAGGGTCTGCACCTGTCAGACATAGGTGCCGGTATGAGAGGTTTATCATCCACAACCTTCGAGTAATGGTTTCGATCGGTTTCACTCCTAGTGAATCTCAGCTACATTAGATGGCTATCAATCCTCTCATACTACGCCCGACGTGGTTTTCTTCAAGACATAGAGGGCTTTCTTCCACCTGTAAACATGAGATCCCCAATCATGACTCTCAAACTCGTCGGGTTGTTCCAAGCCTGTGGACCTGCTACATGAGGGGAATGGTCCCCTTGTAATATTTTCCTTCGATACATCTCAAACATGTAGATTCATGCTCTTTTTGAATTCAGGCTTCCCTGTCACCATTTGACTCACAGACCTCTAGTTCTATGTGTTAATGGACATGGTCCTACTTGTGGACTTCCTATAACTTAATACAACCTTGAACTCAAAAGCATCTTTAGAAAATTCTATTTTCAAACACGTACCTTTCCATTGACGAATGCCACCATAAAACCTTTGACTTCCATTCCCTTTTCGGGATAGGTGGCATCGGCTCCAAGTGTAATTCCATGATTGTTTCCATCTCTACCAAATTAGAGAGTGCACCCTTCTATCCGATGAAGTGCCTTGAAGCACTACAATCAATATGCCAGATTCCCAAAGAATCTGAAGGAGAGGGCCAATACAAGATAACACTTCTTTATCAGAAACAATATTTGATTCTTCTTACTTGGGGTTCCTTGCTTCCTTGAAGAGTCGGCCGTGTCTTTGATGACCTGCATCTCTGTCATTCGGACACTCCTTCGCATAAGGGCTGAACTCATAATTAATACATCTACCTTTCCATCCACCCTTAGATCCGAACTTCCCAATGAAGTGATCTTTAGGTATGCCATCAGAAACTTCCGCTGCGATATTCTGATAACATTCTCTGCTTCAACTTCACTCTAGGTGAACTAAGAGGAACCCATTGATCCTTCTGTCTTGTCCCAACTATCTTTGGTGATTGCTCTTTCACTCTTGCTTAGGCATTGTCTTCACCTCAGCTCTGATACCATGTTAATTTTAGGTATGTTCTATGCTAGAGAAATTTATTTAAATTTTCACAGTTAGCAATCATATCAGCGTTAAGATAAACTGTTGATAGAACACAAATATAAATTGCAGAAGACAAGCAAACACAAGAGGACACAAGATGTGGTGTGAGCTAGGGACAAACCCCACAATGTCTAGGGAAAACCTTCATCAATTCTTCTTTTGTGTTCTTCAAAGTTCAGTAGAGAAAGAGAGACAGAGAGATACTACATTTACAACAGGAGTCAATACTTTGACTTGTCTAGATTCAAGCATAGATCATCTCCTATAATGATGAGATCAGTTGAAGACATTCTGCTTCAACTGATACCTATCATCATGCTGCATCTGGTACTCTTGCTGCACCACTGCATACTGCACCATGTTGCACTAATCATGTTTATTATCATGCTGCCCATGTCCATGATCTTGTCAAGCTGACCTTCATGTCCATGATCTCATCCATCATCATCATCAAGCTACCCATGCTCATGATTACATTCATCATGATGTTCTCCATGCTCCATGCATCATTGTGCTTCCCATGCAAATCATACATCATGCTGCTCATATATCATGCATCATACTGCTTACATATCATGCTGCCCAGATGCTGCCCATATTCATTATGCTGCTTATATATCATGCTGCCCAGATGCTTCCCATATACATCATGCATCCATATGCTGCTTATATATCATGTTGCCCAAATGCTGCCCATATACATCATGCATTATGCTGCTTATATATCTTGTTGCCCAGATGCTACCCATATACATCATGCATCCATATGCTACTTATATATCATGTTGCCCAGATGTTGCCCATAACAATTTATATGTTTTCACCTGCGAATATATATGTCCATTTTGTCAACCACATCCATTTGCTGCGTATGACAATTTATATGCATTCTGGACCAGCGTATATATTACTGCCCAACATCCAGTGTTTATATTAAAGTCCAATGACCAATGCTTACATTCATCATAAATATTACTACGTTCATAATGACTATGACCCGTATATCTCTGCGTTCTATTCATCATAAATATAATATTGCATATTTTATATATCAGCGTGTTCTATGACTGGGTTCCTAATTGCGGCTCTTGATAGTAGCTACAGCGTGTCAAGATAACACATGAACAACATGCATATTAGGCTATAGTTTCAAGCTTTGACTGTGTCTCTTGACTGTGGTTACAGTATGTCAAGATATCTCATGAAACCATGACTGCGTGTGCAATTAGCTACCTTTTATGACTGCGTTCCTTGACTATGTGGATTATGGCCTACGTATAAGGGTTTGTTGCAGAGCGTATTAGAGTCTTCTTAGGGCCTTTCCTTTGGTTGCGTATGAGGCCTCCTTTACTGCGGGTAGATCTCTGCATACAATAGTTAGGGCATCACTTTCTTTAGTATCTCTCTTTCTCCAGAAACCCAAGACGTGGAGAGGAGATTACCTCAAGAATGTGTTGTGCTAATGACTCCAAATCCTCTCTTATTTATACTAAAAGTATATGATTGAATAGACATGACGTTTGGGCTTCTAGAGCCTACATAAGAGCTGGTCGGCTTGATAATAATTACATAAACAAAATAATTTCATATCTCCATAAATACTTATCGGAATCGGATGATATTTGGATCAATCCTACACCTCTCGACGAGAGGGATCAAATAGAGATATCAGCTGCCATAAATAAGCTGACCCACATGGAGTTTTACCCTAGTTGCCAATTTTAACATTAACCTAATAACATCTTCTTCATAGCTTCCCCACTATAGAAGACATCAAGAAAGCCAACCTCTTTAACAATCTTTGTAGTATCCTCACACTTCTCCTTAATGTGATTGAGATAGCTACAATTAGGCCATGTAAGAGGACTTTTAGGTGCAAAAGTACGATAATGCAGTAAGCATAATGGGATTTCCTTTGTGAGATATATGGTCATGTGTTTTGAGTATTTCTCCCTATTGGTGGTGAGGGTATCTTTTTCATCACCCCAACATACCAATGTGGTACTACAAAATTTGTTCAATTCACTCCATTTTAACTCCATTCAATATGCTAGTGCTTATGATATCTCAATGGTTCTATTGTTGGTGTTGGTTTTACAATAATACGTTTTGTGGGAAAAGTGTAGTGGCCCTATAGTAAACTTGTTATGCCATGTTTCCTAGTCTAGATAAATGATAGATGAATTTAAGCCCTTCATTTCTCTCACAATTATTAATGGACATAGTTGGATGACTATATTTATATTTATTTCTACAAACATTAATTGATTGATTTTATATCTTCATCATGACTATGTCCATTAAAAGAAAAAATTCCATGGGGAATACAAGACAAAAGGTGTTTTTAGCTCTAGCAAATTGATATTTTTTGTTGGATGATAGAAATTATTAGTGTTGGTATTTTCCAAAACATAATAAAATTATGTGATTTTACTCATGGTTTCTCCTCTCTGATTCCATTTTTTGACTTGGCTTTGAAAATTGTATCAATATGAGTAAAATATTGTAGGAACTTGATGCGAAGAAGATAATTGGTGAACTTTATAAAAATGTTCTTAATGTGTATTCAATATTTTCTCTATTGAAGAAAAAGAATGAAGAACTTAAATATTAGTTCAAGACTAAATCTATTCTATTCCATACTACAATAGCTGAGAAAAACAAGAGGGTCGATAGTTCGGGGAGAACCATGGAAACTTTTTTCTAGAACCTTGTAGGAAAATTTAAGATCAATTATGACATTTTTGGTGATTTAGATGATGTAGTTAATATTTTTTTGTCATTTAGAAAATGTTTATGTTTAGTAAATTTAATTTTCTTAAATTTTAAGAATAAATTATCAACAAGGGCAGGGAAACTGATGAAGTGCAAGTGCATTGTATGTGCTAGAAGTCGTTTATGTCGTTAAGGTGATTATGTTATCATTATCTAAGTTACTGTAAAACTCTAGAATTAGTGTTGAGATGATGTTATTATCTATACTAGGATGTTATTCCTAAGATTTTATTGTTAATTGATTATCTTAAATGTTATCTCTAGAATTAGTTCTGATTGAATTGAGTTTTTAGAATGATTGGATAATGATTTTAACTCTTTGCAATGAATATGTTATGTTAATCTTCTTTTCAACTTACCAATTGTTTTTTTATTTTTATGCTACAGCTAAATAAAGCTAACTATGAAAGCATGAAATGACATAAAGAAAATCCTAATTGATCAACTTGGAAATGAAATTTTCTTGATTTCATAAGCTGAGAAAGACTACCACTCTTATCTACTGCAACTTTATTTCAAAAAAGAAAAATAGAAACGATATTGCTGAGCTATGAAATCAATAAGCTATGTTAGGCAAGTGAATGAAATGAAATTACTGAGTTTATGCTAGGTATTAAGAAAATGAAATGAACGATACAAAAATCAATCAAGTGAACCTAGTCACGAACTTTACTGAACTGCATCTTAAAAACATGAAAATGGGGCATCAATGAATTAAATCTATGAAATAACATCTGAAAAGGAAAATCTAATTATTATTAATCAAACACTCGATATGCATGCAGGGGCACTCCATGAGGCAGTTAGTCAAGTAATATCAACAACACATAAAATATATGAAACAAGAACTTTGCATTAAGAAAAAAGAGTTCTATAGAATGCTCAAACTACGTACGATCGCATACGCATTACACGAAGCTGTCTATGTCTTTATAGAGGTTTTCTTAACAATGCGACAAATCTAAGCCTACAAGACTTCACTATAATCCTTATCAAAACTAAATCATATCGCTTATTTTTCAATTTGTTATTGAAAAGGAAAATCGATGAAATCTCTTAAAATTCAGACTTTGTTCTAGTGCATTGTCTTGTTGTTGACCGCCATGGTTGACCGTGTTATAGTGCGGATCTCCTAGTGAATTAGATTGAGTAAATAGGAAGAAATCCATGAGAGGATCATTCCCTATCTACCCATATGCTCCTTTTCTAAGATGGCACACTCGAACCCTATCAACAATGGAAGTAGCTACATATCTGTGAATTAGCTGCAATATCAGGTCAATTTTGTAGCCTCATGTAAACTTTAATAGAAAAATAAGGCATATTGACAAAATATGAAAAAGAGGAATTATGAATTTTTACCTTGTCAAAACCTTATGTTTACTACATTTATTTGGATGATAGCAGTAGGAAAAGGGAGGTAAATATGGACAAAAAGGATGTCAAGATAAAGTAGTTCTTGGAATCTACATTCGACCACACTGAAGGTTTTTTATGTTCTCATACGGCACAAAATTATCATTTTTCTGTATGTCTTTAGATACCCTTGCCAAGACATACAGGTTTCACTTTTTTCTTCTTCTTGGCAGTTACTGCCATCCTTGGCTTCCTCATAAGGATATTGTATTTCAGGTTAATGATTTCCCTTTTCATGGCCTTGTTTTATTTCTTCAATTTCTTATTCCTTTTATACCATAGACTTAAGTGAAGAATGAGGATATCACTTTTGGAAATTTGAATTCCATTTTGTGCCTTGAACGTTTAATTTTCAGTTTTGACATACCTGTTTAGTGTCTCCAAATGAAATATTTCTTGTTTCAAGACATTAGATATGGGAGGTTCTTGTGTCACATTAAACTAGTTGATTTCTTCTTCTAGGCGCCGAATTGATCCTTTTTCTTCTGCTTCATTTCTCTCTAATGATTCTATGTAATCATAGATTTCTTGTTGTACACGATCAATACCTAGGATTTGTACTAGACTCTTTGGAGGTGAAATGAACGGTGGTAGTGATACCCTTGGTGACAGTCTCAGTGATTCTCTTGGAGAGTTCTCAAGATCTTCAAATTGCTCCTTTGACTCAAGATCAATATGCTCTGCAACTTTTGAGGTTGCCTCTTTCACTATGTTCAATCTAATGCTTCTTCTCAAACCTGTGGTCGGCGTCCTTTGATTCTTCTTTTCCTTAAATTTTGGAATATATTTCTGAGGAAGGGTTTTTATTTGGGGTAAAACCTCTATTTTCTTGCCGACTTTCTTTCTTCTAAGACTGTCCCATGTTCATTTTCTGAAAAATTTCTACAATTTGTAGATCATCCTCTGACAAATTTTGTTGATGTTATGGTTCTTGTTCTATTACTGTCTCAATTTTTCTCTTTCTTCCCCTTAGGGTTCTGCTACCACTTGGTTATTCAGGGGTTTTCTCTTCAAAGTGATTTCTCAATAGAAAATCTTCCCAATTATCACTTATGCTTTGAAGACGAAACTCAATAAAAATTTTTACTAACCCATGATGGTACATTGTGTTGTCTATAAGCTGGATTTTCTTCTAAACACTTACTAACATTTTCTTAAGGCTATTCAACATAAAGTTTAGAAGATTCATTTGATGTTATTCAAGGAAATTAATCAATATCATAATGTTATAGAAAAACATACACCCAAATTGGCCTTCACAAGTAACAAATTTCTATAAGATAAGGAGCATATTTCTCCGCTTACTTTTGAGGGTAGAGCTAGGAATATCCTTTCTAAAGATAATAGTATCCATGCTTGGTTTTTTAAGAAAATTTTCTAGTCTTCCCCTTCAATTCCTTTGTTGTTAAACCACTTTTCTCTAGCTCTAGGCATTCTAGTGGCTTCTATAATCAGGGACTCTGTCACTGCGAACTTGGAATCGCCTATCTCAACTTCTACTCCATCAAAATATTGTGCAAAGGTTTTTGTCACCTCCCTTTTGAAACCATCAAAATGTTATATGAATTATAATCACTGAGCATTTTGTAAAAATTCTCTGGTCTGGGGGTATCCTTCCAAAAATTTCCTTCTTGTTGGTTCTGTTCAAAAAATAATGCCCATGGTGAGGGTGAGAGATGTTTCATCTCAAGAACTGTCTAACTTTATAGGGAAAATAGACTCAGTAGGGGTTTCACTCTAGGTTGGAGAGACTATATGAATTGAAAGAATGAAAGAACAAACAAGTATAATGAAGGTTCATGGGGATGAGTTAGTTGTTTGAATGCATTTAATTCAATGATTCAACGATAAAATCGATGGATCTGAAATGAGCATGAGATAGGAGTTAAAATGGTGGTGGATTATAATGGATTTGACAAGGGACTATCATCCATGAACTACAATGATTTTATTTTTTTGCTAATGTTATGTCCATGTAATTCATATATGCAATATGTTAACCCCTATTGTAAAATTGAAGTGTTACATACATTAGATTTATTTTCTAACCTTTATTTGTCCTTTGTTGTCATTTGCAGGTAATTTGTACTTTGAAAGGAGTCAATCATTTCTTCAATTTGAGTCACCAAGTGTTTCTGTCAGATTGGTTACAGAAACTTTACCAGAGCTGCAAAAACTTGCCAGAGCTACAAAAAGTCACTAATTCTGTAGCTATTTTTTTTAAGAAAGGGATGTTTAGAGAAAGGAATGTTTAGAAAAATGATTAAGAGAAAATTTAAGGTTTCAACAAGAGTTGGTTTTCCCTTTAAATTTTTTGTATAATCATGCCAACAACTTGTTGGTTTCCATGTTTATATGTTATATTTTTATTTATTTATTTTATTTTTTATTTAGTTTTTTACTTTTAAAAAAAAAATGAAACAAGAAAAAAAATATAAGGTGGTAAAGAAGAAGAATTCCTCTCAACCATATTTAATTATGTGTTATCTTGGAAAATTTTGACAAATTCCTCTTTTGTCAATGGCTTCTGATAAAACTTAAGTCGATGTACATTCACTAAAAGAGGAATTTTCTCTTCATCAATAGTCTTGATTTTGACTACCCTATTGTCAAAGACATTTTCAACTTCATAAGGTCCAAGCTAGTGAGTTTGGAATTTTCCTTGGAAGTTCTTGAACTTTGAATCAAAAAAGTAATTCCCAATCTCCTTGACAAAATTTTCTTTCTTTGATGTATTTGTCATGCCATTTGGATCTCTGTTGTTGAACTAGGTTGGTCTTCTAGAAGGCATCTTGTCTTATTTCATCAAGCTCATTTAGTTGTCCCATCCTTTTCTTTTGTACTTCTGATAAGTCAATATCCAACTAGACTGTTGTTTTATAGGTCTTGTTTTGGAACTATATTGGAGGTAAGACTTTCTTCCCATAAACAATTTAATAGGGAGTATGTCCTATAGTGCTTCTCCATGTAGTTCTATAAGCCCACAAAGCTTCTGGAAGATTTTCTGCCTAGTCCTTCCTATGTAAGTGTACAGTCTTGGTGAGAATTGCTTCAATCACCTTGTTTGTAGACTCAACTTGTCCATTAGCTTGTGGATGGTATGGAGTAGATTTCTGATGCTTGGTTTTGTACTGTTCCACGAGCTTCTCCACTAATCTCGATGTAAACTATGTTCCTTGATATGTTACAATTTCTCTTGAAACACAAAAACGATGAAAAATATCCTCAAAAAGAAATGAAACTGCAACATTTTCAGTAGAAAAAGGAAGTGCTTTAGCTTCTACCCATTTAGTGACATAATCAGTACATACTAGAATATACCCTTTTTGTTTTGAAGGTGGATTGATTGGACCAACAAAATCTAGCGCTGATTTCTCAAAGGGATCAATGTGTACTTGAGGTTGTAATGTCATTTCATTTGAAAGAACAAGTTTCCCCATCCTTTTACAATTGTCACATCTCTTAACATATTCCTTCGTATCCTTGAAAATGGAAGGCCAATCATATGCTAAGAGAAGGATCTTATAAGCAGTCCTTCTATCATAGAAATTTCCTCCACATGTTTCATCATGGCATGCTTTAAGTATTTATGGCATCTTGTCTCCTCGAACACATCTTCTGATGATGAGATTTGGTCCTATTTTGTACATTTCTTCGTTTATCCATGAGTAAGATGCGCTGTTTCGAATTATCCTCCTCTTTTATCTAGGAGACAAATGAAGTGGTAATTTCCCTATAGCTAAATAATCTGAAATATCTGCATACCAAGGTGATTTAGTAGATACTGGAAAAAGATATTAATCAGGAAATTTATCCTCCATAGGTTTATCATTGTTATCATTCTAAACTCTAGATAAAAAGTCGGCACTTGTATTTTGTTTTCCCTGTCGATTTAGAATGGTGACATTGAATTCTTGCAATAGTAAGATCCATCTGGTTATTCTCCCATTAGTGATTGTTTTATTCATTATATATATAATGGCAGAATGGCCTGTGTGAATGAAAGTTTCATAGCCAGTTATATAATGTCTAAATTTATTAAAGGCATGAACTACAACTAAAAACTTCTCAGTTATAATATAATTTAGATTTGTTGGAGTTAAATTTTTACTGGTATAATAGATTTCATAAGGAGTAAGCTATTTTTTTCCTTACACAACCCCTAAGGTTGTGTCTGAAGCATCGGTTGATATATGGAAAGGAAATTTCCAATTAGGTCCTTTTAAAATAGGTTCTTCGAAGATTTTCTTTTTCAAAGTTTCGAAGGAATTTTGATAATGAGAATCCCAACTGAATTTACAGTATTTGGTAAGTATTTTGAAGAGTAGAGACAAACGTTTTGTGAAGTATTCGATGAATCTTCTATAGTATCCAGTAAAACCAATTAAACTCGTAACATCTCATTAACAATTTGGCACTGATAATTTAGAAATTACCTCTACTTTAGATGAGTCTACCTTAATTGCATCTCCAACAATATGGTAACCTAAAACAATTCTTTCATTAGAAATCATAAAACATTTCTCATAACTTAACAAAATATTTGTTTCTTTACATCTTATTAGAATTTTTTCTAAATTTTCAAGTACTTCTTCAAAAGAATATTTGTAAACTGTGAAATCATCCATATATACTTCCACACAATCATGAATAATATTAGAGAAAATTCTGAGGGCTGCTCTTTGGAATGTTGATGGAGCACTACATAATCCAAAAGGAAGTACTCAGTAAGGATAAGTTCTCCATGGAAAGGTAAATGTGGTTTTATCTTGATCCTCAGGTGCTACCTAAATCTAATTGTATCCACTAAAACCATCCAAAAATGAAAAATACTTTTTCCCTGCTAATGTGTCTAGAACTTGATCTGTGAAAGGAAGTGGAAAGTGGTCTTTTAATGTTGCTTTATTTAATTCCCTGTAATCAATACATATTGTCCATTTCCCATTTCTCTTAGGAATGATTAATAGGGTTGAAATCCATTGACTATCTAATATTGGATAGATGAAGTTTACATTTAGAAGGCTTTACAATTCCTCCTTAACAATTAATTTCATATTTGGATTCATTCTTCTTTGTGGTTGTCTAATTGGTCTTGCACTCTTTTCAATGTAGATATGATGCATGCACGTTTTAGGATTAATTCCTCCCATATCAGTATATTCCCATGCATAAGCATAAGTGTGCTTTTGTAAAATTTATACGAGTTTAATTTTCTATAATTCTTCGAGGTTTTCATTAATGTTCAAAGTTTTTCCTAGAAAAATTTCTATTGTAGAATTTCTGAATTATTCCATAAAGTGTAAATACATTTGTCTAGATGATATATATTCTATTCGACTATGGTCATAATGTAAGGAGGCTTCATTATTTTTTATTAGATTTAAACTTTTGTCCTCCTCACTTACTTGTTCAATAGTGAAAATAGGTTGTATATCATCATCATCATCATCTATCCATTCCTCACACTATATTTCTATTGTTGTTTCTACAGGTGGATACAATGTAAACTTCTTTGTAGAACTTCCATCTAAGATAAATATGTCACCTGATCTACAACCGATGAAAGCATCAACTGTAGCTAACCAAGGTCTTCCTAGGATTAATGGATGTCCTCCTAAATTATTCTTTGCTGTTAAAACCATGAAGTCGACAGGATATTCCCAAGAATCTAAGGATACACAAACATCCTCTAATAGACCATCAAGTTTAATTATAGACCTATCTGCTAATTGCAACAATGTTGGTGTGTATTGAAGATTAGGAAGCCTTATTGAATCCATGGTTTTTTTACTCATTATGTTTATGGATGCTCCTAGATCAATCAATGTGTTTGGTATTTCAATTCCATTGATGTGAATTTTCACAATGGGGCTCCGTGGATCTAGATAATTTTGTATTGTTTCTTTCCCCATCATGATGTTTGCAATTTTCCCAACTAATTGAATTCTTTTTATGTCTTTTCTTTTTCTTCCTAATCTTTGAGTACTCAATTCCTTGATTTTTTTTTCAAAAATTGGTATTTCTTTTATAGCTTGCATTAATGGAATTTTTATACAAACATTTCTTAATTCATCTAGAATATTATAATCAGGAAATGTGATTTGTTTTTCTACTCCTTCATCAATTTTCAACCGTTCAGGAAAAGGTGTTTTAATGGATACCGAGGGTTCTTCTACAATAGGATTATCATTAAAGATTATAGGAACACTCTTTGTTTGGTTATTTTCTTTTTGAGGAAGAGATATTTCTCCTTCTTCAGATTGATTTTTATCTTTTTGAAGATTTGTCCTTGCTTCTTGATTGACAATAGGGGTTTTTCTTTGTAATACTCTACCAGATCTTAATTGAACATTATTTAGATCTAGTAGATTTATTACATAGGTTTGAGGATTCTGCCCTTCCATATTGTAAAGAGGTTGAGACATTTTATTATTTGGATTGAGAAGTTGTTGAGCAGGTAATTTATTTGGTTTTTGTGCAAATGGTAGGGAGAGCTATGGTTTTTTATTTTGGATTTGAACTTGAGGTAATTGATTAACTTGAGGAATTTGATTACATCAAGGAATTTGAATAGATTGGGGTAAGAATCATGGTGGGAAATTAGGATAGGATGGTGAATATTGTTGATATTGAGCATAAGCTCCATAAGGATTTGGCCATCCCCGATTCTAAGATTGTGATTGTGGCTAAGGGCAAGGCTGACAAGATGGATTCCAATTATTTTGTGAAGATTGAGAAAATCGTTGTGATTTAAAGCCTTGTGGTTGATTTGCTTGAGAGTTCCACCATGGTCTTTTGGCAATAAAATAAAGAGGTCTACTTGTTCTGGTATTCCTTCATCATTAAATACAGCCCTAAGACCTGGTAGAGAAGGAAATTATTTGGTATCATGGTTATCTACACATATGGCACACGTTTCTATGGTTTTTAAATCTAAATGATATTCTCTCAGAGCATGCTTCGTTACACACATGGGACAAAAGATGGATAATGCAGCATTTTTGGCCTTTTTCTTGTTTTGTATTTTAAGGGTGTCAATTTTTTCACTAAGAATCCCTAAAATACTTGTCTTGAAAGTATCAATCAAGCTTCCTAACTTTGCCCCACTGACTATCCCAGCTGCAGATTTATTGATTCTTAATAAGAGAGGATTTGTAGGACTTTTTCCAACTCGTGCTTTACCCCTTGAGATATGTACACATAGATAAAAAATATCTCCAAATGGTAATTGAGAAATATCTCCTTTTCTTATCAAGCTAAGGAGATCAAGACACTGATATCTGATAGATTTGAGTAGGAGGGCTTTGAAAGTTTTCTCATCTAGACTATCCATTTTTCCCTTTTAATATTATAAAAAAATCTCTCGACTAAGTCTTCAAGATTCTCATCTTCTTTCTGTGTCATTTTGAAGACTTCATCCCTAATGATGTGAAGCATACAATAGTCCCTATATTTCTCTAAGAATGCTTCTTTCATTTGTGCCCATGTCCTTATAGTACTCGTTCCTAGACTCATGAACAATTTCAATGCTAAATCCTTTAAGGTAGCAGGGAACAATTTTAATTTTTGAGCATCATGTAGATAATCATATGATCTGCATAATACTTGAAACTCAAAGAGAAATGTCTCCGTGTCTTCACTTATTTTTCCATGGAAATTAGGAAGAATAGAAGGTGAAATATTCTTCATTGTGAGGGTTGTATCCTCATCAAATATAGGAAATCCAAAAGGGTCTTGATCTCCTCTACCTTTGCCTCATCCTTTGCCTCTATCTCCACCTCCTCCTCTAATTCTACCTCCTCCTCCAATCCTAGTTATTCACCATTGACATTGTGTACTTCTCCATCTCCTTCTTAAACCATGATGGATTCAGAATCTGGCTTCTCTATGAATGGATAATCAAGATGAGTTTCTTGTTCCTCTTCTTTACTGGGAATTTCTAATTCTTCTCCTAGAATTTGTTCGCGAGTGGAAGATATAAAAAATACTCCTATACTTGGTGATGTAGGATCTTATTCGATTATAGCCTCAGTAGATGAATTAGCTGAAGTTCTGGATTGGATTTAAGATCTTAAGAATTCAGAAAGTATTTTTTGGCCTATGGATGTAATTTGAGTTTGAGTGGGTGGCGTGGAACTTCGAAGTCATGCTGGAGTGAGCATATTTGTGGGAATTAATCTTCTTCCTCGACCTAAAAATCTACCTCTAGAGTCTCTTTCCCTACACATTTCATGTTTTTATTTGATTTTTTTTTTTTAACTTCTATTTTCACTTCCCTGACAACACTACCAAAACATTTAGTCAATTTGATGTTCTTAAATTGTAAGCATAAATTATCAACTAGGGTAGGTAAACTAATGAAGTTCAAGTGCATTGTAGGTGCTAGAAGTCTTTTATGTCGTTAAGGTGCTTATGTTATTGTTATCTAAGTTAATATCAAACTCTAGAATTAGTGTTGAGATGATGTTATTATCTATACTATGTTGTTATTCCTAAGATTTTATTGTTAATTCATTATCCTAAATATTATATCTAGGATTCATTCTAATTGAATCGATTTTTTAGAATCATTGGATAATGATTTTAACTCTTTTTAGTGAATATGTTATGTTAATCTTCTTTTCAACTTACCAATTGTTTTTGGGCTTTTATGCTGTAGCTAAACAAAGCTAACTATGAAAGCATGAAATGACATAACTAAAATCCTAATTTATGAACTTGGAAATGAAATTTGCTTCAATTCAGAAGCTGAGGAAGATTTTCACTCTTATCTACTACAACTTTATTTCAAAAAAGAAAAACAGAAACAACATTGTTGAGCTATGAAATCACTAAGCTATGCTAGGCATGTGAATAAGACGAAATTACTGAGTTTATGCTAGGTATTAAGAAAATGAAATTACTGAGCTTATGCTAGGTATTTAACAAACAAAATGAATGATGCAAAAATCAATCAATTGAACCTAGTCCTGAACTTCATTGAACTACATATTAAAAACATGAAAACATGGCATCCATGAATTAAATCTATGAAATAACAATTGAAAAGGAAAATCTAATCATTGTGAATCAAAGATCTGCTCTGTGTGCATGGGCCCTCCATGAGGTAGTTAGTCACCTCTTATCAAAAACACATAAAATATATGAAATGAGAACTTTGCATTAAGCGAAAAGGAGTTATACAAGATGATCAAATTACATAATATGGTGCACGCATTACACAAAGATGGCAATGTTTTTATAGAGTTTTTCTTAACGATAAAAGAAATCTAAGACTACATGACTTCACTATAATCTTTATCAAAACTAAATCATATTTCTTATTTGTCGATTTTGTATTGGAAAAGAAAATCGATGAAATCTCTTAAAATTTAGACTCTGTTCTAGCATGCTATCCTACTGTTGACTGCGATGGTTGACTGTGTTATAGTGTGGATGTCTTAGTGAATTAGCTCCAGTCAATAGGAAGAAATCCATGAGAGGATCATTCCCTATCTACCCATATACTCCTTCATTGAGCTGGCACACTCGAGCCCTGCCAACAATGGAAGTAGTTGCAGATCTATGGATTAGCTGCAGAATCAGGTCAATTCTGTAGCCACATGTCAACTTTATTAGAATGTTAAGACACATTGACAAAATATGAAAAGGAGGACTTATGAATGTTTACCTTGTCAAAACCATATGTTTACTGCATTTATTTGGATGATAGCGGTAGGAAAAAGGAGGTAAATATGGACAAAAAGGATGTCAAGATAAAGCAGTTCTTGGACTCGACAATTTTCTTGAAGGAAAAACTTTGTAGGATGGAGGAAACTAATTCACAACTAACTACTAAGGTTTCCTATTTCTAATCCTTTAATGTTGTTCTTCATGAAGAAGCCACCCATCTTAAATCATATTTCAATATATTGTTTGATAAACATTAGGCCTTGAAAGAATATTATGATTCCTTATTAATATGGTTTGATAATTAGAAAGAGATTATTCAAGGCTTGCAAGGGTGCAAATAGAACCTTGAAATACTAGGCTTATAAATTAATTCTTCTACCTTTGATTATATTTATTGTATCCTTGTTTTTTGTTCTTTGAAGCACAATATTGGTATTTATATTTCATCACATAATTTTGTTTCACCTATCTTTGAGAAACACATTACCAATATTGGCTAAGTAAAGAGGGTTGTATTAAAGGATCATACTACGTGCATCTAGTCCTATTAATTCTTGTAAGGTGTCACTTGTTTCAGGTGGAATCCAAAATTAATTAAAACAATAACAACCTCCTACTAACTATTTTGTAGGCCATTTATTCACGTTTTTTCAATATGCCTTCAATCAGGATTAATCAACATCCTTTTACCCCTTCTCATCATCCTTGCACAAATACTTAAGAATGAATCTTGCTACTACCTGATTTTATGCCTGAAACTACTTCATTTCAGAGATTTTAAGGCCCAACTTACCCTACGTAAACTGATCAATTTCATTGTAATGTAGTCTCTCCTTCTCTTAGGGTGTTATGCAGTGCACCTTGCATAATTGTGGGGTTGCTCTGATTCTAGAAATTTGGGAAAAAATAAAAATATTTATGAAGCTTTCTCTTCCAGAAGCTTCTAGAGGTTGTTTCTACCATTTACCTTGGATAAAAATTTGAATCCTATTTAATTCCAGCATGGAAAAATCACCATATTATCCCTTGAGCTCATCCTCCCATCACTTTTAAATCTCAAGCCTATATTGGTAAATGGATAAGAATTCATGAACTGCCTCTTCTTCCTATATATTTACCTCATTCCAGAAGCACCTCATTGGTTATTGTTGTCTTTTGGAGATTGATTATACCTTTATGCTACTGTGAGAGACATTATTCCATGCATTCAGGTGAATATAGGTGCACTTTGTGGCAAGGAAAGGAAAAGTTAACATGGAGGAGCTCTTATGCAAGATCAACACCTATTTTTTGTTGTAACTCACTCCATTTATATTAATGCAAAGAGTTCCTTGCTTTCTTATATGTGATGTTATGATTTCATGTATTTCATGTATTTCAATACGATGTTGATCTATTGAATAATGTGATTAGATGGGATTACATAGATCCCATAGATCATTAGCTCGTGTTGTCTGGTTGTGCATGTTCTAATTATAGCAATCAGAGCTAGGATTGGAGCATACAAGCTAAGGAAGGATCAAAGCATATGATAGATTCCAGGTAGGCTTCATCCCGTTATCTATTTACTTTAAGAAAAACATCATCTTCTTTGTCTTTTTTTTTTTGTTCTAGGTCAGTCCACTAGTGCTAGGGAAGATACATTTTTTTGTA
This sequence comes from Pinus tabuliformis, assembly GCA_031772625.1. Lineage (NCBI taxonomy): Eukaryota > Viridiplantae > Streptophyta > Pinopsida > Pinales > Pinaceae > Pinus > Pinus tabuliformis. The sequence goes on along the minus strand of CM062806.1, from coordinate 306,697,621 downwards.
GTTGTAGATTCCACATAACAAATTGGCGACTCCACTAGGGAAAAATTCAATCCCTTGGTGATTTTCCTTGTCCTTAGTGATTTTTCTACCTCTTCTGCAGACCTTTACTATCATACTCAATCAAGAATAGACTTAGGAAGACCTTTCATTGAGCTTTACTTGTATTTTTGTGTTGGAACTTGGCTTTCCTTTATCCCCGCACCCCATGGTCTAAAGGCAGTGCATTGCAATGCAACCTAGCCCTCTCTTCACCTACATTGTAGTGCACCCTAGCCCTTTCAACACTTGCTATGATCCCAGTTTGATGCAAAAAATTACATTTTTATAATTTTCTCTCTGATTAACTTTGTTGCAGTTGTTCCTCCTCGTGTCCCTGAGTGTGTCTTGGTATCATAAGCCTTCATCTTGTTTCCTATTGGTTTTGAGTGCCTTTGATAAGAGTTTATTTATATTTAGATTTTTTCTTGTTAATTAGGTCATTAGGAAATTGATTTCTTGATTATTGGATCACTTGAAGGAATTGATGTTTCAATCATCATTCCGAATAGTTTCTTTTAACAATGATTAGGAAAATATCTTATTTTTTATTTAAAAATTAAGTGGAATCCAAAAGAAAAATATCATGCATCATGCATTGTATATAGGGAGTTTCTTTTGATTGGAACAATGAAACTGTAGAGGTTGATTGTTGCATCACTAATTTGTTGCATTATTGATTGATTTATTATTCCCCTAATTATTTAGGCCATTCATTGTTAAAGGAAAATGAAAAGAGTTATTTTTGTCATATTAGTTGTATTATGGGTGTGTTCAAGTGACATCGAGTTTCCAACCTTCAAACTGAAAGATAATCCAAGATAAACTCTAAAATTCACTTAATTAACGTAAGGAGCATTTGAAACATAACAAAACACATAAAGATATAGGCTAAAGACATGTTTCTACGTATTTAAACGTAGGAGCTATTTTTTTTTCCAGTGTTGCATTCTGGGGGTGATATCTTGTTCCAAGTACGTAAGTGTATCATATCATGCTCCATGTACTTTCGAGTATATTTGATGATTCTCCACACATGAAAATTATATGGGAACACTCCAATCAAACGGTTACACATTAGACAACACTACTACTTACTCACTTCCACGTATTGTCGAATATATTTTGGAAGTTCACCCCAGGTTATTATCCATCCATAGGTAGTTGAATTGGCCACCTTGTACACCATGATACGCCGAAGACAACATTCTGGGATATTTCTTGGATGTTGTTAAGTCCTTTGTTCTCCAAGGTGTATATTGCAATTCACGGTTTCTTGGTAAACATTTTTCCTATTTTACCCCTTTGTTTTATTTTGTGTTGTTACTTTCTAAAATCAATTAAGTGACCATGAAATGAAATCCTTACCATGAAATAAATCCTTAGTGGATCTTAGGTTGAGACTAATGGCTACAGTTCCTGAGTCCACCAATCAAGCAAAACCCTCTCACATGAATCCTTGTCCTTTTCCTTCTTTTCGAAACGTTGGTGCTACTTATATGGCAATGTCATCCCTTCCTAGATATACCACTAGTTTTCCCATTTGGTTTTTCTTGACCACTATGTTTTTGAATGGCCAAACTCCTTCTCATCAAAGTTATCCTCCACCTAAACAATATCAACGTTAAGTTGACCCGTTGCCTTCTTCACCTATTGTTTGTTCATCGCTTTCTTCCTCTACACCTAGTGAAACTCTTGATTCTAGTAACCAGGAAGCTAAGAAGAATAAGAAAATGAAGAAGAAGAAGAAGAAGAAGAAAAATGAGCAGGGGGGGAAGCCAAGAAACCATTACTACCAGTGAAACCAGTATGGAAACATATTCCAATCATCCCTACAAAGTTAAATTCCCTTGCAAGTTATGTAAGGGTGGCCACTTTCTTATATATTGTCCTAGTATTCCACAGATATTAGAAGTGTGGTCCATAAGCTCACACCAGCCTTTGTCATTAACCTCTAGAGATCATGCTTGTGGAAAAATTTAAAATAGTGATAGTAAGGTCCATGGGAAAAATGGTAAAGTCAAGTTTCCCTATATGTTATGTGAAGGGAATCATCCTATTCACCTTTTTCCTTATACGAATGAAGCCTCCAAAGTGTTGGAAAACCTTACATCTTCTCAGCATTGTCTTCTAGCTAGTTACTAGAAGAATTCTCCCAATCTTCCACTAGTTGATGCAGTGATTGATCAAAATCAGAATCTAATCAATCCCACGCTCTCTTAACATGAATCCCATGAGTCCATTCCTGACCAACCATTGGTTGAGAAATTTGTTTACCAAATTACACCTTTTGTCGATTGTACTTTTCTCATAGAGAGTGAGGATATTACTTATCAGGTTCTTCTTGTTTCTTTTGATTATACCAGACAAGGGGGTATTTCTTCCATTCCTATGAAACCCCCTCCAAGAAAACATGACATTTCCCTTGATTGGAGTCAATTGATAGAACCTCGTCCCCCTTCTTACATGCCTTTTAACATCATGGTAAAGACATATGATAAAAAAATTGATCACTCTTTTATAGATGAGGGAGCTTCTATTAGTATTGTATCCTCCACTCACTAGAAATCTTTGGGTTCCCCACAACTTGTGTCCATTGCTACGAATTTGTTAGCTTTCAACAGAAGAACCAGTTAACCCTTAAGGATCCTTCATTATTTTCCTATTACCTTGGGAGGAAAGGTTGTATGTATTGATGTTATGGTTTTCATGGGCCCTTTATACTTTAATTTTCTCCTAAGGCGAGACTAAATTTATACTATGAATGTTGTTCTGTCCACACTCTTTCGAGTGATATGATTCCCACATCATGGAAGGATTGTGACTATCGATCAACTTTCATTTGTTGGTCATGATTTGAATGTTAATCATCCTACTTCCCTAAGCATTCCAAATGTGCAATTGGTACCTTCCCCACCATAGGTTAATGATGTGGCAACATATCCCATTCACAAGCCTACTAATCAAGATGAGCCTCTCATAGTCCGCTCAACTTCTTTCGACCTAGATCTAGTAGGTGATATGGTGAATCATTTACTGGGGGTGTTGGAGTATGACCTTTCCATTGGATCCGTTAATATGTATCCTTTCCAAAGTGTTATTCTCCCATCTGATGAGACCCTTTTTGAAGCCATGACCTTGTACATGTCATGATGAACGTGTTAGAGAAGAGTTCATTTTCTTGTGTCAATCTCCTTAAAAAATGAAACAATGTGTCATAGAAGAGTTATTTTCCTTATGCGAAGCTCCTTAAAAAATGAAACAAGGTTCCTGGAGTAGAGTTCCTTTTCTTGTGTCAAGCTCATTAAAAAATGAAACAAGGTCCTACGAGTATAGTTATTTTCTTGTGTCAAACTCGTTAAAAAAAGAAACAGATCCCCTTCCAATTTGAGTCTCTGATTAGATCTCATATATTCCCAGTCAAGTTTTTCTCTTGATCTCATAGATAAACCTTCATTCCATCCACATGTTGGAAACTAGTTGTCTACTTAGTTGAATGAAATGAATCTTGGGGGACATGTACCTCAGATTTAGTCATTATGTTGGGGGCCTAAAAAATTATCTCAAGCATAGTTTTTCCCTATGTTTCAAGCTTGTCTAAAATGAAACCAATTCTAAGCACACTTTTCCTCATGTTTCAAGTTTGTGAAAAAGTGAAACCACCTTCATGTATGTTCAACAATAGTTTCACATGTTTCATGCTTGTGTAAAAATGAAACCATTCTCATCCTATATCTCATGATTTCCATTTTTATCGGCCTTTTTTTTCCCAGATGAACCTTGGTTTCCTCTTTTCGTCGTCACTATCTACTTGGCCGATCATACACTTTCACTTGGTCTTTACCCTTGCCTGAGGAACAAATGTGATGAGTGGTCTTGTTAGCATGCCCCTTGAACTCTACATGTTTTGACCAGTTCCATCATTATTGACCACTTTCTACCTTTTATACCACTTGTTCCTCGAGGAGGAGTCCTATTTCAACTCTTTTCAGACTCCCTAAACATGAGAATATTGTCGAGAACTTGTCCTTTTGAAATCGTTAAATTAAATGAAAAGATGGCTACTATGTAAAAGTTTAACCCTTTTCTGGACTTGAGATAGACTACTTACGAAAAAGTTATACCTTAGTTGAACATGGCTAAGAGGTTCTCTAGAGTATTTTTTTCTCTTCGTTTCAGACTTAAGAGACTATGTATGAAAAGGAAATTTTGGATTTTTTTTTCTTCTTTTTCAAATTCTCTAAACATGAAAAAGATGTCAAGTTTTCACCTTCACTAGACTCATAAAAAATAAAACAATGATGGACTCGTCAATCATGACGGGGCTAAACCGCTCCTTCTCTAGGTTTGTTAAATATTCTTAGCGGGATTCATCTGAAGGATGAAATTACAAATAAATAATATGTTATCCTCCTCAAGCTTGTAAAATATGAAGAGGTATTGAAACGGGATACTCCACTTGCTAATGGTAGTGAGTCACTCTTTAACATGAAACTCTTGCACTTAATCTCCATGGCTGTTGGGTTGGGGAATGTGCTTGTCTTTTGGTTTATCATATCATTTCAAAGCCTCCATTTTGGTTTTGCGTCAATGCTGCCAACCCAATTTCAGTGTCTCCACTATGTTCAAGATAAGTCATCTCATCAATATATGCTACAATAGTCTTAAGCCATCATTCCATGCCTTCCTTTCCTGATCTAGTTTCGTATCAACATCATTATGATCATTCTATCTCAAATCATTATACCAGTTTCAGGTCCTTCATAGGGGATAAATCAAGGCCCTCTTGAGACGTGTCGCTTCTTGCCGACACTAGCTCATTATCTAGGAAGTTGACTTAGAAAAAATCTTTGGTACCTTAGTGATCTCATACATCAATGGCAAGTTTCCTCGCTCTCGGTGAAATGTTTTCATCATTTGCCTTCGACTGAAGTATTTCATGTGGTGTTCGACCTTAACTCATTCATTGTTGATTTTATAGAACAAACATAAGCAATAATTGAAATGCAGTTGCATGGATTTACAGATTTGGTTAACTCCTATTAAAGCTAGAACTTGGATTTCATCTTCATGATATTCTCACTACGTAAAATGCATGAGAATATCATTCATTTTCTTTTCAATATCATGTTCCGTGTTTGTTTCTCTCTTATCATAGGAAGTTTGAGTGTATGTTTGACAAGAGGAAGGTGCTATACTCATTCATTTAGAGTCAATTTTTTTTTTCTAGAAAGAAAAAACACTTTTATTATAGATAAAGAAAGTACATGGGCATGATTTTGTCTATTTACATCCAAAAGCATCATATACAAAAATATCTTAGAAGACATTTTCTAAAGATTTTTTTCCATACTAGGTTCTCTATGTCTTATTCAACAGATTGGGTCTTGTTGAAGCCCCGAAATTTGTGTCTACAACAAGGGGGATACCCACCCGGTCCGGACCTTGGTTAGCAGCTCCTTTTCTGTTTGGTATAGTGGGTCCGATTGGGTATATGGGACCAGTTTCCCAATATATGTGTGTGTGTGAAAAACTGATATTTCCTTTCTAAAAGTTCCTAAGTGAAATGCTCTAATTCTAACTCTAATCTAATAACATGCAAATTGTATTCTAATAAGAAAAAAATCTAAGTCTACAATAACCCAGGGTGTAATCCTTCTGTTATGTGATCTAAAATGATTTCAAATAACAATTGGTAATAAAGATCATTCAACTGCTATGAGAAAAGAATTCAATACAGATAAACCACTTCGCATAAAAAGTTAGATGAAATAGTTGTGAAAAACATATCGCATAATAAGCTACTCATACATTAAGCATTAATAAATAGCTATCACCGTACAAAAGTTCCAAACGATAACTCAAGCATTCACGATCAATATATAAATAGCTGAACATGAATATCACTTTAACACAAAGGCAGAAATAGTTAAGAGATAGAAGTATTGTTTATAACTAGTTCTACTCATGAGCCTCAAGCGATAATGATTTATCTCTTCTCAATCCAACATCCACTAAGAGTACAGAAGTGCAACATCAGTAGCAGATATTCAATAATGATATCAACAAATCCTATTCCATTCATTCATCAAAACCTCCTTAGAGGGTACAAAAGTGCATGTTCTGGGGATAATTTTTTGACAAATTTCAGGACCCTTCTCTAAATGCATGAGAAGGGTTTAAATACTAATAACTAAATCTAAAAATAGTTTATTACAAATATGTAGGATGTGGTTTAAATGTCCGTCCTCATTTCAGGCAAAAATAAGGCAAAATTAAAACTAAAACTAAATCTAAAATTAAAACTAATAACTAATTATTTATGTATCTGCTCCTTGAAATCGCACGCGTTCAACATTTGTTTGAGAAGAGTTGGCTAGCCGAATTCCAATTTTAGCTATGCTGTGAAAACAGAATCGGCAAGAGCTGGCACCATCTTCTCAGCAGAATTGATGATGCATTTGAGAGTCATCCACTGGCTGTGTGGATTTACCAAATATGCCCAGTAAGAATCCCAATTCAACTTGGTTAACCTTTGGATTGATTCTGCCTTTTCTTGAGCCTTCTGTCTCCAGCTTGTTTGCAATTGCTATTCTTTTGGTAGATACTCTGGAGTAGTTTCTGAGATCAGATTTTCTCTATGCAAATTTTCATTTATATATTCAATAATGTTGTTTGCTGCCGTGGCTGCTTCTTCTGCTGCTTGCTCTGCTTTCCTGAGTTGTGCATCCCATTTGTTAAAGAGCATTTCTTTGTGATTCCCATTGATTATTGGTGTGCCTGCTCTTTTTCCCTCCTCTGTTTCTTGCCAAGCAAAAGATTCAATAACTCGTTTATCAATTAAATCATAATCATTTCATAAATCCACGAATTTATTAGTGATTTTATCGCTTATTTCACAATAAGAGTTCCACTGTGATATTGTTTGGCACAATGCTTCCTGTTGCTGTAGTAGTTGGTCATTTAAGGAAATGGATTCTGTAATAAATTCTATGAGCTTAGGATCATCCGTGTGCATATCCTGCATATCCTATAACATTTTTTCTTTCTCAGCCAAACTGCTCTGGTAGCCTATCTGCATTCGTTGGAAATCATGTTGTATCCTTTCAAGCTGTTTCTATGCTTCGTTGTTGGCGTTGGCTTGTTGCAACTGTTGTTGCAAAACTTGTATCTAGTCTTCCTTTTCTTTTAGTAGTTGTTGTACCTCAGATGCTTTATCAATGGTTGTAGAGGCATATGCTCTTGCGATCTGAGATAATTTGGTGAGATTTTCAGTGGGATCGGTAGTAGGATCTTGCCATAGGATGTCTAATTGCTTTGCATCATGAGAGAGCACGTTTTCCAATTTCCTTTTCTTTCTTTGTTTTGTCACTACTGCCTTGTGTTGTGGACTATAAAATACATCAAGAGGAGGAATCTCTTCTATCTTGAGTATAAGTTTAGAGGATGGGGTAACAGGAATATGTTCCATATCTGAGATGTTGCTAATTGTTCCTGTGACTATGTCTTTTGTTGGCTGTACATTGCTCACATGTGTCTTTGTGGTTTGTCCTTCAAGATTGATCAAATCATTGAAGGTCTCCCATTCTTTATCTAGCTCGGTTCTGACTAATGGTGGTTGAAAGATGAGAGGGGGAGGATCCATTTGTGGGGAGGTAGAAGCCTGTTGTTGTGGGAGCTCTTTTGATTGGGGAGTATCCTTTAATGACCCCTCGCTTTTACCATGGTCACTTTCTGATCTCTTGGAATGTTCAGATGTTTCTTTCCTGGACTTAGATTTAGATCTATCTGTGCCTGTACTTCCACTAAGACTAATACTTGGAGTTGGTTCCCTTACGGGTTCCAAGCATAGTTTTTCCATAGGGATACTAGCTAACCTCCTTTCCCTATATATTTTGAACTGTTGAAATTCTTATGGAGGGAATCGCATCTGGGCCGAATGCAGAATTTCTTCAAGTGTGCTTTTCTGTTGGAATATGTCATCAAAAAGATCATCTTCTCCAGAAAACACCTTTATTTTGACTGCAGTAGTGAAATTCTTAGCAATATCATGAGGGTCGAATGGTATTCCTAGAAATTTGAACAATTGTAGACATGTTATGTTGTTTACTTATTTGAATGCATGGCCTACATCAAATAGTGAAAAGGCCCCACATGCTACAGGAAATTGTGGCCAAATACCCTTATTTTTGTCCTTCAAATCTTTAGTCAAACCTCCTTCTCCGCAGGTTTTATAAGCAATTTCTCGTGCCAAGAGTTTATCGTGAACATACAAAGGTAAGACATGAGGGGGAACGAGACTTCCGAATACCCTAACATAGGTAAACAGTTCTTCTCTGAACCATCTCAAGATAGGGAGTATATCTACCTCTGCTTCAGGAGAAAACCTTGGGACATCTTTATCATACAACACTTTGTAGATGGGGAGCATGACTCCATGATAAATCTTGTAGAAATATGGAGTGAACTTAGAATCCCACAATTCTTTATGATAAACATGAATGGGTAAGGGGTCTTGAGTCGTCCATTTCCGACCCATCAAAGAAAACTTGGAAACATAATAGATTGCATCCATCACATACTGAGATAAGTAGAAAGGGGGATAAATTCTCTGAGAAATAGTTCTTTTAGACCGGTAATCTACAATGGTCGTGACTAAGTTATCAGACAATATTTTAGCCTAATCCACAATAGTAGCATTAGTGGCGGCATCCAATAATGGTAACCATTCAGATGAAAATTTGTTAATGTCTGGCTTTCCAAAAAGTCTACAGAGCATGGTGGCAGCAAAGTAATACGGGGAGGTGAGAGAACTATTGCTATACATACCATGTTTATCTCCTTTCAACGGCTCATCTCTCCTTGACCAATCTTTGATGGATTCTGGTAGGTCTTCATTCTCTTTGGAAAATTTATCCATGAACTATTTGTTATAAGTCTCCTGTGGTTCTGGTAAATGATACATGAGTCTCAAATCTTGTGAAGTGAATGAGCCAATGATTCCTTGACTCTGAGTCTTAAACTGTCTGTTTTTGATATCAGTGCTGTCTAGTATCGATTTAATCATGTTCATGTATGGAATAATTTTGGGCCTCGCCGCTATCCTGTGTAAGAACGAACAGGCTAGCTCTGTAATAGATGCCTCAAAAGATTCGTGTGAGCCAGCAGTAGTCGTAACCTCCATTACCTTGGGATTCTCTTCTTCAAGTAGATTATACATGCCTTCCCAAGTAGCAATACCAGCGTCTTTGTTACAGGCAGTGTCTGTATACAAGGGCACCATTTCTTTCTCTTCAAAACTTGGAGCTTTGCCTTTCTTTCCCATAATATCCTGCGTACTTCTTTGTATCATTCTTTGTTCTCCGTTCCTGCAATTTACAAGTGAAGTGAGGATAGTGATAAGGAAAGGTGACGAGAAAGTCTTAAATGCCAAAGACATATAAAATATACCACCTTACGTGAAATGACTCTTCGATAAGCACAAAACCATATTCCATTAATGACTGGCAACTAACTCATTAATTATCATTAAAGCGCATAACCACGTCTCGGTTTATGGAAAATACTTTTTTGAACAACGAGCATAAAAGATCTGCGATGAAGCGATTTTTGCGATTTTCTTCACAATATTGTAGATCGCAACATCACAGAATTGCAACATCGCAAGGTTGCTAGCTCACTATATCGCATTATCGCATTGCCGCTCTATCACAAAATCGCAATATTGTAATATCGCAATATCACAGGAGCATGGCATATGACAATTTTCGTTAAAATATTTTCTCCGAAATGTGATTTGTGATATGCGCCATCGCAAATCGGCAGTTTAAAGTTTTTCAATGTAAGCAGTCTTTGATGCATGCGATGCGATATATATGTTTGTAGTCCCGTATTGCGATCTCGCAATCTTAGAATTCGGCTTGCAAGGAGGTATCCTGTTATCCTTTTTGCGATGCGATATTTCCTAAGGAATAATTCTACTTTATCATAAAACTTAGGCTTTTTTAAAGATTTTTCAAGGGTATTCTCATAAGTTTATGATGGAAAGTTTTATTGGAGAAGGAAATTCAAGCACTAATTAATTTTTAAATTTTTGACTGAGGGTCCCCACTTATTTAGTATTAGGAATAACACTAAATAAGAAGGGGGGGGTTGTTGCTGGCCACAACAATTGGCGATTCACTTGGAAGAACCAGTTATCTCTGCTTTTCTTTCAAATTTTCTAAACTTCCAAAACAGAAAATTTTCCAGAAAATTAAACTTTATTATAGAAAGACCAAGTACATTATGCTTTTACCTGTCAATGATATTTTCTTTCTTCTTTTTTCAACTTTGATTATTTACTCCCTCAAGCTAGTCCTTGTATCTACATCAATCATTACTTTGTTTATAAAGATAAAAACAAAGCCTTCTCTTTAAATCAGTTTTGAATATGCTCATTTATCGTAGGTAGAGCCTCTGCTGCCAGTAGGCATTTATAGCCTCGACAGGGTTACCTATTACCCAACAATGATCCTGTATCCTACTTAGAGAAATTTACAACTTTCAAAGAGAAATCCATATCCACACTTATTGCTTTCATTTTCTATTTTACCCTTAAAGAAAAATGTCTTGGTTTGGTAGCCAATTTATGACACAGTCATTCACTGATTTATAGCTTTGCTGAACAAGCTGGCTCGTGATGAGACCCCTTGTCTTTTGATTGCAACAATCTTGAGTCATTGTCCTATTGTGGTATGCAGTATTGGCAAAGTCAGCAAGCTATAATATCTATGATCATGATAAGTCGGCTCGTGATGGGACCTCTTACTCCTTAAGTTAAAGTGTATCATTGGATTATTCTCTAAACATTGTAGTTTCCTAGGTGGGGAGGAAGTCATTGTTTCCTTAAGACGGATCTAGGCGACAATAGTAGAGTTTTTGGAAAGATCTTTTCTACAGAGAATCTTTGATTTTGTTATTGATACCTTTCATTGGACTGATATAAAACAATTTCCCACTAAAAGTCGTTTTTTGTCAAAGTTTATACATTTGAAACTAGTATCATTTCTAAGCCTAGAGTCTTTAACTATCTCTTTCAATAATAATGATCAATTTTCTAAAAGAATTCTATTTATACAAGTGAAAAAACAAAATCTAAAAGAGAATTTGTGTCTTTTTCATAAATCTCAAATGTAACCATTTACAACCAGTTTTATTATGAAACTAAAACTAATCTACAAAATACAAGAATGATATCCTATGGAAAATATTTTTTGAGGATCTGTCTGTTAACAGGTAAAGAATCTCTTTTTCCTGTTAAATCCTGTAACATAAAAGTGGACGGACCTATGACTTCTATGATTTGGAAAGGGCCAAGCCACATTCGTTGAAATTTCGTATGTTTTCCTTTTTCCTCATGAGCCTTGTCCCATTTTAGAACTAAATCTCCCATCTGAAAGTCTTTTCTGGATATCACGTTTGAATCAAAAGAGGCTTTTACCAATGCTTGATGATGAGCATCAGTTATTTTGGCTTGTTCTCCTTGTTCTTCTAACTTAATTATTTCCAGCTGCCTTAGTTGTAAGGAAGAAGTTGGTCTTTCATCAATATATTGAACTAAGGCTAAAGAGGGAATTGCCAAATGACTTGGAAGAACCACTTCTTTCCCATAAACTAAATTGAAGGGGGAAGTGCCGATGGAGGCTTGCTGTGTTATTTGATCTGCCCATAAAGCATATATTAAAGCTTTGTGCCAATTTTTATGATTTTGGTCAATGGTTCGCTTAATAATTCTGATTAAATTCTTATTTGTAGATTCAGCTAATCCATTCCCCTGTGGATAGTAATTGGCGGAGTATTTAAACTTGAAACCCCTTTTGAGTGAAAATGCAGTCATTGCATTACCAGAAAAATATGATGCATTATCAAACATTAAAGCAGAAGGCAACCCAAACCTAGTGATTATAAACTGATCTATGAACTCAATGATATTTTCAGCATTAGCCATCTTGAGTGGAACTGCTTCTACCCATTTAGTAAAGTAATCTGTTGTTGCAAGGATGTATATATGTTATTTACAAGAGTGAGGAACGATCTCTCCTATTATGTCCAATCCCCACTGATCGAAAGGGTTCTCAATGTTAATTGGTTGTAGTGGCAAGGATGGTTTCTTTTGTCTCCCAGAAGCGGTTTGACAGACTTGACATTTCCTCACGTGGTTATGTGACTCTTTGAATAATGTGGGCCAGTAATAGCCTGCACGTAATATTTTATGAGTAGTTGTGTCTCCAGCATAGTGTCTGCCTGCTGGCCCATCGTGGAGTTCCTGCAAGACTTTTTCAGCTTCATATTTCTCAAGACATCTAAGGAGAACATAATCATAATTTATTCTAGAAAGAACATCGTTCACGAGCTGACATTGTTTGGCTTTTAACCTTAGAGCTCTTTTCTTGGTATGATTGAGGTTTGAAGGAGCGTATCCATTCTTTAGATAATAAATGATATCAACTTATAATGACTCAACATCGTTTAGGCTTACCTCGTACATTTGTATCTCTGGAGATGGAATTTCGGACATAAGCGATGCTCCGATGATAATTTTGCAAAAGCCTTGACCTTTTACAATACTTGCTGGTTTGATTTCTACATCATATTCCTGTAAGGCAGTAACCCAATTGGTTCTTTTATCACCCACATCCTTCTGTACTGTCAGGCGGAAAGAGTCGATGGTGCGGACACAACCAACCTCCCTAGGAGCCTAAGACTCTCTAGTGACAAACAAGACAAACAAGAGCAATCCTTCTCTAAACATGCATTTACTATATGGGAAATCAAGTGTTTAGATCCTACCTGTAGTCCAACGCTGTTGTAGCAGTCCAGCTCTGCTGATCCGGATGAGCTCCTCCTTCACTTTGAAACCTGCATACACTAACAATCAAACGATTAAATAGCACTTGATAATCTCATAGAATAAAACATATTTAACACATAGACCAAGGAGTACATGAAACAACTCATAAATAACAAGTTATTGAGAAGAATGGACTCATTTGCATTAATAGGTAACAAAAGGAACAAATACAACCTGAGCCTTGGTGTTGTGCAAGTCCCTCCCAGGGTCCATCAAGAGTTCTCCTTTACTTTGACAAAGCTCACCCACTTCCAAATAGAACAAGCAAAGATGGCAATCTCTCCTCACAAGCTTCTAAATGGGAGTCCTAATTCCTGCAGCATCTACCCTTAGAAATGTATAGCTTCCAACTCCTCTCCTCCTTCTGGCCCAATGCCTGTATTTATAGTGCTCAACAGGAAGTTAATCAGGTCCACCATCAATGGGATAATCCCCTCTTTAGATGGGATAGCTCCCTCATTTATGGGATAAGTTCCTCTTTGGTAGGGGTACATGAACCATCTGGAGGCGCTCAATACACGTCGAACAACCTTCTAGAATGCTCTAGAAATGACCACAAGTAACTTTTTAAAGATGAAACTTGCGCATTTTGACCTTTACAGGGGGACGCACCTGCCCCTTTACATACAGAGTGTACAAGGACACAGCTTTTGTGAACATTGGGTGCGTACCCGCAGGTAAGGTTGAGAGAACCTGCGTACCCAGAGATAAATACATTTATAAAGACTTTCTCTCTTTTTGGAGTTTAACATGGAGAGCAGAGGTATGAGACTTGCCCAGGAGGATAGCATGACTGTTGATAGAGCCATACTAACTGTAAATAGCCATGGTGACATTTTTTAGTGTAACAGATTGACCCCTAAAGTGTGAAGCATGTAATAGATTAGGGTTTTGTATTATCTAGGAAGGATGAAGCGCTTTATCATTTCAAGGATTATCTCGTGGAGAGCCTGGTCAGAACCTGCAATTTTCAACACAAAATACATGTATAAGATTATATCATCACTGAGGTAGGCATTCCCATACTCAGATCAAAACTTTAACTAACAGACTAACTATTCTGATACAGGAATGATCTTGTAGTACATCACAATCATAGACTTTTGTAGACACAGTATGGGCGCAGCCATCTGTTTATGATTAGTCTACTTAGATAATGAATACAAAACTCCTCGCAGCCTAGATGGTGGAAACTAGATCCAGGGTCTTCATTTCCGCTTCTCGGATTGGTACGATTCTAGCCATGCGAATAAATGAGTTGATGTCGAACATGGTAGAAACCACTTGATTACCAGTCGATGATGTAAACTGTTAAAAAGTGTGAGAGAGACCACCAGTAATGTCAATGGTTCTCAAAGTACCCAGTACAATCCATGAGATGTGAATGAATGAATTGATGTCGAACATTTCACGGAATCCTTCGATCGAGAGTCAATGATGTAAACTGACGTCAAAGGCGAGAAACCTGCCATTGATGCATGCAGACTTCAAGGTACTGACGATTTCTAAGTCATCTCTCTAGATAATGTGCTGATGTCGATAGAAAGCGACCCGTTGCAGGCAAGCCCACAACACGAAATCATTGTTCAAGTTGAAGAAATGTTGCTGTAAGGACTGACTCAGGGATGGTCAAATGGATGACAAGTATTTTGCAGATGAAAGTTTTGTTTGTAGACCTCTTGAACACATAATGACACAACAGATGGCTTGGTGATAAACGACTCAAAGTTAATTCCCGGAACCCGGCTGAAGACTTTCAAAGTGGTTTGATCAACTGTGAGGTAAAGGATTTCCCAACCCAGGTGAATGAAAAGTGTCGTGTTCAAGAGTGGTAATAAAGTTTCTTCTGAGACAAAAGATAACAAATAGGCTCATTCTTCTCTCTTTTCCCCCACCATTTCTGGCAAGTACCTCTTTATTTTTAACAAGCTTGAGGAGGATAACATATGCTTGATTATAAGCTCATCCTTCGGATGAGTCCAACCTAGTTTTGATTCGAACCCTAGGAAGGAGTGGTTCGTTCCTGTTTGTAATTGAATAGGTCCTTTACTGTGAAATGTTTAACGAGCCTAGTATAGGAGAAACTCGGCGTTTTTCAATTTTAGAGAGTCTGAAAAACTTAAGAAGACTCCAAGTTGAACTTTTTTTCGTAGATTTGTGTCCCTGAAGCCCGAAAAAGTATAAAATAATACCTGGGGGAACCGCTTGATCTTGCGACCAAGGAGTAATTTCATAATTAGTGCCACTGACCTGAAAAGTAAAAAGCGATCAAGGACACGTCGTTTTATTTCCAGTATCGAGTTTGAAACGACAAAAACCCGGCAATCTTTTCCTGATTTTACGGTCAGAAAAGAGCTATAAGGGGACCGTCTTTTAATTCCGTTTTAACGAGTGTAAAAGAAACGCTCGGCAATATTTTCATGTTTTAGGAGTCAGAAAAGGGTTTAAAAGATGACTCTGAGGTTTCACTTTTTCGTAAGTTTTAACGAGTTCGAAAAAGGGATAAAAATGTACTCGTATGGCCGACTTTCAATTTAATTTACGAGCAGGAAAAGACGGAAAGAACTCGGCATTTTGATTTGTTTTACGAGAATGAAAGATAGCAAAATAATCTCGGGATTTCCATGAGTTTAACGAGTCTTGAAAATAACTAAAATTGACTCGAGATAGGTTTCATTTTTACAAAAGCTTGAAACAGAGAAAAACTATGCTTCAAAGTGGTTTCATTTTTACACAAGCTTGAAACAGAGAGAAACTGTGCTTGATGTCCCCTAAGCGTAACTGCTAGAGTGCATGCCCCCCTGCTTCATTTCATTCAACCAGTTGGATGAAATGAAGGTTCATGAACGAGATCGTTTGAAAGACCCGACCTAAAACTGTAAGAAAATTATGCAAAACACTGAAATAACTAACCTAAATATACAACTTAACGTTTCCGAGATTTAGTCAAACTCTTGATTCAAGTAGAGGAGGATTTGTTTCATTTTTTAACGAGCTTGACACAGGAAAAGAACTATGCTTGGATTTGGTTTCATGTTTACGCAAGCTTGAAACGAAAAACTATGCTTGTTATAAGTTCACATGTCCCCAGCATAATGACGCAAAACGAGGTACATGCCCCCCAAGCTTCATTGCATTCAATGAGTTGGATGGAATGAAGCTTTACTTTCAAGATCTTGGAAAGACTTGAGGGAGTTGTTTCATTTTTTAGTGAGGTTGACACAGGAAAATAACTATCCTCAAAACCCTTGTTTCATTTTTTAAACGAGCTTGACACAAGATAAGGAACTATGCTCATAACTACTCTACAATCTACTTAACAAGGAACTCTACTCTAAAAACCTTGATTCATTTTTTAACGAGCTTGACACAAGACAAGGAACTATGCTCTAAAATCCTTGATTCATTTTTTAATGAGCTTGACACAAGACAAGGAACTATGCTCGTAACTACTCTCTACAATCTACCTACTTAACCTACCCTTGTTTCATTTTTTTAACGAGCTTGACACAAGACAAGGAACTATGCTCAAGACTCCTTGTTTCATTTTTTAACGAGCTTGACACAAGACAAGGAACTATGCTCAAAAAGTTCGCATGCCCCCAGGATAATGATGCAAAGTGAGGTACATGCCCCCCAGGCTTCATTGCATTCAATGAGTTGGATGGAATGAAGGTTTACTTTCAATATTTAACTTGAAAAGGGAGTTGTTTCATTTTTAAGGAGGTTGACACAAGAAAATAACTATCCTCATACCTGATTCATTTTTAACGAGGTTGATTCAGTAACAGGAACTATCCTCATACCTGATTCATTTTTTAACGAGGTTGACTCAGTAACAGGAACTATCCTCAAACCTGATTCATTTTTTAACGAGGTTGACTCAGTAACAGGAACAATCCTCAAAAACCTACTTTCTACAATCTACCTACATATCCTAAAATCTACCTGATTCATTTTTTTAATGAGGTTGACTCGGTAAAAGAACTATCCTCATACACACTGATTCATTTTTTAACGAGGTTGACACAGTAAAAGGAACTTTCCTCGAATCTCCTTGTTTCATTTTTTAATGAGCTTGACACAAGACAAGGAACTATGCTCAAAAAGTTCGCATGCCCCCAGTATAATGATGCAAATCAAGGTACATGCCCCCCAAGCTTCATTGCACTCAACCAGATGGATGGAATGAAGGTTTACTTTCAATATTTAACTTGAAAAGGGAGTTGTTTCATTTTTAAGGAGGTTGACACAAGAAAAGAACTATCCTCTTACCTGATTCATTTTTTAACGAGGTTGACTCAGTAACAGGAACTATCCTCATACCCGATTCATTTTTTAACGAGCTTGACACAAGATAAGGAACTATGCTCATAACTACTCTCTACAATCTACCTACATATCCTAAAATCTACCTGATTCATTTTTTAATGAGGTTGACTCAGTAACAGGAACTATCCTCTAACACCCTGTTTCATTTTTAAACAAGGTTGACACAGGAACAAAACTATCCTCGTGCTTGATCATGGCTTCCAACTGGAAGAAAGACATGTGAATGGACACACCTTGATCATGGCTTCCAAGAGGTCTTCATCAGAAGGAAGAATAGTTCTTTGGAAGGAACACATGTCAAGGGACTCAAAAGGGATAAGAACATCGTGTTCAAGTAATCCCATAGAGTTTTCCATGTCAATTACCGGATCGAAATCAAAGGAAGATGAGCAAATGGTGAGAGGCTCACTTACATCGGTAACTGAAAACATGGGACCAGTTGCCACATAATTAACCCGTGGCAGGGTAGATACCACTTTAGAATCAGGAACATTTAGGGCTGTCATATTATTGGTAGTTGAGACAAGACTAGGGAACGAAAGCTAGTCTACAGTCACAATACTGCCATTGTGAGGGAAAGACATCACGCGAAAGAGTGTCGATACGACAGCTTTCATTGCATAAACATAGTCTCGCCCAAGGAGTAAATTGAAATCCAAGGGACCTCGAACTACCATAAGATCAATACAGACAGTTTTACCTTCCAAGGTAAGAGAAAACTTAGGAAGGATCCCTAAAGGTTCACTAATGGTTCTGTTAAAAGCTTTCAGATTCTGCGTAATAGGCACAAGCTGAGGGGAACCCAAAGCTTTCCAAACAGTTGAGGATAAAATACTAACAGAAGCACCTTCATCTACCTGAGTACGATGTATGTCCCTACCACCAGCCTTGACAATGATTTGGAAAGGGATGGAGGAAGGAAGACGAGGTTCTGTCAGTCTATTCCAATCAAAGGAAAAGACCTCAGTGCTTGGAGGGGGTTCTGTAGAAACAGGTGAAATGCCCCCTGGCATAGAGGAATCTAATGTAACAAGAAGAACCTGAGCGGTATGAAGTTCACTCTCCAAAGGGAAAGTGTGATCGATCGAATGTGAAATTGAATCGACCACTTGATCAACTAATGGATCATCAACCTGAGTGACATGAGTTTCACTCTCCAATGGAAGAGTGTGATCGACTGTACTTGAAATTAGATCAATCACTCCGTCAGTTGACGGTAGGTTTGGAGAAAGTTTACGGTAACCAGTTGGAAATTCTTGCTGTGGAACAGTAAGCTTTTCCAACAATGTTGAGGCTTCATCCATGTGAGGGCAAATGTGAGTTTGATGACTCCCTTTGCATAACTTACAAGGAAACCTAACTTTACCCTTTTTCCCAGGAACCTGACTATCACTGGTTGATGGATCAACGGAAAGTTGATGATATTTTTCTGACCATACTTCCAAGACCTTTGAAATACCAGGACAATTGACAAGGAAGTGGTCACCCTTACAAAGCCTGCAAGGGTATTTGGGTTTACGATGCATGTCGGAATTTTCCTCAACACAACTAACACTTAGAGCCGTGGTTGGTTCATTGACTTCTTTCTTAGCTTGCTTCTTCTTCTTCTTCTTCTTCTTTCCTTTCTTCTTCTTCTTAGACTCCTGGTTACTAGCATCAAGGCTTTTACCAGGCGAAGAGGAAGAAATGGAGGAAGAAAAATTAGGCGAAGAAGGTAAAGGGTCAACAGAAGGTTGGTGATGTTGAGATGGTGAACTCTGTTGAGGTGAAGCATCCGGTTGAGATGGAGCAATTGGAGTATTTTGGGCCAACGAAGTTGAAAATAACCATATCGGTAATCCTATTGTAAATCCAGGTAATGACAAAGTAGCCATATAAGGAGGACCAACATTTCCAAAGTATGGAAAAGTACTAGGATTCTCGTTAGGAGGGGTTCCTAGGTTGGTAAATTCTGGAACATTTGCCATTATATTCAACTTCAGTGAATTTTATTAACAATTTTTAAAACTAAAATTAACAATTCACACCTAACAATTAAAATTCACAATTTACACCTATGGTCTCTAAAAGTAAAAACAAACAAATTAACACGCGCTATCAAATCTAGGAGTCAAACCACACACAAACAGTAGCCTTCCGGACCGAAAACACTAGTTGGTGATGAAATCCAACATCGCCGGATTCAGTACAGAAGTGGCGGGTGGAACAGTTACCCCGACAACCTGCTTAATGAATAGACCGGCACAAGTTCCTCCACTTTAACCGTCTCGAGTGAAGTGAACCCCCCGGAAAATCCAAGTGAGTCTAGCCGACGTCTGCTCCAGGTACAGTGGGATCTTCCCTCCACCGTCACCTTGGGTAGAATCCTAAAGATAATGGTCACTAAGGTTACCAACATCAACAAATGCACCTGGGGGAACAGTCTACACTCCGACAGCACGCAAGGGCAGAGTATCAAGCTCAATCCCCTTGCCGGCTCCTTGACAATAATCCAAGGTTTACCGACAAGTGACCCCTGGCTCCTCGACAATGGTTAATCCGAGGTTTACCATTTGTAATACGTGCGTGTCTGGCGTCGTTCCCAATGAGGGTGGATTGATCCCCTCACTGGTTCGGACACGAGCTCGTGCTTCTCCTTTAAGAGGAGCTTTCCCAGAGTACAAATGAAACAGTTGGATTTATCCTACCACAAGATGAGCTACTTGTTTGGTTTTGCTGTCTTGGAGAGTTAATTACTCTCCTACTCCAAGACACTAGCCTGATCTATATTGGTGTTTCAGAGCCCTAGAAATGTAAAAATTACTAGATGAATTTTATTTAAGCGTTATGTTATTAAGGCTGTTATTACTCAAATGGGTAAATGGATATGAAACCAATGGTGTTATGACCCGACTCAACTGAATGCAATCGAATATGATAATGTGATCTTTTCAATTCGATGAATCCTAATTAAAGTAAGGAGAGAGTTTCCATTCACTTCCAACAATGCAAAAAATTGATCACTAAGAGAAAATATAACAAATTCTCTAATGCACCAATTTTGTCAAGACAAACTAATGCAAATCAATTCCAAACCATTTTTTTTATTTTATTTTTGTGTAAATTCAAATCAAAGAAAACTGATCTAAATCTACGATTGATTTTTCAGAACGTAAACTATGCAATGGTAATCTAAGCACAATTCACTTGAAAAGTATGCAAATGTAATCTATGCACATTTTTCATTCATATTCTGAAAATGAGAATCCTAATTATGCAAATGTGATCTATGCAAGAGAATTCTCAAACACAAGATGATTCTAATGTGATCTAAGAACCAATCAAGTGCAAGTCGAGAAAATTGGGTGAGAGAGTTCGAAAGATCAAAAAATAAAAACACTCAAAGGCGATTAACACTCATACACTGAGACAAACCTCCAAGTAATGACCAAAGGAAATGAAATCAAGAATTTCTCAAAAAAGAGTCTCAAAACACCCAATTGATGAAAGCTTAAAGCAGGAATGCCAATGAAACAAGCTTAGGTGAAGATCTTTGACAAGAGGCTAATGGATCTGGGCAGTAAAAACTAAGAAAAAGCAAAATCTAAGAGCAAAAATGCAAAAAATGGGATTTTCTTAAATTTTAGCAGGGGACGCAGGCAACCCGTTAAGACAGGTGCGGACCCGCTCTGTGCACACAGCGACAGTGCGTCCAGGGACGCACTGTGCAATACTCAGAGGGTGCGTCCTACTGGAAAATTCAAGAAAAACTAAATTGAATCTAACCCTAAGCTAACCCACCCAAAAACAAAGTCACAGAGCCAAAAACCAGAAAAATAAACCAATTTTCTCAGAGCAAAGTTCATACAAAGGAAAAGACTTTCACATCAATGGAGTCCCCAGTGGAGTCGCCAATTTGTCAGGCGGAAAGAGTCGATGGTGCGGACACAACCAACCTCCCTAGGAGCCTAAGAGTCTCCAGTGACAAACAAGACAAACAAGAGCAATCCTTCTCTAAACATGCATTTACTATATGGGAAATCAAGTGTTTAGATCCTACCTGTAGTCCAACGCTGTTGTAGCAGTCCAGCTCCGCTGATCCGGATGAGATCCTCCTTCACTTTGAAACCTGCATACACTAACAATCAAACGATTAAATAGCACTTGATAATCTCATAGAATAAAACATATTTAACACATAGACCAAGGAGTACATGAAACAACTCATAAATAACAAGTTATTGAGAAGAATGGACTCATTTGCATTAATAGGTAACAAAAGGAACAAATACAACCTGAGCCTTGGTGTTGTGCAAGTCCCTCCCAGGGTCCATCAAGAGTTCTCCTTTACTTTGACAAAGCTCACCCACTTCCAAATAGAACAAGCAAAGATGGCAATCTCTCCTCACAAGCTTCTAAATGGGAGTCCTAATTCTTGCAGCATCTACCCTTAGAAATGTATAGCTTCCAACTCCTCTCCTCCTTTTGGCCCAATGCCTGTATTTATAGTGCTCAAGAGGAAGTTAATCAGGTCCACCATCAATGGGATAATCCCCTCTTTGGATGGGATAGCTCCCTTATTGATGGGATAAGTTCCTCTTTGGTAGGGGTACATGAACCATCTGGAGGCGCTCAATACATGTCGAACAACCTTCTACAATGCTCTAGAAATGACCACAAGTAACTTTTTAAAGATGAAACTTGCGCATTTTGACCTTTACAGGGGGACGCACCTGCCCCTTTACATACAGAGCGTACAAGGACGCAGCTTTTGTGAACATTGGGTGCGTACCCGCAGGTAAGGTTGAGAGAACCTGCGTACCCAGAGATAAATCCATTTATAAAGACTTTCTCTCTTTTTGGAGTTTAACATGGAGAGCAGAGGTATGAGACTTGCGCAGGAGGATAGCATGACTGTTGATAGAGCCATACTAACTGTAAATAGCCATGGTGACATTTTTTAGTGTAACATGTACTAGAAGATTTCCTACCACTGGAAACGGTACTATGATTTTTGTATGTGTTTTGAGTAAAAAACGTCTGAAATATTTAATTTCCTTGAAAACAGCATAAGCTTGCTTTTCCACATCTGAATAATTCAACTTAGCCCCTTGTAAATTGGAACTGAAAAAAGAAATTGGGGCTTCTCCCTTTTCTTGATTTGCTTGAGTGAGTATCACAGCATATGATCTATCAGAGGAAAATGTATATAAAATAAAAGGATCAAAAATGTTTGGAGTTGCTAAAGATGGAGCATTAACAACTGCTTGTTTGATTAGATTGAATGCCTCATGTTCATCTTGGCCCCATTTAAAGTTTGAGTTCTTTTTAATCATTGCTTGTAAAGGAGACACGATTCTTGAAAAATCTGGAGCAAATCTCTTTACAAAATTAATCTGGCCAAGGAAAGATTGCATAGCTTTCTTGTTGTGATGTTGGGAGACTTCAGAAATCTCCTTGATTCTGTTAGGATCAATGTGAATTCTAGATTTTGACACTATGAATTCGAGAAGTTTTCCTTCACTTAATGTGAAAAGGGATTTTTTCGGGTTAAGTGAAATTCCATACCTTTGACAACATTGGAAGATTTGTTTTAAATCTCTAAGATGATTGTTTTGTTTCTTGGAATATACAGTTATATCATCCAAATAGATTACCACTGATTTATTAACTAACCCCTTGAATGCGATGTCCATGGCTCTCTGAAATGTGGCACCAGTGTTAATCAGACCAAATGCCATCTTTTTATATGCGTATGAGCCCAATTTAGTTCTAAATGTGGGTTTTAATTGATCATCGGGATGTACCAACACTTGATTGTATCCTGAGAATCCATCCAAGAAGGACATCAATTCTGACCCCGTGACCACCTGCAGTATTTGTTCCATGGGAGGCAAAGGAAAATTATCCTTTTGGTAGGCTTTGTTAAGATTTCAAAATTCAATGCAGATTCTAATGTCTCCGTTTTTGTTTCTAACAGGGGTCATATTGGAAACCCATTTGGAATGTCAAATGGGAAAAATTATTTTTGCTTTCAATAACTTATTGAGTTCAAATTTGATCTAGTTTTCTAGCTTGGGATGGATCTTTCTCAACTTTTGTTGGACAGGTTTTTCATCATCTATCATTGGAATAGTATGTTGGATGATGGAGGTGTCGTATGTTTTGAGTTCATCGTAATTCCAAGCAAAGACACTTTTATATTGTCTCAAGAGACGAATATACGCTAATTTTTCTTCAAGAGCTAGACCAAGGCCTAGATTGATATTCTGTGGTTTGGTATCAGTTCCTAGATTTACTAATTCATAGTTCAAAGTTCAACTTTGGAGTTTTGAATTGGTAGATCTTTTTAACTGATCTTTCAAATCATAAAGGTCTTCTAACTTGACTACTGACTTAGGTATGGCATTGTTAGTGCAATCTTGTTGCAATTGGCGGTCATGTTGGTTTTCGTCATTTATTTAATTGGTGTAGGATCCTTCAGATGTAAGGAAACTCACAATATCAGGATCGTCATTGAAAATCCTCCAATTGGTAATGTTTTCAGGGATAGATGGTCTAAAAATTAATTCAATTGAAAATTGATCAGGGCTAAAATCTTCTCAAGGAATGAGATTGGAAGCTACGTTAGCTAAGAGGTCTGCACTAGCATTCTGGAGCATGGGAATTGATGAAATATTAAATGCTATAAAATGTTCAATTAGATCTTGAGATAAATATTGGTAATGTTTTAAATGACCTGATAAACAATGTATAGTATTATGTACCTGTCTGATTACAATTTCAGAATCTCCGAAAACTTGAAGGTATTTGATGTCTAATCTGATTGCTTTGTATAACCCTTGGACTAAAGCCTTGTATTCTGTGGTATTGTTGGTGCAATCAAATTTGAGTCTGCAAGTTAGCATAGTTTTATCTCCCTCTAGACTTATTAACACGCATCCTTCTCCTGTTCCTTCGTTAGACTTAGAACCGTCAAAAAATAATTTCCAAAATAAAGATTTATTTACAGGACTATCTATAAAATTAATACATTTAGAACTATTTGTTTGAGAGAAATTTTCTACTTGAGATAAAACAAAATGTTCTAAGTAAGGTGAAGTATGAGCATTAAAATTTCCTAGGAAAGAATCTACTGAGTAGTTTCCAATGATGTTATTGCTGTATGCTACTGGTTCATTTTCTCCTTCCAATTCCATTACTATGAATTTTTTATGTCTTTCCCGCTCAACTTTTATTTGATTTGGTTTACCATTGTAAGGGAGCCAAATGTGCGACCAGTCAGTTGCAAAGTATCCATGAAGTTTTTCTGACCAATCTCTGCTAAGAATTAAACCATAAAATTCCGGAATATCAGCAACTAAAATGTCGATAACTTGACATACCTTTGGGTTGGATGACAGCCTTATGGTAACCTGATTTAATTCGCCAATCACTTTGACTTGCGATCGATCTAATTGAACTATGCGCACAGTAGATTTTTGCGGTTGAACGTTCAATTTTGCACATATTGACTTTCGTAAAATATTTGATGAAGCTCCAGAGTCCGCTAAGAAATTATGCAATTTTTTATTGAAAATTTCATCAGTAAGAAGAAATGGGGGAGTATGAGTTCTCGATATTCCTCCAATTAAGGCGATATCATTTGGGTCAACTTTATTGATTGCATTAGTTGGAGGTGTTCCCATGTCATGGGAAGCTTGAGAGATTACGACGGTGGGAAAAGGTGCAACTGGTGCAACATGTAATTCTTTCAAAAGTATCTTTTGTTGGTGTTTTAACTTGCTCAATTCGTAAAAAGTGATATTGGCCCTAGTCTTTTTCATGTCTTCTATGATATTATACTCCATTTCATTCGAAATGATCAATGTTTTAGATGGATTTGATGGGTCTGTTTGGACTGGGCTGGTTTGAGTCGCTTTAGGTGTCGTTTTCTTGGCTGCGGCTTTATCCTTAGTCATCGAGCTTGCACTCTTTGGCTTAGATGTAGGTTGAGGAAGATCAATTTGATTTCTACTACGAGTACTAACCGGGGATGCCTCTTGATACTCTTCATCTGGGAGGATTAAATCCCACATACCTTATAACTCTACAACTTCTTCTTCATCGGTATGTTCTTTAGTAGCGATTTCTTCTTCTTCTTCTTCTTCTTTAGATTCAACACTTGTAATAGTGTTGGGGGGTTTGGAGTCGGTCGAAGGGTTTCTTTTAAAAGGTATGTACGGCTTTTTAGAAGAATTTTCTGCCACTCGTTTCTTAATGTCAACCATCTCGTTAGACATGGTTTTTAAAAAAATTTGCAAACCTTCTAAATTGAATGGATCTTTTGATTATTTTTTCGTGGGATCTTCCTTGAAAGAAACCTTCTTGGATTTTCATTCTTCTAATGCATTTTTCTTTCCTAAGGTTGTAATACGTTTCTCTACTACTATCGCTTCTTTCATATTTTCAACTAAGGTTGTTTTTTAGCCTTATCAACAAAGATTGCTATGTTTGATTGTAAAGCAGTGATGTACCATTCACTTCACACTTCTTCGCTAGGCTTGGAAGCAGTAGGAATTTTGTTTAACAGTTTTATTGAAACATGAATTGAAATCTTTGATAGGTTCTTTTGACTCGGCCCTAAGATTAAATAGGTCGTTCATTAGTGTCGTTGTAGACCTGTCATCACCAAAATTAGTCGGGAATTGTTCTTGGAAAATCTCCCAACTAGTGATAGATTCAGATGGTAATGAAAAATACCATGATCCGGCTGTTCCTTGCAGCGTATAAGGAAAAAGTCGAACAACAGCGTCTTTGTTGGTAACTCCATTAAGATTTATGGATAGCATAAGGTTATTTATGTGTTCTTCCACTAGCATGCCTGCCTCAGGATTAAACTTAGGTAGCCATTTTTCAGGATGGGCCAGTAGTTGACTCAAGGGTGCATGCATTAAGACTACCCTTGGGTTATTCCATGGATATCGGGCCATTGCTGAACTAATAACAGAGGAAATATGATCCCTGCGGTTGGGAAGATGAGGATATTACAACTCCGGATGATTGAGAAGGAGATGTGGAAGTACCGGTGGACTGATGGACAATGATCTAAAGTGGAGGAGTGGATGGTTGACTACGCAGTGGAGAGGTTGAGATGGATGATGATGATGAGAGAGTCTCGCTATCGGACTCTTTAGGAGATTTCCTTGCTCTCTTCCTTGTAGGTAGAGGTAACTCGGTTGGCTGAACGCCAAATTTTTCGCTCTTTAATCTAGTAAGAGGATGAGCAGGATTATATTGGGAAGTCACGCTGCCTTGAGATTTATTAGATTTTTGAGGAGATATAGAAAATCGCTAAAGTTTGTGAATCAAAGATTCAACTTCAGGAGGTTCAATAGTAGATTGTTTTGAAATGTCAGGGTTTGCAGCAGCGACTATTGTTATTTCGACTTCTAGTTCTAAATTTGGAAATTCTAAATGCGATGGAGAAGTCAGAGGAGATGGTGAGGGAGATTTACTCTCATAATGGTATTTAGATTTAGACTTACTTTCCATTCACAGTTCGAGGCCCTCCTTCTAGCACCAAATATGTTGAAGCCCCGAAAATCGGGTCTACAACAAGGGGGATACCCACCCAGTCCGGACCTTGGTTAGCAGCTCCTTTTCCGTTTGGTATAGTGGGTCTGATTGGGTATATGGGACCAGTTTCCCAATATATGTGTGTGTGAGAGAAAATTTGATATTTCCTTTCTAAAAGTTCCTAAGTGAAATGCTCTAATTCTAACTCTAATCTAATAACATGCAAATTGTATTCTAATAAGCAAAAATATCTAAGTCTACAATAACCCGGGGTATAATCCTTCTGTTATGTGATCTAAAATGATTTCAGATAACAATTGGTAATAAAGATCATTCAACTGTTATGAGAAAAGAATTCAATACATATAAACCAATTCACATAAAAAGTTAGATGAAACAGTTGTGAAAAACATATCGCATAATAAGCTACTCATACATTAACCATAAATAAATAGTTATCACCATACAAAAGTGCCAAATGATAACTCAAGCATTCACGGATCAACATATAAACAGCTGAACATGAATATCACTTTAATACAAAGGCAAAAATAGTTAAGAGATAGAAGTACCATTTATAACTAGTTCTACTCATGAGCTTCAAGTGATAATGATTTATCTCTTCTCAATCCAACATCCACTAAGAGTATAGAAGTGCAACATCAGTAGAATATATTCAATACAGATATCAATAAATCCTGTTCCATTCATTCATCAAAACCTCCTTAGAGGGTACAAAAGTGCATGTTCTGGGGATAAGTTTTTGACAAATTTCAGGACCCTTCTCTAAATGCATGAGAAGGGTTTAAATACTAATAAGTAAATCTAAAAATAACTTATTACAAAAATGTAGGATGCGGTTTAAATGACCGTCCTCATTTCAGGCGAAAATAAAGAAAAATTAAAACTAAAACTAAATCTAAAATTAAAACTACTAACTAATTATTTTTGTATCTTCTCCTTGAAATCACATGCATTCAGCATTTTTTTGAGAAGAGTCGACTGGCCGACTTCCGGTTTTAGCTGTGCTGTGAAAACAGAATCGGCAAGATCTAGCGCCATCTTCTCAACGAAATTGATGATGCATTTGAAATTCATCCACTGGCTGTGTGGCTTTACCAAATATGCCCAGTAAGAATCCCAACTCAACTTGGTTAACCTTTGGATTGATTCTGCCTTTTCTTGAGCCTTCTATCTCCAGCCTGTTTGCAATTGCTGTTATTTTGGTAGATACCCTGGAGTAGTTTCTAATATCAGATTTTCTCTATGAAAATTTTCATTTATATAGTCAATAACGTTGTTTGCTGCCGTGGCTGCTTCTTCTGCTGCTTTCTCTGCTTTCCTGAGTTGTGCATCCCATTTGTTAAAGAGAATTTCTTTGTGATTGTCATTGATTATTGGTGCACCTGCTCTTTTTCCCTCCTCTGTTTCTTGCCAAGCCAAGTATTCAGTAGCTCGTTTATCAATTAAATCATAATCATTTTGTAAATCCACTACTTGATTAGTGATTTTATCGATTATTTCACAATAAGAGTTCCATTGTGATATTTTTTGGCACAATGCTTCCTGTTGCAGTAGTAGTTCATCATTTAAGGAAATGGATTCTGTAATAAATTTTGTGAGCTTAGGATCATCCTTGTGCATCTCCTGCATATCCTGTAATTGTTTTTATTTCTCAGCCAAACTGTTTTGATAGCCTATCTGCATTCGTTGGAAGTCCTGATGTATACTTCCAAGTTGTTTCTATGCTTCGTTGTTGGCGTTGGCTTGTTGTAAATGTTGTTGCAAAACTTGTATCTGGTCTTCCCTTTCTTTTAGCAGTTGTTGTACCTCAGATGCTTTATCAATGGTTGCAGAGGCATATGCTATTGCGATCTGAGATAATTTGGTGAGATTTTCAGTGGGATCAGTAGTAGGATCTTGCCATAGGACGTCTAATTGCTCTGCATCATGAGAGAGCACGTTTTCCAATTTCCTTTTCTTCCTTTGTCTTCTCACTACTGCCTTGTGTTTTGGACTATAAAATACATCAAGAGGAGGAATATCTTCTATTTTGAGTATAAGTTTAGAGGATGGGGTAACAGGAATATGTTCCATATCTGAGTCGTTGCTAATTGTTCCTATGACTATATCTTTTGTTGCCTGTACATTGCTCACAGGTGTCTTTGTGCTTTGTCCTTCAAGATCGATCAAATCATTGAAGGTGTCCCATTCTTTATCTAGCTCGGTTCTGACTAATGGTCGCTGAACGATGAGAGGGGGAGGATCTATTTCTGCGGAGGTAGAAGCCTGTTGTTGTGGGAGCTCTTTTGATTGGGCAGTATCCTTTACTGACCCCTCACTTTTACCATGGTCACTTTCTCATCTCTTGGAATGTTCAAATGTTTCTTTCCTAGACTTAGATTTAGATTTATCTGTGCCTGTATTTCCACTAAGACTAATACTTGGAGTTGGTTCCCTTACGGGTTCCAAGTGTAGTTTTTCCACATGGATACTAGCTAACCTCCTTTCCCTATATATTTTGAACTATTGAAATTCTGCTGGAGGGATTCACATCTGGGCCGAATGTAGAATTTCTTCAAGTGTGATTTTCTGTTGGAATATGTCATCAAAAAGATCATCTTCTCGAGAAAACACCTTTATTTTGACTGTAGTAGTGAAATTCTTAGCAATATCATGAGGGTCGAACGGTCTTCCCGGAAATTTGAATAATTGTAGACATGCTATGTTGTTTAATTCTTTGAATGCATGGCCTACATCAAATAGTGAAAAGGCCCCAAAGGCTACAGGAAATTGTGGCCAAATACCCTTATTTTTGTCCTTCAAATCTTTAGTCAAACCTCCTTCTCCGCAGGTTTGATAAGCAATTTCTCGTGCCAAGAGTTTATCAGGAACATACAAAGGTAATATGTGAGGGGGAGCAAGACTTCCGAATACCCTAACATATGTAAATAGTTCTTCTCCGAACCATCTCACGACATGGAGTATATCTACCTCCGCTTCAGGAGAAAACCTTGGGACATCTTTATCATACAACACTTTGTACATGGGGAGCATGACTCCATGAAAAATCTTGTAGAAATATGGTGTGAACTTAGAATCCCACAATTCTTTATGATAAACATGAATGGGTAAGGGCTCATGACCCGTCCATTTCCAACCCATCAAAGGAAGCTTAGAAACATAACAGATCGCATCCATCACATACGCAGATAAGTAGAAAGGGGGATAAATTCTCTGGGAAACAGTTCTTTTAGACCGGTAATCTACAATGGTCGTGACTAAGTTATTAGACAATATTTTAGCCCAATCCACAATAGTAGCATTAGCGGCAGCATCCAATAATGGTAACCATTCAAATAAAAATTTGTTAATGTCTGGCTTTCCAAAAAGTCTACAGAGCATGGTGGTAGCAAAGCAATACGGGGAGGTGAGAGAACCAGTGCTATACATACCATGTTTATCTCTTTTCAGTGGTTCGTCTCTCCTTGACCAATCTTTGATGGATTCTGCCAGGTCTTCATTCTCTTTGGAAAATTTCTCCATGAACTGTTTGTTATAAGTCTCCTATGGTTCTGGTAAATGATACATGAGCCTCAAATCTTGTGAAGCAAATGAGCCAATGAGTCCTTGATCCTGAGTCTTAAATTGTCTGTTTCTGATATCAGTGTTGTCCAATATCGATTTAATCATGTCCGTGTATGGACGAATTTTGGGCCTCGCCGCTATCCTGTGTAAGAATGAACAAGCTAGCTCTGTAATAGATGCCTTAGAAGAACCATGTGAGCCAGTAGTAGCCGTAACCTCCATTACCTTGGGATTCTCTTCTTCAGGTAGATTATACATGCCTTCCCAAGTAGCAATACCAGCGTCTCTGTTACAGGCAGTGTCTGTATACAAGGGCGCCATTTCTTTCTCTTTAGAACTCGGAGCTTTGCCTTTCTTTCCCATAGTATCCTGCGTGCTACTTTGTATCGTCCTCTATTCTCCATTCCTACAATTTACAAGTGAAGTGAGGATAATGATAAGGAAAGGTGATGGGAAAGTCTTAAATGCCAAAGACATATAAAATATACCACCTTATGTGAAATGAAGCTTGGATAAGCACAAAACCATATTCCATTAATGACTGGAAACTAACTCATTAATTAGCATTAAAGCGCATAACCAGGTCTCGGTTTATG
Organism: Pinus tabuliformis; assembly: GCA_031772625.1. Lineage (NCBI taxonomy): Eukaryota > Viridiplantae > Streptophyta > Pinopsida > Pinales > Pinaceae > Pinus > Pinus tabuliformis. Next base: position 306,666,640 of record CM062806.1, on the reverse strand, counting down.
GAAAATACATTTTTTAACAATGAGCCCAAAAGATCTGTGATGAAGTGATTTTGTGAGTGGCTTTGCAATATCGCAAATCGCAACATCGCAGAATCACAACATCGCAGAATCGCAACATCGCAAGGTTGCTAGCTCGCTATATTTCATTATCGCATTATCGCATTGCCGCTCTATCGCAAAATCGCAATATCGAAATATCGCAATATCGCAGGAGCATGGAATATGACAATTTTCTTTAGTCTGTTTTCTGCAAAATGCGATTTACGATATGCGCCATTGCATATCGGCAGTTTAAAGTTTTTCAACGTAAGCAATCTTTGATGCATGCGATGCGATATATGTTTGTAGTCCCGTATCGCGATCTCGCAATCTTAGAATTCGGCTTGCAAGGAGGTTTCCTGTTATCCTTTTTGCGATGCGATATTTCCTAAGGAATAATTCTACTTTATCATAAAAATTAGGCTTTTTTTTAGATTTTTCAAGGGTATTCTCATAAGTTTATGATGGTAAGTTTTATTGAAAAACGAAATTCAAGCACTAATTAGTTTTTAAATTTTTGATAAGGGTCCCCACTTATTTAGTATTATGAATAACACTAAATAAGAAGGGGAGTTGTTGCTGGCCACAACAAGTCTATAATTGTCTAATAAAGAAAACTAGTAAACACTAAATACATACTTACAAAATTATGAAAATAAAGATATATGTTGCAATTAGTACCGAAATATCACTTCTCCCATCATATCATGATGTGGCTACACCTCACCAACCTGGCATTGCCAAATGATTTGTTGTTGATCAATCCTCGAACTGAATTGCGTCCCTCAGACAATCTGTCAGACTCACAATTTTGTTTTATGTAGATGTGTGATATGGAAATCCTCGTGAAGCCCATAATCAACACTTTGACCCTGTGTTGCTAGTTGGATATAGTGGGAGTCTCTAATTTGAATCTATCATTTCCCACTGAATAACCATCTTGGAGTTGCCATGGACTACAATTTCCTCAAGTCTCGACCATTTGACCCAAAATAGCATGCCCCATAATGTAAGAAGTTATGCCCTAGTGTTCAATCATTCAACAATATACCAATTAGATCAACAATATTGATTAGGATGTAGATATATCATCACACCACTGCCACAGGAACTGAAAGAATTGGCTCCATCAAAAAAACCCACTAGAAAGTAAGCCCAAAGGTCCTTAGGACATTGAATGGATTTAGGGGCCTTGTAGGTCACTATTTTAAATACCTTGTAATAAGATGCAATCATTGTGCTAGCCTTGAGGATATCTAGCTGAACTTGATCGAATATGAGAGCATTCCTAGCCTTCAAAATACCCCATAGGAAAAATAAGGGAAGTGATATGAGTCGCTTGTAGTCCACATTCCACTGCGCAAGGCATATACCTATGTCTGACCTATCCAAATTGTCCCTAAAATCAGGCATGTTCAGCATGCCCGACAAAACCAATCTCGAAAAAGTGTAATGCAGGAATAGGTGGTTAATTTCATCTACTTCTGCCCAAAATAGACCATACCAAATTGGTCCATGAATGCCCCTCTTGATAAGGTTGTCCCATGTTAAAATACAGTTGTGAGCGATAAACAAAATAAGGAATTTGATTTTCTAGGGCACTTGCCATATCCATGATTTGTTGAGACATATGAATTGCATATTCGACACCTCCACTTGTGAAATCATGGAATATACCTCACTTACTTTGACCTATCCTTTTTGAAAATCGTCATTCCATTGTAATTTTTAATCCTTAGGAGATAAGATTATCCCTGCAAGCTTCAAATTTAAAATATATTTTGTCCATTCTAGTGATAAATGACCCCGCAGTATGAGCATCTCAGCATATTTCAAACAAGGTGCCAACAAGAAGAATATGAAGATGTAGCAAGTGAGATAGCAATATCCTTAAGATATTAAGTAAAGGAATTTTTGATACATAATCTTTGGGATTAGGAAATTCATGTAAATCATGTAAATAGAAAATAAGTAGATTAGGAATATGAAGAGACATTGGGAGTTGAAGCCCAAGAGTCTCTCCCTCCATGTATATATCCATGAGAAAGCTTAATTCAAAAACCTAATTCGCATTGTCAAGTTACCTCCTAGCCTCACATGGTATGAGATCCAACTCCATTTTTAACATTCCTCACATTGTAACTCTCTTCTACCATTTCTCCAGTCTTCGCCATTTCTACAGTTTGTCATATTATGTATTCCTATGTTCTCTATCCTCTCTGTCTACTTTAGTTGTGTTGAATGCAATATTGTTATGCGTTGGACTGTGAATATTGTTGTGCCTCCACGAAGAACTGAACATTGATGTGAACTATGGGTTCATGCATGGCTAGTGAATATTTCCTGACATTGAAACCTATATTGGTATGACCACTCATTCTACGTTGGCGTGGAGATTAAGTGTGTGTTTGTTTTCAAGATTGTTTAGATGTGGTATTTATGCATTCAATATTGCATTGAATTTTAATATCGTTGGTAGTTTTAATATGAAAAGTGTTGTATATTATTTTATGAGTGGTATTACTCCTTCCAGCCCAATGTGACTGTATCATACATATGCACAGTCATCCCTTCCAACTTCTAATTAAAAACTCGATACCACCGCTCCACTGCACAACCAACTCTCCCATACATTAGCTCTACTTCGTTGCCACTTCCTTGGACCTCACTCCGTGTTACACAGTTGCCACTCCCCTCTGGTTAAATCTGCATACCACTATTAAAACTCTCACTCTGGGCCTCTTACCACTATATGTCCACCGATATCATGATTTCTTCCTCCCTTGACATTCTAGTTACTCTGACCTTAGCCCCTCGACCTCTCCCTTGGTCATAACTCTCCCCACCGATAGTTGGTTCCCACCGATTGCCTCCCATTGGTCATATGTTGACCCTCCTATGACCCATTGACAACTCTATTAATACTATTCTCCTATTCATATAATACCTTCTCCCATCATTCATATAATATTGTCCTCCCACTGTTCACTAGTATCAAATTATGTTTCCATACCACCCATACCATCCCAATCCTAGATTGGTGATAAGTTTCCATAAATTTGCTCACAATTTTTTAATTGTGATGCAAATGCATAGTCCACCTCCCTTCCCATACCAGTGTTCGGTCGACATGGCTTATATGTTGACCCTCCTCCGTATATACCTTCCGACAAAACCCCTCCCCCATATACTTCCTCTCCCACATACTCCTCCCAAATATACCTTCCCCATTAATACCTCTGCTCTATACATATCATATTGAAATTTTTACACCAGAAGTGCATTTTCTTCCACCATAACTGGATTGTTTTTACCACCAGAAGTGAATTTTTTTTATATATTGGTAGCAAAGTACATTTTAAAATTAATTCATTGATATCTATTGTTGGAGTACTTCTCTCTCGAAAATATAACTATCTTGAATGGTCACGGAAGATAAAACACACTCTCATTTTCAATGAGTTGTGGAAATGATTTTGTAGGAGAAGAAGATTATAAACCTGCAAAGCCCACCTCAGATAAGGATATTTTAATTTGGGAAAACAAAAACAACAAGGCCTATGCCTTTATTGAAACATTTTTAAATGAAGAGGTGAGTCTCCAAATTTCACCATTTTCAAATGCCTTTGAAGTCTTACAGAAGTTGAATTAACTCTATGACTCACACTCTGAACTTGAAGTTGTCCAATTGATGATTAAATTGTTTAGTCTTGAATTGAAAAGTGATGACCCTCTTGATTTAGCATCAAAATTAAGATCTATTATGAATGATGTAAAAATCATTGGTGATGAGAGAAACATTTCTCTCATATATTATGTCAAGGCAGTATATCCCACTTATTCAAATTATCTTGAGTCATTACTACTAATTGGAAACCTCAAGGAGATTACCTTTGACGCCCTTGAGAAGAAGTTTGTTGAGAAAGAAAAGGTTTTTGGGAAGAAGGAAACTCCTAAATATTTTGAAGAAGATGTATGTCTTGCACATAAAGAGAAGAATCATACACGATAATCTTCTATAGGAAGAGGTGGCTGAAGATGTAGAGGAAGAAGAAACTTTATAGGTTGGGGGGCATACATTTCCAAGGAGAAATGTCTAATCTTCATTGCATATGTTGCAATATAGATGGACATGATGCATCCACATGTAAGTCTCCTTGGGATAGAAATAAGAAGGAAATAAATGAAGCCAAAGGTAAAACAAATGACAAAGGGAAAGGTAACGAACCCAAATCCAATCACTATGCTGTGGCATATTGTAATATTGGAGTAATGAAGACTTGTTTAATGCTTCACTTTCTTCTTGGAAAAATGATTGGTTGCTTGATTCAGGGGAAACTTTCCACATGAATTTTAGAAGAGATTTTTTAAAAAAATTACTAAAAATGTTGATGGATGAATATACTTCGCAGACAAGTCAAAACATAAGACATCAAGGCTTGGCATAATTAGTCTCAAACAGCCTGGTCTTTCATACTTTCTTCTGCATGATGTTTTATATCTCCGAGATATGATGAGAAACTTGTTGTCTTTGGTCCACATCCGCTAGCAAGCAAACTCCATTCATATGTTTGATGTCAAGGTTGAGGTCATAAAAGCATCATATCGCTCACTGGTCATGACGGGGATAGAAGAAGAAAGACTTTTGAAGCTGCAAGGTACCTCTGCTCATGCACAAAACTTCTCATACATTTATCATTATGATGAAGGTACATTTCCATAATGTCTTTTATGGAATTCTATATTTGGACACTAGTATTATGACAACCTTCATATGTTGAAGAAAAGTGGTGTTACTGGTTAGCCTATAATTCCTAGGAGACTTAAGCAATTTGATGTTTGTATTTTAGGAAATCATAGAAAATACTCTTTTCATGATTCTCACTCCATAACACATATGAAACTTGAACTTGTTCATTCAGACTTATGTGGCTCAATGCATGTTCCTTCTGCAAATGGAAATAAATATATTATGACATTTATTGATGACTACAACAAAATCTATTGGGTTTATTTATCAAAGAACAAATCTGATGTTTTTTAAACATTCAAGAACTTTCACGCATGGATTGAAAATGATGCACAATTTAATATTGGTTCTATTCGCACCGATAATGGAAAATAATACACTTCAAATAAATTTGAAAACTATATTCACTAGCATGGGATCAAACATCAAACAATTGTGCCTTATAATCCCCAAAAAAACATAGTAGCTAAAAGAATGAATAGGGCAATATTAAATATGGTATGTTCCATGATGTTTTTCAAGAATGTAAAATTAATGTTTTGGGCGTATGTAGTTCTATGTACTATGTATGTAAATAATAGGTGTCCATCTAATGCTATTAGAAACAAGGCTCCTTATGAAATGTGGTATGGCCAGATTCCTATGGTAAAGCATCTCAGGGTCTTTGGTTCCACCCATTATGCCTTGATACCTAAGGAAAAAGGAATAAACCTGGTGCATGAAGTCATAAGTGTACCTTCTTTGGGTATTCATTTACCTCCAAAACATACCATCTCTATGATGAAGTTAATAAGAAGTTTGTTGCATCTAGAGATTTGATCTTTCTTAAATCTTCCAAAGATGAAAATGTTGGTGAGAAACATCTTTATCGCTTCGATAGATTTGGACATGAAAAGTCATTTCAAGAATTTGATAATGAAATTCCACATCTTGAAGCGTGGATTCCTATATTGGGCCAATATGTGGAATCTTATTTTGAGGCACTCTCACCCCCACATGAATCATAGCCACTGATGAGACTTTGAGTGAGGTGATTGACAGAAGTGGGAGACTAAATCTTGATTCAGCTCCAACTCCATCAACTAAGTAGCATGTACCATCTCATAAAGGTACTCCAAAATGGCTGAAAAATGACACTTGAAAGTGTTCATCATCATGAGTTTGGAAATACAAGAACAAGAAAGTCAACCCAACCAAATGGAGTTGATGTAGATGATTTTGATTCACCTATTGATATGGATGTTTCTTATGATTGTGAACTGAATTTGTCTACATATTTTGAACCAACTTCCTTAAAATAAGTCGTTTCTCATGATGAATGGAAAGAAGTGACGCAAAAAGAATATGATGCCTTGATAAAGAATGACACGTGGAAGCTGGTTGATCCTCCATTGTGACCCAAACCAATTGGATGCAAGTGGGTCTACAGGAACAAGTATAAAGTATATGGCTGACTTAACAAGGACAAATTTAGGCTTGTGGCAAAAGGTTTTTCACAAAAGGAAGGGGTCGATTACGAATACACTTTTTCCCCCATAGAAAAATGGGATACCATCCGAACACTCTTTCCCTTGGTAGCTCAGAATGGTTGGAAAGTCCATCAAATGGATGTAAAAATTTATTTATTGAATGGATATCTGAAAGAAAATGTTTTTATGTCCCAATCATAAGGATTTATTGTGAAGGGCCAAGAACACAAAGTATTCCATCTTGTGAAATCCTTGTATGGCCTCAAACGATCCTGGTATGAAAAGTTATCTGAGCATATTCTGAAACTCAACTTCAAACATTATGATCCTAACGATACAACTTTTTTGGTCAAGAAAGTTAGGAAAATAGTTGTATATCTTGTGGTTTAAGTAGATGATATTTTGATGAAACAGAGCAATGAGAGCTATATATAAAAAAAGAATTGACAAAAGGTTTTGAAATGAGTGACGGACTATGTTCACTACTATCTTGGTATCGAAGTAACTCAACATCTAAATTTTATATTCCTCTCTGACAAGAAGTACATTGGAGATTTATCGACCAGGTTTGGCATGGCTGAGTGCAATCATTTGACTACTCCAATAGAACAAAACTTGAAGCTCACATTCATTAAAGGAAAAGAATTTGAGGATGCAACAAAGTATATACATCTTGTAGGAAATCTCAACTACTTGACTACAAAGAGACCAAACATTTCATTTATATTGGAATCCTCTGCAAGTTTATGAAAAAGCCTTGTAAGGGACATTGGTCTGCTGCAAAAGAGTTCTAAAGTACTTGAAGGGAACTCAAGATTTTGGACTCAAGTATACACAGGTGGGTGACTTCAAATTGATTGGATACTCTGATTAACACTTTGATGGAGACAAAGAAACTAGGGTATCTATTTCAGGATACACTATGAGTCTTGGATTAGGAGCTATCTCCCCGAGATCACACAAACAATTAGTTCCAACAGATTCCGCAATTGAGGCAGAATATGTGGCAGGTGCTGAAGCAACAAAGGAAATTTTGCAACTTAGGAAAATTCTAGAAGATTTGTAGGAGAAATAAATGCATTCAACTCCTCTCATGATTGACATCACTTCTACAATAAAGTTAGCCAAGAACCCAAAGTTCCATGATCGAACAAAACACATCAATACAAAATACCATCCAATTTGACATCATGTTGAGGCCAAGACAATCCATCTATGCCATTGTTCCAAAAATGAGAATATTGCAGACATCTTCACCAAAGCACATGGAATAGAAAAGTTTTAAAGATTCAGAGTGATGCTTGGACTCACCAAGATCCCTTCAGATTAAGGGGGGGAATGTTGACACCTAATATTTGGGATTAGGAGATTCATTTAAATAATGTAAATAGAAAATAAGGAGATTAGGATTATGAAGAGGTATTGGGAGATGAATCCCAAGCGTCTCCCCCTCCTTGTATATATCCATGAAAAATCTTAATGAAAAAACACAATTCTCATTGTTGAGTTAGCTCCTCTCATGACACATATTATGTAAAAAAATGATGAGAGGAAAACATAAGGAATGAGAACATTCCACACCTAAGAAAGCATTGACACTGATTTCCGTAATAGATTAAGAGCCAATATTCCAAGACATATTCTCAAGGACCTAGTGTTTAGTTAATATTAGATTTCACCATAATTATGGTATCACGAGAGGGTCAAGTGCTCCTACAGAAATCCATCCTAGAAGTTCTTTGTTGTTAGGTTATGATTTGGATTTTATGACTTGACTCCAAAGTCCATATCCACGGACGTCCCACCAATTTTTTTTAATTGTTATGGCCAATTTGAAATATTACGTGTCTTTGAGTCCCCAACAACCATCATCAACTCACCTTGTCAACATATCAAGCCTCAGAAGAAGAATTTTTCTTTCAAGGCGAGCACCAACCCATAAAAAGCAAGAGATAATGGAGTTGATCTTGTTAGTAATTCCCTTGGGAAATTTAAAGATGTGTATCCAATATATGAAGTTTCTTTATAAGACTTATTTAGTCAAAATGAGCCTACCTCCCATTGATAACCATTTATGTGACCATAATAAAAATTTCTTCTCCAACTTTTGTATTAGCTAGGTCGAGTGTTTGTTATCATGGCCATTTGGTTTTAAGAAGAATCTGAGGTATTTAAGGCCCTCCTCCATGGATATGGACTATACCCCAAATAGTGTAGCTATAGCGTTCATCCTATCGACATCATGCTTGTTAGATATTAATAATTACCTTCCCTTGTTCATTATCAAACTAGTTACCTGTCCAAAACCAATGAGGATATCATAAATCTTCATCCATTCTACCACATAAGAATTCCCAATGGAAAATATGCCATTCGTGAACGTCAAGTGAGTAATCGAGATGCCATTTCTAAACCTACATCCTGATATTTGTAACAGCCTCGGGTCAAATGTTTATGTAATAATGTAAATAAAGGAAAAATAAAACCAAGGTCATGGGACGTGTTAGCACTCAGCAATTTTATAAGGTTGGAAAAGAAAATCACCAAGGTAACCACAAACCAATTTTGGAAGCTGAGATCTAGCCCTAGTAGCTTCAGAGAGGGCTCTCTTTGTAATATTTAGCTTTGTTTAATCAAATATTAGGCTAGTTATGAAGTTTGGGGTTTGATTTTTACTTTAATGGTAAATTGATAACTTAGGTTTCCATTGGCCTATGGATCCTGATACATAAAATATTGATTAACTTGAGTATCTACAACTAGATCTCACAAGGCAAGGTAGTCAAACAGAATGGATTCTTTAAATTCTGTGAAATGGAGAAGAAGAACAGAGCAAGGTTCACTTTAAAATATAGAGCATTGTTACTTGAATTCTGTATTCAAGATAATAAGAAAACATAAAAAATATTCATAGCCAGCTGCAAAGTGTAGATTTACATAAATTCTTCCCTCTATTTATCTATTGAATAATTCAGATTTTAGAAAACAATCATGTGCTATAAACAATGAGATATAAACACATCTAACAGATAGATGTACTTCACCACCAATTTGACACATGAATCATGTGAAAGAGATTTTGTATTACATTGGAAAATCAGTTGATGCTTCAACAAAACATATACAATAGTGTTTCTTCGTACAAAAACCAACTTGTACTACTTCAACAATTGAAGTATTTATAACTAAATTACAAAAAATATCTTGTCCAGATGACAAGGATGCATCTACAAAATGATAGGACTGAGTTAAACTAACTTATCACAATGAAATGTTGAAAATCAAACTGTTTGAAGTGGTGGCATCGAAATGACGGAATAATTGGCTGTTTGGTGCTGAAAAAGTGGATGTGTTGTGATCCTAAGTTGTGCTACTAAATTTACCATTTACTCTAGTAATTCAAAGAGTTTATCCCAGCACTATTCGCTTGGGATATTCATCTTAATTAATTTTCTGCACACTTCATCAACTTCGATATACCTGGCAAATATCAGTCAGGTAATGAAAAAAATTGGAATTGCATACTGGATGTCGAGATCAAACAATGGTGCTTCTAGAAATGCTCTTCTTGTCATGTGGAGACTTTTAGTTGTAACTTTCGAGCTATCTCTCGCGTTATTCATAATCTATGCATTGTAATATAGGTATGTACTAATTTTGTCATTTATAACTAACAGGTTTGGAAGTCCCTTTTCATAGAGAGCCTCCAACTTGGCAAAGAATCTTTGTATGCATGTGTTCATGCTTTTCCATTTCTCCTCTAGCTATATCATCAAGTTCCTTTTAGTTAGCACCTTCTTGACTTCCAAAATTGTTTTAGTTTTTTCTTCAATCTCTAATTCTTCTAGCTCTTGACTTTTCTTGGAATTTAGAAATTTTGTCATCTCAGTAGCATCATTTGGTTTGTCTCCTAGCTTCTTTCTAACCTGCTCAATGGCTTTAGTTGACCTTTCAAAAAGTTCCTTCTGTTAAAAAATTATTTGGATAAAAAACCCAAATTTCTCCCATGTCTTCATTAATTGTTTTCCAAATGTTTTCCTTCACATGTGCCAATGTTTTTCACATGGCACAGTCTTCCGCCATTTTCTATAATCTTTGTGACATGGTGTAAGTTTTTTGTGTTTCTGTCAAGTAGGCATTTTCATACCTGGTAGTCTCCTCCTGCCTCCTGCTTGAGTTTCCTTAGCTCTTCTCCCTATATTGTCATATTTTCCCTAGATTGAGCCAATTTGACTGAGTCATCTACCACTAAGGTGGGAAGCACTATTGAGGAAGATGTTCTAGTTGTAGTAGTTGCTGTAGAGACTCCTGCCTGAAGCAGAGATGTAATAGGAACTGCATCAAGAGGAACCACATCAAGTTGTGAATTTTGGTCCTTTTCCTTTATTAACTTATCCATTTCTTCTTCCATTTCTTTAATCTAGGAAACTTGCTCCACTAACGTCTTTATCATTTCTTCCTTTTGTAGCTTTGTCTCTCCAAGTTCTTTAGCCTGGGGATCTTCGGTTACTAGCAGCTTCAATTTCTTCTTCAATGCTGCAATATCAACATTCTTTTTTCTGAGTATTTCTTTTGCAGCTTTTTCATTCTCTGGATCAAGGACTACTTTGACTATCATTTCCTCCAAGTATTTGATTATGGTATCCTTGGCCAATGAGGAGATTTTCTCCAATTTGAGTTGAGACTGCACATTATTTAGAGTGAGCTATAGTTTTGAGGAAGTTATAGCAGTCTGTTTGAAAGTCGAATATACCATCTCACTTTCTTGTTTATGCATATTTATTTGGTCCAAAGGATGGAAATCCTCTCATTCAAATTCAAAAGTGTTATGTGTGAATTCTATTCCCTGGGCCTGTAAAAATGCCATATGAATTCTTTCCTTCCCTATATCATATGCTAAAATGAGTCTGTGCTGAATGGAAGAGGAATGTTTTCTGAATTGAGGTGATATGTTGTCATGAATGGCCTCATTCCTTTTCTTGATTTCCTTGTATCTTTAAAAAGTCTCCAACTGTCTCTGCTCTATAGAAGTTTCAGGTGTTTGAGGGACAATAGCTGGAATATCCTTTATAACTGAGGGAAGATGATGGCGATTCTGTAGTTCCACTGTCCAACCTGAAAGTCTTCAAACCTGAGAGCACAATAATGCCTTGTGTGTCATCTAGTGATGGAAATTATATTTTAGAACCAGAGCTAGCTTTAAGCTTCTTAATATATATTTTAAATTCCTTAGATGATGTTTTAGTGACTGGGGAATAATCCTCGCTTACTCTCTTTTCTGATTTCTCTTTCGGTAGTGGAGTATTTGAAGTTTTCCTTGAAAGTACCTACTCCTCGACCTCTTGCAATGTATTTTCCACCCAGGTGTGGTGGTTCATACACTTTTCAATTTCAGGCCTCTGTGTTATTGCACAAATGGTGTAGTTTTTTGTTCTACTCTTAACTTGGAAATTAGCCTAAAGAGGTGATAAGACCAAGTGAAACTGAGAGGGAAGTTCATTTGTTTCAGCAGTAGGTGTACTGAATCCTCTCCTACTGCTATGGTGTTGCAGATGAATGGTCCAACTTGTGTCTTAATCATGAACTTGGATTTTGTATGGAGGTAGTTTGTATGGTGGCAGCTCTGAACCATACACTCTAATATTTGTAAATGATTAGTAAAGGTGACAATCCCCTATTTTAACCTGTTCGCTGAGCAACAAAACCTTCTAGATTTCTTCATTGATCGTTGGAACCTCCTGACCACTCAACACACAAGTGGCTTGATATACAAGTTGATCTGTAAACTCTAAAAAGATGTACTCTGGTGATTGTTTTCTGACTGAAGAAGTCCAAAAAAAATGGTTGTGGCTCACCTTGTTGATCCAGTTTTTTCACTGAGAATGGAAACTTATCTGTTTGGAAAAATATAAGCATGTACACAAGAATGGATGAATACATGAACATTCCTTCAGTTAAAAACTCAACGAATTGTTGATGAATTATATTTGATAAGAAGTGACCATAGTCAAATGTGATTGATGGTCCTTCCTCTAAAGAAAGAGTAGACAGAAATCCTAGAATAGGCTCATTTATACACTCATCTGAGTAGTAACCAAGAATGGAAGACAAACAAAAATATTATGTCTTGCTCTTTGATGGAACATAAAATAGGGATATGGGAGATTTTTACTTGGGAGTTGGGAATCTTCAGGGATGAAAATTTCAAAGATGGCTACTCTCTGGGGAAAAATTAACTTCTAGATCAGAGCTTCAATGGAGAAAGGGGAAAGTGAATCACAGTGGGAAACCTGCAACATTTGATTAATGCTGCCAGTTGTGATGTTGAATAGAATTTGACCATTTTGGGAAATTATGGCCCTCTTGTTTGCAAGGTAAGAGGCTTTGAATCTCAAGAAAAACTCAGGAAAATGATAGGATTGAGGAACAACAAACAGAGGGAGTCACGATTTCTAGAGATGTATCTCGTTGGATTCCTCAAGGAAGTTGTCTCGGAACCAACAACGCAGTTCAAACAAGTTGAATTCGCACTAAGTTTCAATGCTTTTATAATCTCGGTATGCAAGTGAAATATGCTCCAGATCAATAGGACGATTAAGCATGGGATTGATCACAGGGGCAGTTTTAGGTGTCATGGTTGTTTGCAGGATGACAATCAAATACTACAATAATAATAAATTATTGTGCGTCCAGTAATTTTGGAAATTAAGAGTGACAGACCACTTGTGATTCATGAATGATGGGCCATAGGAATGATGCAGAAATAATTTCACTACAAAGAGGAGGGAATTCCATTGAACAAGCGATGGAAAGAAAGTGTGATTGAAGTGTGAAATTATATATTTATCAGTAGTGAAACTGCTAGGTCCCTATACTGCTAGTGTAACCCCTTATTGTTATTAGTGAAACATCCTTATTTTATTGTTGTGCCCATGTAATCCCCATATTGTTATTATTGTGCGCCATCGAAGCCCACTATTGTTATTTTTGTGCTCTTACATTATTATTGTTATGTTGGCTCTGATTTCATTACGACCCCTTAGACTCCTATATATAGAAAGAAGGTCTTTTCATTTGTATCATCTAGGAATTGTCCATTTGTGTAATGTAAAGGAGGTTTCCCCCTCGAGGAGGCTGATTTGTAAGACGTGGATATTTCTTTTCTATCTTTTTGTGAGCTAGTTTCTTAACATTTGGTATCAGAGCTTTGGATTCTAGGGTTTCGCTGCTCCAAATAGGAGATTGTGGAAGTTTCAATATAACATTTTTTCTGCGATGTTTCAGAAACTAAAAAAAATCCCCATTTGAGTAGAACTGGTTCTGAACCTCGGATAGGAATTTCAGATCTTGTTTCACTACATTTTCAGAGATATGAATTGAGGAAGTTAGGGTTTTTATAAGCTATAGAATTGCATATCAAACAAGTCATCATGGAATTTTTGCGATAATTTATTTTCTACGAAGATTTAGACTCTAAAATTAAAACCCATTTGAGCAAAATGCATGGTGAATCGGGGTCCCGAATTTCAGACCTTGTTTCACTATATTTTTGGATATACATTCTAAGACATTAAGGGTTTTTGGAGGCTCCCGAATTACATCCCAAACAGGTGACCTCGGGAAAATCGTCATAACATTCTCTCTTAGCATCAGATTGAAATTTCTTAAGAAGATACAAAAAGAGGACGAAATGTACAGTTCTATGTATTGCTTTTAGGCCTGTAGGTTGAAACAGTAACATGTGGAACTCCATATAATTTCACTCTACTGAACAGGTATATAAGCAGGTCATCCTGGGAGATTGGGCATAAATATTTCTTGGAGAATCCAATTTTGATAAGAATGTTAGAATTGGAAATAGATCATAGACAGTTACTGCATCTTTCAATTTCAGACCTTGGAGATTCAAAATTATGTAGTTACATTCATTTAAAGATTGGGCTCCTAAAATCAAGAAAAGGTGATATGAGGAGGTTTGATAGCAAGGATACGATAAATTAGATACTACAAATGGAACAATATTTTGATCTACATGATGTACAATTGTTACAAAAGGTACATATTGCATCTTTATATTTAGAATCAAATCAATTTTTATGGTATAAAGGGCTTTGTTGTCATAAACCACTTGTCACTTGGTCTATTTTCATGGAGGAAATGATAGCACATTATGAAGATACAAAGAGAAACACCTTCTTTAGCCAATATATCAAACAAAAGGGTTCAATGGAAGAGCACATTAAGGACTTCTAGAGAATAAAATGATTGATGTCTTCATAGGGACTTTAAAGGATAACATTCAACATGAGGTTCGTAATTGGGAACCTTATTCATTCGAGATGGCAAGAAAAATTGAAAGCAGAATTATGGAAACAAGGAATCCTACCACTCAAAACGATAGATATGGAAGTGTTTTTTCTCCTAGCCTTCCACAAGCTACAAGGTTTACACCACAAAAAATGGAAGAAAAAAAGAGAAAAAGGGCTTTGTTACATTTGTGATAGAAAATAAACTAAATGTCATAAGTGTGCTTAGAAGATAGTATTTTACATAGATTGTGAAGAGGAGGAAGAAAAGGATCGAGAAACATCAAAATAAGAGGATATATACTGGGAAGCAACCCCAAAGAAGGAAAAAATGAACCTATCATATCTTGTAAAGTGTTGACAAGAATTACCACTCCTCAAACTCTCAAGATAGAAGGACATATAAGGAAGGAAAAGGTTCAAGAAGTTAAACATCACATCGAGCATCAAGAAATGAATCTGAACATATATTGTAATGTATTCCTAGGAATTACCACTCCTCAAACTATCAATATAGAAGGACATATCAAGAATAAAAAGGTAATAGTGTTGATTCATTCGGGGAGTACCCATAATTTTATTCATTGTAATATAGCAAAGGAATTGAATTGCTTCCTATATCCAGCATGAGAGTGTCAAGTGATGGTTGCAAATGGAAGAACAATAAATTGTTCTAGAAAGTGCCATAATATCAAGCTATACATGGGAGAATATTTATTGAATAGTCCAATGTTTTCCATTGCAATGGGTGGTGTTGATGTCGTACTAGGAGTTCAATGGCTACAATCTTTGGGTACGATAACTTTTAATTTTCAAGAACTCTTCTTGAATTTTTTCAGAAGGAAAGGAAGTTGAATTAAGGGGTATCGCAGGGAAACCAGGAAGGATAATCATATATAACAGCATGAAAAAGCTTCTAAAGGAAGAACAATGTGACGTAATGGCACAATTATGTTTGCTAGAGGTTCCCACGTTGAAACCATATATTTCCCCTGATCTCAAAAAAGTCTTGGACAATAATTCCAAGGTATTTGAGACTCCCAAAGGCCTCCCACCTATTTGTGATCATGATCATGCTATTCATTTTCCAAGAAGTCTTCTTCCAGACATCATGCCTTAGAGATATTTCTTTGCACAAAAGAGTGAAATTGAATGTATCGCTGTAGAAATTCTAGAGGCTAGTATAATTCAACCTAGTCAAAATTCTTTCTCTGCTCTAGTAGTATTGGTGCTCAAGAAGGATTGATCATGGCGCATGTGTTTGGATTATAGAGAGCTAAACAAGCTCACTATTAAAGATAAATTTCCATTCCTCTTATTGATGAATTATTGGATGAATTGCATGGACAAATTTACTTCAGCAAGTTGGACCTTCATGCAGGATATAATCAAATCAGAATGAATATTGAAGAAATTCCAAAAACAACATTTAGAACTCATGAGGGTCATTATGAATTTTTGGTCATGCCGTTTGGTCTTACCAATGCACCTTCTACATTCCAAGGTTTGATGAATTCCATTTTCAAACCCTTAGAAATTTTTTGTTAGTATTTTTTGATGATATACTAATCTACAACAAGTCTTGGAAGGATCATGTTCAATATGTTGATAAAATGCTCAGACTATTGGACAAGAAATGATTATGCAAAAACCTCCAAATGTTTCTTTGGAGTATAATAGGTGGAATAGTTGGGTCATATTGTATCTCATAAAGGTGTTAGGTTAGGCCCTCAACAACAAAAAGTTCTCCAACTCTTAAAGGATAACCTCACTTTGGCATAGAATAAAATGAAACAACAGGCAGATCAACATCGTAGTGAAAGAAGTTTTGATATAGGTGATTGGGTATTTTTATGAATATAACCATACAAACAAATGTCCCTCAAGCAAGCTAAGAAGAATAACAAATTATCACCAAAGTGCTATGGTCCTTACAAGGTGCTGCAAAACATTGGTACTATGGCATACAAATTGGAGCTTCTTGCATCTTCTCAAGTGCGCCCAATTTTCCATGTTTCATGCTTAAAGAAGTTTATAAGTTACGAGCTCCCAGTTCAAATAATATTGTCAGAACTTGATGAGGAAGGAAAAATCATATGCAGACATAGAAAAAAGAACTCGACATCTATGAAATCAATCAATTTCATAGTATCTCATCAAGTGGAAGAACTTAGCCGCTGAAGATTCCACATGGGAGGATAATAATTTTATAAAGAAGCATCCAAAACTACTCAAGCGTTGATGTTGGGCACGGGATCCCAAAACGACGGTTTTGGGGCTAAAAGCCAATATTTTGAGTAATTAAAATTGTCAACTAGGGCCAAACTCCATGCGGGTCATTGTTATGAAACCAGCTCAAGAAAAGATAGAAAAGAAAGATCAACGCCTTAGAATTCAGCCTCTTCGAGGGGGCAACCTCCTTTACATTACATAAATGAACAATTCTTGGATGATACAAATGACAAAACCTCCTTTCTATATATAGGAGTCTAAGGAGTCACAATATAATCCAGCCGACCTAACAATAATAATATAAAGCCACAAAAATAACAATAGAGGGATTCTATGGGGCACAGAAATAACAATATGGGGGTAATAGGGGCACAACAATATAAATAAGGGTATAACTACAATAGTAATAGGGTAATCACTAGTATTATAGGGACCCAACATGCCCCTCTCCTTCAAAAAAGTGTTGTCCTCAACGCTTGAGCAGTTCTGGATACTTCTGCATAAAATTCTCATCCTCCCATGTGGAATCTTCAGCGGATAAGTTCTTCCACATGATAAGATACTCTGAAATTGATCGATTTCGTAGCTGTCGAGTTCTTGTTTCTGTCACTGCTTCCGGTTCCAATATAATTTTTCCTTCCTCGTCAAGTTCTGGCAATATTGTTTGAACTGGAAGCTTGTCGCCTATAACCTTGTTTAAACATGAAACATGGAAAACTGGGTGCAATCGAGAAGCTGCAGGAAGCTCCAATTTGTATGCCATAGTACCAATCATTTCCAACACCTTGTACGGACCATAATACTTTGGTGATAATTTATTATCCTTCTTAGCTTGCTTTAGGGACATTTGCTTATATGGTTGTAGCCGTAGGAATACCCAATCACCTACATCAAAACTTCTTTCACTGCGATGTTGATCTGCCTGTTGTTTCATTCTATTTTGTGCCAACACAAGGTTATCCTTTAATAGTTGGAGGACTTGTTGTTGATGTTCGATGTGATGTTCCACTGCCTGAACCTTAGAATTTTCTCTTAAATATGATGTGATTGATGGTGGTTGGTACCCATAAAGTGCCATAAATGGGGTCATTTTTGTTGCTGTATGGAAGGAAGTGTTATACCACCATTCAGCCAGAGGCAACCATTTGACCCATTGTGTCTGTTTATCAGATACAAAGCAACGAAGATATCCTTCCAAACATTTGTTTACTATCTCAGTTTGCCCATCAGATTGAGGATGATAAGATGAGCTATGAGCTAACTGAGTACCAAGACAAGAAAATAATTTTGTCCAAAAATTTCCAGTGAAAATGGGATCCTTGTCACTTACAATAATCTTTGGGTTTCCATGTAGCTTTTGAATTGTTTCCATAAATGCAGTAGAAACTGTACTGGCTTTAAATGGATGTGATAATGCACAAAAGTGTGCATACTTGGTAAGTCTGTCAACTACCACCATGATGACACTCTTTCCCTCAGACTTGGGTAAACCTGTGATAAAATCCATTGAAACCTCCTCCCAATGTTGGCTTGGAATGGATAAAGGTTGTAATAGACCCGGTGTCTTAATTGTTTCAACTTTATTTTGTTGGCAAACCAAACATTCCGCCACAAACTTTTGAATATCTGATTTAAGGCCATCCCAAAAAAATTCCTTCTTAACCCTGTGGTAATTTTTTAAAAATCCTGAGTGCCCTCCTAAGGGAGAAGTGTGCAATTCCATAAGAATCTTTTGTTTTAGCTGGGAATTCTTACAGAGGTATAAGCGATCTTTGTACCATAACGAATCATTTTGCCAGCTAAATGTATCAGAAGTACTGGAATCTTGTTGTAGCTTTCGAATAAGTGCCCACACTTCTTCGTCATTCTTCCATTCCTCCTTTGCTTCATTTATCCATTCTGGTTGGATAATGGAAATGGCACACAACAATGCATATCCTCATCCTTTCTTGAGAGTGCATCTGCCACCACATTTTGCTTCCCTTTTTTGTAGATGATTTCAAAGTCATAACCCAACATCTTTGTGACCCACTTTTGTTGCTCTTCAGAGGATAATCTTTGTTCTAAAAAGTATTTAAGGCTATCATGATCCGTTTTTACCTTGAAGTGTCTTCCCATTAGGTAGGGTCGCCATTTCTTAAGTGCATGGAGTATTGCCAACATTTCCTTCTCATAAATAGCTTTGCTTAAAAACTTTCCCTTGATTGGACGACTTTCAAAAGCAATGGGTCTTTCATCTTGCATTAGAACAGAACCAATTCCATTTCCTGAAGCATCACATTCCACAATAAAGGTTTTTGTGAAGTCCGGTGTAGCTAAGACCAGTGCTTGGCACATTGCCTCTTTAAGATGTTTAAAGGCCTTTGTTGCTTCCGGAGTCCATGAAAATGAATCTTTCTTCAATAATGTTGTTAGAGGTGCTGCTATTCTCCCATAATTCTTAACGAACTTGCGATAATACCCTGTCAACCCAAGAAATCCTCGCAGATGCTTTATGGATGTGGGGATTTTCCATTCCTTAATGGCTTTAATTTTGCTAGGGTCTACCTTAACTCCTTCATGAGATACAATATGACCCAAATATTCCACCTCCTGGACTCCAAAGAAACATTTGGATCTTTTTGCATATAATTGTTTCTCCTCCAATAGTTGTAGCACCTTGTCAACATGTTCAACATGATCCTTCCAAGACTTGCTGTAGATTCATCAAACCTTGAAATGTTGAAGGTGCATTGGTAAGGCCAAAAGGCATGAGCAAAAATTCATAATGACCCTCATGAGTTCTAAATGCCGTTTTCGAAATGTCTTCAATCTTCATTCTGATTTGATGATATCTCGAACGAAGATCCAACTTGGTGAAGTAAATTGATCCATGCAATTCATCCAGTAATTCATCAATGACAGGAATGGGGAACTTATCTTTAATAGTGAGCTTGTTGAGCTCCCTATAATCTGGACACATGCGCCATGATCCATCCTTCTTGTGCACCAATACTACTGGAGCTGAGAAAGAACTTTGACTCGGTTGAATTATACCAGCCTCTAGCATTTCTGCAACCATACGTTCAATTTCACTTTTTTGGACATATGGATATCTTTACGGCCTGATGTTTGGAGGAACACTTCCTGGAATCAGATGAATAGCATGATCATGATCATGCATAGGTGGGAGACCTTTGGGAGTCTCAAATACCTTGGAATGATTGTCCAGAACTTTTTGGAGATCTGGAGAAATAGATGATTCCAATGTGGAAACATCTAGCGAACATAATTGTGCAATTACACCTCTTTGCTCCTTTTTTAGAAGCTTTGTCATGCCATTAGAGCTGATTATCTTTCCTGGTTTCCCTGCAATACCCCTTAATTCAACTTCCTTTACTTCCACAGAAAATTTCATGAAAAGTTCTTGAAAATTAAAAGCTATTGTACCCAAGGATTGTAGCCATTGGACTCCTAGTACAACATCAACACCTCCCATTGGAATGGAAAGCATTGGGCTAGTCAATACATATTCTCCCATGGATAGCTTGATATTATGGCACTTTCCAGAACAATTTATTGTTCCTCCATTTGCAATCATCACTTGACACTCTGGTGCTGGATATAGGAAGCAATTCAATTCTTTTGCTACCCTACAATGAATAAAATTGTGGGTGCTTCCTGAATCAATCAACACTATTACCTTTTTCTTCTTGATTTGTCCTTCTATCTTGATGGTTTGAGGAGTGGTAATTCCCGCCAATGCATTACAAGATATGGTCGGATTTATTTGTTCTTCATCTAGGCTTTGTTCTTGGAACATATCCTCTTCTTTTGACCTTTCTTGCTCTTTTTCTTCTTCCTCTTCACAATCTATGTAGAATAATTTCTTCTCAGCACACTTATGACCTTTTGTGTATTTGCTATCACAATTGTAACAAAGCCCTTTTTCTCTTTTTTCTTCCAATTGTTGTGGTGTCAACCTTGTAGGTTGTGGAAGACTATGGGCAACAACACTTCCGTCTTTATAGTTGTGAATGGTATGCTTCCTAGTTGCCATAATTTTGCTTTCCATTTTTCTTGCTAACCTGAATGCCTTCTCTAATGAATCAGGTTCCCAAAGGCGCACATCATGTTGGATATTATCCTTTAAAGACCCTATGAACACATCAATCCTATGCTCCTCTGGAATATCTTTTACCCTTATGTTCAATTTTTGGAACTCCTCAATGTGCTCCATTATTGAACCCTTTTGTTTGAGACTTATCAATTGGCTAAAAAAAGTGTTGCTTTTTGTATCCTCATAATGTGCTATCAATTCTTCCGTAAAAATTGCCCAAGTGATAAATTGTTTACTAGAACAAAGCCATTGATACCATACAAACTGATTTGGTTCCAAATATAAAGTTGCCATACGTACCTTTTGTGTGTTTTGCACATTATTGAGATCGAAGAATTGCTCCATCTGTAATATCCATGTGGCGGGATCCTTGCCATCAAACTTCCTCATATCGTTTTTTTGGAACATGGTGAGTCTTTGATCCGACATTAGCGTCTATGGTATCATGATTAACATTTCTTTTGTTCTCATCATGAGTTTCCTTTACTACCTTTTCACCATTAGTGACCCTTTCTTGTAGCAACTTCTTCAATTCTTCCATATCTGTCTTCAAATATATCTTCAAATCTGCCATGTCTCCCTTCAAATCTGTCTTCGAATCATCCATATTAGCTTCGATGCCCTTTATCATAGATTCCACGCCACTTATCTTAGCTTCTGTTAGCTTTTGTGAGTGTGACATTTGTTGCACTTGTTCTTGTAATTTTGATATATCATGTAGCATTTCTTCTTCTTCTTCATGAGTCATGCTAGAGCTTTCAGGTTCCTTACTAGGTGTTTGCATTTTCTTTCCTCAGGGCATCAGTTACCGCTAATAATGCTTTACTATGCCCTTTGAATCCCGTTAAACCAAGCTTACACAAAAATTAAAAAAAAAACTACACACCTTTTTTCACTTTATAGAAGCCTGATATTGAATCTGATGTATCTCTGTAATTTCGAATCATCCAGTTCTAAAATTGATACCTGCATTAGCCTTCTGTGTCCTCTTTCCAATTCCACAAGTCTAAGCCAAATTGGATTCTCCAAGGAAGAGTTATGTGAAATCTCCCATAGTGACTTGCTTTTAGACTAGTTCAGTAGTGCGAACTTGTATGACGTGCCACGAGTCACTGTTTCAACCTTTGAATCTGAAACACACATACAAAAAACTACAGTCTGTCCTCTTTCTGTACCTTTTTTCAAAATTTCAATATGATCCTCAGAGAGAGAGTTATGACGATTTTCCCCAGGTCACCTGTTTTGAATGTAATTCAGGAGTCTGCAAAAAGGCCAAATTCCTCAAATCATATCTCCGAAAATACCGCGGGAAAAGCTCTAAAATTCGTACCCAAGGTTCAGCGCCAATTCTTCTCAAATGGGTGTTTTTTGCAACTTCGGAAACTTCACAGAAAAAAATTTATAGTGACAATGCCACGATGACCTGTTTGGAGCAGCGAAACCCTAGAATCCAAAGCTCTGATACCAAATGTTATGAAACCAGCTCAAGAAAAGATAGAAAAGAAAGATAAACGCCTTAGAATTCAGCCTCTTCGAGGGGGAAAACTCCTTTACATTACATAAATGAATAATTCTTGGATGATACAAATGACAAAACCTCCTTTCTATATATAGGAGTCTAAGGAGTCACAATATAATCCAGCCGACCTAACAATAATAATATAAAGCCAGAAAAATAACAATAGAGGGATTCTATGGGGCACAGAAATAACAATATGGGGGTAATAGGGGCACAACAATATAAATAAGGGTATAACTACAATAGTAATAGGGTAATCACTAGTATTATAGGGACCCAACAATCATCTTATTCATGGATGATAATATTTTTATTAGATTCCTCTCATCGAGAGGTGTAGGATTGATCTAAAGATCATTCAATTCCGATAAGTATTTATGGAGATATGAATTTATTTTGATTATGGAATGATTATCAAGCCGACCTACAACTCATGTAGGCTCAGAAGCCCAACAATCACATCTACTCAAACATCAACAGTTGTGTATGAATATAGGAGGACTTCTCCTCATTTTCACTTGCTCATCTCATCACATCTCTCTCTCGCTCTTGCGCAGAAAAGAGGCTCTTCTCCACTATGCAGAAAAGAGACTCTCTCTCACATGTGGAAGGAAGCTGCTGAACTTGAAGCTGCAACTGCAGATCCAAAGTTTGACTAGGGTTGACCATCAGATCTCCTCCTCTGAACTGCTTTGTAGGTTCATTTGGACCTCTTCTGAAGGCCACAATTTTTGGTGGTGGAATCAAGCCAATCCGATGGTTGGTTTGCGAGATATCGAATGCCATAGTTTTGATGATGAAGCTACTAATGCTGATGCTGCTGATCTTGGGTTTGATACTGCTGATATAAATTATATTTATTGTACTATTTCTCTCTGCTGAATTATTGAAGATAAAAGAATATTTAATCGAAGGGTTTCCCCACACATTGTGGGGCTTGTCCCTGGCTAGCCGCCACATCTTGTGTCTCTTGTCTTGGCTTGTTTTCTGCTGATCGTTTAATGTTCTATCTGCACTTTACTTATGCACATGTGATTTCTAATATATGAATTATAATAAGAAATATAAGTAAAATGTTATAAGCATAGAACTTACCATAACTTAACAATTTCATAATCCAACTGTAAAAACTCCGCATTTTGTGGTCACAGAGAGTGTAGATGTTAAAGAGTCATAGGGTTGTCTACCCTTATTTTGAAATGTAATGTTAGCTGTAAAAGATCTACCCATGGTTTGTTGACCATGGAATTGTATAAATAGAGCTAAGATCTGATTAGTTTGATAGCAATAATGAAGCAATGAAAAGAAAGAAAGTCATAGCTTAGAGTAGGAAGTCTAAGTCGGGTTGTAGCATAGGTAGAGGCTCTGCACCTGAGTGCGCAGAGGTGTAGAGTGCAAGTCCATGGTTGAGTGCACCCCTGCAACTGAGTGCGCAAGGTGGGTTGAATCTATGATCATCTGGAATTATTAATAAAGAGAAGTATTCTATGATTTCTATGTCTTTATTTCCTATTTATGCATCTTGTTATGTTGGGTATGAGTTTCCCTTATAATGCTTCTATGATGTGCGAATATATGTTAATGTGTTGGTTAAGTGAACGTAAGTAAGAACATATGTTTACATGAAGCTAACTAAGATCAGTTAATAAGTTAAGTGAAACACTTAGGATAATTAAGGAATCTGTGTGACTCACTCCCATAGCAGCATGAAAGTACCTAAGTCCCAGATTAGGGCTATGCGAAGGTTGATCATATACTTTCATGAAGGTATCAAAGACCAGAATAGAGGGTTTGTCCTACAAGCCCTAGGGTGAGATAACCTATGCAAAGGTGGGGATAGAATAGATCAAATGACATCACAACCATCTCAAGAGTGTGGAAACTTGGTTCCAGCATCCCCCCATACTGGGTGAAACTTCAGTTCACGCTCTGTCGGCTGATACCGAAAGGGCCAGTAGTGTAGGGATTTGTTTGGCTAACTAATGTTGAACCTGTGCTAGGCGCCCCTCAAGCCAACAAATGGTTTCATTGCTAGGACCTAAATCTACACAAGAGATGTGTGATGTCGTATCAATGGAATCCAACTAAGAAAGAAATCTAAGGCTGGTTGGACAGAAGGATCCACAAGTTCGTGGCACAAGAAAACAGAAATCTGTGACTAACAAAAGAATAGTGGCTAGATAGGTACCTGTATGCGGAGATCCATGAAATATTTTTGGCCTCCTTTCTAGTTGATCTTTACGAGTGGATCACAAAGCTAGCAGATAACCAAGGAAGGTGGAAACTTGACGGTCCTATTGTGTGGACCCCAGAGCTAGTGCGAAGGTTGGAAGAATCGAAGAATAAGATTGCCCACACTGTCTAACATTGGCTCGATCACATCATAGGAGGATTTGTTACTGAATTTGGGTTGACACCTCAGTCAGCTATAGTGAGGCAGAGCGACGCTTTTTCAAAGGACCGTGAGGTAAGTACATAAAATATTTGAATACTTCAATTAAAATGTTTTTGTGCGAAAAACAGGTTATGCAGCTACCTTGATGTTTGGGACTACGCGAAGTGGAAAAAGTTACAGAAATGAAGGAAATAAGGGTCTAGAGTATATCCCCTTGATTTCACCTCCATGAAGGGATGAAGAAGCGATAGCAAAGGTTTCTCCACCAAGCGCTACTCAGTTGATAAGACAAGAATTCCCGCGAATACCAACTCCACCCACACCACGTTCAACTTCACTGCCATCTCCTCCAACTTCACCCGTACCACCTCCACCTCCACCGCGATTCAGTATGGAAAATAAAGTGAAGTTTCCTTTGTTCAAAGGCTTGGGAAATGAGGATCCGGTCCAATTTTGGTTCGTTGTGAGGGCTGTATTGGAAGCTCAAGGTGTTACATATGACCACATAAATAATGCGACATTGGTTCATTCTCTACAAATCACGCGCTAACCTGGTATATTAAGTAATCTAACGATAACATGAATGCTCGAGTAGTAGACTTCCAGACAACACTAAATAAGGAATTTAGTGGGCCTAAATTTGAGGCACAGTCGATTGTGGGATTCAAAGAGATCATGATGCAACCAGGAAAGACACCTTGGGAATTGGATCAAATATTGAAGTGTCAAATCCGTGAAGCCAATATGAATTTGATAGATGGAAAACATCACAAGTGGTTTGTGGCTTTGCTGCTAGGCCACTTAAGGGGTGCGCTGTCACAGCAGAAGATAACAACTTAGGTAGAGGCCTTCGAGATTTCCATGAGACTACATGAGACTCCGTTGTAAGGTCCTAATCTAGGAGTTTAGTAGATCCATGCAGAGCTGCAAAATCCATGCCTTGAGATTCAAAGTCTAAAGTAGGATAGGATGGTTCGAACAGAGGTACACGAGGAGGTATGGTGCTTGAAATGCAAGAGACAGTGTCATGACAAGGACCATTGCCCTGTCTTGGTGAATTACCTTGTAGGACGAGGACCAATGCCTTTAAGACCGGAAGCTCAAGCAGGACCTAGTGCAGGGCCTACATTATGGTGCACTATCTGTCCAGTAGCTGGAAAACATGCCATGGATAACTGTCACTTGCTACAAAAGTATGTACAAGCACCACAACAGCTGTTCTGCAACCTTTGTAGGTCGGTAGGACTTGATGAGTGTACATGCAAGAGCTATGACTTGATGATGGATAGAACTCTCGTCTACAGGGTTCAGGATGAAATGCGGCCCCTCCACCAAAATGCAGGGATGGCGCAAATAGGACTTTAGAGGCACGAACGACGCCAAGGTAGAGGAGGACCTAGTAGAGGTCACAGACAGTTTATTTGCTACAATTGTAGAGGACTAGGACACTATGCCCATGATTTCACTAATCCAATGCGTCCATCATGCAAGTATTGCATGTTGTTTGATCATGAAACAGAATATTGTCCTATGTTGACAGCTAGGATACGAGACAAACGGGCACTACCACCTCCACCAACCCAGAACCTTTGGATGATGAGTTCTAAGCTACGTGAGGAAGATCTGAACATAAATACAGAGCTCAGGAGTGGGATTGCGATATGGGATGACAAAGGGAAAGAACTAGAAGACAGTACATGGGTTCGCAAAGCCCTCACGAAAGAGGTTGAATTCGATTTGGACCAAGTTTGTGAAACCTTCATGGAAGCTAAGAAGAGCTTCGCTGAGGCCTCCACCTCAGGAAGCAAGGATAAACCTGTGTTGTAGATGGACCCTTCTATGCTCACAACTTTCTTGGAAACCTGTATGAAGTTACTGCATGCCAGTAAGGCTGTAAAAGGGTTATAAGAACTCATAAATAGATGTGTTGGGACCGTGCCAGCTGAACCATGCATAGTCCGAAAGATCATTAAGAATAAGACAAGGACGAGACAAGAAATGAGACTCACCGCGCAGATCAGAGAATATGAAATGGATCAAGTCATTTTGGATTTAGGGTTAGATGCAAATGTTCTACCGAAACAAACATTGGAGCGAATGGGGAGACCCATGCTACAATGGTCTCTGATTCAGCTAAGGATGGTGAATTAACAAAAAATCATCCCCATGGGGTGGCTAGAGGGGGTGACCGTGGACATTGAGGGAGTAAGCGCATTGGCGAATCTTGAAGTAATAGAGATAGTGAATGATAACAATCCCTACCCTGCGCTCCTGGGAATTGATTGGGCTACTGACGTGAACAAGGTAATCAATTTGAAGAAGTGAAAAATGATCTTTGAGAAGAAATCACTGCGCATAATAATACCCTACATCCTGCTGAAGGTCGTTCTATGCAAAACGAGTACGTGATTATGAGAGTGATGATGATCTAGACTGCATCTATAGGATAACAGCATGAGACCAAGACTACATGAATCACACTATGGATGGACAGGTTACATGGGATTGCAAGAGTTTCTACACTTCGGATTTTGATGAAGAAATAGAACACTGGCAGAATGAGTTACATGAAGTAACTTCGTTGAATTGCAACATAATGACCCGATCACTGCACTGCATGCCATTAGAGGTAAGAACACTACCTACTTATGATGGACTAAATGAGGTAGATATCCTTTAGGATGCATTTTAAAGGGAGGTACCAGAAAAAAACGATTCGAGGCCTTGGACTGGGCACTGTGCGCTACGTCCGCAATATGGTGGGGTACGCACAAGGGAAGGTTTGATGATTGGCGTGAATGGAGGAGGATGATGAGAAGACAATTTGGGAAGCCTAAGATGTGACTTACAGACAAGTACAATGGGTAGAATGATCCACTTGCACATCTGGCCAAATGGACACAGGGTTATGGAGAAAAGCCCCAACCTGAGTGGGTGCACCTATTCTCTGTGCTAAAGTACCTGGTCAATAAGCCTATGTTGGGGGGGCGAATCTGCAGATGGCTCTTATTATTCCAAGAGTATGATTTTGAAGTTGTTGTGAAGCCTGAACGATTAAGCGTGGGACCTGACCACCTGTCACACATCAAGACACGGGAGGAACCCACTAATTTGGATAAAGGATTACCTAATGTGGAACTCTTTGTTGTGCGTGTTGTGGATGGACATTTTGAGGACATCATACGCTTCCTATCAATGGAACTACACTAGAGGGTTACACTGTCTAGCAAAAAAAGGAATTAGTGGTGAATGTGACATATTTTTCTATCATTTCTCGCCATCTATACAAAATGAGGACTGATGAGATATTGTGAAGATATGTACCAGAGTTTGAGAGAAGTAGCATCCTCGCGGACACTCATGGGGGTGTCGCAGGAGGACATTATGTAGGGAGAGCAACCACGGAGAAGATTATAAGTGCAGGGTTGTGGTGGAAAAACCCACATCAGGATTCAAAAGCATATTATAATGCGTGTGATGTATGTCAGTGAATAAGCAGGCCATCACGGAGGGATGAAATGCCTTTGAATCCAAAAATGACGTTGCAACCCTTCAAGAAGTGGGAACTAGATTTTATAGAACCCATTCAACCACAAGGAAAGATAGGGGCAAGGTATATCATCACCGCTATGGAGTATTGACATGATGGGCAGAGGCGCAACTTGTGAAGGATTACATAGGCGCAACAGCTACAAAGTTCCTATTTGAGCATGTATTGACACAATTTGGATGTCCAAATATTTTGATGAATGATTGGGGTATGCACTTTCTAAATGAAACAATCAGCGTGCTAACAGAAGAATTTCAGGTATATCACCAGAAGAGAACACCTTATCACCCACATTCTAACGAGACAGTGGAGGCACTCAACAATGTGATTGAAAACATGTTAACCAAGGTTTGCAATGCTCAAGAAAGTGATTGGGACCTACGCATACCTACATTACTCTGGGATTATCAAACAACATGCAAGAAGTTATCAGGACAAACACCCTTTAGGTTGGTATACGAGGTTGAAGCGGTGATGCCTATGGAGTACATTGTGCCTAGTTGGCACATAGCAGCACTTATGGGTATGGCAGAAAGTGGAGCCCTAGAAGAGAGGCTCACGCAGTTGGATGAGCTTGAAGAAGAGAGGTTTTTGGTTGGATTTCATCAATAGGTCCAAAAGTAGCACGAAAAAGCATGGCATGACCAACATATTAAGCTGTGCACCTTTAAAGTGAATGAATTGGTGCTGTTGTATGATAGTAAGTTTGTAAATTCCCAAGAAAATTCAGGATGCACTAGTTAGGTCCCTATGTTATTAAGGAGATTACCGATGGTGGCATGGTCCAGTTGGTCAAGTTGAATGGAGATCCCTTTGTAGCAAAGGTGAATGGCAGTCAATTGAAGCCATACAAAGGTGATCCGACCATCTGACTATGTGACAAAAGCACAGTCTTAATACTCCAGGTAGAGAAAGGAGGCGCAGGACTATAAACTACACTGCTCAGGTTGGGGAACTGCGCAATTTCAGGACTTTGTGAAGCAGGGAAGTGTCATAGGCTCCACGACAGCGCGAACGCAACTGTGCTACTAGTGGAAATATCGCATAGGTCCGTCGGAAAGTGACCGTTAAAGTCACTATTCATGATTTGATGGTCGGATTGTAGCCAAATGGAGCAGGCGACATGCATTTAAGGTGAAATTTATGGGTTAGATTCTTGAAAATATGCCGCCAATCTAGTATTAATGAGCTGAATGTGGGCGAAGCGGTCAGATTTCAATTCAAAAGGCCCTATAAATCACAAGTGTTTGTCCAGCAAAAAACAGTTGGCATTTTGAAAATTCAGTTGTCGTGCTATCAGGTGTGTAAGGAGCGTGTGAATTTGTAAGCTTTGAGAGAAAGTTCAGCGTTTGAGAGATTTCCAAAGGAGATGTAGGACCTCCTGAATAGAATGATGTTGTCACCTGCAGACGCCATGGACATGGGAGTGGTGACAGCCGAGGAAGCCATGCAAGAAATTGAGGTGGTAGAAAATTGTCCTAGAGAGTGTCAGGGTAGTAGTTGAAGTCCCTAAATCACCCAGGACATCGAGACCAAAGAAGGATAAGAAGAAGCAACCTATGCTACCGGTGCGCATCTCACCAAGAAACCCATAGAGGACTAAGCTCACCTTGTAGGAGAAGGGGAAGGCCATTAACCTGGAGGCAGATGAGGAAGAATCTAAAGAAATCCTGATGGATGAGGAGGATGTGGAAATGGAAGTTGAAACCCAGTGTGCGAGGCCTATCACCAGGTTACCAAAATATGTTCCACCGCACAAGGGAAAATCCAAGGTTCCCAAGGACATAGATAGGAGCAAGAGCTCCCTCGAAACTCTATTGCTCCCAGATGACATTCTTTTTGAGGGGCCGCACTTCGGGTGGGTTCTTATACTAAAGTTTGAGGATTGGGACCTCGCAAATCAGGAGAAATTCCCACATTTAGTGACTAATAATTTAATGCACCAAAGGATTGATGTGACTATTAGAATGGTCAAATTGGAGCCGTGGAGATGGCTCAAGGGTGTAGAGAAAGTTGGGTTTCTCAACCTTCTTTGGGTACCACATTACCACCACGCCCTAGTAACCATCTTCTTCATCAGGCAACTGCTCTGCTTGGTGCATGATGGGTGTTTTTGGCTGGAGGAACCCATTCCGATCACAGACCACTTGATTCATCGCATGATACTGCTACCCTATTCAAGGGAGAATCCAACCAATATATTAGAAGGAAAAGGTGGTGACTTGGCCCTTGCAGAGGCTATTAAGGTGAGATTCAAGTTGGAAAAGAAGAAGCAGGGATATGCCATCTCCAGCATTAACAACCCTACAGTCAAGGTAGTGACACAAATATTAGCAGGGAAGGTGATGTGGAAATGTCACACAGATGGGGTGCCCGTGCCTGTGATTACATTAGCAGCCCAATGCGCTGAGCGAGTCCAGTTCAATTGGGCAACTTATCTATGTGACGAGTTCCCTGCGAATTGTCGCGAGGCACAGGAGTAGGGCTAGACGTTCCACTATGCGTGGCTCTTTCTCTCGATTGTGTTGGTGGCATGGGAGCTACCAGAAGACAGCCAATTCCCTTTGGTCGTGCTGGACCTTCCAGAGGTAACGAAGTATGCTTCACTGTGGGCGACCAAGGGCGTGGAATGCATAAAAGAAAGCAAGATCTTTTGGATATTGATGGAGATGAGTATCCGGATGGGGATCAATCGCAAGCCGCAGTTGTCACCCATAGTATACACCAATTTGCAAAGCTTTATAGAGTTCAAAGCATATTTCCAATATGTCTTTATCAGGGCGTGGAAGGACCCTACAAATATGTGGCATAACTTTCCATATCTAGCGACTGACGATGTTATTTTTGCAGTCCTCGAGTCTTGGCCTCCAGAGTCGCACGCTACAGCAGGATATGTGGTGGAAACGGAAAAGTTTACCACACAGCGTAAGAAGGAAGAAACAATGCTCCAAATGGCACAACCGGCTGAGGAGCACAAAAAAGAGGAAGCAGAGCCTAAGGCCCAGGCAAAGCGTGATGCCGCGAAACTCACAGAACAACAGAAAACAGGAGGAGAAGAGCACGAAGGATAGAAGTCACCTTCACCCAAGACTGAAGTAGAAACAATAGAGCCAATAGAACAAGGTAGCATGGACCTGCATACGATGTAAACCCAACTCAAGCATCAGCGCCCGCAAGAAAAGACAGTGCCATGGAAGAAAACCAAGGCCTCAATGACATCCTTTGACCCAATCACCCTCACTGAGGGGGATTTGCACGACATTGGAGAAACAATAAGGGATGTCACCGCAAAGGCCTTCCAAGAATACGAAGAGCAGTAGAAATTGGTGTTAGGGGCTCTCCGGATAGAGCTGCAAGAGTTGCAGGCTCGCACTCCACAGGCTGGCATAGTGTCAACCAGTCTCGTGATCGAACTTCAGCTGCTGCGGTGATGTTGTGTACAAAGGTGACCAACACGATAGTGCTACCTGATGGGGCACTTACTACAGAGAATGAGGCCGACAGGCCCACGATTAGTAACCTAAGAGAGGTAGTATTGAATATGGCCATGTTCCCTCAAGAGATGCTCCACGTTTTGCAGGATGGAGTCACCAGGGAACTTAGGGCCGGGGAGAGTCACACTCTGTAGGTGATGAGCAAGAAATGCATCAACATCGAGCACTTGGGCCTGTAGCATAATGATGCAGTGGAGCAGAATAAGCAGATCATGCAGGTTATGGAGGAAGCCTGCCGAATGGTCCTAGAGTTGGACATTCAGGTAGAGAAGTGGTTGAGGCGCGCATCCGAAAGTTGGCCACAAGGGTGTGTGACGCTTGCATGGAGATGGCCAGGATTCAACTAGAGATGAAACTACAGATCACAGAATTTAAGTTGAGGGCTCAACCTTCAACCTTGCCAGAAGTCAGGGAACAACATGCCAAAACTGTTGTAACAACAATAGCGGCGGTTGATAGTGCAGTAGTAGACTACACGAGACATTTTGAACAATCATTCGAGGTCCTGACCGCCTTGTAGGAGGACTTGAATGTAGAGCGCTTAGAGATAGAGGTGTGTGAGCTACAACAACAGTATGACGAGGTCAAAGGGGACGCGTGGACAGTCGCCCTCACACAGAGGCTTGCACGAATGCAGGATTCAAAGGCACTTAAGGAACAGGTCGATGCCACTTGGCACAAAGAAGCAGTCTTAAAAGTGTGCCTACAACCATGGATATATGAGGCTTATATGATCATTGCTTCCATTGAAGGAAAGCTCATGACATAGCAAGAAACTAAGAAGAAGATTCAGGGTGGCAGTTCAGTGGCAGTCACCGAGCAGAGAGTGGAGGAAGTCGAATAAGCGGCCACTGAGTGTGCTATCGAGGCTGTGAACATCCAAACGGAGCTAGGAGGTCTTTGTATTAAGATCTTCGAGCATGAAAAGTGACTCGAGGGCAAGTCACGATGTTTGTATTAGGGGCCTATTGGGCACAGGATTCCCCAAGGGTAGTTTTGGGGCTAAAATCCCATATTTTGAGTAAATTTTGTAATCCAAGTGTAAAGACTCCATATTTTGTGGTCGCGGAGCGCGTAGATGTTAAAGAGTCATAGGGTTTTCTACCCTTATTTTGAAATGTAATGTTGGTTATAAAAGATCTACCCATGGTCCGAGGACCATGGAATTGTATAAATAGAGCTAAGCTCTAAGTATTTTGATAGCAATAATGAAGTAATGAAGAGAAAGAAAGTCATAGCTTAGAGCAGGAAGTCTAAGTCTTGGGTCATAGTGTAGATAGAGGCTCTACAACTGAGTGCAAAGATGCCTAGAGTAGAAGTCCATAGCTGAGTGTGCGGACCCCTTCAGCTGAGTGCATAAGGCGGGTCAAGTGTGTAATCATCTGGAATTATCGATAAAGAGAAGTATTCTACAATTTCTGTGTCTTTATTTCATGTTTATGCATCTTGTTATGTTGGGTATGAATTTCCCTTATAATGCTTATATGATGTGCGAATATATGTAAATGTGTTGGTTAAGTGAACGCAAGTAAGAACATCTATTTATGTGAAGCTAACTAAGATAAGTTAATAAGATAAGTGAAACACTTAGGATAATTAAGGAATCTGCATGACTCGCTGCCATAGTAGCACAAAAGTACCTAAGCCCTAGATTAGGATTGCGCGAAGGTTGATCGTATACTTTTGCGAAGGTATCGAAGGCCAGAATAGGAGGTTTGTCCTACAAGCCCTAGAGCAAGATCACCTGTGCGATGGTGGGGATAGAAGAAATCAAACAACATCACAACCATCTTAAGGGTGTAGAAAATTAGTTCCAACATCCCCCCATACTACTTCGGGTGAGACTTTAGTCCATGCTCTGCGAGCTGATGCTGAAAGGGCCAACAGTGTAGGGATTTGTTTGGCTAACTAACGCTAAACCTAGGTCAAGACCCCCTCAAGCCAATAGTTGAGGACAACAATTTTTGAAGGGGAGGGGCATGTTAGGTCTCCATACTACTAGAGTAACCCCTTATTGTTATTAGTGCAACCCCCTTATTATATTTTTGTTCCCATGTAGTCCTCATATTGTTATTGTCATGCCCTAGAGAAGCCCATCATTGTTATTGTTGTGCCCTTACATTATTATAGCTACATAGGCTCTGATTACATTATGACCCCTTAGATTCGTATATATAGAAAGGAGGGCTTGTCATTTCTGTCATCCAATAATTGTTCATTTGTGTAATGTAACAGAGGTTTCCCCCTCAAAGAGGCTGATTTCTAAGGCATTGATCTTTCTTTTCTATCTTTTTGTGAGGCGGTTTCTTAATAGAAACTGGCATTCACCATTAGATAAATGGTCTCTTTAGGCATTAAACTAACTATAATGGCACATGTAAATGGTTAGGATATGAATGGAGGTTGAAACAGTCTTAGACGTGGTAGTTGGGGATTGGGGAAAGAGTTGATTCGGACCATTGTTTGGACTGATGGGAAACGGGGTGAGGTGGTGCAACGAGAGTGGGGGATGTAATAGGACATGGAGACTACTGTTGGTAGGAATGCACGATAGGCAGGAAGTAAATTCTGCTTTTAGGGGGGCGTGTGATGGTATCAGGTTAATGGAGGGGGGGTTTGAACTCACCTGATGGCACGACATCATGGAGTGGTAAACTGATTTTTGGACCCCTCCCTGTTGTTAAACCTTGTTGCTTCGCATGAACTGAAAAGCATCATGGGTTGTCGGATGTTGGCGTTGAGTGATTCGGTGGTGATGAAGTGCAGGGGGAGTTAACACATGAGGGCCTGCCAAATGTTTCAACACATAATACATAACCCAGAGTGAAAAATTTGGATAAATGAGTGCTTGATAGATATTACATAGAAATACTCATTTTCTTATTCTAATGCTAAAAAAGTGAAAGTGGGTGCATTTGGACATGCAAATGTTTTTAATTCTTTTTCTCAAATACAAAGGTTATTTATTTCCAACAATAGACTAATCTATTCAACTAATTTAATCCAGATTGAACATTTGGATTAACATTATTCACCTATTTCTACCTATTAATCTTCACCAAGATTAAACTCTTTGGTTAAATTATTCAGCCTAACTTAATTAACATAAATTGAAAACAACTTGAGAATGATTAGACTATATGTCTCAAGAAGAAAGGGATTGTGGCATTCTGAACAAGTTGCATAGAATTTCATCTATTTATTCTTTTACAAAGCTAGAAGGCGAGTAGTGGCACTTAAACTAGCATCACTTTTAGGTTTATTTATTTTTTATGGGATTAATTTATCATTTCTTTTCTTTTTTCTTTTTCTTTTGTACTTATACCCTCTTTTCATTTTTTTTATTTTCACTTTTCTATCTCGTTTTTTGGAAATCATTTGCAGAAAGCTATATTATTTACAATTTGAAATACTGAAAGAAAATACTCATTGATCATTGATCCTATAAATTATAGGACCCTAACAGTGGCTTCAGTTGGGGATGGAACTTCTTGGTGAAGTTCCAAGAACACCGTAGAGCAGTAGCCTTGATTTCTTCTATTTAGTACTTACTCCATCTGATTTTTTCTATTTTCTGTATTTATGGTGGAAAAATGTCTCAAAGCTCAGAGCCTTCTCCATAGGCTTCAACATTGAGATAGAAGCTACCCACTCATGACAATAAAAAAGTAAACGTATCAACAATGATTGTGATAAAACATTTGTTAGTCCTAAAAAACATAATGTTCAAGCATCCTTCCATTGACAAGTCCTCCAAGTATTTTAGTCCCCTTCGTGTTCTTCAGAAAAAAGGCACTGTCATAAGAATAAAAAATGTAAGGTCCCATCCATAAGTTGTCAAACTCACCATGCTTTCCTTTTTCTTCCCTTCTAGAATCCCATTTTAGAACATGATTACCAATTTGAAAATCATCAACTTCTGTCCTTCGATCAAATGTTTTCTTGATGTTGTATTAGATCACCCGAGTTTTGTTATGAACTTCTTCTCCGGTTTGATGCAAATGGATGGTCTAGTTTATTCTCCTCTATAAATTATTTGGTTCCACCTCCAACTCTTGCATAATTTTGAAAATAGGAATTCCCAACGAAGTTCGAAAAATAGCATCTATCCCATACACTAGTCGATATGGAGACATGCTTATTTACTTTTTGGTAGTAAGCCTCTTCGCCCACAAAGCATTAACTAGCTTGAGTGGCCACGATTTTTTATTTTCCTGCAATAAATTTTTTATGATGTTAGCCAATCTTTTATTGGAGGATTCTGCCATTCCATTTCCCTGAGGGTAATAGGTTGTAGAATGTCCCAATTTTATTTGATATTTACCGTAGAAATCTATCTGTTGGGTCCCTATAATACTAGTGATTACCCCATTATTATTGTAGTTACATCCCTTATTAATATTGTTGTGCCCTATTATCCCCATACTGTTATTACTGTGCCCCATAGAATCCCTCTATTGTTATTTTTGTGGCTTTATATTATTATTGTGAGGTCGGATGGGTTATATTGTGACTTCTTAGACTCCTATATATAGAAAGGAGGTTTTTTCATTTGAATCATCGAAGAATTGTTGATTTATGTAATGCAAAGTAGGTTGCCCCCTCGAAGAGGCTGAATTCTAAGCCGTTGATCTATATTTTCTATCTTTTCTTGAGTTGGTTTCATAACATTTCGTATCAGAGCTTTGGATTCTAGGGTTTCGTTGCTCCAAATAGGTCTTCGTCGAATTTTCGATATAACTTCTTTTCTGTGACGTTTCAGAAGCTAAAAAAAAAAACCATTTGAGAAGAAATCGTGTTGAACCTAGGATCCAAATTTCAGAGTTTTTCGCGCTATATTTGCAGAGATATGATCTGAGGAAGTTGGTATTTTTGCAGACTCCTGAATTAAATTCCAAATAGGTGACCTGGGGAAAATCATCCTAACTTTCTCTCTGAGAATCAGATTGAAATTTTGTAAGAAGGCACAGAAAGAGGAGGGACTTTAGTTTCTTGTATTTATTTTTCAGAGCCAAAGGTCAAAACAGTGACTCATGGCACATCGTACAAGTTCGCTCTACTGAACTAGTTTATAATCAGGTCACAGTGGGAGATTTCGTATAACTCTTCCTTCGAGAATCCAATTTGGATCAGACTGGTGGCATTGGAAAGAGGACACAGAGGGCTATTGTAAGTCTAATTTCAAAACTGGATGATCTGAAAGTACAGAGATACATCAGAGGCAATATCGAGCTCCTACAAAGTGAAAAAAGATGTGTAGATTCTTTTAAATTTTTGCTTAAGATTGGTTTGAAACTTTATTTTGAAGGAATTCAAAGGGCATAGTAGAGCATTATTATTAGTAACTGATGCCATGAGGAAAGAAAATGCAAACACCTAGTAAGAAACCTAAAAGCTCTAGCATGACTCATGAAGAGGAGGAAGAAATGCTACATGATATATCAAAATTACAAGAACAAGTGCAACAAATGTCACTCTCACAAAAGCTAACAGAAGCTAAGATAAATGGTGTGGAATCTAAGATAAAGTGCGTGAAAGCTAGGATGGATGATTTGAAGATATATTTGAAGACAGATTTGAAGAGAGACATGGCAGATTTGAAGATAGATTGGAAGACAGACATGGCAGATTTGAAGATAGATTTGACAAATTTTCTACAAGAAATACTTACTAATGGTGAAAAGGTAGTAAAGAAAACTCATGATGCAAACAAAAGAAATGTTAATCATGATTTCATATACTCTAATGTGGAATTGAAGACCCACCATATTCCAAAAATCGATATGAGGAAGTTTGATAGCAAGGATCCTGCAACATGGATATTACAGATGGAGCAATTTTTCGATCTCAATAATGTGCAAAACACACAAAAGGTACGTATTGCAACTTTATATTTAGAACCAAATCAGTTTGTATGGTATCAATGGCTTTGCTCTTGTAAAAAAATTATCACTTGGGCAATTTTTACGGAAGAATTGATAGCACATTATGAGGATACAAAAAGCAACACTTTTTTTAGCCAATTTATAAGTCTCAAACAAAAGGGTTCAATAATGGAGCACATTGAGGAGTTTCAAAAATTGAACATAAGGGTTAAAAATATTCCAGAGGAGCATAGAATTGCTCTGTTCATAGGGACTTTAAAGGATAATATCTAGCGTGATGTTTGCTTTTGGGAACCTGATTCATTAGAGAAGGCAATCATGTTAGCAAGAAAAATGGAAAGAAAAATTATCGCAACTAGGAAGCATACCACTCACAACTATAAAGATGGAAGTGTTGTTGCCCCTAGTCTTCCAAAACCTATAAGTTTGACACCACAAAAATTGGAAGAAAAAACAGCAAAAGGGCTTTGTTACAGTTGTGATAGCAAATATACTAAAGGTCATAAGTGTGCTGAGAAGAAATTATTCTACATAGATTGCGAAGAGGAAGAGGAAAAGGAACAAGAAAGGTCAAAAGAAGAGGATATACTCCAGGAACAAAGCCTAGATAAAGAAGAAATGAATCTGACCATATCTTGTAATGCATTGGTAGGAATTACCACTCCTTAAACCATCAAGATAGAAGGACAAATCAAGAAGAAAAAGGTAATAGTGTGGATTGATTCAGGAAGTACCCACAATTTTATTCATTGTAAGGTAGCAAAAGAATTGAATTTCTTCTTATATCCGGCACCAGAGTGTCAAGTGATGGTTGCAAATGGAGGAACAATAAATTTCTCTGGAAAGTGCCATAATATCAAGCTATCGATGGGGGAATATGTATTGACTAGCCCAATGCTTTCCATTCCAATGGGAGGTGTTGATGTTGTACTAGGAGTCCAATGTCTACAATCCTTGGGTACAATAGCTTTTAATTTTCAAGAACGTTTCATGAAATTTTCTGTGGAAGGAAAGGAAGTTGAATTAAGGGGTATTGCAGGGAAATTAGGAAAGATAATCAACTCTAACGGTAAGACAAAGCTTCTAAGAAAGGAACAAAGGGGTGTGATTGCACAATTATGTTCGCTAGATGTTTCCACATTGGAATCATCTATTTCTCCAGATCTCCAAAAAGTCTTGGACAATCATTCCAAGGTATTTGAGACTCCCAAAGGTCTCCCACCTATTTGTGATCATGATCATGCTATTCATCTAATTCCAGGAAGTGTTCCTCCAAACATCAAGCCGTACAGATATCCCTATACCCAAAAGAGTGAAATTGAACGTATGGTTGTAGAAATGCTAGCGGCTGGTACAATTCAATCGAGTCAAAGTTCTTTCTCTGCTCCAGTAGTATTAGTGCACAAGAAGGATGGATCATGGTGCATGTGTCTAGATTATAGGGAGCTCAACAAGCTCACTATTAAGGATAAGTTTCCCATTCCTGTCATTGATGAATTACTAGATGAATTGCATGGATCAATTTATTTCACCAAGTTGGATCTTTGTTCAGGATATCATCAAATCAGAATGAAGACTGAAGACATTCTGAAAACAACATTTAGAACTCATGAGGGTCATTATGAATTTTTGGTCATGCCTTTTGGCCTTATCAACGCACCTTCAACATTTCAAGGTTTGATGAATTCTGTTTTCAAACCATTCCTTAGAAAATTTGTGTTAGTATTTTTTGATGATATACTAATCTACAACAAGTCTTGGAAGGATCATGTTGAACATGTTGATAGGGTGCTACAACTATTGGAGGAGAAACAATTATATGCAAAAAGATCCAAATGTTTCTTTGGAGTACAAGAGGTGGAATATCTTGGTCATATTATATCTCATGAATGAGTTAAGGTAGACCCTAGCAAAATTAAAGCCATTAAGGAATGGAAAATTCCCACATCCATAAAGCATCTGCGAGGATTTATCGGGTTGACAGGGTATTATGCAACTTTGTTAAGAATTATGGGAGAATGGTAGCATGCCTAACAACATTATTGAAGAAAGATGCATTTTCATGGACTCCAGAAGCAACAAAGGCCTTTGAATATCTTAAAGAGGCAATGTGCCAAGCATCGGTCTTAGCTACACCGGACTTCAAAAAAACCTTTATTGTGGAATGTGATGCTTCATGAAATGGAATTGGTGTTGTTTTAATGCAAGATGAAAGACCCATTTCTTTTGAAATTCATCCAATCAAGTGAAATTTTTTACACAAAGCTATTTATGAGAAGGAAATGTTGGCAATACTCCATGCACTTAAGAAATGGCGACCCTACCTAATGGGAAGACACTTCAACGTAAAAACGGATCATGATAGCCTTAAATAATTTTTAGAACAAATATTATCCTTGGAAGAGCAACAAAAGTGGGTCACAAAGATGTTGGGTTATGACTTTGAAATCATCTACAAAAAAGGGAAGCAAAATGTGGTGGCAGATGCACTCTCAAGAAAGGATGAGGATGTGGAAGCATTGTTGTGTGCCGTTTCTATTATCCAACCAGATTGGATAAACGAAGCGAGGAATGGAAGAATGACAAAGAAGTGTGGGCACTTATTCGAAAGTTACAACAAGGTTCCAGTATGTCTGATCCATTTAGCTGGAAAAATGATTTTTGATGGTACAAATATTACTTATACCTCTGTAAGAATTCCCAACAAAAACAAAAGATTCTTATGGAATTGCAAACTTCTCCCTTAGGAGGGCACTCAGGATTTTTAAAAACTTACCACAGGGTTAAGAAGGAATTTTTTTTGGGATGGCCTTAAATAGGATATTAAA
Source organism: Pinus tabuliformis (assembly GCA_031772625.1). NCBI lineage: Eukaryota > Viridiplantae > Streptophyta > Pinopsida > Pinales > Pinaceae > Pinus > Pinus tabuliformis. Next base: position 306,626,074 of record CM062806.1, on the reverse strand, counting down.
AATTTTGTGGCGGAATGCTTGGTTTTCCAACAAAATAAAGTTGAAACAATTAAGACACTGGGTCTATTACAACCTTTATCCATTCCAAGCTAACGTTGGGAGGAGGTTTCAATGGATTTTATCACAGGTTTACCCAAGTCTGAGGGAAAGGCTGTCATCATGGTGGTAGTTGATAGACTTACCAAGTATGCACACTTTTGTGCATTATCACATCCATTTAAAGCTAGTACAATTTCTACTTCATTTATGGAAACCCAAAGATTATTGTAAGTGACAGAGATCCCATTTTCACTAGAAATTTTTGGACAGAATTATTTTCTTGTCTTGGTACTCAGTTAGTTCATAGCTCATCTTATAATCCTCAATCTGATGGGAAAACTGAGATAGTAAACAAATGTTTGGAAGGATATCTTCGTTGTTTTGTATATGATAAACAAACACAATGGGTCAAATGGTTTCCTTTGGCTGAATGGTGGTATAACACTTCCTTCCATACGACAACAACAATGACCCCATTTATGGAACTTTATGGATATCAACCACCATCCATCACATCATATTTAAGAGAAAATTCTAAGATTCAAGCAGTGGAACATCACATCGAACATCAACAACAAGTCCTCCAACTCTTAAAGGATAACCTCGTGTTGGCACATAATAGAATGAAACAGTAGGCAGATCAACATCACAATGAAAGAAGTTTTGATGTAGGTGATTGGGTATTCCTACGGATACAACCATATAAGAAAATTTCCCTCAAGCAAGCTAAGAAGGATAATAAATTATCACCAAAGTATTATGGTCCGTACAAGGTGTTGCAAAAGATTGGTACTATGGCATACAAATTGGAGCATCCTGTAGCTTCTCGATTGCACCCAGTTTTCCATGTTTCATGTTTAAATAAGGTTATAGGTGACAAGCTCCCAGTTCAAACAATATTGCCAGAATTTGACGTGGGAGGAAAAACTATATTGGAACCGGAAGTAGTCACAGAAACAAGAACTTGACAGCTACAAAATCGATCAATTTCGGAGTATCTTATCAAGTGGAAGAACTTATCCACTAAAGGTTCCACATGGGAGGATGAGAATTTTATATAGAAGCATCCATAACTACTCAAGTGTTGAGGACAACACCTTTTTGAAGGAGAGGAGCATGTTGGGTCCCTATAATACTAGTGATTACCCCATTACTATTGTAATTGCATCCCTTATTAATATTGTTGTGCCCTATTATCCCCATATTGTTATTACTGTGCCCCATAGAATCCCTCTATTATTATTTTTGTGGCTTTATATTATTATTTTTAGGTTGGTTGGGTTATATTGTGACTCCTTAGACTCCTATATATAGAAAGGAGGTTTTGTCATTTGAATCATCGAAGAATTTTTCATTTATGTAATGTAAAGGAGGTTGCCCCCTCGAAGAGGCTGAATTTTAAGGCATTGATCTATCTTTTCTATCTTTTCTTGAGCTAGTTTCATAACACTATCATCCTTTTTGACCTAAAATATGCAGCATTGTCAATAATAATCTTCCGAGGGAAACCAAATCTAGCAAGGATGTTTTTTTCTAGGAACTTTATGATGACTACATCTGAATCCTGTCTGCTAGGTATGGCTTCTATCCATTTGGTAAAGTAATTAGTGGCTGTTAGAGTCCACTTATGTTGGGCAGATGAAGCAGGGTGCAGTTATCCTATAAAGTCAAGGCCCCATCATTGGAAAGAAGTTTCAGTAGATATAGTCCTCTAGGGTAAAGGCAACAAATAATTTTTACCTTCAAATATTTGGGACTTGTGGCATGAAGCAACCTTCTTTTGGATATCAAAAAATAGGGTGGGCCAGTAAAAACTTGCCCTTAAAATCTTATTTGCAGTAGTTTTCCAGTATAGGTGTCCACCATATTCTCCTTGATGGAACTATTGCATGACTTTATCTGCTTCATTTTCCAATAAATAGCTTAGTAAAACACCATCAACATATTTCCAATACAAATTTTCATTCAAAATACAAAAATTAACAGCTTTAAGTTTAATAAATCTAGCCTTTGTTTTATTTAAACCAGGAGGAGCTTCTAAATTATGTAGCACATAAATAATGTATGCGTACCAACGAGTGGTAGAAAAATCTTATGCTACAATTGGAGTCACCATCTCATCTATTCATTAAATATTTCCAGAAAATTGATATTTAAAGCATGTAAGTTAGATTCTACCATTAATTTTTCTAACCCTTGACCTTTGATGATTTTAGTGGGTCGAATTTCGATATCATATTCTAGTATAACAATGATCCACTTACCTCTTTTCCCATTTGGATCATTTTGAGTTAGTATATCTTTAACTACTGCACTTGGAACAAAAGCAATGATATCTAAATGGAGAATATACACTCTAAAGTCTATTATGGCCTTTACCAAGGATTTTTTTTTTTTTTTTTACATAATGTCATACTTCAAGGCTTCATCTCTCAAATATTTGCAAAAAGCAATGGGTTGTTCATGGCCCTCATCATTATTTTGTAGGAGGATTGTAGCAATGGCGTATTCTAAAGTAAATGAAAAAATGACAAAATCTTTAGTAAAATTAGGACTAATTAACAAAGGTGTCTCGGTTAAATTTTTCTTTACATTGTGTTGTACTACAAAACAAACCCCCATTTATAAATAACAATAGCTAAGGTTAGAGATATAAATGGGGATCCTTTTTAAATTTTAGGCTTAGGACAATAAAACCTAACTCTAACAAATCGCCTAGAAAAATCTTGCAAAACGACCTAAGGATGAAATCCTCATCGCAAATCATAAATCACACTTTTCCATGTGACTATCATAAAACAACTTTAAAAAATAGCGATGTGCGGTCAAATCTCCTGCTGCGATATCCCAATCAAAAGCACCTTGTCATTTCACAAATCGCACTTCGCAAGTAATTAAGATATGCCCTAACAATATCCATTAGCGATTTGCGAAATGCAATATTGTGACATTCGCAATCACATCTCGCTTTATAAAGCTAGAAATGCTATATTGCATCCTTCTAAAGACTGCGACGTGAAAATAAGAGCGGTAAGCATGTGAAATAATTTTGTTTTAATATCAAAACGAATGAATTGATAGGTTAATAAATATTTAGAGGCCCGAGGAGAGGTAATGATTTTACAAGTTGTGGGTAGTTAAAGTTGAGTATCTCATTAAACCTTTCTCACGATCCGAAGTCATTTAAGAAAAAAATTCAGTCTTCATTTCCCGATACCATCTGTGCTGATATATCTTGTCCATTTCAGGAAAGCTACAAAAGACGTGTCATTGAGAAAGATGATGCAAAAATAGAACAAGCACAACATTGTTGAATCTAAGATTACAGAGATGGCTCCTATTTTCTCTGATAGAGTCTGCAACACTGACGGAGGTGTAACAGCTTGGGAGGTCATATATAATAGGCTTGAGGACGAACGTCCCAAAATCACAGTCACGAGAGCAAAAAATGACTCAACAAGACCTTCGGGGCTTCAATTCAAGGATGTTGCCTGCTCTTTCCTTCATAGGATAGGAGCAATGGCTAAAATGCCCCCATACAAGGATATGATCAGGTGGGTGGTCGAAAACCTCATCATTGAAGATAGGCAATTCAAGAATTCAAGAATGGAACTCATGGGGTCATTCAAAGTAGAGGACCCGAAGAAAATGTAACATGTACTTGACCCTCAAGATATATATATAACAAGACATTCGTGACGAACTTCACAAAGAAGAACCTAGAACCCTCCAAGTTGATTCAGGACTGGAGAGTATTGGACAAAAAATTAAAATATGACAAATTGGGTATGTATGCTATAGCCTCTTTGCCAAACCCCTATAAGTATGCAGCAGCTATGTTATGTAGACTATATGCGCTACCCAATAATATTAACTTTTCCATAGAATGGATTCCTCTGATTGATGCCTCCGTTAATTCCCACATCATGAATTGGGTCTCCATCCTATCTAATAACCTAGGTACCATTATTACCGAATATTGATAGAGAAGATCCTCCTCTCTAGAGAACCTTCCTTCGTTCTATTTTAGTGCCTACATTATGGACGCCATCTATTTCGGCGCTACATTTCCAACCATGGGTTGGAACTAGATCTTACCGGACCCCTACCCAATCCCTCAGTCATAAGAAAAGATTGGAGTCACATTATATACCCCACTTATATAAAATATATCATGTTGTTATTTTGCCCCTGCATCAAATAATTTTCAAGAAGAAATCCCCCAGGTTTTCCCAAGAATCCGCAACAAACCTGCTAGTTGTCAGCAAATATTTTATTGAAGAATGGTTCATCTACATTAGGGTTTTCGGTAGTACAACCAACCCACCTATCTTTCCTTTATATGTTTCTGATAAATTGTTGGCAAGAGAAATCGCCCACCAAACCGTAGTAAAAGGCCTAACTAAAGTTCTTGAAGACAACAACAAGTTATTATGGCCCTCTTCTCCTATCAAGTGTGGTTCTTTTGCTTTAGCAAATTTTAATCATGATATTTAGGAGTCAACAAACATTGAACCCCTCAGGCTTTATACATTGCTGAAAAGGCAATTTGATCCAAACAAGGTAGCATATAACTTCACTACGACAGTAAAGCTCAAGAAATATAACAATGAGGATAACAATTTTGAAGATTTTCTACAATCGTCCGAATCCTCCCAACAAGTGCTCGCGTGGGCTAAAGTGAACCTGAGTCCTGAATATTTTGATAAATTTTGGGAATTCATAAATGAAAGGCTTGAAGTAATCCCAATGCACTTGTTGAAGATTGAAGATAATCCCACACCCAATGTGATTGTCAATAGTGAAGGACCTAGTTCTCGTGTGGAATCACAGGTAAATACTGAGAAAACACTAGATAGAGGGAAGGCCTAAGACACAAATAATAAGGTAGAGTCCAACAGGAAGTTAGCTGAGAAATAGGTTATGAGCACCCCATCTAAGGAAATTAGTCTAGAGGTCAAAGGCAATAGTTTGGAGAAGGAGTGGGACCAGTTTAATCAAAAGCTTCAAGACACTCCCAAAATGATAGATACATAAGAAACAATGTAGTGCCAAACTCCTCTGCATGTTCAGGAGAATACAGAGCCCAAGTCTACGGATGAGCAGTCCAAATCCATGGATGAGCAGTCCAAGCCTATGGATGAGCAGGAAAAAGCATCCCAACATACTGAGATTATCACTACTCTGCCCACATCAGAGGTTGTCTTGAAAGTGACTGAAATCTCTCCACTTGATGTGTTCTATAGCTCGCTCCACAAGGTTGTGATCAGAAAGCAAAGGAAAAGGGTAGAAGCACCCGAGCTCCCACATAGAAACGAGCCAATGGACATAGTTTTGAGGGACATTCCTTTCAACCCAGCTGAGAACTTGACTGGATTGTCACAGTTCATGGGAGCATATGCAACGACCACCATGGAAAAAGCTACTAAAGTCTCTACTTTTTTGAGGGAAAAGGGGAGAGGATTTCACAGCTCGAGAAATAGCTCAAAGTAGAGAAGGCAAGTGTGAACAGGCTAGCAGCTGAGTAGCTTTCCCAATTGAAACAAAGCATGGAGGTCCTGAAGATAAGCCATCAAGCTGATATATCGGCCAAAAACATGAAACTACAAGAATTACAGCAAGCCATGGAAAGATATAAGGACGTCCCTACTACTGAGGAGTTTGTAAAAGAAGTGCTGGAACTAAATTCCCTCCTGATGAAACAATAAGAACAATTTTTCCAAAATATGTCATGTATTATTCCTTATCTGACTACTAGCAATCAAGTAACAGATAAGGTGATCGACTAGAGAATGAAGTGTATTGATCTAAGCACCAAAATCTCAAAGTTCATCGAATGTTAGGAAACAGAAGACAGAAGGAAAGAAAACCTACCTAAGATAGAGGAGACATGAAAAAAGATTCTCTTCACTGATTGGGATGCAAGAATCAAGCAAACTGAGCTAGCAGTGGTAAGGGAAACTGGGGTATCGAAGAATATAATCAAGGCATTGAACCATACTCTCTTTGTTACCAACCTGGTAAAGGAAGGAAATCTAAAAGAAATGCCCAATTTAGGTGCTTTGCATAAAAGCTGGTAGGAAAAGGCAGAGACTCAAACGGAAGAAATCAAAAAATTGACCAAGAATGACTAGGATTTGTATTAGAAATACATCGTCAAGCTGCATAGACAAATCATGACCCTTAACTGCTCAATTCATTCAACTCAGTGGATGTTGCCACCTCTCACTGATGTGATTTTCACAGGACATCTTAGGACACATTTTTGGGCACCTCCTCAACTCAAACCAATGACTGATATATGTGATTTGAAGGACAAGCTAGCAGAAAGAAAATCATCTTCTTATCCTCTGCTCATCAAGCCACTCTTTGTTTTTAGAGTTAGTTAACTAGTTAGGAGGAAGGTTTCTTCAAACCTCCTAAAATTTTTGTATTAATTTATTTTTGCACATTAGTTAGAGTAGTATTTATACCCTTCCCATGCATTTAGATAAGGGTCCATAATTTTATCAAAAACATTGGCAAAGAATGCACTTTTGTAAAGTTTGTGAATGCTTTGGTGAAATTATGGAACATGATCATTTCTTTTAAATATCAGACTACTTTCCTTTGTTGATGCACTATTGCGTTCTTGGGATATAATTTGATCTGAAGAAAGGAGTTGATCCATGTCATTAGTCAAATGAGTATAACTTCACACATATGGTACTATTATCTTGTATGATTGATTCTATTTTTGTTTAACTAGTGATAACACTTTACTTTCATGAATTGTATGTGAGATTTATCCTTTCCGTTAAGCATTAATTGCACTATTGTATGATGCGTGGCTGAAATTGATGATTTTCATGTATAATTCATCATATATGTGATATATTTTATAAATTTATTTGACTAACTATTTAGTCAAAGAAATTATCTTATACGTTATCATCTATTTATGCGTATTTGATCTTTATTATCACATGTTAAGCATATATCTTTGTAGATCACATACCATACAGAAATACCAGAGTTTATATTAGAATAAGTTAGTTAGAGATTTTCATGATATAATAGGTCATTTAGATTATCATTATTCTATTCCAATCACTCATGAACCACCCACTCTCACATTAAAACCCACACTGGGAAACTGGTCGCATTATCCCCAATCGGAGCCACCCCTTTAAATGAAAAAGGAGTTGTCTTAAGGTCTAGAGCAAGTGGTTATCCACCATGTTGGGGCAGCATAAATCCAAGGCTGCAACATTTTGGTGCTAGAAGGAGGGCTATCTGAATATGAATGGCATATAAACCTAAATACCAATAAAAAAAAATTCATAAGAGTCAAAACCCCTCCACAACTTCTACACCTCCTAGTTCTCATTCAGAATCTCTTGATCAGAAATTTGAAGTTGTAGAAACATCTCCCTCATCTTCTAAATTAGTAAGACAACCACCTTCCCAAGATTACACTCTCGAGTCTCCTGATTCCATTCTTTGATACAAAAATTGGAACATATATCCATTTCTACTGAGAATCCATTGAGGCCCGAAGTTTTTGATGAAAGTGTTACTTCCTTACTACAACAAACTCATGTATTAACTAGATTGCAAAGTGACAGGCTTGGAGTAACCCCTTTTAAGTTCCCCATCCCTCCACAACATAGGCAAGTTACCTCACCAAGGTTTGAATTAGATACCAACGAGATCACATCACATTTCCATTCATTCACTTCCCCATTCACTTCTATTCAATCCACGACTTCTCAACTATACACTTCTCTAATTAGTACTGCCACTAGTAGTACCAACCCAGTAGTAATTTCTTCACCATCTATACCTAATTTTGGACCAACCTTCCCATCTTCTTAGTTTTCAACTCAAGTTATGGCCAATCAACCCGCTCAACCTTGGACAAACCCTGGTGCTGTCCTGGTTGCATATCCAAATGCACTCCCAACAAATCCAGAAAACTGGCTAGCTAAGTACAATCCTGACAATGGTCTCCCGGCTGAAGAACATCTAAATAACTTTATGTCAGCCATGAATCTTAATGGATTTTCAGATGAAAATGTTGTAATCATACTATTCCCTTATACCTTCCAAGTATCTCCAAGATCTTGGTATTTTTCCCTTCCAGCAGATTCAATAAGGAACTAGGATACTTTTCAAGAAGTATTTCTTGCAAAATTTGGTGATGACAAGACCATAGCATCCTTAATCAATGATCTTGCTAACTTAAAAGCTAATTCAGATGAAAGGAACAAATACCTCAACTCCATATTTAACAAGTTTTTAAATAAAATCCCAGCTGCCTCAAAACCTGTAGTAGATGTACAAATAGAATTGTATCTTTCATCTCTTCCTTCTAATATTGCAATTTTCATAGATAGAGCCAATAACACTACCCTTGTAGAAAACATGAAAGAAGCTTTGTCTGTAGAAAGAAGAATTATAGCTTTGGAAAAGAGATCACAAATACATGAGAGGAAGTCAAAGAAGGTGACATTTGAAGATGATTCTAAAAAGAAAGCTTCAAAGGACCATTTCAATCTAGAAGGCCTTCAGAAAGTGTTAAAAATAATCTATAATGAAATGGTCGAAATCAAGAAGTAGGGCACATAATCCTCTACTCCCAAGAAAAAAATTTCCCTCGTTTGAGAGGAATCCTTCTTTTGCATTGCAACCCCAGAACACCATTTCAAATGTTGAGTCTGATCAAGAAGTAGACGAAGACTCACCAACCGAAGAGGAAGCCGAAATTGAAGAAGAAGTTGAATTAAATGGAATGTGGGATTTCATCCTCATATGTGAAGAAAAAACACAAGCTATGCCAGTGACTACAAGTTAAAATTCTTCTGACATGACTATGACAAATCAGAAACAAAAAATTGCTACTCCTGTAAAGGAGAAAATAGTATGTAAGAAATCTAAGGCTAGTCAAATCGATCCTATTCCTATAGATCCTCCAAATACTTCCAAAACATTGGTAATCTCAGATACAATGGAATATAATATAGTTGAAGACATGACAAAGACTAGAGAAAACATCTCATTGCATGAACTCACTAAACCCAAGAAACAACATAAATTTTTATTAAGAGAGTTAAAAATAGTTCTTGTATCCCCTCTGCCATCTGTTATAGTTACTCAAGCTACCTATGATATGGGAAAGCCTCCATCATCTTCTAACAGAGTAGATCCTTCATATTTGTTCTAATTGGTGATAGATCTATTTCTCATATTCCTCCATTTCTACTCACTTATGAAATTTTCAACATAAATGTCCATAACTGCCTTGTTGATTTAGGAGCCTCTTCAAATATTATGCCAAGGGTTGTGTGCACCAAATTGAACATTACACCTCAAAAATACGCAGTACACATAGTTCAATTGGCCAGGACGAAAGTAGAGGTACTTAGGGAAATAACATTAGTTTCAATTAGGATAATTTTCTCGAATCCAAAAGTTTCCCAAATAATTGATATTTTAGTGGCTGATATCCATGAATTTTATGGTTTAATCCTATGTAGGTATTGGTCTGAAAAGTTGCATGGCTACTTTGGAATTGATTGGTCTCACATGTGGTTGCCACATAATGGTAAACCAAACCAGACCAGTGTAGACCAAGAAAATTTCATGAAATATACAACCACTGACCTTTAGGGAAGTAATGAAGCTATTTCCTTCACCAATAACATCATTGGAAATTACTCAGCTGATTCATTTTTGGGATCCTTTAATGCTCAGAGGTCTCCCTTTCGAGATAATGTCGTAGTGTCCCAAATAGAAAAATTTTCACAAAGAGATGCTTCCAAGTGTGTAAATTTAGTAGATATACTTTCAAATAATTCTTTGTTCTGGACACTCTATTTTGATGGCTCCAAATTTGAAGATGGGCATAGGTGCATGATGCATTTTGATCAATCTGCAAGGAGAGAAAACCATGTTAGGCTATAGAATTGAATTTCATTGCACTAATAATATCATTGAATATGAAGCATTGATCCAAGGACTATATAAAGCCATTGGTCCTAATGTCAAATATCCACGACTCTATGGTGATTCGAAAGTAATTATGAAGCAGGTAAGAAATACAATTCATTGTGTCTCTAGCCACCTTAAACACTATCAATCATTAGCCCAAAACCTGAATTCTCATTTCTCTGCTTTTAACATTTCTTCAGTTCCAAGACTGCAAAACGCAAGCGCTGACTTGCTAATGTGACATCAAAGCATATACCCTCGAAAGATTTCAGTCCAGATAGATTTTCAAGAGAATTAATATTTAGGCCATTTATTCCTAATAATGTAAAAAATTGGAGAGTATTCAATAAATATGCGGATATAGTTAATTTCCTTACATCTGAAGGGTCCTGTGAAGAACAAATCATAGATGAAGAAGAGAATGACATACAAATTAAAAATGATCAGAATAAAAACTCAATCCCCAAGTCTGTAGTTAAGATGAAAGATCTCTATGATCTAAAGGATATATTTAAGAAAGTTACTAAATCCAAAACTCAATGTTCTACTTTGAGATTTGAAGTAGCAAACTTAGGGTCAATCCAAAAACCTCAAAATGTCAATCTAGGTCTTGGCCTATCATCAGAAGAAAGAATATCAATCATTAGTTTGTTGAAAGCATACAAAGGTGTCTTTGCCTTGGATTACGTAGGTCTCAAAACCTATGATATCTCTGTAATTCAACATACCATACCTATGACTTCGAACAAAAAACCAATTCAACAAAAGCTTCACAAAATTCACCCAAACATTGAGAGTCAAATCAAATTCAAATTGAGCAAGCTTCTGAAGGCCAAAATAATATTCCCTGTTAGACACTCTAAGTGGGTATCGAATGTGGTTCCTGTAAGGAAAAAGAACGGTAATATTAGGATTTGTATTGACTTTAGGAACCTGAACAAATATTGTCAAAAGGATAACCTTCCTTTGCCTACCATGGAACACACATTGCAATCAGTTGCAGGTTCCAAATTAATGTCTTTTCTAGATGGATTCTCAGGATATAATCAAATTCTTGTGCATCCAGATGACAAATTAAAGACAACATTCAAGACCAAGTGGGGAACATATGCATATAAGAATATTCCTTTTGGAATCAATAACGTAGGTGCTACATTTCAACGTGTTATGGATATTTCTTTTAAAGGTGTGATTAATAAATCAATTGTTATTTACTTAGATGACATCACAGTCTTCTCTAAGGATAGGAAAAATCGTTTAAGTGGCCTGAAGCAGACTTTTGAAAGATGCAAGAAATATGGCATTTCCTTAAATAAATAAAAAAAATCTTATTTTTCATTACCAGAAGGAAAACTCCTTGGGCTTATAGTGTCCAAGAAAGGGATTTACATTGATCTCGATAGAGTCGAATAAATTGAAAAAAATACTCTCCCAGATAACAAAACGACAATGCAATCATTCCTAGGAAAAATTAATTTTGTAAAAATATTTGTTCCATATTTTTCACAGATAGTCCTACCCCTTCAAACAATGATATGAAAAAATGCAGTTTTCCAATGGGGCAATCATGAAAGGGAATCATTTGATTTGATTAAAAGAGCCATTGTTAATGCTCCTTCCCTAACAACTCCTAACTTTCTCAAACCTTTTTTATTATATACTTTTTCATCTGATACATCATATGTAGTAGTTTTAAGATAGCTAAACGATGAAAATATCGAGACACCCATCTCCTTTTTCAGTTCTAACTTACAAGGTGTTGATTTAAATTATTCAGTTGTCGAAAAAAGAGAATTTTCTGTCTTTAAAACCTTGAAACATTTCAAACCTTTTCTTATTAAATCCCTTACAAAGATAGTAGTAGCCTTCTCTACAGTAAGACAATTACTAATTCAAAGAGAAGTAGGGGAGAAAAGAGCCAATTGGGTGATTGCACTTCAAGAATATGATGTAGAAATTTGGCCAACTAAAATTGTCAGGGGCCAAGGTTTTTGTAGGATGTTAACAGGAGCTTCCCAGTTATCAGCAGAAGAAGATCAAGGTAATGAAGTACAAATAGCAGAGATAATCCTCAATGATACACATTCACAATATGTTGATTTGAACTTTTTTATGCATCTTAATTATAAAAAGAAACATTCCTTAAGGTTGAAATCAAATTAGTATGAATTAGTAAATGTTGCATTGTTTAGAAAAAATTATGATTCAGTATTGCTAAGATGCTTGGAGAAACCTAAACCCAAAAAGGTCATGCGGGAATTACATGATGGACCAACTGGAGGACATTTCGAAGGAAATACCACAACTCACAAAATCTTGCATGCAGGATATTATTGGCCAACGATATTTAAGGATGCACATGAATATGCAAGAAATCAAACCACAATTGGAAGATAAAGGAAGCCAACATTCCCTTTGCAACCAATAAACATCCAACAACCATTCGAACAATGGGGATTAGACATAATTGCTGAGATTTTTACAAAGTGGGTAGAAGGTATCCCCTTATAGATAGATAATACAAAAATAATTACGGACTTCATTGATCAGTACATAATTACCATATTTCGCTTACCCTCGACTTTAATGTTTGACAATGCATCTTAATTTTATGGAAATGAAATGGTAGAATTTGCTCTAAAGTGAGGTTTTAAGTTAACATATTCAGCCAACTATTATCCATAAGGTAATGGATTAGAAGAATCAACAAACAAAACCCTCACCAGAATTATCAAAAGGACTATTGACCAAAATCATGGGAATTGGCACAAAGCATTGACATTTGCTCTATAGGCAGAAAAAATTACAGAGAAGGCCTCTATCAGTACTTCTACTTTTGCTTTAGTTTATGGAAAAGAAGTTGTTCTTCCCACAAACATAGCAATCCCATCTCTTGCCCTATTGCAATTCATCGATGAAAACCCTTCTTCTTCTCTCCAACCTAGATAGTTTCAGATTCTTAAGCTTGAATAAGATCGAGAAAAGGCCAGAGCAACCAATTTCCATCATCAACAATTAGGCAAAGCCTCTTTTGGTACAACCTCTGCCAGTCAAATTTTTTTTGAAGTAGGTGATTTAGTTTTTAAATGGGACAAAGCGCACGAGAAAAAAGGTAAACATACCAAATTTCAAAGACTATGGCTTGGCCCTTTTCAAATCATTGAGAAAATTGGACAATCAACATTTCTTTTACAAGACTTGTTAGGTAATAAGGATTCTTTGCCTGTTAATGGGAAAATATTGAAAAGATACTTGTCATAGAGGATAGCCTCTTCCAATTTTGTATCATATCGCCTTTAATATTCTTAGAAAAATAAAGGTTAAGTAGTATTTACTTTTGGCTTTTCAAAATAACATCTTTGATAATATTTTTTATTTTTCGCTTTTATAACTAAGAAAGAGTTAAAATAAATAATTAGGACATTTGAGTACCAAAGTAAACCCGATTTCTTTGGAAAAACTTGATCTTGCTAAACAAAATTTATTCTATGAACAAACCCTTATATTTTCAGAGTATGAATGTTTTGTTATCAGTTAAGAAAGAATCTTTATCCTAATAAGAACTTTTTGCATATCAGTATCTTAAAACTCTATCATTATGATCCAAAACTTTTAAAAGAGCCAATGATTAACCCCATCTGATAAAATTTTCCTTTTTCAGAGTGATTCGAAAATATAAAAAACTTAGAAAATAAAAAGTCGCATTACAATCTTGTTTACCATGGTCATAGGGAAAAAATTAAATTGATATTACAAATACTGCATATCAAAACAGGGTAATAGCCAATGATCTCATCTATCAGAAGACAAGGGGTCTCATCAAGAACCATCTTGCTCAGTTTAGTTACTGTTATCACTCAGAATTTCTCCCTAGAAGTTATCTGAAGAAGGAAAATACTGAGGTAACCACAAACCAATCTTTTAACTATAGGCTCTATCCAACCTATCACTCACAGAGGGCTTTCTCTATATGTTTTAGCTTTTCTTTCTGAGATTTTAGGCTAGTTATTAAAGTTCAGGGGATTTTGGATTTATATTGGAGGTTGGTTGGTGGAATCCTTAAACAAATGGATAGAATGATGTCTCTGGCTATTGGGCTATGGAGTCAAAGAAGGGCAACAGAACTGGGATTAACTCATTAAAGGGAGTGTTCAAAGGGAAAGCTAGCAGAGTGAAATACAGGTCTTTAAATTAGAGTGGTGAAAAAGGTTTTAAAGAGGGTGAAAGAGCACTTAAGAATTCTCAAACTAGGATTAAAATGACGAATAGAGGATGACCATGAGTAAAGGGCAGTTAAGAATCCTTTACTGTAGACTACAGGGAAACTACTTGAACTAAGGAGCAATCAAGAATTCCTTAAATTAGATAATAAGTATAAAACATAAAAATGCATAATAGTTAAGATAGAGTGCAGTGAAGAAAATTTTGAGATATCATTCCGTATTATAGCATTTGGATTTCAAATACATTTAAGATTAATGAAAAACTTTTAAAGAAAAATGACAAAACAAGAGAAGATACTTGTCTGTATTTCGCACTACACATGAATCCAGTGAAATGTCTTTGCTTTATTCATTAATCCAGCTTGCTGGTCCCAACAATGATACAATAACTTACAGTCTTTGATCAAGAAAAACTATAGAATTGTCTAAGAATCCACCCTACATACTTCGAATTGTGAAGTATATTTCTATACATTATTACAACATATCTCAAACTAACTTGAGATTTAATTTAGGAAATATAAATATCTTCTTGCAAGAAGATAGAGATAGATAATGAACTATTTCTTGTTGTCCCTTTTTATTTGGTACTACTGGCCATTATCTTTGGATTTGTAGCCATTTATGCTGGCTTGTAGTTGTGGTGTTTTACGCTAGAATCTTCTTTGCTTTTATCTTTCACCTGATACTCTTTGGCCTTGATAATCTTTGACCTCGCTACCCTGTTTTCATCTGTTTACTTGGTTGCCTTCATTTTTACTATGCAGTAACTTTTAGCTGTAAATTTATCACAGTAAATCAGTCATTTTCTCCCACCATTTTGCATCTGGTAATTTTATATTCATCATCCTCCTATAGATCTCATCAGCTTCAGTATACTTGGAAAAATTAGGCTTGGTGAGGAATAAATTTGTGATCTCATGTTCCAGAAAGAACAAGTTTTCAAATGTGTCATACAACACTTTGCCTGTAGGCAGGGCTTTTATGGATGATGAGCTGGCTTGTTCCTTAGCCAATTGTCTGAGTCTATTACCATAGTCCAACTGTGTCATGAGTTTTTCCTTAATAACCATAGGACTAGGAAGACCTTTTTCCCTTAAAATCTGGAATTTGGCTATGAACCTATCAATGGCTACCTGCATATTATGACACTTTTCTTCTAAGTTAAGCATAAGGTTCCTTTTGGAAAGTACTTTCCTTATTTCCAAAATGGTGTGAGTCCTATCTTCTATATTTAGCTCACGGATCTCATATCTATTCTTTCTATTGAGGAAGTGGATGAGTCTATTGGAATCCTCAAGCTTACCTCCCAATTCCTCCTTCACTTTCTGGATAGCTTCTGTAGCTACCTTTACTAGTTCTGTTGTTCAAAAATAACTTGGATTGATAGCCAAATGTCATTAACAGAGTCAATGATATTGGCCCACAGCATTTCCTTGGTCTGTCCAAGTGGTTTCTTGAGTGTTAAGTCCTTCTCTAAGACTTTGATTCTCTCACCCATTCTCTAGGCCTTTTCTGTTTCTTCCTTTTGCTTTAGTTGGGAAAGTTTGTAGTCAGTTTCTAAACTTGCCATCTTTTCCTTTAGTATTTTCATCTCTGTAGCCTGGATATACATCTCTTCCATAGCTTTAATCAATTTTGTTTCTTTCTCTCCTTGTGCACTTGTTGTTCTTGTAGGTTCTGTTGTGACTGGGAACGTTGTGGCAGGTGGAGCAGTTGGTGCCAGTGATGCTACCAGTGTAGAAGGAATTGTTGTGGATACTATAGGGATGACATCCTTGGAAATTGTGGCCATGTCACTTTGCTTCAATTGAATTAAAGTGTCAAACTCCTTCTCTATCTCCTTATCTTGATCATTCAACTTCAAGACCAAGTCCATCAACTCCTCATGTTTTGTTTGATTCTCTATGACTTCTAGAGTTTGAGGATGTTGCAGCTGGGGTATTTTCATTTGCCTCTTAAGTGCAACAATATCATCATTTTTCTTCTTAATAAGCTGCTCTATATCTTTTATATCCTTGGAATCATGTCCCAATTCAATTACTAAGTCCTCTAAGGACTTGATCCTTGTATCTTTGGCCTGTGAGGAGGCCTTTTCTAACTGAAATTATGCATATATGTTGTTCAAAGAATTTTGTGGCTGATGGGCAACTATGGGTTTACCTATCAGGGTGGAGTATATCATCTCTCTAGCCTATTTGTGCAGTTCAATCTGGTCTATGGGATGAATATCCCTTGCTAACACTTCAAAATCCACCTTCTTGAAATTTCATGTTGTCTTGGGTTGCTGAGCTCTAGGCTTAACAAAAGTCATGTGTAGCTTTCCCTCTTTAATGTCAAAGGCTAACATTAGCCTTGTTTGATTGGTGGGATTTAAATTCAGGTACTATGCATATGTTTGGGCCTTAAGCCTCTCATTTTTGGCTTTGATTTCCGTGTATCTTTCCTTGATGTCTCGTTCTTTTTCAACAAACATTCTAAAGGAAGACACGTCAACACTAAGTTGCCTTTCCAACATCTGAGTCTGTAATGTGGAAGGCTCTTACATGCCTTCAGATGGAGTGGTAGGCCTACTTCTTTTTGCCCCTGTGTTGGTTACCTAAGCTGAATCTTCTGTGTATTCCTGCTCAGAGGCTAGATTTAGCCTTTGCCTCTTGTTTGATTCCTATTGCAAATCAGAGGTGCCCATTCCTGAAGTGGAAGCTCCCTCTCTGTTTCTTTTTGGGATCTTCTCCTCATTCTGAGGAGTTTGCATGACTGGAGGGGTACTCATGGTCCTTTCTGGTTCTTCTGGTACCTGTAGGAAAGAGTTGTCATCAAGCTACTTTTCTAAATCAAACAGAGCATTTTCTACATCTCCTCTGATGTTGTCTTGGTCTACTAGGGTACCCTCCACCCATTCTGTTTGATTTGCATGTGCTTCTATTTCAGGTATGGGATGGTGAATGAAAGTTCCTAGCTTGACCTTTTGGCTCTTCTTTGTGATGAATTCCAAAGGATCATATTTCCAAACAAAACTTTGGAACTTTATGTTCTGCAATATCAAGTCTACCTCTTTGCCTGCCTCCCTGGAATTGAATATGAAGGAACCTAGTTGGTATTTTATCTTTAAATAAGCCTTCTTCTTAGCATTGATGAAGTTGACTTCATCTACATTGATGATTTATCTATAATATTCTAGGGCAAACAACCTCATGGGGAGGTATCTTGGAAACTTATATGGTGCAAGAAGGCAACCATATATTCTGATTTTGGTATGGTTCTGGTAAAGGTACCAGTCACCCTCTTTGGTATGCTTGGACAGTTGAAGGACCCTTCTTGTTTCTGGACTGATTCTAGTAGTAGGGCTTCGAGTTAACATTGCCATGACTGGATGTACAAATATATCAATGAAATCGGAGTAAGAATATGGAGAATGATATTTGTGGATCAATGCGGTCTAGAAAATGACTGACCTAGGTTGACCCTTGGTGTCCAGCTTCTGAAGGGTGAATGGGAACTTATCAGGTTGATAATACAAGAACATATGGTATAAGACAGAGGAATGCTTGAAAACTCTTTCATTGTTCATTCTAAGGAATTTCTCATGCATCCTATCAACTATAAATTAGGAATAGTCATAAATGACATTAGGTGGCTACCCTGGAGTGTAGATGGACATGAAGGCAAGGATTATTTCATCGATGTGCTCACTTGTGGAGTAACCCAAAAGAAAAGATATCACGGCTATAATGTTCTGACCCCATGGGGAAAAAATAGTAGTTACATATGGAGGGGATGTTGGAAATAATACTGAGAGAGGGGGCGTGAATCAGTATGAGCAAATCAAAACTTTTCATTTCCATATTCAGATTTATATACGCTACTTCAATGAAGGTAACCCGCGTGTACACGCAACTGTGTTTAATGCAACTAGCGTATATCTAGTAAACTTATGATTCAGTTAATTATCATATGTTGATATTTAATCAGTGCATCCGAAATTCATTAACCATATAAAGAGTAACTAGGTGTAGTAAAATAGAACAAATCATCACACATAAGAAATATACATGAACACCATGATATAAGGTGGAAACCCAATGCAGGACAAAAACTACCTGCTGCCATCTTCCTTTAATATAAGAAAAACCTGTTTACAATCTTGTACTAGTGCAGACTCATACAAATACGCAGGCACCCACCTTCAGAAGGATACAACCTTCTCTCATTCTCCATCTACTCATGGAAGGGAGATGTAGCCCCCTGGCCCTTGTACTAGCCGATATATTTACTGGTACATAGGCGCTGGCCTACAGAAGGCTACAACCCTCTCTCGTTTTCCAGCTGCTACTGGAAGGGAGCTCCAACCCCCTAGCTCTTGTACTAGCCAATATGTTTACCAGTACATAGGTGCCGGCCTACAGAAGGCTACGACCTTCTCTCTTCCTCCAGGGACCACGTTTCATAAATTTTCAGACTGGATACTCCTGGATCACAACACCATAATATGAAGGCCACGTTTCATCCAATTTTCATATTGGACCCATCAACAACATTGAAGCTCAAAATAAATCACCATTGCAATACAAACATTGCATCAACCGATCATTAAATTCTGAATCACCCAACACTAAATCACTGAAGACCTGTCACCAGAACACAAAGCAGAACCTAGAACTCTACAACAACCACTAGAACCACCTGCAAATTAAGATATCATATTGCATGATGTATATGCTACTCTAATGAACCGAACCAGCATGTATACTCACTTTTACCAAAGCGAACCCCCGTACAGATCTGCAAATTCTAATTTATAAACTTCACAACTATTTCAATATTCAATCATAACCAGATCATAACATTTGTAGAATAAACATGCATCAGTAATTCAGATCTAGTCTATCCATGATAAAACCACATAATGATAAAACATTCCAAGCCTTAAGATCCTAATCCATCATCCATCATCATCCACATAGGTGCATCCTTGCTTTAGATCAAGCATAGCATCACAAACCCATAACCTGCATATTGGATCTCACACTTCATTAGATATTCAATATTTGCACACTTGGCCTAACGATCTTCTCCTCCTTTTATAGTCTTAGGCCTTTCTCAATACCATGGACCAAATACCATGGTCCAAAACGTATTTTTCCAACATGTACATGCTTTCCATCTTGTGAAAATGTGTGTTAACCCACATGTATATGCTCCTTTGTCAAGGTGAACCTGTGTATACCTCTCTTTCTTCATTCTTTGTAGTCTTATCATTAATTCTTTGATATTGACCGACTGCATTGTGATCTCTCATCTGAGTGAGTTTCCATCAAGGACAACACCTGAATCATAATGCCAACAATCTCCCCCTTTGGACTTGATGGCAAAAACAACACTAGGTCACTCTCCCCCTTTGACATCAAGAGCAAAGGGCAGTCCAAGATATTCTCTCCCTTTGATATACATTATTCTGCCCATACTCTACCTGAGTACATGTTGAAATCTCTGATTGAGCTCCCCCTTTGTACATGCTAAGATGAACGAATCCGTCCATGCTCCCCTTGAGCACATGCAAAGTTTGCAAAAAAATATTTCCAAAAGAATAACATGACTCTAGAACTCTACTAAGTGATTACGACCCTCCTATCACCAATGACTCATACATCAATCTCCCAACCAAGTGGGGATACATACATGACTAAATAGAAATTATTACATCATCTTCCCATGGAAAGTGGGGTTACAAATTAGGTCTTTGCATGACCTTTACATGATATATACATGACTTTTATAGAAAAGACTAGAAATCTAAACAAGACCATGATAGTCATCAACAACTATCATACACCATATATGATCTGCACCATAAGCATCTGTCAATAGCATCCAGACCTGTAACCTGCAATACTATTCTCTTGGCCAACCAATAATAATATGCCACTTAAGTGATCATCCATGAATTTGATCTGAATACCAACAATGTGACTCCAAGTATCATAGAAAGATGTATTATTTAGCTACACAAGCTTCATCACCAAATATTTTTAACCATAATACCAACAATGCATTATTCGAAGCATATGCTCCCCTTGAACCTGTTCCATCTGTTCACTGTCAGATCTGATCATGCCTATATCAGCAAGAAGTATCAAGGCATCATCATCAATCAAGTTAAAATAACTTCCAAATAACATCTTATGAGTACCAACACATTCCCACACATCATCAACATATTGTAACCATCATCAAACAGAGCAAATAATTGACTAAACCATATCAGACACCTTTTCCTATGTCTGTTACACTGCTTTTCCTCAAACCAGCATATACAAGACTGTGCAGCTTCAAGCTTGTGTATCTACGTGACTTGTCTTCATGAAACTTGCATATGAGATTTAGAACACTGAAGTTTCACACTTTCAGCTCCCTCTAAGTTTGTTATGTCTGTATACTCTACTATGCCACATCTTTGTGACTGTAATTCCTTCTTCTTCCATATCTTCGACTGTGATGATGCTTTCTCCTTTTGGTATGGTGCCCAAAATCTTCTCCTGCATTCCTTTGCTATATGTCCAAGCATGTTACATGCATAACATATTACATGTTTCATATTCTTTCTGTAGCCGTCAATGGCTTTTTTGCCAAACATATTGCAAGAAAAACAATATCCCTTAAAGTACCTAGAACGTGATGATCTTTCTGTGCGACAGTATTGACCCATTCTACTTCTACATCTAGCTGCAACATGCCCATGATTATGACATTCATAACACTCAAAATTATTCATCTAAGAAAATAACTGACTATCACTTCCATCGATTGGAGTAAAAGATTTTCTATGAAGGATTTCTTTCCTTGGTTGTTGATGGGGTTGACCTCTTATCTCCTTGTTGAGAATTTCAGGTTTTGCATTAGAGTTCCTTGCCTCACCTTGTGAGCTAGATTCACCTTCAACAAATTCATAAAAACCAAGACCAGTTTTGATAGTAGGCAACCTTTGACTACTAAGAACATCATCCAAAATCTTAGTACTGTCTTGAAATCATAATATTTTATTCTTTTCTTCTAATTTACCTTTCAAGATATTTACCTCAACTTGATGTTATTCTTCCTTTTCCAAATATTGCTTCTTCAAGATTTCTTCAGACTTTCTTCATTCTTCCACTTGTTGCCTTAGCTTGAGAATCTCATTTTCTTGTTCTTCATTCTACTCCTGCAGCATTTGACATACTTTGAAGGCACACTACAACTGAGCTTTTAATCTGGTAACTTCTTCTTCGAGGGCACTGCCCCTTTTGTTAAATAGATCTTGTTGATCTATGATTTTATCTGATGCTTCATTTTCTTACTCATATTTAGGTGATTTGGAATCTGAATCCTTGCTTCCATCTAACGGCCAATTGTTTCTGTCGCTTTCCTCGTTCCTTTGAGCTATGTTCTTCTTCCTTAACTTCCTTCCCATTGTGTCTACAGATCCCCTTCAAGCAAGTAAGCTTCTTCCAAAGGACCTGCTATGATACCAATTGTTGGAAATCATACTAAGAGCGGGGAGTGACTCAGTATTACCAAATCAATAACTTTTCATTTCCATATTCAGATTTATATATTCTACTTCAATGAAGGTAAATCATGTGTACACGCAACTATGTTTAATGAAACGTAAACTTATGATTCAGTTGATTCATCATATGTTGACATTTAATCAGTGCATCAGAACTTCATTAACCATATAATAGTAACTAGGTGTAGTAAAATAGAACAGATCATCAAACATAAGAAATACACATGAACACCATGATATAAGGTGGAAACCCAGTGCAAGATGAAAACCACCTGTTGTCGTCTTCCTTTAATATAAGAAAAATCTGTTTACAATCTTGTACTGGCACAGATTCGTACCAGTACACAGGCACCCACTTGTAGAAGGCTACAACCTTCTCTCATTCTCCAGCTACTACTGGAATGGAGCTACAACCCCTTGGCTGTTGTACTAGCCAATAGATTTACTAGTTCATAGACACCAACCTACAAAAGGCTACAACCCTCTCTCATTTTCTGGCTGCTACTGGAAGGGAGCTCCAACCCCCTAGCTTTTGTACTTGCTGATATGTTTACCAGTATGTAGGCATTGGCCTATAGAAGGATACGACCTTCTCTCTTCCTCCAGGGACCATGTTTCATAAATTTTCAGATTGGATACTCCTAGATCACAACACCATAATCTGATGGCCACGTTTCATCCAATTTTCATACTGGACCCATCAACAACATTGAAGCTCAAAATAAATAATCACTACAATACAACCATTACATTGACCAATCATTAAATTCTAAATCACCCAACATTGAATCACTAAAGACCTATCACCAGAACACAGAGCAGAACCTGTAACTCTGCAACAACCACTAGAACAACCTACAAATTCAGATATCATATTACATGATGTAAACACTACTCTATTGAACCGAACCAGCATGTATACGTGCTTTTACCAAAGCGAACTCATGTACAGATCTGAAAATTCTAATTTATAAACTTCACAGCTATTTTAGTATTTAGTCGTAACTAGATCATAACATTTGCAGAATAAACATGCATCAGTAATTCAGATCTGGTCTATCCATGATCAAACCACATAACGATAAAACACTCCAAGCCTTAATATCCCAATCCATAATCCATCATCATCCACATAGGTGCATCCTTGGTTCAGATCAAGCAAAGCATCACAAACCCATAACCTGCATACTGGATCTCACACTTCATTAGATATTCAATATTTGCACACTTGGCCTAATGATCTTCTCCTCCTTTTATAGTGTTAGACCTTTCTCAATACCATCGACAAAAACCACTTAGGACCAATACCTTGGACCAAATACCTAGGATCAATACCTCGGACCAGATACCATGGACCAAAATACCATGGACCAAATACCACGGTCCAAAACTTACTTTTCCAACATGTACAGAATTTCCCTCTTTTGAAAGTGCGTGTGTACGTTATATGCCCCTTTTGTTCTATTAACCCATGTGTATATGCCGCTTTGTCAAGGTGAGCCTGCATATACCTCTCTTTCTTCATTCTTTGTAATCTGATCATTAATTCTTTGTTATTGACCTGCTGCACTGTGATCCATCATCTGAGTGAGTTGCCATCAAGGACAACACCTGAATCATAATGCCAACAACGGATTCTTTAGGGATGTGTTTCTCTTCTCTGATGAAGGTTTGGAATAGTTGGGCAAATTTTGCAGAGCTAGGTTTGGGATAGAGGTCCAACAGGTCTCCAATTGAGAGGGGAGTTAGGTTTGGACCTGGTTGGAGCTACAACATTTCATTAATGGACTCAACAGTGATGGTGAATAGGACCTTTTGGTCATGAGACATGATGGTTCTGTGACTTGGGACATAGCATGCATAACACATATGAACAATCTCAGGAAAAATGTGAACTTGTGGGAACTGGTACTTGGGAAATTTGACTCCCAAAGGCCAATTTCATCAGCATGGTTTAGGTAGCTGTCCCTACTTTGATAGTGCAATTTTAGCAAGCGTTCTAGGGTAGTGGTGTCTTTTATTTGAAAATCTTTATCAGCTAAAGGAAAGTGGTCCAGGTCTAAGTGAGGTGTAGAGATGTGTCATACATCCATTGCAATTGGGGCAGCCATACTCAGTTCTCGTGGATTTGAACATGGGAGATGATTTAGATTTTTTTAGGGCAACATAGGTTTTGCAGTTGTTTAAGGCTCAAAGTGTTAAAATGTAAGTAAATTTGATCTTTTTTCCTCAATTAATAGTGTCAAGAGGGTGAATTGACTTAAAATTTTGATAATTGTGTCGGAATTCCACTGTTAAATACCTACAATTGGGAAAAATTAACAGTAAATGGTGGTTGATGGCGGCTATAGAGGTTCGTACAGTTTTGGTATGGACTAGTGAATGAGCTAGGCTATTGCAGTGTTTGTGAAGCAATGGCGAGGGCCTGTGAGAAATTTGGTTGTTTGCAGGGGTCGCAACGACTTTTCTGAATTCTCAATGGAAATTGCATGAAAAGAGTGAAAAGAGGGGTAAATTAGCTTTTATAGTAAAAACGGTTAGATTTTGGCGCGTTCATTGATTAATGAACAGTGATGGTTTTCAGCTGAATAGGGGAAGTGGTTTTGGAAGCCCATCATACAAATTTTGTGGTGCAGGCGGTATTCGGGAGAGGTTTCCTGATTCCATTCATCGTTCGACACGTAGCATCGGGGGCTGAGAGGAAAACCACCTTATTGGGTAGGTAAAGGGAGGACATTAGGTCAGCCCAATATGGATGAGAGTCTTTGGATGTGGTGGAGGGGCGATCAATGATGATCGGGAGGTGAAACTGCACGACGATTTACACAAAGGGTTTATGGGGGCCCCATGGGTCTAATCACCGACGGTAAAGGATTAGTTTAATACTTAATCTCCTCGGGGCACTTTAATTCAGGATTAAGGACTGAGGGCAGGGTTGTTAACATATTTTTTGGGATATCAAGTAGTAATATAGTTTATAAATAAACTAAGGGGTGGGGTTAATTTATATGAGGGAGTTAAATATATACGGGACAATGGGTTTTTCAAAATTCTATATACTAAAGTTAAAAAGTTAATATAGGGTGAAATAAGAGGAAGCTGCACTTAAGTATACAAAATGTTATGCACTTTTCATACACTTAGTACTTATTATAAATGTATTTCATGGGTTTTTCGTGTGAAAGGGTTTCAGATGGGGGTGAGTGACTTTTCCTAGGTAAAGGTGTTTAAACCTTAGGAAAAGGGGTTTTCTTAGAGAAATGTGGGGAAATGGATTCTTATGAATGGGGAATGTATTTTTATGAAGGGGGAAGGGATTCTAATAATTTCCCCCTATGTTATTTAAGTTGAGGGTCTGGTCCCTCCAAAAGTTAGAGAAATGCTCTGACCCTTTTTGAGTTGTAGGTTTGAAGTACTAGAAGTTTATTTATGGGAAATTAGTGAAGTGAAGGGGTGAAATGGATGAGGGAGGTTAAAAAACCATATTTTAATCCATTACCTTTGCTTTGCTTCCTTGTTATTCTTATTCGAATGATACATTTGGAGCAATGACATAAGTGTTTTTATGTAATTACATGAAATTTATGCAACCTTTCTACTACTTACCCATTTACTAATCCTACCATTTTTTGTTCACTTTGTTAGGGTGCATTTAGGCTTGCAAACCCTTATCAAACATTTTCTTTTCTTTACAAACTAAACTATCTATTTCTAACCTTATCATAGGTTAAACTGATGAGCATCTTTTATTTACTGTACCTATCTAATGATCTGCAAAGATTACACTGTTTGGCTAGATTTTATTCTCTAACTATAAACATAAAATTCAAAACATGAAATAGCCAAGTTTAAAAAATTTGACTACCATGGATTGTGGCATGAGTAACAAGCTGCACATAATCTTTTATTATGAAAAAAAGTAAATAGTAGTGGCATTTTGACTTGCTCATTTTCATGGTCTCTTTTTGTCTTTTGGCGTTCATATATTTTCATTTTTTGACCTTTTCATTCTTTTTGTCCTTTGATTATTCTTTTAGGACATACCCTCTTTATATTATTTAAATATGGAAAACATTTGCAGAAAGAAAAGGTATGTACAATATTACAAGGCTTAATTTTAGTCATTCAAAATTATGAATCCTATTGGTATAAGAACCTATCAGTGGCTCCACTTGGGAATGGCATTTTCTAGTGAAATGTCAAGAACTTTGTAGATCAGTAGCCTCTGAATTACTATTGATATTACCTTACCAAATGTTCCTCTATGCTTATGCACTATTAATACTTATGACAGTGAATCTTTCAAAGCTTAGGGCCTTCTCTTCGGGCTTCAACTTCAAAAAACTACCATCCAATCCAATCTAGACTTTTTGAAAATAAAATATTCTCTAATGCAAAGTGAGAATTAGTAACTAGGTTCAAATAGTGTTTGACCATTCGACCTTTCATTGTCCCACCTTCTGATTTTATACCATCCATTTCTCTTAGGAAGAAAACATTATTACCCATGAAAGCATAACTGACATATGGGCCTTTCCATAGGAAATCAAATTTCCCATGTTTACCTTTGTCTTCCCTACTTGAATCCCACTTGAGTACTTTGTCACCAAGGTAGAAATCCTCAGCCTTGGTTCTCTTATCAAAAATCTTTTTAATCCTTTCCTACACAACTTGAGACCTAATGTATACTTCCTCCCTGGTTTGTTGAAGGTGAATGGTTTGGTTGATTCTCCTTTGGATACTATTTGGTTCAACCTGCATTTCTTGAAGCAACTTCACCACTGGTGTTCTCAAGAAAGATGGAAAAATAGCTTCCATTGCATAAACTAGTTGATAGGGAGAAGTACCAATTGATTTCTTAGTGCTTAGTCTGTTTGCCCATAAGGCATTGACTAGTTTTTTATTCCATGTCTTCTTATTGTCCACCAACAATTTTTTAATGATGTTTATAAGGCTTTTGTTTGAGGATTCTACCAATCCATTTCCTTGAGGATAATAGGTTGTGGAATGACCCAGGGTTATATGGTACTTGTTGCACAAACCTATCATTCTTTTGAATTTAAAGGCTGTTGCATTATCAATAATGAGCTTAGCTAGACATCCAAATCTTGATGGAATGTTATTGTCAAGGAAGGTTATGATAACAGTGCCAGTGGATTGCCTTGAAGGTATGGCCTCAATCCATTTCATGAAGCAGTCTGTGGCAGTAAGGGTCCATTTGTGTTGGGTAGAGGAGGGTGGGTGAATTTCACCAATGAAGTCTAAACCTCATTGTTGAAAAGGAATTTTAGCAGAGATTGGATTGTTGGTAGAGGTAAAAGTTTTCTCTTTCCCTCAAAAATTTGACATTTGTGATAGGAGGTCACATGTTTCTTAACATCAGAAAACAAAGTTGGCGAGTAGAAACCAGCTCTAAGAATTTTATCTGCAGTGGTTTTCCAGTAAAGGTGTCCTCCAGAGTCACCTGCATGAAACTCTTACAACACCTTGTTAGCTTCATCTTTTAATAGGAAATTGAGAAGAATTCCTTCATGATCTCTCCAAAACAAAGTATTGTCTAATATACAAAATTTTAAGGATTTCATCTTTAAAAACCTACTTTTAGTCCTAGATAATTCATGAGGAGCTTGTAAATTCAACAAAACATATATAACATCAGCATACCATGGTGATTCAATAAAGACCTGGCTGATTAGTGGAGTTTCCATCTCCTCCCCATCATCTATTGTTGTAATGAAGTTTATATCTAAGGCCTGACAGTTCGATTCAGCCATGATCTTGGCTAAACCTTGGCCCTTGATTAACTTAGTTTGTTTGATTTCAATATCATATTCTAGAATAGTAGCAATCCACTTTCCTCTTTTTCCATATGGACCTTCCTGAGTTAGGATGTCTTTAACTATTGTATTAGGAACATAGGCTACTATATGAGAATATAAAATGTACACCCTAAAGTCCTTGATGGCTTTGACCAAAGCAAAGTCTTGGTTTTCCATTATGTTATATTTTAAGGGGGTATCTCTCAGGGCTTTGCTAAAGAAAGCAATAGGTTGTTCATAGCCCTGGTCATTCTTCTGCAGTAGGACTGCAACAATTGTGTGCTCATAAGCAAAGGAAAATAAAATGAAACCTCTATCAAATTTTGGATTGATTAACACTAATGTTTTAGTTAAGTCCAGTTTAATGTCTTCAAAAGATTTCTTAGCCTCAATAGTCCAATTTATGGTCGAATCTTTCTTCAGCATGTTATTTAGTGATCTAATTAATTATGCTAAATTAGAAATAAATCTTCTAAGAAATTTGATTTTCCCTAAGAATCCTTGCAGTTCTCTAATGTTCCTGGGATGTTGTATCTGTAAGATGGCTTCTATTCTCGCAGGGTCTATTCAGATACCATCTTTTGAAATTATATGACCTAATATCTTTCCTTCTTCTAACCCAAACAAAGACTTCTTAGGGTTCAAAGAAATTCCATATTTCCTACATTTAATAAAAACCCGCCTTAGATGATCCAAATGCTGGTTGTCAGATTTTGAAAATACAGTAATGTCATCTAAGTATATCACTAGGAAATCATGAATTTCTTTAGAAAATGCTATATCCATAGCCCTTTGGAAGGTGTCTCCCACATTCATTAGTCCAAAAGGCATTTTCACATACTTGAATGTGCCCCAAGAAGTAGTAAAGGCAGTTTTGGCTTGGCCATTAGGATGAACTAAAATCTGATTGTAACCAGAAAGCCCATCCAATAATGAGATTCTGGTTGCTCCATCTACTCTTTGTAAAATGTGATCCATTTTGGGGAGAGGGTAATTGTCTTTCAATGACACTTTGTTGAGGTTTCTAAGATCCACACAAAGTCTGATCTCATTAGGTTTCTTCCTAGTTGGAACCAAGTTTGAAACCCAATCAGGAAATATGGTTGGTGCAATTATCTTAGCATCATACATCCTTTTAATTTCCTTTTCGATAGCAAGTAATAATACAGGATTAATCCTTCTTAGTTTTTGTTTAAAATACTTTTGATTTTCTTTCATATGAATGGTGTGTTGTATGATGTTGGTGTCATATGATTTAAGATCCTCATAACTCCAAGCGAAGACATCTTGAAATTCTTTTAGTAGTTCAATGTATTTTACTTTTTCAGCTGGAGGTAATGATTTCGAAAGTTTGGTTAATTTTGGATTTTCATCAGTGGCTATATTACACTCCTCTATACCAGATTTGAAAGGCTCCATTTTGGGTTTCCTAGGGACATCATTAGAATCAAACAGATCTTTCAAAGGGGTTAATCCCTTAGGGAAGAAATTATCTTTAAGATTAATTACTTCAGTGTCTTCGTTAACTATTTCATCAATCTCAACTTGCTCTAGGTTTTCTACCTCTGATTTAGTAAATTTAGTAGGATGAAACCTGTCTACTTCTTTTCCTTCTATCTGATTTAGTTCTATATCATTTTTAATGTTAGGATCTGTTAATGTGTTAGTATCTATATTGCTATTTAAAAATTCTTCTTCTAGATTAACATTTTTTTTATTTCCTTGTCATCAGAGAATATTTGCCAGTTCTTCAAATTAACAGGAATTGCAGGTTTGTGCCTAACTTCAGCAGTGTATTAATAACTAGGTTGAAAGGGTAACTCGCAAGTGCTACCTTCTACTCCAAACTTATTGATTGACCCATCAAACTCAAGATGCCACAATATCACATGTTCATAATTTTCATCATCTGGTGCAACAAACATTCCCTCATCTAAAGAAATTTGGCTACCTTGTTTATTGGAAAGTTCTAAAGTTTGGTTAGTTTCATTTTGAGTAGAAACTGCAATTTCTTTTGGTTTTGTATCAACACTATCTAAAAGAGTTTCTTCTGTCTGATCAGCATTATACAAAATAAAGGAATCAATATCTGAATGTACAGAGTAGATAGGAAAGTTTTGAGGCCAATCTAGGCTACTGACGATGTATCTCATTAAAGTTTCTCTGTACAAATTCTTAGGTTGCCCAAACACAGAGATTGTTGCATATGACATATCAAGCTGTAGAGATCCCTAAGCTCCCCATTATCGGGATAATAGCGTGCCATACTTTGGTGGGATGTCAGCAACCACACTATCCATCAGGGTGCTTTTGGAAGGATATTGAACTAAGGTAACACATAAGTCTTTAATCAATCCTAGAAACTTTACTTGAGTAGAGTCAAATGAGAATAAGTCCTTCTAAGGCCTTGTAATGTCTAGGTTTAATTTCTCCATTACTACAATTTCTTTTGGTTTTGTATCAACACTATCTAAAAGAGTTTCTTGTGTCTGATCAGTATTATACAAAATAAAGGAATCAATGTCTGAATGTAGAGAGTAGATAGGAAAGTTTTGAGGCCGATCCAGGCTACTGACGACGTATCTCATTAAAGTTTCTCTGTACAACTTCTTAGGTTGTCCAAACATAAAGATTGTTGCATATGACATATCAAGCTGTAGAGATCCCTAAATTTTGGCTCCCCATTATCGGGATAACAGCATGCCATACTTTGGTGGGATGTCAGCAACCACAATATCCATCAGGGTACTTTTGGTAGGATATTGAGCTAAGGTAACACATAAGTCTTTAATCAATCCTAGAAACTTTACTTGACTAGAGTCAAATGAGAATAAGTCCTTCTAAGGCCTTGTAATGTCTAGGTTTAATTTCTCCATTACTGCTTTGGGCATTAAGTTGTGGGAGGCTCTGGAATCCAACATTGCATTTTGTAGAATTTTATCATGGATGCTAAGGCTTATGTAGAAAGGTGGTACTCCTCCTTCTAGTGGTTTTCCATTAACATCTGGACCAAAAATAAGTTTTGGTTGGTCATCAAATAGGTTGATTGAATCCTCATTTTCAGCAATGTTCAGGGTCTGGTTTATCTGTGTTTTGTAGGTTTCATTCTTGATCAGTTCTGTTAAAGGAACTTAAATCTTTAGTTCGGCTACCTCTGCTCCTAGATTAAAAGGCAAAGGGGCTTTCTCTATTTGAGGGTTTGGAATTTTCACAGCAGGAATTTGAGTGGTATGGTCTTCTTTTCCTTTATTTGGGACCTCTTTTTGTGGGTTTTCAAAACTGGTATTGTTGGCATTATGATACAGGTTTAGCTCTATGACATAAGTGTTGTCCTTGATGGCAACTCACTCAAATGGTAGATCACAGTTCAGCTCTCAGAATGAAGGAAAATAAGGTATACGTAGGTTCCTCTTAACAAAGTCGTGTATATAATTAGTATTACCAATCAAAAGGCCCGTATACGTATGCATGCACTTTCATGCAAAGAAAAGCGTGCACATGTGGGAAATATTATTTTTTGTCCATGGTATTTAGTCCATTATATTTGAACCTATGGTTTTTGACCTTGGTATTGCATCCAAAGTGTTGAACCCAGGTATTGGGTCCCTAGTATTGGTTCTCAATGGTTTTGGACCATGGTTTGAGTAAGGCCTAAGTCTATAAAAATGGAAGGAGATCATTTGGCAAGGGCATCGACTTATGTATTGAATATCTTAAGAGGAGAAAGATCTGGAATATTGGTGATTGGTTGTGAGGTATAGCTGGATTTGAATCAAGGAGGAACCTGAGCATTACAAGATGGTTAAGTTCTATTGATGGGTCGAGATCTTAAGGCTTGAATAGTAATATCATTGTGTGATTTTGATCTATTATATTTGGCGCATGATTAGATCTATAAATCTGATAACGTAGATATAACTGATGTCTGATTAAGTAAAAGGGTAAATTATCTTTTATAGATCTGTACGCAGGTTCAGCACAGCAGAGGCACGTATACATGCAGGTTCAACAAGGGAAGGCAGCGTATACGCCGGCTGGCTTTGACACATATGCGTATGTACGTAGGTTTATACTGGTAAAGTAGCATACGTCTCTTGAAATATGTTTTAGCTGCTTCTGTTTATTGCTGCAGTGTTCTGGGTTCAAAATTGGTGTCTGGTTACTGGTACTATTTTCTGGTTACAACATTCTGAGAAGTTATTAGTTGATTCAATATTTGTACAAAGGAGATTGGTTGATGCAGATATACTTGATGTTTGATTGATATTCATGGATCTAGTCTGAAAATTTATGAAACATGGTCCCTGGAAGAAAAGAGAAGGTTGTAGCCTTCTGTAGGTGAACAACTACATACTAGTACCTTAGCTAGTACATGAGCTAAGGGAGTTGTAGCTCCCTTCCAGGAAAAGCTAGAGAATGAGAGAAGGTTGTATCCTTCTGCAGGTTGCAGCCTGCATACTGGTATAAGACTACACCAGTACAAAATCATCGTAAAAAGAAGTTTCTAATTGAAAGAAGATAGAGACATATTACAACAGGTGGTTTTCACCCACATTGGGTTTCCACCTTATATCTTGTGTTCTTTTGTGTGACTGTCTGCTCTATTTTTCTATTCTTGGTTGTTGTTATATGGTTCTAACACATAGATTAATGATCAACATCTGAAGAATAAATTAAATTATAAGTCTGCAAGTTATACGCTAGTTTCATTAACCAGAGTTGCGTATACACTTTGTTTTCACTAACTGAAGTAGCGTATACAAATCTTTATATGAATTGAAAAAGAATTTGACTTAATAATACCTATTCACCCCCCCCCCCCCTCTTAGTATTATTTTCAACAATTGGAGTCAGAGCAGGTCCTTCAGAAGAAGCTTGATCGCTTGAAGGAAGATCTATCGTCATGAGCAACTATGAAAAAGAAGCATCAATCGTGCCACCAATTTTTGATGGGAGCAACTTCGTCTATTGGAAGGTAAGAATCACTGCCTATCTCCAATCTCTTGGTACAGAAGTTTGGGATATTGTGCAAACAGGATAAAATTTTCCATCAAAAACTCCTACAGATACGGCTGGTAAGAAGCAGTATGAAACAAATGCAAAGGTTGTCAATACTCTTTTAGGGAGTCTATCCCAATTAGAATTCATCAAGGTTATGCAGCTCAAAACCACAAAAGAAATATGGGACAAGATCGTTCTGAGCTATGAAGGAGATGATCTGGTAAAACGAGCAAAATTACAAACTCTCAGAATTCAATATGAAAATCTCAGAATGCACAATGATGAAAGCGTGGCTAACTATTTCCTACGTATAAATGAGATTGTTAATTGTATGAAAAACTTGGGTGAAGAAATAAAATAAGTTTTTTTGGTTGAAAATGTTCTAAGATCTTTGTCTCCTAAGTTTGATTCAAAAGTTTCTGCCATAGAAGAAAAGTAGAATCTACAGAGCCTTACCATGTCACAGCTGCACGGAATCCTAACTACTTACGAAATGAGAAAATGGGGACCATCAGACAGGAGAGAAGCTGCATTCAAAGCCTCAGGAAAACGAGATTACAATGAGTTAGAACATATGTCAGAAGAAGAGGAAGAATCTAATTTTGTCAAAAACCTTCAACAAGGAACTGGAAGATTCAAAGGTAAGTTGCCTTTCAAATGCTTTGCTTGTGGGAGAGTCGGTCATTATGCTGCCAAGTGTCCTCATAAAGATAAACTTGACAAAGGTAAGGAACCAGTTAGATGGAACAGAAAATATAATGTAAGTAAGAAGAGCTATTATACACATGAAGACAGTGATGGATATTCAAATAGTGATGAAGATGAACAACGTAATGATTATAGACTTTTGATGTCTTTTGAAGATGATGATTTCTTGGATGCTATAGATGAAGAAGGTCTCTATGAAGAAATTTCTAAACTCAAAATTTGTTTAGAGGAAAAGAATATGATTATAGATACTCTGACATTCCAACTTGCTGAAAGAGAAAAACACAATGAAAAGTTAGAATGTGAAATTGTGGGACTTAGAAAAGATATTGAGAAAACAAAAGCTCTTAATCTTAAATTTGCTAAAGGATCTGAAACTTTAGATGAGATTATCAAAGTGCAGTGTTCTCCTCTAATCAAGACAGGTCTTGGATATACTGAAGAAGCATCTCAAGCATAGAAGAAAGCACAGAAGCCATCCACCTCCAAAAGTTATCTTGATGCAGCAAGGAGAAGTGAACAGGTTGACAATCCATAGCAAAAGCATAATGTAGATCACCAGGTAAATCAGGGACAATTTACCTCAAGAATGAACAAAGACTACCAGGTAAATCGGGGGCAATCTACTTCAAGGATGAACAGAAGCTACAACCAACCACAGGTAAATCATTCTCAATTTGCCTCAAGATTGGATGTCAATAGAAACTAGAATCATTTGGTTGGTAGATTTGAAAATCGCAGTAGTTTCTTCAATGGCCAATGTTTCTCTTGTCATAACTTTGGTCACAAAGTAGCTCAATGTGTTGGCTACAAGACAATCATGACTAGAGAAATTCAAAAACAAAGGAGTATGACTGGGATCATGAAAATGACCTACAATAACTTTTTAGCTCTAGAAAATGAAATAGAATGTTCTATTTGTAACAACTTCATTCATGAAGATTCTGAATGCAGGAGTAGGTTTCAGCAAACAACTCAAAAGGAGCAAGCTTCATTAAGTCCCAAAACATGGAGAAAGAAAGAACCGCTACCAGAAAGATGTGGGATAGCCTTATATGCGGAAGGACAGGAAAATCAGTGGTACATCGACAGTGGTTGCTCGAGACATATGATAGGTGATAAAGAAAAACTTCAGTCATATAATGCCTTATAAAAGGAAAAGAACGTCTCATTTGGAAATGACACCCCTGCACTCATAAAAGGTAAAGGTTCTGTCCTTTTGAAGGAAAAGGTCAAGGTTGGAAATGTTATGTATGTTGATGGCTTAAAGCATAATCTATTGAGTGTTAGTCAAATGTGCGATCAAGGAAATGAAGTAATATTTCGATCAAATGGATGCATCGTTCGTGAGCTTGATACAGGAGAAAGAGTGATCAAAGGCATAATAAATCCAAATAATTTATACATACTTAAGGGAGGACAACAACAATGCTATCTAAGCAAGAATGGTGAACACTGGCTATGGCACAGAAGGCTGGGGCATCTAAGCATTTCTCAGATAAGGAAAGCATGCAAATATCAGGCGGTTCGTGATCTCCCTAACATTAGAATTCCAGACAATACAATATGAAAGTCATGTCAGTTTGGTAAGCAAACCAGAAATAATTTCCCTGAGAAGGAAGGATCAGCTAGCATGCCTCTTGAACTTGTCCATATTGATGTATGTGGTCCATCTAGGAAAAGGTCACCTCGAGGAGAGGAATATTTTATATTGTTCATTGACGACTTTTCTAGGATGTATTGGATAAAACTTATGAAGCATAAAGATGAAGCTTTCGAAAAGTTCAAAGTATACAAATCCTTGGTTGAAAACGAATTAGATCCCAGAATCAAATGCCTCAGGTCTGATCAAGGAGGGGAATTCACTTCAGATGAATTTTTTAATTTTTGTGAAGAACATGGAATAAGAAGGGAATTCTCTACTACAAGGAATCCTCAACAAAATGGAGTAGTGGAAAGGATGAACAGAACGGTTCAACAAATGGATCGTGCTATGCTTGATGAGTCTGGAAATCCTGCAACCTTCTGGGGTGAAGCCGCATTTGCTGCAGTTACTATTCTCAACAAGACAAACGTCCGGGTAAACAACACTTAGACTCCTCATGAACATTGGTATGGTAAGACTCCCACGGTAAAATACTTCAAAAATTTTGGAAGTAAATGCTACATAAAAAAGAATGATGAAAACCTTGGCAAGTTTGAACCTAGAGCAAATGAAGGCATTCTCCTTGGTTACTCTCCCCACAACAAAGCATATAAGTGTTACAATAAAAGACTTGGAAAAATTGTTGAAAGTATTGATGTAGTGGTTGATGAAGAAGGAAACACTCCTAGGCAGGTAAAATCTGAAGATTTTGAAGATGATGAGGACTATCCATCAACATCAAATCAGATTCATGATGAAGAAGAAATCCATGAGGCACTAGAAGAATAGATAAGGATAGAAGAAAAGACTCCATCCAGGTATGTTCAGAAGAATCGTCCAGAAACTCAAATTTTGGGGTGGAAAGAGGCAGGTGTATAGACAAGAAGAACCATTTCAGAAGCTTCAAGCTATCTAGCATTTCTCTCCTCCACCGAACCATAAAATGTAAGAGAGGCATGGAAAGATGAATGCTGGGTCAAGGCCATGGAGGAAGAACTTGAGCAGATTGAAAAGAATAACACTTGGGAGTTGGTTCCTAAACCAAAAGATAAGAATGTCATAGGAACAAAATGGATATTCAAAAACAAGCTGAATGAAAATGAAGATGTTATTAGAAACAAGGATAGGTTTGTTTGTGAAGGGTATGCTCAACAAGAAGGAATATACTTTGAAGAAACTTTTGCACTTGTTGCTAGACTTGAGGCCATAAGCATGTTCCTTGCTCTTTCTAGCTTTTA
Source organism: Pinus tabuliformis (assembly GCA_031772625.1). Classification (NCBI taxonomy): domain Eukaryota; kingdom Viridiplantae; phylum Streptophyta; class Pinopsida; order Pinales; family Pinaceae; genus Pinus; species Pinus tabuliformis. Next base: position 306,589,883 of record CM062806.1, on the reverse strand, counting down.
GAAGTTCAAAGTATTTCAAATGGACGTGAAATCTGCTTTTTTGAATGGAGACTTGGATGAAGAAGTGTATATTGAACAACCAGATGGGTTTATCCTTGGAAATGATCCAAAACTTGTATGCAGACTCAAAAAGGCTCTCTACGGCCTTAAACAAGCTTCAAGGGCTTGGTATTATCATTCTGATAAGCATCTCCATCAACAAGGTTTTACAAAAGGATCAACAGATAGCAATCTATATACAAAAATTGACAATGATAAGTTGCTAATACTTGTTGTGTATGTTGATGATATCATTTTTGGTAGAAATGAAGAAGACTTGAGTCAAAACTTTGCCTTGGTGATGCAAAAAGAATTTGAAATGTCCCTACTTGGTGAGCTCACATATTTTCTTGGTTTACAAGTCCAACAAAACAAAGACGATATTTTTCTATCACAAACCAAGTATCTCAAGCAGATCTTGAAGAAATATGGGATGGAGGATTCAAAACCAGTATGTACCCCTATGGTAGCAGGATGCAGCCTCAGTGAAAATGATGAATCAGCGGTACTACACCAACCAACCTATAGATCCATGATTGGTAGTCTGCTCTATCTAACAGGTACCCGACCAGACATTATGCATACAGTAGAAATAATTGGAAGGTTTCAGGCAAATCCAAAGGAAACTCATCTTTAGGCAGTTAAGAGAATTTTCAAGTATCTTCAAGGAATTCAAAACTATGGCTTATGGTATCCTAGAGGTACAGATCTCACACTTCATGCATATATAGATGTAGATTGGGCAGGAAGCGTGGATGATAGAAAAAGCACTAGTGGTGGTGCATTCTTCATGGGTCCTAGATTAGTATCTTGGTTCAGCAAGAAACAAAGTTCTATTGCATTATCTATAGCTGAAGCAGAATATGTAGTTGTTGCATCTTGCTGCACACAAATCCTTTGGATGAAGAAAACATTGCAAGACCTTCAAATCACTTGTACTCCACCTATCTCCAGTTTTTGTTATAATACAAGTGCAATCAGTATTTCAAAGAATCCTATCATGCATTCAAAAACTAAGCACATACCGATCAAGTATCATTATCTCTAGGAACAAGTGCTTGACCAAAAAGTCAAATTGGAGTATGTTCCCTCTAAGGAACAAGTTGCTGATATACTCACCAAACCACTGCCCAGGAAGACATTCGAATACCTCAGACAGAAGCTGGGGGTAGTCGATGCATCATCTTGCTGTTGAAACTTTTCTGTTTCAGAGATTGACAGTTATACGTGAGTTTCATGTGAACAATCCACGTACATATGCTGGTTTCTGTTGGTATAGTCACATATATGTTGGTTTGATGAAAAGTAGTGGGGCCAGGTTCAGGCTGAAAGGAGTCTGATATGGGTTTGATAGAGACCTGGCACAGGTTCAGGGGGAGCATATATTCTTCTAATAATCCATTGTTGGCATTATCTTAGAAGATCTTGGTTCAATTTCACAGTTGTTTTGATTTCAGGTGGAACAGGTGCAAACGGAGAACATGGGTGCTGGTCTGAATAATGATGTTGTTGATGCTAGTTGTTGATAACTATCAGAATCTTGCTATAGATATTTGGTCTCTATGTCTTATATTTCTTTTATCAAGGTCATGTAACGACCTATCTTGGTTTCTCCACTATGCCTGGGATGGATGATGTAGTTTTCTTGTTTTATCATGTATCCCCACTTGGTTGGGTGAATGAGTCAATATTGGTATATTCCCACTTGGTTGGGAAAATGCATGTATGTATGAGTCTTTGGAGATAGGAAGGTCGTTTATGATGTATAAAGTCATATTTCTTTTGTAGAACATCTTCTTGCGGACCTTGCCTACAAGTCAGGGGGAGCTTGGACAGCACAGCACAACAGAGATTTCAGCATGTACTCAAGGGGAGCGTAACCATTTTCCCTTGATGTCAAAGGGGGAGAATGACATTGAGTGACTTTGGGTTGCCATCAAGTCTAAAGGGGGAGATTTTTGGCATTATGACACAGGTTTGCCTCTATGACATAAGTGTTTTCCTTGATGGCAACTCACTCAAATGGCAGATCACAGTTCAAGCTCTTAGAATGAAGGAAAATAAGGTATACATAGGTTCCTCTTAACAAAATCGCGTATGTATGCATTATTACCAATCAAAAGGCACGTATACATATGCACACACTTTCATGCAAAGAAAAGCGCGTACATGTGAGAAATATTATGCTTTGTCCATGGTATTTAGTCTGTTATATTTGAACCTATGGTTTTGGACCTTGGTATTGCATCCAAAGTGTTGAACCCAGGTATTGGGTCCCTAGTATTGGTTCTCAATGGTTTTCGACCATGGTTTGAGTAAGGCATAAGTCTATAAAAAGGGAAGGAGATCATTTGGCAAGGGCATCGACTTATGTATTGAATACCTTAAGAGGAGCAAGATCTGGAATACTGGTGATTGGTTGTGAGGTATAGTTGGATCTGAATCAAGGAGGAACCTAAGCATTACAAGATGGTTAAGCTCTATTGATGGGTCTAGATCTTAAGGCTTGAATAGTAGTATCATTGTGTGATTTTGATCTATTATATTTTTCACATGATTAGATCTATAAATATGATAATTTGGATATAACTGATGTTTGATTAAGTAAAAGGGTAAATTATCTTTTATAGATCTGTATGCAAGTTCAGCACAGCAGAGGCGCATATACACGCAGGTTCAGCAAGTGAAGACAGCGTATACACCGACTGGCTTTGACACAGCTGCGTATGTATGCAGGTTTATACTGGTAAAGTAGTGTACGTCTCTTGAAATATGTTTTAGCTGCTTCTATTTATTGCTGCAGTGTTCCGGGTTTAGAATTGGTGTCTAGTTACAGGTACTGTTTTCTGGTTATAGCATTCTGAGAAGTTATGGGTTGATTCAGTATTTGTACAAAGGAGATTGGTTGATGCAGATATACTTGATGTTTGATTGATATTCATGGATCTAGTCTGAAAATTTATGAAACATGGTCCCTGGAAGAAAAGAGAAGGTTGTAGCCTTCTGTAGGTGAGCACCTATGTACTAGTACCTTAGCTAGTACAAGAGCTAAGGGGGTTGTAGCTCCCTTCTAGGAGAAGATGGAGAATGAGAGAAGGTTGTAGCTTTCTGCAAGTTGTAGCCTGCGTACTGGTATATGACTGCACCAATACAGAATCATTGTAAAAAGAAGTTTCTAAGTGAAAGAAGATAGAGACATATTACAGAAGATGGTTTTCACCCACATTGGGTTTCCACCTTATATCTTATGTTCTTTTGTGTGACTCTATGTTCTATTTTTCTATTCTGGGTTGTTTTTATATGGTTCTGACACACAGATTAATGATCAACATCTAAAGAATAAATTGAATTATAAGTCTGCAAGTTATACGCTAGTTTCATTAACCAGAGTTGCGTATACACGTTGTTTTCACTAAATGAAGTAGCGTATACAAATATTTATATGAATTGAAACAGAATTTGACTTAATAATACTGATTCACCCCCCCCGCCCTCTCAGTATTATTTTCAACAATTTTGAGGTGTGTCCACTAGTTTTTTAAGGGGAATTGAAGAGGAGGGTTGATCATTAGAATGTTGATTAAGGGTTATATCTAGAATTGTGGGGCCAGAAGGATACTGGTTTGGTCTAGGGAGAATTTGAAGGATTTTAGAAACAGAGGCTTCTTTGATTTTCTTGGGTTGATTGGACATTTTTTTCTTGGTTTGATTGAGGATATCAGAGTTCTTTCTACTCCTTAGGTTATACTATTTATGCACTTCAAAGATGGTAGTATCATATCCTTGTTTATAATCAAATGAATCTCCAGACTAGATTTGCAATTATTGCAGCATATGCAGGTCCAACTCATCTTGAGTTAGAAAAACAGTATCTTCATCATCTAATCCCATTAGGTTAATTTGTGTATCTTCTTATGGACCTTCAAGCCGGGATGTTTCTGAATAATTTTCTTGAAAAGGAGGCCTAATATTTTGATCAGGTCCATTTTTCCCAGTGTTTTGGTTTTTGTTTTTCCTAAAGTTTGGTTTTCTAACCAGAGGGGCCTATTGGCTATCCCATTGAGTTTTCCTCTCCATACTCTCTATTCTACCCATTAACTTTTCCATGCCTTTAGCTAATCTATCTACTTTAATATCAGAGGGTGAAGGTTCATCTTTATTTGTTCCACTTCTTAAATTCCTAACTCTAGTTCTTTTAGCTAATAAATTAGCCTCTACACTTACTGCTACACTTTGCATATCTTCTAGGGTTGGGGGGTTTCTTTCCCTGAGCTGGAATGCCATGTCTGTGTCAAAACTGTCAGGGAACTTTATTAATGCCAAGTCAGGTGGGGGTCTAAGATTAACAGGGATGGCATTATATATACTATTGAATCTAGTGCAGTAATATTGAACAGTTTCATTGGGTCCTCTCCTAATATTTTCATACTCTGAAAGGATCTGTAAAGGATTCTTTTTCTTTTCCCATCTATTCAAAAATTGCTGATGAAATACTTCTAAACTATCAATACTATTATCAGGCAAAGATCTAAACCATTTCCTAACATCACCAGCTAAAGTCTGAGAAAATAGTCTCATTTGAACATCCACAATATCAATTTCATGCAGTTCAAAGTAATCTGTCATCTTATTAACATGGTGTTGTGTAGTGTAGTGTCCTATGCCATCAAATTGGACAATTTTACTCTGGTAGTCTGCTGGCATGGCACCAAGTGGGGCAGGTAAGACTAGGGGAGCATATCTATTGGCCATGGCTATAAGCTGGGAGGGGTTAGGATGTGGAGTTGAGGTACTTAGAGGTGGGACAGTAGTGGAGGATGAACTAGTACCAATTGATGGTAAATAAGTAATGCTAGGTTGGTGAGGGAGTGAAGGTATAAATTGTGGTGGAGAATGGACTTCAGAAGTTTAAGGGAATAGTGGTGAACTAAGAGTAGTCGACAATTGTTTAGATAGCTCATGGGTCTTAGTAGTACTAAGGGATGATTGTGGAGAATTTAGAAGGTATTCATCAATTGACATATTGGCCTTTTGGAATTCAAGGTCTACAATGAAATCACAGTCTAGAATAGTATCATATATTTCACTTTCAAACTTTGATTTAAATAATGACAAATCAAATTTCTCATCAAAGGGAAGATCTTCTAAAAACAACCATTCATTAGGACATGCATTAGCTTTAACTAAATTTGTTTGACTAGTTGAGCTTTCTTCTTTTTGGGATTTTCTTGAAATAAGGTTGGGATTATCAACTACTGGGGCAGGGTTTGGATTTGGGTTAGCCCTAGTATAATGAGTTCTCCTTGAAGCCAACATTTGAAAAATTTTCTAATTTCTTTTTCTTTTTGTAAGAAATAACTTCTAATAAATTACTTTAAGAGGCTCAAAATATAGAATTAAGAATTTCTTAATGATTTCTTAGGACTGAGGGTTTCTCCCCAGTATGGTCGCCACTATGTTATCACACAAAATTTTACCCTAGAAGTTATCGGAAGAAGGAAAATACTGAGGTAACCACAAACCAATTTTTTAAGTATAGGCTCTAGCCAACCTATGACTCAAAGGGCTTTCTCTCTATGTTTTATCTTTGTTTGCAAAGATTTTAGGCTAGTTCTTAAAGTTCAGGGGGTTTTGGATTTGTATTGGAAATTGGTTGGTGGAATCCTTAAACAGATGGATAGAATGATGTCTCTGGATGTTGGGCTATGGAGTGAAAGAAGGGCAGTAGAACTAGGATTAACTCATTAAAGGGAGTGTTCAAAGGGCAAGCTAGTAGAGTGAAATACAGGTCTTTAAATCAAAGGGGTGAAAAAGGTTTTAAATAGGGTGAGAGAGCACTTAAGAATTCTCAAACCGGGATTAAAATTAGGAACATAGGATGACCATGAGAAAAGGACAGTTAAGAATCCTTTTCTATAGACCATAGGGAAACTACCTGAACTAAGGAGCAATCAATAATTCCTTAACTCAGATAATTAGCAGAAAACAAAGAAATGCATAATAGTTAAGATAGAGTGCAGTGAAGTAAATAATGAGATATCATTCCATATTATAGCATTTGGATTTTAGGTACATTTAAAATTATGGAAAATTTTTAAAGAAAAATGACAACACAAGAGAAGATACTTGTCTGTATTTCATACTACACATGAGTCCAACGAAATGTCTTTGCTTTATTCATTTATCCGGCTTGCTGGTCCCAATAGTGCTACAATAGATTAGAGTCTTTGATCAAGAAAAACTATAGAAATGTCTAAGAATCCACCCTACATACTTGGAATTGTGAAGTATGTATACAAAAAATTATTACAGAATATCGGAAACTAACTTGAGATTAAATTTAGGAAAGACAAATATCTTCTTGCAAGAAGATAGAGACAGATAATGAATTGTTTCTTGGTGTCCCTTTTTATTTGGTACTTCTGGCTATTATGGTTGGATTTGTAGCCCTTTATGTTGGCTTGTAGTTGTGGTGTTTTACGTTGGAATCTTCTTCGCTTTTATCTTTCACCTGATACTCTTTGACCCTGATACTCTTTGACCCCACTGCCCTGTTTTCATCTGTTTACCTGGTTGCCTTGATTTTTACTGTGCAGTAAGTTTTAGTTGTAAATTTCTCATAGTAAATCAGTCATTATCTCCCACCATTCTGCATCTGGTAATTTTACATTCATCATCCTCCTATAGATCTCATAAACTTCAGTATAAATAGAAAAATTAGGCTTGGTGAGGAATAAATGTCTGATCTCATGTTCCAGAAAGAACAAGTTTTCAAATGTGTCATACAACAATTTTCCTGTAGGCAGGGCTTTTATGGATGATGAGCTGGCTTATTCCTTAGCCAACTATCTGAGTCCATCACCGTAGTCCAACTATGTCATGAGTTTTTCGTTAATAACCATAGGACTGGGAAGACAATTTCCCCTTAAAATCTAGAATTTAGCCATGAACCTATCAATGGCTACCTGCATATTATGGAACTTTTGTTCTAATTTAAACGTAACGTTCCTTTTGGAAAGGACCTTCGTTATTTCCAAAATGGTGCCAATCCTATATTCTATGTTTATATCATGGAGCTTGTATCTATTCTTGTTATTGAGGAAGTGGATGAGTCTATTGACATCCTCAGGCTTACCTCCCAATTCCTCCTTCACTTTCTGGATAGCTTTTGTAGCTACCTTTACTAGTTTTGTTTGTTCAAAAATAGCTTGGATTGATGACCAAATATCATTGACAGAGTCAATGATATTGGCCCACAACATTTCCTTCGTCTATCCAAGTGGTTTCTCTAGCATTAAGTCCTTCTCTAAGACTTTGATTATATCGCCCTTTCTCTGAGCCTTTTGTGTTTCTTCTTTTTTCTTGAGTTGGGAAAGTTTACAGTTAGTTTCCGAACTTGCCACCCTTTCCTTTATTCCTTTCATATCTATAGCCTGGATAGACATCTCTTCCATAACTTTAATGAATTCTGCTACCTTCTCCCCTTGTGCACCTATTGTTGTTGTAAGTTCTGTTGTGACTGGAAATGCTATGGCAGGTGGAGTAGTGGGTGCCAGTGATGCTGCCAGTGTAGAAAAAACTGATGTGGATACTGTAGGGATGACATCCTTGGAAGTTGTGGCCATGTCACTTTGCTTCGATTGAATTAAAATGTCCAACTCCTTCTCTGTGTCCTTAAGTTGATCATTCAGCTTCGAGGCCATGTCCATCAACTCCTCATATCTTGTTTGATTCTCTATGACTTCTAGAGTTTGTGGATGTTGGAGCCGAGGTATTTTCAATTGCCTCTTAAGTGCAACAATATCATCATTTTTCTTGTTAATAAGCTGCTATGTAGCTCTTATATCCTTGGGATCGTATCCCAATTCAATTACTAAGTCCTATAGGGAGTTGATCCTTGTATCCTTGGATTGTGAGGAGGCCTTTTCTAACTGAAATTGTGCAGATATGTTGTTCGAAGAATTCTGTAGCTGGTGGGCAGCTATGGCTTTACTTATCAGGGTGGAGTATATCACCTATCTAGCATGTTTGTGCAGTTCAATTTGGTCTATGGAATGAATATCCCTTTCTAACACTTCAAAATCCACCTTCTTGAAATCTGATGCTGTCTTGGGCTGCTGAGCTCTAGGCTTAACAAAAGTCATCTATATCTTTCCCTCTTTAATTTTAAAGGCTGACATTAGCCTTGTTTGATTGGTGGGAGTTAACTTCAGGTACTGTGGATATGTTTGGGCCTTAAGCCTCTCATTTTTGGCTTTGATTTCCTTGTATCTTTCCTTGATGTCTTGGTCTTTGTCAATAGGCATTCTAAAGGAAGGCACTTGAACACTAAGTTGCCTTTCTAAGATATGAGTCTGTGATTTGGAAGGCTCTCACATGCCTTTAGATGGAGTGGTAGGCCTACTTCTTTCTGCCCCTGTGTTGGCTACCTAAGCTAAATCTTCTGTGTACTCTTGCTCAGAGGCTAGATTTAGCCTTTTCCTCTTGTTTGACTACTATTGCAAATCAGAGGTGCCCATTCCTAAAGTGGAAGCTCCCTGTCTATTTATTTTTGGGATCTTCTCCTCATTCTGAGGAGTCTGCATGACTGGAGGTATACTCATGTTACTTTCTGCTTCTTCTAGTACCTGCAGAAAAGAGTTGTCATCAAGATGCTTTTCTAAATCAATAAGAGCATTTTCTACATCTACTCTGGTGTCGTCCTAGTCTACTAGGGTACCCTCCATCCATTCTATTTGATCTTCATATGCTTTTATTTCAGGTATGGGATGGTGAATGAAAGGTCCTAGCATTACCTTTTGTCTCTTCTTTGTAATGAATTCCAAAGGATCATATCTCCAAACAAAACTTCTTTGGAACTTAATGTTCTACAATATCAAGTCTTCCTCTCTTCCTGCCTCCATAGAGTTGCATATGAAGGGACCTAGTTGGTCTTTTATATTGAAATAAGCCTTCTTCTTGGAGTTGACAAAGTTGAATTCATCTACATTGATGATTTGTCTATAATATTCTAGGGAAAACAACCTCATGGTGAGGTATCTTGGCAACTTGTATGGTGCAATCATGCAACCATATATTTTGATTTCTGTATGGCTCTGGTAAAGATACGAGTCACCCAGTTTGGTCTTGTTATGAAACCATCTCAAGAAAAGATAGAAAAGATAAATCCATGCCTTAGAATTTAGCCTCTTCGAGGGGGCAACCTCCTTTACATTACATAAATGAACAATTATTGGATGGTACAAATGAAAAGACCTCCTTTCTATATATAGGAGTCTAAGTGGTCATAACATAATCATAGCCGACATAACAATAATAATGTAAGGGCACAATAATAACAATAGTGGGTTTTTATGGGGCACAATAGTAACAATATGGGCACTACATGGGTACATCAATATAATAAGTGGGTTGTACTAATAACAATAAGGGCTTACACTAGTAGTATAGGGGCCTAACATGCCCCTCTCCTTCGAAAAGCGTTGTCCTCAATGCTTGAGTAGTTCTTGATGCTTCTGTATAAAATTATTGTCCTCCCTTGCAGAATCTTCAGCGGGTAAGTTCTTCCACTTGATGAGATACTCTGAAATTGATCGATTTCGTAGCTATCTAGTTCTTGTTTGTGTGACTGCTCCAGGTTCCAATATGATTTTTCCTTCCTCTTCAATTTCTGGCAATATTGTTTGAATTGGGATCTTTTGCAACTTTTGAATAAGTGGCCATACTTCTTCGTCCTTCTTCCATTCATCCCTTGCTTCATTTATCCAATCTGGTTGGATAATAGAAATAGCATAAAACAATGCTTCCACATCCTCATCCTTGAAGAGTCTTCCCATTCGGTAAGCTCGCCATTTTTTAAGTGCATGTAGTATTGCCAACATTTCCTTCTCATAAATAGCTTGCTTGAGATGTAGCAGTAAAAATACCCAATCACCTACATCAAAACATTTTTCACTACGATGTTGATCTACCTGTTGTTTCGTTTGATTTGCACTCAAGTGGCGTTATCCTTTAAACGTTGGAGAACATGTTGTTGATGCTCAATGTGATCTTTCACTGCTTGAACCTTTTTCTTCTTGATATGTCCTTCTATCTCTAGAGTTTTAGGAGTGGTAATTTCTTCCAATCCTTTACAAGATATGGTCGGATTCATTTCTTGATGCTCGATGTGATCTTTCACTTCTTGAACATTTTTCTTCTTGATATGTCCTTCTATCTTGATAGTTTGAGGAGTGGTAATTTCGACCAATGAATTACAAGATATGGTTGGATTCATTTCTTCTTTCTCGATGTGATCTTTCACTTCTTGCACCTTTTTCTTCTTGATATGTCCTTCTATCTTTTGAGGAGTGGTAATTCTTGCCAATGCTTTACAAGATATGGTCTGATTCATTTCTTCTTTCTCTGGGGTGGGGTCTTGGCGTATATCCTCTTCTTTTGATGTTTCTTGATCCTTTTCTTCCTCCTCTTCATATTCTATGTAAAATAATTTCTTCTCAGCACACTTATGACCTTTACTGCATTTTCTATCACAATTGTAAAAAAGCCCTTTTTCTCTTTTTTCTTCCAATTGTTGCGGTGTAACCCTTGTAGGTTGTGGAAGGCTAGGAGAAACAACACTTCCATCTTTATAGTTGTGAGGGGTATGCTTCCTAGTTTCCATAATTTTTCTTTCTAGTATGTCACAAAGCCCTTTTACTCTTTCCAATTGTTGTGGTGTTGCTCTAAAGAAGGTGTTGCTCTTTGTATCCCCATAATGTGCTATCATTTCCTCCGTGAAAATTGACCATGTAATAAGTTGTTTACGAGAACAAAGCCCTTCATACCATAAAAATTGATCCGGTTCTAAATATGAATATGAAATACATACCTTTTGTAACAGTGGTACACCATGTAGATCAAAATGTTGCTGCATCTGAAGTATCCAATTTACCGAATCCTTGCCATCAAACTTCCTCATCTTTCTTTTTCTTGATTTTAGGAGCTCAATCTTGAAACAACTGTAACTCTGTACTTTTGGATCCTTAAGTTCTAAAATTGTGACCTGTAGTAGCCCTCTATGTCCTCTTTCCAATTCCACCAGTCTGATCCAAATTGGATTCTCCAAGGAAGAGTTATGCCAAATCTCCCACAGTGACCCGATTATATACTAATTCAGTATAGCGAACTTGTATGACGTTCCACAAGTCACTGTTTTGACCTTTGGCTCTGGCAGATATATACAAGAAACTACTGTCCGTCCTCTTTCTGTACCTTCTTACAAAAGTTCAATCCGATGCTCAGAGAGAAACTTATTACGATTTTCCCTAGGTCACCTATGTGGAATCTAATTCAAGCGTCTGCAAAAAGACCAACTTCCTCATATCATATCTCCGTAAATATAGCGCGAAAAGCTCTGAAATTTGGACCCGAGATTTAGCATGATGTCTTCTCAAATGGGTTTATGTTTTAGCTTCTGAAACATCGGAGAAAAAATTTTATAGAGAAAATGCCACGAGATCCTGTTTGGAGCAGCGAAACCCTAGAATCCAAAGCTCTGATACCAAATGTTATGAAACCAGCTCAAGAAAAGATAGAAAAGATAAATCCATGCCTTAGAATTTAGCCTCTTAGAGGGGGCAATCTCCTTTACATTACATAAATGAACAATTCTTGGATGGTACAAATGAAAAGACCTCCTTTATATATATAGGAGTTTAAGGGGTCATAACATAATCAGAGCCAACATAACAATAATAATGTAAGGGCACAATAATAACAATAGTGGGTTTCTATGGGGCACAATAGTAACAATATGGGCACTACATGGGTACATCAATATAATAAGTGGGTTGTACTAATAACAATAAGGGGTTACACTAGTAGTATAGGGGCCTAACAGGTCTGCTTGGACAGTTGAAGGACCCTTCTTATTTCTAGAATGATTCTACATTGAGAGCTTCTAGTCAACATTTCCATGACTGGATGTACAAAAAAATCAATGAAATCAGAGTAAAAATATGGAGAATGATATTTGTGGATCAATGGAGTCCAAAAAATGACTGACCTAGACTGACCCTTGGTGTTCAGCTTCTGAAAGGTGAATGGGAACTTATCAAGTTGATAATACAAGAACATATGGTATAAGACTAAGGAATACTTGAAATCTCTTTCATTGTTCATTATAAGGAATTGCTCATGCATCCTATCAGCTATAAATTGGGCATAGTTATAAATGACAGCGGGAGGTTATCGTGGAGTGTAGATGGACATGAAGGTAAGTATTATTTCATTAATGTACTCACTTGTGGAGTAACCCAAAACACAAGATACATGGCTACAATGTTCTGACCCCAATGGCAAAAATAGTAGCTACATATGGAGGGGAGTCATTAGAGATGTGTTTCTCTTCTCTGATGAAGGTTTCAAATAGTTGGGCCAATTTTGTAGAGCTAGGTTTGGGATACAGGCCCAACAGGTGTCCAATTGAGAGGGGAGTTAGGTTTGGCCCTGGCTGGAGCTGCAACATTTCATTGATGGACTCAGTAGTGATGGTGAATAGGACCTTCTAGTCATGAGACATGATGGTTCTGTTATTGGGGATGTAGCATGCATAGCACATATAATCTTGGGAAAAATGTGGACATGGGGGAATTGGTAGTTGGAAAACTTTCTCCCAAAGGAAAATTTTATCAGCATGGTTTAGGTAGTGGTCCCAACTTTGGCAATGCACTTTGAGCAGGGGTTCTAGGGCAATGGTGTCTTTTATTTGAAAATATTTATCAGCTAAAGGAAGGTGGCGTAGGTCTAAGTGAGGTGTAGAGATGGGCCTTAAATCCATTGCAATTGGGGCAGCCATACTCAATTCTTATGGATTTGAGCGTGGGGCTGATTCAGATTTTTTTAGGGCAACGAAGGTTTTGTAGTTGTTTATGGCTCAAAGATTAAACACTTAAGTAAATTTGATCTTTTTTCCTTAATCAACAGTGTCAAGAGGGTGAATTGACTTGAAATTTTGATAATTGAGTCGGAATTAGACAATTAAATACCTGGAACTGGGTGAAATTGACTGTAAATGGTGGTTGATGGTGGCTGTAGAGATTTGTACAGTTCTGGTATGGACTGGTGGATGTGTTGGGTTGTTTGTAGCATTTGTGTAGAAATGGCAGGAATCTGTGAGCAATTTGGTTGTTTGCAGGGGTCACAACGACTTTTTTGAATTCTCAATGACAATCGTGCGAAAAGAGTGAAAAGAGGGATAGATTGGCTTTTATAGTAAAAACGGTTAAATTTTGGTGGGTTCATTGATTGATAAACAATGACAATTTTTGGTTGAATAGGGGAAATCTTTCTGGAAGGCCATCACACCACTTTTGTGGTGTGGGTGGTATTCAGGAGGGGTTGCTCGATTCCATTCATTTTTCGACACATAGCATCAGGGGCTGGGAGGAAAACCACCTTATCGGGTGAGTAAAGGGCATAGATCAGGTCAGTCCGATATGGATGAGGGGGAGGGATGATCAATGGTGACTAGGAGGCGACGTTGCATGATGATTTACACAAAGTGTTTACAAGGGGCCATGGGTCTAGGATTAGTTTAATACTTAATCTCGTCAGCGTGCTTTAATTCAGGATTAAGGAATTAGGGCGGGGTTATTAACATATTTTGTGGGATATTGGGCAGTAATATAGTTTATAAATAAACTAAGTGGTGGGGTTAATTCATATAAGGGAGTTAAATATATACGGGACAATGGGTTTTTCGAAATTTTATATAATAAAGTTAAAAAGTTAATATAGGGTGAAATAAGCGGAAGGGGTATTGCACTTAAGCATACAAAATATTATGCACTTTTCATAAACTTAGTACTTAGGATAAATGTATTTCGTGTGTTTTTTGTGTGAAAGGGTTTCACATGGGGGTGAGTGACTTTTCCTAGGTAAAGGTGTTTAAACCTTAGGAAAAGGGGTTTTCTTAGGGAAATGAGGGGAAATGGATTCTTATGAAGGGGGAATGTATTTTTATGAAGGGGGAAGGGATTATAATACTTGTCCCCCTAAGTCATTTAAGCCAAGGGTCCGGTCCCTCCAAAAGTCAGAGAAATGCTCTGAGCCTTTTTGACTTTTAGGTTTGAAGTACTAGAACTTTATTTATGGGAAATTAGTGAAGTGAAGGGGTGAAATGGATGAGGGGAAGTTAAAAAACCATATTGTAAGACATTACCTTTTCTTTGCTTACTTCTTATGCCTATTTGAATGATGCATTTGGAACAATGACATAAGTGTTTTTATGTAATTACATGACATTTCTGCAACCTTTCTACTACTTACCCATTTACTCATCCTACCATTTTTTCTTCACTTTATTAGGGTGCATTTAGGCTAGCAAACCCTTATCAAACATTTTCTTTTCTTTACAAAGTAAACTAACTATTTCTAACCTTATATCATCCAAGGGCTCAGATTAAACTAATGAGCACCTTTTATTTACTCTACCTATCTAATGATCTGCCAAGATTACACTGTTTGGCCAAATTTTATTCTCTAACTATAAACATAAAATTCAAAACATGAAATAGCCAAGTTTAAACAATTTTACTACCATGGATTGTGGCATGAGTAACAAGTTGCACACAATATTTTATTATGCAAAAAAGTAAATAGTAGTGGCATTTTGACTTGCTCACTTTCATGGTCTCTTTTTGTCTTTTGGGGTTCATATATTTTCATTTTTTGAACTTTTCATTCTTTTTTTCCTTTGATTATTATTTTAGGACATACCCTCTTTATATTATTTAAATATGGAAAAAATTTACAGAAAGCAAAGTTCTATATAATATTACAAGGTTTAATCTCAGTCATTCAAAATTATGACTCCTATTGGTATAGGAACCTAACAGTTACAATGAGTGAATGGCATTGTCATTATTAGGTTACCAAGCCTAGAATATGTCTTTTAAGAAACCTAAAAGAAAATATTATATTAAAAAAGGAAAAAGGGACAAGATCCAAGTGAGATTCAAATAAGTGAATATCATTTTGAAATTTGAAAATTGCTTCAGATGGGACAATGAATCATTGTTGGCTAAAAGATAACTCTGTCGAGGTTATGAATGCCTACTGGTAGCAGAGGCTCTATCTATGATAAACAAGTAAACACAAAAAAATTAATTTGTAGATAAAATCTACCATATCACTTTAACTCTCATTTTTGTCATTACAAGGGTAAAGTAGTTGAATAATTAGATTGAGTAAGTGATTATGATTCTAGAGAAATGTTGTTTACTTTATAACTCATGTAATTATTATTCCTATAACTTTAACTACTCTGAAAGCTTTTGAAATTTTAGAAAACTAATCAGAGATAATTGGTTCTCCCAAGTGAATCGAAAATTGTTGTACTACAAAACAACCCCCCCATTTATAAATAACAATAGCTAAGGTTAGAGATATAAATGAGGACCCTTTTCAAATTTTTGGGCTTAGGATAATAAAACCTAACTCTAAGAAATCGCCTAGAAAAATCTTGAAAAATGACCTAAGGATGAAATCCTCATCACAAATCGCAAATCGCACTTTTCCATGTGACTATCATAAAAACACCTTTAAAAAATTGCGATGTGCTTTCAAAACCCCCGCTCCGATATTCTGATCAAAGGCACCTTATCAATTCACAAACTTCATAAGTAATTAAGCTATGCCTTCTTACAATATCCATTATTGATTTGCGAAATGCGAAATTGCGACATTCGTAATCCCCATTCGGTTTATAGAGATGGAAATTCTATATTGCATCCTTTTAAAGATTGCGACATGTGAATAAGAGTGGTAAGCATGTGAAATAATTGTGTTTTAATATAAAAAAGAACAAATTGAAAAGTTAATAAATATTTAGCGGCCCGAGGAGAGGTAATTGTTTTCCAAGTTATGGGTAGTTAGTGTTGAGTATCTCATTAAACCTTTCTCACGATCTAAAGTCATTTCAGAAAATCGTTCAGTCTCAATTGCCTGATACCATCTACGCTAATATATCTTGTCCATTTCTGGAAAGCTACAAAAGACGTGTCATTGAGAAAGGTGATGTAGAAACAGAACAGGTAGAGCATTGTTGAATTCGAGTTTATAGAGATGGCTCCTATTTTCTCTAATATAGTTTTCAATGCTGATGGAGGCGCAACAACCTAGGAGGTCATATACAATAGTCTTGAGGACGAATGCTCCAAAATCATGGCCACAAGAGCAACAACTGAGTCAATAAGATCTTTGGGACATCAATTGAAGGATACTTCCTACTCTTTCCTTCATAGCATAGGGGCAAGGGCTAAAATCCTCCCATACACGGACAGGATCAGGGGGGTGGTCGAAAACCTCATCATTGAAGACAGGTAATTCAAGAATTCAAGAATGGAACTCATGGGGTCATTCAGAGTAGAGGACTGTCTAGTCAATTTAACGTCTTAAATTGCTCTACATAAATTATCAATCCGGGTATCGTAAACTGATGAAGTGTGGTGCACCATATGTGCTTAGTTAACCTTTCTCTTACTTCGTCGTTTTATAGTTTATGTTGTTTTTGGGGTTTTGTTCTTGTCACTTTTCTAAAGTGTTTAATGCAACTTAAAACATGTTATTGATGGAGTTAGTATTTAAACAAAAGTGTAAATATACAACTAGTTCAATCGAAATAAAATGCAATAATCAAATAATGAGAGAATGACTATGAGACCCAGTATCCTTGCTGCTTCAGCAAAAGGACAAGATGATTCTATCACGTCATTAGTTCATTAAAAGGCTATTTGCATCACTAATCTACAATCAACTTGAAAGCAATTTATGTACAGCTAATATACATGGTGAAATAAAATGCAAAAATAAAATGACAACTATACAAGGCAGGGGCCTTCTACCACCTATGAAATCAAATGCTTAAAGGAAAATAAAGACATCAAATAAAGGACTAATGACATCGGCCCAGTATTTCTGCTGCTGATTTAAAATGAAAATGAAATCTATATTAAATTCAATTAAAAGTGAGAACAACTATCTCACACTATTTTAACTCTTCAACTTAATTTAAGCAATGTGAAATCTAAGTGACACTACATAAAGGAGACAAATCACACTACTTTAACCTTTTCTTAACCTTTTTGCCTTTCAGCTAGATTTATCATGTGAGAACAGTTATGAACAAGTCAGCAATGTGAGTCTTAAAGAAAACTAAACCAAGTTGTACTAAGTGATATTTTGGCTCCAATAAAGTTATTTGATTATGGAAAAAGAACCATCAATAGATGAACAACTTGATATCTAAGAGCAGAAAGTAAAGTGCAAGTTAAAGAAATGATACTAATGAAAATCAAACTGCAGAAAAATAAAGGTCAGCAACAAAGACAAGATGATCACACATGCCACTAGTTATGAAATCAAAGCAAAATTAAACACACTTGCATGAATTAAAATTGCATGAATGAAAAATCTAATATACTTTACATTCTACAAAGCAATATTTACAAAATGAAATCTACTCTACCTTACATCCTAATATGCTCCATAACATCTACTTCACATCTCCTTCCATGTTGAGAACATCAAAGCTTTATTCAATTTCTTCAAAAGTACAAAGTTCTCCAAAGCTTTCAAAAGCCATCAAGGAAGAACTACAAAACAAGCTTAAGCTAAAATAGACTGAAAAAGACTAACAAATGAAGGAGAGAGATCTCCTATTTATACAAAAATATGAGATCCATCTCATTAATGATAGTCCATGAATCTCTCCCTCTACCTCTAGAGTCCTAATAAAAATAGGAACTGATAAGACACATGTCTTTTTAGAGTTACAATACAATTAGGAGATGTGACACATATCCTCATGATCCCATGATTCTTTCCAACCAAATTCGAATTTGGCCTTAGAGTGCCACATAAGGGTCTTCTAGAAGCCTCCTTTCAACCTACACATGTCAACAATCTCAACCCATTTGTTAGGTATAAGCATATGCACATTATTTTCTAATGCTTAACCAAAAATTCACTTAAAAGGCTTAGAATTAATAAAGATTGGAAAAACATAAAGGTGGCCCAATGATAATGAAAGTTGGATGAATGTGGTGACATAGTAGTGAAGTGGAGGTGAAATGGAGGTGATATAATGGACATAATAGTGAAAGTGTAATGGAAATGAATGACATTTTCAAGACTCAACATACCCCCCAACTGAAGCTATTGCATGTCCTCATGCAATGTATATTGCATTAACTCTTTTGATCCTTGAGCTTTGGCTTAACTTTGCATGATATCATTTGATAACTTCATATTTCTGCAAAGTGTTTTACTTGAATTGCAACATGGTTGGTTCTTGTGTTACAACCATTTTTTTTTTTTTTTGTTGCCTTCTATTTTAATCTTTGAACTTTGCATAATGATATTTTTATTATTGTTGCAAAGTATATCTTTATTGGATTGCATGATGGTTGGTTCTTGTGTGACAACCATGATTTTGTTTGTATCCAATTTATCCTTTAAGCACTTTTTCAAAAGCCATTGTATGCTCATAATAGCAAAGTAATAATTAATATATGTTGGATGTATGTGAGCTCCTGAATATGATATGGACATGGCAAGATATGAATATGAATGTATTCCTCCCCCCAACGGATGGTATTGGCAATTTTATGAAATGAGGAAGAGAAATGTTTTTCCAACAATTATCATTCTAGCTTTTTATGGAATTCTATGGTCAAAAGTTAGAAAATGACGTACGTTCACTTACCCTTTGGAATGGATGAGTTGTATGTGTGGTGGCTGAAAACCTCTGATCATATTCTTCTTCAAGTGGCTGAACAAGAGGAGTCATGGATAGAGAGATAGGATGACCTTTTATTGCTTCTACTAAAACTTGCTGAATCTGCTCCAAAATGATGAAATTAATAGTCTTCATGTCTTCACAATTCATTGGCACAATTCCTACTATGTGAAAAGATGTTCTGATGTCGAACATAGTAGGAAACTGTTGGCTTAGTAGCCATTAATGGATGCCACTAGTCAACACAAGAACCCTCACCATTGATGACAATGAGAGTCAAGATGCCCAAACACATCTTGCTAGGTACGAATGAATTTGCTGATGTCGAGTCACCTAGAAGATCTAACGAACAAGGGACATTAATGTATTCCCATTGTTTGTCAGCATGAGGACTTTCCATTAAGGCATGAAAGCCTCAAGGTGTTTTTACAAAGAAATTAGACTCAAAGGACTATGGACTCAATAATTTGTATTGAAGCAGGGCTTATTTGCGGAATGAAAATGACAAGGAATGGAAAATGAAAATGGAAGATGGCAATGGAGAGTAGAAATGGAAATGGGCAATAAGCATATGAATGAGCCTCTTGCTTTTATTTGTGGGTTATGAATGGACAAAAAGAGATGGAAAGTGTATGTGAATGTAAGTGGAAAGTATGGAGTGGAATAAGGTGAATGGTTTATTATGAAGTATGGATGTGATGGATGGGTGTGATGGAGACAATAGTATCTGAAAGTTTTTAAAGTGTTTGGATCTGATTTTGCATCAACATATTTCCTCTTTGTTGCTGATCATCCTCTTATGAAACAAATTGGTCTCTTAGAGAGACACCATTCTCTTGTAGTCATTTGTCCTTCCTCCTGGAACCTGCAAAAAAAAACTAATACTTCTTCTGCAGTGGCATGTAAGATTATCAAAGGAGAGAGATGGCCAATCTCTCTATTTATGATATTTACACACAAAACTAAGAATTTGTATTAATGAAAGAAGTTCTCAAAGGAAAAAATCAAACGAATTTATACCTGATTTGGAATTAGTGCCTCAAGTTGATGTTGCTTCTTTTCAGCAATTTATTTTATTATTTTCCATTTCAAACTCAAATGATGGATTTCTCAATGTGTAGATCTTGTTGAGATCTTTCCAATGGTACTTAAATCATCAAAATCTGATTTTGTATGAAAACGTTAGGCTGATTTGAACAATGATGTTTTTTCTGGCTGTGGAATTGGAGAACAGCTGCGGAATTGGACTTTAGCTGCGGAATGTGCACGGTTCTGTAGCTAAAATTCTTGGATACAAAGTTAGCCATTCATCTTTCATCATCAGTCCAAAATTAATCAATACCTTCAGAAAAGTGAGAAAATAACTTGTTCATTTCATTGATTCAAAATTATTATTTTTTCTTGACATGCAACGACTTAGTGTGGCGACTTAGTGATAACACACAATTTGACTTCCCTTTGACCGGGGTATTTTTCATCAAATTTGACCGAATGAATAGGACACCATCCATGTATCAACATTCCTCCAGCTACCCATGTGACTTGTTTTGCTTGATGACACCTGCAACCTAGAGTTTAACAAAACAGCTGCGGAAAGTTGGGCTGGCTGCAGAAAGTTGGGCTGGCTGCGGAAAGTGGCTAAAACAGTCGATCATCAATTTTGAGTTTTTTTTTTTCCATTGTCTGCATGTAGGAACTCTGTGAATGGAGAAAAACAGTTTTATTGATTAATTTATAATTTGACAAACAGCCTATAACCATGATCATAACTATTTGGCCCTTTCGGTTCTGCCCTTAGGAACTGACCCATCCTTTACTTCTGTTTAAAATTCAATCTGGAATTCAACTGCGTCTGAAGGCTTAACAGAGGTAAGACGGTTATGTTGTAAGGTTGATGGAAGAACAATGGCTGAAAATGGAAGATGGATAGGGGAGTGTTCAAGAACTGTAAACGGAAACAGAGGATGAGCAACCAAGATGAATTCACAAGAAGATACAAATGCATGCGTTGATTTTCTTCATCATAAAAATCTAAAAAAAATATCTGCACATATTTCCTCCTGATTAGATGTCATCTCAAACAACAAATATGATCTAGATTCTATACAGGCTGGTTTTGCTCAGGTAGAAAGAAAGAACCAGCAATTCACAAGTACATAACCATCAGTGCTAGAACTGACTTAGCAACAGCAGTATAACTGGCTTCACTTTTACGGCCCTCAGAATTCTGAGCTCTCCCACACGATTCCTTCCATTCAGGAAGTTACTATTAATGATGATATTTTCTTATCGAAAGGACCTTGCTTCTAGCAATGGGAAAGATCTTGAAGGGAGTAGCGTCCTTGATGGGATTTAATGACAGAGAGTCGTGTTCAATTAGAATAGGTCTCTAAACAGGTTTGAATTTAATAAGATGGAAGGCGTGTAATCGGGTTTTAGATGCCAGCATGCAGTTGATTCCCAATTAGAATTCCTTTCCTCAGGCACGCGAAATTGAATCACGCATTCAAATATCAGTTAATCAATTCAAATCCAGTTTTTTTTCACGCGGTGACAAAAAAGAGGCTCCAAAGAACCGAAGATTTCTCCTAGATCACCACAAATTTCTTCAAACGGTTTCAGGGCTATCTAATTAACCCACCTGGAAAAAAAACCCATGTTTTAGTTTTTCTAAATTCGTCTCTGTTTGGTCAAATCGAACATTTGAAGTTTGACGTTTTTTCTGTTGTTTACGCATTTTTCCTGAGTTAACAATTCTCTGTTCTGCATTCTTTCTGAGTTGATGTTTTTATTGCTGCATTCATTTTTCTTGTTTGATCTACTATTCTGCAGGTGTATTACACAGGTTCAAAAATTACAAGAAGCTCAAAATCATCATCAATTATATACGATATGTATGAAGAGAATAGAGAAGCGCTGCACATGAAACTGATAGGAAGGAGGCAAGTATTAACACTCCAAAGTCCTTAGGGTCTGAGACAATCATTCCCATGACATAACCCAGCAAGTCCATGCATGATTGAAGAGAGTTTTGAACACCACCTACAACAGCATGATCTGATTCAGGGACAAAATCCTGCATTTCTTGCACCACAGCAAGATCAAACATCCATAGTCCCAAGCGAGATGCAGCCACTCCTCCCATTAACATCCAAGATGATAGTTGTTGCTTTTGAACCCAAATTGAAGCCACACATGGCAACAAAATCCACCACTGAATCCAAATGGACCAAAGCCACTGAATCCAATGATCGCACTTACTGCACGGGCAAGGCCCAACACATAGGTTGGAATACCTCTCCATTCTAAGGCTGCTGTCATCAAGGTACCAAAACTTAAGACTGTGAAGTACAGCAGAGCCAAAGAAAAACCTGCAGGTGCCACATCTTGCTGCATGTATACCAACCATCCTTATGATATAAACTCACTTCTATATGCATTTTTTTTCTCAGAATTTTTAAATTTTTATATTGCTTAGTCATACCTGCATTTTCATTTTATTGCACTAACATCTTGACTGTAAATGTGAAAAATGGAGTGGTGGCTGCGGAAACTGATTTCAGCTGCAGAAACTTGGCACAGCAACCACTTAGCTAAATAGAGATAGTTAGGCAATCTGAATCGAAATGATCATGGGGAAATAACTTTTATTGATGAAATCAAATGGATGGCATGGAGTGAAAATGGAAATGAAATGAAGTTTATTTTTTTTCTTTTTTTTTTCTCTTGAATCAATTGAAGTGATGAAGTTTATTTTGTCTATTATATTTTTTCTTAACAATTCTTTTTCTGATCCTCTAGATCACACAAAGTGCAAGAGGAGAGCATACTCAAGAATTATTAACCTTTTTTTTTTTTCAGATGTAAGAAATAAGGTCTCCTAATCACTCTTCCCCGGCAACGGCGCCAAAATGTCTAGTCAATTTAACGTCTTAAATTGCTCTACATAAATTATCAATCCGGGTATCGTAAACTGATGAAGTGTGGTGCACCATATGTGCTTAGTTAACCTTTCTCTTACTTTGTCGTTTTATAGTTTATGTTGTTTTTGGGGTTTTGTTCTTGTTGCTTTTCTAAAGTGTTTAATGCAACTTAAAACATGTTATTGATGGAGTTAGTATTTAAACAAAAGTGTAAATATACAACTAGTTCAATCGAAATAAAATGAAATAATCAAATAATGAGAGAATGACTATGAGACCCAGTATCTTTGCTGCTTCAGCAAAAGGACAAGATGATTCTATCACGTCATTAGTTCATTAAAAGGCTATGTGCATCACTAATCTACAATCAACTTGAAAGCAATTTATGTACAGCTAATATACATGGTGAAATAAAATGACAACTATACAAGGCAGGGGCCCTCTACCACCTATGAAATCAAATGCTTAAAGGAAAATAAAGACATCAAATAAAGGACTAATGACATCGGCCCAGTATCTCTGCTGTTGATTTAAAATGAAAATGAAATCTATATTAAATTCAATTAAAAGTGAGAACAACTATCTCACACTATTTTAACTCTTCAACTTAATCTAAGCAATGTGAAATCTAAGTGACACTACATAAAGGAGACAAATCACACTACTTTAACCTTTTCTTAACCTTTTTGCCTTTCAGCTAGATTTATCATGTGAGAACAATTATGAACAAGTCAGCAATGTGAGTCTTAAAGCAAACTAAACCAAGCTGTACTAAGTGATATTTTGGCTCCAATAAAGTTATTTGATTATGGAAAAAGAACCATCAATAGATGAACAACTTGATATCTAAGAGTAGAAAGTAAAGTGCAAGTTAAAGAAATGATACTAATGAAAATCAAACTGCAGAAAAATAAAGGTCAGCAACAAAGACAAGATGATCACACATGCCACTAGTTATGAAATCAAAGCAAAATTAAACACACTTGCATGAATTAAAATTGCATGAATGAACAATCTAATCTAAACAATATTTACAAAATGAAATCTACTCTACCTTACATCCTAATATGCTCCATGACATCTACTTCACATCTCCTTCCATGTTGAGAACATCAAAGCTTTATTCAATTTCTTCAAAAGTACAAAGTTCTCCAAAGCTTTCAAAAGCCATCAAGGAAGAACTACAAAACAAGGTTAAGCTAAAATAGACTGAAAAGGACTAACAAATGAATGAGAGAGATCTCCTATTTATACAAAAAGATGAGAGCCATCTCATTAATGATAGTCCATGAATCTCTCCCTCTACCTCTAGAGTCCTAATCAAAATAGGAACTGATAAGGCACGTGTCTTTTTAGAGTTACAATACAATTAAGAGATGTGACACATATCCTCATGATCCCATGATTCTTTCCAACCAAATTCGAATTTGGCCTTAGAGTGCCACATAAGGGTCTTCTAGAAGCCTCCTTTCAACCTACACATGTCAACAATCTCAACCCATTTGTTAGGTATAAGCATATGCACATTATTTTCTAATGTTTAACCACAAATTCACTTAAAAGGCTTAGAATTAATAAAGATTGGAAAAGCATAAAGGTGGCCCAATGATAATGAAAGTGGGATGAATGTGGTGAAATAGTAGTGAAATGGAGGTGAAATGGAGGTGATATAATGGACATAATAGTGAAAGTGTAATGGAAATGAATGACATTTTCAAGACTCAACAAGGACCTAAAGAAAATTTATGATATACCTGACCCTCAGGATATATATAACAAGGCATTCATGGCCAACTTCACAAAGAAGAACCCAGACCCCTTCAAACTGATTCAGGGCTGGAGAGTATTGGATAACAAATTAAAATATGACAAATCAGGTATGTATGCTATAGCCTCTTTGGGAAACCCAGACAACTATGCAACAACTATTTTAGGTAGACTATATGGGTTACCCAATAAATATAAGTTTTCCATAGAATGGATTCCTCTAATTGATGCCTGCAATAATTATCACATCATGAATTGGGCCTCCATCCTATGTTATAACCTAGCCACCATCATTACTGAATATCAATAGAAGAGATCCTCCTCTCCAAAGAACCTTCCTCCCTTCTATTTTAGTCACTACATTTCCAACCATGGGTTGGAAATGGACCTTACATGACCCCTACCCAATCCATCTTAGTCATAAGAAAATATGGGAATCACATTATATACCCCACTTATATAAAATAGGTCATGTTGTTAGTTTTCCCCTGCATCAAACAATTTTCAATAAGAAAGCCCACATGTTTTCCCAATAAGCCGCAACATACCTGCTAGCTGTCGGAAAATATTTTATTGAAGAATGGTTCACCTACACTAGGGTTTTTGGTAGTACAACCGACCCACATGTCCTTCCTTTATATGTTTTCGATAAATTGTTAGCAAGAGAAATCGCCCACCATACCATGAGAAAAGGCCTAACTAAAGTTCTTAAAGACAACAAGAAGTTATTATGGCCCTATTTTCCTGTCAAGTGTGGTTCTTTTGCCTTAGAAACTTTTAATCATGCTATTAAGGAATCAGAAAACATGGAAGCCCTCAGGCTTCATGCATTGCTAAAAAGGAAATTTGATCTAGACAAGATAGCATATAACATCACTACTGCAGTAACGCTCAAGAAATAGAACCATCAGGATAACGATTTTGAAGACTTGTTACAATCAGACGAATCCTTTGAACAAGCATTCGAATGGGCAAAAGTGAACCTAAGTCATGAATATTTTGATAAATTTAAGGAATTCATAAATGAAAGTATCGAAGTAATCCCAATGCACTTGTTGAAGATTGAAGATAAGCCCACTGCCAGTGTGATTGTTAATAGTGAAGGACCTAGTTCTCATGTGGAATATCAGGTAAATACTAAAAAAACACCAGATACAGGGAAGGTTCGAGACACAAATAATACGGGAGAGTCCAATAGGAAGTCAGCTGAGAAACAGGTTATGAGCACCCCATCTAAAGAAATCATTCGATAGGTCAAAGGAAGTAGTTTGGAGTAGGAGTGGGATCAGTTTAATCAGAAACAACAAGACACTACCAAAACAACAAATACCCAAGAAACAATGGAGTGTCAAATACCTCTGCATGTTCAGGAGAATACAAAGCCCAAGTCTATGAATGAGCAGTCCAAATCCATGGATGAGCATTCCAAGCCTATGGATGAGCAGGAAACAACTTCCTAGTAGACTAAGATTATTCTTGCTCTGCCCACATCAGATATTGTCTTGAAAGTGACCAAAATCCCTCCACTTGATGTGTTCTATGGCTCGCTTCACAATGTTGTGGTTAGAAGACAAAGGAAAAGGAAAAGTGTAGAAACACCGAAGCTCTCACCTGAAAACGAGCCAAGGGACATAGTTTGGAGGGACATTCCATTCAACCTAGCTGGAAACTTAACTAGATTGTCACAGTTCACAGGAGAATATGCAAAAACGACCATGGACAAAGCTACTAAATTATCTACTTTGTTGAGGCAAAAGGAGGAGAGGATTGCACAGCTCAAGCAACAACTTGAAGAAGAGAAGGAAAGTTTTAACATGCAAGCAGCTGAGTAGCTTGCCCAATTGCAACAGAGAATGGAGGTCCTGAAGATAAGCCATGAAGCCGATATATCAGCCAAAATCATGCAACTCCAAGAATTAAAACAAGCCATGGAAAGATATAAGGATGTCCCTACTATCGAGGAGCTCGTTAAAGAAGTGTTGGAACTAAATTTCCTCCTGATGAAACAACAAAACACTTATGCTAAAATATGTCAAGTATTTCTCTTTATCTGACTACTAGAGATCAACTTATAGATAAGCTGATCGACCAGAGAACTGAGTTTACTGACCTAAAAGTAGAATCTCAGAGTTCACTGAATGACAGGAAACAGAAGACGGAAGGAAAGCCAATCTGCCTGAGATAGAGGAGACACACAAAGACATTCTCTTCACAGATTGGGATGCAAGAATCAAGAAAGTTGAGCTAGAGGTGGCAACGACAGCTGGAGTATTGAAGAATATAATCAAGGAAATGAACCATACACTATTTGTTAGCAACCTAGTAAAGGAAGGCAATCTAAAAGAAATGCCCAATTTAGGTGCTTTGCATAAAACTTGGTAGGAAAAGGCAAATACTGAAAGGTAAGCAATTTTAGAATTGACCAAGATGACTAGGATTTGTATTGGAAATACCTCATCAAGCCGCATAGCCAAATCATGACCCTTAACTTCGCAATTCATTTGACTCAGTAGATGTTTCCACCTCTCACCAATGTGATTTTTGCAGGACAACTCAGGAGAGATTTCGGGGCACCTCCTAAACTCAAACCAAGGACTGACATATGTGATTTGAAGGACAAGATGGCAGACTGCAAATCATCTTCTTAGCCTCTGCTCATCAAACCATTGTTTATTTTTAGAGTTAGTTAACTAGTTAGGAGGAAGGTTGATTGAAACCTCAAATTTTTGTATAATATATTTTTGCACATGAGTTAAAATAGTATTTATACCCTTCTCATGCATTTAGAGAAGGTTCTAAAATTTTATCAAAGACATTTTCAAAGAATGCACTTTTGTAAAGTTTGTGAATGCTTTGGTGAAATTATGGAACATGATCGTTTCTTTTAGATATTAGACTACTTTTCTTTGTTGATGCACTATTGTGTTCTTGGGATATAATTTGATTTGAAGAAAGGAGTTGATCCATGTCATTACTAAAATGAGTATAACTTTGCACATATGGTACTATTATCTTGTATGATTGATTCTATTTTTGTTTAACTAGTGATAACACTACACTTTCATGAATTATATGTGAGATTTATCCTTTCTGTTAAGCATTAGTTACACTATTGTATGATGCCTAGCTGAAATTGTGGATTTTCATGTATAATTCATCATATATGAGATATATTTTATAAATTTATTTGACTAACTATTTAGTCAAAGAAAATATTTTATACATTATCATCTCTGTTTATGCGTGAATGATCTTTATTATAACATGTTAAGAAGATATCTTTGTAGATCACATACGATACAAAAATACCTTGGTTTTTAGAATAAGTTAGTTAGAGATTTTCATGATAGAATAGGTCATTTAGATTATCATTATTCTATTCCAATCACTCATGAACCACCCACCCTCATCTTAAAACCCACACTGGGAAACTGGTCCCATTATCCCCAATCGGAGCCACCACTTTAAATGAAAAAGGAGTTGTCTTAAGGTTCGGACCTGGTGGTTATCGCCCATGTTGGGGCAATATAAATCTGAGGCCGCAACACATGGTTAAATGATTTTCTAGCTTCCATGTTCAATTTCATTTTATTATCCTTTTTTAGCATATTGGTAATATTCTTTAAGAGTTCAGCGAAATTTAGAATGAATCTTCTTAAAAAAATTATATGTCCATAAAAGATTGAACTTCTTTTAAATTCCTGGGGGGATTAATTTTCAGTATAGATTCTATTCTACTGTAATCTATCTTGATTCCTTATTTTGAAATAATATGTCCCAATATTTTTCCTTCTTACAAGTTGAATAAAGTTTTCTTAGGGTTGAGGGAAATTCCAAATATTCAACATTTTTCAAAAAAATTTCTCACTTGATTTAAGTGTTCCTCGTCTGGTTTTGAAAAAATAGTAATGGCATCCAAATATATAACTATAAAATGACCCATTTTATCAGCAAAAGTGAAATCCATGGCTCTCTCAAATGTTGCTCCAGCATTCATTAGATGGAACGAAATTTTAACATACATGAAAGTGCCCCAGGTTGTAGTAAATGTTGTTTTCTCTTGATCATATGGGTGCACTAAGACCTGGTTATGACCAAAAAATACATACAACAAGGAAATCCTGCTAGATCCAACTACCTTCTGTAGGATGTGGTCCATTTTAGGGAGAGGATAATTGTATTTTAGAGAGGCTTTATTTAAATTCCAGAAATCAATGCAGAGTCTGATTTCCCTAGTCTTCTTCTGAGTGAGAACCATGCTAGATATCCATTTGGAATATCTCAGAGGCACTATGATTTTTGCATCATACATTCTCTCTACCTCTTTTTTAACCAGAGGCATAAGCATAGGATTAATCCTCCTTAATTTTTTTTTAAAGGGTTTATGATATTCTTTCAGTGGAATTTTGTGTTGTATGATACTGGTGTCATAGGAATTGAGGTCCTCATAACACTCGAAAAGAACATCAATGTATTATTTGAACAATTTAATGTGGTTCAACTTTTCAGTTGGAGGTGAGATTTTAGGCAATTTATCATTTTGGGTTGAAGTTCAGTCCTAATGTTATGTTCCTCAATCCTAGCTTCAGTGGTTTCAATTTTGGGCTTCTTAGCTACATCATTGAAATCAAATAAATCTTCTAAAGGAACAAGCCCTCTAGGCAGGATGTTGTCTTTCAATTGTAAAATATATGTTTGTTGTTTTTCTTCATCTATTTCATGTGATTATAATTTATTTACACTAGTATGTACAATATCTTCTATATCAGACTCTACATATATATTAATATCTTCAAATGCATCTTTAGACTGAAAAAAGTTTTAAATCTGAGCATCATCTCCAAAAACCTTCCAGTTAATGTTATCAGGTACAATCGATCTATTCATTACTTTGAATGTATATGGATGTTATCAAGCAGTATATTTTGATATCTTGAAACTGTAGAAAAACTATATTTAGTGAAATAATCAAGAAAGTGTACCACAACATTTCGGTAGGCTCTCATCCAGGAATTTTTTGCAGAGTATTGCCCTTTGATTTGTTTTATCACTATCTCAGAATCTCCATGAATGTAAATTCATTTTGAACCAAGTTTCTTCAAGAGCTTTAATCATAAGATCAACGCTTCATACTCTGCAACATTATTGGAACACTAAAAATTTGATTTGTAAGAGTGACCTTCTAAGTGATGAGTATATGAATTAGAAACCCATACACCAACACTAGCTCCTTATTTACTCACTAATCCATCAAAACCCAAATTCCACAAAACTTCCTCCAAATTATCCTAGTTAGTGATTAAGGTTTGACCATCAACATTGAGACAAAAATCAATAATATGGCTTTTAATTTGTTCATGTGTGCTTACATCATTGTAAAGAATAAATGAGTCCAAATTAGAATGAACATAATATATAGGATAACTTTTAGGCCTATCCTGAGTGGTGACTGTTAACACCCAGGTTGTTCCCTTTGACTCCCAAGGGAATATGGCCGGGGTAACCACTAACCAATCTTTGGATTACAATTTCTAGCCAAACTGTAATAAGAGAAGGCTCTCTCCTTAAGGTTTGTCTCTGTTTTGTGAAGATTTTAGGCTAGTTATGAATTCAGGGTTTGGTTTTATGTTTTGGTTGAGGGATGTCTTCTGTACCTAAGGTGGAAGTCTTCAAGCAGTATCAGTCCATTGGGCAATGGAGTCTGTGGCTACAGGTTATCTAAGGGATTGAGTTGAGTTGCTGAAACTGCAGGGCCATTCAAATACATCATGAAACAAAATTTAGATTGTGATTATGAATTGTGATTAAACAGTGAAAAGCAATTAAGAATTTTCCACTAAGGTGAGGGTGTAGGAAAGAGATATGTTGCACAGGAGCATACTTGAATTCCTGAAACAACAATCACTGTGAAAGATATAGTTTGGAGGTGCAGCAGTTAAGAATTACACCTTATGACTATAACTGAAGAAAAACATTTATAACAGCATAGATTGAGTTCAGGGTATTCTGTGAATAAATCCTGGAACTATTCTTTTTCTTTGCCATTAACTATGAAACACAGAAACATGAATGAGCTATGAAAAGATAACAAAACACATAACGAAGAGTTTTTAAGGAGAACTTATTGTGCCATGAAGTACGCAGGAATCCTGTAACTTTCAGCAAAACACCAGAATGCCTCAGATAACACAGAGCTTTGGAAATTCCATCACTTTTGTATTAATACTCTGGAAATTTACAACATAAGAAACTCTAGAAGAGAAATCAACAACAACCCCTGCAAACTTATGCGAGGGGGGTATATATACAAACGGTCATACAAAATATCTGAGGCGTTGAGTCATCTGAGAAATAAATATGTTCACCAACTTGTACAGAACAATAGATAAGAAGTTATTATAGCTTTGAATACAACATAAATGCTCTTCAATTCTGTCAGAAGACTTTTTGACCTTTGGAGGCCACTGAGTCGGTTGAATGTTTTGTTATAAATGATGAATGACGTGTCTTTGTAGCTCTGTCCTCCTGTAGCGTTTTGGCCTTGTCACCTATGACTGTCAGTGCTGCTTTAGTGGCCAAATAGTTTTGCGGAGTTGGCTAGCCCATTGTTCTCTGTGCATGCTGATTTTATCAAAAATGTTCCTGTGTATGATAACTTATATGTTTAAATGAAAAAACTTGAATCCAGGCACTGGTTTACAGTATTATCTGTATCATTTTGGTCCAGAATTCCTGTGTGGGCAATTGATGTCTCAGGATTGCCTCTAGAGTCTCATCTGCCTCTGTGTATTTGTAGAAATTTGGAGGCACTTCAAACAAATGTTGGATCTCATTCATAATGAAAAATAAATTCTCAACCTTGTTGAAGAGACTCTGCCCTGATGCTGGCCCTGATTCTTCTGAAGTACTGGGCCTTTCTGTAATCTGATTTGTAGCAAATGTGTTGACCCTTTTGGCATAATGTTCATGAGAAAGTAGTCTTCCTGCGCTGTTCAGTAAGCTAGGAAGACCTCTGTTTTGCAATGCCACAAATTTGTCCGTGAACTTATTAACCTCTGTCTGCATATCCTGGCTTCTTCTTTCCAGTGTTTGTACCAGGTTTCTCAGTGTGAGGACCCTCTTTATCAGCTGGATGGTTTCGGTTCTACTGGAGATTTCCATTGCTGCCAGCTGAGCACTTGTTCTGTTATTAAGCACATTAATCATTCTGTTGGCAACCTCAGGCATATTTCCTAGAGATGCCCTTGCTCTTTGGATTTCTCTATGTGCTTTCCCTATGAGCTCTATCTGCTCATGAATGGTCTCAATGTATTGCCATTGATCAGTGATTGATTGGCCAATGTTGGCCCATAAAACTGTCCTAAGCTCAGCTATCACTTTGTCAAGTGTGAGCTCCTTCTCCAGCTCCTTTATCTTATCTTTGAGAGCCTTTATCTCTCTTCCTTTCTCAGCAACATTTTGTTTTGATTTATCATATTTTTCATTCAACTTGGCTAGACTCTCCCTGGCCTCATTTAGCTCTGCCATTTGGGCTTCCAGGGCTTGGATTTCATTCTTGAGCTTCTGCATATCCAGGCTTGGAGCCTGCTCTATTGGTGGTGCAGTTGCTGATGTAGATGCTGCTGTCTGTTCAGTAGGAGGAGGAGTAGTCTGAGGAGGTTCCTCCAGGTTAATTATTTCTGGAGGAGGCTGAGATGTTTGTCCTCCTTCTTTTTGTTGTAATGTTGCCTGCAGTGCAGCCTGTGCAGCCTCTAATTCTCCCAATTTTTCCTGTGTTTGGATCAGCTGTTTGTATAGGGACACTAACATAGCTACTGCATCTTGGTCATGTCTCAGCTGGGAAACTTCTCCAGTTTGTGGGTGAATGGTTGCTGGGACTTTTACCATTTTCCTTAGTGTTGCCAAATCTGCATCCCTTAACTTCAATAATGCTTGTACAGCCTTGATGTCATTGGGATCATGCCCAAGTTCTATGATTATCTCCTCTAAGGCTTTGATTCTGTTGTCCTTTGCTTGAGAGGATGCTCTCTCCAACTCAAGTTGGGCAGCTGTATTATTTAGGCTATTTTCTAGCCTGTAGTTCTCCAATGTCTTATCTGCCAAGGAGGCATACACCATCTCACTCGTTTGCTTATGTAATTCAATTTTATCCATTGGGTGGATATCCTTGGCAAGGATCTCAAGGTTGGTCCTTATGTAATCTGCAGCTGACTGCGGCTACAACACTGCTGGCATAAAGTGGCTCATGATCATCTTGCCCTCCTGGACATCATATGCAGACATTAGTCTTTGCTGGTTAGTGGTAGCCATTTTCAACAAATGATTATATAGCTGTAATCTTATGGGCTCATTCCTCTTCTTTATGTCAATGAACTACTGCTTGATGCCCACCTCAGCTCCTCTTTGCTGGCTTGAGGAGCTGACTTCTCCTCCCACTGTCCTCTCTTGTTCCTGTTGGAAGGAACTTGCAGATGCCTCCATGCTAGGTGGGCCCATGCCCAAAGATTTCCCTATAGGCATTTCTTCCTCTGAGAGGGGATTCATTCTATGTCTTTTCTCCCCATGAGTTGTTGATGTTGTGAGGGGAGTCTCTCTGTCCCTCTTTCTGCTTATGTCTTCTTTTTGTGGGGTTTGGAGGACTGAGGCCTCCACTGTTGTCTCCTGCCTAGGAGGCAGGGTGTCCTGAGCTTGCTGCCCGGTGGATTCTGGGGCCTGTGATGTTTGCTCTTGCTGCACTGGCTGTTCTTTTTCTTGCTGCCCCCCTTGTTGCTGTTGTACCTGTGGCTGTTGCTGAACTTCCTGCTGCTGTACCTGTTCATGAGGTGGCTGTTGTGGCTCCATCTCTTTCTCTTTGCCTTTGCTAGAGGTTTGATCAGTAGCTTTGGCTGCTTGCTGATGTGCTGTGGAGGACGAGGCAGCTGCTCCCACTTGAGTGCCTGGAAGAGCAAATACCTGTGCACAAAGCTCTAAGTCAGCCATCTTTTGGATATTTTAACTGCTCTTTGATTTAAATCTTCTTGTGTGACAGCTTCCTCTAAGGTGCCTCTCCTCCACTTTATTTGATTTGCATATTTTTCTATATGAGGCAACCTTACGTGGTCATAACTGGCCAGCCTATACTTGACCCTTCTTAAAGTTATGAAGTGATTGGGGTCATAAGGTTTCCAAAGGAAACTGGTCTGTAGGCCAAGGGATTCTAGAATTCTGTCTGCTTCTTGCCAACCTTCCTCCCTTTTGTTGTAAATGAAGTGGCCTAATTGGTTTCTTACTTTGAGCTGTGCTTTCTTGCCTTTGCCTGAAAAATGTAGCACATCAGCATTCCCAAACTGCCTGAAGTATTCAAGGGCAAACAGTCTCATGGGCACATATTTGGGAAATCTGTATGGGGGCAACTCACACCCATATATTCTGATGACTGTGTGGTTCTGGTAATAATACCAATCCCCAATGCTGTATACCTTAGACAGCTGAAGAATCCTCTGCATCTCATCAGTTAGTCTTGGAGGAGGTGAGCTCATAAGCAGAGACATGGCTGGGTGGATGAAGAGGTCTATGAACTCACAATAAGTATATGGAGAACAAGATCTACAGTGGAAAGCAGAGGACCAATAAACCACTGACCTTGGATTGCCTTGTGCATCCACTCTCTTCATAGCAAAATGAAATTTCTCATGTTGATAATACAAAATTAAGTGGTCGATGTAGGAGGTGTATCTGAACACCCTTTATCTTGACAAGTTCATCAATTGCTCATGTATTTTGTCAGATATGTAGGTGGCATAGTCATAGCAGATTGGAGACTTTCCAGGGGAAAACATGAGCATCATCACTAGCACAGTTTCATCAACAAACTCAATTGAATTATAGCAGAGAATGCGACTGATCATGTCTACAAGGTCCCTGCCCAATTGGTTGAGGTAAACATGAGAAATGGGAGGGTACTTCACAGTGTCAGAGTCAATGTACAATTGATTTAGTTTGGTGACCTGAGCATCTGTCAATTTAGCTCCTTGCTTTATCAGATCAACCAGTGATAAAGGGACTAATTTCTTCTCAGTTTTGAAGTGCAGCATCTCTCTAATGGCTTCAGGGGTGACATAGAAAACAACTGAGCCTGAAGGGTCAATCACAGCCCTCTAAGTGGGATCATAGCATTCAGCACATAGGTGGATTAGGTCAGGAAACTGGTTGACTTGAGGGAGCTTGAAGAGAGGGAGGAAAGAATCCCAAATGCCCAATACATTTGTTCCAGCCTCATGTTTAATCTTCAATTCGTTTAACAAGTGGATGTGGTACTTGCTGTGCATTAGCATTTCTTCTGATATTTGATAATCTAGGTCTACTAATGGTTGCCATTCCAATTCTCTCTGAGGGGACTTTAGTGGAGCAATATTCAAGGCTACAGGAGCTACTGGTGCATCCATGGTTACTTTAGGATTGTGTTGGTATGAGCTGGCGTTACTGTGCAGAGCAACACAAAGGAGTATTTCTTGGAAAGAGAGGTGATTTACTGAGGAACAGAAGATAAAATGGCAATGGCAGCAATTGAAATACAGCACAGAGCACTGATAGGTCAAATGCTTGGCTTTAGAAACTCTCTATACGGTGAATTGGTGCAGCTTGGGTTCTCAGTTCACGAATGCGCGAACCAATTGTATGTTTTGTGAAAACTCGGGTAGACAAGGCTCTGCAGGCGAATTTCGACTTAACAGTTGAAAATGGAGGCTTGCCATAGGGGATTTGCCGGTAAATTATAAGCTTGCCCACTCTTTTAATTTTGTTTTAGACAATTACGGACACAACTAAGCGCAAGGGAGGTAAATTTGATAAATACCTGGTGAATTGCTTGGCAAAGTTTGCAAATGAAGGTGGGAAGGAAGCGTCGGCGGTCTCCTGGTTGATTTCAGCTGGTTGGCTACAGATTTGGACGTAAAATGCATGTAGGGGGAGTAACAGTCTTTTTTGCAAAAGTAATGAAAAACATGAATTTTGGCCAAAATATAGACTTTTGGGTTATTTGGCGCTTTTTTTTGGATAAAGTCAGCATGACATGATCAGGTGGGGTCAAGGTCGGATGACGTCAGCATGACGTCATCGAGACATGTGGCGTCTTGAGAGTGGTCCACGGGGATGATGAGGTGGCGGGCAGGTTAGAGCAGTGGCAGACGGGGGCGCTAACGCGGCGGTGATGTAGCAGTGACGTTGGCAAGGCGGGTTCATTGAAACCGGAAACGGTAAGCGGTTTAATATCGCACCGCTCTCTATACGGAAGCGGAATTGTCAGAGGGTGCTTCGATACGATTTGGGGGTGATGCATGGCAGAGGCCTGATGTCACCCTCTGATAAATTTCGGAAGCTATCCTTCAGACGTCGGAGCCGCTCCGATATGCATGTAGGCCATCGGATGAAAAAGGCCAGATCCGACGGTTGACGGATCGTTGAGATGCCAGGTCAATACGGATGCGGGCGGGGTTTAAAATAATATATTTTTTGGAAGATGCGCCCAGCGGGAACCTTTGGAGTTTGGAAAACTTATATGGTTTTCAATGTATTTTTATAAAAAACGCGCATAGCGCCCAAACTTTGGGTAAAATGAAAAAGTGGGTTTTTCATGTGTTTTCGCAAATAAAGCGGGTTATGGGTGAAAATGGGATTTTTTACAAGGTTCTTTTGCAAATGAAGGGGTTAATGGTTTAGATAACTTCTGAAGGGGAAAGAGGGGTTGGGTTTGGGTTCTTAAACTGACCAGATGTCAATTTAATCCCTGACTGTGAACATATGGCTATAATGCCAGGGGGGAAGGGATATTTATAGAATGCTTGGGGTTTATACACCATAGTGTTTATAATAATAGGGAAAGGGTAACATAGGGGATTTAGATAATAAGAAGTTAGGGGTTAATATGAATGGAAGAGGTGAATGAGGAGTGATATCACTAAGTTTATATAAAAACAACTTAGCTTAGGGAGTAGATCAAAATGAAAAGAATTTTAGACAAGAAATGTGGCTTTTAAAGGAATAAGAACCAACATAAAACCTTAAATTCTTTCATGAACTCAACTGATGAAGGAATGTTAGTAATGAAAGTGAAAGGAGAGAAAAGGGAGTTAGTCATGCTCCTTTGCTTTGCTGCAACATGATGGAGAAGAGGAGCTTCTCTATCCACTGATGTTCCTTTATAAATAGGTTACCAAGCATTCAATTGTAAGGAATGACATTTCTGCAACCCCATCTGCCTACCCATCTACTTGCCTAGCATTTTTTTTTTTTTGTTTCTTCATGGAGGGTGCACTTAGACTGGCAGACCCTTATGTGCCTTTTCTTTTCTTTTGGCTTTTTCTTTTGATTCTCTATCTCAGGCTACCCTTATTACTTCCAAGGTCCCAGATTAAGCAGTTGGGAACCTTACTTTCTCTACCTAGCTACTGGTCTGCCAAGATTAAACAGTTTGGACAGACTTATTTCTCTATTCTACAACAGAAAATTGAAACATGGCATGATCCAGATTAGGCTGTTGGACCATCCATCCAAAATTTAGTCAACATCAAGCTTTTGTACACACCTTGTCTTCTCATGGAAATATGGGATCTTTGAATCACCAAAGCAGAGCATATTTGGAACTTTTATTTGCCAATCATGAAATATGAAACCTATTGGTATAGGTAGCTAACAGTGGCTCCACATGGAGATGGATTTTCATTTGAAAGACCAAGAACAACAGGTCAGAATGCCTTGGCCCTTGACTTCTTGTATCAAACTTGGAGTATTCCTCTTTGAAATCCCAAAATTGTGCTCTTCCCATCTTGGTTAATCTCTGAACTTATTTGCCTTTTGCTGATAACTTATAAAACTTAAGAAACTGCATTTTTACATGTTAACAGAAAGTAATATATACACCTGAATATGTACAAGGGAAAGACAGGCTGCACTTATGGATAGTAGTCAAATTAGTGCTTCAACATCCTGCCATTCACAGGACCTTCATCCAAATCAATTTCATCAAGACTTTTAAGGAAGTAAGTATTATTTCCTTGCACTGCTTGAACAACAAATGGTCCTCTCCAAAGGGAATCAAATTTTCCATGTTTTCCTTTATCTTCCCTTCTTGAATCCCACTTGAGGACTTTATCACCTATGTTGAAATCTTCAGCCTTAGTCCTTCTCTCAAAGGCCTTCTTTAACTTTTCTTGTAAAACTTGAACTCTGTGAGAGACTTGGTCTCTAGTTTGCTGCAAACATATAATTTGATTTACCCTTCTTTGCACATCATTTGGTTCTGCCTGGCTTTCTTGAAGAAGTTTCATGACAGGAACCCCTAATGATGAAGGAAATTTGGCTTCTAATCCATAGACTAATTCATATGGGCTGACCCCAATTGATCTCTTGGTTGTTAGTCTATCTGCCCATAAGGCATTGACCAGCTTCTTATGCCAATTCTTCTTATTTTCTTCCAACACTTTCTTTATGATGTTTACAAGGCTTTTATTTGATGATTCAGCAAGGCCATTTCCTTGGGGATAGTATGCAGTAGAATGGCCCAAGGTAATGTGAAATTTGTGGCAGAAATTCACCATCTTCTTAGATCTGAAGGCAGCAGCATTGTCTGTTATTATCTTATCAGGACAGCCAAATCTAGAAAGAATATTGGTCTCAAGGAACTGAATGATAGTGGAATCATTTGCTTGTCTGCATGGAACAGCTTCAATCCATTTAGTAAAGTAGTCTGTAGCTGTTAGAATCCATCTATGTTGGCCCGAAGATGAGGGGTGAATTTCCCCAATGAAATCCAAGCCCCATTGTTGAAAAGGTCTCTCTGTTGCAATAGGCCTCAAAGGAAGTGGCAGTAACTTTTTCTTTCCCTCAAACACTTGACATTTATGACATGAGGTGGTAAATTTCTTGACATCAGAGAAAACAGTGGGCCAATAGTAACCAGCCCTCAGTATCTTATCCACAGTGGACTTCCAATACAAGTGTCCACCACAGTCACCTGCATGAAATTCTTTGGTGACATTGTTAGTCTCATTCTCAATCAAGCAGTTTAACAATATACCCTCATGGTTTTTCCAAAGCAAATTTCCATCTATAACACAAAATCTTGAAGCTTTCATTTTTAGGAACCTACATTTAGTTCTGGACAATCCTGGGGGAGCACACAGGTTTTGTAACACATAAGAGAAATCAGAATACCAAGGGGATTGTTCAAAGGCTACATTGATCTTTGGAGTCGCCAGCTCCGGTTCATTGTCTAGCTGGTTTATGTCTAAGGCTTGGAAGTTTGCTTCTGTCATCAGTTTGGCCAAACCTTGCCCTTTTATTAGTTTTGTAGGTTTTATTTCTATATCAAATTCCAAAATGTTGGCAATCCATTTTCCTCTTCTACCCTTTAAGTTTTCTTGAGTGAGTATGTCTTTCACAATGGGACTTGGCACATAAGCTATAACATGGGAATAAAGGATGTAAATCCTGAAGTCTTTAATGGCCTTGACCAAAGCATAAGCTTGTTTCTCCATGATCTGATATTTCAGAGGTGCATCTCTAAGAGCTCTACTAAAGAAAGCAATGGGTTTCTCATTTCCTTGGTCATCTTTCTGTAATAAAACAACAACAATAGTATGCTGGGAGGCAAAAGAGAAAATGATAAATTCTCTATCAAATTGAGGATTTGTTAAGACTGGGGTTTGGGTAAGGGCCAATTTTATACCTTCAAAGGCTTGATTTGCTTCTACTGTCCATTTCACTTTTGAATCCTTCTTTAGCATGTTGTTTAATAATCTGATCAATTCTGCTAAGTTTGGGATAAACCTTCTTAAGAAATTGATCTTCCCTAAGAAAGCTTGCAATTCTTTGATGTTTCTTGGGTGGGGCATTTGTAAGATAGCCTGTATCCTGTCTGGGTCAATTCTTATGCCATCCTTTGAAATGATATGCCCTAACAGCTTACCTTCTTCCAAACCAAATAGAGACTTCTTGTGATTCAAGGAAATTCAATATTTCCTACATGTTAAGAAGATCTGCCTTAAATGCTTCAAGTGTTCTTGGTCAGATTTTGAGAAAGGTGTGAGGTCATCCAAATAAATGACAAGGAAGTCATGAATCTCTTTGGCAAAAGCAATATCCATTGCTCTTTGAAATGTTGCCCCTGCATTTTTCAATCCAAAAGGCATTTTTACATATTTGAAAGTTCCCCATGGGGTTGTGAATGCACTTTTGTCCTGATCATCAGGGTGCACTAGGATTTGATTAAAGCCTGAGAATCCATCAAGTAATGAGATCCTTGAGGCCCCTACCACTCTTTGGAGAATGTGATCCATCTTAGGTAAGGGATAGTTGTCTTTGAGGGACACTTGGTTTAGATTTCTAAGATCAACACAAAGTCTTATCTCACCAGTTTTCTTTCTTGTAGGTACCAAATTAGAAATCCAATCAGAAAACCTGATGGGTGCTATGATGCCAGCTTTAAACATTTTTTGCAGTTCTTTTTCGATTGAAGGGAGAAGCATGGGATTGATCCTTCCCAATTTCTGCTTAAATGGCTTTTGATTAGGCTTGAGAGGGATAGTATGCTGGATAACAGAGGTGTCATAGGATTTTAAATCCTCATAACCCCATGCAAAGACATCCTAAAACTCTTTGAAGAGGTCAATATATTTGGGTTTTTGATCAGGAGGTAAGGATGCAGACAATTTTATTATTTTGGGCTTCTCAATAGTTCCAATGTTGCATTCCTCAATGGCATCATTAAGGGGCTGCATTTTTGGTTTTCTAGGGATATCATTTGAGTCAAAGATGTCCTCTAATGGAGTTAGGCCTGTCGGAAGAAAATTGTCTTTCAGCTCTATGATCTCAGCCTCTATAGCAGCTATTTCTTCATAACTGGTTTGTTGAATTTCTTGTATGTTGTTTTTGTTAAAAATTGTTGGATGTAGGATTTGGTGAGCTGTCTTGGGTGATATTGGCTTGTTGTTCTATTCACTCTGTATTTGTGATTGACTTGCTCCCTCAGTGTCAATGTTTAATCCTGCAAATTCTTGTTGCAATGTCAATAAATTATTTATTTGTGTATCATCTTCAAATACTTACCAATCTTTAACATTGTTTGGGACAGAAGGTCTGTGTTTTACCTAAGCTGTAAAGCAATAGCTAGGTTCAAAGGGTAGTTTACAGGTGCTTGCAAATGTGGCCAAACTATGGGCATACAGGTTATGGGTTCTAGGAATTTTGGTGATTTGAAATTTAGTGAAGGAGTTTAGTATTTCAGTAGCAGCAGATCTATAAGATCTCAGTCTTTTGTCATTGGTGACAAAATTACCCTTTACTTGTTGGACAACTAGGTCTGAATCTCCTAGTATTGAAACCTTTATGGCTTGTAAGGATTTTACTAGTTTGAGGCCTAGTAAGAGAGCTTCGTATTCTGCCATATTGTTGGTGCACCTGAAGTTTAACCTATAGGCTCGGCCTTCTGCATGACTGTTTTGTTTATTATGTATCCAAACTCCAGCTCCTGCCCCTAATTTGTTGACTGACCCATCAAATTCAAGGAACCATAGGACTTCTTGTTCTAGGGGAG
This sequence comes from Pinus tabuliformis, assembly GCA_031772625.1. Lineage (NCBI taxonomy): Eukaryota > Viridiplantae > Streptophyta > Pinopsida > Pinales > Pinaceae > Pinus > Pinus tabuliformis. The sequence goes on along the minus strand of CM062806.1, from coordinate 306,548,803 downwards.
ACTTAATAACTTCTCTGTGATCTGGGAGTGTGAGTTGAAGTTCTGGTTTTTCATTTAGTTTGTCTTTTAGGACAGTCTGATCACTTGATTGGATCAGCTTTATTTCTAGAGCAGCAGCTTGTTCATTAATGTCCTGATCTTGTTTGAGTGTCTTGGTTTCATCATCATTTGTGAGACCTGAATTATCATTGAAGAGAATATATGAATCTATATCAGAATGGACAGCATATATGGGAAAGTTTTGAGGTTTTTCTTCACTACTGACCATGTATTTCATAAGTGACTCTCTATATAACCTCTTGGGTTGACCAAAGACTGAGATGGTTGCATACGACATGTCTAATTGTAGGGAACCTTGGAGTTTAGCCCCCCATGATCTTGATAACAACATCCCATATTTGGGTGGGATATCAACAACTACAACGTCCATTAGAATTGTTTTATTTGGGTACTGAACTAGGGACACACATAAGTCTTTTATTAAGCCTAAACACTTAACTTGGCTGGATTCAAATGAGAATAGGTCCTTATATGGTCTTGTAATATCTAGATTCAATCTTTCCATGACTGATTTAGGCATCAAGTTGTGAGAGGCACCTGAGTCAAACATTGCATTGTGTAGTATCTTATCATGGACATGCAGGCTGACATAGAAAGGTAAGATCCCTGTAACTGCTGTCTTTCCATCAACCTCTGGACCGAAAATCAATTCTGGGGTGTCATCCAACACATTGACATTATCTTTATTACGAGTAATTTGAAGGGACTTCTTGATTTGTTGTCTATAAATGTCATGCTTGGCTAGTTCTGAAAGAGGAATAGCTACCTTTAATTTTCCAATTTCAGCTTCTAAGTCAAAGGGTCTTTCAGATAGGGTCTTGGTGTTTTGGTTAATAGCCCTTTCCTTTTCAATGGAATTCTTGATGCCCTCCTCTTGATTCTCTTTTTGATCTTGAGGCTTATCCCTTTTACTTGTCTTTTGAGAAATGTTGCTTGGGTTGTGTTGGAAGGGTGTTGTATCTACTGGTTGTTGTTTTGAGGGGGATGTTTCAGTTATTTCCTCAACGGTTACCTCATCTGTAATTGGACCAGTTTTGTCACTTGGTTCTGTGACAATAGCTTTCTTAGGCTGTGGAGTGTCCTTTGTCTTGTCAGGCTGTGTCACATTTATAGTTCTGCTTCTTAGCTTGTATTGTTTATGAACTTCATAAACAACTGTGTCATATCCTTGTTTAAAGTAAAATGACTCACCTGACCTGGTTTGGAATTGTTGAATGTCATCATCCTTATGATATTCTTGACTCAGAAAGGCTTGCTGCACATCATTCAGGGCCATCAGGTTGATGTGGGTGTCATCTGTTTGCTCATTCGGAGTGGATGCCTCAGTATAGTTTTCCTGGAAAGGAGGTCTTATGTCTGGATCAGAACCGGCCTTGCCAGCGTTTGGGTTTTGATTTCTCCTAAAATTGGGATTCCTGATAGGGTTATTTTGTGGTGCTTCCCATGATGACTTTCTCTCAACTGATTCTACTCTATCCCCCAATCTCTTCATACCAGTGAGTATTGCATCCAGTTTTTTATCAAAGGCTGAGGGTTCTTCTTTGAAGGTGGTTCTCTTTTCCAATCTTGCCCTGTTTCTTTTGGCAATCAGGTTAGCTTCTACTGTGACAGCAACCTTTTGGGCATCTTCAAGGGTTTCAGGGGCTCTTTCCTTCAACTGATATGCCATATCAGGGTCAAAACCATCAGGAAATTTGTACAAGGCTAAATCAGGAGGAGGTCTTAAATTCTGTGGTATTGCGTTATATACATTATTGAATCTTGCACAATATTCCAGAACGGTCTCTTGAGGACCTCGTTTGATTGTATCATATTCACCAAGTATGCGCAGGGGATCTTTCTTTTTCTCCCATATGTTAGTAAAGGCTTGATAAAGCTCATCGGGAGTTGTGATGGTATTTACAGCCAGTGATCTAAACCAAGTTCTTACATCCCCTGTCAGGCTCTGAACAAATATTCTCATTCTCACACTGTCATCATCTATTTCATAGTTCTCAAAATGGTCTTGCATCCTTCTGGCATGCTGAATTGCTGTGAAAGGGCCAGTGGAGTCAAAATATGAGATCTTGGATTGGTAGTCCTGAGGTAGAGCTGCAGCATTAGCAGGCAACTGCAGGGGTGCATATCTATTAGCCATAGTTGCAGGATTTATAGGATTGACAGGGATAACATGAACGACTGGTACAACAGGGGTAGTGGGGATGGTAGAAAGTAGGGTGTTGTTCAAGGGAACATGTGCAGTGGATGGAGGTGTAAACGGAGGGCTTTGAGAGGTGGATGGGGAACTGGGGGAATCAAGGGTAGACCGAAATAGAACCTTGATTGGAGTTGGAACAGGGTTTGGATAAGCTGTCTCAGGACTTAAATCAGCAAGAGTTTCCTGTCCTTGCTGCTTCCTAATGATTTTTGGGATTGTATTAGGATTTTCAAAAACAGTTGGTGGATTGGGGTCAGGATTTGACCTTGTATATCGCGGATTCTTCTTGGGAGCCAGCTTCTGAACTTGTTTTTGAGTATGTTTTTTGGAATATTTTGTGTCTACAAGGGCCAGACAAGATTTTGGAGTGACTGTGTATATCTTAAAGCTAGCATGAAAATTGACTGAAGCAGCTTTAAGAAATATATAGAAATTAGAAAATCCTGAGGAACTCCCCAGTGGAGTCACCAATTATGTTAACACCCAGGTTGTTCCCTTTGACTCCCAAGGGAATACGGCCGAGGTAACCACTAACCAATCTTTGGATTACAGTTTCTAGCCAAACTGTAATCAGAGAGGGCTCTCTCTTTAAGGTTTGTCTCTGTTTTGTGAAGATTTTAGGCTAGTTATGAATTCAGGGTTTGGTTTTATGTTTTGGTTGAGGGATGTCTTCTGTACCTAAGGTGGAAGTCTTCAGGCAGTATCAGTCCATTGGGCAATGGAGTCTGTGGCTACAGGTTGTCTAAGGGATTGAGTTGAGTTGCTGAAACTGCAGGGCCATTCAAATACATCATGAAACAAAATTTAGATTGTGATTATGAACTGTGATTAAACAGTGAAAAGCAATTAAGAATTTTCCACTAAGGTGAGGGTGTAGGAAAGAGATATGTTGCACAGGAGCATACTTCAATTCCTGAAACAACAATCACTGTGAAAGATATAGTTTGGAGGTGTAGCAGTTAAGAATTACACCTTATGACTATAACTGAAGAAAAACATTTATAACAGCATAGATTGAGTTCAGGGTATTCTGTGAATAAATCCTGGAACTATTCTTTTTCTTTGCCATTAACTATGAAACACAAAAACATGAATGAGCTATGAAAAGATAACAAAACACATAACGAAGAGTTTTTTAAGGAGAACTTATTGTGCCATGAAGTACGCAGGAATCCTGTAACTTTCAGCAAAACACCAGAATGCCTCAGATAACACAGAGCTTTGGAAATTCCATCACTTTTGTATTAATACTCTGGAAATTTACAGCATAAGAAACTCTAGAAGAGAAATCAACAACAACCCCTGCAAACTTATGCGAGGGGGGTATATATACAAACGGTCATACAAAATATCTGAGGCGTTGAGTCATCTGAGAAATAAATATGTTCACCAACTTGTACAGAACAACAGATAAGAAGTTATTACAGCTTTGAATACAACATAAATGCTCTTCAATTCTGTCAGAAGACTTTTTGACCTTTGGAGGCCACTGAGTCGGTTGAATGTTCTGTTATAAATGATGAATGACGTGTCTTTGTAGCTCTGTCCTCCTATAGCTTTTCGGCCCTGTCACCTATGACTGTTAGTGCTGCTTTAGTGGCCGAATAGTTTTGCTGAGTTGGCTCAGCCCATTCTTCTCTGTGCATGCTGATTTTATAAAAAATGTTCCTGTGTATGACAACTTATATGTTTAAATGAAAAAACTTGATTCTAGGCACTGGTTTACAGTATTATTTGTATCATTTTGGTCCACAATTCCTGTGTGGGCAATTGATGTCTCAGGATTGCCTCTAGAGTCTCATATGCCTCTATCTATTTGTAGAAATTTGGAGGCACTTCAAACAAATGTTGGATCTCATTCATAATGAAAAATAAATTCTCAACCTTGTTGTAGAGACTCTGCCCTGATGCTGGCCCTGATTCTTCTGAAGTACTAGGCCTTTCTGTAATCTGATGTAGCAAATGTGTTGACCCTTTTGGCATAATGTTCATGAGAAAGTAGTCTTCCTGCGCTGTTCAGTAAGCTAGGAAGACCTCTGTTTTGCAATGCCACAAATTTGTCCGTGAACTTATTAACCTCTGTCTGCATATCCTGGCTTCTTCTTTCCAGTGTTTGTACCAGGTTTCTCAGTGTGAGGACCCTCTTTATCAGCTGGATGGTTTCGGTTCTACTGAAGATTCCCATTGCTGCCAGCTAAGCACTTGTTCTGTTATTAAGCACATTAATCATTCTGTTGGCAACCTCAGGCATATTTCCTAGAGATGCCCTTGCTCTTTGGATTTCTCTATGTGCTTTCCCTATGAGCTCTATCTGCTCATGAATGGTCTCAATGTATTGACATTGATCAGTGATTGATTGGCCAATGTTGGCCCATAAAACTGTCCTAAGCTCAGCTATCACTTTATCAAGTGTGAGCTCCTTCTCCAGCTCCTTTATCTTATCTTTGAGAGCCGTTATCTCTCTTCCTTTCTCAGCAACATTTTGTTTTGATTTATCATATTTTTCATTCAACTTGGCTAGACTCTCCCTGGCCTCATTTAGCTCTGCCATTTGGGCTTCCAGGGCTTGGATTTCATTCTTGAGCTTCTGCATATCCAGGCTTGGAGCCTGCTCTGTTGTTGGTGCAGTTGCTGATGTAGATGGTGTTGTCTGTTCAGTAGGAGGAGTAGTAGTCTAAGGAGGTTCCTCCAGGTTAATTATTTTTGGAGGAGGCTGAGATGTTTGTCCTCCTTCTTTTTGTTGTAATGTTTCCTGCAGTGCAGCCTGTGCAGCCTCTGATTCTCCCAATTTTTCCTGTGTTTGGATCAGTTGTTTGTATAGGGACACTAGCATAGCTGTGGCATCTTGGTCATGTCTCAGCTGGGCAACATCTCCAGTTTGTGGGTGAATGGTTGTTGGGACTTTTACCATTTTCCTTAGTGCTGCCAAATCTGCATCCCTTAACTCCAATAATGCTTGTACAGCCTTGATGTCCTTGGGATCATGCCCAAGTTCTATGATTATCTCCTCTAAGGCTTTGATTCTGTTGTCCTTTGCTTGAGAGGATGCTCTCTCCAACTCAAGTTGGGCAGCTGTATTATTTAGGCTATTTTCTAGCTTGTAGTTCTCCAATGTCTTATCTGCCAAGGAGGCATACACCATCTCACCCGTTTGCTTATGTAATTCGATTTTATCCATTGGGTGGATGTCCTTGGCAAGGATCTCAAGGTTGGTCCTTATGTAATCTGCAGCTGACTGCGGCTGCAACACTGCTGCCATAAAGTGGCTCATGATCATCTTGCCCTCCTGGACATCATATGCAGACATTAGTCTTTGTTGGTTAGTGGGAGCGATTTTCAACAAATGATTATATAGCTGTACTCTTATGGGCTCATTCCTCTTCTTTATGTCAATGAACTGCTGCTTGATGCCCACCTCAGCTCCTCTTTGCTGGCTTGAGGAGCTGACTTCTCCTCCCACTGTCCTCTCTTGTTCCTACTGGAAGGAACTTGCAAATGCCTCCATGCTAGGTGGGCCCATGCCCAAAGATTGCCCTATAGGCATTTCTTCCTCTGAGAGGGGATTCATTCTATGTCTTTTCACCCCATGAGTTGTTGATGTTGTGAGGGGAGTCTCTCTGTCCCTCTTTCTGCTTATGTCTTCTTTTTGTGGGGTTTGGAGGACTGAGGCCTCCACTGTTGTCTCCTGCCTAGGAGGCAGGGTGTCCTGAGCTTGCTGCCCGGTGGATTCTGGGGCCTGTGATGTTTGCTCTTGCTGCACTGGCTGTTCTTTTTCTTACTGCCCCCTTTGTTGCTGTTGTACCTGTGGCTGTTGCTGAACTTCCTGCTGCTGTACCAGTTCATGAGGTGGCTGCTGTGGATCCATCTCTTTCTCTTTTCCTTTGCTAGAGGTTTGATCAGTAGCTTTGGCTGCTTGCTGATGTGCTGTGGAGGACGAGGCAGCTACTCCCACTTGAGTGCCTGGAAGAGCAAATACCTGTGCACAAAGCTCTAAGTCAGCCATCTTTTGGATATTTTTAAATGCTCTTTGATTTAAATCTTCTTGTGTGACAGCTTCCTCTAAGGTGCCTCTCCTCCACTTTATTTGATTTGCATATTTTTCTATATGAGGCAACCTTACGTGGTCATAACTGGCCAGCCTATACTTGACCCTTCTTAAAGTTATGAAGTGATTGGGGTCTTAAGGTTTCCAAAGGAAACTGGTCTGTAGGCCAAGGGATTCTAGCATTCTGTCTTCTTCTTGCCAACCTTCCTCCCTTTTGTTGTAAATGAAGTGGCCTAATTGATTTCTTACTTTGAGTTGTGCTTTCTTGCCTTTGCCTGAAAAATGTAGCACATCAACATTCCCAAACTGCCTGAAGTATTCAAGGGCAAACAGTCTCATGGGAACATATTTGGGCAATCTGTATGGGGGCAACTCACACCCATATATTCTGATGACTGTGTGGTTTTGGTAATAATACCAATCCCCAATGCTGTATACCTTAGACAGCTGAAGAATCCTCTGCATCTCATCAGTTAGTCTTGGAGGAGGTGAGCTCATAAGCAGAGACATGGCTGGGTGGATGAAGAGGTCTATGAACTCACAATAAGTATATGGAGAACAAGATCTGCAGTGGAAAGCAGAAGACCAATAAACCACTGACCTTGGATTGCCTTGTGCATCCACTCTCTTCATAGCAAAATGAAATTTCTCATGTTGATAATACAAAATTAAGTGGTAGATGTAGGAGGTGTATCTGAACACCCTTTCTCTTGACAAGTTCATCAATTGCTCATGTATTTTGTCAGATATGTAGGTGGCATAGTCATAGCAGATTGGAGACTTGCCAGGGGAAAACATGAGCATCATCACCGGCATAGTTTCATCAACAAACTCAATTGAATTATAGCCCAGAATGGGACTGATCATGTCTACAAGGTCCCTGCCCAATTGGTTGAGGTAAACATGAGAAATGGGAGGGTACTTCACAGTGTCAGAGTCAATGTACAATTGATTTAGTTTGGTGACCTGAGCATCTGTCAATTTAGCTCCTTGCTTTATCAGATCAACCAGTGATAAAGGGACTAATTTCTTCTCAGTTTTGAAGTGCAGCATCTCTCTGATGGCTTCAGGGGTGACATAGAAAACAACTGAGCCTGAAGGGTCAATCACAGCCCTCTGAGTGGCGTCGTAGCATTCAGCACATAGGTGGATTAGGTCAGGAAACTGGTTGACCTGAGGGAGCTTGAAGAGAGGGAGGAAAGAATCCCAAATGCCCAATACATCTGTTCCAGCCTCATGTTTAATCTTCAATTCGTTTAACAAGTGGATGTGGTACTTGCTGTGCATTAGCATTTCTTCTGATATTTGATAATCCAGGTCTGCTAATGGTTTCCATTCCAATTCTCTCTGAGGGGCATTTAGTGGAGCAATATTCAAGGCTACAGGAGCTACTGGTGCATCCATGGTTACTTTAGGATTGTGTTGGTATGAACTGGCGTTACTGTGCAGAGCAACACAAAGGAGTATTTCTTGGAAAGAGAGGTGATTTACTGAGGAACAGAGGATAAAATGGCAATGGCAGCAATTGAAATACTGCACAGAGCACTGATAGGGCAAATGCTTGGCTTTAGAAACTCTCTATACGGTGAATTGGTGCAGCTTGGGTTCTCAGTTCACGAATGCGCGAACCAACTGTATGTTTTGTGAAAACTCGGGTAGACAAGGCTCTGCAGGCGAATTTTGACTTAACAGTTGAAAATGGAGGCTTGCCACAGGGGATTTGCCGGTAAATTATAAGCTTGCCCACTCTTTTAATTTTGTTTTAGACAATTACGGACACAACCGAGCACAAGGGAGGTAAATTTGATAAATACCTGGTGAATTACTTGGCAAAGTTTGCAAATGCAGGTGGGAAGGAAGCGCCGGCGGTCTCCTGGTTGATTTCAGCTGGTTGGCTACAGATTTGGACGTAAAATGCATGTAGGTGGAGTAACAGTCTTTTTTGCAAAAGTAATGAAAAACATGAATTTTGGCCAAAATATAGACTTTTGGGTTATTTGGCACTTTTTTTTGGATGACGTCAGCATGACGTCATCAGGTGGGGTCAAGGTCGGATGACGTCAGCATGACGTCATCGAGACACGTAGCGGCTTGAGAGTGGTCCACGGGGATGATGAGGTGGCGGGCAGGTTAGAGCAGTGGCGGACGGGGGCGCTGACGCGGCAGTGATGTAGCAGTGACGTTGGCAAGGCGGGTTCACTGAAACCGGAAACGGTAAGCGGTTTAATATCGAACCGCTCTCTATACGGAAGCGGAATCGTCAGAGGGTGCTCCGATACAATTTGGGGGTGACGCATGGCAGAGGCCTGACGTCACCCTCTGAAAAATTTCAGAAGCTATCCTTTGGACGTCGGAGCCGCTCCGATATGCATGTGGGCCGTCGGATGAAAAAGGCCAGATCCGACGGTTGACGGATCGTTGAGATGCCAGGTCAATACGGATGCGGGCGGGGTTTAAAATAATATATTTTTTGGAAGATGCGCCCGGCGGGAACCTTTGGAGTTTGGCAAACTTATATGGTTTTCAATGTATTTTTATAAAAAACGCGCATAGCGCCCAAACTTTGGGTAAAATGAAAAAGTGGGTTTTTCATGTGTTTTCGCAAATAAAGCGGGTTATGGGTGAAAATGGGATTTTTTACAAGGTTCTTTTGCAAATGAAGGGGTTAATGGTTTAGATAACTTCTGAAGGGGAAAGAGGGGTAGGGTTTGGGTTCTTAAGCTGACCAGATGTCAATTTAATCCCTGACCGTGAACATATGGCTATAATGCCAGGGGGGAAGGGATATTTAGAGAATGCTTGGGGTTTATACACCATAGTGTTTATAATAATAGGGAAAGGGTAACATAGGGGATTTAGATAATAAGAAGTTAGGGGTTAATATGAATGGAAGAGGTGAATGAGGAGTGATATCACTAAGTTTATATAAAAACAACTTAGCTTAGGGAGTAGATCAAAATGAAAAGAATTTTAGACAAGAAATGTGGCTTTTAAAGGAATAAGAACCAACATAAAACCTTAAATTCTTTCATGAACTCAACTGATGAAGGAATGTTAGTAATGAAAGTGAAAGGAGAGAAAAGGGAGTTAGTCATGCTCCTTTGCTTTGCTGCAACATGATGGAGAAGAGGAGCTTCTCTATCCACTGATGTTCCTTTATAAATAGGTTACCAAACATTCAATTGTAAGGAATGACATTTCTGCAACCCCATCTTCCTACCCATCTACTTGCCTAGCATTTTTTTTTTTTTTGTTTCTTCATGGAGGGTGCACTTAGACATGCAGACCCTTATGTGCCTTTTCTTTTCTTTTGGCTTTTTCTTTTGATTCTCTATCTCAGGCTACCCTTATTGCTTCCAAGGTCCCAGATTAAGCAGTTGGGAACCTTACTTTCTCTACCTAGCTACTGGTCTGCCAAGATTAAACAGTTTGGACAGACTTCTTTCTCTATTCTACAACAGAAAATTGAAACATGTCATGATCCAGATTAGGCTGTTGGACCATCCATCCAAAATTTAGTCAACATCAAGCTTTTGTACACACCTTGTCTTCTCATGGAAATATGGGATCTTTGAATCACCAAAGCAGAGCATATTTGGAACTTTTATTTTCCAATCATGAAATATGAAACCTATTGGTATAGGTAGCTAACAGTGACCATGAATTTCATGAGTTTCTCTTTATAGAGTCCTCTGTTTTGACCAAGGACATGTACTGTTGCATAAGACCTGTCCATCTATAAAGTTCCTTGGAGTTTGGCTCCCCATAAATCAGAAAGCAACATTCCATATTTGGGTGGAATATCGGAAATAACTATATCCATAAGTACACTTTTGGTAGGGATTTGGACTAGATGTACAAACAATTCTATAAGTCCAAGGCACTTAACTTGACTAGAATAAAATGAATAGAGGTCTTTATACCTTCTGGTAATATCTAACCCGAGCTTGTCCAAATATACTTTCGGCATAAGGTTGTGGGAAGCCCTTGATTCAAGTATATCATTGTGTAAGATTTTGTCATGAATAGTTAGACTAACATAAAATGGAGGAACATCTCCCTTTTGATGTTTTCCATCAAGTTCAGGGCCAAATAGTAATTCAGGTTGATCATCTGATACATTAAATGTATCAGTGCCTTCTCCTATGCTCAATGCTTTCATTACCTGAGATATATAAGGAGGTTTACGCATCCATTCTGTCAAAGGAATAATGATTTTGAGTTTTTCCCATTCATTTTCCATAATAGATGATGTCTGTGTTTTATTAGAAATGACATATTTGAGTTTATCAACCACATCCCTTTGGGGTATATCTCTTGGTTGGATGGTAGAGGGATCATTTGTTTGAATTGTTTTGGAAGCAGTGTCAAGTTTTTTTGGGATTATAACATCAGGATTTTTTCGAGTAAGGATCTCAACATTCTTTTTGGCAGTTGCTTCAGCTCGTTTCTTTGGAGGAGTATTAGGTAATTTTGCAGTCCTTGGGTTGTATTGTTTGTGAACTTCCAGAATAGCATTCTCAACGCATTTCTTGTAATCCTCTGTTTCTTCAGGTTCTATTTCATTTTGGGATAACAGGAAAAGGGCTTGATCTTCCCTAGTAAGAAAATATAGTTATTATCATTTACTCCTAATAGATTTATTTGAGTATCTTTGTATCATCAGCTACCTTATATGTAAAATGTTTCTGAAAAGGAGGTATTACCTATTGGTCTAGACCCTTTTTGTCTCTTTATTTATTCAAGGGTTGATTTCTTTGATAGTTTGGATTTCTTATCTGCCTAGTTTGATTTTCTCTTTGAGGATTCCTATAAGATATATTGATTATGTCCACCATTTTTTCTATTATTCTCAGTAGACTATCTAATTTATAATCAGTAGAGACAAAACATGAAGGTTCCTCTTTTATCATTACTCTTTTTTCAACCTTTAACTTGACTTTCTTGGCTAATAAATTAGCCTTTATTTAAGTGTGTTTGCTTGCATATCCTCTAAGGTGGAGGCATCTCTTTCCCTCAGTTGATAGGCCATATCAACATCAAATCCTTCTAGGAAATGTATCGGGGCCAAGCTCGGGGGTGGTTTAATGGCAATGGGAATTTCATTATTAACCCTATTGAATCTATCACAATACTCCTCTACAGTTTCATTGGGACATGTCTTAATGTTTTTATAATCATTAAGGATTTGCAGAGGACTCTTTTTGATTTCCCACTTAGTGAGGAAATATTGGTGAAAATAAGCCAGGTCAGTTATGATACAAACTGCTAGGTCTTTGAACCAATTTATGACTTCTCCACTTAATCTCTGAGCAAAAAGACTTAGCTTTACATCATTCTAATCTACTTCGTGAAGATCAAAGAAGTAATTCATCTTGTTAATGTGTTTTAGTGCAGTCATAGGAATAGTACCATCAAACTAGGGTATCCTAGTCTGATAGTATTGGGGAATATAATCCAACTATGCAGGTAGAACCAGAGGTGCATATCGAGAAACCATCATATTTGGTCTTAAGGGAGGAGCAGATATAGGATTTGTGGGAATTATTTTGGTGACTATTTGAGATACTACTAGATGAGTAGTTGAAATTATAGAAAAGGAAGGGCCAACTGATGTTGGATGAACCTATTGAGAGAATGAAGTAGCTGCAACAATAGTTAGAGCGGAGAGCTCAATAGACTTCTATATGTAAGCTTGATGTACAACCTGAACAAGGGATGAAAGAAGATCTTACAGTTTGTCAAAATCATGAAGGGCTTGTTGATTTAAATGAGTTTCAACAGATGGTCTTATTGGTTTATATGGTTGAAGAATGACTTCATCAACTACAGTTTGATCACCAAAAGATTCAGACTTATTCCTAAAACGACTATGCTCAAAAGGAATGTCAAACTAAATATTGTGAATAGTATCAAGGTTCTAAGGAAGAGAATAGCCCTTGAAAGGGGGCTATTTCCTCCCCAGCTTTCAGCTAAACTTCTCCTTCTGAGTATTCTTTCGATATTGTCTAGAATTTCAAGTGGGTTCGGATCAGGATTGGCTCTTGTATAAACTCTTTTTGGAGTCAGATTTTTTGGTTTTTTTTCTTTAAGAAAAACAACCTCTAATACTTTAGTTCCAATCAATTAATCATTAAATTCCATGAAATAAGGATATAGAAACTATGGAAATAAACTTATGATGATGGAATAAAAGATTATTTTAATTCCCTAGTATGGTCGCCAGAATGTTAGCACTCAAAAATTTTCTGAGGTTGTAGAAGTAAATCACCAAGGTAATAAAAAACCAACTTTGGAAGTTGGGATCTAGCCCTTCCAGCTTCAGAGAGGGATCTCTCTATAAGATTTGGCTTTGTTTATTCAAATATTAGGCTAGTTATGAAGTTTGGGTATTGATTTGTATTTGAATGGTTGGTTGATAAATTGAATTTCCATTGGGCTATGGAGTTTGATACATGGAATACTAATACTGATTAAATTGAGTATCTACAGATAGATCTCACACGTCAAGGTAGCCAAACAGACTCAACTCTTTAAATTTTGTGAAATGGAGAAGAAGAATAGGGCAAGGTTCACTTTAAAATACAGAGCATTGTTACCTAAATTCTATATTAAAAGATCAGAATAAAACATAAAAAATATTCGTAGTTAGGTGCAAAGTGTAGATTTAAACAAATTCTTCCCTTTATTTATCTATTGAATAATTCATATTTTAGAAAACAATCATGTGCTATAATCAAAGAGATATAAATACATATAATAGATAGATGTACTTCACCACCAATTTGACACATGAATCCTGTGAAAGAGCTTTTGTATTACTTTGGAAAATTAGTTGATGCTTAAACAAAAGATATACAATAATGTTTCTTCATACAAAAACCAACTTGTACTACAACAATTAAAGTATTTATATCTAAATTACAAGAAATATCATGTGAAGATGACAAGGATGCATCTACAAAATGATAGGATCGAAGAAAGCTAACTTATTACAATGAAATGAGGAAAATCACACTGTTTGAAGTGGTGGCACCGAAATGAAGGAACAACTAGCTATCTAGTGTTGAAAAACTAGATGCGCTTTCATACTGAGTTGTGCTACTAAATTTACCATTTACTCTAGTAATTCAAAGAGCTTATCCCAACGTTGGTCACTTGGGATAGTAATATTCATTAATTTTTTGTACACTTCATGAACTTCAGTATACCTGGAAAATTTCGTCCAGGTGATGAACAAACTAGGAATTGCATACTAGATGTTGAGATCAAATGATAATTCTACCATAAACACTCTTCATGTGATGCTGAGTCTTCCGGCTGTAACTTTCAAGTTGGCTCTCACCTTATTCATAATCTATGCATTGTACTTTGGCCATGTAATGAGTTTGTCATTTATAACTAACAGGTGTGGAAGTCCCTTCTTGTAGATAGGATCCAGCTTGGTAAATAATCTGTGTATTCCTTTGTTCATGGTTTTCCCTTTCTCCTTCAGATGTCTCATCAGTTTCCTTTTAGTCAACACCTTCATGACTTCCAAAATAGTTTCAGTTATGTTCTCCTCCATCTCTTGATTGTTCTTGGAATTTAGAAATTTTATCAGCTAAGTAGCTTCATTTGGTTTGTCTCCTAGATGTTTTCTAACCTTCTCAATGACTTCAGTTGACCTTTCAAAAAGTTCCTTTTGTTAAAAAATTATTTGGATAGAAGGCCAAATTTCTCCCATGTCTTCATTAATTGTTTTCTAGATGTTTTCCTTCACCTCTGCTAATGTTTTTCCCATGGCACAGTCTTCTTCCATTTGTTGTAATCTTTGGGACAAGGTGCGAGTATTCTCTCTTTCTGTCAAGTAGGCATTTTCATACCTGCTACTCTACTCCTGCAAAAATTTTATCTCCTGCTCCAGCTTCTTTAGCTCTTCTCGTTGTATTTTCATATTTTCCATAGGTTGATCCAATTTAACTGAGTCATACACCACTAAGGTGGGAAGCACTATCTAGGAACATTTTCTGGTTGTAGTTGTTGTTGTAGAGACTCCTATCTGAAGAAGAGATGCAATAGGAACTGCACCAAGAGGAAACATAAAAAGCTTTGAATTCTGCTCCTTTTCCCTTATTAACTTATCCATTTTTGCTTCCATTTCTTTAATCTAGGCAGCTTGCTCCACTAGCAGCTTTAACATTTCTTCCTTTTGTAGCTTTGTCTCTCCAAGTTCTTTAGCCTAGGGGTCTTTGGTTGCTGGAAGCTTCAATTGCTTCTTCAATGTTGCAATATTAGAATTCTTGTTTCTGATTATTTCTTCTGTAGCTTTTGCATTTTCTGGATCAAAGGCCTGCTTTGATTATTATTTCCTCAAAGTATTTGATTCTGATATCTTTGGCCAATGAGGAGATTTTCTCCAATTTAAGTTGAGACTACACATTATTTAGAGTGAGCTGTAATTTTTAGGCAGTGATAGTAGTCTGTGTGAAAGTCGAATATACCATCTCACCTTCCTGTCTATGCATATCTATTTGATCCAAAGGATGGACATCCTTTGCTTCAAATTCAAAAGTGGTTTGATTGAAGTGTGTTGTTGACTTTGGTTGAGGGACCTGGGCCTGTAAGAATGCCATATGAATTTTTCCCTTCTTTGTATCATATGTTGAAATGAGTCTGTGCTGAATGGAAGAGGATTGTTTTATGAAATGAGCTTATATGTTGTCATGAATGGTCTCATTCCTTTGCTTTATTTCCTTGTATCTCTAAAAAATGTCCAATTGTCTCTACTCTATAGAAGTATACGGTGTTTGAGGGACATTAGCTGGAATATAATTTGTCACTGAGGAAGATGATGGAGATTCTATAGTTCCACTATCCATCTTGAAAGTCTTTAAACCTGAGAGAAAAATAGTGCCTTGTGTGTCACCCAGTGATGGAAATTCTATTCTATAACCAGGTCCATCTTTAATCAATTTCGTATATATTTTAAATTCCTAGTTGATACTTCGGTGATTGGGGAAACATCCTCCCTTGCTCTTTTTTGTAATTTCTCTGTGGGTAGTGGAGTCTCTGAAGCTATCCTTGAAAGTACCTTCTCCTCGACCTCTTGCAATGTATTTTCCACCCAAGTGTTCTAGTTCATATACTTTTCAATTTCAGGCCTCTATGTGTGCACATATGGTGCAGTGTTTTGTTCTACTCTCGACATGGAAATTACCCCAAGGGGTCATGATACCAAGAAAAACTGAGAGGGAAGTTCATTTGTTTCAGTAGGAGGTCTACCTCTGCTGTTGTTGCTCTAGTCTTCCCGATGAATGGTCCAACTTGTGTCTTAATCCTAAATAGGGATTTTTTCTTGGCTGCCACAATGTGAATATTGTCAGAACGAATTATCTACCTCATATATTCCAAGGAAAATATCCTCATGGGTAAGTATTTAGGAATTTTGTATGGTGGAAACTCTAAACCATACATTGTAGTCTCTGTAAATGATAGGTAAAGGTACCAATCCCTTATTTTAACCTGTCTAATGAGTTGCAGAACCTTCTGGATTTCTTCACTGATCCTCAGAACTTGTTGGCCACTCACCACACAAGTGGCTCGATATACAAATTGATCTATAAACTCTGTAAATTTATACTCCTATGATTATTTTCTGACTAAAGAAGTCTAGAAAACAACTAGTTGTGACTCTCCTTGTTGATCTATTTTTTTCACTGAGAACGGAAACTTATCTACTTGGAAAAATATAAACATGTACATAAGAATGGATGAATACCTAAACATTCCTTCAACAAAAAACTGAAGGAATTGTTCATGAAGTATATTTGATAAGAAGTTACCATAGTCAAAGGTGACTGATGGTCCTTCTCCTGAAGAAAGAGTAGACAAGAAGCCTAGAATAGGCTCATCTACCGACTCATCTGAGTAGTAACCAAGAATGGAAAACAAAATAGAAATAATCTATCTTGTTCTTTGAGGGAATATATAAGAGCGATATGGGGGATTTTTCTTAGGGAGTTGGGAATCTTCAAGGAGGAAAATTTCAAAGATGGTTTCTCTCTACGGAAGATTTAACTTCTAGTAGATTTCTCTAAGAACTTCAATAGAGAAAGGGGAAAGGGAATCATAGTGGAAAACCTACAACATTTTATTAGTGTTGTAAGCTATGATGGTGAAGAGAATTTGACTATTTGGCAAAATTATGGCCCTCTTGCTTTCAAGGTAAAAGGCTTGGCATCTTAGGAAAAACTCAAGAAAATGGTAGGATTGAGGAACAACAAACAAAGGGAGTCTAGATTCCCAAAGATGTATCTCATCGGATTGATCAAGGAAGTTATCTTGGAACCAGTAGTGTAGTTTGAACAAGTTGAATTTGTACTAAGTTTCAGTGATTTTACAATCTCCGTCTGCAAGTGGAATATGGTCTAGATCAATCAGGGGATTGATCATCAGATTGATCACAGGGGCATGTTTTAGGTGCCATGGTGGTTTCCAAAACAAGGATCAAAGACTGCAATAGTAAGAAATCACTATGCATCCAGTAATTTGGGAAATTAAGAGTGGAAGTCCACTGGAAATTACTAAATGATGGGCCGTAGTAGTGTTGTAGAAAGAATTTTGATACAAAGAGGATGAATTATATTAAACAAGCGATGGAAAGAAAGTTTGATCAAAGTATGAAATTCCATATTTGTTAGTAGTGAAACTGGCATTAACCATTAGATAGACGGTCTCGTTAGGCATTAAACTCCCTATAATGGCACACGTAAATGGTTAAGATATGAATGGAGGCCGGAATGGTCTTAGACCAGGCAGCTGGGGATTGGGGAAAGAGTGGAGCCGGACTATTGGCGAGAGTGATGGGACATGGGGTGAGGTGGTGTGATGGGAGTGGTGTCTATGATAGGGAATGGAGACTATCGTTGGTGGCAATGCGCGATAGGCGAGAAGGAAATACCACTTTGATAGTGAGATTCTGGTGGTATCTTGTTTATCGAGGGGAGTTCCAAACTCACCTAATGGTGCCACGTCGGGGAGTGGTAAACCACTTTTTGGACCCCCCCATCATTAAGCCTTGTTGCTTCGGGGGGGTCTGAAAAACGTCGTGGGCCATCAGTTGTTGGAATTGAGTGATCGATTGGTGGTGAGCTATAAGGGGAGTTAACACGTGATAGCCCACCAAATGTTTCATCACATAATACATAACCCAAAGTGGAAACTTTGGATAAATGAGTGCTTGAGACATATTACATAGAAATCCTCATTTTCCTATTCTAATGCTAAAAAATTGAATGTGGGTGCATTTTGACATGCAAAAATTTTCAATTCTTATTCTCAAAGGGAAAGGGTATTTATTTCAAACATTAGACTAATATAATCAGCTAAATTCATCTAGATTAAACAGTTGGATTAACATTATTCACCTATTTGTACATATCTAATCTTAACCAAGATTAAACTGTTTGGTTAATTTATTCAGTCTAACCTAATTAACATAAATTGAAAACAACTTAAGCATGATTATACTATATGTCTTAAGCAGGAAGGGATTGTGGCATTCTGAACAACCTACACACAATTCCATCTATTTATTCTTTTACAAAGCCAAAAGTCTAGTAGTGGCACTTAAACTAGCATCACTTTTAGGTTTATTTATTTTTTATGGGGTTAATTTATCATTTATTTTCTTTTTATTTCTTATTTATACCCTATTTTCATTTTTTATTTTCACTTTTCTATCTCTCTTTTTTTAAAATCAGTTGCAGAAAGCTATATTATTTACAATTTTAAATACTTAAAGCAAATACTCAATGATCATTGTTCCTATAAATTACAGGACCCTAACAGGACGTATTTCAAGATGAATGTTGGGAAAAACATCCTAGTTCGTGTTCATTTCATTTATTATGGCTAAGGGAAATTAGTAAAGGCAATGACAAAGGCTTTAGAAAGTCAAGAGGCATTAATTGGCATTTTGTTTATAAAAATAAAGGAAATTAGGAGAAAAGGGAGGTGAAAGGTCACAGGTTTCATGTGAGGAGGAAATTGAAGGAAAATAATAGAAATTGTAGAAAATATGCATCATTAATAAAAAGGATTATGAGAATCAGTTCACATCCTTTTCATAATTTTGGGTTGGATCTCTCTCTCTCTCTCTCTCTCTCTCTCTCTCTCTCTCTCTTTTCTCTCCACTCTCGCATACTCTTGCACACTTAGAGAATTCTTGGAGAACTCTAGTAGTGGAGGAAGGAAGGTAAATGAAAGACAATGAGGAAAAACGTAAGAAAAATATCAAGCAAGTAAGAGTTGAATCAATAAGTTACAATATGATTACTTGCAAGTATGGAGTTGCATGCATGATTTCCTTACTAGTTGTGTCATGCATGGTATATGCATGTGTGTATTTAGTTCTCTTGCTATCATTGGAATGGGTTTTTCCAGGTGTGACAATGGTTCCAAACTTTCCCTTCTATTTCCAGGTATCCATGGTGTGATGGGGTTCTTCTACTTGGTTGATCTGGATTATCAAATTGTTTTGAAACTGAGTGGAGTGGTATTAGGAAAATTCCCAATTTGTGACAATGGTTTTAGTGTTTCCTTTCCATTTCTGGATAGCCATGGTGTGATGGGGTTCTTCTACATGGTTGAGATGGAATTTTAGATGGTTTCAAAACTGAGCGGGGTGGTCTTAGGAATCCATTGATTGGTGAAGGGATGGATACACAGTAAATATTGAGGGTGGAGATGGGAAAATTCCTCTCAGTCTAGGTGGAGAGATCCAAAGGAACCCATGATTGTTTAGTCCCTAGTGATACCATGATTGGTATATGGCAAGATTGTAGTAAAGCCTGGTAGTGTATGTTTATTATTTGGGCCTAGGAATCCCTTGACTGGTATGTGGCAGGATACATGTTAAATCTTGGTTGTATAGATGATGGTATCAAGCCGTGAATCCCTTGAACGATAATGGAGGGATACATGGTAAAACCTCATAAGCCGTAGTTGGTTTTGTTGTGAGTCCCACATTCATACTTGCACAATCGAATGGGTTGATTGACTGAAAGAAAGATTTGGTTTAGCCCAATCTATGGTTAGATGGTACGTGGAAGCCTCTAACTTGGTTTTATTTTTCATGTGTTAATAAGAGTTATTTTCCCTTATATTTCACAAGTAAATGTACTTGCTATTATATGGCTTTATGGTTGTTCTATCATTGTTACTATTTCAGTTATAAGTTGGTTATAAACATGGTTTTATGACATACTTTAGTTGTGGCTCTCATCATGTTTTGGTTAGTAAATGAAATTTTAATGAATGTATGCCTAATAGATCATAATGCAATTATTGTGAGAGGGAGTCATACCTTGTTGAAAAATGTCAAATAAGTATGAAGCCCCTATGTTCAAATGTGTAATTATGACTTGTAGATTACATGTTCAGGATGCGTTTGACAAAATTTCTATCATGGTTAGGATGAGTCAGGTTAGGTCCTTATTCAATTTCTTCTTTAGAGGCACTATATCCTTATTATTTATCATCTCTAGGAGTTTCATTAAAAACTTGAAAGAGGCCTGGGGCCTAGCCCTGAAAAAGTGACTCAGATCATAGAGTATTCTCCATAGAACTAAGTGAAAAGGGCTATAGTCATTGGGATGCAGGCCTATGGTAGTGACTGAAGTGTTTCATCCACTGGCTTGCCTTGTCATGGGTAAGAACCTAGGTTATTTAAAAGATAAGTTAACTCAGTGGTTAGGCACCTAGACTCGTTGGTCAGCTCCTAGGGTCCTATAACACCTTAGGGAGGTCTGTAAAGTTTGGTTCGTCACTTTCACTTCATTCACTTTACTTAGGTAGTTTCATCATATCATAGTATCTCTTCATCACATACCTACCCCGATGGACTAGTAAGCTTGTGTAAGCTTGAGAGGAGGGTGTTATAGATTGGTATCAGAGCATGGTTCAATCCTTAGACTCGATGGGTGAATGTGTTGTCATGTGTGGTCATGCATGCATGTAGGTTGTATATGTGTTTGATGTGTATGCATGGTGATGGTCATTGCTAGAGTTACATTGTAATAAATAATTTAATGAAATTTTTGCTGGGATGTCTTTGTTGTGAATGCATGTCAGAGATATAAGTGTTCATTATACAGGTTAGTGTCCATATGTTCTTACGCATGCATTGTTTCTAGTTAGTGTTATAGTTGTGGAATCATGCATGGTAACTGGGATGGTCATTGAGATGATCTCCATATATTCTTATGATTATGATTATAAACGTATTGTGATAATTTCGATTGATCTAGGAGATGAGATATCCTCCACTGAACCATATTGATGTATGTTGGTTATGTTTATATTTTGGTTTAGTTTACATGATATACTTGCAGGAAGACGAGGATCAAGATGAATAGAAAAATAGTGGATTATAGTTCACGATATTCTCCCTATATATCGGATGAGTAGCACGGTGATGAGTACTCACCTCACATAGAAGACACATTGAGAAGTTTGAAGGCAGAAATAAGAAGATGCAAAGGAAATAATGACAAAATCATTCAGGCACAAGAGAGAATTTTCAGGGAACTAGAGAAACAATGAGAGGTCAATGTAGTTATCCTTCTTAGTTTTTCATACTTGCAAAGATAGGGACTACTTAGGATCAGTCATGGATAGGAGGATAGGAATAATGGAGCCTATGGTAGTATATATCATGATGGGCATAGTTCAAATAGGGATGGAAGATTCATGGACACACCTGATAGGAGAGGCATTGGACATGGAATTTATTCTACTTCTCATTCGGACAGGTACCATGGTCATCATCTCTATCATTCTTACAGTAAGAGTGACAAGGGATATTTGTTGGAAGAGTTCAAGAAAACCAAGCCACTTACATTTGTTGGAGAAATGAAGAAGCCACAGGATGGAGAAGCTTGGTTGTTTGGGATGAACGAGCTCTTCAAATTGAAAAACTATTTAGAGAACATGAAAACCAAGATAGCTACCTTTAGTCTTAAAGGTAAATAAATCATTTTTTGGAAGATGTGAAGAATTTTAGTGGAATTCTGGAAGAGGAGTTGACATGGAGGGAGTTTGAAAAGCTTTTCAAGAAGAAGTATTTATCTGACAGATACTATAATAATAGGGTGAAGGCGTTCTATGAGTTGAAGATGGGATCTATGGCCGATGAGGATTATACTAGTAGATTCTTGGATTTTTTGAGGTATGTGCCTTAACTTAAGGAGGAGAAATCAAATATTTAGAGATTCATCAGTGGGTTGTCATTAGATTTCAAAGATAGTATTGTGTTTGATGAGCCTAGATATTTGGAGGAAGCCATAAGAAAGTTGAAACACTATTATGAGAAATTGAAGTATAAGACAGAGTCTGAAAAAGGTTGGAAATGGAAAGAAAAAGCTAAGTCAAAGTGGCCATCAAAGCAAGCAAGACCTAAGGATGTATATGAGAAAAAAAATGGTCTTCCTTACAAGAAGCTTAATGTAGTTTGACAGGGACATGGGTCACAACTTGGAGGGAAAAAAATAAATATGAGGGTAAGGGATAGTTGTAGTGTTGGATATGTGGCAAGGATCATCTCGCGAAGTATTTTTTGTCATATAAGGGTGGTAGGCCTCAAATATATAGTACATAGGAAGAAAAAAAAATTGGGGATGTTGGGCAGATCATTCCTTGGATTTATGTAGCATTAGATAACAAGCAGAAGGATCACTCGACATATGTTATCAAGATGGAAGGTAAGATTTTTTATCAATTTATTTCTATTTTGATTGACCTTAGTTATAATTAGTGTTATAATGTTAAGCCTAACCCGGTGGATAAGTGTGGTTTGAATAAAGTAGTGCATGCAAAGTCTTGGTTAGTGAAGTTGGCTACAAGTACTAAGAAGAGAGTTCATCATTGGGTAAGAGCTTATTCATTTGAGTTTAATGGTATGAATAAGTCAATTCATATGAATGTACCTCCATTAGGATGATATATTATGCTTATGAGTATGGATTGGTTGTACCATCATGAGACCAATGTAGATTGTTGTGACAGGGCTATTGAGTGCTTGGATGAGAAGATCAAGATTGCATTAATCAAATGAAAATAGAGAAGTTTGTTGTTACATTCTCAGAACTCTTGTGTCTCTCTCTAGTGGTGGTTACTTTTCTAGCCCCATAACCTTACTTATACATTTCAATATTATAAAGATAGTATCAACCATTTCCAGGTATTAGGGAAGTTTCCTGACTACAAATACACAATGATCTTTGAGACATCAAAAAAAAAATACGAAGATAGAAAATACATTGGTCCAACAGACTCTCCTTGGTGGAATCATCGTTAAAGCCAACATCTTGAGATTAGTGCTGACACCTCATCGGTAATTATATGTTGAATTGTAGTATGTTGATCATCATCCTTTTGAATATTCAAATCAGCCTGGGTTAGAAAGTCGCATAAGTAATGCTCTCCCTAGGACTATGATTCATCAATTAATAATTCACAAAGACATAACAAAATAGATATACCTTCGTTGCTCGAGATACAAATTAAGCTTGCAAGGACATGAAATAGGTGAAGGAAATAGGTAAAAAGTAGGTAAAAAGTAGGCAAATTTAGCAACCAACATATCCCCCCAACTAACTTTTCTGCATGTCCTCATGTAGCTCATTTTCTGAATAGGTCTAGTTTGGAACCACTGTAGTTGGCATGAAGTTGTGCAAGCTTGCATCTCACGGCCATTTCTATCCTAGGAAGTTTGAAACCGTAGGTACAAATGTTGTCCTTCCACCAGTATTCTACTATCACATAGGTTTATGGGTACTTTTGAGAAGGCAGTCAAATAATGAGAAACTAAAATCTCAAACCTATCCACTAGGTCCCACAATGTCGGATGCATGCAGTATATGGAGAAATTCACTCCAAATCCCAAGAAAAATTAGGGGTCCAAAAAGGTTCACGTACCCGCACTACTGATGATGAAAACATTTGTCATCTCTGAGAGGCATCCTGGGCTTCCTCCTGACAAGTAATAATCTGCCTTATACACATGTCAACACACCATTTCTGTGATGTCAACATTTGGTCCTTTCATCCTTCCAGCTGCAGAAATGTGTGATGTCTGTTATAAATATCCATTCACTGAAAATGTTTGATTCTGATCACAAGTGGTCATTTTTATTGACTCTCTTAAAACATGATGAATACTTTCTTCCATTTAACTTGATTAATCATGAAGGAGGTAAATTCTCTGAGTTGAATGTCTACCAAATATGGAAATCAATTGAACAATTGATCATTTTCCAAGATGTAATTGTGGATGTAGAGTTCGCACATCAAGTGTTGGTTCAGTAGATTACGAGCTCTTAGAATCCTCAAGAACTACATAGGGTCTTCTATGTCATGGCTAATTTCTTGATGGGTACTTTCCAGAAACAGAAATTGATAATTCTCGTCAAGAAATAAAGCATAGGTATTAGCAGGAGGACGGTACATCATTACCTATTGTGCTAGGGTGAACATTTCATCCCTGTCAACCTCTAGTAACTACACTTGCCCTTGTAATTCTTCAATTTTTTCTTTTTTTTTTCTTTTTTCTTCTTAGCTTTCTCTATCTGGGTGACATGATTAACCACCACTCTAGCTGCTTGTTCCCAAATTCCTTTCACTTCTTCTTGGTGAGCCTCCACAGAGATAGATCCCTGTTGAAGATGAGATGGAATGGTTTTCTATTTTTGAATCTTTGTAGTCAGCAGGAACTCCCGAGACTCAAACAAATGTAGAAATGACTCAGTCTTTCTAGTTGTCAAGGTTTCGACCTATCTTTACTTTATACTGCTGCCTAATATGTTTCATCTCTGGGTCTCGCAGTCACTTGACTGACGTTCCTCCTTTTCCTTCTCGCTTCTCTCCGCAAGCGTAATACCTGTCTCCTCAACTTGGTAAGTTCCATTTGTAATTGAATTTTTCCCTAAACAGCAATTGGCACCATTCCTAGATGGGGTCCTTCCTTTTTTCACATTGTTCAATGAATTCTTGTTTAATAATGACCTCCTCCATTGGTCTCACGACCGGTGTTGGGTTTGGCATATTGACATCAATGAACTCATTAACCGGTTTTTGTTTTACCCTTATTTCTTCCATTTTTTCAATAGCTTAGAAGGCATCTCCAATTTCTTCTTCTGCAGGTCCCAGTACCTCCACATTTCCTCCAAATGGCTCAGGAGCCAATGCAGGTCCCTGAAGAGTAGTATCATCAACATTTTCTTCCTGTGGTCTTTCTGTTACCCTTTTTTCTCCTTCCACTTGCTCAAGAAATGATTATGGCACTTGGGGGTCAGTACCAACAACCATGGCTCTTTCCAGCTACTCGGGAGGTGATAGTGAAATAGTGGTAACAACAATTTCTTCAATTTTCTCACCAGCTGACATTGGTTCTTGTGTAACAATGTCGACAATGATTTCTTCAATTTTATCACTAGTCGACATTGGTTCTTGTGTAACAGTGTTGAAAATGATTTCTTCAATTTTGTCCCCATCCAACACTAGTTCTTGTGTAACACTATTGACAATAATTTCTTCAAATTGTTCATCTGGCGACACTGGTTCTTGTGTAGAAGTGTTAAGGGTAACTTCTTCTTCCATTGGCTCAACGATTGACATGGTTCTTGTGTATCAGTGTCAAGGATAACTTCTTCTCCCATTGTCTTAGTGATTGATACTAGTTCTTGTGTATCAGTGTCAAGGATAGCTTCTTCTCCCATTGGCTTAGTGCTTGACACTGGTTCTTGTGTTACAATGTCAAGATTGACGATTTTTCCTCTAATTTTTCCTACAAACTTTAATAAAGGAGGAGAGGTTCTTTCTCTTACTGTGCAGGTAGGAGAGTGCAATTTCCTTTGCCCTTTTGGTAGGGAAGTAGGGAGTAAAGAATGAGGGGTAACTTCCTCAATTTCAATTCTTCCAACACCTTCTACCTCAGTTTATCCAATTCTGTCTCCATCCCCTATATCAGCTGGTTTTTTGTTCTTCCTTCCTCCCTTACTTCCTCTAGTTCTTCCATCTCTTGTTCCCCTAATGCACCTCATTGTTTGGAATTTTTCCATGGTTCTTATGTAGTAGCATCGATTGTGGCTCCTTCCTCTCCCAAGAATTCTTCCCCAACCCTTGTTGGAATTATAGCTGCAAGCTCTTCTCCGGCTAATTCAATGAATTGTGGCCAAGTCACAGGGGTTTGTAACAAGGGCATGCACCACCAACAACCTGACAAGCCCAATGGTTTGTGGGGATTGCCAATGCTTGGCTCGAATGATGCACAGACCATGCCATTAATTGAAGATTGTTCCAAAGGAAAAATGGAATGTCTAGAGAATGCAATTGATGAAACTAAAGACATGAAAGAAGCTTAAAATGGTATTTAAACAGGGTAGAAAGTAGAACTTCATGGGTAGCCTATCGCATGACGAAGTATGTAACCTCGGCTAATGGATGCAGAATAGATTTTCGGTCATATTCTCTCCCCTTATAAACCACGGTTTCCCATACGCGCAAGAAAAATTTTGGAAATTCTGGCAAGAGAGTTTTCTAGGCAAACCATTTTTTCCATCCTTGCAACAATCCACTAATAGTCGAGATAATCGCTTATGTTACGAGAATGTCAAAACTGCAGACTTTAGAATAATTCCCTTCCAAATTCAATGTAAACTCGTCTGTAATGACTTCATTGAACCACTGTAGCCTATCAAAGTAGATGTTCCATCTGAAATCTTGAAAATTTATCCATACATCCATGTGATGCTAGACTATATCTTCTAGCTCATGCCTAATAGCTTGACCATCCATTCCTACAGTTTCTCTGTAGCAACACTAGGAGTAGCAACAAAACCATTGAGGGGGTGTTAGTTGGTAAAGTTCAGAGGAAGAGTTCTCTCCAAAAACAATTTCAAAACTAGAGTTATTAGAGAAATTCTTAATAAAGGAGTCCCTAGAAGATGTATAGCCGCATAATCTGAGCCAATGTCCATTTACAATGAAATGAGTATTTTCCTCATCGATTGTTACAAGTTTTACAGTCCCATTATCAAACACTATGTCAGCTTTATACGGTCCCATCCATCTAGAGTAGAGATTTCACTTAAAGTCCTTGAACTGAGAGTCATTAAGTAAAACTTGATCACCATTTTGAATCACCCTTTTATTTATGAATTTGTCATGCCACTTGGTTTGTTGCTGCTAGATTGCAGCAATATTCTATACAGTTACCAAACAAATTTTATTTAACTCATTTAGTTGTTCTAGTCGGTGTTTCTAGGTTGCTAAAAAATCCAAACCTACTTCAAGAGTTGTCCTGAGCATCTTAATTTTGAATTCAAATTGAAGCAAATGGTATTTCCCATAGACAAGCTCATATGGTGAAAACCATGTTATATTCTATGATGTCATTCTATAAACCCAAATTTCTTTAGAAATTATTTCAACCGAGTTTCGATGATGGTTCGTTATAGTCCTTATGAGGATATTCTCTAATACCTTATTTTTGCTCTCGACTTGACCATTCGGCTAAGGATGATATGGATATGTCACCTTGTATTTGATTCAATACTTCTTCATGAGCATTTTTATTAGATGTGATGTGAACTACACCCCTTGATATGAAACTATCTCTGTAGGAGCTCTATACTGAGTGAAAATATCTTTGAATAAAATGTCTGAGATAACCTGTTCTATGGCTTTTGCGACAACTTTGGCTTCTACCCACTTTGTCATGTAATCTGTGCACACCAGAATTTGAACTTTCTGATGTAAAGGAGGATTGAAAGACCCAACAAAATCTATGGCCCATTTCTCAAAGGGCTCAAGAACTAATTGAGGCTATAACGAAATTTCATCTGATTGACTAGGCTGACCCATCTCTTGGAAAGTATTGCACCCACGAACATATTTCCTTGCATCACAAGAAATAGAGGGCCAATAGTATCCCATATGAAACACCTTATAACCTTTCCACCTGTCTACAAAATTCCCTCCACCAAGGCCATCATGGGTAGCTTTCAAAATTTCATAGATCTCATCCTCACCTACAAAATGCTGGATTTACTCATCAAGTCCTATATAGAAGAGGTATCCCTCTATCCATGAGTAACGAGAACTATGATGGATGATTTTCACTACTCCTCGTATAGAAAATGTTGAGGTACCTTTCCTGTAGAAAGATAGATAAAAATATCTACATACCACAGAGTGTGAGTAGAAATTGTAAATAGATGTTCATATGGAAACTATCCTCTATAGGTGCATCTTCATCATTAGTATTCATCCTAGACAAGAAATCTTCTACCACATTATCTTTCTGTTGTTTATCTACAATGGTAATATCAAATTCTTGTATCAATAAAAACCATCTTGTAATTCGACCAAGAGTTATGGGTTTATTCATCAGATACCTGATGGCTGTGTGATCAGTGTGCACAAAAGTGGCATACCCTATAATATAATGCTGAAATTTATTAATATCATAAATAACAACTAAAAACTCTTTTTCGGTTACTATATAGTTCAGTTCAGTAGGAGGCAAGTTCTTTCTGACATAGTAAATCACATACAATTTCTTTTCCTCTTGTTGTCCCAAGATATGAAATGTGATTTTCCAGTTATGACCATGTAATATTGGAGCTTTACAAACTAATTCTTGGATTTCCAAGAAAGTTGCTTCACATGCATCTATCCAGACAAATTACACATATTTAGGTAATAATTGGAAATGTGGAAATTCTATCTTATAAAATTATTCTATAAAATATTTATAATAGCCAGCATAACCAATAAAGCTACGTATCATTGTTGGTGTCTTTGGTGTAGGAAAATTTAAGATTACCTGTACCTTGGTAGTATCAACCCGTATTTCTGCAACTGAAAGAAGGTGTCCCAAAACTATTCTTTCTTTCATCATCATAAGGGATTTTATTGTACTAAGAGAAACATGTGTTATTTTCATCGTTTAAGTACCTTCTCTAAGTTTTTCAGACCTTCTTCGAAAGAATCACCGTAAGGGGTGAATTCATCCATGTAGATCTCAACATTCTCATTAACTAGATAAGAAAAAATTCCTAGTATTCCTGTTGAAAGATGGCGGGCACATTATAGATGCAGAATGGAAGGACTTTGTATATGAAATTTCCCTAAGGGAAAGTAAAATTAGTTTTATCCTATCCCTGAGGATATATCTGGATCTAGTTATATCCACTAAATCCTTCTAGAAATGAAAATAACTTCTTCCCAGCTAATGTATCAAGGACCTAGTAAATAAAGGGAAAGGGAAAGTGGTCTTTTTGGGTTGCTTTATTCAATTCCTTGTAATCAACATAGATCCACCACTTGCCATTTTTATATGGAATAGTGACCAATGCGGATACCCATCGAATTTCTGAGATTGGATAAATAAACCCAACATCTAGTAAATTTTGTAGTTCTTCTTTGACAATGTTCTTTAAGGCAAGATTCATCCTTCTCTATGGTTGTCTAACAACTCGACATTATTCTTTTATGTATATGTAGTGGGTACATATATCAACAAGGATTCCTTTCATATATGTATATTCCCAGGAAAAGGTTTCCTTCTGATCCTGAAGGACTTGCAAAAATTATTTAGACTGGGAAGATGAAAGATTAGGATTAGCGTTCAACGTTTTCCATGGATCAATTTCTATAGGAATAATGTTATGGGGTACAATGACAAGAACATTTTCAACTTTGGTTTCTGGTTCAATGGTTTCTAGAATGGTGCAATTCATAACAAATTCTAATAACTCATGGGTTGAATCAGAAACGAAGTTGGGACTACTGATAAATGTGCTAATAACATCATCTTCCATTTCATTCTTAAAATAGAGGGCTTCACTGATGGTAGGAATTGGTATAATATCTTCATTTTCATGTTCAAGCTCATCCGTAGTTGGAGATTTTTGTATTAAGATAAATCTTGGTTTAACAAATGAACTCGGTTCTGCGGGGGGATCAAGGATAACGTTCCTTATGATTTCGCCATTGGATATTACCATATTTCCTTATCAACACCCAAAATAAGCCTCTCCAGTCACAAGCCAAGGCCTTCCTAAAATCAGAGGATGTCGCATGGATGGAGATTGAGTATGCAATAGTATAAGATTGACAAGATACTGCCACGAATATACAAAGATAGTTACATCTTCTAAATTCACTACCAGTCATACAGTGGACTAGTCTACAAGTTCTAAGATTGTAGGAGTTGGTTTAAGGTAACATTAGCCCAGGGTAAGTGTAGTTGATGATCTTATAACATTAATTGCATCCCCTAGGTCTACCGACACATTTGGTATATCAACTCCATTAATGGGTATTGTAAGAAGCAAGTTCCTTGGATCTCCATATTTAATAGGTGTAGGCTTTCCCAACATTACGCCTGATAATTTCCCAATTATAGGGATAGTGAGTGGGTACTTTGGTTTTCTTCTAGGTTTCTTAGGACAAAATTATTTGATCATTTTAGCATAAATCGATACATCATTCATAGCTTGAAGTAACGGGACCTTCAAAAAAATTATGAAATTCCCCCAAAAATTCAAATTTAGGATGAGGGATTTGCTTGCTCAAGGATAGTCTCTCGGGATAAGGTGGTCCAGTTTGACATCCTTTAGTGACAATTTTTTAAGAAGGGGTTTTTTTCCAATGGGAACTTGTGCTGAATCATCCTTGGTTGTTCTACAGGAATTCCTAGGTTATGGTTCTACGGCTTCATCAGTAGTATGTTCAATAATTATCGGTGAAGTCTTAGTATTTACCACCTGACGAGACCAAAGATTCAGTTCATTAGATTTCATGGTGGAAATACTGTATGTAGGAAGGTTGAGTGTCTCAAATTTTTTAGCCTCCCTATTATTCATGTTCATGTTGGATTGAACAGGCAATTGTGGACGAAGAGGACGATTACTGGTCGAGGCATTAGAGGGAAACTATAACTATTGTTGCAGCATAGGCTAATAGAATTGTCTTGAAGGAAGGGAAGGTCCATGCCATCTCTGGGATTGTGAAGGGGTTGGACCAGGTGGGGGAGACCATGATTGCTAGGGCATTGGATACTGGTAGTATTGCGACCATGAAGGTGAAAAAGCTACATACTGGGGCCTAAAATTCAAATTATTAAAATATTGAGAAGGGTCTTGAGGCATACCTTGATTCATGTTCTTTGGTTGTGGTTTCCATGGTCTCTTTCATTCCGTAAAGTAAAGCTTATCTACCTCTTCATTTTCTCCTTGAAAAACTAGCTTCAACCCAGGAAGAGATGGACAGGTCATAGTAGAATGACTCTACTCAAATATTGTATAGGTTTCAATATTATTCAGTGGGAATTCCTTCATCGAGTTCTTCTTTCTACATTAAAGGAAGAAAATGGGCATTGTATTATCAACTTCCATTTATTTCTATTTTCCCTGTAGAACAATAGGTTGTGAGGACAACGTGCTTAGAATAACTATCCTCAAATTATCCAGCAAGTTTCCAATTTATGCTTTTGTGACCCCACTACTCGATTTCTTGACCGCTCGTACTCCTTTCTTATGCCTCATATCTCCACATGAAAATTTTATGCACAACTCAGAGATGGTGTTAAATTCTTCCTTTGATATATCTCCCTTTCCTACCACAATCAAGAATTCCAAATATTCCTCCCTTAATGCCCAAAGAAACATTATCTTTAAGATATCCTTATCCAGATCACTATGGCCTGATTTTTGCATACTTTATTTGAAGCGTTTCAGAAAGTCCTCCATTTTCTCATCCTCTTTATGCACAATATTAAATATTTCCTCCTTATTCTCTTGGGATTTGTAGTAGTCCTGATATTTTTCAAGGAAAATTGTCCTCATGTCATCCCATGTTGTAATAGATTTTCCCGCTAAACCCATGAACCATCTGAGAGCTATTCCTTTCAGAGTAGCAGGGAATGTCTTCAATTTCTTAGCATCATAAATATAATCATATTCGTGATAGAAAACATCGATTTTGAAGAGGAACGTGTTTGGTTCTTCTGAAGAAAGACCATCAAAATTACGTAATTTTATCAAAGTAATAGGTTTCATAGGTGCATCACCTCTAATATCTCAAATTGGGAATTTGATCATGGAATTTGTATGAGCCATGAATATCTTCCAATATTCACTTGGAATCTCAACAAATTCTAGCTATTATACAACGCGAGGTTGAGGTTATCTAATAGCATTTCCTTGATCAAATGATGGAGTTAGTTCCCTCGAGTATCCCTCTTATTCTTCTGAACTTGCAATGCTAAATTCCTCAGATCCTCTACATCATATTTCCTCTTCCCTAAATTCTTCTTATGTTATTGAGGGAGGTTCTCATAGTGAAACTAATTGTTCTCCATATTTTGTATGAGATCTAACCCTAATTGCATCTCGAGATGATGCTCCTAACTCATATCTTGAAATGATTTCTTCGATATAGATAACTTTCCTATATATTTCCTTCCTCTTTTGGGGGTCTTCCTCTTCCCCTTTTATTTGTTTCTCTATTCATGCAATTAGGATGAGAAAGAAAAACATTGAAACAGATCTGAAGCTCAGGATCTGGAACAGGGTTGAAACTTCCCTTTCGAGGACGAGAGAGTGGCCCCTAAAAAGAAGACAAAAGAAAGAGAAACAAACCAACCATAAAATCTAAGCTCAGGACCTGAAACAAGGTAAAAAAAACTTCTCTTTCCAGGACAAGAGAGTGGTTCTAAAAAAAATCAAGAAATTGAAATAACAAAAGAAATTTAATTCTCAGCACCTGGAGCAGGGTGAAAGATTCCCTCCCCATGATGAGAGAGTGGTCCTAAAAAAAGAAGAAATTAAAACAACCAAAGCGATTTAATGCTGAGGACCTGGAACAGGGTGAAAAATTACTTCCTAGGATGAGAGATTGGTCCTATGGTCAATATTGGTTGTACTTTCACACCTTCAATAGCCTCCCATGGAACAATGCCAAAACGTTGGTGCTCAGATATGGATTATAGAATTCACCCTTTTCCCACATTAATTGTCAACCCAGGGCTCATTTGGTTATTTTAAGGCTACCATGCAAGGTCTATGCAGGCTATAATTTTTCTAGCCAACATTGAACATTCACTCAATAATATAGCAATGTGTAACAACAAGCAATAATAGTAACAACATTCAGAGTAACAAAAAATTAGAATTCATAGGAACACAAACTTAATCAACCATTACAACGATAAGGAAATAAGCATAACATAAATAAATCTACACACACCACTAATCCAACAACACTTGGTAAGGAGAGTGGACCCAACTCCCTGATTGCGGTTGTGGCAAAAGATCGAAGACTAGTTAATGCTCAAAAGATTAGGATTGCATTAATGGAATGAAAATACAAAAGTTTGTTGTTACATTCTCAGAACTCTCATGTCTCTCTCTACTGGCGGTTACTTTTCTAGCCCTGTAACCTTACTTATACATTTCAATATTACAAATGTAATATCAACTATTTCCAGGGATTACGATAGTTGTATGCCTACAAATACACATGAATCATTGAGACATAAACATAATACCAATATAGCAAATGTATAGGTCCAACAGACTCTCTTTGGTGGAATCATCGTTAGAGCCAGCATCTTGAGATTAACTCTTCCATCTCATCGGTAACCATACACTGAATGGTAGTATGTTGATCATCATCCTTTCAAATCTGAAAAGAAACTTGGGTTAGCAAGTCGCATAAGCAATGCTCTACTAGGACTATGCTTCATTGATTAATAATTCACAAAGAAATGACAAAATAGATATACCTTTGCTGCTTGAGATACAAATTAACCTTGCAAGGAGATGAAATAGGTGAAGGAAAGAAGTAAAAAGGTAGGTAAAAAGTAGGCAAATTTAGCAACCAACAGCTGACACCTCGGTATTGGAGGCCTTTGGAGACCCTTGAGAGGATTGGACCAGTGGCCTACCTACTTGCAATGACTTTGACAGTGAAAGTAGATGATGTTTTCCATATTTCATTGCTTAAAATATATGTAAATGATGTTGATCATGTCATTGATTGGTCTGTATTATAGGAGGGAGAAGGATAATTCTAGCTAGAACCTCAGTGCATATTTGAATGAAATATGCTCATGCTCTGGAATCAAGAAATCATGCAAGTTAAAGTGTAATGGAAGCACTTTGAGCTTGATGAAGCTACATAGGAGATGGTTGATCGGATGTGGGCTATGTATCCTTCATTATGTTTCAGTGAAGGAAAATGTGTTTTTGGTATATGTACATATCTATGTATGGTTTTTATTGTATATACCACAATGAGATTTGTTATAAAGCTCTAGTAACCAGTATGGGTGTCATGTTGTTATGCTTTTCATGTTGGTTTTCCCTTTAGCAGATTGATCATTGTAAATATTGGATCGAGGTAAGTTATAAATCTCCCTGGGAAGTTTGCTTTTCTTTTCAGCGGTCTTGCTAGTTTTAGGTGTCATAGAACACAAAGAATGGTTTTCCCCTAGGAGAGAGGGGCTTGTAACATCCTTGGGTCAAAATTTCATATAATAAAGTTAATAAATGAAAAATAAGAACAAGGTCATGGGACACATATTCCAAGTTGAATGTTGGGAAAAACATTCTAGTGGCTATTCATTTGGTTTATTATTGCTAAATGAAATTGGCAAAGGCAATGGAAAAGGATTTGGAAAGGAAAGAGACATTAATTGGAATTTTTTGAATGAAAATAAAGGAAGTTAGGAGAAAATGAAGGATAAAGGTCACAAGTTGCATGTGAGGAGGAAATTGAAGAAAATAGAAGCCTTGTTAATAAAATGCTTCTAAAGATCAGTTCACATCCTTTTGATGGTTTTCGGTTTGAGATCTCTCTCTATAATATCTACTCTCTCATACTCTTGCATACTTAGAGAATTTTTGGAGCACTCTAACATTGGAGGAAGGAAGCCAAAGGAAGGAAAAGGAAGAAAAATGGAAGCAAAAGACCAAGGAAACAAGAGTTGGATCAAGCAGTTACATCATGTTTACTTGCAGGTATCAAGTTTCTTGTATGACTTACTTCCCATTTGAGGCATGCATGGTAAATGATTGTGTGTATTTGGTTCTCTTGTTGTCATTAGCATGAGTTTTCCTAGGTGTGACAATGGTTTCACACTTTCTTTTCCATTTCTAGATAGACATGGTGCAACAAGGTTATTTCACTTGGTTGAGTTGGATTGTCGAATTGTTTCGAAAATGAGTGGGGTGGTCTCAAGAAAAATCCCAAAGGCGTAGGAATCCTTTGACTGGTAAATGTCGAGACACACGGTAAAGCTTGAGGGTGGATATGGGAAAATTCCTCATGATTTAAATGGAGATATCTAGAGGAATCCATGATTGTTTAAGTCCTAGTGATCCCTCAATTGGTGTATGATGGGATTGCAGTAAAGCCTAGTAGTGTACGTTTATTGTTTTGACCTAGAAATCTCTTGATTGGCGGTGGCCTCCAGTAATGCAACAATAATGTTGCAACTCCTGGGACTCCCTTCTTTACTTTTATCAACCCGGTAGTTCGTAACAAACTTGGAAGCGACGATGCTATATGCACAAGTACTAGCTTTTGCTATGACTGTACTCGATCAGCTGGCACAAGTCTGCTAGGAGCTTAAGCCAACTTCTATGAGCTCTTAGAAGAATCTTTTAACTGATGGATGAAAGCTAACTCAAAGGAGGCTAATCTACTTGCAGAAAGAAACTAAAAGCTGAAAGGAAATGCAAACCCTAGCAAACCCTAGTTTTACCAACTAACCCTACTAATGCAAGAAAAAGGATGAAAGCTAAAGAAAGGGATTCCATTGATGTTTGGGAAGGTTAAGTGCATGTGTCTAAGCTAATTTTGAAGTGAAATATGAAAAGGAACATCATTTTTTACTTTTGAGTAATCTTGTAGAATTATTATGCATATGTTTTAACTGTTTTTTATTGTGCGGAGGTTGTTGATGAAAGGAAATGGCGAGGGCGCTTGCAGGAGGTTGGGAAGGTAAGAAGTGGGCCTAAGGGGTCCTTAGCACCCTTCCAGACAGTCTCACAATGCTTGGATCTCAAGAAACCACTTTCATGAGCTTCTATAGGAAGTCTGCAGGGGTTCTACAGGATGTTCTATAGCTTCTACACGATATTCTACAAGCTGTTCCGAAAGGGAATTTCGAAGGGCTAATGGTGGGAGAAAGGTGTAGAAGTGGGAATGGAGGTTCAATGAGGATGTGAAGAGGCCTAGGACCTGGTGAATGAGGCTAAGGAGTGGTTAAGGCGAATGGGTGGTTCGAAGACAGAAGAAGTAATGTTGCACAAGAATGTAGGAATTAGGGCAAAGTGAGAAAATGTGGAAAATGAAAGAAAAGAATTCGAGTTAGAGGATGGAGTAGGTTGCATTGATGGGAAAAGGGTAGGAAAAGAGGTACCACAGGTGCTCTGCATGTTATTTTCCAAACTGACCAAACGAAGACTAGAAAAACCAAAGATCCAGCTACTTTAACCTAATTTGACCTAAATACCAGAAATCATTATGGACAACAGTTTGTTGGCAGAAAATCATGTAAGTCAACTATGAAAACCAAGCAATAATGGATCTAAGAATGTAACCACAACTGGTACCAACCTTTTGCATCTAAGAATCTAACACTAGCCGATGCATGAAGAAGCAAGCACAATGTTTTTGTGGTAGCCAGGACACCTTGGTCTCAGCTCATGGTCCCGAGGAGGGAGAGGTGAGATCGAGGGTTTATTGATGGCCTTTTCGAAGGTATTTCCATTTACCAACCTATCAATTCAATCTGAGACATGAAAAACTATTTCTATCATCAAAAATGGACTAAGTAACCAAACAAGAGTGTAATCTACTAGCAGAAATTATTCTATGAATACAGCAAAAACATATAACAATACACAGAGGAGGTCTTGGCACTTGGGTTGGGCCCAACCCCAAGAGCTACAGGCTCCTAAGAAGAAGCTTAGAACTGAAGAAAAATGGAGCTGATCTCCATTACTCAGAAAATAACCATGTCATAAAAATGTTTACAACAAAAGCTCCAAGATGAGCTGGAAAACAGAGCAGCACTAGAGTGAAAAATACCAAATGTTCAAAAAGTAACCTACAAAGGCTGGAAGCCTTCCTTCTTATACACTACGAGGACCTCCAACAGTCCTCCTTAACTCGAGGGGCTCGAATGCTCAAACTTTGAGTAATCAATCACTTTATAAAAACTGATAAGCTGCACTTGAGAATCATTTTTGGTGGCCTACTGAATTCCAAGTTGATGGTGGAGAATTCGCGGAAGGGGCCATTTAGTGTAGGAAACACCCTTCCTACAAATCCTCACCCTTGTTCCCTCATGTTTGGCTGTCAATTGGCTCATAAATGCTTGGCCTTGGTCCAAAAGTTGTCCAAAAATCTGTAGTAACCACGTGTTAGACTTCTTGGTCAAGTGACTATTATCATTCATTCAATTAACATAAATATACTCAAAAGCATGCATAAACTATGAAGAATGGTGGATTGACGAAGAAAAATTAGGCAAAATGAGCCCAATAAGTTACCTAATTTTTGGGCTCATCATCACCCCCCTACTAAATGGGTTGCTCATCCTCTGAGCAACTAATCCAGCTCATCATCTTTGATTACTTTGATTGCCTCTCTCACATCCTAGGCCTCCGAGGTGATGTCTTCTTCTCGGTCATGAAATCCTACTTTTCTTTTGACTTCCTCCCACTACCTATGTTGCTCTTCTTCTTTGACTCCTTCTATCAATCCTAAAAGCAAGAGAGGACTGAACTTTAGGCCGATCCAGTTGGCCTGCAGATTTTGCATTGACTGTTTATAGATGGGTACCCTTGCCAAGGCCTCCCTCATCCTTGTTGGGGAGTGGCATTCCCTTATTTTCAAACTGTGGGATAGTGTGTTCCACCTCCTTGTACAAGCATGAATGCAGTTGTCTCCCAACAGTCTTTCCATGTCCTCAAAGTGAGCAATGGCCTGAGCTTGCCTTTCAATGTAATCTGGAAGAGCCTGAGGGTTGTTGGCTAGGTGCTGATGGGCATATATTAATGCTGAGGTATCCTCTGGTTCTACCCTGATCATGAGTGGTTCAATGACCTCCCTGTTCATAATATTTTGAATCTCTGCTTCTCTCTTTTCCTCATGATTTAGCCAAAAGTCCATGGCCATAAGTTGCACATCTTCCACTGCAACATTGGGGTCCCACAGATTCATGTTTGGAAGGGCCAAGTTGTGTAGAAAGAATTCTGATAACTTGGCCTTATCCTCTGCTGAGCTACTGTCACATAAGGCCATGAATTGATTGTAATTTTGAAATGGGATGGTGCCCCTTTGGGCCAAGGTGTTAATCTAGAACTGCAACCATTGATCTTTAAGGCATATGACTTGGCAGGTTGCCTACACTGCAAGGCCTCTACTAACCAGTTGGCCATGCAGGCCAGTTGGGCTTCCTTCTCTTGTACTTGTTGCTTTAGAGATTGTATCTCCTCTGTTTCCTGTGACTCCTTCTCCTGCAGCTGTTTTGTTAGCACCTCAACCTCAGCCTGCAACTTGTTCTCTTTCTGTTGTCCATGAGATGCTTCTTTGCTTGCAGGACGTCCCTCTTGCTGCTTTTTTCTCACAAAATGGAGGGCCTGTCTTCACTGTGACTCCCCTGTAGCTGTAGCTGCTGTTTCAGCATCTCATTCTCTTCCTGTAGTTTGATCCTTTGACTGCTTTCCACATGCCTTACCATGGCCAATTCTTTTCTTGATTCCTTGAGTTTTTCCTTCAGGTGGCCTATGTCTGCCACACCATTGGATTTGGCAATCCTCATCCAAGTGTGAGTCCTAACTCTTTCTTCTTCCAGTGCAAAGAAAAGTGGCACTGTAAATTTCTGGGAAATTATCTTCCCAGCTTCTAACAGGTTATAGTATGAGCCCAAGCAAGGCTGAGGTCTTGGTTCCAATATTTCCTCTGTCTTTTCTTCTTCCCGTGGTTGTTTGGCCACCTTTTCCTCCAATTTCTCAGTCTCTTTTAGCTTAGCCAGAGTTTCCTGTAGAGATTTCTCGGCTTCCTGTAGAGCTATCTTTGAGTCCATCATCTTACTTTTCGCTCTCCAGGTGCAGGTTTTTGGGCTTCCCCATTCATAGGTGATGGATATCTTTGAAGGAGACTCTTCTTTTGGTTCAGGTGTTCTGTCCTTAATCACAATTGGCTCCTTTGATTGTGGCTTGGGTCTTCCTACTTTGATCCGTGTGCTCCTCCTTGCTTTAAAGTACATGGGTGTTTGCCTCTTTCTCTTACCTTTTTGTTTGGGCAATGTGCTTAAGGTGGCAAGCATGGCTGCTGCCTCCCTTACCAATATTTAAGGTG
Organism: Pinus tabuliformis; assembly: GCA_031772625.1. Classification (NCBI taxonomy): domain Eukaryota; kingdom Viridiplantae; phylum Streptophyta; class Pinopsida; order Pinales; family Pinaceae; genus Pinus; species Pinus tabuliformis. Next base: position 306,510,077 of record CM062806.1, on the reverse strand, counting down.
ATTTCTCCTCTTGCTGTTCTTTTTCCATGCTTCCTGTAGAAGTCCCTCTGTCAACTGTTTCTGCATGCGGCGCTGTTACTTCAGGATGTGTCTTTCCCTTTTGCTTTTGTGTGCCTGCTTTCGCTATGACAGCCTTCATTTGGACTTTTTCAGCCCTCTCTGCTCTACCCTGCATTCTCTTTTCCCTTAGTGTTGGTGCTGTTGTTTCTTCCTCTGTTTTAGGCTCAACAATCTGGCCCATTTCCCTTTTTCCTTTCTATTCTTGTTGTGCTTGAATGTCATGTGTTCCTTCACCATTGGTTTTCTCACCTTCTTCAGTGTGCTCTCCCTCTTCACTACTAGATGAGGTGATGTCTTCGGCTAGAATTCTAATATCGTCATCCCGGCACATATTTCGGAAAATTTACCAAGATATGGGGACAGTGTAGGTGTGCAAGGCATCTTCCGCTAATAGTTTTATGAGCCCATGATGGGCCAATTGATCTGGAATCCCTTCATTCAATTTTGTACCACATTCAATTAGTGACTAAAGAAGAAAATAGGGAATGCTCAGTGTCATAGCTGGAGGTAAATCAATTCCATGTCTTAGCTCACACAGCAACCTGATATGATAACCATAGATGATGCTAAATCTTCCTTCACAGGTAATGTACTTCATGATTTGGAAACTGACTTCACTCTAGAGAGGAGGCAAGTTGGTTCTCCTCACCCCGTTTTCTTCTTCTACAGGATTTTTCTCAGGTAGAAAGAATGCTTTCTTGGTAGTTTGGCCCAATGACCTCTCATTTTTGCTCCAAGGGAGCCCTAATGGTAGACTAGTAACTCGACTGATGAGCTCAGGGGTAAGTTCTAGGGTCAAACCCCTAAAACTAACTGTGGCATGTGTCTTTGATTGAGGTCTCAGGGACATCAAAAATTCCTCATCTATCTCCTCGTCATGACCATAAATTTTGTCAAAGAATGACCTCCAATTGGCTCATGTGAAAAGGTTCACCACCTCAGTATGCTCATGTAATTTGCTGGAGTCTGAGGGTTCTTTCCTTATGAATCCCCCTGGCATGGTGAGAGTGCTCCCTTTTTTATGCTTTGGTCAAAAAAGGGAATGTTGTCTATGGTTTCCCCCTAGACTCAAGAAATAATTTCTTGGTTGTTCACTATCAATTAGCAACAATTCCCTGGTTTTAAGACTGCTATTACCCAGAACTCAGCTCCCTATTTATGAAAGGAAGAATTTTGTTTCTACAGACAGAGTATAGAGACCAAGTTTTCTTCTCAGCACAGACACAGATATGAAAATTTAAAACTTTTCATACACAGGCTAGCCCTCACAGCTGCATATATCTTCCCTACAAGAGAATTTTTTTTATTTTTTTTATTTAAAAAAAAAATAGGAAACGTGGAGGAGAATCTTGATGCAGAAACAACTGGGAAACCCAGTTAAATACACAAGCAAACGTTTTTCTTCCAATTCACAGGCAGAGTTTTCTGATTCCCTAATCTGATGTTGTTCAATTCACCACCTTTTCGAAGCATACCATGCATGGAGGAGTGTTTCGAGCCTACCTCGTTTGGAGCTCCTAATTCGATGAAGAAAAATCCTAGGCTTCCCTGCTCCTGAAGGCTGTACAGTATTTCCTGTAAGACTCTTCCTGTAGAATACCCCCCGGTTCATGTAGAATGTCACTGCACCTCTAAGCAAGCCCAATACGTGGGAGATTTTCGAAAACAGATAGAAAATCGAGTGGAGGATGACTTGTTAAAAGTTTTTGGAAGCAGTGGATGCGTACTCCAATCGAGGATGTTGCAAGTGGAAAATGAATAGAAGGTGGTGTGAGTTTCAGCAGAGCATATTTTAATTTCTGCATGATTCGTGGTGAGGGAATTAGGTGGCCACACTAGACCGTTGATTCGACGTCACGGCCATAATTCCTCTGCGTATTTATGACCGCCATCATCTCTACTCTGCCATTAACCGCCACCACCACTACCAGTCCCAATGATTTTTTCCTTGAATGAACACTCCACACGTGTTGGCTGTGCATCTCGTCGGTAATTTTGAATGTAACTAGGCTCATTCGGATCTCACGAGGCTATGCAACTGGCTGAGGGTGGCCAGTTGACTGGCCACCGATACCACTCAATCCGAACCATTTCCATAGGCATGTAGCTTTTGAAATATAGTTTATGCAATTGACAAATGAGTTTAGGCACTTACATGTGTGGTCACAACTGTGTTATGCAGATTTTGGGTCTTGGAACCACTCCTTCATTTGCTACTGCTTCATGCATGGGTGTTGGAACCCATTGCTTCATTTGTTGATGCTGCATGCACAGGTTTTGGAACCCATTCATTCGTTTGTTGATGCTGCATGCATAGATCTTGGTTGGCTTCAGCTACTAACGATATTTTCACGTTCAAGTTGAGCCCTTTGCATGTTTCCTTTATCATTTTTTGTTGTCCCCGTCTCCAGAGTATGTCTTCCAGAGGGATTAGTTGCTATAGGATTCCTGTAGGATGTCCTGTAGCTGCTTCTCCTCTTGGGATGCAAGTTAACGAGCAGGGCTATACTGCTGACAAGGGATGTGGCTGATGAGGAGTCCAGATGGAGATTGACAGGTAGGGTGAGTGAGACACTACTACTTGATTTGTTACTAAAAATTCTTGCTGGCAGTATGAAGAAAACAGGCTTTTTTTGCATGACTGTGCAGGAACAAATAACAGGATGGGTATAGTGGAGGTGTAAAGAGATGAAATGGGGCAACATATGGTGATGGATGGATACAAGGGTGCTTGTAGACCTAACATGTAGATTCCAACCTTCAGATTCTCTCCCAGGATCAATTCTGGCCTATCTGGAGGGTCTACAGGAACTTCCTGTAGAAGCTATAGAACTTCCTGTAGTGTTATAGACATTTTTTGGCACTGCAACCCCAATCATATATGTCCATAAACCAATGGCTTCTAAGTCCCTAAAAGTGTTGTTTCATGCCCTAAAGGAACAAGGTCAGCTGATTACATCATCTCCCAGAAGTTCTCCACAGGAAACTATTCAGAACTGCTCAAAACTGGACCATATAGGTTGCTCAGTGCTAAGGGTACGATGCATCCCACCTGCCCAGTGTAAAAAGTGCGATGCAAACTGGAAAACCCTTCTGTAGGGTGTGATGGGTGAGAATGGACAAATGGCAGAGACAGTTTGCAAGGTGGATGATCATAGAATCTTCCAGAAACTTCTCCTGTGACACTTGCCTCTCTGAATTCACCTAGGGATGAGTAAGAGATCATCAATCTCCAAGTGGATTCAAGAACTATCAGAGAGAAGACACTAATCAAAATCCAAGAAGCTGACTCACCTCCCTGCAATCATTTATATATGGATCCCTCATCCCAGAGATCCAGAGGCTGGAATTTTGTATCCTGTAAGGAAGTGTTGTTTGTTTCCTGGTGGAATATCATAGTGTTGGGTGATCTAAGCTTTTCATAAGGTGAAGAAGGGCTTTCATGCTGGGAGGATGATGTTGGGTTAGAATAATGGGTTGTAATCCTCTCTTCTAATCTTCATATTAATAAAGCTATTCAATTTTTCCTCCACATTCTTGTATGTTTGATAGTATATGCATTTGTGTGGTCAATATATATCTGGTCCTATGTTGCTTATTATTGTAGATCTCTGCACTTTGAAGGTATTATGCTACTTTGACTTTACAGGTACTCTTTGAAGCGGAGTGGTCAAGGGAGAAGCGGCAAAGACCAGTCGGTGAGGAGAAGGAACAAGCAAAGAACCGAGCAAAGGATTGAGGATGGTATTCTTTGATCTTCCCCTATCTACTTCTCATAAAGGAAAATGAAAGTAACTTTAATCTGTTTGTTTCTAAGATAGCTACCCATCTTAGTGGGATTAGCAGCTCTGCATAGACACTAGATTTACCGATAACAAAATGGTGACTCCATTGGGGAGCGAATAGATTGTTTTCTTGTCTATATTTGTTTGTTTTATAAACTTACAGATGGAGCCTAAGGTTAAGCCAGCTAGCCTTTGAACTGCATTTGCTATACAAGTGCAAAGTAGATCAATGCTGCTTTAGTCTATCTCCGGGTTTTGTTTATAAACTGAACAATCGATTTGAAAACATCCTAATTGCCCTAGTGGTGGCTCTAGTAACCTCATTAGATCAGCCCCTGTGATTTCTATTTACTGACTATCATTATCCCAGCCTAAATCCCTGAACTAAGATGTAAACTGTGACCAAGAACCAAGTTAAAGTCTCGTCCCTGGACCATCGCACTTTCTCCTCTTGGGAATCTGGATGCATCGCACCTGCCATGTGGAGTAGGTGCACTGCATTGCACTTTCCCTGTGTTGCAGGTGCGCTGATCAGATAAGACCTCTTCTGCTCTCAGATTTTGGTTTCTGTGTTCACTCTCTTCAGCTTTATTCAAAAGTTTTTCTATCTGTGATCAGTATACCACTGTGGAAGCTCCTTTCCTTTGCATGATTCCGCCTCCATAGTACAAAGAATTGTGAATGTTTTTATGTATTGTGCACCATTTACAGTTCTCTTTTACAAATAGTAACGTAATCAAACTATCATCTTTTGATTTGGAAGTGTCACAAGTGTCATTTTCAGTCAAAGAAAAGAATTATATTGTTCTTGACGGTCGATTATACAGTTACTCTTGTATTTGATTTGAATAGTAGTTCTTCAAGTGTCGAAAGTAGTTTTCAATTCAAAGTCGCAAAGTGTTGTCATTATCTTCCTTTCGTTTTTGAAGAGAAATTTGTTAGTACTGTCGCTTTGAAAAGATAATTCAGATTTGTACTTAGCATTCTTCTTGTCATTCACACATTAAGAAGGCTAAAAACAAATACATGCATGTGCATTTGCATTTAGACTGCTTGTTGGTTTGATTTAGGACAATGCATCTAGTGTGTGTTCTCTGCTCTATGTCAAAAGAATATCATCTCTCTTTCTTTAGTAGCTAGGATTTTCATTGCAAAAAGAAGATTAAACGATTGTTTATCATCTTAGATTGCATTTTAGGAATTGTATATCTACATCGCGCGGTGAACCTGAAAGGAAAATTTCTTAAGAAATATCAACTGTAAAATAAATTCAATGAACATAAGAATTCTTTGGAACCTAGCGCACAACATTTAGAAGTCTAGGCTAGAGACATATTCCGACGTCATAAAGCCTGGTAACTATCACTTTCATTGTTGGTTGGGTGATTCCTCCTCTTTGAGATGACAAGTGCCAGTACGAACTTGTGCTCCCACGTACTGTCGAGTATATATTGGGAGACTACAATAGGCTATATCCTTTATCCATAGGAAGCTGTGTCTGCCACCCTATCGATCGCAATGCACTGAACACAGCATTCGGGAAGATTGACTACATACTGTAAAAAGTATTCTGCAGTTTTGCGATTGGTTTGTTAATCCCTCTATCTAGATTTCTAGAGTAGTCTCTTTCATTCCTTTTCAGACTCCTTAAAGGAAAAGGTGCATCTGAGCACTTGTCACTTCAGGCTCATTAAAAATCGAAGGCGACTAGAGTTATATTTTGTTTTTTCCCGACTCTTAAAAATTGAAAAAACAAATTGTGTCAAAGAGTCTAAAATTTATTTTAATCAGAACAATATCACTATTCCCGCGTTGGTCTTAGGTTGAGAAAAATGGAGTCCACCAACCAAGGATTTCCCCTCGGAGGAAATCCTAGTCCTTTCTCCTCTTGGGGAGATGTTGGTGCACCTCATATGGCCACATTGTCACTTCCAGGATTGACGATTGGCTTGCTGATATGGCTCTTCTTGACCTCTGTCTTTCAGAACACCGTGATTCCTAAACAATCAAGTCAGCAACTAGATGATACTAAAGTTACCCCCCAACCTTGTACTTCATCCGTTTCTCCCTCTCCTTCCTCTTCACTTGATGAAGCTGGTAAAGCCAAAAATCAAGTAACTAAGAAGGAGAAAAAGGGGAAGGAGAAAAAGGAAAAGAAGAAGAAGGAGCCAAAGGCAAAAAGGGGTAACCATGCATTGTCTAGCGAAAATCCACACACTGCACCATCCAAACCTAAATCTCCATGTGTCATTTGCAAAGGAGACCACTGTCATCGAGATTGTCCTTGTATCCCTCAGATCTTAAGGGATTGGTCTCCTCGTTTGCACAATCCGGTGTCATCAACCTCTGAAGATCATGTTGAAAGTACACCATCAACTAGTGAAAGTGAAGCATTTGGATAGAAAAGGAAATGTAAATTTCCTTGTAAACTGTGTGAAGGCGATCACGTCCTCCATCATTGTCCCTTCCTAGACGAAGCTAAAAGAGTCTTGGATAACTGTCCTGCTTCACCGCTACGGCTTCCTCCTGGATACAAGAAACTCTTGCCGAGTCCATCACTAGTTGAAAATCTGACTGACACGCCATTGTGGTTGGTTGAAGCATCTATCATTGAAGATAAACCCGCTGAATCCATACCAGATGAAAGTCAAAAGGTTGAGGTGGCAGTCGACCCGGTCTTATATTCAGAAGGTCCATCTTCAGATGCTACAATCACTGAAGAGAATGAGAACGACACTGTTCAAATTATTTTCGTAAACACAGACTCTGATGAACATGGGGGAAATCTACCCATTCCTTCACCGCAGGAAGGAAGTTCGCCAGAGTCATATCCGGCCGTCTATTCGGTCCCACCTCCAAGCAACCTAGCGGTTTCCTTCGATTGGAATCTACTAGGCAGACCCCATCTACCGTCTAATGTACCATTCCAAATCATTGTAGAAGCTTACAGAATGGTCATGGTTAGTACTATCATAGATGAAGGGGATTTTGTGAGTATTGTTTCCTCAACTGCTTGGAAAGTGCTTGGTTTGCCATTGCTTCTACCTGAGATGAGAAATCTGACAGGCTTCGAGAAGGGAACCAGTCGACCATTAGGGATTCTTCCCAATGTGCCTATAATGTTGAGAAGGAAAACCATTTATATGAACGTAATGGTAGTCCAAGGACCTCTAGACTATAATAAACTCCAAGGGCATGACTATATTTATTGCATGGGAGCCATTGTCTCCTTACTCTTTCGAGTAATGTGTTTTCCGTATGAAGGTCGAGTGGTCTAGCTCGTAGACCAGCTTTCATTCCCCGGCTCACACATAGCTAATATTCAAATGCAATCCCTAAATGTTCTTTTCATTCAAGGAATGCCTCATCAATCTCCAGTTCATCCACCTGAAGAATGCGAGTAATTCGGGGGGTCGTGACTGAAACCCAGGGGGCATGCACCCTGGTCTGCTCTGGCAGGAAAACTCTGGGTATAGAGTAGGTTTCAGCGAAGGATATATGACTGGTCTGACACTCATCCGTATGGGAAAATGGGATTAGACCAGATAAGATACCTCCATTAGAAGGTATTCCTTTCCTGATAGAACAAATGTTTTGTTTGCAAATTGAGGGGTAACCTATAAAAGGTAGGCCTCTCTTGACAAAGAAAATGTTTTGTTTGCAAATTGAGGGGTAACCTCGAAACTCTACTTCACTATACCCGGGGGCATGCAAACATTTTTGCGTGCAAGTGAAGAGCGACCATTTATTTTCTTAGTTTGTAGGTTCTCAAACCCTTTAAACTCATAAGATTGGTCATTCCTAGCTTACATAAAGGAAGGATACGGAGCAAAGCTTCGAAAGGTGCAAGCTCCATGAAAATGGAATCTATCGATGAGATATCCTTATTATACGACTGGCACGAGAATTTTTTATGTGAAGTTCAAGCTCGTTAAAAATTAAACCTAAGCAATGAGCAAATGTTTCCCCCAGAGTTTAAGCTCATTAAAAAAAGAACCAATTTCTGGTAAATAACCATTTCGAATGCATTATAATTAGCTTTTGAGCCTTGGTCGTGTTCTCATCATCACGTCCACTCTGTTTTAGCCGATCATACACCTCCATTTGATTGTTTACCCTTTTTGAGGAACAACTGTGAAGAGTGATCCTGTTAGTCATCCTTCTGACACTACTGTGATTGGAAAATTCTAGACCTTACCTGGAATCAGCTGCTACTTGAAATTATCACTCGTTCCTTAAAAAACAAGTCTCCTTTAATCTCTTTTCGTCTGACTCGCAAAGTATGAAAATATTGCCGAGCAGTTGACCTCTCCAGCTCATTAAAGCTACCAAGAGTGCTATCCCTCCTCTAGATTTTAATCTTCTTGGACCTGAGGGATTATTACACAAAAAGGTCGAGCGCTTGTTTTGTTCGGCTCGATAAAATTATCGAAAATTCATCCCTTTCGTATTATTTTATACTTTTTCGGACTTAAGGGATTATATGACGAAAAAGGATTATTGGATTTTCCTTTATGCCCCTTTCGAAATCTCTAAAATTGAAAAGGACTGAGTTATCTTTGTCGTTAAACTCATTAAAACCAATAGTGACAAACTTTTCCATATAGACAAGAACGAGTTTCACTGTCACTAGGCTCGTTAAAACATAGCGACGGGTTTGCCCGAAGGGCAAATTATAGAACAATAATATGTTATCCTCCTCAAGCTTGATAAAAATAAAGAGGGACTGGTCAACAATGACTGAGGAAAATTTGGGAAAAAAACTTGAAGAAACTTTATTGGTAGCAAAGTCGCTCTTGAACATGACACTTTCACTCCATGTCTGAGTCGGGTTGGGTTATTCCATTCAATAGTCATATTACCATTGGTCCATCGCACCATCCATATTTGGGGTTAATGCTACCAATCCATTTCAAGTGTCATTCATATGTTCAAGAGAAATCGATCAAAGAATTCACCAACCCATCTTGTGTCTCATCCGCTACAATACCTTTACGCTTCATTCTTTCATGACCACCACCCTGAACCCTGTATCATCAAACTGTTTTCACCTCCAAAATTAATTTGCTCTATTCTGTGTCATAGATGTGGGATTCATTAAGGCCCTCCTACGATAGGTCACTTCTTTTTGACATCAGCTCATTATCCAAGAAGTCGACCTAGGAACAACCCTTTCAGTACTTTGAAGCTTGCATGCCTCAATGGCAAGTTTCTCACTTTCGGTGATAGGTTTACATCAATGGCCTTCGACCGAGAGATTTTGTGTGGTGTTTGACGCCAAGTCCCATTTTCAAACCACGCAAATTGTATTGCCGTACCTTGAGGGTCATCATCATTATCGGTGATTCCTCTCACGCCTGTTAACAACTTACATCATTGGCTGGTAATCAGGTGATGTCTTTCCATGTTCGACTCCAGAACATTTTTCACATGGATCGACTTGTACTTTGGGCGAAGATTGGATGAGTTTGAAGACCCCGGATCTAGTTTCATCCATCCAGGCTGAAATATATTCAGGAAAATACAGACATCAAATGTACATCATTGCTGCACAGATGATCATCTGAATCAAAGGATGATGGCTCTATCAGAATCATCAGTCTGCCACATAGACGGTTGTCTATCCTATGTACATGAAAATGAATTTATAAAGCTGAGCATGGGAATGCCCGCCTCAGCTAGATCATGAAAATATTATGAAGATAATGTATTGTATTGTATCTTATTATAGGTCGTCTTCCAGTTCGAAAAACCTCGGATCCTCATGATAAAGTATTTCACCCAACATCAAAAGATTAATGACCTCATGCTTTAGGGGGCAATTTCTGTAGACATTATTGGGCACTGCAACCCTAATCATATATGTCCATAAACCAGGGGATTTTAAGTCTGTAAAAGTGTTGTTTCATGCCCTAAAGGAACAACGTCAGCTGATTACATCATCTCCCAGAAGTTCTCCACAAGAAACGACTCAGAATTGGTCAAAACTGGACTCATTCATCCCACTTGCCCAGTGTAAAAGGTGCGATGCATACTGGAAAACCCTTCTGTAGGGTGCGATCAGAGAGAATGGACAAATGGAAGAGACAATTTTTGAGGTGTATGATCATAGAATCTTCCAGAAACTTCTCCTGTGACACTTGCCTCTCTGAATTCACCCACGGATGAGTAAGAGATCATCAATCTCCAAGTGGAATCAAGAACTATCAGAGAGAAGACACTAATCAAAATCCCAGAAGCTGACTCACCTCCCTACAATCATCTATATATGGATCCCTCATCCTGGAGACCCAGAGGCTGGAATTTTGTATCCTGTAAGGAAGTGCTATTGGTTTCCTGGTGGAATATCATAGTGTTGGGTGATCTAAGATTTTGATGAGGTGAAGAAGGGCTTTCATGCTGGGAGGATGATGCTGGGTCAGAACAATGGGTTGTAATCCTCTCTTCTAATCTTCATATTAATAAAGCTATTCAAGTTTTCCTCCACATTCTTGTATGTTTGATAGTATATGCATTTGTGTGGTCGATATATATCTGGTCCTATGTTGCTTATGATTGTAGATCTCTACACTTTGAAGGTATTATGTTTCTTTGACTTTACAGGTACTATTTGAAGCGGAGTGGTCAAGGGAGAAGCGGCAAAGACCAGTTGGTGACGAGAAGGAACAAGTAAAGAACCGAGCGAGGGATTGAGGCTGGTATTCTTTTATCTTCCCCTATCTACTTCTCATAAAGGAAAATGAAAGTAACTTTAATATATTTGTTGCTAAGATAGCTACCCGTCTTAGTGGGATTAGCAGCTCTGCATAGACACTAGATTTCCCAATAACATGTAGAAGGCCCATAACTTCCTGTATAACGTGAAATCATGACCCGAATGTGATCAAATCTTAGGAAAGGGGAGTGGTCATGGAGGAAGTGCTTATGAGGGGTGCTTGTAGCCTAAAGCTAACCTCTGTCCTTGTTTTGTGCGACCCTCCTAACCTGCAATGTCTTCCTTGCACCTTGCAATTATTCAACATAAGTTAGGTCTATTCCTTGTTTTTTCTCTTTTATTTTTTTTCTTTCCCCCCCCTTTTTTTTTGAGAGATAGCTGGGGTGCCTCCAGGAGGTTTTCACCCTCAGTGTCTGCCCCGGGCACCTCTAAGTGGTTTTCACCCAAGGATCTTTTTTTTGTTTTTGTTGATCAAGGTGTGGGTGGAGTAGAGACAGGGCCCTTCTCCACTACCAGCACTGATTTGTCCAAAGTTTCGATGAACTCCTACCTAGAAAGGGGTTTCCTGTAGATTTTCAACCGATTCCCATTGACGAGCATGGGGATGGCTTCTTCCTCAATGGTCCTGATAAGGACTGAACCATTGTCATTACATTTCTCCACAGTATATGGTCCCAGCCATCTTGTCCTCAGCTTCCCTTTGAAATCCTTGTATCTTCAATCATATAACAGTGCCCAATCTCCTGGCTGAAATTGCTTCTCCTTAAGGTGCCAGTCATGCCATACTTTCCTTTGAAGTTGGACCACCTCTAAGTGGAGGAGGGCTTGCATTCTTTGTTCATCTAGTCCATTCAGTTAAAGTAGTCTTTCCTGTTGTGCATGGCTAAGATCTAGGTCTAGCTAAGCTGCTAGCCTCAATGTGTTGTATTCAAACTCTATGGACAACATAGCCTTCTTACCGTAGACCAACTCATAAGGCGTGAAATCTATTGTAGTTTTCCAAGTGGTGTTCTAGGCCTAGGTGGCCTCAGCCAAGGGATTTTCCCAATCCTTTCTGCTGTTGCTCACCACTTTAGTCAATATCTCTTCTAGAGCCCTGTTACTGACTTCCACCTGCACATTTTCTTGTGGATGATAAGGGGTGGAAGTTCTGTGCTTAATCTTGTGATGAGCAAGCAAGTCTTCAATCATGTTAGAGGTGAACTGACTTCCTTGATATGTGGCTAATTCTCTTCGGTAGCCAAACTTATAGAAGATATTTTCCCTCAAAAATCAGCCACTTTTTCTTCTGTTGCTGCCTTGATTGCCTTTGTCTCTGCCCACTTCGTCAGGTAGTCTGTGCACACAATGATGTAAGACTTCTACTTTGAAGGAGGGCTGATAGGACCCACAAAGTCCATGCCCCACTTCTCAAATGGCTCAAAACTCACTTCAGGTTTGAGGGGCATTTCATCCCTTGGAGTCGGTTTCCCCATCCTCTGACATTGGTCACATTGGCTGATGTATCTTCTAACATCTTGATGAAGAGTGGGCCAATAGTAACCTGCCTGTAGAATTTTGAACGTAGTCCTTTTTGCTGCAAAGTGGCCTCCATAGGGCCCATTGTGATAGGTTAGGAGGATATCAAAAACTTCCTCCTCCCTAACACAATGCCTCAAGATCTAATCTGGGTCATGTTTAAATAGGTTGCCCCCAATCCAAGTGAATGGGGCACTTTTCCTCACAATTTTGCTCTTCTCTTTTGAGGATAGGTGTGGAGGGAACTGTGTTGAAACCAAGTAGTTTGCTATATCAACAAACCAGGAAGAGAGTACTGAAATAGCAAACAAGTGTTCATTTGGCATTTGATCATCTACTGTCCCTTCATCACCTGCAGGAAAATCTAGTCTAGATCGAAAGTCAGCAACAACATTTTCCTTACCTGGCTTGTCAACAATTGTCAAATCAAATTGCTGCAACAAAAGTAACCATCTAATGATACGAGCATTTACATCAGGCTTATTCATTAAATACCTAATCGTAGCATGATATGTGTGTAGAAATGTTTGATAACCCATGATGTAGTGTCTAAACTTGTTTAGGGAATGGACTACAGCTAGGAGCTCTTTCTCGGTCACAGTATAGTTTAATTCTGCCTTGGATAGGTTTTCGCTGACAAAGTATATGGCATATGGTAGCTTCTCTTCAACTTGTCCTAAGGCTTCTCCTATGGCTTTGTTCGAGGCATCAATGTGGATGTGGAATGGTAGGGCCCAGTTTGGACCTCTCAAGATTGGGGAAGTTTCCAGCTTATCTTTCAACTCATCCACAGCCTCTTGACAGTTGTCAGTCCATTTAAACTCAACATCCTTCCCCAAAAGGCCAAAAAATGGCGAGGCTAGCTTACTAAAATCTTTTGAATCTTCAATAGTATCCTGCTAAGCCTAGAAAACTCCAAACATCTCTTACCTTTTGAGGAGGTGGAACCTTTCGGATGATAGCAATTTTGTTAGGATCCACCTGTGATCATTGCTGAGAGATTGTATGACCTAGCACGGTCCCTTTAGTCATTAGGAATTCACATTTTTTAGGACTGAGGGACAGGTTCATTTCAATACACTTGATCAAAACTTTTCCCACGTTAGTCAATGCTTCTTGGAAGGTTGACCCATAAGGAGTAAATTCATCCATATAGATTTCCACCAAATCATGCACCAACTCAACAAATATGCTCAGTACTGCTCTTTGGAAAGTGGTAGGAGCGTTGCATAACCCAAAGGGAAGGACCTGGTAGACCAAGGTACCCCATGGGCAAGTGAAAGTGGTCTTATCTTGGTCTTCCGAGCTGATTTGGATCTGATTATACCCATTGAACCCATCTAGGAAACAAAAGAACTTCTTCCCTGCCAATCCATCTAACACTTGATCTATGAAAGGAAGAGGGAAATGGTCCTTCTTGGTGGCTTTGTTAAGCTCTCGATAATCTACACACACTTTCCACTTCCCATTTTTCTTGGGCACAAGCACCAGAGGAGAAACCCATTCACTATCCCAGATGGGGTAGATGAATCCTATATCCAACAACTTTTGCAATTATTCTTTAACAATGTCCTTAAGGTTTGGATTCATTCTCCTCCGAGGCCGTCTGACCGGTTTACAATCCTCTTCAATGTAAATTTGATGGGTATAGACTAAAGGATGGAATCCTTTCATCTCCTTATAGCTCCAAGCGAAAGCATCCAAATGGCGGTTCAATAAGCTACACATCTCCTGCTCCTGAGAGGGAGATAATGTTGTTGGGAAAAGTATCTAATTCAGAATGCCCCTATCCCACTCTAAGGTGTGATAGTGCCTTAGCAACAAACAAGACAAACTACTTGAGTATTCTTCTTTATGAAATGTAAATGAGGAGGAAGGATGTAACTAACATGTGTCTTTCGCTAGTTTGTTGATCCAATCACTCCTCTCTTCAATGGCTCCCAGCTCCATGCTCCTTTACCGGCCCAGCTTCACCGAATTCATGCAAGATCACAAGAGAGAGAAACTACACGAAGATATAGATATACATTCATAAAAAGCTCAAGATCAGATTAAGCTAAACATGCAAATATAACAAAACATCATTAGTACACAGCATGTAGGAGAAACTCAAATAGTTTATTGATAGAATAAGAAAGTCCAAGAGGATATACAACCAAGTGATTTCCGATCCAGCATCTACCTCCCAGTAAAGGAATCCCTTCCTCTCCTCCAACAAAGCATAAATCACCCAATGTACTAATCTCAATCTCAAACCAACAACAATTCTCTGCAAAGTACAAAATTCTAGCCTCTGGATCTCTGGGATGAGGGATCCATATATAGATGTAAGCAGAGAGGATGAGTCAGCTTATGTTTTGACTTGTGGCTTCTCTCTGTCAGTTCTTGCTTCCACTTGGAGACTGAGAGCCCCTTACTCATCACTTGGTCGAATTCAGTGAGGCAAGTGTCATTGGAGAAGATTCTGGAAGCTTCCATGGTCTTTCCACCTCGTTGAATGACTCTGCCACTTGTCCTTTCCCGCTCAACGCACCTGGGTAGTGCATTCAAGTGCGTTGCAATGCACCTAGACAGTGTACTGGGGTGCTTTGCAACGCAGGCAGCTAGTGGAGCACTTGAATTGATCCTAAATTGACTGTTTCTGAGTGGTTTTTGGTGGAGAACTTCTGGGAGAAGCTATCATTGGTTAACCTTGTTCCTTTAGGAGCTGTAAAAACATCTTTAGGGACTTTGGATCCCTTGGATTATGGACATTTCATGCTTATAGTTGTAAGGCACAAAAATGTCTATAACAGTTGCCCCCTAAAGTATGAGGCCGTTTATCGGGTGAAATGCTTTATTAGGAGGATCCAAAGTCCATTCAATGCTGGGAGGAGACCTGTAATAAGATACAATACAATACATTATTTTCATACTGTTTTCATGATCTAGCTGAGGTGGGCATTCCCATGCTCAGCTTTATAAATTCATTTTTGTGTACATAGGACAGACAATCGTCTGATGGTATACTGATGATCCTGATGAAATCATCATCTTTTTGGTAGGATGATTATCTGTTCTGCAATGTTGTACATGTCAATGTCTTTATTTTTCCTGAATATATATCGCAGCCCGGATGGATGAAACTAGATCCGGGGTCTTCAATCTCGTCCGATCTTCACTCTAAGTACAAGTCGATCCATGTGAGAAATGTTTTGAAGTCGAACATGGAAAGACATCGCTTGATTACCAGTTAATGATGTAAACTGTTAACAAGCGCGAGAGGAATCACCGATAATGATAATGACCCTCAAGGTACTGCAGTACAATTCACGTGGTGTGAATAAAGGACTTGGCGTCGAACACCACGCAAAATCTTTCGGTCGAAGGTCGTTGATGTATACCTGTCGCCGGAAGTGAGAAACTTGCCATTGAGGCATGCAAGCTTCAAAGTACTAAAGGGGGTGTTCCTAGATCAACTTCTTGGATAATGAGCTGATGTCGACAAGAAGCAATCCGTCAAAGGAGGGCCTTAATGTATCCCACATCAGTGACACAGAACGGAGCGAGTGATTTTGATGGAGGTGAAAACGATCTGATGATATATGGTTCAGGGTGGCGGTCATGAAAGAATGAAGGATAATGTATGGTAGTGGATGGGACACGGTTGACTTCTCTGGATGACTTCTCTTGAACATATCGGTGGCACTTATGTGATGGATTGGTAGCATTTACACCAAAGATGGATGGTATGGCGAGACCATGGTGATGTGACTGGTGAATGAAACAACCAAACCCGACTCAGGCACGGAGTGGAAGTGTCATGTTCAAGAGCGACTTGCTACCAACAAAGGTTCTTTGAGTTTCTTCCCAATTTTTTCCCAGTCATTGCTGACCAGTACCTCTTTATTTTTGTCAAGCTTGAGGAGGATAACATATGCTTGTTCTATAATTTGCCCTTCGGGCAAACCCATCGCTATGTTTTAACGAGCCTAGCGATAGTGAAACTCGTTCTCGTCTAAAGACAAGTTTGTTGCTATTTAATGTTTTTAACGAGTCTAACGACAAAGATAACTCGGTCCTTTTCATTTTTAGAGAGTCTGAAAAGGTACATAAAGTCAGCTCCCGAAGTCCTTTTTTGTCATCTAATCCCTTAAGTCCGAAAAAGTATAAAACAATACAGAAGGGATGAATTTTCGATAGTTTTAACGAGCCGAACAAAACAAGCGTTCGATCTTTGTGTGAAATAATCCCTCAGGTCCAAAAAGATTAAAATCTAGAGGAGGGAAAGCTCTTCTGGTCGCTTTAACGAGCTGGAAGGCCAAAACTCGGCAATCTTTTCATATTTTACGAGTTAGATGAAAAGAGCTTAAAGAAGACTCGTCTTTTGAGGAACGAGTGATAAAATGGGTAGTAGCTGATTCCAGGTAAGGGTTGGAATTTTCCAAGCACGTCAGTGTCACAAGGATGGCTAGTGAAATCACTCTTCGCAGCTGTTCCTCAAAATGGGTAAACAATCATATGGAGGTGAATGATAGGCCAATGGAAAAGTGGAAGTGATGGTGCAAACACGACCAAGGCTTTAATGGCTGATAATGTTACATTCACGGTGGTTATTTACCGAAGGATAGTTCATTTTTTAATGAGCTTAAACACGGGTTGAAACACTTGCTCAATCTTATGTTTATTTTTTAACGAGCATGAACTATGTGCTAAAACTGCTCGATTAATCCAGTCATATGATAAGAATGTCTCATGTAAGATGCCATTTTTTATGGAGCTTGCGCCTTACAAAGCTATGCCCCGCATCCTTTCGTTATGCAAGTTCGGAAACGACTAATCCTACGACTTTAAAGGGTTAGCCTACAGGTTTAAAGGGAAGACCTAAAAATTTAAAAAATAAATAGCCGCCCCTTGCTTGCACTCAAAAAGGTTTGCATGCCCCCAGGTATAAAATACGATTTCAAGGTTACCCCTCAATTTGCAGACAAAGCATTTTTTCTATCAGGAAAGGCCTACCTCTTTCAGGTTACCAAAGATTGTCTCATTTGCGCAGCAAACAAAACACTTCTTCGGCGATGTCTACCGAGATAAAAAAAGGTGAGTGACAACGAGTGCCAACCACATAAGTTTGAAAAAATAATCTTATTCTAGAACAACCCCTCTTCCAATCACGGATGGGGTACGGACTAGTCATATTCTCCCGCGGAAACCTAACCTATACCCAAAGTTTTCCTGCCGAAGCAGACCAGGATGCATGCCCCCTTGGTTCCAGTCATATCATTCTGAATCACTCGCGCTTATCGGGAGGACGGACCGTGGGTTGAGACATTTCTTGCGTGAAGAGACCATTTAGGGATGGTATATGACTATTTGCGATGCGTGATCCCGGAAATGAAAGCTGGTCCACGAGCTTGACCACTCTTCCTTCATGCGGAAAACACATTACTCTAAAGAGTGAGGAGACTATGGCTCCCATGCAATATATATAGTCTCGTCCAAGGAGTAGGTTATAATCCAAGGGTCCTTGAATGACCATCACGTTCATTTGAATGGTCTTCCCTTTCAATGTTATGGGCACATTGGGGAGGATCCCTAAAGGTCGACTGGTTCCTTTATCAAAGCCTGTCAGATTTCTCATTTCAGGAAAAAGCGATGGCGAACCAAGCACTTTCCAAGCAATAGAGGAAAGGATACTCACAGATGCCCCCTCATCAATGATGGTGCCAGCCATAACCATTCTGTATATTTGGACGGTAATTCTGAATGGTATGCTTGCTGGCAAACGGGGTCTGCCTAGTTGGTTCCAGTCGAAGGAGACAACTAGGTTGCTTGGTGGTGGGACCGAGTAGATGGCCAGGTATCGCTCTAACGAACTTCCTTCCTGCGATAAAGGAATGGGTGGATTTCCCCCGTGTTCGTTGGAGTCTGTGTTGATGAAGAGAATTTGGATGGTGTCATCTTTATCCTCTTCAGTGACTGTATCATCTGAAGATAAGACCTCTGAAGGCAAGACCGGGTCAACTGCCGCCTCGACCTTTTGACTTTCGTCGGGTATGGATTCAGCTGGTTCATCTTCAATGACCGGTGCTTCAGCTGACCACTTGAGCGGGCCAGCTGGATTCTCAACTAACGAAGGACTTGGCAAGAGTTTTTAATATCCAGGAGGGAGTCGTAACGGTGAAACCAGACGATCATCCAAAACTCTTTTCGCTTCGTCTAAGAAGGGACAACGGTGGATGGCGTGGTTGCCTTCGCACAGTTTGCAGGGAGATCTAGCACTCCGATTTTGTCCTAGAACTTCACTTTCGCTAGTTGACGGTGTGCATTCAACATGGCTATTAGAGGTTGACGCCACCAGATTGTGAAAATGGGGAGACCAGTCCCTTAGTATCCGAGGGATACAGGGACAATCTCTGTGAAAGTGGTCTCCCTTGCAAATGACACATGGAGATTTAGGCCTAGTCAGTGTTGTGTGTGGATTTTCGTTAGACGACACTTGTTTGCCCCCAGCCGCTTTTGGCTCCTTCTTCTTCTTCTCTTTCTTCTTCTTTTCCTTCTTCTCCTTAGGAACTTGGCTTTTGGCTTTGCTAGCCCCATCAAGCGAAGAGGAAGGGAGAGAGGAAGAGTTAGAGGAAGTAGAAGGCTGGTGGGTAACTCTGGACTGGTCTAACTGCTGATTCGACTGTTCAGGAAAAGTGGTGTTCTCAACGACATTGGTTGAGAAGAGCCAGACCGGCAAGCCAATTGTCAGTCCTGGAAGTGACAATGTGGCCATATGGGCCGCACCAACATCTCCCCAAGAGGAGAAGGGACTAGGATTTCCACCAAGGGGAATTCCTTAGTTGGTAGGCTCCATTTTCTCAACCTAAAGATCAACGCAGGAAAAGGGGTATGAATATTTCCGTTTAAAATAAATTTTAACGACGCTTGGACACAACTCGCTTTTTCAATTTTAAAGAGTCGAGAAAAAGAAAAAGATGACTCTAGTCTCCTTCGATGTTTTAACGAGCCCGAAGTGACAAATGCTCGGATGGACGTTTTCCGTTATAGAGTCTGAAAAAGGCCAAAAGGAACTGCTCTGGAGTTCTAGGTAGAGGGTGTGCCAAACTTTTCGCAAAACCACAGAATACTTTTTAAGGTACGGGCGGTCAATCTTCCCGAATGTTGTGTTCAGTGCATTGCGATCAGTAGGGCGGCCGACACGGCTTCCTATGGATAAAGGTTTTATGCCTATAGGGGTCTCCCAATATATACTTGACGGTACGTGGGAGCGCAATCCATACTGGCGCTTATCGTCTCTTAGGAGGAATCACCCAACCATCAGTGAGATCGACAATCACCAGGTTTTACGACGCTGTAACATGTCTCTAGCCTAGACCTCTATGTTGTGCGTTAAATTACAAAGCGTTGTTAAGTTCATTCAATTTATTTTAGGTTTATCTTTCTTAGAAGTTTTCCTTTTTGGATCACCACGAGATGTAGATACAAATCCTAAATGCAGTCTAAAGATGATAAGCAAGCATTTATCTCTTTTCAACAATGAAAATCCTAGCTACAAGGGGAAAAGAAAGACACAAACTTTTCTCAAAGAGAATAGAGCACACTGTAAATGCACTTTTTCCTAAATCAAACCATACAAACGATCAATATGCAAATGCACAAATGCATGTATTTGTTTTCACTTACTTAATATTGATGCCTAAAAAG
Source organism: Pinus tabuliformis (assembly GCA_031772625.1). Lineage (NCBI taxonomy): Eukaryota > Viridiplantae > Streptophyta > Pinopsida > Pinales > Pinaceae > Pinus > Pinus tabuliformis. Next base: position 306,490,310 of record CM062806.1, on the reverse strand, counting down.
AAAGCTGTTGTACAAAATTGATTCGATTTCAAGTGAAAACACAAACAAGTTCCTTTTTGAAATCAAAAAAGACAATTACGACACTTATGATTTTGAAGTAAGCACTTGTTTCGACACTAGAAATTCATAAATTCAAACCAAAAGACAAAAGTAAAAGCGCAATCAACTTTCAATAGCAAATAAACTTACTCCTGAGATCAAAACGACAGGTCTAGATCTAAGGGCGACAGTATGACTAGTTTACTTTTGTAATGGGAAAATGCAAATGATGTAACAAATACACAAAAACAAATACATTTTCTTTATACAAATGAGGCAGAATTAAGGCAGAGAAAAGGGGTTTTCAGATAGGTACACACACTGATAACAGGCTGCAAAAAACAGAGATAAAACTGAACACAAGGATGCAAAGAACCACAGCTACACAGGGCAAAGGCTGATCAACGCACCTGCAGAACAGAGAAACTGAATTGCAGCACAGGTAGCCCTCTCGAGACCTGCGTTGAAATGCAGAGTCTCTTCACGGAGCCTGCGCTGAAGCAGAAACGAGAATTGTCTCTCGGTTCTGGGTCACGGTTTGCAGTTTGATCTGGGGTTTTTGGCCGGATAAAAGCTATCAATAAGGTACAATTAGAAGGATGATTTAAAGGAGGACTAAAGAGCTATCACAAAGGGCTGTTAGAGCATTTGTGGATCAGCTGTTCAGATCATAAACAGGCCCAGTGATTGGACTAGAGTATCAGATCTCTACTTTGCATTTGTAAATGGCAAATGCAGTTCGATTCAGCTCTCCTAAGTTTATGAGAAGAACAACAATAGAAACACAAACAAACTAACTAGATACGGTCCCCAGTGGAGTCGTCAATTTGTTGTTGGGAAAAGTATCTAATTCAGAATGCCCCTATCCCACTCTAAGGTGTGATAGTGCCTTAGCAACAAACAAGACAAACTACTTGAGTATTCTTCTTTATGAAATGTAAATGAGGAGGAAGGATGTAACTAACCTGTGTCTTTCGCTAGTTTGTTGATCCAATCACTCCTCTCTTCAATGGCTCCCAGCTCCCTGCTCCTTTACCGGCCCAGCTTCACCGAATTCCTGCAAGATCACAAGAGAGAGAAACTACACGAAGATATAGATATACATTCATAAAAATCTCAAGATTAGATTAAGCTAAACATGCAAATATAACAAAACATCATTGGTACACAGCATGTACGAGAAACTCAAATAGTTTATTGATAGAATAAGAAAGTCCAAGAGGAGATACAACCAAGTGAGTTCTGATCCAGCATCTACCGCCCAGCAAAGGAATCCCTTCCTCTCCTCCAACAAAGCATAAATCACCCAGTGTACTAATCTCAATCTCAAACCAACAGCAATTCTCTGTAAAGTACAAAATTCCATCCTCTGGATCTCTGGGATGAGGGATCCATATATAGATGTAAGCAGAGAGGATGAGTCAGCTTATGTTTTGACTTGTGGCTTCTCTCTGTCAGTTCTTGCTTCCACTTGGAGACTGAGAGCCCCTTACTCATCACTTGGTTGAATTCAGTGAGGCAAGTGTCATTGGAGAAGATTCTGGAAGCTTCCATGGTCTTTCCACCTCGTTGAATGACTCTGCCACTTGTCCTTTCCCGCTCAATGCACCTGGGTAGTGTATTCAAGTGCGTTGCAACGCACCTAGACAGTGTACTGGGGTGCTTTGCAACGCAGGAAGCTAGTGGAGCACTTGAATTGATCCTGAATTGACTGTTTCTGAGTGGTTTTTGGTGGAGAACTTCTGGGAGAAGTTGTCATTGGTTGACCTTGTTCCTTTAGGAGCTGTAACAACATCTTTAGGGACTTTGGATCCCTTGGATTATGGACATTTCATGCTTATAGCTGTAAGGCACAAAAATGTCTATAACAGATAAGGATGAGTTGATCTTCAAGGTTCTTTCAGGGCCAAATTCCACATTCTTAACTCCGGGAGAGGTCCACTAAAGCGCTAGTTTGGGTACCTTCCACCAACTCCTCCAAAGGAAGCACACTAGGAGGTGGATTTTGGATCAAATTTTCAATTAGGTCATCCTTGGTTTGAGGACCTCCCCGGGTGGCTTCCATTGTGCACACTAGTGTAGAGTAAACTTCATCCTCATCTTCCTCCTCCAACCGGAGAGGTAAGTCATGTTCTAACAGAGGTTGCGCAGGAGGATATAGGAATAACTGTTTGGACATAGGCTCATTCTTGATGGTCATGCTCCCCGCTCGAAAACTAATGTAAGCATCCACAGTAGCCAACTAAGGCCTTCCCAAAATGAGGCGGTATCCAGTGAGTTTTGCCTGTGGCTGAAGGACCAAGAAGTCCGCAGGGTACTCCCAAGAATCAACAGAGAGTAGGACATCTTCCACAATCCCTTCGAGAGTCACGTTGGAGTGGTCTGCTAACTGTAGTACTGTCAAGGTCTTTCTTAAGGAACTCTGAAGGTTAAGTTTGAGCATAGTGTCCCTGGTCATCACATTAATGGCAGCCCCTAGATCAATCAAGGTGTGGGGATGATGGTGCCATCGATGTGGACATCAACTACAGGACTCCCAGGGTCCAAATATTTTGGACAAATTATTTGTCCCAACATTAGATCGGACAATTGTCCTATGACATTGATAGTTGGGCCATCTCTCTTACGCCTGCCTGGGTGCTTGAAAAACTTCTCCTTGATCAATTTGTTGTATATTGGTACATCTTTTATGGCCTGAAGAAGTGGTATTTTCACACACAACTGTTTAAGTTCTCGCAAAAGTTCAGTCGCCTCTGGGTTTGGTTGTGTGGCTACTATTAGTCTCTAAGGAAAGGGTGGAATGGCTTTGGGTTCACTTTCCTGTTTCTCTTCCTCATCCTCTAGGGGAGGTTGGCGATCTGTAAGGACCTTCCCAGATCATAGGTTGATCTCCTGAATCTCCACAGCGTAGGTAGGGCATGTTGTCTCTCTAGTATATACCTATTGGGTGTGTCTGTAATTAGGGTTCGGGTTCGATTGAGCAGGCATCTAGGGTTGTCTTAGAGGAGAAAGAGGTAATGGTTGAGGTGGAGCAGGTGGTGGAGGCAAAATAGTGGGAGGAGAGTTGTATTGGGGCCTCCACCAAGGTTGAGGTACATTCCACTGAGGTTGTGGCTAGACATGAGAGTGAAACAAATGAGCAGCAGGTTGAGTATGGTATTGAGATGGATAAGACCAAGGAGGAGGTGCGGATCAGGAACAATGAGCAGGGGGACCCCAAGAAGGTATGTGAGCGGATTAGTTGGGGTTGTAATAAGTTTGGAGTGTCCCTTGCATCCCCTGCTGGTAAGGTCTGGATCCATGTGGCCTCCTTTGGTTGAGGAAGTAGAGTGGTTAAGTGGCTCCCTCGGCCCCTTGGTACATGGCTTTAAATATGGGCAAGGTTGGGCATTGGTTTGTAGGATGGTCTTCCTCGCAAACGAAACATACCTCTACTGAGTGCGATGGAAACTTGTTCTTAGGATGCTTCCTTGTGCATCTGGGACAAAAGATGGCCAAAGCCCTCTCAGCTTCCTCTTTCTTCTATTGGATTCGGAAAGTATCCAGTTGCATGGCAAGGGTCTACCTCATCTCACTTTTAAGGTCTTCCATTTGATTTGTAAACTCGTGTTTGGAGAAGGTGGCGTTGGCTGAAAGTGGATTCCCCCTACCTCTTTTCCGGGCTGCACTAGAGTGGTTTCTAAACACAGTCTTTATGTCCTCATAAGGTAGTTGGTAGATGTCTCTGCCAGCTAGCAAATGGAGGGTATTAAGAACGTCTTCAGGGACTTCTTGGAGTAGAACCAACTTCAAAGATTCAGGGTCAAGTGTGCACCTTCCCCTTTTATAACTAAGTTGGAACCTTTCTTCATAGTCCTCTAAGGATTCATCACTTCCCATGGTCATCCGATAGATTTCTCACTTCGTTTCCTTTGATGTACAGTAGTCCCGGTATTTGTTGTTAAAGGCTTGTTGCATTTGAGCCCAAGTTGTGACATTGCTTCCAGGTAACCCCATGAACCAGTGTAGGGTTGCATCCTTAAGGGTAGAGGGAAAGAGTTTCAACTTTTTCTCGTCTTCTGCATATTCATAAGTTCGACAAAGGACAACAATCTCAAACAAGAAGGTATCAAGGTCTTCAGTGGTCAATCCATGGAAGTGAGGTAAGGCTGAGGGACTTATGTTTTTCATTTTCGTGTCCCCATTGGTCTCTCAGATGGGGAAGGAACCCTCTATTCTCTCCTCATCTCCTATACTGTTTCTGTGTTCAGCAATGGCCTCAAGAGGAATGTTTTCTTGCTCTTCTTCTGTTATAGGATCTTCGTATATCTTTGGAGGTTTACCTATAGGTTCTTCTGGATCACTGCCACCGAAGAAGAGAGAAGGGTGACTTAGTGATGTGGTGGGGGTGTTGGGTAAGAATTTTCTGGTATTGTCTCTGTTCCTACGAGGCATGAAATGAAATGTTTTGGGTTGTTTTTTTCTGCTTGTACCTGCAAAATTGAAATAGATTGAACTGCAACTAACTAAAATCTATCTTGCTGAAATGAAAATGAAGAATTGAAATGAAAGCGAGAAAGGACTAATCTATGTTGCTGAAATGAAATTGCGGAATTGAAATGCTAATCTACACTTGCGGAAATGAAATTGCAGAATTGAAATGCTAATCTATGGAAGTAGGAAATGTCTAATCTACTTTTGTTGAAATGAAATTGTAGAATGGATATGAAACAATCGACTCTACGCTTGCTGAAAGAAGCTACTTAGCAGAAGGTTGTAGTAAAAAATAGAAGAAAAGCAGCAATCACCAATACTCTGATGCTCCCCGGCAATGGCACCACAAATATGGTGGGCTCCAGTATTGCAGAAATAATGTTGCAACTCCTGGGACTCCCTTCTTTACTTTTATCAACCCGTTAGTTTGTAACAATCTTGGAAGCAATGGTGCTATATGCACAAGTACTAGCTCTTGCCACGACTGTCACTTGATCAGCTGGCACAAGTCTGCTAGGAGATTAAGCCAACTTCTATGAGCTTTTAGAAGAAGCTTTTAACTGATGGATGAAAGCTAACTCAAAGGAGGCTAATCTACTTGCAGAAAGAAACTAAAAGCTGAAAGGAAATGCAAACCCTAGCAAACCCTAGTTTTACCAACTAACCCTACTGATGCAAGAAAAAGTATGAAAGCTACAGAAATGAATGCCATTGATTCTTGGGAAGGTTAAGTGCATGTGTCTAAGCTACTTCTAAATTGAAATCTGAAAAGGAACATCTTTTTGTACTTTTGAGTAATCTTGTAGAATTATTATGCGTGTGTTTTAACTGTTTTTGACTGTGCAGAGGTTGTTGATGAAAGGAAATGGCGAGGGCACTTGCAGTAGGTTGGGAAGGTGAGAAGAGGACGTAAGGGGTCCCTAGCACCCTTCCAAAGAGTTTCATAGTGCTTGGATCTCAAGAAACGGCTTTCATGAGCTTCTATAGGAAGTCTGCAGGGGTTCTACAGGATGTTCTGTAGCTTCTACAGGATGTTCTTTTCTTTTCAGCAGTCTTACTAGTTTTAGGTGTCATAGAACACAATGAATCATTTTCCACTAGGAGAGAGGGGCTTGTAACATCCCTGGGTCAAAATTTCATATAATAAAGTTAATAAAGGAAAAATAAGAACAAGGTCATGGGACACATATTCCAAGTTGAATGTTGGGAAAAACATTCTAGTGGCTATTGATTTGGTTTATTATTGCTAAATGAAATTGGCAAAGGCAATGGAAAAGGATTTGGAAAGGAAAGAGACATTAATTGGAATTTTTTTAATGAAAATAAAGGAAATTAGGAGAAAATGAAGGATAAAGGTCGCAAGTTGCATGTGAGGAGGAAATTGAAGGAAAATAATGGAAATTGAAGAAAATAGAAGCCTTGTTAATAAAATGCTTCTAAAGATCAGTTCACATCCTTTTGATGGTTTTTGGTTTGAGATCTCTCTCTATTATATCTACTCTCTCATACTCTTGCATACTTAGAGAATTCTTGGAGCACTCTAACATTGGAGGAAGGAAGCCAAAGGAAGGAAAAGGAAGAAAAATGGAAGCAAAAGACCAAGTAAACAAGAGTTGGTTCAAGCACTTACATCATGTTTACTTGCAGGTATCAAGTTTCTTGTATGACTTACTTCCAATTTGAGGCATGCATGGTAAATGCTTGTGTGTATTTGGTTCTCTTGTTGTCATTAGCATGATTTTTCCTAGGTGTGACAATGGTTTCGCACTTTCCTTTCCATTTCTAGATAGACATGGTGCAACGAGGTTATTTCACTTGGTTGAGTTGGATTTTAGAATTGTTTTGAAAATGAGTGGGGTGGTCTCAAGAAAAATCCCAAAGGTATAGGAATCCGTTGACTGGTAAATGGAAAGATACATGATAAAGCCTGAGGGTGGATATGCGAAAATTCCTTATGATTTAGATGGAGATATCCAGAGGAATCCATGCTTGTTTAAGTCCTAGTGATCCCTCAACTGGTATATGATGGGATTGCAATAAAGCCTAGTAGTGTATGTTTATTGTTTGGACCTAGAGATCTCTTGATTGGTGGTGGGATCCAGTATTGCAGCAATAATGTTGCAACTCCTGGGACTCCCTTCTTTACTTTTATCAACCCGGTAGTTCGTAACAAACTTGGAAGCGACGGTGCTATATGCACAAGTACTAGCTCTTGCCGCAGCTATCACTTGAACAGCTGGCACAAGTCTGCTAGGAGCTTAAGCCAAATTCTATGAGCTCTTAGAAGAAGATTTTAACTGATGGATGAGATCTAACTCAAAGAAGGCTAATCTACTTGCAGAAAGAAACTAAAAGCTGAAAGGAAATTTAAACGCTAGAAAACCCTAGTTTTACCAACTAACCCTACTAAAGCAATAAAAAGGATGAAAGCTACAGAAAGGGATGCCATTGATTCTTGGGAAGGTTAATTGCATGTGTCTAAGCTACTTCTGAAGTGAAATCTGAAAAGGAACATCTTTCTGTACTTTGGAGTAATCTTGTAGAGTTATTATGCATGTGTTTTAACTATTTTTTACTGTGAAAAGGTTGTTGATGAAAGGAAATGGCGAGGGCACTTGCAGGAGGTTGGGAAGGTGAGACGAGGGCCTAAGGGGAACCTAGCACCCTTTTAGAGAGTTTCACAATGCTCAAATTTCAAGAAACCGCTTTCGTGAGCTTCTACAGGAAGTCTGCAAGGGTTCTACAGGATGTTCTGTAGCTTCTACAGGATGTTCCAAAATGGAATTTCGAAGGGATAATGGTGGGAGAAAGGTGGAGAAGTGGGAATGGAGGTTCAATGAGGGTGTGAAGAGGCATAGGACCTGGTGAATGAGGCTGAGGAGTGGTTAAGACAATTGGGTGGTTCGAAGAAAGAAGAAGTAATGTTGCACAAGAACGTAGGAATTACGGCAAAGTGAGAAAATGTGGCAAATGAAAGACAAGAATCCAAGTTAGAGGACGGAGTGGGTTGAACTGATGGAGCAAGGGTAGGCAAAGAGGTACCACAAGTGCTCTACACGTTATTTTCCAAACTGACCAAACGAAGACTACAAAAACTAAAGATCTAGCTACTTTAACTTAATTTGACCTAAATACCAGAAATCATGATGGACAGTAGTTTGTTAGCAGAAAATCATGTAAGTCAACTATGAAAACCAAGCAAGAATGAATCTAAGAATGTAACCACAACTGGTACCAACCTTTTGCATCTAAGAATCTAACACTAGCAATTGCATGAAGAAGCAAGAACAATGTTTTTGTGGCAGCAAGGACACCTTGGTCTCAGCTCATGGTCCCGAGGAGGGAGAGGTGAGATCGAGGGTTGATTAATGGCCTTTTCGAAGATCTTTCCTATTACCAACGTATCAAATCAATTTGAGACATGAAAAACTATTTCTATCATGAAAAATGGACTAAATAACCAAACATGAGTGTAATCTACTAGCAGAAATTATTCTATGAATACAACAAAAACATATAACAATACACAGAGGAGGTCCTGGCACTTGGGTTAGGCCCAGCCCCAAGAGCTACAGGCTCCTAAGAAGAAGCTCAGAATTGAAGCAAAATGAAACTGATCTCCATTACTCAGAAAATAACCATGTCATAAAAATGTTTACAGCAAAAGCTCCAGGATGAGCTAGAAAACAGAGCAGCACTTGAGTGAAAAATACCAAATGTTCAAAAAGTAACCTACGAAGGTTGGATGCCTTCCTTCTTATACACTACGAGGACCTCCAACAACCCTCCTTAACTTGAGGGGCTCGTCTGCTCAAACTGTGAGTAATCAGTCACTTTACAAAAACTGCTCGGATGCCCTTGGGAATCATTTTTGGTGGCTTTCTGAACTCTGAGCTGATGGTGGAGAATTCGAGGAAGGGGCCATTTAGTGCAGGAGACACCCTTCCTACGAATCTCACCCTTGTTCCCTCGTGTTTGGCTATGAATTGGCTCATAAATGCTTGGCCTTGGTCCAAAAGTTGTCCAAAAATCTACAATAACCACGTGTTAGACTTGTTGGTCAAGTGACTATTCTCATTCGTTCAATTAACATAAATATACTCAAAATCATGCATAAACTATGAAGAATGGTGGATTGACGAAGAAAAATTAGGCAAAATGAGCCCAATAAGTTACCCAATTTTGGGGCTCATCAAACGGTATATGGCATAATACACAGTAAAGCCTGGTTGTATTGATGAGCATTTGGAGCTTAGGAATCCCTTGACCAATATTGGTGAGATACATGGTAAAGCCCGAGAATTCTTGGTTGATTTTGTTGTGAGTGCCACATTCATGATTAGAATATTCCATGGGGGTGATTGGATGAAGGAAAGTTTTAGTTTAGCCCAATATATGTTCGAGCGGGACGTAGAAGTCCCTGACTTGGTTGGATTTTGCATGTGTTAATAAGTACTCTTTTGTCTTGTATTTCAAGAGTAAATGTACTTTCTATTATGTGGCTTGATGGTTGTTCTATCATTTTTATTATTTTGGTTATATGTTGGTTATAAGAATGGTTTTATGACAAACTCTAGTTATGGATCTGACCATCTTTTGGTTAGTAAATGACATGTTAATGAATGTACTACCTAATAGATGATAATGCAACTATTGTGAGATGGCATCATGCCTTCTTGTAAAATATCAGATAAGTATGAGGCCACTATGTTCAAATTTGTAATTATGACATATAAATTAATTTGTTCATGATGTGTTTACCGAAATTCCTATCATGGTTAGGATGAGTCAGGTCAAGTCCTTGTTCAAGTTCAGCCTATAGAGGCCTTGTCTCCTTATTATTTATCATCTATGAGAGTTTCATTAAGTTATGAGAAGAGGCCTGGGTCCTAGCCCTGAAAAAATGTCTTAGATCTCAAGGTTGTTGGCACAGAACTAAGTGAAAAATGCTTCAGTTGCTGAGATGCAGGTCTATGGAAGAAACTAAAGGGTCTTAGCCACTGATTTGCCTTGTCATGGGAGCAAATGAGTGTCTCGTTCAGTGAAAAGATAAGCTAACTCAGGGGTTTTCAACCTGGAGTGGTTGGTTAGCTCTCAGTGGTCATGTAACACTTGAAGGATGTCTATAAAGTTTTGGTTCATCGGTTCCACTTCCTTAACTATACTTAGGGAGTTGAATCAATCATAGTAACTCTTCATCACATATTTACCCTAGTGGACTGGTAAGCTTTGGTAAGTGTGGGAGGAGGGTGTTATAATATTATACCTTAGTTGCGTGCTTCCAGAAATCTTTGGCTAAATCTATTGATCACCGAAAGGAACATGAGGGGGGAGACAGAATAACCCTAATAAAGGTCCCTCAATGTTGAGAAAAAAACTATGGGACTGTTATTTATACTAATGGCAAAATTGTTTGTCGAGATATACAACTTTATCCAATCTACCATTAGTGTGTCGAGACCAATCTTAGTTAGTTTCATCCATAGAAATTCCCAATCGACAAAGTCAAAATACTTGGAGAGGTCAATCCTCGTTAGGAAAGCCTCTGTCCAATCACCTTTAATGAAATTTATAAATTCTTATGCTATGGAAACAACTTCGTCTATTTGTCACTGCTAAAAAAAACGAAATTGTTCAGACGTTACAAACTTAGACATTATTGGTTTGATCCATTCAGCAATTAGTTTGGTATTAATTTATAGATCATATTGCAGAGTGAAATAGGGTGGAAGTTTGAGAAAGAAGTCAAATTTGAAACCTTTGGAATAAAAGTGATAAATGTGGCATTTACTAGGCCCGAAACCCAACATACCCTTTGAGACTCTTGTACCATCTCAGTGAGTTCATAAATCATGATGCTTAGAAATGTAAAAGAAACTCCATGGTCAAGTTGCCTAGGCCAGGGATTTTTCATCTGGCCAATTATTTTAGGACAACAACAACCTCATCATTTGTGACCATGCGCTCCAAGAATATTTTTACCCCCTCGTCGGCCATCTGATGGAGGAGGTCCACAAATTCCATCATTTTGTTGAAGGGAGTATGGACTCTTTCACGGTATATGTTTTCAATTAAATGAAAGGCCTCTTGTTCAATATCTTCTTGACTAGTTGAAATATCGTCATCGTCATCTTCATTATAAATTTAAAATTTTAAGAAAAGTTAATTATAGATTTAAAATTTTTGGAGAAGATATTGTTTTATACTCTTGGAAAATTTATTTATAGATTTAATGTTCTTGGAAGAAGGTATGTCTTATACATTGTTGGGAAAAAAGAATTGTAGCTTTAAAATTTTTGGAAGATGACATTGTCTATATATTGTTTGTAGATTTAAAGTTTTGGGAGAAAGTATGTCTTATACACGGTTGGGAAAAAAAATTGTAGCTTTAAATTTTTTGGAAGAAGACATTGTCTATATATTATTTGTAGGTATAAAAACATTGATGATGTTTAAACTATGGAGGATTAAAACCAGATAACTTTACCAAATCAATTATCTAACATATTTGTAAGAATGTATCCACTTGTTTTGAATAACTATATGTTACATAGTTCATTTATGAAAAGTTTTTTTTTGTTATTTGACTTTCTATAATATTCGTCCAAAGTTGTGCAATTATACCCCAGGCTAAGCATAACTCTCTTGGTATTATTTTTATTGGCCTTTATGCATACCATAAATGATATTCTTTAGTTCATCCTCATACATATGTCTCTATTTCCCCATGCGAAGTTTATGATTATAATGGGAGAGGTTGAAAGTGTCGTTGTGCACTTATTGGAGTTTTTTAGTTAGTGAATAATTTTGTGAGCACTATGCTGAAATAAAAAGGACGTTGACAAGATATTGTGTTATAGATAGATTCACTGTAATAATCATTTTGTATAAATTTTTGAATGGGTGTAAAAAATTTCAAACTATTGATCCCTATCAAAATAGATTAATAGCCTCACTTTGACATGTAGAAAGCAATTAATTTGATTTATAAGCGCTAACCAAAACAAATTACCTCTATAATAATCACAATAAAATTACTTCTCATGTGATTACCATAGTAGAGAATGTTGAAAATAACAACAAGAAATATTAAAAATAGTATCTAGAAATTCTAATTTATTTTGTCTTTGAATTAAATTGTGAATTAAATCAAAATTCTATTTTCGTAGAAACTTCTAATAGTTAATTAAGTTAAATTGACTTAATTGACTTAGGAAATTCGAGTTGGAAGTCTATCTAGGGTCATGTAGAGTGATCCCTAAATTTTAGGCGTCCAGGGTGAATTCTTTTAAGATGTATGTAATTAGATAACTCAGTCTAATTGAGTTACAGTCAGTTAAACTAGTTCTAACTGTTGGAGGAACTAGTAGAGGTATAATAGTCGATTAGTGCACGAGTGCATCACCAGTACCACACCAAGTTAACTGAAGATTCACTCATAGGTAACTCATACATGTTAGTACAGAGGAAGTCCTACTTGAGAATAGAGTTCAGGGACAATGTAATATCAGTTGTATAATTTTCAGAATTTTACAAATAGTTCATACAATTAGTTGAGGACCTATGTTTGGATTGCACAATTATAGAGTGAGGATTTTCCTTTAAATATGGGTTAATTATCTCAAGAATTGGGCAAGGAATTAGGAACTTGGAGGTTTGGAAATTTGGCTAAGTATTGGCCAAAGGAAGTTAGTCAGGCAAAGGATAGAAAACACTTGTGCAGGTTGAGATCAAGGTTGAGCAGAGCATTTGTATTCATATTGATTCTTTAACTAAGAGTGCAAGGAAGTAGGGGCTTGGAATGCTAGTAAATTGGCAAAGCATGGGACAGAGTTAGCCTATGAAGTAGAGAGATAGATTATACTAGGGCAGGAATTGTTCGGTGTTGAAAAAGAATTGTATTTTCTTCTCAGATTTTCTAGTTTATGCAATATAGATAGTCAGGGTTTTTAGAAGTTTCTTTTTGTAGAGAAATATTGTGTTATGTGCGATTGAAATTATTCCTTTTGTGCTTATTGTTTTCATCGATTAATGCTTGTTTCCGATGAAGAGTAGAATATATTCTTGTATTATGTTTTAGCATAACACATAAGATGTTCAATATACAAGTAAAAATGTACATGTTATTGAAGCTGAAGACAATATAGAAGAGGAGAATTCGAGTTTGGTGTGCAAGTGAAATTGAATTTGCAGTTCATACTTCAGAATCAACAATATGACTTTCTACGGTTTGAGACTTCAATATTCCTTGGAAGGAAGCTTGAATTACATAGCTTGGAAGGATAGGATAGAGGTAGTGCTGGAAGACATTGACCTCAAGGAATTCATATATCATGACATTCCTAAGCCTCCGACATTTGATGCTAAAGATTAGGTTGAATGGAGAAAGTGTGTGGAAAAGGAGCTCGAGATAACATTGTCTTGGGTCTCCACGATAATGAAACTCCATATGCAATGTGTAAGGAATTGAAATACTTGTTTCAGAATAGCAGTGGCCATAGGAAGTTGGCACTGAAGGACAAACTCAGAAAGATCAATATGGAGAAGGGCAAGTCAATTCTGAATTACTTGACGAAGTTCACTCATTGTCGGGATGAGCTTGGAAGTGTCAGGATTGTTGTTGCCAAAGATGATATCATGAGCCTAACACTTATAGGACATCCCAAGAGTTGTTATAGTTATCTGAACTCTGTCAATGAGAGGGAGAAGCTACTAGATTGGGAACAGCTGTGGTCAGATTTGGTACAAGAAGAGTTCGGTGGAACACTAGTGATGGGATCTCTTCCAAAGAAGTGGAAGATGAATTTGCATTAGTGAGCAAAGAAAAGAAAGCCAAGGAAAATAATTCCTAAGGCAAGGTGGGCGGAAAGAAGAAGGACTTGTTAAAAGTCAAGTGTTCTCACTCTCATGAGAATGGGCACTATGCCACGAATTGCCCACAGAAGAAAGCAAGCAAGAAGGAGCCTCTAGTTGCACCAATAGGTGAAGCTCTACCTTGAAAATTCAAACTTTATTTCACTCACATTGTGTGCATGGCGAACATTATAATGGGAAGTGTGTGGTATCTCGATAGTGGTGCCTCATTCCATATGACGGGGAATAGAGATCTCTTCAGTGACTTTGAGGAGAAAGACCTCAAGAAGAACATAGAGTTTGGAGATGACGAGAGGTATAGTGCTACCCAGATTGGTACAATTACCTTTAAGGGGGAGTATGGTTCCCCTCTTAGAATCAAATATGTGATGTATGTTCGAAGACTAAAGAAGAATCTTGTTTCTGTTAACTTATTAGAAGACCATGGCTATGAAGTGATTTTTAGTAAGGAAAAGGTTTTCCTCAGACACATCGCCATAGAATAGGTGAAACAGATTACTGTGCAAGTCAAGAACTTGTATTCTCTCGAGGTCGAAGATGCATGCAAAGATTTGAGGAGAAAGGAAAAGGTTAGAGACTTGGTGGTTGGGAGGGAGAATGAATTACCTCTCAAAATGCATGCCCACAAGAAGTCTCAAAAGTTGCCTCATAAAGTTGTGGAGAAGCCACAGTTAGATAAGCAGAGAGGAGACCAAGTGGAGGCATGCACTCAAGCAGAGACCTCTGGTAGGGGGATATTTCGAGCCAAGTGGGCATAGGGAGCACATGCAGCGATACCTTCAAGTGAGAGGTGGGGCGATGTGGAGTAATAGTCCCAAGGGTGCAGAAATTTAGGCAGGGTCCATTGAGATTTTTTGTCTCATGGATCATTAGCTTACCACAGGAGACCACAATACACAATAGTAGGATGGATCTAGTGGTTGATGAAGTAAGAAATCAATGTGACAGAGGTAGAGGCTAGGAGTAGTCATATATTGAAGAAAACAAAGTAGAGTTGACGACAATGCAGATGGCATGGAGACAGAATTAGCAGAAGTGCAAAGTTTTCAGTCGAAAGAGGTATAGATAGCAGTAGTGAGAGACTTTGGTGATATATGTGTCATGCTAATTCAATTTAGATTTCTTTTTTCAGTTTCACGAGTTTCAGTAGGAGAAACGCTAGAGAGAAGTGTTGCATGCAAAACATTCCAAAGGTACTGGATTGAGATAAATGTTAATTTCTTTCCTTTTAAGAGGGAGTGTTGAAAATAGTAATAAGAAATGTTAAAAAATAACGTCTAAAAATTCTAATTTAATTTTTTTGTGAATTAAATTGTGAATTAAATCAAAATTCTCTTCTCATAGCAACTTGTAATAGTTAATTAAATGAAATTGACTTAATTGACTTAGAAAATTTGAGTTGGAAGTCTATCTGGAGTCATGCTGAGTGATCCCTATATTTTAAGGGCCCAGGTTGACTTCTTTTTAGTTGTAATTAGATAACTCAGTCTTTCTCAGTTATAGTTAGTTAAACTAGTTCTAATTGTTGCAGGAACTAGTAGAGGTCTATTAGTGGAGTAATGCGCTAGTACATCACCAGTACCACACCAAGTTAGCTGAATATTCACTCATAGATAACTAATGCATGTCAGTTCAGAGGAAAATCGAGTTGAGATTAGAGATCAGGGACAGTGTACTACAAAGTTGTATAATTTTTTGAATTTTACAAATAATACGTGCAATCAATTAAGGAACTATGTTTTGATTTCATAGCTATAGAGTGAGGATTTCCCTTTCAATATGGGTTAATTCTCTCAGTAATTGGGCAAGGAATTAGGAGCTTGAACACTTGGAAATTTGACTAAGTACTGGCCGAAGAAAGTTAGTGAGGTAGAGGACAGAAAATACTTGTGCAGGTTGAGCTCATAGTTGATAAAATCATATTGAATTCATCCATATTATTTGACTAAAAGTGCGAGGAAGTAGGGGCTTGGAAGGCTAGTAAATTGGCTAAGTGTTGGCCAAGTTAGCATAGGAAGCAGAGATTAGATTTCCCTAGTGCATGAATTGTTGAGGGTTGAACAAGCATTGTATTTTCTTCTTAGATTTTCTATTTAATGCAATATAGATGGTTTGGGATTTTAGCAGTTTCTTTCCCCAAAGAACATATTTTTATGGAACAACTAATGCATGGAAACAATGCCTCTTTCTGGGAAAGAAAAATTATACCACAATAAAAGGATCTTACTAAAACTTTGTGACCACCACCAAAATCTCACACAATGAGTTAAGCATACAAGTAAAGAATCATATCAAAGACAACCCCCATTCAAACCAAGAAACAAATAGCTTAATGAATGAGAAAATGTCAACTAGATATTAAACCCAAAATTAAACCAAAGAATGGAATCAACCAATAAGCAAGATCCCAAATCCATGGCACTTGTGAGTTGCATCAAAATCCATGCAGAAATCAAAACATGAAAAAAAAGAAATATGCCTAAGATGTGATTCCTATGGAGCTCTAAAAAGAAAATTTTAAACTAGCGAAAAATTACTAACTACTACATAGACCCAAAATTGAACCAAATAGAAGAATCCTAAGCCAAGAAAAAAATCCCAAGCCAGGAATATGGTGTAGAACCTACAAGATATGGAGTGATAGAAGGATGAAACTATGAATAAACGAGGAAGAGGATGATAAGGAAAATAATAATTTTCATTTAATTAAACTCACCATCCAAGATAATATTAAATGGATCCCCACATAAATAAAATTCCCACCATAACATCTCTTCACAAATTCCTTAACCAAACCCTAGAGAAATTCATTTCCTACCATACCATTATCTAACACAACCCATGCTCACCCATAACCACCCTATGCCTGCCCATTGTCTAACTTTTATTTATACTCAACCATCCTAAAAATTAATGAATATCATGGTAAATAATTAATTAAAAAAAAAGTCTAAATCTAAAGAAAACTATATGAAAATAATAGTCAAGCCATTGTGTTGAATAAATAACAGTATATGAATTATTTATGTCACACTATTATGTCGTTTCATAGATATATTAGATGCATTGACATGTTGAGCCAAGCCACCAAAAATATGCATGAAACTATGATCTAGGTGGCTCTAGAAATAGAAGTGGCCTTGAAGAAGCTCAAAAATAAATTTTATCATATTGAAATGAAACCGGGACCAGATTGTAGTGTTTTTCATCCTGATTCCAATCGTGTGAATTAAACAAAACTGATTTTGTATGCTCAAGATACAATTGGTCAAAGTTCTAGTCAAACTACGCCAAGTGGCAGTCACTAACGAGGAAACAATTTGGTGAAGAGATGGTGCACAGAAAATAGTGGCCAGAAAGGTTGAATTTTTAGCCTCCCTAAATTTCCCAATAACCCCAAAATCTCGAGAAAAAAAATTGTATAGTATATTTTATAAAACAAAAATATATATATTAAATGGGGTGCTGGGTTGCCACCTCGTCCACCCCCAACGGTCTGTTTTATATGTATGTATATATATATATATCTATATATATATATATGTGTGTGTGTGTGTGTGTGTGTGTGTGTATACACACACACACACACACACACACACACACACACACAAATATATATATATATATAATGATTTTATATGGGCCGAGGCCTACGGCTCTGACCTGGGACCCTACCCACGCCCTATGGTTTTTACAACAAAATTACACCACATATATTAAATATATCAAAGCTGGTGGGTCGAACCTGCACTAGCCACGTGGCCAACCCACCCATTGTAGTGACTCCACAACATACAAACACCATGTAATAGCTAGCACCAACGATCATGGCAATACAACCACGCCCATACCATAACACGCTAACTACCAACAGTTATGAAACCGCTCTGCCACATTTAAATAAAAAATGTGCCATATTAAAATAACACCATCGGGGTTTTAACCAAAGCGAGGCTTGTATGAACCAGGGCAACTTACCAACTTTTCAAAGGACCTCATTGGTTAATCCGCCCATTAAAATATATATAAACTAAGTTAATTCATTTTCCCAAGGCAGAGGAGGTGGATGCCAAGCAGAATCAAGAGCCAAGACAGAACTTTGACGGTATGTTTTTCAAGATAGATTCTCAAGGAATGTTTACATGAATATTCTTTGATGCAGTGAGTAATTAAAAGATTCCCTGGAGGGATATTTTTTAGTAACAGAAATATGAAAACTTTATACTCAAAACAAATAGAATTTAACATGGAACATGATGGTATGGTCCATTTCCACATCTGAGCAACAAAAATTCAGGCAGGCAGCAACAAGAAATCTTTGCAGAATCTAAAATATTCCCTTGGAGGCTAATTTTTTACAGAGGTGGAATAGTACAAAATTTATAGTCATTCTTCTCAAAATTTCTCAAGGAGAGCAGTTGTGTGCTCAAAATTTTCATTCGAGCAGCAGATTTTGTGCCCATCTCGAGGAAGGAATCTTTAGGGGAATCTTTGAGATTCTTGAGGATCCATATTTTGACAGTGTCAAAAAGTGGCCATTTATATAGTCGTTTGACATGATATCACACCACAAATCCAATAGTGATGTTCATTTTTGCATTTGAGATTTTCATTGTTTGTCCATTCCGGAAAATGGAGGTATAAGGGTCATTTGTGTAAATTTGATTGTAACTCATTTTTTATTCCAATTAATGAGAGAGACCTCCCCACTTTGAGTAGGACACAGGGATGTAGCCCACACTGGGTGAAATTCGTAATCAATGGTTTAGTGCCTTAGATCTCATGCTGCTTTTTATTTCTGCTTATTTTCATGTGTTTATGTTACTTGGTTATGTGCTCTTTTAAATGCATTTTTTTATGCACCCATGAAGTAAGTGATCCAGATCACACTAGACAAAAGGAAAGCTTTAGAGAGGAACCAATGATAACCCTCAACCACAATTAGAGATCACACAACCTCAACCATAACCAAATAGTGTGAACATAACCATGTGAACCCATCAAAACACCATGTAGAGGAAAGAACATAAAGGAAACTATATACCAAAAAAAAAAAGACAAAATCATCCATTATAGTGGCAAACCAATGCAGCTCCACTAAGACCATATTCTTGTGACATAATGACTACATATATACAATGTATCTTTTCTAGAGAAAATAAACCACAACACCAAAATACCACATAGGGACCCAAGAATTCAAGAAAAGAAACAAACCCAAGACACAACTCATGTCAAGCTCGGAAAAAAAATACTTTAACTAGGGAAAAAGATATCAACCATGAAATGAGCCAAAATTCTGTTAAATTTTGTGATTGCTCTATGCTGAATAAGTTACTCTCGCCCAAATTATTTTTTTATTAACAATGCATCTAATTATTAGTAGTATAACCAATCATAAATGTAACTAAAGAAAGAAACATGTATGCAGTGACAAAGAAGACAATAGTACAACCACAAGAGATAGCATATTGGTCAAAGATGAGGGAAAAACCCCACTAGGGGGAAACCCTTTCAAATCTTCTACTTTAATAGATCATCATAAAAATATTTCAACTGAGAGTACAGTGAGATTCAATACATATGTTTGCAGCGGATATCAATGAATCGGATCTACGGATCTACAGATCTCTATAACAACAGAGAGAGAAAACCCAATCCAATAGATCATCAAATCCAACTGAAGCTAAGATGTCAAACCCAAGATTTGAATTAGGGACACTCTCATCAAAGCTGTCTGCGTGTCTCTGAAACACCCTAGACGCTCTCTCGAACACTGAGGGTGACTGTGATTGCTTGGTCGCTCTCAGGAAGACTCTGTTCATGCCTCTAGGGTGAAACAAACCATAAATTCTTGGACACTCCCTTACTGTTGTTGGGCGTGCATCTATGGTGGTTTGGATGTTGTCTCGAACACTCTATGCAAGTGTCCGGGGACCAGTTCAACCCATTCTAACTCCAAACCCTTGGATGTCCTCATAAGCCTGTTTGCCAACATCTAGAGCTCTCTCGGTGCTCCCTTGTCCACATTGTGCCAGCGTCCAGGGACCATATTTCCTTGTTCTATGCTAATGTCGAGAACCGAGAAAAACTCTAACTCAGAGAAAACCTCTCGATGGTGATTTCATACCCTCGCATGAACTCCTTCTATCAATCCAGTGCGATCCAAGACAAAAGAGAAGAATAGAAAATGAATTTATCAATGTGTTGAAACAAACTTGAGGTTGCTTCTATTTATAGTATTCCTTGAGGGTTTACCTGGGGTTAATATTGAACCAAGCAACCACCCATATGGTTAGGGCTGACTCATTCCATAATGTATGTATGAATAAAATAATTCAAAACTTAACTTCCGCTTAACCAAATTAGGTGATCTTTAGGTCATTTTTGGTCCTCTCAACATAGGAATTTAATGCAAGCATAATCTCAGGCATATGAGTTCTTCAATGTGGAATTTTACCGTAGTTACAAAAATTAACACTCCCTCTCAACTAGGAACAATTCCACCTACCAATATCATGAGTTGATCTTCACATCATCCTATCATGTTGTTGTAATTCTTTGACTACGTTAGCTCAACTCTATCTGCTAAAAAATTCTTATATCTGGAAGAAGAAGGATCGAGATGTAATAACTTTCACCCATACCAAGAAATAGGATAACACATCATACAGTGGAGCACCTCCTCAGCCATGGAATCTCATCAAGGAGCTAAGCCTCAACCAAAAATCTCAAAAGGGGAGTAAGTCTCAACCCAATCATATTTCCCACTAATCTTCCTAAAAATGAACCTCAATAGTAATGTGGCACCTGCATCATAATCAACTCCGATTGTACACCCAAACTACACTATCAACTCATTGGCAAAATAAGGAGTGGTATTCCGAACAAGTTACCATGCTTGTGGATATGATGCCAACTAGGGTATACTTTGTAAAGAACAAGGAAGGGAGTAACATTATTCAACCATATGAACATAGGAGAGAAACATTCTTCAACCCTATGGGTAATAGATATGGGTAATGCCCTATTGTCTAGAGTCCCCTCTACCCCAGGAGCCTTCTATCTCAGCTCCTCACCATGGGAGCTCAAACATGGTAGGAAGAGTTGGCTCAGTGTCCTCGATCAACGTTACCCCTTATCTAGAGGGAATACATCGATTAGTCCAAGCTCCTCTCTGGAGACCAAGAACTTTCTCTTTGGTAATGCCTTGGTGAGAACATATGCAATCTGATCATTTACTAATATGAGATGGAGCTTGAAAGCTCCTCTCTGTACCATGTCTTGTAAAAATTGATATCGAATTTCGATATGCTTATACTTGTCATGGAACACAAGATTCTCTACCAAAAACATTCCACTCTTTTTGTCACCATATATCATTGTAGTATCGAGGACCTGCTCAAATATCTCTCGAAAGATATTTCTCAATCAAAATGCTTCGCATCTAGCCATGCTAGCAACAATGTATTCTACTTCAGTGGTGCTAAGTAATAAAAACTTTTGTCTCCTACTCATCCATGATATCATGGTAGATCCAAGGCTAAAATAACATCCAAATGTACTTTTCCAGTTGATAAAATTTCCGACCCAATCAACATCAGTGTATCCATGAATTTGAACATTTCCAATAGAATATCTCAGGCCAAGTGTGATCGACCCATGTAAATATCTCAATATGTGTATGGAATCTAGCTAATGTGTGTGGAGGGGCTCGTTCATGAACTGACTCAATATGTGTATTTCATAGCATATGTCTGAATGGGTGTTCAAAAGGAACATCAAAGCCCCAACCAGCTTTCTATACTTGGATGGATTTTCCAAGTTAGCCCTACAACATCTCCACATAAATTTTTGAAGTTCATTTGGATTGGTGTAACCATGCATTTGCATTGAGTCATACCAAATCTTTCCAATAATTTTAAAACACATTTTCCTTGTGAAAGGAAAATCTCACCAGGCTTTTGCCACAGCTCAAGGCCCAAAAATTAGTGGATGAGACCAAGGTATTTCATCTCAAATTCATAGGCAAGCTTCCTCTTACACTCAATCGTCAAAGGTTCAGTACCTGCCAAGAATAGGTCATCAACATATAAAACCAAAATCAATGGCATACCTTGGACTACTTTGAATTAGAGGTTGGGATTGGCATTTCTTCTTGTGAATCTGATCTTTACTAAGTAACTGCAAATTCATGCATACCAAGCTCACGGATCTTGATTAAAACCATACAATGCCTTCTTCAAACTGCACAAATGAGTTCTTCGATCTTCCACTTCAAATCCTTGTGGTTGTTCAACATATACCTCTTCATGTGACATGGCATGAAGGAATGCAGTATTTACATTCATCTCATAAATATTCCATCCCTAACTTAGCAAGGGAAGCTATAGAACAGATGGTTTTATATCAAGCCATGGGAGAAAATATGCCATCATAATGTTCTCCCTCCTTCTAAGAGAATCTTCGGGCTATGAACCTTACTTTGTATTTCTCAATGCTACCATCAATTGTATCTTTGATCTTGAAAAACCCTTTTGAATTCACAATAAACTTCCCTTTCAGTCTAGGTATAACATCCCATACATCATTTTTCATAATTGATTCATATTCTTTAGCCATAGAATCCTTCCAAACTTGTTCTTTTACAGCTTCTTCGAATGGCAATGGTTCGTCTTAAATCATAATGCTCATAGCTGCAACATATCCCTGATACTTGCATGGTTGCTTCCTTTCTCTGAATTATTTATGAATGGCGGCATTTCTTTTAGTATCCTATAAAGTATTGTGAAGCCAAAGTGGTCTCTTCCTAGTGGAAGAATCACTTGGAAGAGGATCTAACAAATCCATAGGCTCCATGGTATCATCAACCATATTAGACTCAGGCATGGATGGGCCATCTAGAATATCCTAGTCATCATTCTCTTCCTTGGGAGGAGGAGGCAAAGGAAAATGTCTTGCTTTTCCAAGAGCTGAATCTTCATCAAATGTTACACCCCTACTGATTTCGACCTTCCTCTGACAAGGAATCTAAATATTATATTCTTTATAATTTTCACAATAACCCATAAACATACCTTTTCTTCCTATAGCTTCCAATTTTTTCCTTTTATACTTTAGCACATGAAAATATACGGGGCATCCAAATACATGAAGATGGCTTCTATTAGGCTTGATACCTGTGAATATTTCTTTAGGAATCTTGCCTTTTAATGCTTGATGAGGCACCCTATTTTGAACATATACAACAATAGATGTAGCCTCAGTCCAAAGGAACTTTGGCACCTTTCGATCATGGAGCATAGCACGAGAAATTTCTAATATAGACTTGTTCTACCTTTCAACGAGACCATTATGTTAAGGAGTATATGGCACAATCATTTCCTTCTTGATTCTGCCTTTCTCACCAAATTTTATGACGTCTTTTGAAATGTATTCCCCTCCATTGAGTTGAAGACTTTGATTCTCTTTCCTAATTGTTTTTTGATCAATTCTTTGAATTCCTTGAATGTTTCAAAGGTTTCATCCTTGTGCTTAAGGTAGTATATCCATGTATTTCTTAAGAAGTGATCAATAAAGGTGATGTAGTAGAGATGACCACCAACATCATGTATATGCATCATACCACATACATTAGAATGAGTGAGATCAATGATGTCATTTGTCTTGTTCTTACTATAGGGAAATGGTCTCCCTATTCTCTTTCCACTTGCACAAGCTGGAAAAACTCCATCATGATGAGGTTGAACATCGGGAATACGTGATAACAATTTATTCAAGTTTAAAAGTGAATCATAGTGTAGATGAGCTAGCCTATGGTGCCATAAATTGATCAGAAAATTGGTATTAAGAACTAATACTAGAAGAGGTCTTCCAGTGACTCTATAGATTCCTTCCAATATTGATCCTAATGTTAATGCATCTCTCATAGGTGAACCAACAGGTGAAGTAAAACATTTCCCTCTTGATGAAGGCACCCATCATCCCTTTATCTTCCAATGTGGATATAGATACCAAATTATTCATTAATCCTGGTACATACATAACATCATGCAGTAGAACTGATTCCCTAGAATTCAACTGAAATTTTATGGACCCAAAGCCTTTCACGAGATGAGTAAATTTTTCTCCAATAATGATCTTTAGCTTAGTCTCCCTCTCTACCAGATTAACAAGGACTTCCTTGTAACTAGAGGAATGTTGAGTGGCACCGCTATCAAGCAACCAACTATCCTATGAATCCGATGGAGAAGTACTAGTAATAGTAGAAGTAAGAATGTATTCAGATTTATTTATAGCATTACTTTAATACCTGGGAGCCCTTGAATTCTTTTGAGGACGATTATCTTCTCCATGGTCAGGTGAGGAGTCTCTTCTTCTTCTTTCATATCTTCTATCATGGTTATTTGTTTGATTGTATTTTATTCATTTGTTATGGCAGTTTCCTCTAGTGTTGTAATGTGGCCTCTTTCCTTTCTAAGGATAGTCTCATGCATAATGACCCTTTTTGTGGCAATTGAAGCATTCAACATGAGATATCAATCTATCATTACTTCCTTTTGTATTTTTTGAAGGAGGCTTCCTTGATGGACCTCTATTTTCCTTCTTCCTTTTTCCATGAGTGCTCTATGCAGCATTCTCTCCCTCTTCATGCTTTTGAATCCTTCCTCTTATTATCATCCTTAATTATTCTTGAGTGAGCTTCCCAAAAAGTTCATCAAATGATGGAAGGACATTGTTTTTGCTGATTGTAGTAATGAAGGTTTTCCAAATAGGAGGGAGACCTCTAAGAGTCACAACTACTAGCTCTGTGTCAGGCCCTTTTCTCCAACTCTATGCAAATTATCTCTAAGGCGAGAGATCCTCATCATGTAGGATTGGAATCCTTCTCCTTTGTTCATGTTAGTTTCCCTGAGTTGATATTTCAAGGTTATGATCTCATTTAAGTTTTTTATTTCATACATGTCAGCTATCTTTTCATACAGATATTTAGACTTTCTTAAACTCCAAACATATGCAATTAAATGATCTTGTAAACCATCAACTATAATTTTCTTTTCTTTGGACTCACCATTCTTGTACCTATTCTTGAGGAAAGTGGAATAATTTTCTTGAGGCTTGGTCATCCTTGCTTCAATGTATTCTAGCACATCATTTTTGTCAGTTATGATCTCCAATATGATTTTTCATGCAACGAAGGTTGATGCACCACCCAAATTTCCATGCTCCTTGAAGGTAGAGGACATCATCTTGACCTTGACTAAGCAATATGAGTTTTCAAAGAGAGGGCTTCAATGCTTGTCCTCTTTTAGGCTTGTCCTTCACATTAGCTCTGAAACCATGCTAAATTTTCTAATTTTTCTATGCTCAATCAATTACTTTAGCCCAAATTACTTCTTTATTAATAATGCATCAAATTATTAGCAGTATAACCAATCATAAATGTAACTAGAAAAGAACAATATATGCAGTGACAAAGAAGATAATAACATGACCATAAGAGACAATAGATTAGTCTGAGATCGGGGAAAAAACCCCATAAGTAGGAAACACTTTCAAATCTTCTTCTTTAATAGGTCACCATAAAACGATTTCAATAGAGAGTATGATGAGCTTCAATACATATGTTTGCAACGGATATCAATGAATCAGATCTACAGATTTGTATAATAGCAGAGAGAGAAACCGAAATCCAACATATTGTTGAAGCCAACTAAAGCCAAGATATCAAACCCTAGATCAGAACCAGGGATGCTCTCATAAAAAATTCCTTTATGCATCTGAAACACCTTGTATGCTCTCTCAAACACTGAGTGAGGGCGATTGTGACTGCTTGGTCACTCTCAGGAACACTGTGTGCTTCCGTATGGGGGAAATTAACTAGAAACCCTTGGACACTCCCTTAGTGTTGTTGTGTGTGCATTTGACATGGCCTTGATGCTCTCTGGGACACTCTGTGTGAGCGTCCCAGGACCAATGTAACCCGATCTAACTCCAAACCTCTGGACACTCTCATAAGCCTGTCTTGTAGCAGCTAAGGCTCTTTGGATGCTCTCTTGTCCACTCTATGCTAGTGTTGAGGGACCAGATTGCCTTGTTTTATGCCAGCATCCAGAACCCAGAAAAACCCTAACATAGAGTGAACCTCTTATCGATGATTTTATACCCTTGTGCGAACTCATTCTGTCAAGTCTGTGCGAGCCAAGACAAAATATAAGGATAGAAATTGACTTGATCAATGTATTCAAATGAACTTGAGGTCACTTCTATTTATATGCTTTCTTGAGGGTTTACTTCGGGTTAAGATTGACCCAAGTAGTTAGTCATGTGGTGGGTCGACCCATTCCATAATGTATGTATGAATAAAAAAATTCAAAACTTAACTACCGCTTAACCAAAATAGGTGATCTTTAGGTTGATTTTGGTCCCATCGAAAAGAGGAATTTAATGTAAGAATGATCCAGGTGGATATTCATGTCCACTTGCCAATTCCACTTGGACCCCCACCATTGCTTCTTTCATTTTTTCAATTTCCTTAACTATAGCATAGTTTACTATTTTTAGCCGTTTTTTGGGTCCTAAAGTTCCGGAGCCGTTTTGAGGCCCTAAACGACATTTTCCTGGAAATCTACCACCAAAGATTTTATTTTTTTTAAATCATCTTTTCCATCGCAGTCCTCAAAGAGATATTTCCAATGGGTTATCATGCGTGTCAAATAGAGATAATATGACCAAGTCGCGACCTTGGGAAGTTGGCTGTCCAACTCACCCCAACGGGGACCATAAACTCTTGGTGTTTCATCTACTCGGGTTAGGGATTTGGTTGTTTAGAGTTTGATCTTATTGTTCAATAATAAAATTCCCTTGAGCCTCATTGTAAGGCAGTTCAAAGGCATGTAGCCGCCACATCTCTTCTCAGAGATAAGCTACCATTGCCCTAGTTGGTATATTTCCATTTCTATTTGTAAGCATATTTCAGTATTTCACATTAATGAAATGAAGTATTATTTCCACTGCATCTCTGTGTTTATGGTTATCTCTGCAATTTGTTACATTCATGTTTAAATCAGGATCAGTCGTATTAGAGCGGTATGCTTTTTTCCTCTGTTTTTCTTTGCATGTCCCCAACAAGGTCAAGATATAAGGAGTTAGGGCTTAAACTGGTGGAACCTTTGCAAGACCAATCTCGCAAATCCTGATGGCCTCCCATGGAGGCTGAAAAGAAAGATGAGGGGGAAGGAGATCCTATCAAGATCTTGCTCGAAGAATCCCTCGAGCAATGAAGGAATGCGATGATGGACAACTATCCCACATCCTTTAGTGGCTACCCAGGGGCGACGCATCAGCTTCCAACAACTACTCTGGAAATGCCACACCGTTTAAGGAACAAGTTAATTTTGAAATCCCCATATTCGAGGGTCAAATAGATGTAGATGCCATCAATAAATGGTTAAATCTACTAGAGGGTTATTTTTCTATCCATGATTTTTCCGATCAAGAAAAGATTATTTTCGCTCTTCTCAAAGCAGCCCCCCATGTCAAGGACTAGTGGGAAACCTACTGCGAGTAGAAGGATGAAAGTACAAGCTCACTATTTTCAGTCATACCCACTTGGAATTCATTCTGGGATGCCATCAAGGAGCAGTACTACCCTATCGGAAGCTATGAGGATTAATACATAAAGTGGAACACGCTGCGGCAAGGAAGGGACCAAGACATGCCGATGTTTACCAATATTTTTCATACCCTTCACACAGAGTTGGGTATCAAGGCTTTGGAGTAGCATTTGGTACTCAAATACTATGGCTACCTGCACAAGTACATCCAGGAAGAAATAGAATTCTTGAACATCTCCTCGCTTGGCACGACATACCGATATGCCATCAAGGTCGAGCAAAAGTTTAAATCGAAGAAGCGAGACTTTGGATCTGCGAATCCGAAGCAAGGGAAAGGTGCCCCCAAATCGTAGAACAAAGGACAAAGCCAAGGCGGGGCAGCCCAAGCAAGCTGCCAAAGCTACAAGCAAAGAACAACACCTCGAAGTAGAAAAAGGACATGGGAAAGTGGTGTGAGTTCCATAAGAGCTCCACTCACAACACAAGTGAGTGTCGGGCCAAGCAGTCACTCGTGGCCGAGTTAAATCTTTCAGAATCAAATGCATGTTCCGACTCTGAGTCAGAACCTGACAAGGGGAATGACAAAGGGATGTAGATTATCGATGCAGAGCCTAATGCCACCATTGCCACCATGAAGATACAGAACGAGGAACCCAAAAATCCAGAGGAGGAGGAGAATCTCTTCCACTCGCAGATGTGGTTAAAGGGCTCCCCACTACAGTTCACTATCAACAACAGGAGCCAAAATAACCTATTTCGGCAGAAGTCATGAAGTGGTTTGGCTTACCGACCACAACACATCCACAATCATACACCATCAAGTGGCTTCACCAAGGACGAGATCTTCGCATGAACTAGCACTGTTGCCTTCCATACAACATCAAGCCCTTCATGGATGAGGTATTCTGTGACATTACTCCCCTTGAAGTTTGTGATGTATTATTAGGATAACCATACTTCTTGAAGCGACATGCTATGTATGAATCAAGGCCCTGTGAAGTTATTGTTAATTGGGGAAATAAGCTATACATGATACTGAAGCTAGCACTACCTACTGCCATCTCTTTGGTTACTACAAAACAATGCAATAAGCTCATTTCCAAAACTGGGATTTTTTTTTTCTTGATGATACACCCTCAAGGAAATAAGAAGACAATGGCCTCAACCTCCATAGAAGGCCCCTTCACATGACAACTACAGATGGAAAAGGTCATGTAGGAGTACGAGGACATATTCACCTCCCCCGCAGGGGTTCCTCTGCACTGTCAGGTCAAGCACTCCATCGATATGACCCCAAGTGCATCGTTGCTCAGTGGATCAATCTATCGGCGCTTCGTTCTAGAGAACGATGAAATCAAGAGGTAGATTTAGGAGCTGTGCAGGAAGGTCAAATCCATATGAATTCATCACCCTATGGGAGCCCTATCATATTGGTACAGAAGAAGGATGGGACTTGGAGACTCTGTATTGACTATTGGGCGTTGTGCCCAATCCCACGGATTGATGACCTCATGGACCAAATGAAGGGGGGAAAATAATTTATCAAGATCGATTTGAAGTCAGGATATCACTAGGTACCAATCGAACCCTCCGATGTGTGGAAGACTTCCTTCAAATCCAATGAGGGCCTTTTCGAATGGTTGGTTATGCCTTTCGGATTAGCGAATGCTCCTGCAACCTTCATGAGGCTAATGGATGACATCTTGTGGCCATTCACCAAATCATTTGTAGTGGTATACTTGAATGACATCCTAATATTCAGCCAGAGTTAGGAAGAGCACCTCCAAGACATCCGACAGGTTCTCCAAACATTGCGGCAACACAAATTATGTGCCAATTTGGAGAAATGCATGTTTCGCATGAACCAAGTTCAATATCTGGGATACATTATTGATGAATAGGGGGTGCATGTGGATCCAACCAAGATGCAAGTCATTCGAGATTGGACATCTCCAGCCACTCTCACAAAGCTTCACAACTTTCTAGGTCTTTCCACTTCTACCTCAGGTTCGTTGGTGTTTTCTCATATCACTTTGCCTTTGAGTCAAGTCACCAAGGGAGGAGCGAAAGCAAAATTCTTTTTGTCTGAATTTCAACAGAAAGTATTCAAAGAGTTGAAAGATCGCCTCTACTGGGCACTAGTGCTCACATTACCAGACTTGCAACAACCATTTGAGGTCGAGATAGATGCCTCTGACTATGCTATTGGGGCAGTCCTTACTTAATAATAGCATCTAGTGGAATATCATAGTGAGACACTTTCAAGCACTATCCAGAAGTATCCCACTTATGACAAAGAGATTTATTCCACTGTGCAGGCCTGCTGACAATGGAAGCATTACATTTTGGGGAAGGAAATGGTCATCCACACAAACCACCGACCCCTGCAGTTCATACAGACCCAAGGGAAATTGCAGAATGATCGCCATTAGAAGTGGCCCACATGCCTACAACAGTTCCATTTGAATATCAAGTATAGGAAGGGCAGCACCAATAATGTTCCATATTACCTCAGTCGACCATCGATCATGGTGTTTACCACTGTGCTGAACTGTTGTGGGCACGAGACTTCTAATTGGCCACTTCTCTACAAAAGTGTCCCAGAATTTGGCCACACAACTAGACCCTCTTGGACGGTCAACATGTTCCAAATTTTCACCTCCCAGATGCCCTATTATACCACCTGGGTCACCTTTTTGTTCCTTGAAGAGAGTGTGCCAAGATGATTTGGGAAGCACACTACAATTGGGCTATTGGGCATTTCAGGGTCGAGAAAATAGTGGCAGTACTACAAAAGTATTTGTATTGACCAAATCTTTGATAGGATGTCAAGAAGTACATCAGATCATGCACTTCCTATGCCATTTCAAAACCGACCATCAAGAAGTAAGGCCCCTATACCCCGCTGCCTACCCCTAATTGACCTTGGGAATCCATCTCCATGGATTACATGTCAGGCCTTCCTTCCACTAAGCATGGAAATGACTATGTTTTTGTGGTCATCGAAAGGTTCTTGAAGATGGCCATTACGACGTCCTGCATGAAGAATATCACAGCAGAAGCAACTGCTAAACTCTTCTTTAAACGAGTGTGGCTATACTTTTGGATCCCACAGTTTATCATTTCAGATCAGGACAGCAGGTTCCTTAGTACATTTTGGTCCAATCTTTGGTCGATGCTGGACACCAAATCACTAAGTCCATAGCCTTCCATCCTCAAACTCATGGCCAGATAGAGGTTGTCAATAGGACGATCGTACACATTCGGTGTATGTACAACTGAAATCATCCACACACATCTGAAAAGAGCCTCCCCTATATTCAACACAGCGACAATCGAGCTCTCCATAGCTTGACTGGCCACAAAGCTTTTCAGGTGGGCTTGGGATTCCAACCACTATGTCCCATTGATGTGGCCATGCCATTTGTAGCTACTCACGCAGATTTGGCTCATGTCCAGTTCGAAACAGAGAAGGCAAACAACTTCATTGAGCACATCCAACATATTCGCCAGCATGTCCATGACATTCTGGAGAACTCAAATGCCAAGTACAAGAAGCAACATGATCAACATTGGGTGCCACACAAGTTTCAAGTGGGCGACAATGTCTGATTGCAATTGCAAAAGGAACGCCTTACCAGAGCCTATCAGAAACTTAGACAACTGAGATATGGTCCTTACACCATTACCAAGGTTGTGGGAGTGTTGATGCCTATAAAATTGTAGCACCAACATTGGGGGATAACCACCCAGTTCAGACCTTAGTACAACTCCTTATCCATTTGGGATGGTGGCACCGACTGGGGGTTATGCGACTAGTTTCCCAATAATGTGTGTGGTTTGATGAATGAATGTTTTAATGTATATCGGAGATGGTAAGTGGTTTATTCTATTACTTTAAAATATACAAATATTCCTACATAACCTAGGTAATCTAATAACAATGTGATTCTTGATAATTCCTAACAAACAAATGATCATATAGATGATTTACTTATCTATAGAAAGGTGTATTTAAATAACGATTACTTTGTTTAAGAAATTAAACAAAGTAACTACAAAAACAAATCGCATGACATTGTAATATTAATTGCTGATATATATCTCTAATTGTAACAATTCTAAATCATTCAGAAATGACTCAATATAGAATTATTTGAAGTGTATGAATACATCAACAATAGAAAAATCAAATGAAACGCCAATTAAATCAACACAAAAAGAGCAGTGATAGAAATACTGCATGCATTTGAGTCTTGATCTGTAAATAACATTCCAGTTCCACCTCTTTATTCTAGAAACTTCCAGGAGATACAAAAATACAGGTCTTGAAAAATTTCTTTCACAAAAATCTGAAACCTTGATCCACTGCTTATAAAAAATTAAATTTAGAAGCACAAAAGTGTAGCTTCTCAAGTCTAGCTTTTGTAAAAATTGAGGACCCTTTTTTCAATAACATGAAAGGGTTTATATAATATAACTAAAACAAACTATCAACATAAATCATTTAGAGTTGTTGGAACTATAAATATGCAAATCTTGGATTTGCATTACAAAAATAGTATTGCGATTGCCTTTGAAAAGGATTCATTGTATCTATTTTTGCTCCTGTATCCACAACTAGCAAATTTAGAGCATGTTTTGAATTTCCAGAAGATGACTCATCCTTGAGTGTAGTTGTCCTGTGTACGTGGCATCTGAAAGCTCAGGCACCATGCGATCAAAATCATCAGTAAGGAATTTGATGGTCATCTGCTGACTTTGCGGCTTAACCAAAAAGGACCAAAATGCATCCCACGTAAGGCTTTGTACTCTGCTAAGTTGTTCTTCTTTGGTGGCTAAATATTTCTTCCATTGATTTTCTAACATTTTCGCTTTTGGGAGCTTTCCAGGGGAATAGTCAAAAATCAAATTTACTCCATATAAATTATCATTTACCAGCTCTGTCACATTTTTCATTATAGATTTGGCACTGGAAGTGGCCCTTTCTGCCTTTATTAACTGCATTTCCCATTCTGAAAAAACACTTCTTTATGTGACTCTTGAACTTTTGGTAGGTTAGCAGCTCTGCCTTCCGCTGTGCTTTTCCATTTGAGGAAATTTGAGACCTTGTCATCTTTGTCCTCAAATTCCAATCTGGTATTAGCTACCTGATTGATCAACGATGCAGTTATGATGCATAGTCGGTTGACGAGCGATATTTTATGGCAACGGAGATTGAGTTGTTGGAATAAGGCCTTATTTTCTTCTAGGGCTTCCTTCTTGAATTCCTCGACTTTAGGATAATCTCTAAACTTCAGGCTCAAAGAATGAAGGAAAAAGAGATATACACAGGTTCCCCTTGACCAAGCCGCATATACACGTGGGTTCGCCAACCAAAACGTGCATATGTGTATACACACACTTTCACGCAAGGAAAGGCACGTACATGTTGGAGAATTTTGTTTTGGTCTGTGGTATTTGGACTATGGTATTTTGACCCATGGTATTGAGTAAGGCCTAAGACTATAAAAGGAGGAGGAGATCATTAAGCAAATGCACTAAAGTATTGAATATCTAATGAATAACAAGATCTAGAATACTGGTCATTGGGTTATGGTGCATAGCTGGATCTGAATCAAGGAGGAACCTGAGCGCTTGAAGAAGGATAAGTTCTATTGATGGGTCAAGATCTTAAGGCTTGAAGAGAAGTATCTTTGTGTGGTTTTGATCTTTTATCTGAATAATTGATGCATGTAATAATATGTAAATCTAATGATCTAGGTATAACTGATGTCTGAATAGTGGTAAAGGTTAAATCATCCTTTACAGATCTGTACGCAGGTTTAGTATAGCAAAGGTGCATATACACACTAGTTTGGCATTTGAAAACTGTGTATACGTAGGTCCACCCTGAGAAAAATGCGTACGCATGTAGGTTCAACACATTGAAGTAGCGTACACCTCATGAAATATGTTTTAGCTACTTCTATTTCTTGTTGCAGTGTTCTGGGTTGTGGATTGGTGTTATCGGGAAATCTAGTGTCTATGCAGAGCTGCTAGTCCCACTAAGATTGGTAGCTATCTTAGAAACAAACAAACTAAAGTTACTTTCGTTTTCCTTTATGAGAAGTAGATAGGAGAGGAGCAAAGAATACCAACCTCAATATTTCTCTTGGTTCCTTACTTGTTCCTTCTCCCCTTTGACAGATCTTTGTCGCTCCTTCCTTGCTTACCCCGTTTCAAAGAGTACCTGTAAAGTCAAAGCAGCATAATACCTTCAAAGTATAGGGATCTACAATCATAAACAATATAGGACAAGATATATATTGACCACACAAAAAATATATCATCAAACATACAAGAATGTGGAGGAAAACTTTAATAGCTTTATTGATAGAAAGATTAGAAGAGAGGATTACAACCCATTGATCTAACCCATCATCATCCTCCCAGCATGAAATCCCTTCTTCACCTCATGAAAAGCTTAGATGACCCAAAACTATGATGTTCCACTAGGAAACCAACAGCACTTCCTTACAAGATCTCCAATTCTAGCCTCTGGATCTCTGGGCCGAGGGATCCATTTACAGATGTTTGCAGGGGGGTGAGTCAGCTTCTGGGATTTTGATTAGTGTCCTCTCTCTGATGGTTCTTGGTTCCAATTGGATATTCATGATCTCTTACTCATCCCTGGGAAAATTTAGAGAGGCAAGTGTCATGGGAGAAGTTTTTGGAAGTTTCCATGATCATCCACCTTGCAAACTATCTCTGCCATTTGTCTACTCTCAACCATCACACCCTACAGAAGGGGTTTTCAGTATGCATCACACCTTTTGCATGTGGTAGGTGAGATGCATCACACCCTTATCACTGAGTAGTCTGTATGGTCCAGTTTTGACCAGTTCTGAGCAATTTTCCATGGAGAACTTATGGGAGATGATGTAATCAGTTGACCTTGTTCCTTTAGGGCGTGAAACAACAATTTTAGGGACTTAGAAGCCCTTGGTTTATGGAAATATATGATTGGGGTTGCAGTGCCCAAATATGTCTATAACAGCTGCCCCCTAAAGCATGAGGTCGTAAATCTTTTGATGTCGGGTGAAATGCTTTATCATGAGGATCCGAGGTTTTTCGAATTGGAAGGCGACCTGTAATAAGATACAATACATTACATTATCTTCATAATATTTTTATGATCTAGATGAGGTGGGAATTCCCATACTCAGCTTTATAAATTCATTTTCATGTACATAGGATAGACAACCATCTGTGTGGCAGACTGATGACTCTGATAGAGCCATCATCCTTTGATTCGGATGATCATCTGTGCAGCAATGATGTACATTTGATGTCTTTATTTTCCTGAATATATCGCAGCTCGGATGGATGAAACTAGATCCGGGTCTTCAAACTCGTTCAATCTTTGCCCGAAGTACAAGTCGATCCATGTGAAAAGATGTTCTGGAGTCGAACATGGAAATACATCGCTTTATTACCAGGCAATGATGTAAGCTGTTAACAGGCGCGAGAGGAATCGCCGATGATGATGATGACCCTCAAGATACGACAGTACAATTCGCGTGGTGTGCAAATGGGACTTACCATCGAACACCACGCAAAATCTTGGCCATTGATGTAAACCTGTCGCCAGAAGTGAGAAACTTGCCATTGAGGCATGCAAGCTTCAAAGTACTGAAAGGGTTGTCCCTAGATCAACTTCTTGGATAATGAGTTGATGTCAACAAGAAGTGACCCGTCGTAGGAGGGCCTTAATGAATCCCAAATCTATGACACCGAACGGAGAAAATGATTTTATGGAGGTGAAAATGATCTGATGATACATGGTTCAGGGTGGCGGTCATGAAAGGATGAAGGGTGAATGTATTGCAGCGGATGAGACACAAGATGGGTTGGTGAATTCTCTTAGTGACTTCTCTTGAACATATCGATGACACTGAAATGGATTGGTAGCGTTAACCCCAAAAATGGATGGTATGGTGGACCAATGGTAATATGACTGGTGAAAGGAATAATCCAACCCGACTCAATCATGGTGATGGAGTGAAAATGTCATGTTCAAGAGCGACTTGGTACCAATAACATTTCTTCAAGTTTTCTTCCCAATTTTTCCCTAGTCATTGCTGACCAGTACCTCCTTATTTTTGTCAAGCTTCAGGAGGATAACATATGCTTGTTCTATAATTTTCCCTTCGGGCAAACCCATCACTATGTTTTAACAAGCCTAGAGACAGTGAAACTCGTTCTTGTCTTTATGGACAAGTTTGTCGCTATTGGTTTTAATGAGTTTAACGATAAAGACAACTCGGTCCTTTTTCAATTTTAGAGAGTCTGAAAAGGGATAGAAAGGAAACTCCAGTAATCCTTTTTCTTCATATAATCCCTTAAGTCCGAAAAAGTATAAAATAATATGAAAGGGATGAATTTTCGATAGTTTTAATGAGCCGAAAAAGACAAGCGCTAGATATTTTTGTGTAATAATCCCTCAGGTCCAAAAAGATTAAAATCTAGAGGATGGATAGCACTTCCGATAGCTTTAACAAGTTGGAGAGGCCAATTGCTTAGCAATCTTTTCATATTTTACGAGTCAGATGAAAAGAGCTTAAACGAGACTCGTTTTTTGAGGAACGAGTGATATTTTTGGGTAGCAGCTGGTTCCAGGTAAGGTTTGGAATTTTCCAATCACGATAGTGTTATGAGGATGGCTAATAGAATCACTCGTCGTAGCTGTTCCATAAAAGGGTAAACAATCAAATGGAGGTGTATGATTGGCTAAAACAGAGTGGAGGTGATGGTAAGAACACGACCAAGGCTCAAAAGCTGATGATAATGCATTCACAATGGTTATTTACTGGAGATTGGTTCATTTTTTAATGACCTTAAAATCTGGTGGAACATATTCTCATTGCTTACGTTTAATTTTTAACGAGCTTGAACTTTGCGTAAAACTGCTCGTGCCAGTTGTATAATAAGGATGTCTCATCAATAGGTTCAATTTTTAGGGAGCTTGCATCATTAGAAACTTTGCTCTGAATCCTTTCTTTATGTAAGCTAAGAACGACCAATCCTACGAGTTTAAAGGGTTGAGAATCTACAAACTAAGAAAATAAATTGTCTCCTTTCACTTTCCATGCGAAACGGTTTGCATGCCCCTAGGTATAATGAAGTAGAGTCTCAAGGTTACCCTTCAATTTGGAAACAAAGCACTAGCTCTGTCAGGAAAGGCATACCCTTTAATGTACAAAGTAAAGCTTCCAGATTACCCTTCAATTTGCAAACAAAGCATTTGCTCTGTCAGGAAAGGCATACCTTTGACGGAGGTATCTTATTCCAGTCTAATCCCATTTTCCTAAATGGATGGGTGTGTCAGACTAGTAATATTCCTATGTGGAAACTCACCTTATACCTGCGGTTCTTCTGCCGAATCAGACCAGGGTGCATGCCCCCTGGGTTTCAGTCACAATCACTGAATTACTCGCGCTCATCAAGTGGATAGACTGGAGATTACTGAGACATTCCTTGCATGAAAAGACCAGTTAGGGATGGAATTTGACTATTAGCTATGTGTGAGCTGGGGAATGAAAGATGGTCTACGAGCTGGACCACTTTGCATTCATGCGGAAAACAAATTACTCGAAAGCGTGAGGAGACAATGGCTCCCACGCTATAAATATAGTCACGCCCAAGGAGTATATTATAATCTAAAGGTCCCTGGACTACCATTACGTTTAGATAAATGGTTTTCCTTCTCAAAGTTATAGGCACATTTGGAAGGATCCCTAACAGTCCACTGGTTCCTTTGTCGAAGCTTGTCATATTTTGCATCTCAGGCAGAAGCGATGGCAAACCAATCGCTTTCCAAGCAGTTGAGGAAAGGATACTCACATAAGCCCCTTCATCTATGATGCTACCGACCATGACCATTCTATAAGCTTGTACAATGATGCGGAATGGTACATTAGACGGTACACGAGGTCTACCTAGTAGATTCCAGTCAAAGGAAACTACTAGGTTGCTCGGAGGTGGGACAGAATAAACGGTCGAATATGACTCTGACGAACTTCCTTCCTGCGGTAAAGGAATAGATAGATTGCCCCCATGTTCATCGAAGTCTATGTTTACGAAAATAATTTGAACGATGTCGTTCTCATTCTCTTTGGTCACTGTATCATCTGAAGGTGGACCTTTTGAAGACAAGACTGGGTCGACTACTGTCTTGAACCGATGACTTTGGTCCGGCATGTGCTTAGAGGGTTTATCTTCAATGATAGATGCTTCGACTAACCATAAAGTTGTGTCAGTCGGATTTTCAACTAGCGATGGACTCGGTAAGAGTTTCTTGTACCTAGGAGGAAGCCGTAGCAGTGAAGCAGGACGGTTATCCAAGACTCTTTTAGCTTCATCCAAGAAGGGACAATGGTGGACGACATGATCGCCTTCACACAGTCTACAAGGAAATTTATATTTTCCTTTCTGCCTAGAGACTTCGTTTTCACTAGTTGACGGTGTACTCTCAACATGATCGTCAAAGGTTGACGACACCGGATTTTGCAAACGAGGAGACCAGTCCCTTAAGATCCGAGGGATGGAAGGACAATCTCGATGACAGTGGTCCCATTTGCAAATGACACATGGAGATTTAGGTTTGGACGGTGCAGTGTGTGGATTTTCGCTAGACGATGCATGATTGCCCCTTTTTGCCTTTGACTCCTTCTTCTTCTTCTCTTTCTCCTTCCCTTTCTTCTTCTTCTCAGCTACTTGCTTTTTAGCTTTACCAGCTTCACCAAGTGAATAGGAAGGAGGGGAGGGGGAAACCAGTGAAGCGGAAGGTTGGGGGGTAACTCTAGTATCATCTAGTTGCTGACTTGATTTGCTTAGGAATCATGGTGGCTTGAATGACAGAGGTCGAGAAGAGCCATATTGGCAAGCCGATTGTCAGTCCTCAGAGGGACAATGTGGCCATATGAGCTGCACCAACATCTCCCCAAGAGGAGAAAGGACTAGGATTTCCCCCAAGGGGAAATCCTTGGTTGGTGGACTCCATTTTTCTCAACCTAAGATCAACGAGGGAATAGTGACATTATTCTGATTAAAAATAAATTTTATGACACTTTGACACAACTTTCTTTTTCAATTTTTAAGAGTCGAGAAAAATCTAATGATGACTCTAGTTGCCTTCGATTTTTAATGAGCCTGAAGTGACAAGTGCTCAGATGGACCTTTTCTTTTAAGGAGTCTGAAAAAGAATGAAAGAGACTACTCTGGAAATCTAGACAGAGGGATTACCAAACAAATCGTAGAACTGCAAAATACTTTTTACGGTACAATAGTCAATCTTCCCGAATGTTGTGTTCAGTGCATTGCGATCGATAGGGCGGTAGACACGCTTCCTAAAGATAAAGAATATAGCCTATTGTGGTCTCCCAATATATACTCGACGGTACGTGGGAGCACAAGTCGGTACTGGCACTTGTCATCTCAAAGAGGAGGAATCACCCAACCTACGATGAAAGCGATAATTACCAGGCTTTACTATGCCAGAATATGTCTCTAGCCTAGACTTCTAAATGTTGTGCATTAGGTTCCAAAGAATTTTTATGTTCATTGAATTTATTTTACAATTGATATTTCTTAAGAAGTTTGCCTTTAAGGTTCACCGCGTGATGTAGATATACAATTTCTAAAATGCAATCTAATATGATAAACAATCGTTTATTCTTCTTTTTGCAACGAAAATCCTAGCTACTAAGGAAAGAGAAGCAGGATTCTTTCAACATAGAGTAGAGAGCACACACTAGATGCACTGTCCTAAATCAAAATCAACAAGTAGTCTAAATACAAATGTACATGCATGTGTTTGTTTTTGCTTTCTTAATGTGTGAATGAAAAAAAGAATGCTACGTACAAATATGAATTGTTTCAAGCGACAGTACTAACGATTTTCTCTTCAAAAGATGAACGGAGGATAATGACGACACTTTACAATTTTGAATTGAAAACCGCTTTCTACACTTGAAAAACTATTAATTCAAATCAAATACAAGAGTAACAATGTAATCAACTATCAAGAATATGAGGATTCTTTTCTTTGACTGAACACAACACTTGTGAAACTTCCAAATCAAAAGACGACAGTTTGATTACGATACTTCTTTGTAAAAGAGAACTGTAAATGGCGAACAATACATAAAAACATTCGCAATTCTTTGTATAATGGAGGTTGAATCATGCAAAGGAAGGGAGTTTCCACGGTGGTATACTGATCACAGACAGCAAAACTCCTGAATAAAGCTGAAGAGAGTGAACAAAAACCAAAATCTGGAGGTAGAAACAGTCTTATATGATCATCGCACCTGTAACGCAAGGAAAGAGCGATGCATCTCACCTACTGCACACAGGATGTGAGATGCATCCAGATTCCCGAGAGGAGAAGGTGTGATGGTCCAGGGATGAGACTTCAACTTGGTTCTTGGTCACAGTTTGCAGCTTAGTTCAGGGATTTAGGCCGAGCTAATGATAGTCAGTAAATACCAATAATAGGGGTTGATCTAATGAGGTTACTTGAGCCACCACCAAGGTAATTAGGATGTTTGCAAATCAATTGTTCAATTTATAAACAAAACCCAGAGATAGACTGAAGCAGCATTGATCTACTTTTCACTTGCATAGCAAATGCAGTTCGAAGGCTAGCTAGCTTAACTTCAGGCTCCCCAGCGGAGTTACTGTTTTGTTATCGGGAAATCTAGTGTCTATGCAGAGCTGCTAGTCCCACTAAGATGGATAGCTATCTTAGAAACAAACAAACTAAAGTTACTTTCGTTTTCCTTTATGAGAAGTAGATAGGAGAGGAGCAAAGAATACCAACCTCGATCTTTCACTTCGTTCCTTACTTGTTCCTTCTGCCATTTGATAGATATTTGCCACTCCTTCATTGCTTACCCCGCTTCAAAGAGTACCTGTAAAGTCAAAGCAACATAATACCTTCAGAGTATAGGGATCTACAATCATAAACAATATAGGACCAGATATATATTGACCACACAAATGCACATATCATCAAACATACAAGAATGTGGAGGAAAACTTGAATAGCTTTATTGATAGAAAGATTAGAAGAGAGGATTATAACCCATTGATCTGACCCAACATCATCCTCCCAGCAGGAAAGCCCTTCTTCACCTCATGAAAAGCTTAGATCACCCAACACTATGATGTTCCACTAGGAAACCAACAACACTTCCTTACAAGATCTCCAATTCCAGCCTCTGGATCTCTGGGATGAGGGATCCATATATAGATGTTTGCAGGGGGGTGAGTCAGCTTCTGGGATTTTGATTAGTGTCCTCTCTTTGATGTTCTTGGTTCCACTTGGAGATACATGATCTCTTAATCATCCCTGGGTGAATTCAGAGAGGCAAGTGTCATAGGAGAAGTTTCTGGAAGATTCCATGATCATCCACCTTGCAAACTGTCTCTTCCATTTGTCTACTCTCACCCATTGCACCCTACAGAAGGGGTTTTTAGTATGCATTTCACTTTTTTCATGTGGCAAGTGAGATGCATCTCACCCTTATCACTGAGCAGTTAGTATGGTCCAATTTTGACTAGTTCTGAGCAGTTTTCCATGGAGAACTTCTGGGAGATGATGTAATCAGCTGACCTTATTCCTTTACGGTGTGAAGCAACACTTTTAAAAGTCAAAAGCCCTTGGTTTATAGACATATATGATTGGGGTTGTAGTGCCCAAATATGTCTATAACAATTGGGTTCTCGTCACTGTTACTGTATTCTCATTACAGCATTCAGAAAAGTGATTGTTTGATTCAGTTTTGGTTGGTACAAAGGAGATTGGTTGATGCAGATATATTTGATATTTGATTGATGTTATTGATGGATCTAGTATGAAAATTTATGAAACATGGTCTCTGGAAGAAATGAGAAGTTTGTAGCCTTCGGTAGGTTAACACCTACGTACTAGTAAACACATCAGCTAGTACAAGAGCTAAGGGGGTTGTAGCTCCCTTCCAGGAAAAGATGGAGAACGAGAGAAGGTTGTAGCCTTCTGCAGGTAGAAGCCTACATAGCGGTATAAGACTGCACCAATACAAAATTTGTAAAAAGAAGTTTCTTATTAAAGAAAGAAAGAGACGATTGTAGCGGGTGGTTTTCACCCACATTGGGTTTCCACCTTATATCTTGTGTTCATGTGTGTGATTTCCTGTTATGTTACTGCACTTGGTCACTGTTTATATGGTTCTGATACACAAATTAAAGATCAACTAACTAAATTATAAGTTTGCAAGGTATACGCTGGTTGCTCTAAACACAGTTGCGTATACATGCAAGTTGCATTAACAGAAGTAGCATATATAAATATGTTTATGGAAATGAAATATTGTTAACTTGCTAATACTAAGTCACCCCACCCTCAGTATTATTTCCAACGCTATTGTGTATATACTTGCAGCTGTGAGATTTCCTCCTCTTTTTCCTTTATTACCTGTTGATGCGTCAATTCAAGTTGTTCGAGCTGCTGGGACAACTGTTGTTTTTGCTGCATGGCATGCTGGTCAATCTATTATTTCTCTAGGTTTATTTGAACTTTGAGTTGCTCGTTCGTCTTCTTTTCTTCGGCCAACTGTTCCACAAGCCGATTAATCTTCTATTTTTTTGCTGCTATTTTCTCTTCAGGCTAAGCAATCCTTTGATATTTTTCTTTGATTAATATAATAACCTCAATGGCCTTATCAATTGTGGCAGCTGTATAAACCCCTGCATATTGGGATAGCTTAGTCAAATCTTTGGAAGGGTTGAACTCTGAATCCTTCCATATAACATTCATAAATTATGATTAAGGAGCTATGGATGATGTCCGACCAATTTTCCTCTTTTTCCTCTATTTCCTGACTACAGCCATGTGCTTAGGAATGTAAAAGACATCCAAAGGTTGTATCTCCTCAATATTTAATGTAATTTCACCAGAAATATTTTCAGGGATTATTTCAACTTCTTTTTGAGCTATGATTGTACTAGGTGTCTTTTCAATCATGCTCTCAGTAACAATGCGTTGTTGAGTTGCGGGCGATGTTGATGCAATACTTTTCTGGGGGTCACTCTGGCTTTTGATCTGCTGATCAAATTGGTCCCATTATTTTATCAAGATGGGGTCAATACTGACATCTATGCTAAAGGGGTTCACTAGTCCTTTCAACTATTTCCCCTTCCCCAGAAATCCCTTGAAATGTCTGCTCACCTCTTTGCTCTGCTTGTTGAACAGTAAGAGTAGTATTCAATAAATCTAGAGGCAATGTTTGTAACCTCCTTGTCCTATATTCCATGAATTCATTCATCTTTGCGGTTCCTAGTTTGAATCTTTCCAGATGAGTTACTTGTGAAAATAACTCTGCAGAAGTGAATAAATCATCAAACACATCCTCCTCATGTATAAATTTAGCAATTTTCAACTAACTGGTGAAATTGTAAGCAACCTTATTTGGATCATACTGTCTCTAAGGAATTACTACTAGATTCAGGTCCTTAGTTTTCTCTGCTTCTTTCTCAACATGCTTAAACTCATGCAATCTGTAAGTGCCACAGTAGAGGGGAAATGGAGGCCACACTTGTTTTTTACAGTCTATGAGGTTTTTGGTCATTCCCTTGTCCACCATCTGGTATGTTATTTCCCTAGATAATAGCTTGGCTGAGATATTGTTGGAAATAATATTGAGACGGGGGGGGTGAATCAGTATTAGAAAATCAATAAAACTTTTTCATTTTCATACTCAGATTCATATACGCTACTTCAGTTAAGGATATCCGGGTATATACGCAATTGTGTTAAATGCAACTAGCGTACATCCAGTAAGATTATGATTTAGTTAGTTCATCTTCAGTGAATGCATCAGAAAATTATGAACAGTAAACAGGTGCAGCAAAATAGAACAGATCATCACATATAAGAAGCACACATGAACACCATGATATAAGGTGGAAACCCAATGTGGGTGAAAACCACCTGCTGCAATTCGTCTCTATCTTCCTTTAATAAGAAACTTGTTTTTACAATAGTACTAGTGCAGTCTTATACCAGTACGCAGGCTTCTACTTACAGAAGGCTACAACCTTCTTAGCTCTTGTACTAGCTGATCCATTTACTAGTACGTAGGCACTGGCCTACTGAAGGCTCCAACCTTCACTCATTTTCCAGCTACTCCTGGAAGGGAGCTACAACCCCCTGGCTCTTGTACTGGCCAATATGTTTACCAGTACATAGGCGCCAGCCTACTGAACTATACGATCATCCAGGGACCACATTTCATACATTTTCAGACTGGATCCATAAAACAATCACCATTGCAATACAATCATCAACTACACCTGCATCATCAATCTCTGAATCACCCAATACTGAAACCCTGTCAACAACATAGTCACCAGAACACAGAACAGACAACAGAACTCTGAAACAACAACGAGATCCAACTGCAACTTCAACTATCATACTTCATACTATGTACGCTACTCGGACGAACCCAACCTGCGTGTATACGCGCTTATACCAAATACAACCTGCGTACACATTTGCAAATTCTAACTTATAACTTTGCAGCTATTTCAGACATCAAAACATAACATTTACAGACTAAACATGCGTCAATAATTTATATCTAGTCCATCCATAATAAAACCATATAATCATAAACATTCAAGCCTTAATATCCTAATCCATCATCCATCATCAGTCACATAGGTTCATCCTTGATTCAGATCAAGCTAAGCATCACAAAC
Organism: Pinus tabuliformis; assembly: GCA_031772625.1. Taxonomy (NCBI): domain Eukaryota; kingdom Viridiplantae; phylum Streptophyta; class Pinopsida; order Pinales; family Pinaceae; genus Pinus; species Pinus tabuliformis. The sequence continues at coordinate 306,446,520 of CM062806.1, read as the reverse complement.
CCATAGCCAGCATACTAGATTTCACACTTCATCAGATATTCATCACCTTCTCACGTCCCACCTTGGCCTAATGATCTTCTCCTTATATAGGTTTAGGCTTCTCTCAATACCATGGCCCCAAAGAATGTTGAACCAATACCTTGGACCCAATACCTGGGGTCAACACTTCCGACCAAATACCACGGACCAATACCATGAACCAAATACCACAGACCAAAACTTAGTTTTCCAACATGTACGCGCCTTTACTTCTGTGAACCTGCGTGTGTACATATACGTGCCTTTTTCTTTGCTCATCCGTGTGTATACACACTTTCATCAAGTCTAACCTGCGTATACCTTTCTTTTGACCTACTGCACTAGATTTGTCATCTGATTAAGTTGCCATCACCTGTATCATACCTCTGAGTGAGTTGCCATCAAGGACAACACTTGTATCATAATGCCAACAATCTCCCCCTTTGGACTTGATGGCAACCACTACACCAAGTCACTCTCTCCCTTTGACATCAAGGGCAAAGGGCAGACCAAGATAGTCTCTTCTTTCATATACATTCTGCTGTCCATACTCCCCCTGAGTACATGCTGAAGTTTCTGATTGAGCTCCCCCTTTGTATATGCCAAGATGTACCAATCCGTCCATGCTCCCCCTGAGCACATGCATAACATGACTGTATACATACATCAATCTCCCAATCAAGTGGGAATACACCATTTTTGACTCATCCACCCAACCAAGTGGGGATATACCAAATGTTTATACATGACTCGTTACATCATCCATCCCATGCATAGTGGGGTAACAAAATATATCATATGACTCACAAAGACCAAGTACCTAAACAAGACCATGATAGTTATCAGCAACTATGATACACCATATGATCTACATTATAAGCATCTGTCACTAGCATCCAGACTTGTAACTTCCAATCCATTCTTTTGGTCAAGCAAGATATGTCAATAAGCATCATCACCAAAGACTTCTAACCAAAATGCCAACAATGCATTATTTGAAGTATATGCTCCCCTTGAACCTGTGCCATGCCATCATCAAAACAATGACTGAACCATATCAGACTTGTGTACTACTGCTTTTCTTTAGAACATCATACACACGATTGTGCAGCATATAACTCACGTATATACGCGACTTGTCTTCATGAAACCTGCGTATGAGATTTAGAACACTGATGTTCCACACTTCCAGCTTCCTCTGAATCTATCATGTCTGTGTACTCTGCTATGCCACATCTTTCTGGCTGTACTTCCTTTTTCTTCCATATCTTCAACTGTGATGATGTTTTCTTCTTTTGGTTTGGTGTCCACAACCTTCTCCTGCATTCTTTCGCTATATGTCCGGGCTTGTAGCATGCATAACATCTTACATGTTTCATATTCCTCCTAAAATAGTCAATGGCTTTGTGACCAAACATATTTCAAGCAAAACAATATCCCTTAAAGTACCTGGAACGTGATGATCTTTCTGTTTGACGGTCTTGAACCATTCTACTTTTGCATCTTGCTGCAACATGTGCAAGATTAGGACATTCAACATTATTCATTGGAGGAAATAATCGTCTATCACTTCCAAAGTTAGGAGCAAAAGATTTTCTTTGAGGAATTCCTTTCCTAAGCTGTTGATGGGGTTGTCTTCTCATATCCTTGTTGATCCTTTTAGATTTCTCATTAGATTTCCTTGCCTCATCATGTGAGCTAGATTCACCTTTAGCAGATTCATAAAAACCAATACTAGTTTTGACAGCAGGCGACCTTTGACTACTAAGAATATCATTCAAAATCTCAGTACTATCTTGAAATTGTAATAGTTTATCCTTTTCTTCTATTTTACCTTTCAAGATATTTACCTCAACTTGATGTTGTTCTTCCTTTTCAAGACATTTCTTCTTCAAAATTTCTTCAGACTTTCTTCCTTATTCCACTTGTTGCCTTAGTTTGAGAATATCGTTTTCTTTTTCTTCATTCAGCTCCTGCAACATTTGACGAACTCTGAAGGCATATTCCAGCTGAGTTTTTAAGTTGATAACCTCTTCTTTGAGGGACATTTCCCTTTTGCTACGTAGATCTTGTTGATCTATGATTTTATCTGGTACTTCATTTGCTTGTTCAGCTTCACTCTGAGGTGATTTAGAATTTGGATCCTTGCTTCCACTTACCGGCAGGCTGTCGTTGTTCCTTTGAGCTGTCTTCTTCTTTTGACATGCTTTCTTTCCCATTGTTCTACGGATCTCCTTCAAGCACTCATGCTTCTACCAAAGGGTCAGCTCTGATACCAATTGTTGGAAATAATACTGAGAGGCGGGGGTGAATCAGTATTAGCAAATCATTAAAACTTTTTCATTTTCATACTCAGATTCATATACGCTACTTCAGTTAAGGATATCTACGTATATACGCAACTGTGTTAAATGCAACTAGCGTACATCCAGTAAGCTTATGATTTAGTTAGTTCATCTTCAGTGAATGCATCAGAACATTATGAACAGTAAACAGGTGCAGTAAAATAGAACAGATCATCACACATAAGAAGCACACATGAACACCATGATATAAGGTGGAAACCCAATGTGGGTGAAAACCACCTGCTGCAATTCGTCTCTATCTTCCTTCAATAAGAAACTTCTTTTTACAATAGTAATAGTGCAATATTATACCAGTACGCAGGCTTCTACTTGCAGAAGGCTACAACCTTCTTAGCTCTTGTACTAGCGAATCCATTTACTAGTACGTAGGCGCTGGCCTACTGAAGGCTCCAATCTTCACTCATTTTCCAGCTGCTCCTGGAAGGTAGCTACAACCCCTTGGCTCTTGTACTGGCCAATATATTTACCAGTACGTAGGCGCCAGCCTACTGAACTCTACAATCATCCAGGGACCACGTTTCATACATTTTCAGACTGGATCCATAAAACAATCATCATTGCAATACAATCATCAACTACACCTGCATCATCAATCTCTGAATCACCCAATACTGAAACCCTGTCAACAACACAGTCACCAGAACACAGAACAGACAACAGAACTCTGCAACAACAACCAGATCCAACTGCAACTTCAACTATCATACTTCATACTATGTACATTACTCGGACGAACCCAACCTGCATGTATACGTGCTTTTACCAAATACAACCCGCGTACACATTTGAAAATTCTAACTTATAACTTTGCAGCTATTTCAGACATCAGAACATAACATTTACAGAATAAACATGCGTCAATAATTCAGATCTAGTCCATCCATAATCAAACCATATAATCATAAAAATTAAATCCTTAATATCCTAATCCATCATCCATCATCATCCGCATAGGTGCATCCTTGATTCAGATCAAGCTAAGCATCACAAACCCATAACCAGCATACTAGATCTCACACTTCATCAGATATTCATCACCTTCTCACATCCCACCTTGGCCTAATGATCTTCTCCTTATATAGGTTTAGGCTTCTCTCATTACCATGGCCCAAAACCATGTTGAACCAATACCTTGGACCTAATACCTGGGGTCAACACTTCCGACCAAATACCATGGACCAATACCATGGACCAAATACCATAGACCAAAACTTAGTTTTCCAACATGTACATGCCTTTACTTCTGTGAACCTGCGTGTGTACGTATACGCACCTTTTTCTCTACTCACCCGTGTGTATATGCACTTTCATCAAGTCTAACCTACGTATACCTTTCTTTTGACCTACTGCACTAGATCTATCATCTGATTAAGTTGCCATCACCTGTATCAAACCTCCGAGTGAGTTGCCATTTAGGACGACACTTGTATCATAATGCCAACAGATATAGAGTGGAAGGAGATGAGGGTCTGTTATACTCCGAAAAACTTTAATATAGGTGAAATTCTCCTCTCTGAACCAACTACCAATTCAAGTTAAGTCAATGTTGGCTTCATCAAAAACTTGAGGAGTAGGCTTGTTAAAAATGGCTTGGTGAACAGGTAAAACAAAACCATGGCAAATTATGTAGATGTGATTTTTGTAGTCTAACTTCCATAGATACTTGTGATAAATATGGACAATCAATGTAAACTTTGAAATGGGAACTGATAATGTTACCCGTTTCGTAGATATAGCAAAAGAGTGACCCGATTTTGAAAAGGGGGGATGCAGAACACAAATATTTTTTTATAGCATAATTTTTGCCACTTTAATTTTTTTTTATGTACATTACATTTTAGAATGTTAGTAATTTGCATGTTGCTTTAAAAAAGTGGTGATTCTGCATCAGGCCTTTTTTTAAGAGACCTATTTTTTGACTTTAAATTTTTTAATCTATGAAATGTAAATAATTATTTTCTAAATTTAACAAATTTTGACACTTTAAATTTTTTATGTAAAATTTTATATATATATATAAAAAGCAAATATAAAAATATATAAAAAGAAAAGACAAAAAAAACATAAAATATATATATATATATATATATATATATATATATATATATATCTGTGTGTGTGTGTGTTCATGTGAACCATAAAAAGTTGACAAAAAAAAAAAAAACTATAAAATTAAGTAACTAAAAACAGAAAAAATTTAAAAAGCATTAACAAAAAACTACCAAAAAAGCAACTAGATTAAAAAAAATAGAAAAAAAGCCAAAAAAAATTCTAAAAACTCTTAAAATCAAGATTAAAAACATTAAAAAAAACTTAAGAAAACAAAACATACTGAGATTAAAAAAAAAAAAAAACCAAAAACAATTAAAATTTAATATATATATATATATTTTAAAATGAAAACGAAAAAACTTAAAAACATTTGAAATTTAATATATATATATGATTAAAAAAAACATTTAAAAATTAAAAAAAAAAAGAAAAAACATATATTTTCAATTTTTTAAAATAAAAAATATTTAAAACTTTAAAAAACATATATAAATGATTACAATTTTAAATAATATATATGTACGCAGCTCCGCCACCCGGGTCCACGCCCCCACGGGTAGTCGGGCGGTGGCTATCTGATTCTGAGAATCCGATAGCCACCCCATGGGTGGTCAGGTGGTGGTTATCCGATTCTCAGAATCAAATAATCACCGCCCGACTACCCGTGGGAGTGGCTATCCGATTCTTGGAATCGGATAGCCACCGTCCAGCTACCCCCACGGGCGGTCGAGCAGTGGCGATCTGATTCTAAGAATCAAATAGCCAATGCTTGGCCAACCCCACGGGTTGCTGGGCAGTGGCTATCTCATTCCGAGAATTAGATAACCACCCCCATGGGCAACCAGGCGATGGCTATTTGATTCCAAGAATTGGATAGCCACCCCCACAAGCATCCAGGTGATGGTTATTTGATTCCGAGAATCGGATAGCCACACCCACGTGTGGTTGGGCGTTGGCTATTCGATTATGAGAATCAGATAACCACCCCCACCAGGGGTCAAGCGGTGGCTATCCGATTCTGAGAATCAGATAAGCACCACCTGGACACCCCCACAGGCGGCTGAGTGGTGGCTATCCGATTCTGAGAATCGGATAGAGAGTGCCCAACCCCCCGTTGGGGTGGCTGGGAAGTGGCTATTTGATTATTGGAATCAAATAGCCACTGCTCGGCCGCTCGTGGGGGCGATGGCCAATAAAATTGTTTGTTTAAATAAAAAATATATTTTGTTAAATATGTTTATTGTATATATATATATATATATATATATATATATATATATATATTAAATGTTTTCTTTTAATTTTATATATATTTGTAAAATATATATATATATATAATTAAATATTTTAAATGTTATTTTAAAAAATATCAAAAATCTATTTATCTTTTCTTAATTTTAATGTTTTTTTGTTTTTATTTTATTTTTTTTAAATCCAAATTTTAAATCATTGTCAAATCCAAATTTAAAAGTTCTTAATATAAAATTTGAAATGTTTTTTTTTTTTAATCAGAAATATATTGTTTTTTTTTAATTTTAAATGTTTTTTATTTTATTTTTTAATTTGAAAATATGTATTTTTTTTTTAAATTTTAATTGTTTTTCAGATTTTTATTTTATTTTTAATTTCAGCGTATTTTTGTTTTTTAGGGTTTTTTGAAAATGTTTTTAATTTTAATTTTTGTAGTTTTTTGATTTTTGTAGTTTTTTTTTTGTTATTTTTCTATTTTTTTTAATCTAGTTGGTTTTTAATTTAATTTTATTTTTTTTAGTTTTTTGTTAATGTTTTTTTAAAATTTCCTATTTTTACCTAATTTTATATTATTTTTAATTTTTCCCAATTTTTTTTATGGTTTACCACATTAAAAAAAATGTTTTTTTTTGAACATATGCTTTTCTTATTATTTATTTCTTTAATTTTTTTAATTTTTTAATTCTTATATTTTATAGGCTAATTTTGTTTTTTTTTTACACTTTTATGATTGATTGATTGATATTTCTTTTCTTTTTTTTATATATATGTTTTGTTTTTGATATATATTTTTATTTACGTTTTGGTATTTTTTAAAACATTTTTTCATTGTTTTTATTTTTAATTTGATGTTTTCATTATTTTTTTGAAATTTTAATGTTTTTCGGAGTCATAACAAAATCTTTTACACCATTATTTCAAAATGTTAAAAATTTACCCAAAAAAAAAAAGAAAAAGTGTTATTCCAGCATGAACACTTTTTTTTCATTGTTTTTATTTTTAATTTGATGTTTTCATTATTTTTTTGAAATTTTAATGTTTTTCGGAGTCATAACAAAATCTTTTACACCATTATTTCAAAATGTTAAAAATTTACCCCAAAAAAAAGAGAAAAAGTTTTATTCCAGCATGAACACTTTTCATTTTGAGGGTGTTTTTTGCACAATTTTTGCACATAAAAATTCGGTTTTACTGGCATTTTTTTAAAATGTTGAAAATTGACCCTAAAAAAAAATCCAATGATCGTTCCATTATTAGAACGTTTCATTATCAGACTGTTTCTTCCACAATTTTTGCACAAAAAATTCGTTCTCATTGCCATTTTTAAAACATGTTCGAAATTGACCATAAAAAAAAAACCATCATTCTAGTATACATATTTTTTCGTTTTTAGCATTGTTTTTCATGTTTTTTCAGGGATTTTTGGGCAGAGTTCTAATTTTGAGCTTATCGTTCCCGTTTCAAAGTTTACATTGTTGATAGGGGTTGGGTCTTGAACAGTGCATTTTGAACCCAGAATAATAAAGTTAGAATTGAAACAAATAGTGTCCATTATGTAGGCGCTCATATAAAACGGGGGCACGAATCTAGTGGTGACAAATCTATTTCTTCTATACTATAATATTTGCCTGGAAATTTTATTGGATAGAATAGTTGCCCAATCCATAATAAAAGAGTTGACTGACACTTCTATTAATGGGACCATTTCTACAGAAAACCTAGCGAAATTTGGGCTTCCAAAGAGCCTACATACCATTGCAGCACCATAACAATACGGAGATGCAAAAGAGTCCACATAGTACATACCAGAGGATTCGTGCTTATGCTTGTTTGGAAAATGTCTCCACTATTTGATGGGGTTTGACTCTAGGTCATTCTCCTTAGTGAAAGCTTCCAAAAACGCCTTGTTGTAGTGCTGTTGGGGATCCGACAAATGGTACATTTTCTTAACATCTTCAGGCTTGAATGTCCCGAACATCTTCCCATCGGCTGTGAAGAAGGCTCTATCTGTTATATTAATACTTTCAATCACCCATCTCACTAGATCATTATATGGTAAAAATTTGGCTCGGGCTGCTATTTTATGGAGGAAGGAGTTGGCCAAGTCATTGAGCGTGCTCTCTATTTTATTGGTTCCATCTGTTGTTGCTTCTTCTTCTATCTCCATTGGATTTTCTACTTCGAGTAAAGTATAGATGCCTTCCCATGAGATTTTACTGAGTCCTAGATAGGTAGTATCTGCAATTACCACCAATTTTGCTGGTGATTCTTCCACTACAACAGGGGCCTTTGCTTTCCGAGATTTCTTAGACATCTTGCTTGATGTGCGATACTCAGTCAGTTCTGCAAAATGAGAAAGAGGAGCATAACAGTCGAAAAACTTGAACAAAGATAATACAAATTACAGACTAAATGCAGTTAAGCACAATAGTTGCACGAGATGTTTTGTTGTACTTATCTATCTTAGATGAAATCTTCGAAGGACGTACCCATAGCTGCTCCTTAAGGTTTCGTCATAACCTCCAATGTGAAACTTTAATTCTAAAACCATATGTCGCATTGCAAGTCTTGTAACGTTCTTTTGTAGTATAGGTGTCATGACTCCATGATTTGTGATCAACGATTGTCTTATTTTAATATTTGTTAAATAGTCGCGTATCGCAAATCAGGAGTTACAAGTGCCATACTTAGAAGATTTGTTTGCATAGTTGCAATTGCGAAGAGTGTTGAGCTAGCGTAGGGAGACAGTGGGCTTTAATCTTGGAAAATCACGTTATTTCTTTGTTTATCAATTTATTCCTTTACCGCATGTATTTATAATATTTATCACTTTATTTTTATCGAGAGCGCGCCATACGATAATTAAATTGCATCACGATTCTTCAATGCGATATATTGGATGTTTCTTTATGAATCAACAATATGCAATTTGCGATAGCCTTATCACATCGCGAGATTTCAATGGAGTTTAATGGATGCTTTACTATGAATCAGCGATATGCGATTTGGCGATAGCCTTATCGCATTGCAAAGTTTCAATGCTGCTTTAAGTCATCCTGTGGGATTAACGTTGTGAGAGATGTGATAGTTTTATTACATCATGCATATAAAAGGTTTACTTTGATAAAACTTTGCAATGAGGGTTTTATTATGACTATGATCACATCGCAAGCTCTTCAAATGGATTTTCATGAATTCTTAAAGAAATGCGATTTGCGACGAGTGGTTCTAACTATTCTAAATGCAATTTTGATATGACTTTTTTATTCAAAAGTTTATTAATTTTATTTATATTCAGAAGGGTACCCATTTCTTATTTAGTATTTAAAGACTAAGAGTTTAAAGATTGAAATGGGGGGTTGTTGTATAGCACAACAATTAGCGATTCACTGGGAGAACTAGCTATCTCTGAAAAAATAATGAAATTTCTAAAACTTTCTTATGTAGAATCAATTGAGGAAAAGAAAACTATCTAAGAATTGGTTAGATAAAACTTTACTCCAAAATAAAAATATATAAATTCTGCAACTTCTCGTTCAAAACCTTATGATAAAATAAAAACATTTTTGGTTTTTTTTCAGCTTTTATTGGTTGTTAAAGATAAAGTAGGGGGCTCCTCCAACTTAGCTTTCTTAAATTTAGTCTTTTGCCACAGGTAGTGCCTCTGCTACCAGCAAACATCTATAGTCCCATCCATCTAAGAGTATCACTTTTTGAAGATAAATCTGAAAGATATGTATACATGTATTTTTTTTTTTTGAATAAAAGCCATTGTCCTGGTTTGGGAGCCAGATGATGAAAATGGCATTCACTAGTTGTAATTGAACTAAACATGATGGCTCATAATGAGACTCCTTGTCTTATGATTATAAGCCATTACTCTGTTTTGATATGCAATATTGGTAATTTCAGTTTAATTAATTCCCTATGATCATGGTAAGCAGGCTCGTCTTGAGACCTCTTATCTTTTAAATCATATATATTTTAGAATTACACTCTAGAAAAAATCATAAACCTAGTGGATGGGGTGAATGACTTACTCCTTAAGAGTTTGTGGATGACAATTTTAGACTTGTGGATGCTTAGTTGGAGAAAGTCTTTACCATTTTATAAATAACCTTTCTTAACTTTATAAAACTTCAAAATGATTTATTTTATTTTCAAGGTTTGTAATGTTTCAAAAAATTAAAGACGTTCTAAGAGTTTCATGTTATATCTAATTTCCAAAACTGTAATCATTTCCTTAAAAGGTTCTATTTTTGAAAGCAAGGATTCACAATATTCTTTCAAAGAGCTTTTCAATAGTGAAAAGTGAATGCGAGAGTATTTACAACATTATTCCTAAAATAAACTAGCTTGCATAAAGAATATGCACAGGTAAGAAGGGGTTACCTCCTTAGGAGAAGAAATTCTTTAAGATAAGCCCATTCACAGGAAGAGAATCTCTATTTCCTGATAAATCTTGCAATAGAAACGTTGATGAGCCCATCTTTTCACTGATTTGAAATGGTCGAAGCCACATCTTTTGAAATTTGGTATGCTTACCTTTGTCTTCATGTTCTTTATCCCATTTCAAAACGAAATCACCGGTTTGTAATGATTTTGAGCTGACAAAACTTGCATCAAAAGAAGATTTAACGATTTGTTTATGTTTAGAATGATTAATTTTGGCTTTTTCTCTTTCCTCATCTAATTTAAGGATTTGATCAAACCTCAATTGATTAGAATAAGAAGGGATTTCTTCAATAAATTGCACTAGAGCTAGAGATGGGAGAGCTAAATTTGGAGGTATTACAGCTTCTTCCCCATACACTAAGTTAAAAGGAGAAGTACCTATTGAGGCCTTTTGAGTTATGTGATCTACCCATAATGAAAATATCAAAGATTTATGCTAATTGGTTTAGTTTTGATCAATAGCTCTTTTGATAATCTTGATGAGATTCTTGTTAGTTGACTCTGCTAAGCCATTTCCTTGAGGATAGAAATTTGCAGAGTATTTTAACTTAAAACCTTTCTTAAGAGAAAATTCAACTATACTATTTCTATAAAAATAAAATGTATTTTCAAAAATAAGCGCATTAGGCAAAACAAACCTTGTAATGATGAACTAATCAATAAATTCAATAATTGCATCAGAATTGGCTACCATCAGAGGAATTGCTTCTACCCATTTAGTGAAGTAGTCTATGGCTGTAAGGATGTATCTCTGTTGCTTGGAAGAATGTCGGACAATTTATCCTATAATATCAAGTCCCCATTGTTCAAATGGTTGATTAATGTTTACTGGTTGTAGAGGAAAGGTTGCTCTCCTTTGTCTTTCGCTAGCAGTTTGACATATCTTGCATTTCCTTACGTAGTCATGGGAATCTTTAAACAAAGTTGGCCAATAATATTCAGCATGTAGTATTTTGCGCGCTGTAGTGTCTCCTCCAAAGTGTCCACTTGCTAGGCCATCATGTAATTCCTGCAAAACAGTCTACGCCTCAGTTTTTTCAAGGAATCTTAAAAGAATTGAATCATAATTTCTTCTAAATAACACATTATCAATGATTTCAAAGTGTTTGGCTTTTAATCTTAAGGCACATTTATTTTTGTTAACTAAGTTCAGGGGGAGCATATCAATTTTTCAAGTAAAAGATCAGATCAGCATATTGAGATTCTGAATTAGTGATACTTATCTCATTTACTTGTGCAGTATTATCTGAATTTTCATGGTCTAGAATATTGGAAGCTCCTGCCAATACCCTGCAAAAACCTTGCCCTCTAACAATTTTCGTTGGTTTAATATCAATATCATATTCTTGTAAAGCAGTTACCCAGTTGGCTCTTTTTTCTCCTACTTCCCTTTGAACTAGCAATTGTCTCACTGCAGAGAATGGGACTATTACTTTAGTGTGTGTTTTTAGGAGAAAGGGTCTAAAGTGTTTGATAGATTTAAATATAGAAAAATCTTGTTTTTGAACTTCTGAATAATTGAGCTTAGTACCTTGCAAATTAGACCTAAAAAAAGATATGGGTGCTTGTACTTGCTGGTCATTGATTTGTGTTAAAATAGCAGCGTAAGATGTTTCAGTGGCTAGAGTATACATAATAAAATGACTAGAAAAATTCGGAGTATTCAATGTAGGAGCATTGATTATATCTTGTTTGATTGAATCAAAATATTCTTTCTTTTTATGTCCCCATTTGAAAACTGAATTTTTCTTAATCATAGATTGCAAGGGTAAAACTATCTGAGAAAAATCAGGAACAAATATTTTCACAAAATTTATCTGCCCCAAAAATGATTTCATAGATTTCTTGTTATGTGGCAAAGGAATATTAGAGATCTCTTTTATCTTGTATAGATCAATGTATATGCCATCTTTGGATATAATAAACCCTAAGAGCTTACTTTCATTAAGAGCAAAGAATGATTTCTTGGGATTTAAAGAAATCCCATATTTTTTACAATGTTCAAAGATCTTCTTTAAATCATGCAAATGATTAGTCCTCTTCTTAGAATAGACAGTTATGTCATCTAAGTAAAAAACGATTGTTCTATTCATCAAACCTTTGAAGGCTATATAAATGGCTCGTTCGAAAGTGGCTCCAACATTTATCAAACCAAAAGGCATTTTCTCATAAGCATATGTTCCCAATTTAGTTTTGAATGTAGTCTTGAATCTATCATCTGGATGTACCAGTATTTGATTATATCCTGAAAGACCATCAAGAAAACACATTAACTCTAAGCCAACAACTAATTGAAGTATCTGTTCCATGGTTGGCAATGGGAAATTATCTTTCAGACATGCTTTGTTGAGATTTCTAAAATCTATGAAAATCCTAATGTCACCCTTATTTTTCTTTACAGGTACTAAGTTCGAAACCCATTTAGAATGTCTGACAGGAAAGATTGTTTTAGCCTTTAGGAGTTTATTCAACTCTAGTTAGATTTGATTTTCAAGATTTCGGTGAATTTTCCTTATCTTCTATTGTACAAGTTTCTCATCAAAAATCATTAGAATTGTGTGTTGAATGATAGAGGTATCATAAGTTTTTAGATCTTCGTCATTCCAAGTGAAAACATTTTTGTATTTCCTTAATAACCTGATGAAAGAAAATCTTTCCTCTGATGAAAGTCAAAGTCCTAGATTGATGTTCTGGGGTTTGGCCTCAGTGCCAAGATTTACTAATTCAAACTTTAAATTAGAACTTTGAAATTTTGCATTGTAATCTTTTTGGATCTACCCTTAATATCATAAAGGTCTTCTAGCTTGACCACGGATCTTCGAATAGGATTCTCATTGAGTCCTTGCTTTATTTGAATATCATGATCGCTTTCACCAATAATATACCCATCATAAGATCCTTCATAAGTCAGGAAATTTAAGATATCCTCATCATGATTAAATACACACCAATTGTTGAAATTATCTGGGACAGATGGTAGAAAAATTAACTCAATTGAAAATCTATCTGGACTATAATCCTTAGATGGAAGGAGCTTAGAGGTTACATTAGCCAAAAGGTCAATTGTTGCATTCTATGATCTAGGAATAGGTGATATATCAAATGCCAAAAAATGATTTATGAGATCCTGAACAAGTAATTGATAATGTTTGAGATGACTCGAGAGACAATGGATAGTATTTCTCACTTGCTTAATAACAATCTCAGAATCACCAAATACTTTCAGATATTGGATATTCAGGCCTATTGCTTTATAGAGCCCTTGAATCAATGCCTCATATTCTGTAGTGTTATTAGTACACTAAAAATACAGTCTACATGATAACATGGTTTTTTCTCCCTCTGGACAAACTAAGATACATCATGCTCCTGCACCATCGTTGGACTTTGATCCATCGAAATACAAAGACCAAAATAAAAGATTATTTATAGGATTTTTTACAAGTTCATCTACAAAATTAACACACTTTGAGGTATCAGTATGACAGAAATTTTCAATTCGCAATATGGCACTATTAACAGGAAAAGGAGATTGTTGAGCATTAAAATTTCCAAAAAATGACTCAACTGAATAGTTTCCGAGAATATTATTATTGAAGGCTACAGGTTGATTCTCTTGTTCAAACTCTGTTACTGTATGAGTCAAATGATTTTCACAATATATCTTGATTTGATTTGACTACCCATTATAGGGAAGCCACATGTGAGATCAATCGGTCGAAATATAACCATGAAGTTTTTCAGACCAATTTAGAATCAAACCATAAAACTCAGGGATGTTAGTGATTAATATATCAATTCTTTGGACAACACTAGGATCAACCGCTAATCTGATAGTAACTGCTTTTTTCTCTCCTAAAACTTGTACCTTAGATCGATCTAATTGAACAATGTGAACTGCAGACTTCTGGGGCTCGATATTTAATTTGGAGCAAACTGAGGTTGTAATAATATTTGATGAAGCCCTTGAATCAATCAAGTAGTTATGCAAATTTCTATTATAGATCTCATAAGTTAAGAGAAAAGGAGGAGTATGAGAATTTGACCTATCCCGAAATAAAACAGCATCAGTAGCATCTACCATATCAAATGGTGGCTTTCCTGATCCTTTAGTAGCCTTGGACAATACACTAGTTGGAAGAGAAGAAGAAGGCACAACATTTAATTCTTTGAGCAACAACTTTTGTTGATGTTTGAGCTTGCTAAGTTCATGCAAAGAAATATTTACTTGAGTCTTCTTCATATCTTCTACAATGTTATAATACATGGAGTTTGAAACTACTAGCATTTTAGATGATGAGGGAGGATTGGAAGATGAATGTTAATTATGGGGACGTGCTACTGGAGTTCTCTTTATGGGATATTTGTCTTTAGTAATAGGACTTGAGTTTTTCCTTTTAGAATTTACCTGATTAGGCACAAATATACTCTCACTTATGGTATATACTGGGAGAGCTGCCTGTTCACTTTCATTATCAGAATTGGGTAAGATAAAGTCCCACATTCCATGACATTCAGCTGTTTCATCTTCATCTGTATCTTCAGCTGATAAAATTGCATCTTTATCTTCATCATCTTCTAGATCAGATTTGGCATTAGATATCGCATTGGGTGGTTTAGGATCAGCAGAATGATTTCTTTTAAAATTCCTAAAAGGCTTTTTGGTAGAAGTGTCAGCTACCTGCTTCTTTATTTCAACCATTTCATTAGACATAGTTTTAAGAACTTTTTGTAACGCTTCCATGTAATATGGATCCTTGAATACTTTCTTTTTTGAATCATCTCTAAAGGTAACTTTTTTGGATTTCCTTTCTTCTATAGTGTTTTTCTTTTCCAAAGCTAGGATACATTTTTCAAAAGTGATTGCTTCCTTCATATTTTCTGCTAATTTTGGTTTAGCAACTCTATCAACGAAAATGGCTATGTTTGAAGGCAATGCAGAGATGTACCATTCATTTTAGACTTCCTCACTAGGCATGGATGTGGCAGGAATTTTATTCAATAGCTTATTGAAGCGTGAGTTGAAGTCTTTGATGGGTTCCTTTGATTCGGATTTAATATTGGAGAGACCATTGATCAAAGTTGTTGTAGACCTATCGTCTCCAAAATTAGTTAGAAATTTCTCTTGAAAAGCATCGCAGCTATTAATAGAACCTAGTGGTAACGAAAAGTACCACAATCCTGCTGCTCCTTGTAGAGTGTATGGAAATAGTCTATCAACAACATCTTCTCCAATTACTCCATTCAAGTTGATGGATAACATGAAATTATTTATATGTTCTTTTTCCAAAAGGCCAATGTTAGGGTTAAATTTTGGTAACCATTTTTCAGGATGTGCTGGCAATTGGCTTAAAGGTGTAGAAATTCTGACTACTCCTGGATTGATCCATGGCCTTGGTTGAGGTTGATTATGTGCCATCGTGGAGCTAATAGTAGAAGAGGGTGATGAAGGGGTAGAAAGTGATTGGGTAGAGGATGTTGAAGTTCCTGTACTTGTTTGGACTATGATTTGAAGTTGGGAAAGGGATGAATGATCTTGTAATGATATAGGTGGAATAGATTGTGATGATGATAGAGTCTCACTGTTAGATTCAGATGGTGTTTTCCTAGCCCTTTTTCGACATGGTAGAAAAAACTCGACTGGTGGGATACCAATTTTTTCACTTTTTGATCTAGTAAGTGGTTGGGATGGGATATATTGTGAAGCTACACTGCCTTGGGATAACTCAGATTGTTCTTGGGATATCGAAAAATTTTGTAGTTTATGAATTAAAGAGTGTACTTCAGGGGGTTCAAGAGAAGATTTATCTAGTGTGTTTAGGATTTCATCAGTGGGTGTTGTATTATCATTTTTGACTTCTCACTTAGGAATAGGTGATTTCGAATGCAAAGGAGAAGTTGGAGGAGATGGTGAGGGAGTTTTACTCTTAGAATGTCCTGTGGATTCAGATTTACTTGGCATTCATAGCTAGGCCCTCCTTCTAGCGCCAAAACTGTTGATGCCTCTAAGATTGTAGCACCAACATTGGGGGATAACCACCCAGTCTGGACCTTAGTACAACTCCTTATCCGTTTGGGATGGTATCTCCAACCGGGGCTTATGGGACCAGTTTCCCAATAATGTGTGGTTTGATGAATGAATGTTGTAATGTATATCGGAGATGGTAAGTGGTTTATTCTATGACTTTAAAATATACAAATATTCCTACATAACCCAGGCAATCTAATAACAATGCGATTCTTGATAATTCCTAATAGACAAATGATCATATAGATGATTTAATTATCTATAGAAAGATGTAATAATGTTTACTTTGTTTAAAAAATTAGACAAATTAATTATGAAAACATATCACATGACATCGCAATATTTATTGCTGATATATATTTCTAATTGTGACAATTCTAAATCGTTCAGAAATGACTCAATATAGAATTATTTGAATTGTACAAATACATCAACAATAGCAAAATTAAATGAAATGCCAATTAAATCAAGAAAAAAAGAACAGTGATAGCAATATCGCATGCATTTGAGTATTGATCTGTAAATAACATTCGGGTTCCACCTCTTTATTCCAGAAACTTTCAGGAGATACAAAAATGTAGGTCTTGAAAAAGTTCTTTCACAAAAATTTGAAACCTTGATCCATTGCTTATAAAAAATTAAATTTAGAAGCACAGAAGTGCAACTTCTCAAGTCTAGTTTTTGTACAAATTGAGGACCCTTTTTTCAATAACTTGAAAGGGTTTATATAATAGAATTGAAACAAACTATCAATATAAATCTCTTAGAGTTGTTGAAACCATAAATATCCAAATCTAGGATTTGCATTACAAAAATAGTAGTGTAATTTCCTTTCAGAAGGATTCATTATATCTATTTCTGCTTCTGTATCCGCAACTGACAAATTGAGACATGTTTTGAATTTTCGGAGGATGACTCATCCTTGACTGTAGTTTTCTTGTGTACATGGCATCTAAAAGCTCAGTACCATGCAATCAATAGTGTCGGTAAGGCATTTGATGGTCATCTGTTGACTGTGCAACTTAACCAAAAAGGACCAAAATGCATTCGAAATAAGGCTTTGTACTCTACTAAGCTGTTCTTCTTTGGTGGCTAAATCCTGCTTCCATTGATTTTCTAACATTTTTGCTTCTAGGATTGATGAGCTCCAGTATTGCAGCAATGGTTCTGTAACTCCTGGGACTCCCTTATTTACTTTTATCAACCCGGTTGTTCGTAACAAATGTGGAAGCAACAGTGCTATATGCACAAGTACGAGCTCTTGTCGTAGGCTCTCACTTGATCAACTGGCACAAGTCCACTAGGAGTATGAGCTCTTATAAGAAGCTTTTAACTATGACGGATGAAAGCTAACTCAAAAGAGGCTAGTCTACTTGCAGAAAGAAGCTGAAAGTTGAAAGGAAATGCAAACCCTAGCAAACCCTAGTTTTACCGGCTAACCCTACTGGTGCAAGAAAAGAGATGAAAGTTGTGGAAATGGATGCCATTGGACGTTGGAAAGGTAAAATGCATGTGACTAAGCTACTTCTGAAGGAAAATATGGAAAAAAAATCTTTTTGCATTTTTGAGTAATTTTACAGAATTATTATGCATGTGCTTTAACGATTTTTGAATGTGCAGAGGTTGATTGGCAAAAGGAAATGGAGTAGGTGCTTGTAGGAGGTTGGGAAGGTGAGAAGAGGGCCTAAGGGGTCCCTATTACCCTTCTAGAGAGTTTCATAATGATCAGATCTCGAAAAGCTGCTCACGTGAACTTCTACAAGAAGTCTGCAGGGGTTCTACAGGAAGAGCCGAAAGAGGATTTTGGAGGGTTGCGGGCGGAAAAAACGGTGGGAAAGTGGAAATGGAGGATGGATGAGGATATGAAGGGGTCTAGGACCTGGTAAATGAAGCTAAGGAGTGATGAAGGTGGTTGGATTTTTTCAAGGATGGAGGGAGCAATGCTACACAACAATGTAGAAATTAGGGCAAATTGGAAAAGTATGGCAAATGAAGGGAAGGAATCTTGGATTAGGGGTTGGAGTAGGTTTTATGATGGAGTAAGGATAGGCAGGGATGTGTTACAGGTGCATTGCACACTATTTTCCAAAATTGATCGAACAAAGACTAGAAAAACTGGAGATCTATCTATTTTGACCTAATCTGACCTAAAAACCAAAAACATGATGAACAGAAGTTTATAGACAGGAAATCATGCAAGATAACAATGGAAACTAGGAAAGAATAGATCTAAACATGCAGGTACAATTGGTAGCGACTTTTCCCAACTAAAAATCTAACACTAGCAATTGCATGGAAAGGCAAAAATAGTGTTTTTGTGGCAGCAAGTATGCCTTGGTCTCAGCTCATGGTCCCAAGGAGGGTGAGGTGAGATCAAGGATTTCTTGATGGCCTTTTTGTAGATATTTTCTATCACCAAACTATCAAATCAACTTGAAGCATGAAAAGCTATTTTAATCATCAAAAGCAACCTAAGTAACAAAGAAAGATCTTAACCTAGATAACAGAAATTATTCTATGAATCCAAGTAAAACACATAAAAGTACACAAAGGAGGTACTGGAACTTGGGTTGGGCCCAACCCTAAGAGCTATAGCCTCCTAAGAAAGCTCAGAGCTTGTGAAAAGTGAAATTTATCTCCATTACTCAAAAAATAATCATGTCACAAAACTGTTTACAGCAAGAGCTTGAAAATGAGCTGAAATGTAGAGCTGCACTAAAATGTGAAAAATAATTGTTCAATAGCTAAAATATCAAGGCTTGAATCCTTCCTACTTATGCACCATGAGGACTCCCAACAACCATCCTTAACTTTAGGAGCTTGGCTGCTCAAACTGCAGTTAATCAGTCACTTCTCAAAATCTGCTTGGCTGCCCCTTGAACTCATATTTGGTGGGCTGTTGAACTCCGAGATGATGGTGGAGAACTCAAGGAAGGGGTCATTTAGTGCAGGAGACACCCTTCCTACAATTCCTCAGCCTTGTTCCTTCGTATTTGACTGTCAAATTGCTCATAAATGCTTGACCTTGGTCCAAAAGATGTCCAAAAATCTGCAATAAGGACGTATTAGACTTTATGGTCAAGTGACTCTTCTCATTCATTCAATTAATGTAAATATATTCAAAAGCATGCATAAAACTATGAAGAATGATGGATTAATCGAGAATAATAGGAAAAATGAGCCCAATAAGTTACCCATTTTTGGGGCTCATCATCACCCCCTGTTGAATGTGTTGCTCATCCTCTGAGCAACTAATCGAGCTCATCATCTTTTATTGCTTTGATAGCCTCTCCGACATCCTAGGCTTCCAAGGTGATGTCCTCTTCTTAGTCATGAAACCCTGCTTTTCTCTCTACCTCCTCCCATTGCCTGTGTTCTTCTTCTTCTTTGACCCCTTCTAGCAGTCCCAAAAGTAATGGAGGACTGAACTTTAGGCCAATCTAGTTGGCCTTCAGATTTTGCATTGACTGTTTGTAAAGTGGTACTCTGGCCAAAGCCTCCCACATCCTTGTTGGGGAGTGGTATTCTCTTATTTTCAGACTGCAGGACAATTTGTTCCATCTCCTTGTGCGAGCATGAATGCAGTTATCACCCAATAGTCTTTCCATGTCCTCAAAGTGAGAAATGGTCTGAGCTTGTCTTTCAATGTAGTCTTGGAGAACCTGAGGGTTGTTGGCCAGGTGCTAATGGGCATACACTAAAGCTGAGGGATCTTTTGGTTCTGCTCTGATCATGAGTGGCTCACTTAACTTCTTGTCGATAAAATTCTGAATTTCTGCTGCCCTCTTTTCCTCATGGTTTAACCAAGAGGCCATGGCCATTAGTTGCACATCTCCCAATACTACATTGGGGTCCCATAGATTCATGTTTGGAAGTGCCAAGTTGTGTAAATAGAATTCTGCTAACTTGGCCTTATCTTTAGCTGAGCTACTATCACACAAATACACAGACTGATTGTAATTCTGGAATGGAATGGTGCTCCTTTGGGCCAGTGTGTTAATTTGAAATTGCAACCATTGATCTTTAAGATATAATGCATATGACTTAGTAGGTTTCCTACAGTGTAAGGCTTCTACTGCCCAGTTGGCCATGCAGGCCATTTGGGCTTCTTTCGCTTGCACCTATTGTTTTAAAGCCTATATTTCTTCTGCTACATGTGACTCCTTTTCCTTTAGTAGTTTTGTCAGCATCTCAACATCAGTTAGCAGCTTTTCCTCTCTCTATTGTTCCTCGGTTGTTTCCCTGTCTATTGGAGGTCCTTCTTGTTGCTGCTTCTCTCCCAAAATGGACAGCCTATCCTCCTTATGACCTTCCTGTAGCCGCAACTACTTTCTCAGCAGCTCATTCTCTTCCTATAATTTGGCTCTCTTTCTGCTTTCCATGTGCCTCACCATGGCCAACTCTTTTTTTGATTCTTTTAGTTGTTCCTCCAGGTGGCCTACGTTTGCAACACCCTTGGATTTGTCAATCCTCATCCAAGTGTGAGTCCTAACCCGCTCTTGTTCCAATGCAAAGAAAAGTGGTATATAAAACTTCTGTGGGATGATCTTCCCACCTTCCAACAGGTTGTAATATGAGCCCAAGCTAGGTTGAGGGCTTGGCTCCAGTATCTCCTCAGTCTTTTCTTCTCCTCGTGATTGTTTGGATGCCTTCTCCTCCAATTTTTCAGTCTCTTCTAACTTCGCTTGAGTTTCCTATAGAGATGTTTCAGATTTCTGTAGAGCTGTTTTTGAGTCCATCATCCTAATTCTTTCTGTCTAAGTGGCGGTTTTTGGGCTTCCTCTTTCATAGGTGATAGATATCTTTGAAGGGACTCTTCTTTCGGTTTAGTGGTTGTGTCCTCAATGACAATTGGTTCCTTTGATTATGGTTGGGGTTTGCCCACTTTGATCATTGTGCTTCTCTTGGCTTTAAAGTAAATGGAGGTTTGCCTCTTTCTCTTTACTTTTTGTTTTGCAGGTGTGCTTAATGCAGCAAGAACAGCTGCTGCCTCCCTTGCCAATGTCTCCAGGGATTTCTCTTCCTGTTGGTATTTTTATTCGCTTCTTTTAGAAATCTCTGTGTCCACTGTTTCTACCTACATGACTGATATCTCAGGCTGTGCCTTTCCCTTTTCCTTCTGGGTGCCTGCATTGGCTGTGGCAGCCTTCATTTGGGCTTTCGTAGCCTTTTCCTTTCTACTCTGTATCCTCTTTTCCCTTGTTTTTTTTGCTATTGTTTCTTCCTCTATTTTAGGCTCAGTAGTCTTGCCAATTTCCTTCTGTTCTTCATGTGCTTCCTCCGTTTTTCCCTCTTCTTTAATGTCCTATGTTCCCTCATCATTCTCAATTTCTTCAGTGTGCTCCCCTTCCTCACTGCTAGATGGGGTGATGTTTTCAGCCAAAGTTCTAATGTTGTCATCCCTGGACATGTTTCTGAAGATTTCCCAAGATATGGGGATAGTATAGGTGTGTAAAGAATCTTCCACCAATAGTTTGATGAGCCCATGGTGGGCCAACGGATCTGGGATCCCTTCATTTATCTTTGTACCACATTCAATTAATGACTAAAGAAGGAAATATGGGATGCTCAATTTCTTGGCTGGAGGCAAGTCAATCCCACGCCTTGATTCACATAACAACCTAAAATGATATCCATAGATGATGATAAACCTCCCTTCACATGTGATGTACTTCATAATTTGATAACTAACTTCACTCCAGAGAGGAGGCAAGCTTGTCCTTCTAACTCTATTTTTATCTTCTACAAGATGCTCCTTAGGTAGAAAAAATGTTTTCTTAGCAACTTGGCCCAAATATCTCTCTTCTTTGCTCCAAGGGAGCCCCAATAGTAGACCAGTAATTCTACTGATGAGCTCAAGGGTGAGTTCTAGGGTCAAAACCCTAAAAGTAACTGTGGCATGTGTCTTTGAATGCGGTCTCAGGGACATTAAAAACTCTTCAGTTATCTCCTCATCATGACCCTGAATTTTTTCAAAGAAGGATATCCAATTTACTTGGGTGAAAAGGTCCACCACCTCAGGGTGCTCGTGAAACTTGATAGAGTCTGAGGGTTCTTTCCTTATGAATCCTCCTGGCATGGTGTTGAGTGCTCTTTTTATGTTTTAACCAGAAGAGAAAATTCTTAGGAAAACAAACAGTCAATCACTGGAATAGAGGATAGTTGAATTCGGTTTCTTCTGAACCCTAGAAGGAATTTCTCGTGTGTTCCTTACAATATCAAATAGCAATAATTCCCTTGTTTTAGAACTATTGTCACCCAGAATTCGACTATCTGTTTATGAAAAAAAGAATTATGTTTTTACATAACAGAGCATAAGGACACAGGTTCTCTTCTCTGCACATAGATAGATATGTAAATTCTGTTTTTTTCACACACACAGGGTGGCCTCTACTACTGCAGGTATCTTCCTTACGGAATAATTAAAAAATGATGAGGAGATTTCGGAATGCAGAGTAAGAACTAGGTAAACTCAGTGAAATATGCAGGCAAACTTTCACATTTTTTTCTCAATGCATAGGCAGACTTTTACTCTCATTTTTCAAAGTGATGTCGTTCAATTCACCACCTTGTACAAACAAATCATGCACAAAGAAATGTTTTTCAAGACTACCTCGTTTGGAGCTTCAAATTCGATGAAAATTCTGGGTTTTCCTTCCGCAAAGCTGTTCTCTGCCTTTCCTGTAGAACCCTTCCTGTAGAAGGCTCTTGGTTCCTGTAGAATGAATCTGTGCTTCCGATAGAGGCCGATAGGTGGGATATTTTTGAAAATAGGTAGGAAAATTGGTGGAGGACGACTGTTTAATTGTTCTAGAAGTGGTGGATACGTACTCCAGTCGAGAAGATCGTGAGTGCAGAATGAACAGAGGGTGGGCATGTTTTGACTGAGCATCTTTTAACTACGGCGCGACTCATGGTGAGAGGATGAGGTGGCCAAACGAAACCATTGATTTGACGTCACAACCTTAATGCTTTTGCGTGTTTCTGACTACCATCACCTCCTCTCTCTTGTTATCCGCCACCACCACTACAAGTCCCGACGATTTCTCCCTGAGTGGACACTCCACACGTGCTGGCTACACATCTAATCGGCAATTTTGAATGTAATGGGGCTCGTTTGGATTCCATGAGGATATGTAACTGGCCGAGGGTGGCTAGTTGATTGGCCATCGATTCCACTCAATCCGAACCATTCCCATAGTCATGCAGCTTTTAAAATATGATTTATGCAATTGAAGAATGAGTTTAGGCACTTACCTGCATGGTCGCGACCGTGTTATGCAGATTCCGGGTTTTGGAACCCATTCCTTCATTTGCTGTTGCTGCATGCACACTGCATGCTTGGCCTCAACTACTACTAAGGTTCTTACATTCAAGAAGAGCTCCATGCATGTCTCTTCTACCATACGTTTTTGTCCCTGTCTCTGGAGTATGTCTTCCAAAGGGATCAACTGCTACAAGATTCCTGTAGGATGTACTGTAGCTGCTTCTCCTCCTAGAATGAAAGCTAGAATGAGCAGGGCTATACTGCTGACGAGGGTCTTGGCTGATGAGGAGTCTAGATGGAGGGTAATAGGTATGGTGAGTGAAAAGCTGCTGATTGATTTTTCATTAAAAAGATTTTGCTGGCTATATGAAGAAAACAGGATTTCTGTGTGTGACTGTGCAGGAACATAAAAAATGAGTGCAATGGAGGTGTACAGAGATGGAAAAAGGGTGACATATGGCGATGGAAGGAAGCAAGAATGTTTACAGGCCTACTGAATCCCTGAAAATTAGGTCTACAACAAGGGGGATACCACTCGGTCCGGACCTTGGTTAGCGGCTCCTTTTTTGTTTGGTATGGTGGGTCCGACTAGGGATATGGGACCAGTTTCCAAATTTATGTGTGTGTGTGTGTGTTGAGAATTGAAATTTCCTTCCTAATGATCTCTATGTAAAATTATCTTATTCTAAATCTAATCTAATTGTATTCTAATAAACAGAAATATCTAATTCTAAACTAACCCAGGATTTAGTCTTTCCGATATGCGATCTAAAATAGTTTGAAATGGAAATTGGTAATAAAGATCATTCGACTACTATGAGAAAAGAATTCAATAAAGATAAACCATTTCGTATAAAAAGTTAGATGAAACAATTGTGAAAAACATATCGCATTATAAGTCACTCATATATTAAGCATAAATAAATAGCTATCACTGTACATAAGTGCCAAATGATAAGTCAAGCATTCATGCATTCATATATAAATAACTGAACATGAATATCACCTTAACACATAAGCAGAAATAGCTAAGAGATAAAAGTACCATTTATAACTAGTTCTACTCATGAGCTTCAAGCAATAATGATTTATCTCTTCTTAATCCAACATCTACTAAGAGTACAAAAGTGCAACATCAGTAGCAGATATTAAACGCAGATATCAATAAATCTTGTTTCATTCATTCATCAAAACCTCCTCGGAGGGTGCAAAAGTGCATGTTCTGAGGACAAGTTTTTGACAAATTTCAGGACCCTTCTCTAAGTGCATGAGAAGGGTTTAAATACTACTTAGCTAAATCTAAAAATAATTTATTACAAAAATGTAGGATACGGTTTAAATAACCGTCCTCATTTCAGGAAAAAATAAAGCAAAATTTAAAATTAAAACTAAATCTAAAACTAAACTGACAACTAACTATCTATGTATCTGTTCCTTGTAGTCGCAAGAATTCAGCATTTGCTTGACAAGAGTTGGCTGGCCAACCTTCGACTTTAGCTATCCTGTGAAAACGAAATCGGCAAGAGTTGGCGCCATCTTCTAGGTAGAATTAATGATACATTTGAGAGTCATGCACTGGCTGTGTGGTTTTACCAAGTACGTCTAGTAAGAATCCCAATTTAACTTGGTTAAACTTTTGATGGACTCTACTTTCTCTTGAGCCTTCTGTCTCTAGCTTGTCTGTAGATGTTGTACATTTGGTAGATATTTACATACCAATTGTGGATATCTTTGATAAATACCACTGGTTTTAGAGTTCAAGTTTTTCTTTTCGCTTTTAGCACTTTCTTCTACAGGCTTTCCTTCTCAACGGGTTTTGGCACTAATAGTACATGGGAAATTGCCTCTGTTTCTCGATCCAAGCTTCCATTGTGCGATTTTCGCCTCTTGCACGCTTTTTCATTAGAGGATATAAACCTTAAATTTTGTGGCAAGAATGATTCCATTAGTTCTTGATTCTGAGTCTTAAATTGTTTGTTTGTGATATCAGCACTATCCAATACCCATTTGACCATGTCCGAGTATGGAAGAATTTTGGGCCTCGCCACTATTCGGTGCAAGAACGAACATGCTAGTTCTATAATCGACACCTTGGAAGACCCATGTGAGTCTGCAGTAGCTGTAACCTCCATTATTTTGGGATTTTCTTCCTCGAGTAGACTATACATGCCTTCCGAAGTAGTAATGCTGACATCTTTATTACAGGTGGTGTCTGCATACAAGGGCGTCATTTCCTTATCTTTAGAATTCAGAGCTTTACCCTTCTTTCCCATAATGCTCTGAACACTGCTTTGTATATTTCTCTGACCTTCGCTCCTACAGTTTACAAATGAGGCAAGATTAATGATAAGAGAAAGATGACGGGAAAGCTTTAAATGCCTGAAAGCATATAAAATATATGACCCTACGTGCAATGGCTCTTTGATCAAATAAAAACCATATTTCATTAATGATTGCGAACTAATTCATTAATTATCGTTAACGAGCATAACTGGGCATCGGTTTATGGAAAAATCTTTTCCGAACAACGAACCCGATAGATCTGCGATAAGGCGATTTTGCGATTTGCTTCACAATATCGCAGATCGCAATATTGCAAATTGTAATATCACTAATCCGGTGCATGTGGCAATCATCCATTAATGTGTTTTCTACGAAATACGATTTGTGAGACACACCATCACATATCGGTGGTTCAAGTTGTTTTTACCTTAAGTTATATTTGAGACATGCGATGCAATGAGGGTTTGTGATTTTGGATCGCGCTTTCACAATTTTAAGATTCTGCTTGTAGGCAGAGATCCATTACCTTTTTGCGATGCGACGCTCTTTATTAAAGGAGTGGTTTTATTCGAACTTTATCAAAAAATTAAGTGTTTTTTAGTTTTTTGGGAATTTTCCTAAGTTTATGATAGTAAGTTTTATCCAAAAAGGGAATACAAGCACTAATTTTTTTTTATAAGGGTCCCCACTTATTTAGTATTAATGATAAAACTAAATAAGAAGGGGGGTTGTTGTTGGCCACAACAATTGGTGATTCACTTGGAAGAACCAGTTATCTCTGCTTTTCTTTTTAGTTTTCTTAACTTCCAAAACAGAAAATTTTTCAGAAAATCAAACTTTATTATAGAAAGATAAAGTACACCATTCTTTCAGCTGTCAATGATAGTTTGTTTTTTCTTTGTTAACTTTGGTTATTTACTTCCTATAGCTAGTCATTGCATCTATATCAGTCACTATTTAGTTTATAGAGATAAAAATAAAGACTTCTCTGTAAATCAGTTTTAAATATGCTCATTTGTCGTAGGTAGAGCCTCTGCTGCCAGCAGGCGTTTATAGCCTCGACAAGGTTACCTGTTACCTAGTAATGATCCTGTATCCTACTTGGAGAAATATATGATTTTCAAAGAGAAATCCATATCCACACTTATGGATTTTATTTTCTTTTAATCCTTAAAGAACAATGCCTTGGTTTGGTGGCCAAATTATGACAGTGCCATTCACTTGATTTATATCTTTGCTGAACAAGCTGGCTCATGATGAGACCCCTTGTCTTTTGATTATAATAATCTCGAGTCATTGCCCTGTTGTGGTATGCAGTTTTGGAAAACTCAGCAAGCTATAATATCTATGATCATGATAAGTCGGCTCGTGATGAGACCTCTTATTCTTTAAGTTAAAGTGTATCATTGGATTATTCCTTGAAGCTCGTAATTTCCCAGGTGGGGAGGAAGTCATTGTTTCATTAAGAATAGCTCTGGCTGACAATGGTAGAGTTTTTGGAAAGAGATTTTCTACAGAGAATCTTTGTTTTGTTATTGATACCTTTCATTTGACTTATATAAAACAAATTCCAACTAAAGGTCACTTTTTATCAAAATTTACAATGTTGAAACTAGTATCATTTTCAGGCCTATAGCCTTTGACTGTATCTTTGAATAATATGACCATTTTTCTAAATCAGTTCTAATTATACAAGCAAAAAAACAAAAGCTTAAAAAGAAAAAATTGTCTTTTTCGTGAATTCCAATTGTAACCATTTACAATTGCTTTTATTATCAAATTAAAAGAAAAACTAATTTACAAAAATAGAAGAATGATCTCCTATGGAAAGTATCTTTTGAGGATCTTCTCGTTAACAGGTAAAGATCCTCTTTTTCTTGTTAAATCCTATAACATAAAAGTAGATGGACCTATGATTTCTGCAATTTGAAAAGGGCCAAGCCACATTCGTTGAAATTTCATATGTTTGCCCTTTTCTTCATGAGCCTTATCCCATTTTAAAATGAGATCTCCAATCTGAAAGTCCTTTTTGCTTATCATATTTGAATCAAAAGAAGATTTTACTAATGCTTGGTTATGAGCATGAGTTATTTTAGCCTGTTCTCGTTACTGTTCTAGCATAAGGATTTTTAGCTGCCTTAGTTGTAAAGAAGAAGTTGGCATTTCATGGATATATTGAATTAAGGCCAAAGAAGGAATTGCTAGATGAGTTGGGAGGACTACTTCTTTCCCATAAACTAAATTAAAGGGAGAAGTACAAATGGAGGCTTTTTGCATTATTTGGTCTGCCCATAGAGCATATATTAAGGATTTGTGCCAATTCTCATGAGTTTGATCAATGGTTTGCTTAATGATTCTCATTAAGTTTTTATTCATGGATTCAGCTAATCCATTTCCCTATGGATAATAGTTGGCAGAGTATTTAAGCTTAAAACCTCTTTTGAGTGCAAATTCAGTCATAACATTGCCAGAAAAATATGATGCATTATCAAACATTAAAGCAGAGGGTAAACCAAACCTAGTGATTATGAACTGATCTATGAAATCAATGATGCGTTTAGCATTAGCTGTTCTAAGAGGTACTGCTTCTACCCATTTAGTAAAATAATCTGTAGCTGTAAGTATATACCTATGCTGTTTAGAAGAGTGAGGAATGATCTCACCTATTATATCCAATCCCCATTGATCAAAAGGTTGCTCAATATTGACTGGTTGCAAAGGCAATGATGGTTTCTTTTGTCTCCTAGCAGTGATTTGACAAACTTGGCATTTCCTTACGTAGCTACGTGCGTCTTTGAATAGTGTAGGCCAATAGTACCCTGCGCGCAAGATTTTATGTTTGGTAGCATCTCCAACATAATGTCCACCTGCTGGTCCATTGTGGAGTTCATGTAACACCTTTTCAGCTTCAGATTTCTCATGACATCTAAGGAGAACAAAATCATAATTCATCCTAAACAGTACATCGTTCACGAGTTGATATTGCTTAGCCTTCAACCTTAGAGCTCTTTTCTTTGTATAGTCGAGGTTTGAAGGAGCGTATCCATTATTTAGATAAAATATGATATCAATGTATAATGATTCAACATCATTTAGGCTTACCTCATATGTTTGTATTTCTGCAGATGGTATTTCGGAAATGAGCGATGCTCCAGCCAACATTTTACAAAAGCCTTGACCTTTTACAATATTTGCTGGTTTAATTTCTGCATCATATTCTTGTAAGGCAGTAACCCAATTGGCTCTTTTCTCACCCATGTCTTTCTGTACTAAGATATTTCTTACTGCTGGAAATGGTACTATGATTTTTGTGTGGGCTTTTAGCAGAAAGGGTCTGAAATGTTTGATCACTTAGAAAACAACATAAGATTGTTTCTCGACGCCTAAATAATTTAATTCATCCCCTTGTAGATTTGAACTGAAAAAGGCAATTAGGGCTTCTGCCTTCTCTTGATTTGCTTGAGTGAGTATCACAGGATATGATTTATCAGAGGCAAATGTATACAGAATGAACGGATCGGAAGAATTTGGAGTTGCTAAGGATGGAGTGTTTAAAATTGCTTGTTTAATCAAATTGAATGCTTCATATTCGTCTTGCCCCATTTGAAGATTGAATTCTTTTTAATCATTGCTTGTAAGGGAGATACAATTCTTGAAAAATCTAGAACAAATCTCCTTACAAAATTAGTCTGGCCAAGGAAAGATTGCATAGCTTTCTTGTTGTGAGGTAGCGGTATTTCAGAAATCTCTTTCATTCTGTCAGGATCAATATGTATCCCAGATTTTGACACTATAAAACCAAGAAGTTTTGCTTCACTTAATGTGAAAAAGGACTTTTTCGGGTCAAGTGAAATTCTGTACCTTTGGCAATGTTGGAAGATCTATTTTAAATCTCTGAGATGATTGCCTCGTGTTTTGGAATATAAAGTTATATCATCCAAGTAGATTACTACTAATTTGTTTGCTAATCCCTTAAATGGAATGTCCATGGCCCTTTGAAATGTGGCGCTAGCGTTAATCAGACTGAAAGGCATATTTTGATATGCATAAGTACCCAATTTGGTTCTGAACGTGGTCTTTAATTGATCATCGGGATGAACCAAAACTTGGTTGTAGCCTGAGAAACCATCCAAGAAAGACATTAATTCTAACCCTGCAACTGCCTGTAATATTTTCTCCATAGGAGGCAAAGGAAAATTATCCTTTTGGCAGGCTTTGTTAAGATTTCAAAAGTCAATGCAAATTATAGTGTCTCCGTTTTTCTTTCTAACAGGGACCATATTGGAAACCCATTTAGAATGTCGCACAGGAAAAATGATTTTGGCTTTTAATAATTTATTGAGTTCAGATTTAATCTGGTCTTCCAGATTAGGATGGATTTTTCTCAGCTTTTGCTGGACGAGTTTTTCATCGTTTATCATTGGGATAGTATGTTGAATGATAGAAGTGTTGTAAGTCTTAAGTTCGTCATAGTTCTAGGCAAAGACACTTTTGTATTTTTTCAAGAGATGAACATACGCTAGTTTTTCCTCAGGGGCTAGGCCAAGACCTACATTGATATTCTGCGACTTGGTATCAGTTCCTAGATTTACTAATACATAGTTTAGAGTTGAACTTTGAAGTTTTGAATTGGTAGATCTTTTGAACTAATCTTTCAGATCATATGGGTCTTCCAATTTGACTACTAATTTTGGCATAGCATTATCAGTGCTATCTTGTTGCAATTGTTTGTCATGTTGGTCCTCATCAATTATCTGATTAGTGTAAGATCCATCTGACGTGAGGAAGCCTACAATATCTAGATCATTGTTGGAAATTCTCTAATTTGTACTGTTATCAGGAATTGAGGGTCTAAAAATCAATTCGATTGAAAATCTATTAGGGCTATAGTCTTCTGAAGGAATGAGCTTGGAAGCTACGTTTGCCAAGAGGTTAGCACTAGCATTCTGGAGTCTAGGAATTGATCAAATATTGAATGCTATAAAATGTTCAATTAGATCTTGTACTAAAGATTGATAACACTTTAAATGACCTGATAGACAATGTATAGTATTTCATACCTGTCTGATTACAATTTAAGAATCTCCGAATACTTGTAGATACTTGATATCTAATTCGATTTCTTTGTATAATCCTTGGACTAAAGCCTCGTACTCTGCAGTATTATTGGTGCAATCAAACTCAAGTCTACAA
Organism: Pinus tabuliformis; assembly: GCA_031772625.1. NCBI lineage: Eukaryota > Viridiplantae > Streptophyta > Pinopsida > Pinales > Pinaceae > Pinus > Pinus tabuliformis. Next base: position 306,415,607 of record CM062806.1, on the reverse strand, counting down.
GTTAGCATAGTTTTGTTTCCCTCTAGACTGATTAATACGCATCCTGTTCCTTCTCCCTCGTTAGACTTAGAACCATCAAAAAATAGCTTCCAAAATAAAGATTTATTTACAGGACTATCTATAAAATTAATACATTTAGAACTATTTGTTTGAGAAAAAGGTTCTACTTGAGATAAACCAAAATGTTCTAAGTAAGGCGAAGTATGAGCATTAAAATTTCGTAAGAAAGAATCAAGAGAATAGTTGCCAATTATATTATTGTTGTATGCTACAAGTTCATTTTATCCTTCCAATTCTATTACTATGTATTTCTAATGTCTTTCTTGCTCAACCTTTATCTGATTTGGTTTACCATTGTAAGGGAGCCACATATGCGAGCAATCCGTTGAAAAATATCCATGAAGTTTTTCAGACCAATCTCTGCTAAGAATTAAGCCATAAAATTCTCAAATATCTGCAACTAAAATGTCGATAACTTGACATACCTTTGGGTTAGATGACAGCCTTATGGTAACCTAATTTAGTTCGCCTATCACTTCAACCCACAACCGATCTAGCTGAACTATGCGCACTGCAGATTTTTGAGGTTGAACGTTTAACTTTGCACATATTGATTTAGGTAAGATATTAGATGAAGCTCCTGAATCCACTAAACAATAATGCAAATTTTTGTTGAAAACTTCATAAGTAAGAAGAAATGGGGGAGTATGAGATCTTGACCTTCCTCCAATTAGAGTGATATCGTTTGGATAAACTTTATTAGTCACATTGGTTGGAGGTCTTCCCATCTCATGAGAAGCTTGCGAGATTACATCGGCGGGTAAAGGTGCAACTGGTACTACATGCAATTCTTTCAAAAGTATCTTTTGTTGATGTTTTAACTTGCTAAATTCATAAAAAGTGATGTTAACCCTAGTCTTCTTCATGTCTTCTATGATATTATACTCCATCTGATTAGAAACAATCAATGTTTTAGATGGAGTTGGTGAATCTGTTTGGACTGGGCTTGTTTGAGTCGCTTTGGGTGACGTTTTCTTAGCTGTGACTTTATCCTTAGGCGTTGAGCTTGCGCTCTTTGGCTTAGGAGTAGGTTGAGGAGGATCGAGTTGATTTCTACTTCTAGTACTAACTGGCAATGCCTCTTGATCCTCTTCATTTGGTAGGATGAAATCCCACATACCTTGTACTTCTACATATTCTTCTTCATCGGTAGGCTCTTCGTTAGCAATTTCCTCTTCTTCTTCTTCTGATTTAGTACTTGTAATAGCATTGGGGGGCTTTGGATCAGTTGAAGGATTTATTCTATAAGGCTTGTATGACTTTTTAGAAGAAGTTTCTGCTACCTGTTTCTTAATATCAACCATTTCGTTAGACATGGTTTTCAAAACTTTTTTCAATCCTTCTAAATCCAACGGGTCTTTTGATTTTTTCTTATTTGGATCTTCTTTAAAAGTGACCTTCTTAGATTTTCATTCATCGACAACATTTTTCTTTTCTAGAGCTATGATACATTTCTCTACTGCTATTGCTTCCTTCATATTTTCAGCCAAAGTTGTTTTGTTAGCCCTATCAACGAAGATTGTTATGTTTGATGGTAAAGCAGAGATGTACCATTCACTTCGAACTTCTTCGCTATGCTTGGAAGACATAGGAATTTTGTTTAAAAGTTTATTGAAACGTGAATTAAAATCTTTGATAGGTTCCTTTAACTTAGCCCTAAGGTTAGACAGGTCATTGATCAATGTCACAGTAGACCTGTCATCACCAAACTTACTCAAAAATTATTCTTGGAAAATATCCAAACTAGTCATAGATCAAGATGTTAATGAGAAATACCATGATCTAGCTACTCCTTACAAAGTGTAAGGAAATAGCTAGACGACAACATCTTCATTAGTAACCCCATTGAGATTTATAGATAGCATAAAGTTGTTTATATGTTCTTCTGCTAGCATGCCTGCTTCAGGATTGAATTTAGGCAACCATTTTTCAGGATGGGCCGGTATTTGACTCAAGGGTGCAGGCATTAAGACTGCCCCTGGGTTATTCCATGGAGTTTGGTCCATCGTTGAAATACTAACAGAGGAAAGCATGGAAGATGATCCTTGCAGTTGGGAAGATGAGGATATTACAGTTCCAGATGATTGAGTGGACTGGTGTACAATATTTTGAAGTGGAGGGGTGGATGGTTGACTTTGCAGAGGAGAAGTTGAGATGGATGGTGATGATGAAAGAGTCTCACTATCAGATGCTTTAGGTGATTTCTTTGCTCTCTTCCTTGTAGGTAGGGTAACTCAGTTGGTGCAATACCAAACTTTTCGCTCTTCAATCTGGTAAGAGGATGAGCAGGGTTATATTCCAAAGTCACACTACCTTGAGACTTTTCAGATCTTTGGGGTGATATAGAAAATCGCTAAAGTTTATGGATGAAAGATTCAACTTCAGGAGATTCAATAGTAGATTTCTCTGAAATATTCGGTTTTGTGGTAGTGGTTGTTGTTTTATCGACTTTTTTCTCAAGATTTAAAGATTCTAAATGCGATGGATAAGTCGGGGGAGATAGTGAGGGCAATTTACTCTCAGAATGGTATTTAGATTTAGATTTACTTGTCATTCACAGTTTGAGGCCCTCCTTATAGTGACAAATATGTTGAAGCCCCGAAAATCAGGTCTACAACAAGGGGGATACCCACCCGGTCCGGACCTTGGTTAGCAACTCCTTTTCTGTTTGGTATAGTGGGTCCGACTGGGGATATGGGACCAATTTCCCAATTTATGTGTGTGTGTGTTGGGAATTGATATTTCCTTCCTAATGATCTCTAAGTAAAATGCTCTTATTCTAAATCTAATCTAATTGTATTCTAATAAATAGAAATATCTAATTCTAAACTAACTTGGGATTTAGTCTCTCCGATATGCGATCTAAAATAGTTTGAAATGGAAATTGGTAATAAATATCATTCATCTGCTATGAGAAAAGGATTCAATAAAGATAAAACATTTTGTATAAAAGGTTAGACGAAACAATTGTGAAAAACATATCACATAATAAGTCACTCATATATTAAGCATAAATAAATAGCTATCACCATACAGAAGTGCCAAATGATAACTCAAGCATTTACGCATTCATATATAAATAACTGAACATGAATATCACCTTAACACATAAGCAGAAATAGTTAAGAGATAAAAGTACCATTTATAACTAGTTCTACTCATGAGCTTCAAGCAATAATGATTTATCTCTTCTTAATCCAACATCTACTAAGAGTACAAAAGTGCAACATCAGTAGCAGATATTAAATGTAGATATCAATAATTCTTGTTCCATTCATTCATCAAAACCTCCTCGGAGGGTGCAAAAGTGCATGTACTGAGGAAAAGTTTTTGAAAAATTTCAGGACCCCTCTCTAAATGCCCGAGAAGGGTTTAAATACTACTTAGCTAAATCTAAAAATAATTTATTACAAAAATGTAGGATACGGTTTAAATGACCATCCTCATTTCAGGCAAAAATAAACCAAAATTTAAAACTAAAACTAAATCTAAAACTAGATGACAACTAACTATCTATGTATCCTTTCCTTGTAGTCGCAAGCGTTCAGCATTTGCTTGAGGAGAGTTGGCCGGCCGACCTCTGACTTTAGCTGTCCTGCGAAAACGGAATTGGCAAGAGCTGGCACCATCTTCTCGGCAGAATTAATGATACATTTGAGAGTCATGCACTGGCTGTGTGGTTTTACCAAGTACGTCTATTAAGAATCCCAATTTAACTTGGTTAACCTTTTGATGGACTTCTCTTTCTCTTGAGCCTTCTGTCTCCAGCTTGTCTGTAGATGTTGTACATTTGGTAGATATTTACATACCAATTGCGGATATTTTTTATAAATACCACTGGTTTTAGATTTCAGTTTTTGCTTTTCGCTTTTAGCGCTCTTTTCCACAATTTCCGAGCTTACAGGTGACTGAGCGATTAGAGGCTTTCCTTCTCGAGGGGTTTTGCCAAGCGATGTGGTAATCGTGCATCGGAAACTGCTTCTGTTTCTTGATCCAGGCTTGCCTAGTGTGATTTTCGCCTCTTGCATGCTTTTTCATTAGAGGATAGAAACCTTAAATTTTGTGGCAAGAATGATTCCATGAGTTCTTGATCCTGAGTCTTACATTTTTGTTTGTGATATCAACACTATCCAGTACCCATTTGACCATGTCTGTGTATGGAAGAATTTTGGGCCTTGCCACTATCCGGTGCAAGAACGAACATGCTAGTTCTGTAATCGACGCCTTGGAAGAACCATGTGAGTCTGCAATAGCTGTAACCTCCATTATTTTGGGATTTTCTTCCTCGAGTAGACTGTACATGCCCTCCCAAGTAGTAATTCCGACATCTTTATTACAAGTGGTGTCTGTATACAAGGGCATCATTTCCTTATCTCTAGAACTCGGAGCTTTACCCTTCTATCCCATAATTGTCTGAACACTACTTTGTATATTTCTCTAACCTTTGTTTCTACAGTTTACAAATGAGGCAAGAGTAATGATAAGAAAAAGGTGACGGGAAAGCTTGAAATGCCTGAAAGCATATAAAATATATGACCCTACGTGAAATGGCTCTTTGATCAAATCAAAACCATATTTCATTAATGATTGCCAAATAACTCATTAATTATATTAATGCACATAACTAGGCATTGGTTTATGGAAAAAGCTTTTTCGAACAACGAACCTGGTAGATCTGCGATAAGGCGATTTTGCGATTTGCTTCGCAATATTGCTAATCTACTGCGTGTGGCAATCGTCCGTTAATGTGTTTTTTGCGAAGTGAGATTTGTGATATGTGCCATTGCATATCGGCGGTTCGAGGTGTTTTTACCTTAAGTTATATTTGATACATGCGATGCGATGAGGGTTTTGTGATTTCGGATCGTGATTTCGCAATTTGAAGATTCTGCTTTTAGGCAGAGATCCATTACCTTTTTGTGATGCGACGCTCTTTATTAAAGGAGTGATTTTATTCGAAATTTATCATAATCTTAAGTGTTTTTTATTTTTTTTGGAATTCTCCTAAGTTTATGATAGTAAGTTTTATGCAAAAAGGGAGTACAAGCACTATTTTTTTTATAAGGGTCGCCACTTATTTAGTATTAATGATAAAACTAAATAAGAAGGGGGGTTGTTGCTGGCCACAACAAGGCCTCATAGATAGATTCCCAACCTTCGAGTCCTCTTCTGAGATCGATTTTGGCTTGTCTATAGGTTCTACAGGATATTCCTGTAAAAGACACAGAACTTCTTGTAGAAGGTGAAATCTTAGCCCGAATGAGACCAAATATTAGGAAAGGGTAGTGGTCGTGGAGGAATGGATTGTGAGGGATGCTTGCAGCCTGGTGTTGACCTCTGTCTTTGTCTTGTACAATCCTCCTAACCTACAATGTCCTTCCTGCAACCTGCAATTATTCAACAGAAATTAGGTTTATTTTTCTTTTTCTCTTTTCTTCTTTCCTTTTTTTTTTTTGAGACAGCTAGGCTTCCTCTCGGAGGTTTTCACTATTATAGACATATTTCAGAACTACAACCCCAGTCATATATGTCTATAAAACAAGGGCTTATAAGTCCCTAAAAGTTTTATTTCACACCCTAAAGGAACAAGGTCAGCTGATTACATCATCTCCCAGAAGTTCTCCATGGAAAACTCCTCAGAATTGGTCAAAACTGGACCATACAGACTACTCACTGATAAGGGTGCGATGCATCTCACTTGCCACATGCAAAAAGTGAGATGCATAATGAAAACCCCTTCTGAAGGGTGCGAAGGGCGGGAGTAGACAAATGGCAGAGACACTTTGCAAGGTGGATGATCATGGAATCTTCCAGAAACTTCTCCTGTGACACTCGCCTCTCTGAATTCGCCCAGGGATGAGTAAGAGATCATGAATCTCCAAGTGGAACCAAGAACTATCAGAGAGAGGAAACTAATCAAAATCCCAGAAGCTGACTCACCCCCTACTAACATCTATATATGGATCCCTCATCCCAGAGATCCAGAGGCTGGAATTTGAGATCTTGTAAGGAAGTGCTATTGGTTTCCTAGTGGAATATCATAGTGTTGGGTGATCTAAGCTTTTCATGAGGTGAAAAAGGGCTTTCATGCTGGGAGGATGATGCTGGGTCAGATCAATGGGTTGTAATCCTCTCTTCTAATCTTTCTATCAATAAAGCTATTCAAGTTTTCCTCCACATTCTTGTATGTTTGATGATATATGAAATTGTGTGGTCAATATATATCTGATCCTATACTGTTTATGATTGTAGATCCCTGTACTTTGAAGGTATTATGCTGCTTTGAATTTACAGGTACTCTTTGAAAAGGGGTAAGCAAGGAAGGAGCGACAAAGATCTGTCAAAGGGGAGAAGGTACAAGTAAGGAACCAAGCAAAAGGTCGAGGTTGGTATTCTTTGCTCCTCGCCTATCTTCTTCTCATAAAGGAAAATGAAAGTAACTTTAGTTTGTTTTTTTCTAAGATAGCTACCCATCTTAGTGGGACTAGCAGCTCTGCATAGACACTAGATTTACTGATAACAAAATGGCGACTCCACTGGGGAGCGAATAGCTTGTTTTCTCGTCTATATTTGTTTGCTTTATAAATGACAGACAGAGCCTGAAGTCAAGCCAGCTAGCCTTCGAACTACATTTGCTATGCAAGTGCAAAGTAGATCAATGTTGCTTTAGTCTATCTCGGGGTTTTGTTTATAAACAGAACAATTGATTTGAAAACATCCTAATTTCCCTGGTGGTGGCTCAAGTGACCTCATTAGATCAGCCCCTGTGATTTGTATTTACTGACTATCATTACCTCGGCCTAAATCCCTGAAGTAAGCTGCATATTGTGACCAAGAGCCAAGTTGAAGTCTCGTTGCTGGACCATCGCACCTTCTCCTCTTAGGAACCTGCATGCATCGCACCTCTTGTGTGCAGTAGGTGAGATGTATCGCTCTTTCCCTATGTTATAGGTGCGATGATCAGATAAGACTATTTCTGCCTCCAGATTTTGGCTTTTGTTCACTCTCTTCAGCTTTATTCAGGTGTTTTGCTGTCTGTGATCAGTATACCACTGTGGAAACTCCATTCCATTGCATGATTCAGCCTCCATTGTACAAAGAATTGTGAATGTTTTTATGTATTGTTCACCATCTATAGTTCTCTTTTACAAAGAAGTAGCATAATTGAACTGTCATCTTTTGATTTGGAAGTGTCGCAAGTGTCATTTGCAGTAAAAGAAAAGAATCCTCCTGTTCTTGATGGTCGATTAAATTTTTACTCTTGTATTTGATTTGAATTAGTAGTTTTTCAAGTGGCGAAAGTAGTTTTCAATTCAAAATCACAAAGTGTTGTCATTATCTTCCTTTCGTCTTTTGAAGAGAAAATTGTTAGTACTATCTCTTTGAAAATAAAATTCAAATTTGTACTTAGCATTCTTTTTGTCATTCACACATTAAGAAAGCGAAAACAAATATATTCATGTGCATTTGTATTTAGACTGCTTGTTGATTTTGATTTAGGACAGTCCATCTAGTGTGTGCTCTCTACTCTATGTTGAAAGAATCTCGCTTCTCTTTCCTTAGTAGCTATGATTTTCATTGCAAAAAGAAGAATAGATGATTGTTTATCATCTTATATTGCATTCTAGGAATTGTATATCTACATCAAGCAGTGAACCTTAAAGGCAAACTTCTTAAGAAAGATCAATCGTAAAATAATTTCAATGAACATAAAAATGCTTTGGAACCTAACGCACAACATTTAGAAGTCTAGGCTAGAGACATATTCCGGCGTCGTAAAGCCTGGTAACTATCACTTTCATCGTAGGTTAGGTGATTCCTCCTATTTGAGATGTCAAGTGCCAGCAAAGACTTTTGCTACACGTACCGTCGAGTATATATTGGGAGACCACAATATGCTATATCCTTTATCCTTAGGAAGCCATGTCTGCCACCCTATTGATCGCAATGCACTGAACACAACATTCAGGAAGATTGGCTACCGTACCGTAAAAAGTATTCTGCAGTTTTGCGATTGGTTTGGTAATCCCTCTGTCTAGATTTCCGAAGTAGTCTCTTTCATTCCTTTTCAGACTCCTTAAAGGAAAAGGTCCATTTGAGCACTTGTCACTTCAGGCTCATTAAAAATCGAAGGCGACTAGAGTCATATTTAGCTTTTTCTCAACTCTTAAAATTTGAAAAAGCAAGTTGTGTCAAAGCGTCATAAAATTTATTTTAATCAGAATAACGTCATTGTTCCCGCGTTGATCTTAGGTTGAGAAAAATGGAGTCCACCAACCAAGGATTTCCCCTTGGGTGAAATCTTGGTTCTTTCTCCTCTTGGGGAGATGTTGGTGCACCTCATATGGCCACATTGTCCCTCCCAAGACTAACAATCGGCTTGCCAATATGGCTCTTCCCGACCTCTATCATTCAATGCACCATGATTCCTGAGCAATCAAGTCAGCAACTAGATGATACTAGAGTTAACCCCCAACCTTCTCCTTCACTGGTTTCCCCCTCCCCTCCTTCCTCTTTTCTTGGTGAAGCTGGTAAAGCTAAAAACCAAGTAGTTGAGAAGAAGGAGAAAGAGAAGAAGAAGAAGGAGCCAAAGGCAAAAAGGGGCAACCATGCATTGTCTAGCGAAAGTCCACACACTGCACCGTCCAAACCTAAATCTTTGTGTGTCATTTGCAAAGGGGACCACTATCATCGAGATTGTCCTTGCATCCCTCGGATCTTAAGGGAATGGTCTCCTCGTTTCCACAATCCGGTGTCATCAACCTTTGACGATCATGTTGAGAGTACACCGTGAACTAGTGAAAAAGAAGTCTCTGGGTAGAAAGGAAAATATAAATTTCCTTATAGACTGTGTGAAGACAATCATGTCGTCCAGCATTGTCCCTTACTAGACGAAGCTAAAAGAGTCTTGGAGAACCGTCTTGCTTCATCGCTACAGCTTCCTCCTGGGTACAATAAACTCTTTTCGAGTCCATCGCTAGTTGAAAATCCAACTGACACAACTTTGTGGTCATTCGAAGCGTCTATCATTGAAGATAAACCCTCTGAGTCCACATTGGACCAAAGTAAATAGGTTGATATGGCAGACAACCCAGTCTTGTCTTCAGGAGGTCTACCTTTAGATGATACAGTCACCGAAGGGAATGAGAACGAAACCGTTCAAATTCTTTTCGTAAACACAAACTTAGATGAACATGGGGGAAATCCACCCATCCCTTTACCATAGGAAGAAAGTTCATCAGAGTCATATCCGGCCGTTTATTTGGTCCCACCTCTGAGCAACCTAGTCATTTCCTTTGACTGGAATCTACTAGGCAAACCCCATCTATCGTCTAATGTACTATTCCGAATCATTGTACAAGCTTACAGAATGGTCATGGTTGGTACTATCATAGATGAAGGGGCTTCTGTGAGTATCCTCTTGTCAACTGCTTGGAAAGTGATTGGTTCGCCATCGGTTCTACCTAAGATGTGAAATCTGACAGGCTTCAACAAAGGAACCAGTCGACCATTAGGGATCCTTCCAAGTTTGCCTATAACTTTGAGAAGGAAAACTGTTTATCTGAACGTAATGGTAGTCCAAGGACCTTTAGGTTATAATCTACTCCTTGGGTGTGACTATATTTATAGCGTGGGAGCCATTGTCTCCTCACTCTTTCGAGTAATGTGTTTTCCGCATGAAGACAGAGTGGTCTAGCTCGTAGACCAGCTTTCATTCCTCGACTCACACACAGCTAATAGTCAAATGCCATTCCTAACTAGTCTTTTCATGCAAGGAATGTCTCATCAATCTCCAATCCGTCCACCTGATGAGCACGAGTAATTCTGTGATTATGACTGAAACCCAGGGGGCATGCGCCCTGGTCTGCTTCGGCAGAAGAACTCCAAGTATAAGGTGAGTTTCTGCGTAGGAATATGACTAGTCTGACACACCCGTCCATTTAGGAAAATGGGATTAGACTGGAATAAGATACCTCTGTCAAAGGTATGCCTTTCCTGACAGAGCAAATGCTTTGTTTGCAAATTGAAGGGTAATCTGGAAGCTCTACTTTGTACGTTAAAGGGTATGCATTTCCTGATAGAGCAAGTGCTTTTTTTGCAAATTGAAGGGTAACCTTGAGACTCTACTTCATTATACCTGGGGGCATGCAAATATTTTCACATGGAAAGTGAAAAGCGACCATTTATTTTCTTAGTTTGTAGATTCTCAACCCTTTAAACTCGTAGGATTGGTCGTTCTTAGCTTACATAAAGAAAGGATTCGGAGCAAAGTTTCGAATGGTGCAAGCTCCCTAAAAATTGAACCTATCGGTGAGACATCCTTATTATACGACTGGAACGAGCAGTTTTATGCAAAGTTCAAGCTCGTTAAAAATTAAACCTAGGCATGAGCATATGTTCTGCCAGAGTTTAAGCTCATTAAAAAATGAACCAATCTCCGATAAATAACCATTGTGAGTGCATTATCATCAACTTTTGAGCCTTGGTCATGTTCTTACCATCACCTCCACTCTGTTTTAGCTGATCATACGCCTCCATTTGATTGTTTACCCTTTTGAGGAACAACTGCGATGAGTGACTCTATTATCCATCCTCGTAACACTGTTGTGATTGGAAAGTTCCGAAACTTACCTGGGACCAACTGATACCTGAAAATATCACTCATTCCTAAAAAAACGAGTCTCCTTTAAGCTCTTTTCATTTGACTCGTAAAATATGAAAAGATTGCTGAGCAATTGCCCTCTCTAGCTCGTTAAAGCTATCAGAAGTGTTATCCCTCCTCTAGATTTTAATCTTTTTGGACCTGAGGGATTATTACACAAAATGATCGAGTGCTTGTCTTGTTCGGCTCATTAAAACTATCAAAAATTCATCCCTTTCCATCCCTTTTCAGACTCTCTCAAAATTGAAAAAGAACCGAGTTGTCTTTGTCGTTAAACTCGTTAAAACCAATAGCGACAAACTTTTCCATAAAGACAAGAATGAGTTTCACTTTTGCTAGGATCGTTAAAACATAGGGACAGGTTTTCCCGAAGGGAAAATTATAGAACAAGCTTATGTTATCCTCCTCAAGCTTGACAAAAATAAATAGGTACTGGTCAGGAATGACTGGGGAAAAATTGGGAAGAAACCTTGAAGAAACTTTATTGGTAGCAAGTCGCTCTTGAACATGACACTTTCACTCAATCACCATGATTGAGTCGGGTTGGGTTATTCCGTTCACTGGTCATATTACCATTGGTCCGCCGTACCATCCATTTTTGGGGTTAACGCTACCAATCCATTTTAGTGTTGCCGATATGTTCAAGAGAAGTTGCTTAGAGAATTCACCAACCCATCTTGTGTCTCATCCATTGCAATACCTTCACCCTTCATCCTTTCATGACTGCCACCCTGAACCATGTATCATCAGATCGTTTTCACCTCCACAAAATCATTTTCTCCATTCTATATCGTAGATGTGGGATTCATTAAGGCCCTCCTACGATGGGTCACTTCTTGTCGACATCAACTCGTTATCTAAGAAGTTGATCTAGGGACAACCCTTTCAGTACTTTGAAGCTTGCATGCCTCAATGGAAAGTTTCTCACTTCCGGAAACAGGTTTACATCAATGGCCTTCGACCAAAAGATTTTGCGTGGTGTTTGACGCCAAGTTCCATTTTCACACCACGTGAATTGTACTGTCATACCTTGAGGGCCATCATCATTATCGGTGATTCCTCTCGTGCCTGTTAATAGCTTACATCATTGGCTGGTAATCAGGCGATGTCTTTCCATGTTCGACTCGAGAACATCTTTTCACATGGATCGACTTGTACTTCAGGTGAAGATTGAACGAGTTTGAAGACCCAAAATCTAGTTTCATCCATCTGGGCTGCGATATATTCAGGAAAATAAAGACATCAAATGTACATCATTGCTGCACAAATGATCGTCTGAATCAAAGGATGATGGCTCTATTAGAGTCATCAGTCTGCCACACAAACGGTTGTCTGTCCTATGTACATGAAAATGAATTTATAAAGCTAAGCATGGGAATGCCCACCTCAGCTAGATCATGAAAATATTATGAAGATAATGTATTGTATTTTATCTTATTATAGGTCGCCTTCCAGTTCGAAAAACCTTGGATCCTCATGATAAAGCATTTCACCCGACATCAAAAGATTTATGATCTCATGCTTTAGGGGGCAATTGTTATAGACTTACTTGGGCACTGCAACCCCAATCATATATGTCCATAAACTAAGGGCTTCTGAGTCCCTAAAAGTGTTGTTTCACACCCTAAAGGAACAAGGTCAGCTGATTACATCATCTCTTAGAAATTCTCCATGGAAAACTGCTCAGGACTAGTCAAAACTGGACCATACATACTGCTCAATGATAAGGGTGGAATGCATCTCACATTCCACATGCAAAAAGTGCGATGCATACTGAAAACCCCTTCTGTAGGGTGTGATGGGCAAGAGTAGACAAATGGTAGAGACAGTTTGCAAGGTGGATGATCACGGAATCATCCAGAAACTTCTCCTGTGACACTTGCCTCTCTGAATTCGCCCAGGGATGAGTAAGAGATCATGAATCTCCAAGTGGAACCAAGAACTATTAGAGAGAGGAAACTAATCAAAATCCCAAAAGATGACTCACCTCCCTGCAAACATCTATATATGGATCCCTCATCCCAGAAATCTAGAGGCTGGAATTTGAGATCTTGTAAGGAAGTTCTATTGGTTTCCTGGTGGAATATCATAGTGTTGGGTGATCTAAGCTTTTCATGAGGTGAAGAAGGGCTTTCATGCTGGGAGGATGACGCTTGGTCAGATCAATGGGTTGTAATCCTCTCTTCTAATCTTTCTATCAATAAAGCTACTCAAGTTTTCCTCCACATTCTTGTATGTTTGATGATATATGCATTTGTGTGGTCAATATATATCTGGTCCTATATTGTTTATGATTGTAGATCCCTGTACTTTGAAGGTATTACGCTCCTTTGACTTTACAGATACTCTTTGAAATGGGGTAAGCAAGGAAGGAGTGGCAAAGATCTGTTAAAGGGGAGAAGGAACAAGTAAGTAACCAAGCAAAAGATCGAGGTTGGTATTCTTTGCTCCTCTCCTATCTACTTCTCATAAAGGAAAATGAAAGTAACTTTAGTTTGTTTGTTTCTAAGATAGCTACCCGTCTTAGTGGGACTAGTAGCTCTGCATAGACACTAGATTTCCTGACAACATTCACCCTCACTGTCTGCCCTGGGCGCCTCCAAGATTTTTTCACCCAAGGATCTTTTATTTTTTATTTTTTCTGTTTTTTTCTTCTTCTTCTTCTTTTTTGTTTTTTGTTTCTTGTGTTCAAGGTGTGGGTGGAGTGGAGACAAGGGCCTGCTCCACTACCAACACTGATTTATCCAGAGTTTTAATGAACTCCTGCTTAGAAAGGGGCTTCCTGTAGATTTTCAATCGGCGCCCATTGATGAGCATCGAGATGGCTTCTTCATCAATGGTCCTGATAAAGACTGAACCATTGTCGTTGCATTTCTCCACTATATATGGTCCCAACCATCCTGTCCTCAGCTTCCCTTTGAAATCCTTGTATCTTGAATCATATAACAACGCCCAATCTCCTAGTTGAAATTGTTTTTCTTTAAGGTGCCAGTCATGCCATATCTTCCTTTGAAGTTGGACCACCTCTGAGTGGAGAAGGGCCTGCATTCTCTATTCATCTAGTCCATTCAGGTGAAGCAATCTTTGCTGTTGTGCATGGCTGATATCTAGGTCCAGCTGAGCTGCTAACCACAATGTGTTATATTCAAATTCTATGGACAGCAAAGCCTTCTTCCCGAAGACCAACTCATAAGGTGTGAAACCTGTTGTAGTTTTCCAAGTAGTGTTGTAGGCCCAGGTGGCCTCAACCAAGCGATCTACCTAGTATTTTCTGCTGCTGCTCACCACTTTAGTCAAAATCTCTTCCAGAGCTCTGTTAGTGACTTCCACCCGTCCATTTTCTTGCAGATGATAAGGGGTGGAAGTTCTGTGCTTAATCTTGTGATGAGCGAGCAGGTCTTCAATTAGGTTGGAGGTAAACTGACTTCCCTGATCTATGACTACCTCTCTTGGGTAATCGAACTTGTAGAAGATATTTTCCCTCAAAAACTCAGCCACTTTTTCTTCTGTTGCTTCCTTGGTTGCCTTTGTTTCTGCCCACTTTGTCAGGTAGTCTGTGCACACAATGATGTAATAGTTTTGGTTGAAGGAGGGTCGATAGGACCCACAAAGTCTAGGCCCCACTTCTCAAATGGCTCGAAAGTCACTTGAGGTTTTTAAGGGCATTTCATCCCTTGGAGTCGGTTTCCCCATCCTTTCACATTCATCACATTGGATGATGTATCTCCTAACATCTTGATGAAGAGTGGGCCAATAGTAGCCTGCTTGTAGAATTTTGAAAGCGGTTCTTTTTGCTACAAAGTGGTCTCCACAGGGCCCATCATGATAGGTTAGGAGGATGTCAAAAACTTCCTTCTCCCTAACACAATGCCTCAAAATCTGATCTAGGCCAAGTTTAAATAGGCTGCCCCCAATCCATGTGAATGGGGCACTTTTCCTCATGATCTTGCTCTTGTCTTTTGAGGATAGGTGTGGCGGGAACTGTGCTGAAACCAAGTAATTTTCTATATCAGCAAACCATAGAGAGAGTACTGAAATAGCAAACAGGTGTTCATCTGGCATTTGATCACCCACCATCCCTTCTTCACCTGCAGAAAATCTAGTCTAGACAGAAAATCAGTAACAACATTTTCCTTACCTGGCTTATCAACAATGGTCAAATCAAATTGCTGCAATAAAAGTAACCATATAATGATACGAGCATTTACATCAAGTTTATTCATCAAATACCTAATTGCAGCATGATTAGTGTGTATGAATGTTTGATAACTAGTGATGTAGTGTCTAAATTTGTTTAGGGAATGGACTACAGCTATGAGCTCTTCCTCGGTTACGGTATAGTTTACCTCCGCCTTGGATAGGTTTTTACTGACAAATATATGGAATATAGTAACTTCTCTTCAACTTGTCCTAAGGCTGCTCCTATGGCTTTGTTTGAGGCATCTATGTGAATGTGGAAAGGTAGGGCCCAGTTTGGACCTCTGAAGATTGGGGCAGTTACAAGCTTACCTTTCAACGCATCCAGAGCCTCTTGACAGTTGTCAGTCCATATAAACTCAACATCTTTCCCCAAAAGACGAAACAATGGAGAGGCTAGCTTACTGAAATCTTTAATGAGTCTTCTATAATATCCTGCTAAGCCTAGAAAATTCCAAATATCTCTTACCTTTTGAGGAGGTGGAACCCTTTGGATGATAGCAATCTTGTTGGGATCCACCTATAATCCTTGCTGAGAAATTGTATGACCTAGCACGGTCCCTTTAGTCATCAGGAATTCACATTTTTCTGGATTGAGGGACAGGTTCATTTCAATACACTTGGTTAAAACTCTTCCCAGGTTAGTCAATGTTTCTTGGAAGTTGGACCAATAAGGAGTAAAGTCATCCATATAGATTTCCATCGAATCATGAACTAGCTCAGCAAATATGCTCAGTACTTCTCTCTGGAAAGTGGCAGGAGCATTGCATAACCCAAATGGAGGGACCCGGTAGGAAAAGGTACCCCATGGACAAGTGAAAGTGGTCTTATCTTGGTCTTTTGCACTGATTTGGATCTGATTATACCCACTAAACCCATCTAGGAAGGAAAAGAACTTCTTCCCTACAAGTCCATCTAACACTTGATCTATGAAAGGCAAAGGGAAATGGTCCTTCTTGGTGGCTTTGTCAAGTTCTCGATAATCGAAACAGATTCTCCACTTCCCGTTTTTCTTGGGCACAAGCACCAGAGGAGAAATCCACTCGTTGTCAAAGATGGGGTAGATGAATCCCGCATCCAACAACTTTTGTAGTTCTTCTTTGAAAATGTCCTTAAGGGCTGGATTCATTCTCCTCTGAGGTTGCCTGACTGGTTTACAATCCTCTTTAATGTAAATGTGATGGGTACAGACTAAAGGGTGGACTCCTTTCATCTCCTTATAGCTCCAAGCAAAAGCATCCAAATTGCAGTTTAATAAGCTACACAGCTCCTCTTGAGAGGGGGTTAGGGATGAGTTGATCTTCAAGGTTCTTTCAAGGCCAAATTCCACATTATTAACTCGGGGAGAGGTCGGATCAGCCACATAGAGATCCACTAAAGCACTGGCTTGGGTGGCTTCTACCAACTCTTCTAATGGTAGCACACTAGGAGGTGGATTCTGAATCAAATTCTCAATAAGGTCATCCTTGGTTTGAGGACCTCTGTTGGTGACTTCCACTATGAACAATGGTGCAAAGTAGACTTCATCCTCATCTTCCTCCTCCAACCAGAGAGGTAAGTCATGTTCTAGCAGAGGTTGGGCAGGAGGATATAGGATTAGCTGTTTGGACATAGGCCCATTTTTTATGGTCATGCTCCCAGCTCGACAACTGATGTAACCATCTGCAGTAGCTAACCCAGGCCTTCGCAAAATGAGGGGGTATCCCATGAGTTTTGCCTTTGGCTGAAGGACCAAGAAGTCCGCAGGGTACTCCCAAGAATCAATGGATACCACGACATCTTCCACAATCCCTTCGGGGGTCATGGTGGAGCAGTCTGCTAACTGCAGTCCTGTCGAGGTCTTTCTTAGGGAACTTTGAAGGTTGAGTTTGACCATAGTGTCCCTGGTCATCACATTAATGGTAGCCCCTAGATCAATCAGGGTGTGGGGTATTATGGTGCCATTGATGTGGACATCAACTACAAGACTCCCAGTGTCCAGATATTTTGGACAGACTACTTGCCCAAAGTTAGGTCGAATAGTTGTCCTATGACACTGATAGTTGGGGCATCTCTCTTGTGCCTGCCTGGATGCTTGAAACACTTCTCTTTGATCAATTTGTTGTAGATTGGTACATCTTTTATGGCCTGGAGAAGTGGTATTTTCACACATAACTGTTTAAGCTCGCCCAGAAGATCAATCTCTTATGGGTTTGGTTGCGTGGTTCTAGTTAGTCTCTTAGGAAAGGGTGGAATGGCTTTAGGTTCACTTTCCTGTTTCTCTTCCTCATCCTCCTTAGGAGGAGGTTGGTTATCTGGGAGAACCTTCCCAGATCGTAGGTTGATCTCCTGAATCTCCACAGCATAGGTAGGGCATGTTGTCTCTCCAGTATATACCTACTAGGCTTGTCTGTTATTAGGGTTCAGGTTTGGCTGAGCAGGCATCTAGGGTTGTCTCGGAGGAGTGGGAGGTAATGGTTGTGGTTGAGTAGGTGGTTGAGGCAAAATAGTGGGATGAGAGTTATATTGGGGCCTCCAACCCTATTGAGGTGCATTCCACTGAGGTTGTGACTAAACATGAGAATGAAACGAATGAGCAGTAGGTTGAGTATGGTATTGAGATGGATATGACCAAGGAGGGGGTGCGGAACAAGAAGGATGAGCAGGGGGACCCCAAGAAGGTATGTGAGTTGATTGGTTGGGGTTGTAATAAGTTTGGGATGTCCATTGCATCCCCTGCTAGTAAGGTCTGGATCCATGTGGCCTCCTTTGGTTTAGGAAGTAGAGTGGTTCAGTGGCTCCTTCAGCCCTTTGGTACATAGCTCTAAGTCCAGGTAAGGTTGGGCACTGGTTTGTAGGGTGGTCTTCCTCACAAATGAAACATACCTCTACTGAGTACAATGGACACTCATTTCGAGGATGTTTCCTTGTACATCTGGGAAAAATGATGGCCAAAGCCCTCTCAGCTTCCTCTTTCTTCTATTGGATTTAGAAAGTATCCAGTTGCATGGAAATGGTATGTCTCATCTCACTTTTAAGGTCTTTTATCTGATTTGCAAGCTCATGCTTGGAGAAGGTGGCACTGGCTGAAAGTTGATTCCCCCTACCTCTTTTCTAGGCTAACATAGAATGGTTTCTAAACATAGTCTTTATGTCATCATAAGGTAGTTGGTAGATGTCTCCTCTAGCCAGCAAATGGAGGGTATCTAGAAGGTCTTCAGGGATCCCTCGGATCAGAACCAACTTCAGAGATTTGGGGTCAAGTGTCCACCTGGCCCTTTATAACTGAGTTGGAACCTTTCTTCATAGTCTTCTAAAGATTCATCGCTTCCCATGGTCATCCGAAAGATTTCTCCCTTCATTTCCTTTGACCTACAATAATCCTAGTATTTGTTGTTAAAGGCTTGCTGCATCTGAGCCTAAGTTGTGATATTGTTTCCAGGTAACCCCATGAACCAGCGTAGTGCTACATCCTTGAGGGTAGAGGGAAAGAGTTTCAAGTTTTGCTCATCTTCTGCATAGTCATAGGTTTGACAAAGGACAACAAACTCAAACAAGAAGGTATCAGGGTCTTTAGTGATCAATCCATGGAAGTGAGATAAGGCTAAGGGACTTATGTTTTTCATTTTTGTGTCCCCATTGGTCTCTCAGATGTTAAAGGCACCTTCTATTCTCTCCTCATCTCCTATAGGATTTTTGTGTTCAGCCATGGTCTCAGGAGGAATGTTTTCTTGCTCTTCTTTTATTAGAGGATCTTCCTATATCTCTGGAGGTTCACTGCCACCGAAAAAGAGAGAAGGATCACTCAGTGATGTAGTGGGGGTGTTGGGTAAGAATTTTCCTAAATTGTCTCTGTTCCTATGAGGCATGAAATGAAATATTTTTGGTTGATTTTTGTGTTTTTCTCTGCTTGTACCTGCAAAACTGAAATTGATTGAACAACGATTTGCAACTAACTAAAGTAAACTTTGCTAGAATGAAAATTGCAGAATTGAAATGAAAGTAGGAAATGACTAATCTATGCTGCTGAAATGAAATTACAGAAATAAAATGATAAGCTACGCTTGCAGAATTGAAATTGAAGAATTGAAATGCTAATCTATGCTTGCAGAATTGAAATGCTAGTCTAGGAAAGTAGGAAATGTCTAGTCTACTTTTGCGGAAATGGAATTGCGAAATTGAAATGAAACTACTACTCTACTCTTGCTGAGATAAACTACTTAGCAGAAGGTTGTAATAGAAAATAGAAGAAAAGAAGCAATCACAAATCCTCTAACACTTTCCCGGCAACGGGGCCAAAAAGATAGTGAGCTCCAGTATTGCAGCAATGTTGTTGCAACTCCTAGGACTCCCTTCTTTACTTTTATCAACCCGGTTGTTCATAACAAACTTGGAAGTGACGGTGCTATATGCACAAGTACTAGCTCTTGCCGCATGTTGTCACTTGATCAGCTGGCACAAGTCCACTAGGAGCTTAAGCCAACTTCTATGAGCTCTTCGAAGAATCTTTTAACTGTGATGGATGAAAGATAACTCAAAGAGGCTAGTCTACTTGCAGAAAGAAGCTAAAAGCTGAAAGGAAATGCAAACCCTAGTTTAAATTACCGGTTAACCCTACTGGTGCAAGAAAAGAGATGAAAGCTACGGAAATGGATGCCATTGGATATTGGAAAGGTAAAATGCATGTGACTAAGCTACTTCTGAAGGAAAATATGGAAAAAACATCTTTTTGCATTTTTGAGTAATTTTGCAGAATTATTATGCATGTGCTTTAACGATTTTTCACTGTGCATAGGTTGATTGGTGAAAGGAAATGGAGTAGGTGCTTGCAAGAGTTTGGGAAGGTGATAAGAGGGCCTAAGGGGTCCTTATCACCCTTCCAAAGAGTTTCACAGTGATCATATCTCGAAAAATTTCTCATGTGAACTTCTACAGGAAGTCCACAGGGGTTCTACAGGATGTTCTACAGGAAGTTCTACAGGAAGAGTCGAAAGAGGTTTTTTGAGGGTTGCAGGTGGAAAAAACGGCGGGAAAGTGGAAATGGAGGATGGATGAGGATGTGAAGGGGTCTAGGACTTGGTAAGTGAAGCTAAGGAGTGATGAAGGTGGTTGGATTTGTTCAAGGATGGAGGGAGCAATGCTGCGAAAGAATGTAGAAATTAGGGCAAATTGGAAAAGTGTGGCAAATGAAGGGAAGGAATCTTGGATTAGGGGTTGGAGAAGGTTGCATGATGGAGGAAGTATAGGCAAGGATGTGTTACATGTGCTCTACACACTATTTTCCAAAACTGATCGAACAAAGACTAGAAAAACCAGAGATCTATCTATTTTGACCTAATCTGACCTAAAAACTAGAAACATGATGAACAGAAGTTTATAGAGAGGAAATCATGCAAGATAACAATGGAAAATAAGCAAGAACAGATCTAAACATGCAAGTACAACTAGTAGCGACTTTTCCCAACTAAAAATCTAACGCTAGCAATTGCATGGAAAGGCAAAAACAATGTTTTTGTGGCAGCAGGTATACCTTGGTCTCAGCTCATGGTCCCAAGGAGAGAGAGGTGAGATCAAGGATTGCTTAATGGCATTCTTGCAGATCTTTTCTATCACCAAACTATTAAATCAGGCTGAAGCATGAAAAGATATTTTAATCATCAAAAGCATCCTAAGTAAAAAAGCAAGATCTTAACCTAGATAACAGAAATTATTCTATGAATGTAAGGAAAACACATAAAAGTACACAAAGGAGGTACTGGAACTTGGGTTGGGCCCAACCCCAAGAGCTACAACCTCCTAAGAAATCTCAAAGCTGGTGCAAAGTGAAATTTATCTCCACTACTCAAAAAATAATCATGTCACAAAACTGTTTACAATAAGAGCTCGAAAATGAGCTGAAATGCAGAGCTGCACTAAAGTGTGGAAAAAAAATGTTCAATAGCTAAACTACCAAGGATTTAAGCCTTCCTACTTATACAACGTGAGGACTCACAACAGCTGTCCTTAACTTTAGGAGCTTGGCTGCTCAAACTGCAGTTAACCAGCCACTTCTCAAAATATGCTCAGCTGCCCCTTGAAATCATCTTTGGTGGGCTGTTGAACTCGGAGCTTATGATGGTGAACTCGAGGAAGGGGTAATTTAGTGCAAGAGACACCCTTCCTACAATTCCTTAGCCTTGTTCCTTCGTATTTGGCTGTGAACTTGCTCATAAATGCTTGACCTTGGTCAAAAAGATGTCCAAAAATCTGCAATAAGCACGTATTAGACTTTGTGGTCAAGTGACTATTATCAATCATTCAATTAACATAAATATATTCAAAAGCATGCATAAAAATATGAATAATGGTGGATTAATCGAGAATAATAGGAAAAATGAGCCCAATAAGTTACCCATTTTTGGGGCTCATCAGGGATGTTTCTAGGGGAACAGTCAGAAATCAAATTTACTCCATGTAAATTATCATTTACCAGCTCTATCACATTGTTCATTATAGCTTTGGCCCTGGAAGTGGCCATTTATGCCATTATTAACTGCGTTTCTCATTCCTAAAACAATAATTCTTTACGTTACTCTCGAATTTTTGGTAGGTTAGCAGCTCTGCCTTCCATTGTGCTTTGCCATTTGAGGAAATTTGAGACCTTATCATCTGCTTCCTCAAATTCCAATCTAGTATTAACTTCCTGATCGATCAATGATGCATTTATCATGCATAGTGGGTTGATGAGCGATATTTTATGGCAAAGGAGATTGAGCTGTTGTAATAAGGCCTTATTTTCTTCTATGAATTCCTTCTTGAATTCATTGACTTTAGGTTAATCTCTGAACTATTGTGTATATAGTTGCAGCTGTGAGATTTCCTCCTCCTTTGCCTTTATTCCTTGTTGATGTGTCAATTGAAGTTGTTCGAGCTGTTGGGACAACTCTTGTTGTTTTTGCATGGTGTGTTGGTCAATATTTTGTTTATCTAGGTTTAACTGAACTTTGAGTTGCTCGTTCCTCTATTTTTCATAGGCAAAGTGTTCCTCAAGCCGATTAATCTTCTATTTTTCTGCTATTGTTTTCTCTTCAAGCTGAGCAATCCCTTGATATTTTTCTTTGATTAATATATTAACCTCTGTGCCGTTATCAATTGTGGCAGTTTCATAAGCCCCGACATATTGGGATAGCTTAGTCAAATCTTTAAAAGGGTTGACCTTTGAATCCTTCCATATGACATTCATAAATTTTGATTAAGGACCTATGGATGATTTCTGGTCTATTTTCCTCTTTTTCCTTTGTTTCCTGACTATAGCCATGTGCTTAGGACTCTAAAATACATCCAAAGGTGGTATCTCCTCAACATTTAATGTAATTTCACCTAAAGGATTTTCAGGGATTATTTCAACTTCTTTTTGAGATATGACTATACTGGGTGTCTTTTCAATAACGCTCTCAGTAATGATGGGTTGTTGAGTTGCGGGCGATGCTGATGCAATACTGTTTTGGGGGTCGCTTTGGCTTTTGATCTGCTAATCAAATTGTTCCCATTCTTTTATCAATATGGGGTCAATATTAACATTTTTGCTAAGGGGTTCACTAGTCCTTTCGACTGTTTCTCCCTCCCCGAAAATCTCTTCAATAGTTTGTTCACCACTTTGCTCTGCTTGTTGAACAATAAGAGTAGTATTTAATAAATCTAGAGGCAATGTTTGTAACCTCCTTGTCCTATATTCAATGAATTCGTTCATGTTTGAGGTTCCTAGTTTGAATCTTTCCAGATGAGTTACTTTTGAAAATAATTTTGCAGAAGTGAATAAATCATCAAACTCATCCTCCCCATGTATAAATTTAGCAATTTTCACCTAACTGGTGAAATTGTAAGCGACCTTGTTTGGATCATATTGTCTCTTAGGAATTACTACTAGATTCAGGTCCTTATTTTTCTCTGCTTCATTCTTAGCATGCTTAAAGTCATGCAATGTGTAAGTGCCATAGTGGAGGGGAAATGGAGGCCACACTTGTTTTTTCGAGTCTCTGAGGTTTTTGGTCATTCCCTTCTCCACCATCTGGTATGCTATTTCCCTAGCTAATAGCTTGTCTGGGATATAGAGTGGAAGGACATAAGGGTCTGTTACCCTCCCAAAAACTCTAATATAGGTGAAATTCTCCTCTCCGAACCAACTACCAATTGAAGTTAAGTCAATGTTGGCTTCATCAGAGACTTGAGGAGCAGGCTTGTTAAAAATGCTTCATGAACAAGTAAAAAAAAACCATGGCAAATTCTATAGATGTGATTTTTGCAGTCCGACTTCCATAGATACTTGTGATAAATATGGATAGGGGTTGGGTCTTGAATAGTCCATTCCAACCTAGAATAGGAAAGTCGGAATTGAAACATATAGTTTCCATTATGTGGGCACTCATATAAAATGGGGGCACGACTATGGTGGAGACAAATTTGTTTCTTCTATAATCCAATGTTTGGTTGTCCATTTTATCAGATAGAATAGTTGCCCAATCCATAATAAAAGAGTTGACTATCACTTCTATTAATGGGACCTTTTATATAGAAAACCTAGTGGAATCTGGGCTTCCAAAGAGCCTACATACCATTGCAGCACCATAACAATATGAAGATGCCAAAGAGTCTACATACTACATACCAGAGGATTCATGCTTATGATTGTTTGGAAATTGTCTCCACTATTTGAAGGGGTCTGACTCTAGTTCATTCTTCTTAGCGAAAGCTTCCAAAAACACCTTGTTGTAGTGCCACTCAAGATCCAAGAAACGGTACATTTTCTTAACATCTTCAGGGTTGAATGTCCTAAACATCTTCCCATTGGCTGTGAAGAATGCTCTATTTTTTATATTAATACTTTCAATCACCTATCTCACTAGATCATTATATGGTAAAAATTTGGCTCAGGCTACTATTTTATGGAGGAAGGAGCTGGCCAAATCATTGAGCGTGCTCTCTGTTTATCAATTCCATCCACTGTTGCTTCTTCTTCTATCTCCATTGTATTTTCTACTTCGAGTAAAGTATAGATGCCTTCCCACGAGATGTTACTGAGTCCTAGACATGCAGTATCTGCAATTACCACCAATTTTGTTAGTGACTCTTCCACTACAACAAGGGTCTTTGCTTTCCGAGATTTCTTAGACATCTTGCGTGATATGTGATACTCAGTCAGTTCTGCAAAATGAGAAAGAGGAGCATAACAATTGAAAAACTTAAACAAAGATAATACAAATTTTAGACTAAATACAGTTAAGCGCATTAGTTGCATGAGATGTTACGTTGTACTTATCTATCTTAGATGAAATCTTCGAAGGACATACCCATAACTGCTCCTTAATGTTTCACTGTAACCTCTAATGTGAAACTTTAATGTTGAAACCATATGTCCCATCGCAAGTCTTGTAATGACCTTTTGTAGTATAGGTGTCGTGACTCCGTGATTTGCGAACAATGATTGCTTATTTTAAAATTTGTTAAATAATCATGTATCCCAAATCTAGAGTTATAAGTGCCATACTTAAAATATTTGTTTGCATAGTTGCGATTGTTATGAGTGTTGAGCTAGCGTAAGGAGACAGTGGGATTTAATCTTGGAAAATCGCCTTATTTCTTTGTTTTCAATTTATTCCTTTACCGCATCGTGAGATTTCAATGAAGTTTAATGGATGATTTACTATGAATCAACGATATGCGACTTGGTGATAGCCTTATCGCATCACAAAGTTTTAATGCTGCTTTAAGTCATCCTGTGGTATTAACGTTGTGAGAGATGCAATAGTTTTATTACATCATGTGTATAAAAGGTTTGCTTTGATAAAGCTTTGCAATGAGGGTTTTATTATGACTATGATTGCATCACAAGCTATTCAAATGGATTTTCATGAGTTCTTGAAGAAACGTGATTTGTGATGAGTGGTTCTAACTATTGTAAAAGCAATTTTGATATGACTTTTTTATTCAAAAGTTTATTACTTTTATTTATATTCAAAAGGGGTCCCATTTCTTATTTAGTATTTAAAGACTAAGAGTTTAAAAATTGAAAGGGGGGGTTGTTTAATAGCACATCAGGGAGACAATTCATTTGAGCTCAGCATTCTCCCATTTCTTGGTTTGCACCTAGTGTTCAATGTGGACCACCTTCGTCCATACTTTCCACCATTACTAGACACATCTGACATTGCAGAACAACTCACACCGATAGAGTTAAATCTAGGTTGCATGGAACAAGCTGCAATTGATGGGATCATGGACACACAGATAAAGCACACTCACCAGTAGAATATCCAACTGTATCGAGATGTCAAAGTAGGCAAACTCCTTCACCAGGGCGAGTGGCTCACAAGGGAACAAGTTCAGCAGAAGTTTCCTCATCTCATGGAGGAACTCAAGGCAATGCGGTCCATTGCTTCCTAAGGGGGGAGGAGTGATCCAGGTGGATATTCTTGGCCACCTGCCAATTCCACTTGGACCCCCACCATTACTTCTTTCAGTTTTTTAGTTTCCTTAATTGTAGCACAATTTACTATTTTTAGTAGTTTTTCAAGTCCTAAGCTTCTAGAGCTGTTTTGAGGCCCTAAACGATGTTTTTTTGGAAATCTAGCCCGAGCAAATTTTATCTCTAAAATCATCTTTTCCATCGTAGTCCTCAAAGAGATATTTCCAACAGGTTATCATGCACATCAGACGGAGATAATATGACCAAGTTGTGACCCTGGGAAGTTGGCTATCCAACTCACCCCAATGGGGCCCATAAAATCTTGGTGTTACATCTCCTCGGGTTAGGGTTTTGGTTGTTTAGGGTTTGCTCTTATTGTTCAATAATAAAAAGACCCTTGAGCCTCATTGTAAGGTAGTTGAGAGGCATGTTTCTGCCACATATCTTCTTAGAGATAAGCTACCATCGCCCTAGTTGGTTTATTTCCATTTCTGTTTGTAAACATATTTTAGTATTTTACATTAATGAAATGAAGTATTATTTCTGCTGCATCTCTATGTTTATGGATATCTCTGTAATTTTTTGCATTCCTGTTTAAATCTAGATTAGTGGTATCATAGTGGTTTAATTTTTTTCTCTGTTTTTCTTTGCATGTCCCCAACATGGTTGGGATATAAGGATTTGGAGCTTGAACTGCTCAAACCTTTACAAGACCAGCCTCGCAAATCCCGATGGCCTCTCATGGCAGATGAAAAGAAAGATGAGGGGGCAGTAGACCCTATCAAAATCTTGCTCGAAGAAGCCCTTTAGTGACAAAGGAACACGATGATGGACAACTTTGCCCAGATCCTTCAACGACTACACAGGGGTGATGCATCGGCTTCCAACAACTATTCTGGAAATGCCACACCATTTAAGGTACAAGTTAATTTTGATATCCCCATATTCGAGGGCTAGATAAACACAGATTTCATCGATAAATGGTTAAATCTGCTAGAGGGTTATTTTTCTGTTGATGATTTTTCGAGTTAGGAAAAGATTATTTTCTCTCTTGTCAAAGCAGACCCCCACATCAAGGACTAGTGGGAAACCTACTAGGAGCAGAAGGATGAAAGTACAGGCTCACTGTTTTCAGCCGCACCCACTTAAAATTCATTCCAAGATGCCACCAAGGAGTAGTACTACCCTGTCATAAGCTATGAGGATCAATAGATAAAGTGGACCACACTTCGACAAGGAAGGGACCAAGACGTGGCAGAGTTTGCCAATATTTTCCATACCCTTCGCACAAAGTTGGGTATTAAGGATTCAGAGTAGCACTTGGTACTCAAATATATCGACTGCCTTCACAAGTACATCTAGGAAGAAATAGAATTCTTGAACATCTCCTCACTCAGCACGACATACTGATATGTTGTTAAGGTTGAGAAAAAGTTTAAATAGAAGAAGCGAGACTTTGGATCTACGAATCCGAAGCAAGGGAAAGGTGCCCCAAAACTGCAAAACAAAGGACAAATCTAAGGCAAGGCGACCCAAGACAACCCACCAAAGCTGCAAGCAAAGAATAGTTCCGAAAAGCTGAAAAACGACACGAGAAAGTGGTGTGAGTTCCATAAGAGATCCACTCACAACGCAAGTGAGTGTTGGGCCAAGCAGTCACTGGTGCCCGAGCTAAAGGTTTCACAATCAGATGCATGTTCTGACTCTGAGTCAGAGCCCAACAAGGGGAATCATAAAAGGAACAAAATTATCGATGCAGAGCCCAACGACACCATTGCCACCACGAAGATCCAGATGGAGGAACCCGAAGATCTAGAGGAGGAGGAGAATCTCTTCCACTCCCAAATGTGGGTAAAGAGCCTCCCACTATAGTTCATTATTGACAGTAGGAGCCAAAAGAACCTCATTTTGGCAAAGGTCGCAAAGCGGCAGGGATTACTAACCACATCACATCCACAACCATACACCATCGTGTGGCTTCACCAAGGATGTGATCTTCACATCAGCTAGTAGTGCCACCTTCCATACAATATGAAGCCCTTCACGGATGAGGTATTGTGTGACATTGCTCCCCATGAAGTTTGTGATGTATTATTAGGATATCCATACTTGTGGAAGCGAAATGTTGTGTATGAAACAAGGCCTTGTGCTATTATTGTTACTTTGGGAAATACGTTGTACAAGATACTAGAGGTAGCACCACCTACCACCATCTCTTTGGTTACTACAAAACAATGTATTAAGCTCATTTCCAAAACTGGGAAATTTGTTTTCCTAATGCTACACCCTCAAGGAAACCCCTCCAGATGACAACTACAGATGGACAAGGTCATGGAAGAGTATGGCGACATCTTCACCTCCCCCACTGGGGTTCCTCTACACTATCAGGTCAAGCAGTCCATTGATTTGACTCCAGGTGCATGGCTGCCTAAAGGACCAATCTATCAGTGCTCCGTTCTGGAGAACGATGAAATCAAGAGATAGATTCAGGAGTTACTGCAGAAAGGTCACATCCGTCCGAGTTCATCGCCCTGTGGGATCCCGATCGTGTTGGTACAGAAGAAGGATGGGACTTGGAGACTTTGTATTGACTATCGAGAGCTAAACAAGATCACTGTCCATAATAGGTACCTAATCCCACGAATTGATGACCCCCTGGACCAACTAAAGGGGCCTAAATATTTCAGCAATATCAATTTGAAGTCAAGATATCACTAGGTACCAATTGAACCCTCCGATGTGTGGAATATTGCCTTCAAAGCCAAGGAGGGCCTTTCAAATGGTTGGTTATGCCTTTTGAATTGACAAATGCTCCTGCAACCTTCATTAGGCTAATGGATGACATCGTGCAGCCATTCACCAACTCATTTGTAGTGGTATACTTGGATGAAATCCTGATCTTCAACCAGAGTTGGGAAGAGCACCTCCACCACATCTCGACAAGTTCTCCAAACACTGTGGCAACACAAGTTTCGTGCCAATTTAGAGAAATGCAATTTTTTCATGACCCAGGTTTAGTATCTGGGATACATTATTGATGAACAGGGGGTGCATGTGGATCCACCCATGATCCAGGTCATTTGGGATTGGTCATCTCCAACCACTCTAACAGAGCTTCGTAGCTTTCAAGGTCTTGCCAACTTCTACCACAGATTCGTGTTGAGATTTCCTTATATCACTTAGCCCTTGAGTCAAGTCACCAAGGGAGGAGCGAAAGAAAAATTATTTTGGTTTCAATCTCAACAAAAGGCATTCACTGAGTTGAAAGATTGCCTCTGCTTGGCACCAGTGCTCGCATTACTAGACTTACAACAACTATTTGAGGCCGAGATAGATGCCTCTGACTATTCTATTGGGGTAGAACTTACTCAACATGGGCATCCAGTGGCATATCACAGTGAGACATGTTCAGACATAGTCTAGAAGTATCCCACTTATGACAAAGAGATGTATTCCATTGTGCAGGCCTACCAACAATGGAAGCATTACATTTTGGGGAAGGAAACGGTTATCCACATAGACCACCGACCCCTACATTTCATGCAGACCCAAGGGAAATTATAGAATGATCACCATCAGAAGTGGTCCACATACCTGCAAGGGTTCCATTTGAATATCAAGTATAAGAAGGGCAGCACCAATAATGTTGTAGATTGCCTCATTCGACCACCGATCATGGCGATAACGACTGTGCTCAACTCTTGTGGGCAAGAGACTTCTGATTGGCCACTTCTCTACAAAAGTGATCATACCAAACCCTTTTGGAGGTTCAACATGTTCCATATTTTCACCTCCAGGATTCCCTATCATGCCACCTGGGTCAGCTTTGTGTTCCTTCAAGCGAGCATGCCAAGATGATTTGGGAAGCACACTACAGTCGGTCTGATGGGCATTTTAGGGTTGAGAAAATGGTGGTAGTACTACAGAAGTATTTCTATTGGCCGAATCTTCCATAAGATGTCACGAAGTACATCATATAATGCATTTCCTTTGCCATTGCCAAACCGACCATCAAGAACCAAGGCCTTTATACCCCACTGCCTACCCCTAGTCGACCTTAGGAATCCATCTCCATGGATTACATGTCAGGCCTTCCTTCCACTAAGCATGGAAATGACTATGTTTTTGTGTTCATCGACATGTTCTCGAAGATTTCCATTATGGTGGCCTGCAAGAAGAATATCACAGCATAAGCCATTGTTAAACTCTTCTTTGAACGGGTGTGGGTACTTTTATCACTTAGAACTAAAGAAAAATTTTTATGCATATAGTTGTTTGTCCTAGTCCAAGTACAAAGGTCTGTGTCAAGTTGATTTCGTTTTATATGTTTTACTTAGGATTTGAGTGTTAAAGTTCTTAACTTAAACCATACTCGACTCCCATTGGTTCTAATTCGTCCATCATTGTTCCATAGTCATGTCTTATCCATGTCCGAGTCATCGTGTCTTTTAGTGATTTCGCAGCATAAATCCCATTGGCCAATTTCGCAGCGTAATTATGGTTTAGAAATTTCGCAGCGCGTCATGATTAGGTCGTTTCGCAGCGCATTATTAGAATTTCAAGCTAACAGCGCTGCGAAATCATGGATTCGTGCTTTTCGCAGCGAATCTTTCCTGAAAGGTCAAGTCTGTTATCCGAGTCATCAGTTGTGTCCACTCATGTCGGTTTTTGTACCTCTCGTATCACGTTTGAACACTCATTTGCCACTATCCCACTACTAGCTCTGTCAACATGCAAAGAAATATCATTCCTAAGGGATTTTACCGTGCATATACTTAATGATAGTCGTAAGTGCTGCATGAGTGACAAAGAATTTGGATTTCAAGCGAGGCTGTTTTCAAGCGAGCCTGATTTCAAGCGAGGCTGAATTAAAAGGAACTGAACTACCATTGCAACTGAAGCTATTAGACTCTGTGTGTGTGAATATTTTGAAAGGAAAATGGAGAGAAAAGAGCACAGATCCGGTAAATGCCAGAGGACTGAACCTGAGGGCTTGGATATAGCGTTGAGGGATGAAGGCATGAAGAAAGCATTCAAAGATACCGGATGCTGGAACTTTTGCAAGAAGCTACAAGGAGGACATGCGCAGGTAACCAAAGAATTTGCACTAAATTTCACTGGTTTAAATTCAAAGATAGCTATGCTAGAAGTCCAAGTTTCTCCAGAAGCCATAGCTGCTGTGACAGAGATCCCACGAGGATGGGAAGAATGGTTTAAAAATTTTAAGTTTGATATGAACCCTTGTAAAGAGTTTTTAAAAGAGGCATATGTAAATGAAGACTTAACAAAAGCAGTGCCCAGAAATTATGTCAAGGAACATTATGCTCTTCTTCTCACCTGCATTCAGAAATACTTGACCTGTGAAGGAAGGTACAATAAGGTCTATTCTTACCATTTCAAACTGCTCTTGCATTTCACGGGAAAAATCTCCATAGACATTCCTTTTTATTTGTTTCACAGTCTGAGTAAAATGTGTGATAAAGTGCAGCTAAGGAAAGAGGACTGTGAAACCTCTTTGTTTCATCATGGTTTGATTAAGTTGCTAGTGTTAGATGGCCTCCAAAAGATAGGCAGAGACTGGAATTCGTTTATTTTCATGGCTGGATTTCAAAGCAAGACTGGCCTTACACCACAACCAGCCAGAGAATTAACAATAGCTGAGCTCCAAAAGGAAGCAAGAGCTAAAAAGCAAACCAAGACACAGCTAAGCAAACCAGTGAAGCCACTAATCATTCAGGATCAACCTCAGCAATCAACAAAGGAAAAAACTCATGATAAGAAGACTGTTCCTGAAACAAGTAGAGCTGAAGCAGTTTCAAGAGTAAGGACAAGAAGCCAGATAAACAAAGAAAAGGGTAAAGCCATAGCTGTTGATGAGAGCCCAGTGTCTAAGGCAAGCTTGAATGATTTATTACAGGCCATTGAATTCGAGCAGTTTGAACCAGTCCATATTGATTTGACACAGTCATCACCAGAAACTGCCAAGAAGTCTAAAGCCTCAAAAAAGCTCAAGTTCGATGAGCCAGGTGAAGAATTCATTTTAAAACCCAGAAGACCTATTACAAGGAAGCAAGTAAAAGAAGCACTGTCAAAGATAGAGGCAATCGAGAGAGTTAGGCAAAATAATGCAAGCAGAACAATCATCACACCTCAAGAGGATAATATAGCAGTCATAAAGAGCCAATTAGAAGCAGCCAAATATGAGATTGCCAAATTGAAGCAAGCAGTTAGAAAACATGCAGATGTGTATACAAAATATCGTAAATCTCTGTGGGGTGAGACTAAATTTTTTCAAGACCAGATGAATTCAGTAGTTGATGGCCATGCACAATTTCACACATGGACAGTGCCAGCCATCAAAGAGGCCCATTTCGTTAGAAAAATAAATATGCAATTAAGAGCTGAGAATAAAGCTCTGAAGAAGAAGATTGAAGACCTGAAGGTACAGCTAAGCCAGTTAGCTGCCAAATGAATTTTCTTTTTCAAAGGGAGGTTTTGTTCCATGTTTTTGTAAAATTTGCTTAGTCTTACTGTTTTTGAAGACATGTAAATCCCTGCTATTATATGAAAAATCGAAGGGAGTTTTGGCAGTCAAATGTTTCGGTGACAAAGGTCTCGGGTAAAGGCATGCTGTTTTAAATAATCTAGCAGTTTCGTAGCGCGCTACGAAACTGCTGAAGGTGATGATTTTAACACAGAATAGGCAGTTTTGTATTTTGAGTGAAAATTTTGAAAAGGAAACGCCAAAAGGGTATACAAGATATCAGCGGGAACGACAATAGCCAGTCAAAACAAGACAGGTGGAGGATTTAAAAAGGTGGAATATTTCAACCCATTTTTAAAGTTCTGTGATATCCCTGTTGTCACCGTTCAAGAGGTACCAAATCTTTTGCATACAAGGACCTTTTGCTTGCACACATGTCAATCGATGCAGCTCACAACACATCCAGAACGTGGCAGTGTTCCATATTATGGGTTATTAAAGGCTAGAAACATGCTTGGTACATTCGAGCATTTTGAGGAAAACTGGAGCCGAGAAGTAAGGGAAATCTCCTAATACTTCTGATGCAGTTGAAAGGTTCAGCATTCAAGATCACTATGGAGTATTAAACATCCAGCTCAGCCAAGTCGAAAGAGGACCAGGTGTCAGAGAATAAGAAGAAGTCATTATGCATGCAAAATGGAGTTAGAGTCATAGTTAATTTAGAACTCTTAAACACTACAGTCAGTTCCTTATTGTAATTATTAGTTAGTTCAATAGCTAATAGGTGTCATAAGAGGTAGTTATCGAGTTCCCCTCATGCTGGAGGAGGAAGCTCTAAGTAGTTAGAATAAGGATTCTACATATAGCTGGAACATCTATGTAATGGGGGTTGGAGATTTTATAAAAGAGAGTATTGTTTTGGCTTATGTAGAAAGACAGAGTTCAGTAATATAATAGAACTGCTTTTCTTCTCAGGATTCATAAAGTGTTTCTATGTTCAAGATGTGTGGTTTTACTTTATCCTTGATTTATTTTACAGTTGCATAGATGTGTAATCACTCAGAATTCACTTATGCTGCTCTGATTTCCTGTACACATTCATGAACTGTGGTTTTATAAGAGTTGTGTTTTGAACATTCAAATGCCACATGCCCTGACTTCTATGTAAAGGATGTATCATTATTTGCTGAAGTTTTATTGACTCCATAGGCCGAATGGAAACTTATGTAATGTTTGTCCAACCTTCATATTTGTCACTGTTATTTCACAAGAGTTAGCCCTCTTATTTTTTAAATCAAAATCAATAACCTTTTGAGAGAGCCCTCTCAGGCTAAGGAGGCTAAACCTTAGTCAAAAGATTGGTTTGAAACAGTTACTTGAAGTCTTCCTGGTCAGCAACCTTCCAGGGTCTGATTTTGAGATAACAGGTACACCTTGGTATCCCACAGTCTATCATCTTAGATCGGGATAGCAGGTTCCTCAGTAAATTTTGGTCCAGTCTCTGGTCGATTCTGGAAACCAAACTCATGAAGTCCATAGCCTTCCATCCTCAAACTAATGGCCAGACAAAGGTTGTCAAAAACATGATCATACACATTCTTCGCATGTACAACTCAGAGCATCCACGCACATGGTACGAGAGCCTCCCCTATGCTTAGCACAGCTAAAACAAGGCTCTCCATAGCTCGACTGGCCACAACCCTTTTCACGTGGGCTTTGGATTGATTTGTCCATGCCATTTGGATTGATTAAAGTCCAAATCCTAGATTGACATTCTGGGGTTTGGCCTCTGTGCCAAGATTTACGAATTCAAGCTTTAAATTAGAACTTTGAATTTTTCATTAGTAACCTTTTTGAATCTATCCTTAATATCATAAAGGTCTTCTGGCTTGATCACGGACCTTGGAATAGGATTTTCATTGAGTCTTTGCTTTATTTGATTATCATGATCACTTTCACTAATAATCTACCCATTATAAGATCATTCATAAGTCAGTAAATTTAAGATATCCTCATCATGATTAAGTACACTCCAATTGGTGACATTATTTGGGATAAATGGTTGAAAAATTAACTCAATTGAAAATCTATCTGGACTATAATCCTTAGATGGAAGGAGCTTAGAGGTTACATTAGCCAAAAGGTCAGATGTTGCATTTTATGATCTAGGAATAGGAGATATATCAGATGCCAGAAAATGATTTATGAGATCCTGAACAAGTAATTGCTAATGTTTGATATGACTCGAGAGATAATGGATAGTATTTCTCACTTGCTTAATAACAATCTCAGAATCACAAAATACTTTCAGATCTTGGATATTCAGGTCTATTGCTTTATAGGGCCCCTGAATCAATGCCTCATATTTTGTAGTGTTATTAGTACACTGAAACTCCAATCTACATGATAACATGGTTTTTTCTCCCTCTGGACAAAATAAGATACATCCCGCTCCTACACCGTCATTGGATTTTGATCCATCGAAATACAAAGACAAAAATAAAGGATTATTTACAGGCTTTTTTACAAGTTCATCTACAATATTAACACACTTTGAGGTATCAGTATGAGAGAAATTTTAAATTTGCAATATGACACTATTAATAGGAAAAGGAGATTGTTGAGCATTAAAATTTCCAAAAAATGACTTAGTCGAATATTTTCTGAGAATATTATTATTGAAGGCTACAGGTTGATTCTCTTTTTCAAACCTTATTACTATATGATTCAAATGCTTTTCATGATATATCTTGATTTTATTTGGCTTCCCATTATAGGGAAGCCACATGTGAGATCAATCAGTCGAAATATAACCATGAAGTTTTTCAGACCAATCTCT
This sequence comes from Pinus tabuliformis, assembly GCA_031772625.1. NCBI lineage: Eukaryota > Viridiplantae > Streptophyta > Pinopsida > Pinales > Pinaceae > Pinus > Pinus tabuliformis. Next base: position 306,380,944 of record CM062806.1, on the reverse strand, counting down.
GCTCAGAATCAAACCATAAAACTCAGGGATGTCAGCGATTAATATATCAATTCTTTGGACAACCCTGGGATCAACTGCTAATATGATAGTAATTGAATTTTTCTCTACTAAAACTCGTACCTTAGTTTGATCTAATTAAACAATGTGAACTGCGGACTTCTGTGGCTCAATATTTAATTTGGAGCAAACTGATGCTCGCATAATATTTGATGAAGCCCCTGAATCAATCAAGCAGTTATGAAAATTTCTATTATAGATCTCATAAGTTAAGAGAAAAGGAGGAGTATGAGAATTTGACCTATCCCTAATTAAAACAACATCAATAGAATCTACCATATCAAATGGTGTCTTTCCTGATCCTTTAGCAGCCTTAGATAATACACTAGTTGGAAGAGGAGAAGAAGGCACGACATTTAATTCTTTGAGTAGTAACTTTTGTTGATGTTTGAGCTTGCTAAGTTCATGCAAAGAAATATTTACTCGAGTCTTCTTCATATCTTCTACAATTTTATAATACATGGAGTCTGAAACTACTAGAATTTTAGATGATGAGGGAGGATTGGAAGACGAAGGTTGATTATGGGGACGTGCTACTGGAGTTCTCTTTATGGGATATTTGTCTTTAGTAACAGGACTTGAGCTTTTCCTTTTAGAATTTACCTGATTAGGCATAGCTATACTCTTGCTTATGGTATTTATGGGGAGAGCTTCCTATTCACTTTCATTATCAGAATTCTGTAAGATAAAGTCTCACATTCCATGACATTCAACTATTTCATCTTCATCTGTATCTTCATCTGATAAAATTGTATCTTTATCTTCATCATCTTCTAGATCAATTTTGGCATTAGATATTGCATTAGGTGGTTTAGGATCAATAGGATGATTTCTTTTAAAATTCCTAAAAGGAATTTTGGTAGAAGTCTCAGCTACCTACTTCTTTATTTCAACCATTTCGTTATACATAGTTTTAAGAACTTTTTTAAAACTTCCATGTCATATAGATCCTTGACTGCTTTCTTCTTTGAATCATCTCTAGAGGTAACTTTTTTGGATTTCCTTTCTGCATTTTTCTTTTCCAAAGCTAGGATACATTTTTCGACAGTGATTGCTTCCTTCAAATTTTCTGCTAATGTTGGTTTAGCAGCTTTATAAACGAAAATGGCTATGTTTGAGGGCAATGCAAAGATGTACCATTCATTTCAGACTTACTCACTAGGCTTGGATGTGGCAGGAATTTTCTTCAATAGCTTATTGAAGCGTGATTTGAAGTCTTTGATGGGTTCCTTTGATTCGGATTTAATATTGGAGAGATCATTGATCAAAGTTGTTGTAGACCTATCATCTCCAAACTTAGTTAGAAATTTCTCTTGAAAAGCATCCCAGCTATTAATAGAACCTGGAGGTAATGAAAAGTACCATGATCCTGCTACTCCTTGTAGAGTGTATGGAAATAGTCTAACAACAACATCTTCCGGAGTTACTCCATTCAAGTTGATGGATAACATGAAATTATTTATATGTTCTTCTGCCAACAAGCCAATGTCAGGGTTAAATTTTGGTAACCATTTTTTAGGATGAGTTGGCAATTGGCTTAAAGGTGTAGAAATTTTGACTACTCCTGGATTGGTCCATGGCCTTGGTTGAGGTTGATTATGTGCCATAATGGAGCTAACAGTAGAAGATGGTGATGAAGGGGTAGAAAGTGATTGGGTAGAGGATGTTGAAATTACTGTAATTGTTTGGTCTATGATTTGAAGTTGGGAAAGGGATGAATGATCTTGTAATGATACGGGTGAAATAGATGGTGATGATGATAGAGTCTCACTGTTAGATTCAGATGGTGTTTTCCTAGCCCTTTTTCGACTTGGTAGAGGAAACTCGACTGGTGGGATACCAATTTTTTCACTTTTCAATCTAGTAAGCAGCTGGGATGGGATATATTGTGAGGTTACACTACCTTGGGATAACTCAGATTGTTCTTGGGATATCGAAAACCCTTTTAGTTTATGAATTAAAGACTATACCTCAGGGGGTTCAAGAGAAGAATTATCTTGTGTGTTTAGGATTTCATCAGTGGGTGTTGTATTATCATTTTCAACTTCTCACTTGGGAATAAGGGATTTTGAATGCAAACGAGAAGTTGGAGGAGATGGTGAGGAAGTTTTACTCTTAGAATGGCCTGTGGATTTAGATTTACTTGCCATTCATAGCTAGGCCCTCCTCTAGTACCAAAAATGTTGATGCCTCTAAAATCGTAGCACCACCATTGGGGGATAACCACCTGGTCTGGACCTTAGTACAACTCCTTATTTGTTTGGAATGGTGGCTCCGACTGGGGCTTATGGGACCAATTTCCCAATAATGTGTGTGGTTTGATGAATGAAAGTTGTAATGTATATCGGAGATGGTAAGTGGGTTATTCTATGACTTTAAAATATACAAATATTCCTACATAACCCGGGTAATATAATAACAATGCGATTCTTGATAATTCCTGACAGACAAACGATCATATAGATGATTTACTTATCTATAGAAAGGTGTATTTAAATAATGATTACTTTGTTTAAGAAATTAATCAAACTAATTATGAAAAAATATCGCATGACATTGTAATATTTATTGCTGATATATATATATATATATATATATATATATATATCTATATATATATATATATATATATATATATATATATATATATATATCTAAATGTAGCAATTCTAAATCATTAGAAATGACACAATATAGAATTATTTGAAGCGTATGGATACATCAACAATAAAAAAAATTAAATGAAATGCCAATTAAATCAAGACAAAAAGAATAGTGATATAAATACCGCATGAATTTGAGTATTTATTTGTAAATAACATTTCGGTTCCACCCCTTTATTCTAGAAACTTCTAGGAGATACAGAAATTCAGGTCTTGTAAAAGTTCTTTCACAAAAATCTGAAACCTTGATCCATTGCTTATAAAAAATTAAATTTAGAAGCATAGAAGTGCAACTTCTCAAGTCTAGTTTTTGTAGAAATTGAGGACCCTTTTTTCAATAACTTGAAAGGGTCTATATAATACAATTGAAACAAACTATCAATATAAATCGCTTAGAGTTGTTGGAACCATAAATATGTAAATTTGGGAATTGCATTACAAAAATAGTAGTGCGATTTCCTTTGAGAAGGATTCATTGTATGTATTTCTGCTCCTGTATCTGCAACTAACAAATTGAGAGCATGTTTTGAATTTCCAAAGGATGACTTATCCTTGAGTGTAGTTGTCCTGTGTACGTGGCATCTGAAAGCTCAGGCACCATGCGATCAAAAACGTCGGTAAGGAATTTTATGGTCATCAGCTGACAGTGTGGCTTAACCAAAAAGAACCAAAACGCATCCCAAGTAAGGCTTTGTACTCTGCGAAGTTGTTCTTCTTTGGTGGCTAAATCCTGCTTCCATTGATTTTCTAACATTTTCGCTTCTGGGATCTTTCTAGGGGAACAGTCAGAAAAAAAAATAAAATTACTCCATATAAATTATCATTTACCATCTCTGCCACATTGTTCATTATAGCTTTGGCCCTGGAAGTGGCCCTTTATGCCATTATTAACTATGTTTCCCAGTCATAAAACAATACTTCTTTACGTGACTCTTGAATTTTTGGTTGTTTAGCAGCTCTTCCTTCTACTGTGCTTTGCCATTTGAGGAAATTTGAGACCTTGTCATCTGTGACTTCAAATTCCAATCTGGTATTAACTGCCTGATCGATCAATGATGTAGTTATCATGCATAGTGGGTCGACGAGCAATATTTTATGGCAAAGGAGATTGAGTTGTTGCAATAAGGCCTTATTTTCTTCTATGAATTCCTTCTTCAATTCCTTGACTTTAGGATAATCTTTGAATTATTGTGTACATACTTGCAGCTGTGAGATTTCCTCCTCTTTTTCCTTTATTCCTTGTTGATGTGTCAATTGAAGTTGTTTGAGCTACTGGGACAACTATTGTTGTTTCTACATGGTGTGTTGGTCAATCTTTTGTTTCTCCAGGTTTAATTGAACTTTGAGTTGCTCATTCCTCTGTTTTCTTTCGGCCAACTGTTCCTCAAGCCGATTAATCTTATGTTTTTTTGCTGTTGTTTTCTCTTCAAGCTAAGCAATCCTTTGATATTTTTCTTTGATTAATATATTAACCTCAGTGACCTTATCATTTGTGGCAATTGTATAAGCCCCTACATATTAGGATAGCTTAGTCAAATCTTCAGAAGGTTTGACCTCTGAATCCTTCCATATGACATTCTTAAATTCTGATTAAGGAGCTATGGATGATGTCTGGTCAATTTTACTCCTTTTCCTCTGTTTCCTGACTATAGCCCTGTGCTTAGGACTGTAAAATACATCCAAAGGTGGTATCTCCTCAATATTTAATGTAATTTCACCTAAAGGATTTTCAGGGGTTATTTCAACTTCTTTCTAAGCTATGAATATGCTGGGTGTCTTTTCAATCACGCTCTCAGTAGCGATGGGTTGTTGAGTTGCGAGCAATGCTGATGCAATACTATTTTGGGGGTCACTCTGGCTTTGATCTACTGATCAAATTGTTCCCAATCTTTTATCAAGATGGGGTCAATATTAACATTTTTGCTAAGGGGTTCACTAGTACTTTCAACTGTTTTTCCTTCCCTGGAAATCTCTTCAATAGTCTGCTCACTGCTTTTCTATGATTGTTGAATAGTAAGAGTAGTATTCAATAAATCTGGAGGCAATGTCTGTAACCTCCTTGTCCTGTATTCAATGAATTCGTTCATCTTTGAGGTTCCTAGTTTGAATCTTTCCAGATGAGTTACTTGTGAAAATAACTCAGCAGAAGTGAATAAATCATCAAAATCATCCTCCTCATGTATAAATTTAGCAATTTTCACCTGACTGGTGAAATTGTAAGCGACCTTGTTTGGATCTTACTGTCTCTTAGGAATTACTGCTAGATTTAGGTACTTATTTTTCTCTGCTTCATTCCTAGCATGCTTAAATTCATGCAATGTGTAAGTGCCATAGCGGAGGGGAAATGGATGCCACACTTGTTTTTTAGAGTCTCTAAGGTTTTTGGTCGTTCCCTTCTCCACCATCTGGTATGCTATTTCCCTAGCTAATAACTTGTCTGGGATATAGAGTGGAAGGACATGAGGGTCTGTTATACTCCCAAAAACTCTAATATAGGTGAAATTCTCCTCTCCAAACCAACTACCGATTGAAGTTAAGTCAATGCTGGCTTCGTCAAAGACCTGAGGAGCAGGCTTGTTAAAAATGCTTCGTAAAACAAAACCATGGCAAATTCTGTAGATGTGATTTTTGTAGTCCAACTTCCATAGATACTTGTGATAAATATGGATAGGGGTTGGGTCTTGAACAGTCCATTTCCAACCCAGAATAGGAAAGTCAGAATTGAAACAGATAGTGTCCATTATGTAGGGACTCATATAAAATGGGGGCACGACTATGGTGGTGAAAAATCTGTTTCTTCTATAATCTAATATTTGGCTAGCCATTTTATTAGATAGAATAGTTGCCCAATCCACAATAAAAGAGTTGACTACTACTTCTATTAATGGGACCTTTTCTATAGAAAACCTAGTGGAATCTGGGCTTCCAAAGACCCTACATACCAATGCAGTACCATAACAATATGAATATGCCAAAGAGTCTACATAGTACATACCAGAGGATTCATGCTTATGCTTGTTTGGAAAATGTCTCCACTATTTGATGGGGTCTGACTCTAGGTCATTCTTCTTAGCGAAAGCTTCCAAAAGTGCCTTGTTCTAGTGCCGCTTGGGATCTGAAAAATGGTACATTTTCTTAACATCTTTAGGGTTGAATGTCCCGAACGTCTTCCCATTGGCTGTGAAGAAGGATCTATTTCTTATATTAATGCTTTCAATCAACTATCTCACTAGATCATTATATGGTAAAACTTTGGCTCGGGCTGCTATTTTATGGAGGAAGGAGCTAGCCAAGTCATTGACCGTGCTCTCTGTTTTATCAGTTCCATTCGCTATTGTTTCTTTTTCTATCTCCATTGGATTTTTTGCTTCGAGTAAAGCATAGATGCCTTCCCATGATATGTTATCAAGTCCTAGACAGGTAGTATCTGAAATTAGAACCAATTTTGATCTTCCACTACAACAAGAGCCTTTGCTTTCTGATATTTCTTAGACATCTTGCTTGATATGAGATACTCAGTCAGTTCTGAAAATGGGAAAGAGGAGCATAACCATCGAAAAACTTGAACGAAGATAATACAAATTAAAGACTAAACGTAGTTAAGTGCATTAGTTGCATGAGATGTTATGTTGTACTTATCTATCTCAGATGAAATCTTTGAAGGACGTACCCATAACTGCTCCTTAATGTTTCACTATAACCTCCAATGTGAAACTTTAATGCTGAAACCATATGTCGCATTGCAAGTCTTGTAACAACCTTTTGTAGTATAGGTGTCGTGACTCCATGATTTGCGATTAGCGATTGCTTATTTTAATATTTGTTAAATAATCCCATATTGTAAATTGGGAGTTACAAGTGCCATACTTAAAATATTTTTTTGCATAGTTGCGATTACAATGAGTGCTGAGCAAGTGTAGGGAGACAACAGGCTTTAATCTTGGCAAATTGCCTTATTTCTTTGTTTATCAATTTATTCATTTACCACATGTATTTATAATATTTATCACTTTATTTTTATCGAGAGTGCACCATACGATAATTAAATTGCATCGTGATTGTTCAATGCGATATATTAGATGTTTCTTTATGAATCAACGACATGCGATTTGCAATTTGCGATAGCCTTATTGCATCGCGATATTTAAATGGGGTTTAATGGATGATTTACTATGAATCAGCGATATGTGATTTGGCGATAGCCTTATCACATCCCAAATTTTGAATGCCACTTTAGGTCATCCCATGGGATTAAAGTTGTGAGAGATGTGATAGTTTTATTACATCATGCATCTAACAGGTTTACATTGATAAAACTTTGCAATGAGGGTTTTATTACGACTATGATTGCATCGCAAGCTCTTCAAATGGATTTTCATGAGTTCTTAGAGAAACACGATTTGCGATGAGCGGTTCTAACTATTGTAAAAGCAATTTTGATATGAATTTTTTATTCAAAAGTTTATTAATTTTATTTATATTCAAAAGGGGACCCAGTTCTTATTTATTATTTAAAGACTAGGAGTTAAAAAATTGAAATAAGGGGTTGTTTAATAGCACAATAGGGAGACAATTCATTTGAGCTCAACATTCCCCCATTTATTGGTCTGCACCTAGTGTTCAACGTGAACTACCTTCCGCCATACATTCCACCATTACTAGACACATCCGACATTGCAAAACAACTCACACCAACAGAGTTAAATCCAGGTTACATGGAACAAGCTGCAATTGATCGGATCATGGACACACACATCAAGCACACTCGACAGTAGAATATCCAACTGTATTGAGATGTCAAAGTAGGCCAACTCCTTCACCAGGGCAAGTGGCACACAAGGGACCAAGTTTAGCAGAAGTTTCCTCATATTATGGAGGAACTCAACGCAATGGGGACCATTTCTTCGTAAGGTGGGAGGAATGATCTAGGTGGATATTCTTGGCCACCTGCCAATTCCACTTGCACCCCCACCATTGCTTCTTTTAGTTTTTTAGTTTCGTTAATTGGAGCACATTTTACTATTTTTAGTAGTTTTTCAGGGCCTAAGCTTCTCGAGCCATTTTGTGGCCCTAAATGTCGTTTTTTTGGAAATCTAGCCCTAGTGATTTTTTCTCTAAAATCATATTTTCTGTTGTAGTCCTCGGAGAGGTATTTCCAATAGGTTATCATGTGCATCAGATGGAGATAATATGACCAAGTTGCGACCCCAGGAAGTTGGCTATCCAACTCACCCCAAGGGGGCCCATAAACTCTTGATGCTACATCTCCTCGGGTTAGGGTTTTGGTTGTTTAGGGTTTGCGCTTATTGTTCAATAATAAAAAGACCCTTGAGCCTCATTGTAAGGTAGTGGAGAGGCATGTTGCTGCCACATATTTTCTTAGAGATTTCCATTTCTGTTTGTAAGCATATTTTAGTATTTTACATTGATGAAATGAAGCATTATTTCTGTTGGATCTCTATGTTTATGGATATCTCTATAATTTTTTGCGTTCTTGTTTAAATCCAGATCACTGGTATTAGAGCGGTTTGCTTTTTTCCTCTGTTTTTCTTTGCATGTCGCCAATAAGGTCGGGATATAAGGAGTTAGAGCTTGAACTGGTCGAACCTTTGCAAGACCAGACTTGCAAATCCTGATGGCCTCCCATGGCAGATGAAAAGAAAGATGAGGGGGCAAGAGATCCTATCAAAATCTTGCTCGAAGAAGGCCTCGAGTGACAACTTTGCCTAGATCCTTCAATGACTACCCAGGGGTGATGCATCAACTTCCAACAACTACTTTGGAAATGCCACACCGTTTAAGGTACAAGTTAATTTTGATATCCCCATATTTCAGGGTCAGATAAAATAGATGTCATCGATAAATGGTTAAATCTGCTAGAGGGTTATTTTTCTGTTCATGATTTTTCGAGTCTGGAAAATATTATTTTCGCTCTTGTCAGAGCAGCCCCCCATGTCAAGGACTAGTGGGAAACCTATTGCGAGCTGAAGGATGAAAGTACAGGCTCACTAATTTCAGCTGGACCCACTTGAAATTCATTCTAGGATGCCATCAAGGAGTAGTAATACCCTGTCAAAAGCTATGAGGATCAATACATAAAGTGGACCACACTGTGGCAAGGAAGGGACCAAGACGTGCCAGAGTTTACGAATATTTTCCATACCCTTCGCAAAAAGTTGGGTATCAAGGATTCAGAGTAGCATTTGGTACTGAAATACCGCAACTTCCTTCATGAGTACATCTAGGAAGAAATATAATTCTTGAATGTCTCCTCGCTCAGAACGACATACCAATATCCCGTTAAGGTCGAGAAAAAGCTTAAACAGAAGAAGAGACTTTGGATCTGCGAATTCGAAGCAAGGAAAAGGTGCCCCAAAACTATAGAAAAAAGGACAAAGCCAAGGCGGGGCAACCCTAGAAAACCCACCAAATCTGTAAGCAAATAACAGTGCTACAAAGCTGAAAAAGGACATGGGAAAGTAGTCTGAGTTCCATAAGAGCTCCACTCACAACGCAACTGAGTGTTGGGCCAACAGGTCACTAGTGGCTGAGCTAAAGGTTTTAGAATCAGATGCATGTTCCGACTCTAAGTCAGAACCCAATAAGGGGAATGACAGAGGAAAGTAGATTATCGATGCGGGGCCCAACGCCACCGTTGCTGCCACAAAGATCCAGAAGGAGGAACCTGAAGATCAAGAGGAGGAGGAGCATCTCTTCCACTCCCAAATGTGGGTAGAGCGCTCCCAACTATAGTTCATTATTGATAGCGGGAGCCAAAAGAGCCTCATTTCTTCAAAGGTCGTGAAGCAGCTGGGCTTACTCACCACATCACATCCACAACCAGACACCATCAGGTGGCTTCACCAAGGATGGGATCTTCACGTGAGCCAGTGGTGCCGCCTTCCATACAACATGAAGGCTTTCACGGATGAGGTATTGTGTGACATTTCTCCCCTTGATGTTTGTGATGTATTATTAGGACAACCATACTTGTGGAAGCGACATGTTGTGTATGAATCAAGGCCCTGTGCTATTATTGTTACTTTGGGAAATAAGTTGTACAGGATACTAGAGGTAGCACTGCCTACTTCCATATTTTTGGTTACTGCAAAACAATGCAGTAAGCTCATTTCCAAAACTAGGAAATTTGTTTTCCTAATGATACACCCTCAAGGAAAGAGGAAGATTGTGGCCTCAACCTCTAGATAGGGCCCCTCCACACGATAACTATAGATGGACAAGGTCGTGGAGGAGTACAATGACATCTTCACCTCCCCCGCAGTGGTTCCTATGCACTGTCAAGTCAAGCACTCTATTGATCTGACCCCAGGTGCGTCGCTGCCCAATGGACCAATCTATTGGCACACCGTTCTAGAGAACGATGAAATCAAGAGACAGATTCAGGATTTGCTGTAGAAAGGTCACATCCGTTTGAGTTCATCGCCATATGGGAGCCCGATCGTGTTGGTATAGAAGAAGGATGGGACTTGAGGACTCTGTATTAACTATCGGGCACTAAAGAGGATCATTGCTCATAATAGGTACCCGATTCCATGGATTGATGACCCCCTGGACCAACTGAAGGGGCCAAAATATTTCACCAAGATCGATTTGAAGTCAGGATATCACTAGGTACCAATCGAACCCTCCGATGTGTCGAATACTGCCTTCAAAGCCAAGGAGGGCCTTTCGGAATGGTTGGTTATGCCTTTCGGATCGACGAATGCTCCTGAAACATTCATGAGGCTAATGGATGACATATTGTGGTGATTCACCAACTCATTTGTAGTGGTATACTTGAATGAAATCTTGATCTTTAGCCAGAGTTCGGAAGAGCACCTCCATCACATCCAACAGGTTCTCCAAGGACTGTGACAACACAAGTTTTGTGCTAATTTAAAGAAACGCACTTTTGGCATGACCCAGATTCAGTATCTGGGATACAATATTGATGAAAAGGGGGTGCATGTGGATCCACCCAAGATCCAAGTCATTCGGGATTGGCCATCTCCAACCACTCTAATAGAGCTTCGTAGCTTTCAAGATCTTGCCAAGTTCTACCGTAGGTTCGTGTTGGGATTTTCTCATATCAGTTGGCCCTTGAGTCAAGTCACCAAGGGAGGAGCGAAAGCAAATTTCTTTTGGTCTGAATCTCAATAGAAGGCATTCACCGAGTTGAAAGATGGCCTCTGCTTGGCACTAGTGCTCACTTTACCAGACTTGCAACAACCATTTGAGGTTGAGACAGATGCCTCTGATTATGCTATTGGGGTAGACCTTACTCAACACGGGCATCCAGTGGCATATCACAGTGAGGCAATTTCAGATCCAGTCCAGAAGTATCCCACTTATGACAAAGAGATGTATTCGATTATGCAGGCCTTTCAATAATGGAAGTATTACATTTTCGGGAAGGAAACGGTCATCCACATAGACCACCGATCCCTGCAGTTCATACAGACCCAAGGGAAATTACAGAATGATCTCCATCAGAAGTGGTCCACATACCTGCAACAGTTCCATTTGAATATCATGTATAAGAAGGGAAACACCAATAATGCTACAGATTTCCTCATTCAACCACCGATCATGGTGATAACCACCGTGCTCAACTCTTGTGGACATGAGACTTCTGATTGGCCACTTCTATACAAAAGTGACCATAGCAAACCCTCTTGGAGGTTCAACATGTTCCAGATTTTCACCTCTAGGATGCTCCGTTAGGCCACCTCGGTCACCTTTGTGTTCCTTCAAGCAAGCGTGACAAGATGATTTGGGAAGCACACTACAGTCGACCTGTTGGACATTTCAGGTCGAGAAAATGGTGGCAGTACTACATAAGTATTTCTATTGGCCGTATTTTCCACAGGATGTTGAGAAGTACATCAGATAATGCATTTCCTGCAGCATTGCCAAACCGACCATCAAGAATCAAGGCCTTTACACCCCATTGCCTACCCCTATTTAACCTTAGGAATCCATCTCCATGGATTACTTGTTAGGCCTTCTTTCCACTAAGCATGGAAACGACTGTGTTTTTGTGTTCATCGATATGTTCTCGAAGATGGCCATTATGGTGCCCTAAAAGAAAAATATCACAACAAAAGCCACTGCTAAACTCGTCTTTGAATGGGTGTGGGTACACTTTGGTATCCCATATTCTATCGTCTTAGATCGGGATGGCAGGTTCCTCAGTACATTTTGGTCCAATCTCTGGTCGATACTGGAAACCGAACTCACTAAGTCCATAGCCTTCCATCCTCAAACAAATGGCCAGACAGAGGTTGTCAACAACATGATCATACACATTCTTCGCATTTACAACTCAAAGCATCCACGCACATGGGACAAGAGACTCCCCTATGTTTAGCACAGCTACAACCGAGCTCTCCACAGCTTGACTGGCCACAACCCTTTTCAGGTGGGCTTTGGATTGATGTGGCCATGCCATTTGCTCTCATGCATATTCAGCTCATGTCCAGTCCAAAACAAATAAGGCAAATAGATTCTTTGAGCACATCCAACATATTCGCCAGCAGGTCCATGATATTCTGGAGAAATCAAATGCCAAGTAAAAGCAGCGACATGATCAACATGGGGTGCCACACAAGTTTCAGGTGTACGACAGTCTGGTTGCATCTGCAAAAGGAACATCTTACCACATCCTATTGGAAACTAACTCAGATGACTCGAATATGGTCCTTACACCCATACCAAGGCTATGGAAGACAACACATTTGATCTTAGCATCCCCCCATTCCTTGGCCTCAACCTAGTGTTCAATGGGGACGTCCTTTAGCCATACTTTCCAACATTACTAGACACATTCGACATTGCAGAAAAAGTCACACCCATAGAGTTAAATCCATATTGCATGGAAAAAGCTGGAATTGATCAGATCATGGACACACAGATCAAGCACACTGACTAGCAGAATATCCAACTGTATTGAGCTGTCAAAGTAGGCCAACACCTTCACTAGGGCAGGTGGCTCACTAGAGACCATGTTCAGCAAAATTTTCCTCATCTCATGGATGAACACAACGCAATGGGGACCATTTCTTCCTAAGTGGGGAGGAATGATCTAGATGGATATTGGTGGCCACCCACCAATTCCACTTGGACCCCCACCATTTCTTCTTTTATTTTTTCAGTTTCCTTAATTGTATCACAGATTACTAGTTTTAGCAGTTTTTTTGGGTCCTAAACTTTTGGAGACGTTTTGAGGCCCTAAACGACTTTTTTTTTTAAATCTACCGCCAACGATTTTTTCTCTAAAATCATCCTTTTTGTTGTAGTCCTTAGAGAGATCTTTCCAATGGGTTATCATGTGCATCAAATGGATATAATATGACTAAGTGGCGACCCCGGGAAGTTGGTTGTCCAACTCACCACAACGAGGCCCATAAATGCTTGGTGTTACATCTCCTCGGGTTATGGTTTTCGTTGTTTAGGATTTGCTCTTATTGTTCAATACTAAAAAGGCCCTTGAGCCTCATTGTAAGGTAGTTCATAGGCATGTAGCTACCACATCTCTTCTTAGAGATAAGCTACCATCGCCCTAATTGGTTTATTTCCATTTCTATTTGTAAGCATATTTCAGTATTTTACATTAATTAAATGAAGTATTATTTCTGCTACATTTCTGTGTTTATGATTATCTCTGTAATTTGTTCAGTTCCTGTTTAAATCTAGATCAGTGGTATTAGAGTGTTCTGTTTTTTTCTTTGTTTTTCTTTGCATGTCCCTAACGAGGTTGGGATATGAGGTGTTAGGAGTTGAACTTGTGGAACCTTTGCAAGACTAGCCTCCCAAATCTCGACGGCCTCCCATGGTGAATGAAAAGAATGATGAGGGGGCAGGAGATCTTATCAAAATATTTCTCGAAGAAGCCCTCGAGTGACAAAAGAATGTGATGATGGACAACTTTTCCCAAATCCTTCAGCGACTACCTAGGGGCGATGCATCAGCTTCCAACAACTACTCTAGAAATGCCACACTATTTAAGGTATAAGTTAATTTTCAAATCCCCATATTTGAGTGTTAGATAGACACAGATTTCGTCAATAAATGGTTAAATCTGCTAGTTGGTTATTTTTTTGTTCATGATTTTTCCAGTCGGGAAAAGATTATTTTCGCTCTTCTCAAAGTAGCCCCCCACATCAAAGACTGGTGGGAAACCTACTGCGAGCAGAAGGATGAAAGTACAAGAACACTATTTTCAGCTGCACCCACTTGGAATTCATTCTGGGATGCCATCAAGGAGCAGTACTACCCTGTCAAAAGCTATGAGGATCAATACATAAAGTGGACCACACTGCGACAAGGAAGGGACCAAGATGTGCCAAGGTTTACCAATATTTTCCATACACTTCACACAAGGTTGGGTATCAAGGATTCAAAGTAGCATTTGGTACTCAAATACCATGGCTGCCTACACAAGTACATCAAGGAACAAATAGAATTCTTGAACATCTCCTCACTTGGCATGACATACTAATATGCCGTCAAGGTCAAGCAAAAGTTTAAAGAGAAGAAGTGAGACTTTGGATCTGCGAATCTAAAGATAGGGAAAGGTGCCCTCAAATTTTAGAACAAAGAACAAAGCCAAGGCGGGGCAGCTCAAGATAACCTGCCAAAGTTGCAAGCAAAGAACAACACTATGAAGCCGAGAAAGGACATGGGAAAGTGGTGTGAGTTCAATAAGAGCTCCACTCACAACACAAGTGAGTGTCGGGACAAGTAGTCACTGGTCGTTGAGCTAAAGGTTTCATAATTAGATGCATGTTCCAAATCTGAGTCAGAACCTAACAAGGGTAATGACAAAGGGAAGCAGATTATCGATGTAGAGCCCAACACCACTGTTTCCACCACGAAGATCTAGAATGAGGAATCCGAAAATCAAGAGGAGGAGGAGCGTCTCTTCCACTCCCAGATGTGGGTAAAGGGCTCCTCACTACAGTTCATTATCGATAGCAGGAGCCAAAAGACCCTCATTTCAGCAGAGGTCTTGAAGCGGTTGGGCTTACCAACCACAACACATCCCCCATAGTACACCATCACGTGGCTTCACCAAGTACGGGATCTTCACATGATCCAGCATTCTTGTCTTCCATACAACATCAAGCCCTTCACAGATGAGGTATTGTGTCACATTGCTCCCCTTGAAGTTTGTGGTGTATTATTAGGAAAACCATACTTATAGAAGTGACATGCTGTGTATGAATCAAGGCCCCATGTTGTTATTGTTACATTGGGAAATAAGTTGTACAAGATACTGAAGATAGCATCGCCTACCACCATCTCTTTAGTTACTACAAAATAATGCAGTAAGCTAATTTTCAAAACCGGGAAATTTGTTTTCTTGATGATACACTCTCAAGGAAAGAAGAAGACGATGGCCTCGACCTCCAGACAAGGCCCATCCACACGATAACTACATATGGACAAGGTCATGGAGGAGTACGAGGACATCTTCACCTCCCTCGCAGGGGTTACTCTGCACTTTCAGGTCATGCACTTCATCGATTTGACCCCAAGTGTGTCGCTACCTAATGGACCAATCTGTTAGCCGTACGTGTTGGAGAATGATGAAATCAAGAGGCAGATTCTGGAGTTGCTATAGAAAGGTCACATCCATCCAAATTCATTGCCCTGTGGAAGCCCGATCATGTTGATATGGGACTTGGAGACTCTGTATTGACTATCGGGTGCTAAATAAGATCACTGTCCATAATATGTAGCTGATCCCACTGATTGATGACCTCCTAGACCAACTGAAGGGGGAAATATTTTAGCAACATCAATTTGAAGTCAGGATATCACTAGGTACCAATCGAACCCTCCAATGTGTGGAAGACTACCTTCAAAGCCAAGGAGGGCCTTTTGGAATGGTTGGTTATGCATTTCGGATTGACTAATGCTCCTGTGACATTTATGGGGCTAATGGATGACATCTTGTGGCCATTCACCAACTCATTTGTAGTGGTATACTTGGATGACATCCTGATCTTCAACCAGAGTTGGGAACAATAGCTCCACCACATCTGACAGGTTCTCCAAACACTACGGAAACACAAGTTATGTGCCAATTTGGAGAAATTCACTTTTGGCATGACACAGGTTTAGTATCTGGGATACATTATTGATGAGCAGGGGGTGCATATGGATCAAGCCAAGGTCCAAGTGATTCGGTATTGGCCATATCCAACTACTCTGGCATAGCTTCACAACTTTCTAGGTCTTGCCAAATTCTACCACATGTCTGTGTTGTGGATTTCTCTTATCACTTGGCCCTTGAGTCAAGTCACCAAGGGAGGAGTGAAAGAAAAATTCTTTTGGTCTGAATCTCAACAGAAGGCATTCACATAGTTGAAAGATGGCCTATTCCTGGTACCAGTGCTTGCATGACTAGACTTGCAACAAACATTTGAGGTCGAGACGGATGCCTCTAACTATGCTATTGGGGCAGTCCTTAATCAACATGGGAATCTAGTGGCATATCACAGTAAGACACTTTCAGACACAGTCTGGAAGTATGCCACTTATGACAAAGAGATGTATTCCATTGTGCAGGCTTGCTGGCAATGGAAGCATTACATTTTGGGGAAGGAAACGATCATCCACACACACCATTGACCCCTACAGTTCAGAAAAACCTAAGGGAAATTTCAAAATGATCGCCATCAAATGTGGTCCACATACTTGTAACAGTTCCAATTGAATATCAAGGATAAGAAGGGAAACACCAATAATGTTGTAGATTGCCTCAGTTGACCACCAATCATGGCGTTAACCACCATGCTCAACTCTTGTGGGCATGAGACTTTTGATTGGACACTTCTCTACAAAAGTGACCCAAAATTCATCCACACAACCAAACCCTCTTGGAGGGTTAGCATGTTCTATATTTTGACCTCTAGGATGCCCTGTTATGCCACCTGGGTCACCTTTGTGTTCCTTCAAGCAAGCATGCCAAGATGAGTTGGGGAGCACAATATAGTCGGGCTGCTGGGATTTTCATGGTCAAAAAAACGGTGGCAGTACTGCAAAAGTATTTCTATTGGCCGAATCTTCGACAGGATGTCGGGAAGTACAACAGATCATGCACTTCCTACACCATTTCCAAACCAACCACCAAGAATCAAGGCCTCTATACCCTGCTTCCTACCCCTAGTCGACCTTGGGAATCCATCTCCATGGATTACATGTCAGGACTTCCGTCCACTAAGCAAGGAAACAACTGTGTTTTTGTGGTCGTCAACAGGTTCTCAAAGATGGCCATTATGGTGGCCTGTAAGAAGAATATCATAGTAGCAGCCACTGCTAAACTCTTATTTGAATGTGTGTGGGTACACTTTGGGATCCCATAGTCTATCATCTCAGGTCGGGACAACAGGTTCCTCAGTACATTTTGGTCCAATCTCTGGTTGATGTTGGACACCAAACTCACTAAGTCCACAACCTTCCATCCTCAAACTCATGGCCAAACAATGGTTGTCAATAGGATGATCATACACATTATGTGCATGTACAACTCAAAGCATCCACACATAAGGGATGGGAGCCTCCCCTATGTTCAGCACAGCTACAACTGGGCTCTCCACAGCTTGACTAGCCATAGCCCTTTTTAGGTGGGCTTGGGATTCTAGCCACTATGTCCCATTGATGTGGCCATGCCATTTTCAACTACTCATGCAGATTTGGCTCATGTCCAGTCCAAAATAGATAAGGTAAACAACTTCATTAAGCATGTCCAACATATTTGACAGGATGTCCATGACATTCTGGAGAAATCAAATGCAAAGTACAAGCAACGAAGTGATCAACATTGGGTGGCACACAATTTTCAGGTGGGTGACAAACTCTGGTTCACTTGCAAAAGGAACGCGGTACCAGAGCCTATTGGAAACTCAGATGACTCCGATATGGGCTTTAACCCATTACCAAGGCTGTGGAAGACAATGGATTTGAGCTCAGCATTCCCCCATTCATTGGCTTGCACCCAGTGTTCAATGTGGACCGCCTTCGGCCATAATTTCCCGCATTACTAGACACATCCAACATTGCAGAATAGCTCACATCCAGAGAGTTAAATCCAGATTGCATGGAACAAGCTACAACTGATCGAATCATGGACACACAAATCAAGCACACTCGCTAGTAGAATAACCAACTACATCGAGTTGTCAAAGCAAGCCAACTCCTTCACCAAGGCAAGTGGATCACCATGGACGAAGCTCAGCAGAAGTTTCCTCATCTCATGGAGGAACTCAGCGCAATGGGGACCATTGCTTCCTAAGGGAGGAGGAATGATCGATGTGGATATTGGTGGCGACCCATCAATTCCACTTGAACCTCCACCATTGCTTCTTTCAATTATTCAGTTTCCTTAATTGTAGCATAGTTTACTATTTTTAGCAATTTTTTGGGTCCTAAACTTTCGGAGCCATTTTGAGGCCCTAAACAACATTTTTTTGGAAATCTACCGCTAGCGATTTTCTCCCTAAAATCATCTTTTTTATATTAGTCCTCGGAGAGATATTTCCAACTGGTTATCATGCACGTCAAATGGAGATAATATGACCAAGTCGCAACCCTGGGAAGTTGGCTACCCAACTCACCCCAACAGGGCCCATAAATCCTTGGTGTTACATCTCCCTGAGTTAGGGTTTTTGTTGTTTAGGGATTTCTATTTTTGTTCAATAATAAAAAGGCCCTTGAGCCTCATTGTAGGATAGTTCAGAGGCATGTAGCTGCCACATCTCTTCTTAAAGATAAAGCTACCATCGCCCTAGCTGGTTTATTTCCATTTCTATTTGTAAGAATATTTCAGTATTTTATATTAATGAAATGAAGTATTATTTCTGTTGCATCTCTGTGTTTAGGGTTATCTCTATAATTTTTTGCGTTCCTGTTTAAATCCGAATCAAAGAATCATCTTGGGCATATGCGTTGTTTAATGTGGAATTTGACCCTAGTTGCAAAAATTAACAAAATCAAGCTAGTTAGTAGAGTCAAACTAGTTATTACAATCCAAAACTTATAATATTAGCAGCCACCATCAAAATCCCTTAAAACAATCAAGGTACTCATGAGACAACCTACCCTTGTTGAGCTTAGAAAGAAAATCATAGGTAGTTGGATAGACCCAAAATCAAACCAACATAATCACAAGCCAATAATAGGGTGGAAAACCTTCCAAATGATAACATGACTGGAATATGATTTTTTTTTTTAAGGAGGGTGACAAGAAGATAAAAAGTAAGGGCCCCATTTAATGAAATCTATCATTCTACCATATTTATAAATGAACCCTTATAGAAATCAAATGAGTGACATAACACCTCCTTTTGCATCACTCAACCAAATGCAAGGCAAACTTCAATATCTAAATGTCACCCTCCCAAGATCCAATAAAAAAATTAGTTAAATTATATATATTGTTAATCTTAAAGCTATGTGATGTAACAAATTCAAGATAATGTTGTGACAAAGTAAAAAAACAAGACATTGTAGAAACAAGGTAGTGCCATGTACCAAAAAATATATATCCATCATAGAAAGACATAAGAATAATAATAATAACCACAACAACAACAATAACTAACACAGCCACATTATTAAATATGGTTGATATACATTGAATAGGAGTTGAATATAGTAACTATATTGTTACTTACATATACACATGTTTTCCAATATGATCGCTATTGCAGTAATTCTACATATTATAAACATTCACCTCATCAATATAAATATAAATATAAATATAAATAAATATATATATATATATATATATATATATATATATATATATATATATATATAGATATGTTTTGTTCCAAATAGAATTAATCTATGTTATTGTTTGACAAGGAATTTTAGTGATAAGGTTATGTACTCATGTTATCATGATTTACAAATTGGAGTTTTATAAGAGAGTAAATGAGTTATTATGACAAGTTTTGTTGAGCATTCTCTTTTTTTTAGATATTGAAGATGATATATTAAATACATCTCTAAGTTATCAATCCAACCATGTTATTTATTGCGTTGAGAAAATTATTTAGGTTCAAATACAAGGATCAAAGAGTAGATTAGAATCTAACATTAAATGATTAACCTCTGCTCCATACCTCCCTAGCTATTTCAATATACTTTTATAAGAACATCAATTTTATTTTCTTTCAACCTTTTACAATAATAATATTTGTGATTGTGATCAAAGTATCTTTGATCAATTGAGAAGATACAACCAAGAAAATTTTCACAATATCCCTACTAATTATTTACTTACTTTCTTGAAAGATATTCGGATACCAACCAAGGTAAACCATAAATAAATAGGCCCTTAATGTTCTCATGTCTAGATAGAATGAACATGATATAAGCATCTCAATAATGTTACACATATGTGTTGACCACAAACAAAGCGGAATTCTTAGAATAGGTTTTGACAATCCATAAATTTTTAAGGTAAATAAAGAAAAATGCACCAATAGTAGGATATATATAAATATCCTCACAAAAAAATTCTTTCATGACATACTAACATAAAGTTATCTCTAAGAAAAACATATCCTCACAAACCAAATCTTTCATGACTTACTAACATAAAATTATCTCTAGGATGTTTTTAAATTTCTAATATAGTCTTTAATGTGTTGATAAGAGTTACATAAGTTAGGAATATCTATCGTATTCATTATTACGAGGAAGATAATTACTGCAGTTTGAAAACATTCATATATTTGTTGCAGATGAAGAGAAACCCTTTATGCTTGAGATAAATAATGAAAACTAATTGATTTAGTCTTTACAGAGATATATATTTTTATACGACTCAATTTTATAGATATATATTTCTATCTCACTTTTACACTTGAGTCCAAAAACACTAAGATATTTGTTGGAGACAAAGAAAAATCCTCTATACTTGAGATAAATAATCAAAACAAATTGATTTAATCTTTACAGAAATACAAAATTTTATATGACATAGGGTTTGAGGGAAAATTAATTTCTTCTTGACATTGATACAAGACCCCTCATTACATTTTTGGATATATTTAGACATAGGTGAAAATTAAATCAATTGAGACCTTGAGATATATTTTATTCTAAAGGTGAGAATGCTCCAAATATTAACTGCATTAACATCAAGGTGCGTCAAGAAGGTAGATTGATAATACCTGAAAACTAAGACCTCAAAACTATGTAAGGCCTAGAGTTTTTATATCCTTTTAAGATCAACTCAAAACAAAGTATGCCTACCGAATTGACTAAAACATCCCATTCTGATCAATATAGCTAGTTGATCAAATGATCAAGGTGCAATGAGGAGGCCAAAGAGAATGGAAGTGATTCCAATTGACTTAGGAAAGAAATAATAATTAAATATAATGTGTTATTTTTGGATTTGAAACTAAAAAACTATTCCATAGCGTATACAACTAACAATATTCCATTAACATGAAATCTTCTCCATCCATTAAATAAAAATTCAAAATTCTACAGATCCGCTTCCACAAGTTGTGGTAACAAGAAAAAGAAGTCAATACCAAAACCTAAAATAAAATTAATATATTAAACTCCTTTCTCACACACTATATATATATATAATTCACTTCACTATCATATTCCAATTATAATAAATTAAATAAATAACATAAAAAAATAACATATTTTTAGTTAATCATGATTAAAATGGTAAACATTTTTTTTGGTTTCTGAATGTAACACTCGAATAAAACGCATTTTATTACACGTTTTATGACTGTTATATTCAGAAACAACGTGGAATAACACTAATGAAACCTCAACCTTACAATTAAAAATTAATTTAACATGGATACTTCCATGGCATCCCAAATAAGAGAATTAAAAAAGTAAATGAAATTCAATTTTTTCAGCTATACTAAGTGATGCAATATTGCGAACACTATGACAATACATAGCAATAATTACTTGGGACGCATTTATTCAGAAAATGATATATTCCTACTTAGAATAGGATTATTTTAATAGAGTGAATCATTATCCGTGAGACTTGTACCTTCTCCATTTTAAGTTTTTAATTATTGAATCACATTATGAGTTTAAAAAGTGAATGCATATCCTTGAAAAGTGCAACCTGCAGATTGTAAATTGGCCCATCTGCAGATAAATATGAACAAAATAATTACGAAAAGCCAAAATATCTCTGTATCCAACCTACCAACTTTCCAAAAAGATCGTTTTCAGAGTGTCCCAGCAAATTGGTATCTACACCTTTATGAAATCATTGGACCTGAAGAAATAAAATTGAATCACGCAATGTTTAAAAAAATTAAGAAGTCAGGCCGAATAAAGCACTTTGTCAAACGGATGTACAATAAAGTATAATGGAGTAGATTAACCAAGGGTATTTTAATCTAATTTTAAGCATATAATATACACAAGGCAGTGATTTCCATCTCTGAAAGTGTAAACGAAAGAACAATATCAGATCCTGAAGATTGGATTCATTCATGTCGACGTCTTACCGAATTGGATGAAAATGAAGTGCAACTTGTCGACGTCTTACCGAATTGGATGAAAATGAAGTGCAACTTGGAGTAATATACATTGTATATATGTCAATCACTGAACCGTCCTTGCTCTATACTTTATATTGTGCACGATGCGATAAATTTTATGAGTAATATACATTGTATATATATATCAATCACGGAACCGTCGTTGCTCTATGCTTTATAGTGTGCACGATGCTATAAATTTGATTTTAATATTATAATTTCATAGCATGTACTTATCCGTAGTGGGCAAGGACGAACGGTTAAAAATGATCTCCCTTGATATTTTATTTTGGATTTCTGTTGATCTATAACTGTAGGCTACAGGAATTCCGCACCGAGAAAGTACAGCATATGCCATTGCCATTTCTACATAACCTGAATTTTTCTATGTATTTTGTAGAAAATCGAAGTACCCAGAGTACTCTATATGCCGTTGCCATTCTTAGGTAGTGAAGTTCAGGTTTTGTCTCGGCTGCAATTCTGAGGAATTTTAATGGGAAACAAGATGGCCCGAGTAGCGTTTTTGAGGAAGATATTGAGCATGTTTCAGAGGCGTAAAGCAGTGGGTTACGCCTCCTCTGACAGTAAAAGGAGAAGGCGTATTTGCAGAGGAGATTGTGAGGAAGATGAGCTTATCAATGGCATCCAGCTTCCCATAGATATTCCCAGGGGACACTTTGCAGTTTACGTTGGCAGTGAACGCAGTCGGTTTATAGTTCCTACAGCTTACTTGAATGATCCTCTCTTCATAGCACTGTTGGAGAAGGCCAGGGAAGAGTATGGGTTCCATTACGACATGGGAATTACAATTCCATGTGGGATTGTGGTTTTTGAGCACTTAACTTCTGTTTTGGGAAAGAAGGATTTCTATGTTAGAAAATATGAAATTGGAGGAGATAATGGAGTTGCTATGAACCTGGATGGAATTAATTTCTGAAGTCCCTACTTTACTTGAGTGGATGAGTATACCAATGAAAAGCATGGAAATCACTGTGTTTTTGTGGTCGTGTTCTCGAAGATGGCCATTATGGTGGCTTGCAAGAAGAATATCACAGCAGAAACCACTGCTAAAGTCTTCTTTGAGCGAGTGTGGGTGCACTTTCGGATCCCACAGTCTATCATCTCAGATCGGGTAGTCGGTTCGTCAGTACGTTTTGGTCTAGTTTCTGATCAATGCTGGACACCTAACTCACTAAGTCCACAACCTTCCATCCTCAAACTAATGGCCAGATAGAGGTTGTTAATAGGATGATTCTGCACATTCTCCACATGTACAACTCAAAGCATCCACGCACATGGGACGAGAGCCTCCCCTATGTTCAACACAGCTACAACCGAGCTCTTCACAGCTGGACTGGCCACAACCCTTTTCAGGTGGGCTTGGGATTCCAGCCACTATGCCCCATTGATGTGGCCATGCCACTTGTAGCTAGTCACATAGATTTGGTTCATGTCAGAAACAAACAAGGCAACCAGCTTCATTGAGCAAATCCAACTTATTCGCCAGCAGGTCCATGGCATTCTCGAGAAATCAAATGCCATGTACAAGCAGCGACATGATCAACATCGGGTGCCACACAAGTTTTAAGTGGGCAACAAAGTCTGGTTGCATTTGCAAAAGGAATGCCTTACTAGAGCCTATTGGAAACTAAGACCACTCCGATATGGTCCTTACACCATTACTAAGGCTATGGGAGACAATGCATTTGAGCTAACCATTCCCCCATTCCTTGGCCTGCATCCAGTGTTCAATGTGGACCGCCTTCGGCCATAATTTCCACCATTGCTAGACACATTCGACATTGCAGAATAGCTCACACCCACGGAATTAAATCCAGATTGCATGGAACAAGCTACAACTCACCGGATCATGGACACACAGATCAAGGACACTTGCCAACAGAATATCCAACTGTATCAAGTTGTCAAAGCATGCCAACTCTTTCACCAAGGCAAGTGGCTCACCAGGGACCAAGTTCAGCAAAAGTTTCTTCATCTCATGGAGGAACTCAACACAATGGGGACCATTGCTTCCTAAGGGGGCAGGAATGGTCCAGGTGGATCTTGGTGGTCACCTGCCAAGTCCACCTGGACCCCCACCATTGTTTCTCTCAACATTTTTCAGTTTCCTTAATTGTAGCACAACTTACTATTTTTAGCAGTTTTTCGAGTCTTGAACTTCCGGAGTCGTTTTGAGGCCCTAAACGACATTTTTTGGGAAATCTGGGGGCAACATGGGTCCATGGACCAAGGTTGTCCTTCCTAAAGTGGTAGTGCTTGGTTAGATCTTTCTAACGAGCTATTGTACACATCAAATGGAGATCGTATGCCAAAGTTACGACCCTAGGAAGTTGATGTACGAATTTACCCAAACGGGGCCCACAGTTTGGCGTTTCATCTTCTAGGGTTAGGTTTTGGAATGTTAAGGGTTTTCCATTGTTTTTCAACAATAAATAGGCTTTCGAGCCTCATTATAACACAGTTCAGAGGCATGTAGCCACCACATCTTTTCTCTGAGATAAGCTAACATCGCCCTTGTTGGTTTATTTCCATTACTATTTGTAAGCATATTTCAGTATTTTACATTAATGAAATTAAGTATTATTTCTGCTACATATCTGTGTTTATGGTTATCTCTGTAATTTGGTGCATTCCAATTTAAGTCCAGATCAAAAGTTCATATAATAAAGTTAATAAAGGAAAAATAAGAAGAAGGTCATTGGACACATATTCCAAGTTGAATGTTGGGAAAAACATTCTAGTGGCTGTTCATTTGGTTTATTATTGCTAAATGAAATTGGCAAAGGCAATGGAAAAGGATTTGAAAAGGAAAGAGGCATTAATTGGATTTTTTTAATGAAAATAAAGGAAATTAGGAGAAAATGAAGGATAAAGGTCACAAGTTGCATGTGAGGAGGAAATTGAAGGAAAATAATGGAAATTGAAGAAAATAGAGGCCTTGTTAATAAAATGCTTCTAAAGATCAATTCACATCCTTTTCATGGTTTTGGGTTTGAGATCTCTCTCTATTATCTCTACTCTCTCATACTCTTGCATACTTAGAGAATTCTTGGAGCACTCTCACATTGGAGGAAGGAAAAGGAAGAAAAATGGAAGCAAAAGACCAAGCAAAGAAGAGTTGGATCAAGTAGTTACATCATGTTTACTTGCAGGTATCCAGTTTCTTGTATGACTTACTTCCCATTTGAGGCATGCATGGTAAATGCATGTGTGTATTTGGTTCTCTTGTTGTCATTAGCATGAGTTTTCATTTCCATTTCTAGATAGACATGGTGCAATAAGGTTATTTTAATTGGTTGAGTTGGATTGTCGAATTGTTTTGAAAATGAGTGGTGTGGTCTCAAGAAAAATCCCAAAGGCATAGGAATCCCTTCACTGGTAAATGGCGAGATACACGGTAAATCCTGAGGGTGGATATGGGAAAATTCCTCATGATTTAGATGGAGATATCGAGAGGAATCCATGCTTGTTTATGTCCTGGTGATCCCTCAATTGTTATATGATGGGATTGCAGTAAATACTAGTAGTGTATGTTTATTGTTTAGACCTAGAAATCTCTTGATCGGTATATGGCATAATACACAGTAAACCCTGGTTGTATTGATGAGCATTTGGAGCTTAGGAATCCCTTGACCAATATTGGTGAGATACATGGTAGAGCCTGAGAATTCTTGGTTGGTTTTGTTGTGAGTGCCACATTCATGATTAGAATATTGCATGGGGGTGATTGGATGAAGGAAAGTTTTAGTTTAGCCCAACATATGTTCGAGCGGTACGTAGAAGTCGCTGACTTGGTTGGATTTTGCATGTGTAAATGTACTTGCTATTATGTGGCTTGATGGTTGTTCTATCATTTTTATTATTTTGGTTATATGTTGGTTATAAGCATGGCTTTATGACAAACTCTAGTTATGGATCTGATCATGTTTTGGTTAGCAAATGACATGTTAATGAATGTATTACCCAATAGATGATAATGCAACTATTGTGAGATGACATCATGCCTCCTTGTAAAATATCAGATAAGTATGAGGCCACTATGTTCAAATGTGTAATTATGACCTATAAATTAATTTGTTCATGATGTGTTTGACGAAATTCCTATCATGGTTAGGATGAGTCAGGTTAGGTCCTTGTTCAATTTCAGCCTATAGAGGCCTTGTCTCCTTATTATTTATCATATCTGAGAGTTTCATTAAGTTCTGAGAAGAGGCCTGGGTCCTAGCCTTGAAAAGTGTCTCAGATCTCAAGGTCGTTGGCACAAAATTGAGTGAAAAATGCTTCAGTTGCTGAGATGCAGGTCTATGGAAGCAACTAAAGGGTCTTAGCCACGGACTTGCCTTGTCATGGGAGCAAATGAGAGTCTCGGTCAGTGAAAAGATAAGTTAACTCAGGGGTTTTCAAACTGGAGTGGTTGGTTAGCTCCCGGTGGTCGTGTAACACCTGAGGGAGGTCTGTAAAGTTTTTGTTCTTCGGTTCCACTTCCTTAACTATACTTAGGGAGTTGAATCAATCATAGTAACTCTTCATCGCATATTTACCCTAGTGGACTAGTAAGCTTAGGTAAGTGTGGGAGGAGGGTGTTACAATATTATTCCTCAGTTGCGTGCTTCCAGAAATCTTTGGCTAAATCCATTGATCACCGAAAGGAACATGAGGGGGGAGATGGAATAACCCTAATCAAGGTCCCTTAATGCTGAGAAAAAACTATGGGACTGCTATTTATACTAATGGCAAAATTGTTTGTCAAGATATACAACTTTATCCAATCCACCATTAATGTGTCGAGATCAATCTTAGTCAGTTTCATCCATAGAAATTCCCAATCGACAGTCAAAATACTTGGAGAGGTCAATCCTCATTAGGCAAGCCTCTATCCGATCACCTTTAATGAAATTTATAAATTCTTATGCTATGGAAACAACGTCGTCTATTTGTCACTGCTCAAGAAAACGATTTTGTTCAGATGTTACAAGCTTAGACAATATTGGTTTGATCCATTTAGCAATTGTTTTGGGTATTAATTTATAGATCATATTGCAAAGTGAAATAGGGTGGAAGTTTGAGAAAGAAGCCAAATTTGAAACCTTTGGAATAAAAGTGATAAATGTGGCATTCACTGGATTGAAACCCAACATACCCTTTGAGACTCTTATACCATCTCAGTGAGGTTATAAATCATGATGCTTAGAAATGTAAAAGAAAATCCATGTTCAAGCTGCCTGGGCCAGGGCTTTTTCATCTAGCCAATTATTTTAGGACAACAACAACCTCATCCTTTGTGACCATGTGCTACAAGAATATTTTGACCCCCTTTTTGGCCATCTGATGGAGGAGGTCCACAAATTCCATCATTTTGTAAAAGGGAGTATGGACTCTTTCACAGTAAATGTTTTCAAATAAATGAAAGGCCTCTTGTTCAATATCTTCTTGACTAGTTGAAATATCGTCATCTTCATTCTTACACTCCAAATGTATTTCTTTCTCATCTGAGGGTTTCCTATCTATGGCAATATTGACTTTTTTTATCCCTAGCTTCCACCCAATCAGCCAACTCTTTTATTGTCATTCTTCCACTTGTCACAACAAAATATATCTTTTGCGAGATTCGAGATCAAATATCTTTTTTGTTGGATGAATCAGAGGAGTAATTCAGAGCTTGAGGGTCCTCAAGGAGTTTTATTTGAGCCTTGATCCAATTTAATTATTGGAACCTCACCTTCTTCTTGTTCCTAGCACATCTCT
This sequence comes from Pinus tabuliformis, assembly GCA_031772625.1. Taxonomy (NCBI): domain Eukaryota; kingdom Viridiplantae; phylum Streptophyta; class Pinopsida; order Pinales; family Pinaceae; genus Pinus; species Pinus tabuliformis. Next base: position 306,352,899 of record CM062806.1, on the reverse strand, counting down.
ACACCATACCTTTGAGGGATTTCAACTTATTGCAAACAAAATCCATGATCAGGACTCAAGTGTCCACTTTGTGTAGTAACCAAAAGTCGTGAACTACAGTGATAAAGTATGGATCCTTCAGCTAGAAGTGATTAAACTTAAAAGGAACCACCTTTCCCTTTTGAATGCAAATCCAATGTAGAAATATTGGAAAGTGGTCACATATAAAAGATGGGAGGTTCGATGAACATAACTCTAAGAAGTGACTTGCAAAACCATATTTCACAAAAAAATGATCAAGCCTCTTCAAAATTCCCCGTGATCCCCAACAACCATTTTTCCACATAATACCAATTGATCTAGCTTGATATCTATGAACAATTTGTAGAAGAAAAATTCCTTAAAGTGTTGTCGCACAAAGTTTGTTCTGCTATGTGCACCCCAAACCTCAAAAGACTTCAAGGAGAGGTTGAAGTTGCCAACCGATATCATCAAGTGAAGGTTTAAAGTCAATTTAAGTAACATTGAAAGAAGTCAAGGTTTAAAGCTAATTTAAGTAATATTGAAACATGTTGAGGTGTCCAAAAGTAAACCCTAGCTACCAAATTTCATATTGCAAGCATAGGGGCTTCACTCAATGAACCTCTTTCATATCACGTGCGTTCGTGGCATATTAAACAATACCCTTAATTTGACTACATATTGGAAAATACCTCTAAAAATCACATTATTTAACCCCTTACAATATGAACCCATTACACCCTCCCAATTTAAAAACCCCTACTTTCACTAGATATTATAGGTATCCATTTTTTCATTAGCATTTTTTATATCCCTTTATTTTTTTCGTTAACTTTGGGCTCCATTTTTTATACCTGCCAAAATAAAAACCCTCTATCCCCTATATATCTCTTAAAATATTATATCATTTTTTTCTCAATAAATACCCCTAATATGAACCCATGTGGTATGATATTGCTCCCTTAGTGAAGCCCTTGTGATTGCAACTTGGCTAATGTGCTAAAAATAATTGTATGGTTACCATATCTACATACGAGTTAAGTATTTAAACTTTAAAAACCCATAATTAATCATTTACATAAACTTTTAATCGTCATAATTTACAAATGTAATGGAGAATTCATTATTTCGCTACATGACTATCTTATAAGCTCAAGATGACATTTTCGTTAAGGAGTATGAAATATTACCCTAAACTAGGGTGATGAAGAGAAGGAAAGTAGCGGTCAACTTGTTAAAAAGGCTGGTCTCACGGTGACCACACTATGCCCACGAATGTTTGACGCAAATGTAACCTTACCGACAGCCGGCAAGAGCTAACCAGCCTACCATAGGGCATTAAATGCCCGTATGGAGGCTGGCCCATCTATGGATGTCGAGCGGGTCATGGGGGTGCATCCATCTCCATGCATTGTAACTTCGGTGGCCACCTTTGCGTTTCCGGCAACGAACGCGAGACCCACCAACCGCGAGGTCGCACCGTCTTTCCTTTTCAAACATGGACCTCGCGCCAAAATGGTATTTTCGCCATCCGGACTCCCGTTCGAAAATACTCTGCCTTTGCAACTCGCCTGGACGAAACGCAAAGCTCTGTTCAACCGCCGATTGCATCCCCTCGCAGGCTGGTTCACAGGCTCCTGGTACATTCCTTGCCCGTGATTATTATCTATAACATCGCTTTGCATTGGAGCTCATTCATTGCTTCGATGGTATTTGGAATATGAATAAACTAAATTCACAGATGTTTTAAAGGAGACACTTGATAGTTTTACTTCTACAATTCTTATAGTCATAAAAAACTGGAAAATCAGCCATATATATGTATGGCATTGATGAAAATGTAGTTGGCTCTCAAGACCCTTTTTCCCATTCCTCACAAGAACTAAGACAGTCATTTGAATACTTAGGGCTTTTCATCAAGTCAAATGGCTGAAATTGGCATCCATTCCAAAGGGTGTCTTAAAGAAGATTAAATATTCTGCGATTAAAAAACATCAACATCCTCAGATCTATCATTTTAACACTGAAAATTGGGTGACAGTTCTTATTTACCATTTCACCTAAAACTTTGGTGACAGTGGATTGTTTTTAGTATTATCTCTGGAAAAGTTGTGTGGAATAAAGAGGATCTCACTAGGCTCATTAGGACCTGCTTGCAAAACCCAAAATATTTGGAGGATGGAATATTAAGAACCTATGCAATAACAATATCTACCTGAATCAAGGCATTATTATTCATCTAAAACGACGGGAATTGTTTGATTTAAACAAAATTGTGAAAGTTGAAGACACTACTTTGTGGGCTCAAGGTCGGCTCTCAGCCAATGATGTCAGTGTTGAAGGATTGCAGCTGAACAACGTGGCACAGACTATAGTGTGGCACTTAGCTATGTTTAGCAACAAGATCCATACATTTTCTCTGGATTGGTGGTACGTATTATGTAAAGACAACCTACAAACAAACACTAATTCACAGGTAAGTCTGATATAGATTCAAGATCGAACAATTTTGGAGAACTAGAAGCCTTGTTTTGTCATTAAAGGTTACAAAGAAGAAAGGATGCAATTATATTTAGGTCTTTGGCAATTCATAACTGGTCAACTGATGGATGAAAGGAGAAAACTAGATCAAATATCAAGGATCTACAATGTGGCAATCCTGCTCTTAAGAGTTTGCTTGTAGCTCTTTTTATTCATTTTTTTGTATTTTTATAATCTTATAGGAGGTTGTAATCGGGGGGAATCCAGCTAAACACAAATGCTTGTATTCGTGTCTACAATACTTTCCATGGGTTTCTGGTTTTTAAGTTATTCCTTTTTAAAGGAAAGCCTATTTTAGGCCTACAATGGGGTAAGCAGTTTAAGCAGTTTTGGAAGTTGTTTTTGGACTTAAATGCCCTTTCATCCACTTTAGGCTGTTTTGAAAGGTGTTTTTGGCCTAAGGAGCCCTTTCATCCAGTCCCAATATAAACTGTTTCATACTCATTTGGATCAATGTTCATCACTCCCTCTACAGTTTTGACTGCACCCTTGTATGTCCATTCTGCATCACACGTCATACAAGCTCTGTAGATTGATGATCAATAGCCTTGAGCCCTGCTTTCTTTCCAATCCACCAACTCCAGACTTTGGGTCTCTCCTAATCCTGAAAATTTACCTCTACGAAAATTAACTCTCACAATCAATGGTATATTACAACATGAAAACATGGCATTGATCCATATTTATTTCATTAAATGAAATATGCTCAAATATCACTAGCACGTTAAGGAACCAAACAAATTTTAGGTAATTCTCTTCTCCTGTGTGAGAGTACAACTATCAGAATTGCATAAAAAGAGTCGTTCGAAATAACCAATTGCACCAGGATGCAATATTTTCTAATCATTATAAAACTCAAAATAGCATTATATAGATAACTGCATCCTTACGGTTAAGACTTTTACAATCTTTGTCATACCATGGATTGATTTTGCTATTTCTTCTTGTCATGCAACATCCTCATTTTCGTGAACATGCATGCATTATTAACTCTTTATGCCCAAAGTCTTATCACTGATATTTGATTTTCTGTTATTTTTCAAGGATGTGCATTCAGACTTGAGGTAGCATAAAAATAATCAATTTCAATCAGGATATTTTGTCATGTTAAAGTATTCTAACATGAATCTATTTTGTTGTTGTCACTATGCAGTGCTTCTAAGCTCACGGAATGGTGGAAAAGTGGACACTGTGCATTGAAGTATCATGCCGCCCCAATCCGGGTCCAACATCTTTAAAATTTTTCCTTCACAATGGGGCAAAAAATCATGTGATTTATAGAATATGGGAAGTGCAGGGAAAGACAACCAATAACGAAGCATACTACATTACACTTGTTGCAGGGTTAAAAGAGGCAAAACACAATGGGGTGAATAACATAACAGCGTTGACAAACTCAGATTTAATCTGTAATCACATGGAAGGCATCTACAATGTTCACACAGACAATTTGAAGCCCCTCTACAGAGAGACAAAAATATGGAGTGCTCGATTTAATTCTTTTTCGATAAAGCACCTTGCAGAGATCCATAAAATCTCTACTGATCTAATGGTTGGAGCAATCTCAAGTGTAGATGCAGGTGCCAGAGATGATTCAGGATCATCGTTCATTCCACTGGCAAACATTGATCAACATCAATATAGGTCTCGACTATGTGTATACACCATGGTTGTCATTTTTTTTGGGATTCTCATACCGTGGTTCTTTCAGTAAAGAACTCATTAATGTACTTTTTTTTGGTTTTGTAATATCATTCACCTTAGATGTCCAATCATGTTATAACTGAATTCATGTGTCCAATTATGTACATTATATTTGAGGTGAACTAATTATTCTTAACCTACTAGTGGTTCAACGAATATTATTGTAGCTCCGTATGAATTTAATTTTAATTTCAAGTTTCAGATGCTACCTCTTTAATAGTGTTGATTTCCACTTGGATGGATGCCATGGGAATAAATGAAAGTAACAAAAGAAGGTTATTTACATCTGGTTTGTTGGTTTTCACAACATTTAAGAAGTATAAGTCATTTCTGATGCAAACCCTAGCTATATCCATATCTATATGATGACAGGCCAAAAATAGTTGATGCATAATCTAATGTGAGATGAAGAATTTCATACCATGAAACCCTCCTAGGAACATTGATGCATAATAATGACAAACTCTAACCTAGTATGAAGTTAATTTTCTTAGGTACATGGTTTGCCCTAGAATGATGCAATGTACGCATATATCAATGAAGCCCTACATGCCCATGATGCCTTTGAAGATGCCATAATCTTAATAAATAAAGTTAATAAATAAAGAACACAAGTGAAGAAACGCTCATCTTTCAAAATTGCCTAAAAGATTAAAAATATGGAGTCCGTAAACTTTGTCAAAATCTTAATGATAAATTTTACTTCAAAAAGCTTAATCCCCCATTTTCTTGACATTTGTTTTTCTTGGCATGTCGCTTGTTCTTCACACCCACACTAATCTTCCAAATAGGACACCTTTCTTACAAGCACAAGAAATGCTCTAGAGTCTAGTGTCCCATGTTTCCAGCACCGGAACCAAAAACTAAGGCTTTGGAATTTGCAGGAATGACACCAACAATAACAACTACAAATTTAAAGCGTAATTCCCCATAATATTGGCCATCTCGTTACCACAGGTCTAACTTAGCTAATGGCCATAGCTAATCATCTAATCAAGAACACTCACTATAGACTTTACACCAGAATCAACGGTGATGTGCGACCATAAAAAGCATGCCATAAACCATAACAGGGAAGTACATCATCACCATCCATATTCTTCAAAGTGTAACGAAGAAAGATGTAACAAAATACCATGCTTATTAACATATACACAGCAACTACAAGAATCCTGATGGAACAAAGTAGGCTATCAAACATTTAGAACAATGCTCCATTCAATATCCACACAATATGGCAAGAACCCTTCAATAGCATGCCAAAACTAAACAATGTTACCACTTGTAACAACCCAAAACTAGCAACAACCCTAAACTGTTCAGAGCTCAAGTACTTGTACACCACTACCTGCTCAATGGCAATTTAGGCAACCTTTACAGCATTCCGTTACCCTGATGTACATGCATCTTTCACATCCAAACTAGTAAGTAAAGCAGAGTCTTTTACAAAGAAACGTTACAATGAGTTCGAAGCTCTCTTAAAACTTCAAAGTTTAAAATGAATATCACTTTACATTTGACCAAGTGAAATAATATATCTAAAACGGGGATTAATAACTCCCCAACCAAGTCAAATAATATATCTAAAAGGAGGATTACTCGCTGTACCATATAATTCATCTTTAGATCCCGTGTAATGCATAAAGAGGTGGAATACTATGTTATGGAGCCCATGTACTATTATCACAAGCATCACTTTCACTTATATGAAGGTGTCAAGGTTATTTTTATATTATATGTTAATTAGAGTCTAGTAGTAAGCAGCTTGATTAATTCATATATCCTGAAGCCTTATGAATAATTGTATAGCTATGCTTTTATAGAGATGTAAAATTGGTTGTGTGAATGGCCTAGAGATGGCCTGTGCTCATGGTTTTTTGGAGCCAAGGCTAGTTTACATATGACATCACTATGTTTTCACAATCATAACAGATTATATCAGTCCATATACTAAATGAACTAAATTATGGTTCATCCAGAAACCAGATTAGTGTGGTATTAGACATTTTATTCATTAGATTTCAAATCTAGAATGTTTTAGTGTAATGCCTTCTGGGCCTATTTTCACAATCATAACAGATTAAATCAGTTCATTTACTCAATGAATTAAATTATGGTACAGCCAGAGACCAGGTTAGTATGATATTACAGCTTTTGTTCATTAGATTTAAATCCAATGTAATGCCTTTAGGACCCTCTTTGGTATATGGGTTGTTATCTATGTAATGTCCTTAATAATTGCAACTTTTACAATAATACTGCCTTTCCTCCTCCTCACTGATTGAAGAACAAGGATCCATTAAGCTGCCAATATCCTCCATAGACAAGATAACCGCTTAGCCGTATGGCTAGTTACATAGATCAAACTTTACAAAAAAAACTCGTTGAAAAACCATGGTGCTTTACAGGCCTTATCTTCCCAAGAATATACTAAAAGAATACAATTTTGTATAAATATAGTGAAAAATGCTACAAATTACAATGACATTTGAAAAACTCCATCACTAACTCTGCTTTCCAAAGCAATGGGTGTCTCACTTGGATGATACATAATATAGCCGAAAATATATAACAATAACCAGATCGTTCTGCAGGAAAGTGATATAAGGTTAGACTAAACATCTGAAAAGAAACCTAATATATTCTTAGTGTGAATAGGACTTTATTAGTTATTACTTCCACCTGTTGCACCTTGTCATACATCCTATACGAACCAACTGACTCCCTGATCAGAGAATATGTGAGATGGCTTTCCAAACAAACTTGGAAAGGCTGATTGTATTCACTTTCATGGACATCAAAAGACAACTATAGCTCATTACAATGCATCGTTGGATGCCTAAATTTAGTATCTGTGACAGTGTGGCTACCTAAGTGGAGCAACACCCAGAGCAATCTTTGGGTCAGGTCAACTAGATACTCAACAATTGGCAAATTAAGCTGATAGATTTTTGCTATGCCATTGTTCCCTTCCTTGTTGGTTGAATGTATGCAAATGTGCATATATATATATAAAAATAAGTGGAGTCCTAAGCATGAAACCTCTAGCCTTGAGTTTTGGCAAACAAACAATATCCAAATCCTTCAATGTCTGGCACAACAGGGGTTTGAGAGACCTTGCTCTTACCTAGGTTTCATTCTAATATCCATACTACGATCTTCCTCATTAATTACCCCAAATGAATTGGATACCAGTGCCATAATCAATGGAAAAACTTCATGTAGTGTCTTAGGTTTCTTTGGAGGTGCTTCACCTTCGTTGTTTTGTCTGTGTGTTGATTCAGGTTGGGCAGATATGGAGCATGCCTTTGAGTGTCACTGTGGCTTTAACAAGCTGCCCAATCGTCTTGGCTAGCATTTAAACTTTAAATCCAGAGGGGCCTACTAAAGAGCTTGAGGTTCAGGAACTATAGTCTGCAACTTAACCATAAGGATGCAGTCTTTAATATGGTGCTTCAGGATTTGACAATATTCCTACAGATCCAGGTCTTGCAGCCTTGCACTGCATGATACTCACAACTTTTGTTAATTCATTAGAAACCTAAACATAAAATCCCCCCTGTTGGATTTCTCATGCTCGGGAAATGCCAGCCAAATGGATCTTGGGGTTCTAGAATCCAAGCCCAGATCATGTTCTTAGAAGGGTTACAACTGACAAACTATCCAACAAGGTTATGGCTGCCATTTTCATAAAGTATCCTTATATTCATCAGAAGTAATTTTAACTTGAGGATGAACAATACAAACCAAAATATGGCCTTGCAGTAAGCTTGGGGACAAAGTTGCAGGCCTTCTTGGGTGCCCATCTTCTCCAAGGTCATCTCAAGGGCCGGGCAGCTGATAGGAAAGGCATACCTACTGACGCTTGAACTAAATGCACAGTAAGACCAGCAGATCTAAAGCATGCAAAACACAATAACAGTGAAATCAGGAATAAATTCGACAGGACTACCAACAAACCCTCCTAGGTCATGATCCCCACCAGAGGTTGTTCATTACTTAGAAAATTTGAAAAAGCTTATAAAAAATGATGAAGACCATCCTGGATTTTGGCTTTAGCTTGTGGGTGGAAACTTCATTGATTAAATTGTTCATGTTCTTTGATTGGCTCTTTTATTAACAATGTTTTCCAAATTTGCAAGGTCTGAAGCTTTTCCTCATATTGTATCTGAGAATTTGACAAAGGTATTTATGGTCTGATTACATCTGGATTCCTTTTTTCGGTAGTCTCTTGTTTGCCTAGATCTTTTGCTTCCATGGTGATTCTTCCCTCTGGATTTCAATCAATGCTGTTGCAGAAGAGCTAACTAGCTCATTTCCTAGGTATTTTGATTTTTCCCACCAGACTCTTCTTCCTTACTTTGTGAAACCACTCAGGTATGTGGTAATGCAAAATTTTCCTTCTGTTTGTTGCAACCTTTTTGGACACTTAGCCATCTGATTGTCTGTCCTGTTTTTTTGTATTATCTTGCATCTAAAAGGCATATTTTTATAACCTACACGCTGCCTACAGCAAGACCCATCACACTTAAGGATTACACTATCCAGCAATCCGTAGAGCCTCAAACCATCCTTGAGCTTACATTTGTCAGGAAGAATGCAATTATCCAAGTATTGCCAACTACCATGCCAAAAATGTAAGGGAAGTCTTACCCACACAGGGGTTGTGTATATGACATGGAAATTGGATCAAAGTCTGGAAATGGTGGTTTCATAAAACGACTAGGTGTACTTTTGACCCATGGTTCTTCCAAGATTAGCTTTCTGCCTTTTGGGTTCTGAAAATAATCTATGAAGAAAACCTTTGGCACATAAGTTTACCACAATGTCTATAGATCAGTTTGCAACAATTTAGACCGCAAGTGCTGAATTATAGTATGAATTTAGTCTACCAAAGCCTAAAGGGGTGAATGCCACATGGATCAAAACGTAAAATAAGTCACATAGCTAAAGGAAATATCAGTATCACCCCTTAACCAATGGATCCAGCACATCGAAATGTCTGGGCTGCTAGTAAATACTAAAACTTTGACAAAAGACAATTAGTTGTAACCAGCTCTTCTTTGTAGCATGTAGGTCAAGGAAACTTTCAAAAAGATAAGGTCTCCCGCCCGTAATTCCAATTTTAGAATGGAGACAAAAATGGTGAACATACAACTTATTCTCTGAAACCAGAATTAAATGGTTCTTTCTCAGAAAAACAAGAATTTTTGGATCCAAAGAAGGTTGCCCCTCACGAAGAACCTTAGGAACTAAAGACTGGATGGCATTTAATAATACTATTCAAAATTAAGGACCACTACCTTAAGTGGTCATGTTAGTCATGCAGCTTGGCATGCTTTAACAAGAAAATTAAATGTTTGGCCTTTCGAAGGTCAGATTTGTACCCTTTGATCTTTGAGGCCACTTCAGTAAGACTCTAGTGAGAATTTGGCTTCTACTGACTGAGCAAGCTACAAAAATATTGGTGTTTACCTGGCCTCAATCTTAGTGAAAGGTTACTATGTAGTTAGGCCACGTTATTCAAATATGCAGCTATAACAGAAAATGCATATTGTTTATTTAAGCCTGCCCCCGAAGAACTTTTAGGCTTCTTTCCAAAACCAAAATATAATAATGTTTCATTTGGTATATCATTTTTGTGCACTTGAAGTTTAATTTTCGGCAAATTTATAGTATGAATTATATGGAATGACAACAATGGTTGAAGCAGTTCAATTCCTTTTATCACTTGAAGATTAGGTTTAGCCTTTAGGAGACTTCCTATTAGGGTTTACATGGATCCTCTAAAAAATACAAGGATATTGAAGCAAAAAGGGCAACTGCAAATGGGTAGAAATGGAAATGTAAACAATAAGTCAGCAAGCATGGATCCTTGGGCCTGTTATCTGTAACTCCCAATGTTTAAGCAAGCAATATCATTATGGAGGCCTAAGAAGTGATGAAAAATGGTCAAACTGAAAAAAAAAATATAAAAATGAAAAGAAATATGGGGAAACTCACTTTGTGGTAACTGATAACGAGATGAACTGTGGTTTGAAGAGCATTTGGAAGGATTCTGAGGCTGTTAAAATTTTTCTTTCCTAGAAGGATTAGTTTCTTAGATATGGCATGTCATTTCATGATCACTAGCTATGGTGGTCCCCTCTTGTGAAGTTTGAGGGCAAGCTGCTGTTCGAACTCCACAATTTTCAATCATTTCCAGACACCAAAGGACTGACTTTGAGCATGTCAATAATTTTCACTAATTTTCACCAATTTTCATTGAAATTCATTTTGTATTGAAGCAACATGCCAAAATAACATCTACAATAATGAGCCAGCCTGATATATAAGAGTTCCAATTCTGCCTTTATGTACAATACACTATACTGTTACCCAAAAAGGATGTATCAAGCTTATAGTAGCAAAAAGGCAAATAACCTTTTCTTGGAGTTTGTTAGAGTTCAGTGAACATTTACACTGAGATTTTATATGCTTTGAGTTCAACAAAAAGATTTCAGTAGCTCAATACAATAACCATACAAAATTGAAATTAGATAATGTTGTACATATCCAAAAACATTTTCAACCCATCATGCACACAACATGTTCTTGGATTAGGAGATCCCTTTATAGGGTTATGCCCATATTATATCCATGAATACTCATTAGCTCGAATATTTGTCATCTTGCCATTGGTTGTTGGCACTTTGATTGTTCTCTTCACCTGCTATTTCCTGTATAGAGTGCAAGTGGCGATACAATCCGACTGGTTGTACAATAGGGGGCATCACCCTAGGGTGTGGAACCAAAATGTTATGGGTTGAAGTAGGCTTCCCAATGAATGAATTTGGTGCCATTGGTGGAAACAACCAGGGGGTTCGATGATCAAACGGGAGAGGTGGACGTGGTGAATCAAATGGAAAATGAATCAATGAACCCCCCATATTGGGATCCACATTATTCTCATGAAATAAACGAACTTGGCAACTTGAAGTATTATGAGATGTGGATTCTTCAGCTGTAACAAAAAAGAAAAAAACATGTTGTTATTCAATTGCATTGAAGGCAATGAAGATAATGATATTTTGAATTTCACATTAAATGGTACATCAATTGATATTTCCATGCTAGTATTTTGCAAAATAGAACCTTGTACCCTTCTAGATGTGTGGTCCAGATTGATTTGTTTTGTAGAAGAAATCTCCAATTGTTCATTCATGCTTCTTTTCCTTCCACGACACCGTCCAACCTTTAGAAATTGTGGTCCATATTTTCTTGATTTCAACGCAGGAACACTTTGCCCCCCTTTTTTTGTTGGGCTCAAGAAACTATGTCGCCTCTTGGTAGTGACCTTGGATGGAGTTACAACATCAAATTTCTTATTATTGTACTCCTGGCTTACATTTTTTACCAATTGATTTAGTGCATATGCCTGCTCCAATGATGTGGGTGTTATTTGTAATAAACCCCTCAATCTCTTATGAGTTGATGACATCACAACTTTAATTTCCTCATCGATTGTTAGGGCGCTATCTTGCCTTACAATGGTTGAATCAGTGGAAGGAGAAGCTGGAAGGTTCATTTCAATTTCTGGGCCCATTACAAACGATTCATTTAAATCAAGTAAATATCCAGGTCTTTCTGTAATAGACCTACAGACATTAGGCAATTCATTTCCCCTTGAAACCTTGCTAGTCACTACCATCTCAACTTTTAGAATATGCTTACAAATATTGCCACTTAGGGCCCATTTGCAATTACAAAAGTTTAGGTTCAGCCCTTTATAGATGACATGATACCATGTATCACGAGTTGTCGTAGTTTGGCTACGAACCAAATACTCACTTTCCTTGTTTCCATCAGCCATACAATCTTCATCTGGGATATTCTTTGCTTTGCACTTACTTAAATTTATTTGTTGCTCAATTTTTGAAGCTCGGACAAAACCAACATTTTTTAGACGTTGCATGTGAATGTAATACAACTCAACCTTTTTTAATAATAGGTGCAACAACCAATCCACCCTTCTATGGGACGCATTATTCTTCTCACAGAGGTACCTTTGCTTTAGATACCGGTGATAAGATTCGATAGCATTATTAGTATCCTGGTTGGAATGTGGGAAGTCCCTATATGCTTTTGCCCACATATCTGGAAAAAAAACATATATTATATGCGAAAAAACAATAGAAAATGGTCAATTACAAAATAAATTGATAAAATGAAACCTTAGGAAACTTACATAACTTGTTGTTGTTTAACCAGTTGGTTGCAAAATAATCCAAAAACACAGTTTCTTCTTTGAATTCATCAAAGAAACTTTTAATTTCATGTTGCACAAATGCATCATCTTCACACGAATGCATGATTAATCCTAGAGCACGGAAGATACAGACTTTATTTTCCTTTCCCCTGACTTTCGTTCCAACATTTTTCAACCACGCTCTACGGACATGCCATACACACAATAATAGTGTACAGTTTGTGCAAGTCCTGAAATAATATAACATTATAAGAGAATATCCTTGAACATTATTTCTTTTTATCTCTTCTAAAAAGAAAAAACTGGTTCACCTTAATGCCTCGATTTCCGCTGCTGCATCATCTGTGATGACAGCTCGGACATGCCAATCTGGGTTTTCCTTTTTCCCATTTGCAAATAATTGTGACATCCATTTACAAATATCATGAGTACCATTCCGTGATGATATTACCCATGCCACTGGAATCCCATTGTGATGATCATCAAAAGCCATTATGGTGTACAGTTGATACTGCATTACAATAAGAAAACAAGATTATAAGCATATAAGAGGACGACATTGAAATAAAGTAGAATAAATGAAGTTTTGGTAAATATGTTTACCCCATATTTGTTAGTGCTAAAAGTGGAGTCCATTGATAACATGTTGTTGTGTGAGTATCTCACCATCATTGAAAGCATCCACTTAGTTTATATGCCTATAATGAAAGGAATGTTTTTAACAACATCTTGTTGTTGGTAGAAGAAAAAGCTCTCTGGGCACTCACTAACCCAACAATCCACACTCATTGGATCACTTTCATGCTTCACATACTCTAGCCTATTGATATTATTGTAAATGTTTGACACATCCTTTCTTGTCATGAAAGAATCTCGAGGTGCCCCTGTGAACAACTCACCAGATCCATACCTTAAATCAAAGATAAATTTTTCCCAGATCATCGTAGCATTAAAACCATCACGAACCAAATCTTCAACAATAGTTCGTATATGCTCTGTTAAATGCGGCGCAAAATTGAATTTCTTGGGCATGTCATTTGCCTCATTTCCATGACAAACCACATTTTTGTCATCAATATGTCTGCATGCTGTATATATTAGAACAACATCATTTGGTCTAAGAGTAAGTCGTCGCATAATAAAGTGACACTGACAACCAACTTTGATGCTGTGACGTGGAAGACGTTTCTTAGTTGTGGATCCAGGTTCAGCCACATTGCTGGATTGTACATGATTTGGACCATAGGCACACCAATATCTGTGATCAAGAATTCACCAAAAATTAAATAAAATATTTATGCATGTTTGACATAGTGAACTTAAAATCAAAATTGTATATATATATATATATATATATATATAGAGAGAGAGAGAGAGAGAGAGAGAGAGAGACTCACACAACATATTCTAGATATGTTGAAGAATTTGTCCTCTTGATATCCTTCACATCTTTAATTCGTCGAGCTTTAGCAACAAATTGAGTAGGTGCACTTTCCCTCATTTGCTCCCCCCTTATAAAATCCTCAAGTCGACAATATGGAATAATCGCGACTTGGTCTCCTGCTACTTCTGTCCATGTCAAATCTTCCGTTGAAAACTCTATCATCCCTTCTGGGTCCTCAACCTCCAACTCATTGATCAAGTCCCACTTCTTCATTTTTCAAATCCCTATACAAATGAGGGAACACGAATATTGACTAAACATATGAGCAACAGTTCATACTATGAATATTGAACACCACTTGAAATGCAAATTTTTGTAGTGTGTACAATTTACACTCAAGACCCCACCACATATAAACACATTTACATCATAATTCCCTATCTCCCCTTCAATATTTCCTACCCATGCACAAAACAGTATTATAGACTTTCAAATTCTTCATCTTTGTATAATTAATACATTGCTGAAAGAAACATAATAACATGCAAAATCTGTTGCAAAGAAAAAACTGTTATACAACTTTAATCAGTTTGTTCCACTTTGTTATGCTCAGATGAAGTCCAAAACAATTACATAACAAAGTGTCCATATGATATGCATGTTATTTTTTTAGAAGCTTATGATTGAATATCCTAGGGGAGATTACTCTTTAACTGGCATTGCATTCAAGGGTTGCATACAGGGGCTTAATACCAGAGGTATTGGACTTGCAACTAGTTTTAGATATCAATCCAACTTGACCAAGAGTTTGAACATGAGTTCCCTTCCTGTTAAACTCTAGTGCCTTGTTGTGGATAAAAACAAAAAGGGTTTATGGGTTTGATGCTATAACCGACCCTAATAGGCTTCAGGGACCCTTTTAGAGACAATAACTCTTTCAATGGCATTCCATTCAAGGGCAACATACCAAAGGACTGAGACTTTTATCTAGTTTCTCACCTCGATCAAAGTTTACCATGAGTTTGAACTTAATACCCCTCCTGTTAAACTCTAGTGCCTTCGTTGTGGATAAAAGAAAAAGGGTTTAGAGGTTTGATGCTGTGATTAGCCCTCATATATTATAGGTATTATAAGATTGACTTAGTATTGCAACAAAAATATTATTTACAGCTTATTATAAGCTCAAAGTGAAAAGTCTATCCTCTTCTTAATCTGCAGTGAAAATGCTAATTTATTTGAAGTTTGATACTGGCTTCCTTTTAAGGCAATTTTTAGCCTTTCATAATCTGATTAGCAAATCTGGTGCAAATGCTCCGTAGTTGGTTCTGTGAGTTCTAAAGGTGATAAAGGAAGGATGCTTATTGTCTACCCTCTTACTAAATTGCAGTCTTACCATTGATTGTGAGAGTTAATTTTCGTAGAGGTAAATTTTCAGGATTAGGAGAGACCCAAAGTCCGGAGTTGGTGGATTGGAAAGAAAGCAGGGCTCAAGGCTATTGATCATCAATCTACAGAGCTTGTATGACGTGTGATGCAGAATGGACATACAAGCGTGCAATCAAAACTGTAGAGGGAGTGATGAACATTGATCCAAATGAGTATGAAACAGTTTATATTGGGACTGGATGAGGGCAAGAGCTAACCATGTTGATCAGCTGCAATCCTTCAACACTGACATCATTGGCTGAGAGCCGACCCTGAGCCCACAAAGTAGTGTCTTCAACTTTCACAATTTTGTTTAAAGCAAACAATTCTCGCCGTTTTAGATGAATAATAATGCCTTGATTCAGGTAGATATTGTTATTGCATAAGTTCTTAATATTCCATCCTCCAAATATTTTGGGCTTTGCAAGTAGGTCCTAATGAGCCCAGTGAGATCCTCTTTATTCCACACAACTTTTCCAGAGATAATACTAAAAACAATCCACTGTCACCAAAGTTTTAGGTGAAATGGTAAATAAGAACTGTCACCCAATTTTCAGCGTTAAAATGATAGAAAGTGACTGTCACCAATTTTTCAGTATACCGGCAAAAGAAATTTAAAATTCCGGGCTGCTGCTGTGCCTTCATCCGACGCTGCCATTACAGGCTAGAAGTCCATAGATCTGAGGATGTTGATGTTTTTTAATCGCAGAATATTTAATCTTCTTTAAGACACCCTTTGGAATGGATGCCAATTTCAGCCATTTGACTTGATGAAAAGCCCTAAGTATTTAAATGACTGTCTTAGTTCTTGTGAGGAATGGGAAAAAGGGTCTTGAGAGCCAACTACATTTTCATCAATGCCATACATATATATGGTTGATTTTCCAGTTTTTTATGACTATAAGAATTGCAGAAGTAAAACTATCAAGTGTCTCCTTTAAAACATCTGTGAATGTAGTTTATTCATATTCCAAATACCATTGAAGCAATGGATGAGCTCCAATGCAAAGCGATGTTATAGATAATAATCACGGGCAAGGAATGTACCAGGAGCCTGGGAACCAGCCTGCGAGGGGAAGCAATCGGCGGTTGAACAGAGCTTTGCGTTTCGTCCAGGCGGGTTGCAGAGGCAGAGTATTTTCGAACAGGGGTCCGGATGGCGAAAATACCATTTTGGCACGAGGTCCCTGTTTGAAAAGGCAAGACGGTGTGACCTCGCGGTTGGTGGGTCCCGCGTTTGTTGCCGGAAACGCAAAGGTGGCCGCCAGAGTTACAATGCATGGAGATGGATGCGCCCCCATGACCCGCTCGACATCCATAGATGGGCCAGCCTCCATACGGGCATTTAATGCCCTATGGTAGGCTGGTTAGCTCTTGCCCCGACAGCCAATGTAATAAAATAAATTTAATTATTAAAAGTACGGTTAAACAAAAGTTTATGCGAAATAAAATTGAGCCATTCTGCCTAAAAAATAAAAATAAAAACTATATTTCTTACAATGGCATAATTGTAAACTACAAATGGTTATAACAAAATGTACTTTGTTTATAACAAAATGTACTTTGTTTAAAGATTGAAAATATCGACGTTCTTATTCTTTTCTATACGTGGTTCTAAAGTTTTGAGGAAAATGGCTCGTGGTTTAATGATTATCATAAATTTAAAATTTTAAGAAAAGTTAATTACAGATTTAAAATTTTTGGAGAAGATATTGTTTTATACTCTTGGAAAATTTATTTATTGATTTAATGTTCTTGGAAGAAGGTATGTCTTATACATTGTTGGGAAAAAAAAATTGTAGCTTTAAAATTTTTGGAAGATGACATTGTCTATATATTGTTTGTAGATTTAAAGTTTTTGGAGAAAGTATGTCTTTTACATGGTTGGGAAAAAAAATTGTAACTTTAAATTTTTTGGAAGAGGACATTGTAGGTATAAAAACATTGATGATGTTTAAACGATGGATGATTAAAACCAGATAACTTTACCAAATCAATTATCTAACATATTTGTAAGAATGTATCCACTTGTTTTGAATAACTATATGTTATATAGTTCATTTACGAAAAGTCTTTTTTGTTATTTAACTTTCTATAATATCAGAAAATATTTTTCCTTTTATAAAATTATTTTTAATTCAAATAACTATTTTCTATCTCACCACTATTCGGCCAAAGTTGTGCAATTATACCCCAGGTTTATCGTAACTATCTTGGTATTCTTTTTATTGGTCTTTATGCATACCATAAATGATATGCTTTAGTTCATCCTCAAAAATATGTCTCTATCTCCCCATGCAAAGTTTATCATTATAATGGGAGAAGTTGAAAGTATTGTTGTGCACTTATTGGAGTTTTTCAGTTAGTGAATAATTTTGTGAGCACTAAGCTGAAATAAAAAGTACCTTGATAAGAGATTGTGTCATAGATAGATTTATTGTAATAATCATTTTGTATATATTTTTGAATGGGCGTAAAAATTGTTCAAACTATGGATCCTTATCAAAATAGATTAATAACCTCATTTTGACATGTAGAAAACAATTAATTTGATTTATATGCGCTAACCAAAACAAATCACCTCTTTAATAATAACAAGAAAATTATTTCTTATTTGTTTACCATAGTAGAGAATTTTGAAAATAACAAGAAATATTAAAAATAGTATCTAGAAATTCTAATTTAATTTGTCTTTGAATTAAATTGTGAATTAAATCAAAATTCTATTGTCGTAGAAACTTCTAATAGTTAATTAAGTTAAATTGACTTAATTGACTTAGGAAATTTGAGTTGGAAGTCTATCTACGGTCATGTAGAGTGATCCCTAAATTTTAGGGGCCCATGTTGAATTCTTTTCAGATGTAATTAGGTAACTCAGTCTAACTGAGTTATAGTAAGTTCGACTAGTTCTAACTATTGGAGGAACTACTAGAGGTCTAATAGTCGATTAGTGCACGAGCGCATCACCAGTACCACACTAATTTAACTGAAGATTCACTCATAGATAACTCATACATGTTAGTTCAGAGGAAGTCCTAGTTGAGAGTAGAGTTTAGGGACAATGTAATATCAGTTGTATAATTTTCATAATTTTACAGATAGTGCATACAGTCAGTTGAGGACCTATGTTTGGATTGTGCAATTATAGAGTGAGGATTTTACTTTAAACACGGGCTAATTATCTCAAGAATTGGGCAAGGAATTAGGAACTTGGAGGTTTGGAAATTTGGCTAAGTATTGGCCAAAGGAAGTCTGTCAGGCAAAGGATAGAAAACACTTGTGTAGGTTGAGATCAAGGTTGAGCAGAGCATTTGTATTCATACTCATTCTTTGACTAAGAGTGCAAGGAATTAGGGGCATGGAAGGCTAGTAAATTGGAAAAGAATGGGACAGAGTCAGCCTATGAAGCAAAGAAGTAGATTATACTAGGGCAGGAATTGTTCGAAATTAAACAAGAATTGTATTTTCTTCTCAGATCTTCTAGTTTATGCAATATATATAGTCAGGGTTTTTAGAAGTTTCTTTCCATAGAGAAATATTGTGTTATGTGCGATTGAAATTCTTCCTTTTCTGCTTATTGTTTTCATCGATTAATGCTGGTTTTCGATGAAGAGTAGAATATATTCTTGTATTATGTTTTAGCATAACACATAAAATGTTGAATATACAAGTAAAAATCTACATGTTATTGAAGCTGAAGACAATATAGAAGAGGAGAATTCGAGTTTGGTGTAGGTGAAATTGAATTTGCAGTTCATACTTCAGAATCAACAATATGACTTTCTACGTTTTGAGACTTAAGTATTCCTTCGAAGGAAGCTTGAATTACATAGCTTGGAAGGATAGGATAGAGGCAGTGTTGGAAGACATTGACCTCAAGGAATTCATATATCATGGCATTCCTAAGCCTCCGACATCTGATGCTAAAGATCAAACTAAATGGAGAAAGTGTATGGAAAAGGTAAGGAGTATTATCCTTGAGGGAGTTCGAGATAACATTGTCTTGGGTGTCCATGGTAAAAATAATCCATATGCAATGTGGAAGGAATTGAAAGACCTGTTTCAGAATAGCAGTGGCCATAGGAAGTTGGCACTGAAGGACAAACTCAGAAAGATCAATATGGAGAAGGGCAAGTCAATTCCGAATTACTTGACGAAGTTCACTCATTGTCAGGATGAAATTGGAAGTGTTAGGATTGTTGTTTCCAAAGATGATATCATGAGCCTGACACTTATAGAACTTCGCAAGAGTTGTTATAGTTATCTGGACTCTATCAATGAGAGGGAGAAGCTACTAGATTGGAAACAACTGTGGTCAGATTTGGTACAAGAAGAGTTTCGACGGAACACCAGTGATGGGACCTCTTCCAAAGTAGTGGAAGATGAATTTGCATTAGTGAGCAAAGAAAATAAAGCCAAGGAAAATAATTCTTAAGGCAAGGTGAGTGGAAAGAAGAAGGACTTGTTGAAATTCAAGTGTTTTCACTCTCATGAGAACGGGCACTATTCCACGAATTGCCCACAGAAGAAAGCAAGCAAGAAGGATCATCTAGTTGCACCAGCAGGTGAAGCTCTACCTTGAAAATTGAAACTTTATTTCTCTTGCATTGTGTGCATGGCGAACACTATAATGGGAATTGTGTGGTATCTCGACAATGGTGCCTCATTCAATACGACGGGGAATAGAGATCTCTTCAGTGACTTTGAGGAGAAAGACCTCAAGAAGTAAATAGAGTTTGGAGATGACGAGTGGTATAGTTCTACCCAGATCGGTGCAATTACCTTTAAGAGGGAGTATGGCTCCCCTCTTAGAATCAAAGATGTGATGTATGTTCGAAGAATAAAGAAAAATCTTGTTTCCGTTAAGCTATTAGAAGACCATGGCTACAATGTTATTTTTAGTAAGGAAAAAATTTTCCTCAGACACATTGCCATAGAAAATGTGAAATAGATTAGTGTGCGAGTCAAGAACCTATATTCTCTTGAGGTTGAAGATGCATGCAAAGATTTGAGGAGAAAGGAAAAGGTTAGAGACTTGGTGGTTGACAGGGAGAATGAATTACCTCTCAAAGTGCATGCCCACAAGAAGCCTCAAAAGCAGCCTCAGAAAGTTTTGGAGAAGCCACAGTTAGATAAGCAGAGAGGAGACCAAGTGGAGGCATCCACTCAAGCAAAGACCTCCGGTAAGGGGATATTTTGAGCCAAGTGGGAACAGGGAGCACATGCAGTGATACGTTCAGGTTAGAGGTGGGGTGATGTGAAGTAATAGTCCCAACGGTGCAGAAATTTAGGCAGGGTCCATTGAGATTTTTTGTCTCATGGATCATTAACTTACTACGAGATACCACAGTACACAGTAGCAGGATGGATCTGGTGTTCGATGAAGTCAAATATCAATGTGACAGAGGTAGAGGCTAGGTGTTATAGACAATTTTGTGCCTTACAGCAACAAGCATGAATTGTCAATAATCCAAGGGATCCAAAGTTCCATGAACATGATGTTCTTACCCCTAGAGGAACAAGGTCAGCAAACCAACAGCTCTCAGATCAGTTCTCCACCTGAAAACACTCAAAAACAAGCAATCCTGAAATCAAAGCAGGTGCTCCACTAGGTTTCTGCGCTGAAACTCAGTTGCTCCATGGTGTACCTGCGTTGCAAAGCAAGTGGAACAAAGGCCACCTGCGCTGAGCGAGATGGGACAAGTGGCACACTGAGTCATTGCTCTGGAATCTTCCAAAAATGACACTTGGATCAGGTATTTCGCCTTATGATGAGTCAGAGGCTCTGTTTCTCCAAGTGGAAGCAAGGTTCTCCAAGTGGACTCAAGAACTGAAGATCAACTAAAGATTAACTGAAGAGAGAGAGGACACAAGGCAGCTACACATCAGTTGCAAGCTGACTCATCCTTTCTCAATTCATCTATATATTGAGCTCTCTCCTATGAGCTCAAGAGGCTGGGAATTTTGTGCAAAGTAATGCTATGCTGTTGGTTTCACTATAGAGCTATTGGGTGATTGTTTGAGAGAGGTGAAGAGGAGAAATTCTTTCTGCTGGGAGGTGTTGCTGGATTGGAGCCTTCAATGGTTGTAATACTCTCAGAACCTTTACTTCTTCATTAATAAAAGCTATTGAGGTTCTTCTATGTGCTCTTGTTTCAATAATATATTGTGATAATTGCATGTTTGGTTTACACTAATCCTTGAACGAGTTATGATTGCATGCCTCTTGTAGTTTCCTTCTTTGTCATTTTGCAGGATCTCATTGTAGCTGGGCCAGCAAAAGAGCAAGGAGCTAGGAGCAAGCGGCCAAAGAGAAGAGTTTGGATTCGACATTAAGCGCAAGGCAACGGTTAGTGCATTTCTCCACTCTCTTTTGCTTTCATAAAGAAGTAAACCTTCAGTAGTTTTCCTTACAGTTGTTGCTAAGGTACTATCACCCTTAGAGTGGGATAGGGTCATCCGAGTCGGATACTTTTCCCTACAACAAACTGGCGACTCCACTGGGGATCGTATCCGTTTGATTGTGTTTGTAGTATTTTGCTATTCATTTCCTGAACAAAAGAGTACCAAGTCGAAAAGCTTTTGACTATATCAAAAGCGAAGTAGAGGGCAGCTACTCTAGCTCATTTCTGAGCAAGTTCATGATTTGAAGAGCTGATCTACAAGGATCCTTGTAAGCTCTTAGTGATAGCTTTTCACCTTCCTAATCATCCCTTTGAGTGTGCTTGACTGATTGCTTCTGATTTGAGCAAAAACTGTGCATTTTTGAGAAAATTATGACCCGGAAACTGTGAAAACGCAATTCTCGTTTTCCAAAGCAGGTAGTACACAGGCTACCTGCTTTGCAACGTAGGTCCCGAAGGGGCTACCTGCGCTGAGAGCCAGACTGGCTGTGCAGCACCTGCGTTGGCCCAATTTTGCCTAGTGCTGTTGGGGTTTCCTCCTTTTCTCTTGCCTGTTTTCACCATTGATTTGGCTGCCAGTTACCAGTCTTGCACCTGTTCTGAAACCAATATTACTTGCCATCATTCTGCCTCTGTTATATAACGAAATTGTACTTGTTCTTTGTATTTCTTACTCATTTACAATTTCCCATAACGAAGAGTAAACTAGTCTTGCTTTTGGCCTCTTAGATCTGAACCTGTGTTAGGCATTTTGCTGGTCTAAAGAGTTAGCTTGAGTGCTGTCCATAGCTGATTGGTCATTTTACTTTCGTCATTATGGTTTGATTTCATGCATTTCCAGTGATTAAGCAAGTAAATCTTAAGGTGTCTTTTGATTTTGGACAAGCTTGTTTACTTTCGCTTTAAATCGAAATCAAAGTTACATAACGACTTTCTTTTTGTAACCCATCCACATTAAGAAAGGGAAAAGAAAATACATGCATTGTGCATTTTGCATTTGACTGTTTGCTTGACGATTTAGGAAAAATTTGCATTTAGTGTGTGCTCTATGATCTGTGTGAAAAGATTTGCCTTTCTTTTCCCTCAGTAGTTAAGGTTTTCAAAGTTGAAAGATTGAAAAGTTTGCTTCTCATCTTAGACTGCATTCAGGAATTTGTTACATACATCTCGTGGTGATCCTTAAAGGCAAACTGCTAAGCAAGATCAACATTAAAATAAATCCAATTTACATAACAACGCTTTGTAACATAACGCAAACACATAGAGGTCTAGGTAGAGACGTGTTCCGGCGTCGTTAAACATAGTGACTGTCGATCTCTACGAAGGTGGGTGATTCCTCCTGAGAGTCGGTGGCACTAATACGGACTTGTGCTCCCACGTACCGTCGCGTATATATTGGGAGACCCCTATAGGCAATTATCCTTTATCCATAGGAAGCCGTGTCGACCGCCCTACTGATCGCGATGCAGTGAACACAACATTCACGAAGATCGACCACCCGTACCGTAAAACGTATTCTGTGGTTTCGCGAAAAGTTTGGCACACCCTCTGCCTAGAACTCCAGAGAAGTTTCTTTTGTCCTTTTTCAAACTCTATAACTGAAAAAGTCCATCCGAGCATTTGTCACTTCGGGCTCGTTAAAACATCGAAGGCGACTAGAGTCATCTTTAGCTTTTTCTTGACTCTTAAAACATGAAAAAAGCAAGTTTGTGTCTAAAAGCGTCGTTAATAAAATTTATTTTAAACGGAACATAATCACCTGTTATTCCCACGTTGATCTTTCAGTTGAAAAGTATGGAGCCCACCAACCAAGGAAGTAACCTTGGTGGAAGTCCAAATCCCTTCTCCTCTTGGGGAGATATTGGTGCGCCTCATATGGCCACATTGTCACTTCCAGGATTGACAATTGGCCTGCCTATATGGCTCTTTTCAACTAATGTAGTCCAGATCGCCACTAATCCTGAGCAGTCGAATCAACAGTCAGACCAGTCTAGAACTACCCACCAGCCTTCCACTTCTTACAATTCTTCCTCTGATCCTTCATCTTCACAAGGTAGAGCCGGCAAAAGTCAGCCTCCCATGGAGAAGAAGGAAAAGAAGAAAAGAGAAAAGAAGCAGAAGGGGCCTATGGCGAAGGCGACTGGGGGCAAGCAAAAGACAGCTGACAAAAACCCACACACTGCACCGACCGGGCCTAAATCGCCATGTGTCATTTGCAAAGGGGCCCACTTCCATCGTGATTGTCCTTGTATTCCCCGGATACTAAGGGACTGGTCCCCAAGGTTGCACAATCCGGTAGCATCAACCTCTGGTAGTCATGTTGATTGCAGTCCGTCAACTAGCGAGAGTGAAGGACGAAGAGGGAGACCAAGATCACCCTGTATGTTGTGTGAAGGCGATCATGCCATCCACCGATGTCCATTCTTGGATGAGGCAAAGAGAGTTTTAGAAGATCGTCCGGTTTCACCGTTACGACTTCCTCCTGGATACCAAAAACTCGCGCCTAATCCCTCGATAGTTGAAAATCCAGCTGACCCGCTCAAGTGGTCGGCTGAAGTGTCGGTAATTGAGAATGAACCTACTGAATCCAGACCAGACGAAAGTCTAAAGGTCGAAACGGCAGTCGACCCGGTTCTTCCTTCAGAGGTTTTGTCCTCCAATGACTCCGTCATTGAAGACCCATCTTCAAATGACACCCTCACTGAAGAGGATAAAGATGACACCGTCCATATCCTTTTCATCAACACAGACTCTGATGAGCATCAGGGCAATGCGCCCATTCCTTTATCGCAGGAAGGAACATCGTCAGGGTCGTATCCGGCCGTATATTCGGTCCCACCACCAAGCAACCTAGTTGTATCCTTTGATTGGAATCAACTAGGCAGACCCCGGTTACCAGCCAGTATCCCATTCAGAATCATAGTCCAAATCTACAGAATGGTGATGGCTGGAACTATCATTGATGAAGGGGCATCTGTGAGTATCCTTTCCTCTATTGCTTGGAAAGCACTAGGTTGCCCGATGCTTTTACCTGAGATGAGAAATCTATCAGGTTTTGATAAAGGAACCAGTCACCCGTTAGGGATTCTCCCCAATGTTCCAATTACATTGAAAGGGAAGACAGTTCATATGAACATCATGGTCGTCCAGGGACCCTTGGTTTATAACTTACTCCTTGGACGAGACTATATATATTGCATGGAGGCGATAGTGTCCTCCCTCTTCAGAGTTATGTGTTTTCCGCACGAATGAAGAATGGTCAAGCTCGTAGACCAACTTTCATTTCCAGGATCACGCATCGCAAATAGTCAAATACCATCCCTTAACGGTTTATTCACTCAAAGAATGCCACCACCCCCGTTTCTACTTCCCGATGAATGCGAGTAATTCAGAAAGAAAGAACTGGGACCCAGGGGGCATGCACCCTGGCCTGCCTTGGGCAGAGAAAACCTTGGGTATAAAGTTAATTTCCGCAGAAGAATGGACTAGTCCGTACCCCGTCCGAAAAAGGAAGAGAGGGTTGTTCTAGGATAAAATTCTTTTGTCAAAGTTATGTGAAGCGGAAGGATCGCTCCCTTTGTCTAAAAAAGTAGGCTCTCCTAAGGAGGAGATCCACTTGTGGCAGCAAGTAGCCACCATCTTTGAATGTCAAGCCTCACCCATTAAAACAATATGTTTTGAAAGAGAGTAGGGGCAGTCTCCAAAGAAAGAGATGAAATTGCTGAAACAAGTAGTCACCATCCTTAGCAACCTAATGATAGACATCGCCGAAAAGAGAGTTTAGTTTGCGGCAGCGAACGAAACCATTTTTCGGATAATAAGTAAGAGGACAGAATCTCGAAATTATACTTTATACTTGGGGGCATGCAAACCTTTTGGAGTGCAAGCACGGGACGACTATTTATTTTTAAAATTTTTAGGTCCTCCCTTTAAACCTGTAGGTCTAACCCGTTAAACTCGTAGGATTAGCCGTTTCCAGCTTGCATAAAGAAAGGATGAAAGGCAAAAGTTAAAACCTGCCAAATTGGAGTAATTAGTGAGGTATCGCTCCTTAAATAAGATTACCTCACCTAAGGCATTCCTTGTATTAAGACTGGTATAATTGAGCAAGGTTTGAACGCATTCAAGCTCGTTAAAAAATGAACTGCCCCTTAAAGTTTAGGGGGCATATGCCTCGTCTGCATTATTATGATGGGGGCATCCATAATTCGAGCAGTTTTAGCAATGTTCATGCTCGTTAAAAAATAAACGCAAGAATCGAGCAGTTTTTGTATAGAGTTCATGCTCGTTAAAAAATAAACATAAATTGTGAGCAATCTTCCCCTACAGTTCAAGCTCATCCAGAAAAAATGAACCGGTAAATAACCTTGAGAAATGACAGCCATATTAAAAGCCCTTGGTCGTGTTTATATACCATCACCTCCATCCGTTCATTTGGTCAATCGTTCATCTCCATATGTTTGTTTACCCATTTTGAGGAACAGCTGCGAAGAGTGATTTCACTTAGCCATCCTTGTGACACTGCCGTGATTGGAAAATTCCAACCTGTACCTGGAATCTGCTGCTATCCCTGTTTATCACTCGTTCCTCAAAAGACAAGTCTTCTTTGAGCTCTTTTCACTGACTCGTAAAATATGAAAAGTTTGCCGAGTTTTGGCCTTCCAGCTCGTTAAAAGGACCGGAAGAGCTATCCCTCCTCTAGATTTTAATCTTTTTGGACCTGAGGGATTATTGCACAAAAAGACCGAGCGCTTGTTTTGTTCGGCTCGTTAAAGAGATCGAAAATTCATCCCTTTTGTATTGTTTTATACTTTTTCGGACTTAAGGGATTAGATGACGAAAAAGGAATTTTGGAGTTAACTTTCCGTACCTTTTCAGACTCTCTAAAAATGAAAAGGACCGAGTTTTCCTTGTCGTTAGACTCGTTAAAATGATTAAATAGCGACAAACTTGTCTTTAGACGAGAACGAGTTTCCCTATCGCTAGGCTCGTTAAAACATAGCGATGGGCTTGCCCGAAGGTCAGGTTATAGAACAAGCATATGTTATCCTCCTCAAGCTTGACAAAAATAAAGAGGTACTGGTCAGCAATGACTGGGGAAAAATTGGGAGAACCTCACAGCATTAATGGTAGCAAGTCGCTCTTGAACATGACACTTTGTCCTCCGTATCACATCGGGTTGGGTTGTTTCATTCACCGGTCTCATAACCATGGTCCTCGCCACACCATCCACAATTGGGGTAATGCTACCAATCCATCACATCAGTGTCGTTATATGTTCAAGAGATGTGGTTCTGCAAAGAGTCAACCGTGTCCCATCCACTGCCATACATTGTCCTTCATCCATTTCATGACCGCCACCCTGAATCATACATCACATTTGTTTTCACCTCATCACAATCACTAGCTCCGTTCCATGTCACTGATGTGGGATTCATTAAGGCCCTCCTTTGACGGATCGCTCCTTGTCGACATCAGCTCATTATCCAAGGAGTTGATCTAGGAACACCCCCTTCAGTACTTTGAAGCTTGCATGCCTCAATGGCAAGTTTCTCACTTCCGGCGACAGGTATACATCAATGACCTTCGACCAGAAGATTTTGCATGGTGGTCGACGCCAAGTCCTTTATTCCCACCATGTGAATTGTACTGCCGTACCTTGAGGGTCATCATCCTTATCGGTGATTCCTCTCGCGCTTGTTAACGGTTTACATCATTGACCGGTAATCAAGCGATGTCTTTCCATGTTCGACTTCAAAAAATTCTCACATGGATCGACTTGTACATCGAGTGAAGATCGGAAGAGATTGAAGACCCCGGATCTAGTTTCATCCATCCGGGCTGCGATATATATTCAGGACATAAAGACATTTGATATGTACATCATTACAGCAGATGATCATGCTTCTCAAAGGATGATAATTTCAGCAGAGAATTATCAGTCTACAATCAGACGATCATCTGTTCTATGTACCAAAATGTATTTATAAAGCTGAGCATGGGAATGCCCGCCTCAGCTACATCATGAAAATGTATGAAAAATAATGTATTGTATTGTATCTTATTACAGGACACTTCTCAGCAGATTGAATGAACTTCGGATCCTCTCAATAAAGCATTTCACCCGATAAACGACCTCATACTTTAGGGGGCATCTGTTATAGACAATTTTGTGCCTTACAGCAACAAGCATGAATTGTCAATAATCCAAGGGATCCAAAGTTCCCTGAACATGATGTTCTTACCCCTAGAGGAACAAGGTCAGCAAACCAACAGCTCTCAGATCAGTTCTCCACCTGAAAACACTCAAAAACAAGCAATCCTGACATCAAAGCAGGTGCTCCACTAGGTTTCTGCGCTGAAACTCAGTTGCTCCATGGTGTACCTGCGTTGCAAAGCAAGTGGAACAAAGGCCACCTGCGTTGAGCGAGATGGGACAAGTGGCACACTGAGTCATTTCTCTGGAATCTTCCAAAAATGACACTTGGATCAGGTATTTCGCCTTGTGATGAGTCAGAGGCTCTGTTTCTCCAAGTGGAAGCAAGGTTCTCCAAGTGGACTCAAGAACTGAAGATCAACTAAAGATTAACTGAAGAGAGAGAGGACACAAGGCAGCTACACATCAGTTGCAAGCTGACTCATCCTTTCTCAATTCATCTATATATTGAGCTCTCTCCTATGAGCTCAAGAGGCTGGGAATTTTGTGCAAAGTAATGCTATGCTGTTGGCTTCACTATAGAGCTATTGGGTGATTGTTTGAGAGAGGTGAAGAGGAGAAATTCTTTCTGCTGGGAGGTGTTGCTAGATTGGAGCCTTCAATGGTTGTAATACTCTCAGAACCTTTACGTCTTCATTAATAAAAGCTATTGAGGTTCTTCTATGTGCTCTTGTTTCAATAATATATTGTGATAATTGCATGTTTGGTTTACACTAATCCTTGAACCAGTTATGATTGCATGCCTCTTGTAGTTTCCTTCTTTGTCATTTTGCAGGATCTCATTGTAGCTGGGCCAGCAAAAGAGCAAGGAGCTAGGAGCAAGCGGCCAAAGAGAAGAGTTTGGATTTGACATTAAGCGCAAGGCAACGGTTAGTGCATTTCTCCACTCTCTTTTGCTTTCATAAAGAAGTAAACCTTCAGTAGTTTTCCTTACAGTGGTTGCTAAGGTACTATCACCCTTAGAGTGGGATAGGGTCATCCGAGTCGGATACTTTTCCCTACAACACTAGGAGCAGTCATATATTGAAGAAAACAAAGCAGAGTTGACAACAATGCAGATGGCATAGAGACAGAGTTAGCGGAAGTGAAAAGTTTTCAATTGAAAGAGGTAGAGATAGCAGTAGTGAGAGACTCTGGTGATATATGTGTCATGCTAATTCAATTTAGATTTTTTTTTTCAGTTTCAGGAGTTGTAGTAGGAACAACACTAGAGAGAATCGTTGCATGCAGAACATTCCAAAGGTACTAGATTGAGATAAATGTTAATTCCTTTCCTTTTAAGGGGGAGTGTTGAAAATAGTAATAATAAATGTTAAAAAATAGCATCTAAAAATTCCAAGGTAATTTTTCCTTGAATTAAATTGTGAATTAAATCGAAATTCTATCCTCATAGCAACTTGTAATATTTAATTAAATTAAATTGACTTAGAAAATTTGAGTTGGAAGTCTATCTGGAGTCATGTAGAGTGATCCTTATATTTTAAGGGCCTAGGTTGAGTTAATTTTAGTTGTAATTAGATAACTCAATCTTGCTGAGTTATAGTCAGTTAAACTAGTTCTAATTGTTGCAGGAACTAGTAGAGCTCTAGTGGTGGAGTAATGCACTAGTGCATCACTAGTACCACACCAAGTTAGCTGAATATTCACTCATAGATAACTCATGCATGTTAGTTTAGAGGAAAACCGAGTTGAGATTAGAGATCAGGGACAATGTACTATCAGTTGTATAATTTTATGAATTTTACAAGTAATACATGCAATCAATTGAGGACCTATGTTTGGATTTCACAGCTATAGCGTGAGGATTTCCCTTTCAATATGGGTTAATTCTCTCAGTAATTGGGCAAGGAATTACGAGCTTTAACGCTTGGAAATTTGACTAAGTACTCGCCGAAGGAAGTCAATGAGGGAGAGGTCAAAAAATACTTGTGCAGGTTGATCTCACAGTTGATAAAATCATATTTGATTCATCCAGATTATTTGACTAAGAGTGCAAGGAAGTATGGGCTTGGAAGGCTAGTAAATTGGCTAAGTCTTGGCCAAATTTAGCATAGGAAGCAAAGAATAGATTTCCCTAGTGCATGAATTGTTCAGGGTTGAACAAGCATTGTATTTTCTTCTCAAATTTTCTATTTAATGGAATATAGATGGTTTTGGGTTTTAGCGGTTTCTTTCCCCGAAGAACATATTTTTATGGAACAACCAATGCATGGAAACAATGTCTCTTTCTGGGAAAGAAAAATTATACCACAATAAAAGGAACTTACTAAAAATTTGTGATCCCCACCAAAATCTCACACAATGAGTTAAGCATACAAGTAAAGAATCATATCAAGGACAACCCCCATTCAAATCAAGAAACAAATAGCTTAACGAATGAGAAAATGTCAACTAGATATTAAACCCAAAATTAAACCAAATAATGGAATCAAGTAATAAGCAAGATCCTAAATCCATGGCACTTGTGAGTGGCATCAAAATCCATGCAGAAATCAAAACATGAAAAAAAGGAATATGCCTAGGATGTGATTCCTATGGAGCTCTATAAAGAAAATTTTAAACTAGTGAAAAATTACGAACGATAACATAGACCCAAAATTGAACCAAATAGAAGAATCCTAAGCCAGGAAAAAAATCCCAAGCCAAGAAAAAAATCTCAAGCCAAGAATAGGGTGGAGAACCTACAAGATATGGAGTGATTGAAGGATGAAACTATGAATAGATGAGGAAGAGGATGATAAGGAAAATAATAATTTTCATTTAATTAAACTCACCATCCAAGAAAATATTAAATGAATCCCCACATAAATAAAATTCCCACCATAATATCTCTTCACAAATTCCTTAACCAAACCCTAGAGAAATTCATTTCCTACCATACCATTATTTAACACAACCCATGCTCACCCATAACCACCCTATGCATGCCCATTGTTTAAGTCTTATTTATACAAAACCATCCTAACAATTAATGAATAGCAGGGTATATAATTAATTAAAAAAAATTCTAAATCTAAAGAAAAGTATATGAAAATAATAGTCAAGCCATTTTATTGAATAAATAACACTATATGAATTATATATGTCCCACTATATGTCATTTCATAGATAGGTTAGTTGCACCAACATGTTGAGCCAAGCGACGAAAAATATGCATGACACTATGAACTAGATGGCTCCATAAATAGAAGTGGCCTTGAAGAAGCTCAAAAATAAATTTTGTTGGATTGAAATGAAACCAGGACCAGATTGTATTGTTTTTCATCCTGATTCCAATTGTGTGAATGACACACAAATTCGATTTTTTATGCTCAAGATACAACTGATCAAAGTTCTAGTCAAACTAGGCCAAGTGGCAGTCACTAATGAGGAAATAATTTGGTGAAGAGATGGTGCATATACAATGGCGGCCAGAAAGGGTGAATTTGTTGCCTCCCTAAGTTTCCCAATAACCCCAAAATCTTGCTAAAAAAAATTGTATAATATATTTTTATAAAACAAAAATATATATATTAAATGGGGTGCTGGGTTGCCACCTCGTCCACCCCCAACTGTCTGTTATATATATATATATATATATATATATATATAATGTTTTTATATGGGTCGAGGCCTATGGCTCTGACCTGGCACCCTACCCACACCCTACGATTGTTACAACAAAAATACACCACATATATTAAATATATCAGAGCTGGTGGGTCAAACCCGCATAGCCACGTGGCCAACCCACCCATTTTAGTGACTCCATAACATAAAAACATCATGTAATAGTTATCACCAACGATCATGCCAATACAACCACGCCCATACCATAACATGCTAACTACCAACGGTTATGAAACCACTCTACCACATTTAAATAAAAAACGTGCCATATTAAAATAACACCATGTGGGTTTTAACCAAAGCAAGGCTTGTACAAACCAGGGCAACTTACCAACTTGTCCAAGGACCTCATTGGTTAATCCACTCATTAAAAGATATATAAACTAAGTTAATTGATTTTCCCGAGGCAGAAGAGGTGGAGGCCAAGCAGAACCAAGAGCCAAGACAAAACTTTGATGGTATGTTTTTCGAGATAGATTATCAAGGAATGTTTAGAGGAATATTCTGTGATGCAGTGAGTAGTTAAAAGATTCCCTTGAGGGCTATTTTTAGTGACAGAAATATGAAAACTTTATACTCAAAACAAATAGAATTTAATAGGGAACGTGATGGTATGGTCCATTTTCGCATCTGAGCAACAGAAATTCAGGCAGCCAGCAGCAAGAAATCTTTTCAAAATCTAAAATATTCCTTTGGATGCTAATTTTTTACAGAGGTGGAATAGTACAAACTTCATAGTCATTCTTCTCAGAATTTCTCAAGGAGCGCAGCTGTGTGCTCAAAATTTTCATTCGAGCAACGGATTTTGTGCCCGTCTCGAGGAAGGAATCTTTAGGGGAATATTTGAGATTCCAGAGGATCCATATTTTGACAGTGTAAAAAGGGGGCCATGAATATAGTCATTTGACATGATATCGCACCACAAATCCAATAGTGATGTTCATTTCTACATTTGAGCTTTTCATTGTTTTTCCATTCTGGAAAATGGAGGTATAAGGGTCATTTGTGTAAATTTGATTGTAATTCGTTTTTTCTTCCAATTAATGAGAGAGGCCTCTCCATTTTTAGTAGCACACAGAGGCATAGCCCAAACTAGGTGAAATTCATAATCAAATGGTTTAGTGCCTTAGATCTCGTGTTGTTTCTTGTTTCAGCTTATTTTCATGTGTTTATGTTACTTGGTTATCTGCTCTTTTAAATTCATTTTTTATGCACCCATGAAGTAAATGATCTAGATCACACTAGCCAAAAAGCAATCTTTACAAAGGAACCAATGATGACCCTCAACCACAACTAGAGATCACACAACCTCAACCATAATGAAATAGTGCGAACATAACCATGTTAACCCATCAAAACACCATGTAGAGGCAAGAACATAAAGGAAACTATATACCAAAAAAAAAGAGACAAAATCATCCATTATAGTGGCAAACCAATGGAGCTCCACTAATAACATATTCCTGTGACATAATGACTACATATATACAATGTATCTTTTCTAGAGAAAATAAACCACACCATAAAAATACCACATATGGGCCCAAGAATTCAAGAAAAGAGACAAACCCAAGACACAACTCATGTCAAGCTCGGAAAAAAAATACTTTAACTAGGGAAAAAAATACCAACCATGAATTGAGCCAAAATTCTATTAAATTTTGCGATTGTTCTATGCTGAATAAGTTACTTTCGCCCAAATTAATTTTTTATTAACAATTCATCCAATTATTAGTACTGTAACCAATAATAAATGTAACTAAAGAAATAAACATGTATGCAGTGACAAAGAAGACAATAGCACAACCATAAGTGATAGCATATTGGTCAAAGACAAGGGAAAAACCCCACTAGGGGGAAACACTTTCAAATCTTCTACTTTAATACATCATCATAAAAATATTTCAACTGAGAGTACAGTGAGATTCAATACATATGTTTGTAGCGGATATCAATGAATCAGATCTACAGATCTACAAATCTTTATAAAAACATAGAGAGAAAACCCAGTCCAATAGATCATCAAATCCAATTGAAGCTAAGATATCAAACCCAAGATTTGAATGAGGGACGCTCTCATCAAAACTATTCGTGCGTGTCTGAAACACCCTAGATGCTCTCTCGAACACTGAGGGTGACTGTGATTGCTCGGTCGCTCTTAGGAAGACTTTGTGCATGCCTCCAAGGTGAAACACACCATAAATTTTTGGACACTCCCTCACTATTGTTGGGTATGCATCTGTGGTGGTTTGGATATTGTCTAGGACACTCTATGCTAGCGTCCAAGGACCAATGCAACCCGATCTAACTGCGAACCCTTGGACGTTCTCATAAACCTGTCTGCCAGCATCTAGAGCTTTCTTAGTGCTCCCTTGTCCACATTGTGCCAGCGTCCAAGGACCAGATTTCCTTGTTCTGTGCTAATGTCCAGAACCGAGAAGAACTCTAACTTAGAGAAAACCTCTTGATGGTGATTTCAGACCCTTGTGTGAACTCCTTCTATCGAGCCTATGCGATCCAAGACAAAAGAGAAGAATAGAAAATGAATTTATCAATGTGTTGAAACAACTTTGAGGTTGCTTCTATTTATAGTATTTCTTGAGGGTTTACTTGGGGTTAATATTCAACCAAGCAACCACCCATATGATTAGGGCTGACCCATTCCATAATGTATGTATGAATAAAATAATTCAAAACTTAACTTCCGCTTAACCAAATTAGGTGATCTTTAGGTCAATTTTGTTCCTCTCAAAAGAGGAATTTAATGCAAGCATAATCTCAAGCACATGAGTTCTTCAATGTGGAACTTTACCGTAGTTACAAAAATTAACACTCCCTCTCAATTAGGAAGAATTCCACCTACCAATATCATGAGTTGATCTTCACATCATCCCGTCATGTTGTTGTAATTCTTTGACTATGTTAGCTGAACTCTATTTGCTAAAAAATTCTTAGATCTAGAAGAAGAAGGATCGAGATGTAATAACTTCCACCCATACCGAGAAATAGGATAACAAATCATATAGGGGAGCATATCCTCACCCATGGAATCTCATCAAGGAGCTAACCCTCAGCCCAAAATCTCAAAAGGGGAGTAATTCTCAACCCAATCATATTTTCCACTAATCTTCCTAAAAATGAATCTCACTAATATTTCCCACTAACCCCCAAGTACACTATCAACTCATTGGAAAAATAGGGAGTCGTATTCCCAACAAGTTATCATGCTTGTGGATATGATGCCAACTAGGGTATACTTTGTAAAGAACAAGGAAGGGAGTAACATTATTCAACCGTATGAAGATAGGGGAGAAACATTCTTCAATCCCATGGGTAATAGATATGGGTAATGCCCTATTGTCTAGAGTTCCCTCAACCCCAAGAGCCTTCTATCTCAGTTCCTCACCATGGGAGCTTAGTTCCTCGATCAACATTGCCCCTTATCCGGAGGGGATACATTGATTAGTCCAAGCTTCTCTCTGAAGACCAAGAAATTTCTCTTTGGTAATGCCTTGGTGAGAACATATGTAGTCTGATTGTTTACTGATATGAGATGGAGCTTGAAAGCTCCTCTTTGTACCATGTCTTGTACAAATTGATATCGAATTTCGATATTCTTATACTTGTCATGGAATACAAGATTCTCTACCAAAAAAATTCCACTCTTTTTGTCATCGTATATCACTGTAGTATTGAGGACCTGCTCAAATATCTCTTGAAAGATATTTCTCAACCAAAATGCTTCGCATCTAGCCATGCTAATGGCAATGTATTATACTTTGGTGGTGCTCAATAATAAAAACTTGTTTTTCCTACTCATCCATGATATCATGGTAGATCCAAGGCTAAAATAACATCCAAATGTACTTTTCCAGTTGATAACATTTTTGGCCCAATCAACATCAGTGTATCCATGAATTTGAATGTTTCCAATAGAATATCTCAGGCCAAGTGTGATTGACCCATGTAAATATCTCAATATGTTTATGGAATCTAGCTAATGTGTGTGGCGGGGCTCGTTCATGAACTTACTCAATGTGTGTATTTCATAGCATATGTCTGAATGGGTGTTTAAAAGGAACATCAGAGCCCCAACCAATTTTCTATACTTGGATGGATTCTCCAAGTCTAGTCCTGCAACATCTCCACATAAATTTTTGAAGTTCATTTGGATTGGTGTAACCATGCATTTGCATTGAGTCATACCAAATCTTTCCAACAATTTTAAATCACATTTTCCTTGTGAAAGGAAAATCTCACCAGGCTTTTGCCATAGCTCAAGCCCCAAAAATTAGTGCACGAAACCAAGGTATTTCATCTCAAATTCATAGGCAAGCTTTCTCTTACACTCAATCATTAGGGGTTCAGTACCTATCAAGAATAGGTCATCAACATATAAAACCAAAATCAATGACATACCTTGGACTACTTTGAATTAGAGGTTGGGATTGGCATTGCTTCTTGTGAATCCGATCTTTACTAAGTAACTCTAAATTCATGCATACCAAGCTCATGGATCTTGATTCAAACCATACAATGCCTTATTCAAACTACACAAATGATTTCTTCGATCTTCCACTTCAAATCCTTGTTGTTGTTCAACATATACCTCTTCATGTAACATGCCATGAAGGAATGCAGTCTCTACATTCATCTCATAAAGAGTCCATCCCTAACTTAGCAAGGGAAGCTATAGAACAGATGGTTTTATATCAAGCCATGGAAGAAAACATGTCACCATAATCTTCTCCCTCTTTCTAAGAGAATCTTCAGGATATGAACCTTACTTTGTATTTATTAATGCTACCATCAATTCTATCTTTGATCTTGAAAAACCATTTTGAAGTCACAATAAACTTCCCTTTCATTCTAGGTATAAAATCCCATACATCATTTTTCACAATTCATTCATATTCTTCAGCCATAACATCCTTCCAAACTTGTTCTAAAGCTTCTTTGAATGACGATGGTTCATCTTAAATCATAATGCTCACAGCTGCAACATATCCCTGATACTTGCATGGTTGCTTCCTTTCTCTGAATTATTTATGAATGGGGACATGTATTTTAGTATCTTATAAAGTATTGTGAAGCCAAAGTGGTCTCTTCCTACTGGGAGAATCACTTGGAAGAGGATCTAACAGATCCATAGACTCCATGGGATCATCAACCATATCGGACTCGGGCATGGATGGACCATCTAGAATATCCTAGTCATCATTCTCTTCCTTGGGAGGAGGAGGCAAAGGAAGATCTCTTGCTTTTCCAAGAGTTGAATCTTCATCGAATGTTATGTCCCTACTAATTTTGACCTTTCTCTAACAAGGAATATAAATTATATATGCTTTATAATTTTCGCAATAAACCATAAACATACATTTTCTTCCCGTAGCTTCCAATTTTTTCCTTTTATACTTCAGCACATGAAAATATGTGGGGCATCCAAATACATGAAGATGGCTTCTATTAGGCTTGATAACTGTGAATATTTCTTCAGGAGTCTTGTTTTTTAATGCTTGATGAGACACCCTATTTTGAACATATACAACAATAGATGTAGCCTCGGTCCAAAGGAACTTTGGCACCTTTTGATCATGGAGCATAGCACGAGAAATTTCTAATATAGACTTGTTCTTTCTTTCAGCGAGACCGTTATGTTGAGTATATGGCACAATCATTTCCTTCTTGATTCTGCCTTTCTTGCCAAATTTTTTAACCTCTTTTGAAATGTATTCCCCTCCATTGTCTTGAAGACTTTGATTCTATTTCTTGATTGTTTTTCGATCAATTCCTTGAATTCCTTGAATGTTTCAAAGGTTTCATCCTTGTGCTTAAGGTAGTATATCCATGTATTTCTTTAGAAGTCATCAATAAAGGTGATGTAGTAGAGATGACCACCAACATCATGTATATGCATCATACCACATACATTAGAATGAGTGAGATCAATGATGTTATTTGTCTTGTTCTTACTAGAGGGAAATGGTCTCCCTATTTTCTTTCCACTTGCACAAGCTGGAAAAACTCCATCACGATGAGCTTGAACATTGGGAATACGTGATACCAATTTATTCAACTTCAAAAGTGAATCATAGTGTAGATGAACTAGCCTACTGTGCCATAACTTGATCAGATTATTGGTATTAAGAACTGATACTAGAAGAGGTCTTCCAGTGACTCTATAGAGTCCTTCAAATCTTGATCCTAATGTTAATGCATCTCTCGTAGGTGAACCAATAGGTGCAGTAAAAAATTTCCCTTTTGATCAAGGCACCTTTCATTCCTTTATCTTCCAATGTGGATATAGATACCAAATTATTCATTAATCCTGGTACATACATAACATCATGCAATAGAACTGATTCCCCAGAATTCAACTGAAATTTTATGGACCCAAAGAATTTCACGGGATGAGTAAATTTTTCTCCAATAATGATCTTTAGCTTAGTCTCCATCTCTACCAGATTAGCGAGGACTTCCTCGTAACTAGAGAAATGTTGTGTGGCCCCCCTATTAGGCAACCAACTATCCCATGAATCCGATCGAGAAGTACTAGCAATAGCAGAAATAAGAATGTATTCAGATTTATTTATAGCATTACTTTCATACTTGGGAGCCTTTGACTTCTTTTGAGGACAATGATCTTCTTCACGGTCAGCTGAGGAGTCTCTTCTTCTTCTTTCATATCTTCTGTCATGGTTATTCCTTTGATTGTATTTTATTCATTTGTTATGGTAGTTTCCTCTAGTGTTGTAATGTGGCCTCTTTCCTTTCTAAGGATAGTCTCATGCATAATGACCCTTTTTGTGGCAATTGAAGAATTCAACATGAGATATCAATATATCATTCCTTCCTTTTGTATTTTGTGAAGGAGGCTTCCTTGATGGACCACTATTTTCCTTCTTCCTTTTTCCATGAGTTATATATGCAACATTCTCTCCCTCTTCATGCTTTTGAATTCTTCCTCTTATTATCATCCTTAATTATTCTTGAGTGAGCTTCCCAAAAAGTTCATCAAATGAGGGAAGGACACTGTTTTCGTTGATTGTAGTAATGAAGGTTTCCCAAATAGGAGGGAGACCTCTAAGAGTCAGAACTACTAGCTCTGTGTCAGGCCCTTTTCTTCAAATCTCGTCAATTGATCTCTAAGGTGAGAGATCCTCATCATGTAGGATTGGAATCCTTCTCCTTTTTTCATGTTGGTTTCCTTGAGTTGATCTTTCAAGGTTATGATCTCATTCAAGTTTTTTATTTCATACATGTTGCCTATCTTTTCATATAGATATTTAGACTTTCTAAAATTCCAAACATATGCAATTAAATGATCTTGTAAACCATAAACTATAATTTTCTTTTCTTTGGACTCACCTTTCTTGTACTTGTTCTTGAGGAAAGCGAAATAATTTTCTTGAGGCTTGGGCATCATTCCTTGAATGTATTCTAGCACATCATTGCTGTTAGTTGTGATCTCCAATATGAATTTTCATGCAACAAAGGTTGATGCACCACCCAAATTTCCATGCTCCTTGAAGGTAGAGGATATCATCTTGACCTTGACTAAGCAATATGATTTTTGAAAGAGGGGGCTTCAATGCTTGCCCCCTTTAGGCTTGTCCTTCACGTTAGCTCTGAAACCATGCTAGATTTTCTATTTTTTCTATGCTCAATCAATTACTTTAGCCCAAATTACTTCTTTATTAACAATGCATCAAATTATTAGCAATATAACCAATCATAAATGTAACTAAAAAAGAACAATATATAGTGACAAAGAAGACAATAACATGGCCATAAGAGACAACGGATTAGTCCAAGACTAGGGAAAAAACCCCACAAGTAGGAAGCCCTTTCAAATCTTCTTCTTTAATAGGTCACCATAAAACGATTTTAGCAGAGAATATGATGAGCTTCAATACACATGTTTGCAACGGATATCAATGAATCAGATCTACAGATCTATATAATAGCAGAGAGAGAAACCCAAATCCAAAATATTGTTGAAGCCACCTAAAGCCAAGATATCAAACCCTAGATCTGAACCAGGGATGCTCTCATAAAAATTTCTTGTGCGCATCTGAAACACCTTATACGCTCTCTCAAACATTGAGTGAGGGCAATTGTGACTGCTTGGTCACTCTCAGGAACACTGTGTGCTTCTGTTTGGGGCGGAATACACTAGAAACCCTTAGACACTCCACTAATGTTGTTGTGTGTGCATATGAGATGGCCTTGATGCTCTCTAGGACACTCTGTGTGAGCATCTGAGGACCAATGTAGCCCTATCAAACTCCAAACCTTTGGACACTGTCATAAGCCTGTCTTCTAGCAGCTAAGGCTCTTTGGATCCTCTATTGTCCAATTTGTGCCAGTGTTGAGCGGCCATATTACCGTGTTTTGTGCTAGCATCCGGAACCCAGAAGAACCCTAACATAGAGTGAACCTCTTGCCGATGATTTTAGACCCTTGTGCGAACTCCTTTTGTCGAG
Source organism: Pinus tabuliformis (assembly GCA_031772625.1). Classification (NCBI taxonomy): domain Eukaryota; kingdom Viridiplantae; phylum Streptophyta; class Pinopsida; order Pinales; family Pinaceae; genus Pinus; species Pinus tabuliformis. The sequence goes on along the minus strand of CM062806.1, from coordinate 306,312,881 downwards.
TCTGTGCGAGCCGAGACAAAAGATAAGGATAGAAAATGACATGATCAATGTATTGAAACGAACTTGAGGTCACTCCTATTTATATGATTTCTTGAGGGTTTACTTTGGGTTAAGATTGACCCAAGGTGTTACTCACGTGGTTAGGGTCGACCCATTCCATAATGTATGTACGAATAAAAAAAATCAAAACTTAACTACTGCTTAACCAAATTAGGTGATGTTTAGGTTGATTTTGGTCCCCTCGAAAAGAGGAATTTAATGTAAGAATGATCTAGGTGGATATTGGTGGCCACCTGCCAATTCCACTTGGACCCCACCATTGCTTCTTTCATTTGTTCAGTTTCCTTAACTATAGCATAGTTTACTATTTTTAGCTGTTTTTTAGGTCGTAAACTTTTGGAGTTGTTTTGACGCCCTAAACGACGTTTTTTCTAGAAATCTACCGCCAACAATTTTAATCGTCTTTTCCATCGTAGTCATGGGAGAGATATTTCCAATGGGTTATCATGAGTTTCAAATGGAGATAATATGACCAAGTCACGACCCCGGGAAGTTTGCTGTCCAAGTCACCCCAACGGGGACCATAAACTCTTGGTGTTACATCTCCTCGGGTTAGGGATTTGGTTTTTTAGGGTTTGCTCTTATTGTTCAATAATAAAAATTTCCTTGAGCCTCATTATAAGGTGGTTTAGAGGCATGTAGCCACCACATCGCTTCTCAGGATAAGCTACCATTGCCCTAGCTGGTTTATTTCCATTTCTATTTATAAGCATATTTCAGTATTTTACATTAATGAAATGAAGTATTATTTCCACTGCATCTCTGTGTTTATGGTTATCTATGCAATTTGTTTCGTTCCTATTTAAATCCGGATCAGTGGTATCAGAGTGGTCTGATTTTTTTCTATGTTTTTCTTTGCATGTCCCCAACGAGGTCAGGATATAAGGAGTCAGGGCTTGAACTGGTGGAACATTTGCAAGACCAGTCTTGCAAATCCCGATGGCCTCCCATGGAGGATGAAAAGAAAGATGAGGGGGCAGGAGATCCTATCAAGATCTTGCTTGATGAAGCCCTCAAGCAATGAAGGAACGCAATGATGGACAAATTTTCCCACATCCTTCAGCGGTTACCCAGGGGTGACGCATCAGCTTCCAACAACTACTGTGGAAATGCCACATCGTTTAAGGTACAAGTTAATTTTTAAATCCCCATATTCGAGGGTCAAATAGATGCAGATGCCATCGATAAATGGTTAAATCTATTAGAGTGTTATTTTTCTGTTCATTATTTTTCCAGTCGGGAAAAGATTATTTTTGCTCTTCTCAAAGCAGCCCACCATGCCAAGGACTAGTGGGAAACCTACTACGAGCAGAAGGATGAAAGTACAGGCTCACTATTTTCAGCCACACCCACTTGGGATTCATTCGGGGATGCCATCAAGGAGCAGTACTACCCTATTGGAAGCTATGAGGATCAATACATAAAGTGGACCACGCTGCAGCAGGGAAGGGACCAAGACGTGCCAATGTTTACCAATATTTTCCATACCCTTCAAACAAATTTGGGTATCAAGGATTTGGAGCAGCATTTGTTACCCAAATACTGTGGCTGTCTGCATGAGTGTATCCAGGAAGAAATAAAATTCTTGAACATCTCCTTGCTCGGCATGACATACTGATATGCCGTCATGTTCGAGCAAAAGTTTAAACAGAAGAAGCGAGACTTTGAATCTGCGAAACAGAAGCAAGGGAAAGGTGCCCCCAAACTGTAGAACAAAGGACAATGTCAAGTCGAGGCAACCCAATACAACCTTCCAAAGCTACAAGCAAAGAACAACACTACGAAGTATAAAAAGGACATGGGAAAGTGGTGTGAGTTCCATAAGAGCTCCACTCACAACACAAGTGAGTGTCAGGCCAAGCAGTCACTGGTGGTCTAATTAAATCTTTCAGAATCAAATGCATGTTCTAACTTTGAGTCAGAACCTGACAAGGGGAATGACAAAGGGAAGCAGATTATTGATGCGGAGCCCAACACCACCATTTCCACCATGAAGATACAGAAGGAGGAACCCAAATATCTAGAGGAAGAGGAGCATCTCTTCCACTACCAGATGTGGGTAAAGGTCTCCCCACTATAGTTTACTATCGACAGTGGGAGCCAAAATAACCTATTTCGGCAAAGGTCATGAAGTGGTTGGGCTTACCGACCACAACACATCCACAACCGTACACCATCATGTGGCTTCACCAAGGACGATATCTTCACATGAGCCATCACTATTGCCTTCCATACAACATCAAGCCCTTCATGGATGAGGTATTGTTTGACATTGCTCCCCTTGAAGTTTGTGATGTATTATTAGGACAACGATACTTCTGGAAGCGACATGCTATGTATGAATCAAGAACCCGTGAAGTTATTGTCAATTGGGGAAATAAGTCGTACATGATACTGAAGCTATCACCGCCTACTGCCATCTCTTTGGTTACTACAAAACAATGGAGTAAGCTCATTTCCAAAACCGGGAAATTTTTTTTCCTAACGATACACCCTCAAGGAAATAAGAAAATAGTGGCCTCGACCTCCAGGCAAGGCCCCTCCGCATGAAAACTATAGATGGAAAAGGTCATGGAGGAGTACGAGGACATCTTCACCTCCCCCGCAGGGGTTCCTCTACACTGTCAGGTCAAGCCACTCGCTACTCAATGGACCAATCTATTGGTGCTCCATTCTGGAGAACAATGAAATCAAGAGGCAGATTTAGGAGCTATTGCAAAAAGGTCAAGTCCATCTGAGTTCATTGCCCTGTGGGAAACCTATAGTGTTGGTACAGAAGAAGGATGGGACATGGAGACTCTGTATTGACTATCAGGCGCTGTACCCAATCCCATGGATTGATGACCTCATGGACCAACTGAAGGGGGAAAAATATTTCAACAAGATCAATTTGAGGTTAGGATATCACCAGGTACCAATCGAACCCTCCGATGTGTGGAAGACTTCCTTCAAAGCCAACGAGGGCCTTTTTGAATGGTTGGTTATGCCTCTCGGATTGACAAATGCTCCTGCAACTTTCATGAGACTAATGGATGAAATCTTGCAGCCATTCACCAACTCATTTGCTGTGGTATACTTGGATGACATCCTAATATTAACCAAAATAGGAAGAGCACCTCCACCACATCCGATAGGTTCTCCAAACACTGCGGCAACACAAGTTATGTGCTAATTTAGAGAAATACACTTTTGGCATGACCCAAGTTCAGTATCTGGGAAACATTTTTCATGAACAGGGGGTGCATGTGGATCCAGCCAAGATTCAAGTCATTTGGGATTGGCCATCTCTGGCCACTCTGACAAGGCTTCACAACTTTCTAGGTCTTGCCACTTCTACCGCAGGTTTGTGTTGGGATTTTCTCTTATCACTTGGCCCTTGAGTCAAGTCACCAAGGGAGGAGCGAAAGAAAAATTATTTTAGTTTGAATTTCAATAGAAATCATTCGCAGAGTTGAAATATCGCCTCTGCTCAGCACCAATGCTCGCATTACCAGACTTGCAATAGCCATTTGAGGTCGAAACAAATGCCTCTAACTATGCTATTGGGGCAGTCCTTACTCAACACTGGCATCCAGTGGCATATCACAGTGAGGCACTTTCAGACACAGTCTAGAAGTATCCCACTTATGACAAAGAGATGTATTCCATTGTGCAAGCCTGTCGCAATGGAAGCATTACATTTTGCGGAAGGAAATGGTCAACCACATAGACCACTGATCCCTGCAGTTCATACAGACCCAAGGGAAATTGCAAAATGATCACCATTAGAAGTGGCCCACATACCCGCAACAGTTCCATTTGAATATCAAGTATAGGAAGGGCAGCACCAATAATGTTTCAGATTGACTCAGTCGACCACCGACCATTGTGTTAACCACCATGCTCAACTATTGTGGGCACGAGACTTCTGATTAGCCACTTCTCTACAAAAGTGTCCTAGAATTCAGCCACACAACTAGACCCTCTTGGAGGGTCAGCATGTTCCATATTTTCACCTCTAGAATGCTTTATTATACCACCTGTGTCACCTTTGTGTTCCTTCAAGCGAGCCTGCCAAGATGATTTTGGAATCACACTACAATCGAGTTATTGGGCATTTCAGGGTCAAGAAAGCAGTGGCAGTACTATAGAAGTATTTTTATTGGCTGAATCTTCAAAAGGATGTTGGGAAGTACATCATATCATGCATTTCATGCGCCATTGCCAAACTGACGATCAAGAAGCAAGGCCTCTATACCCCACTGCCTACCCCTAGTCGACCTTGGGAATCCATCTCCATGGATTACATGTGAGGACTTCCTTCCACTAAGCATGGAAACAACTATGTTTTTGTGGTCGTCGAAAGGTTCTCGAAGATGGCCATTATGGTGTCCTGCATGAAGAATATCACAGCAGAAGCCACTGCTAAACTCTTCTTTGAATGAGTGTGGGTACACTTTGGGTTCCGACACTCTATCATTTCAGATTGGGATAGCAGGTTCCTCAATACATTTTGGTCTAGTCTTTGGTTGATGTTAGATACCAAACTCACTAAGTCCACAACCTTCCATCCTCAAACTCATGGCCAGACAGAGGTTTTCAATAGGATGATCATACACATTTTGTGTATGTACAACTCAAAGCATCGACACACACGGGACGAGAGCCTCCTCTATGTTCAACACAGCTACAGCTGGGCTCTCCATAGCTTGATTGGCCACAGCGCTTTTCAGGTGGGCTTGGGATTCCAACCACTATGTCCCGTTGATGTGGCCATGCCATTTGTAGCTACTCATGCACATTCAGCTCATGTCCAGTTCAAAACAGATAAGGCAAACAACTTCATTGAGCACATCCAACATATCCGCCAGCATGTCCATGACATTCTAGAGAAATCAAATGCCAAGTACAAGCAGTGACATTATCAACATTGGGTGCCACACAAGCTTCAAGTGGGTGACAAAGTCTGGTTGCATTTTCAAAAGGAACGCCTTACCGGAGCCTATCAGAAACTTAGACAACTCCAATATGGTCCTTACACCATTACCAAGGTTGTGGGTGTGTCGATGCCTATAAAATTGTAGCACCAACATTGAGGGATAACCACCCTGTCTGGACCTTAGTACAACTCCTTATCCGTTTGGGATAGTGGCTCCGACTGGGGGTTATGCGACCAATTTCCCAATAATGTGTGTGGTTTGATGAATGAATGTTTTAATGTATATCAGAGATGGTAAGTAGTTTATTCTATGACTTTAAAATATACAAATATTCCTACATAACTCGGGTAATCTAATAACAATGCGATTCTTGATAATTCCTAACAGACAACCGATCATATAGATTATTTACTTATCTATAGAAAGGTGTGTTTAAATAATGATTACTTTGTTTAAGAAATTAAACAAAGTAACTATGAAAACATATCACATGACATCGTAATATTTATTGCTAATATATATCTCTAATTGTAACAATTCTAAATCATTTAGAAATGACACAATATAGAATTATTTGAAGCGTATGAATACATTAACAATAGAAAAATTAAATGAAATGCCAATTAAATCAAGACAAAAAGAACACTGGTAGAAATACCGCATGCATTTGAGTCTTGTTCTATAAATAACATTCTGGTTCCACCTCTTGAAGAGAAGTATCTTTGTGTGGTTTTGATCTTTTATATGAATAATTGGCGCATGTCATAATCTGTAAATCTGATGATTTGGGTATCACTGATGTCTGAATAGTGGTAAAGGTCAAATCATCTTTTACAGATTTTTACGCAGGTTCAGTATAGTAAAGATGCATATACACGCTATTTCGGCATTTCAAAACTGCGTATACGCAGGTCTGCCTTGAGAAAAATGTGTATGCACTTAGGTTCGACACATTGAAGTAGCATACACCTCATGAAATATGTTTTAGCTACTTCTGTTTACTGTTGCAGTGTTATGGGTTCTGGATTGGGTTCTGGTTACCGTTACTGTATTCTGGTTACAACATTTAGAAAAGTGATTGTTTGATTGAGTTTTGGTTGGCACAAAGGAGATTGGTTGATGTAGATATATTTGATGTTTGATTGATGTTATTGATAGATCCAGCATGAAAATTTATGAAATGTGGTCCCTGGAAGAAAAGAGAAGGTTGTAGTCTTCTCTAGGTCAACATCTACATACTAGTAAACACATCATCAAGTACAAGAGCTAAGGGGTTTGTAGCTCCTTTCCAGGAAAAGCTGCAGAATGAGAGAAGGTTGTAGCCTTCTACAGGTAGAAGCCTGCATATTGGTATAAGACTGCACCAGTACAAAATTTGTAAAAAGAAGTTTCTTATTAAAGAAAGATAGAGATGATTTCAGCAGGTGGTTTTCACCCACATTGGGTTTCCACCTTATATCTTGTGTTCATGTGTATGATTGCCTATTCTGTTTACTGCACCTGGTCACTGTTTATATGGTTCTGATACACAGATTAAATATCAACTAACTAAATTATAAGTTTGCAAGGTATATGCTGGTTGCTCTAAACACAGTTGCGTATACATGCAAGTTGCATTAACAGAAGTAGTGTATATAAATATATTTATGGAAATGAAATATTGTTAACTTGCTAATACTGATTCACCCCCCCCTCTCATTATTATTTCCAACACTATTGTGTATATAGTTGCAGCGATGAGATTTCCTCCTCTTTTGCCTTTATTCCTTGTTGATGTGTCAATTCAAGTTGTTCGAGCTGCTGGGACAACTGTTGTTTTTTCTGCATGGCGTGCTGGTCAATCTATTGTTTCTCTATGTTTAATTAAACTTTGAGTTGCTCGTTCCTCTTTTTTTCTTTGGCCAACTATTCCTCAAGCTGATTAATCTTCTATTTTTCTGCTGCTATTTTCTCTTCAAGCTGAGCAAACCTTTGATCTTTTTCTTTGATTAATATATTAACCTCAGTGGCCTTGTCAATTGTGGAAACTATATAAACCCCTCCATATTGGGACAACTTAGTTAAATATTCAAAAGGGTTGGCCTCTGAATCCTTCCATATAACATTAATAAACTATGATTAAGGAGCTATGGCTGATGTCTAGTCAATTTTCCTCTTTTTCCTCTGTTTCCTGACTACATCCATGTGCTTAGGACTATAAAAGACATCCAAAGGTGGTATCTTCTCAATATTTAATGTAATTTCACCCGAAGTATTTTCAAGGATTATTTCAACTTATTTCTGTGTTATGACTGTACTGGGTGTGTTTTCAATCATGCTCTCAGTAACGATGGGTTGTTGAGTTGTGGGCGATGCTGATGCAATACTTTATCGGGGATCACTCTGGCTTTTGATCTGCTGATCAAATTGTTCCCATTATTTCATCAAGATGGGGTCAATATTAAAATTTGTGCTAAGGGGTTCACTGATCCTTTCAATTGTTTCCCCTTCCCCGGAAATATCTTCAAATGTCTGCTCACCGCTTTGCTCTGCTTGTTGAATAGTAAGAGTAGTATTCAATAAATCTAGAGGCAATGTCTATAACCTCCTTGTCCTATATTCCATGAATTCATTGATCTGTATGGTTCTTAGTTTTAATCTTTCCAGATGAGTTACTTGTGAAAATAACTTTGCAAAAGTGAATAAATCATCAAAATCATCCTCCTCATGTATAAATTTAGCAATTTTCACCTGACTGTTGAAATTGTAAGCAACCTTGTTTGGATCATACTGTCTCTCAGGAATTATTGCTAGATTCAGGTCCTTAGTTTTCTCTGCTTCTTTATCACCATGCTTAAAGTCATGCAATTTGTAAGTGCCACAGTGGAGGGGAAATGGAGGTCACACTTGTTTTTTAGAGTCTATGAGGTTTTTGGTCATTCCCTTCTCCACCATCTGGTATGCTATTTCCCTAGTTAATAGCTTGTCTAGGTTATAGAGTGGAAGGACATGAGGGTCTGTTATACTCCCAAAAACTCTAATATAGGTGAAATTATCCTTTCCAAACCAACTACTAATTGAAGTTAAGTCAATGTTGGCTTTGTCAGAGACCCGAGGAGCAGGCTTGTGAAAAATGGCTTGGTGAACAGGTAAAAAAACCATGGAAAGTTTTGTAGATGTGATTTTTATAGTCTGACTCCCATAGATACTTGTGATAAATATGGATAGGGGTTGGGTCTTCAACAATCCATTTCCAACCTAGAATAGGAAAGTCAGAGTTGAAACAGATAGTGTCCATTATGTAGGCGCTCATATAAAATGGGGGCACAACTCTGGTGGTGACAAATCTATTTCTTCTATAATCTAATATTTGGCTAGAAATTTTATTGGAAAGAATACTTGGCCAATCCATATTAAAAGAGTTGACTGACACTTCTATTAATGGGACCATTTCTATAGAAAACCTAGTGAAATTTGAGCTTCCAAAGAGCCTACATACCATTGCAGCACCATCAATACGGAAATGCCAAAGAGTCTACATAGTACATACCAAAGGATTCGTGCTTACGCTTGTTTGGAAAATGTCTCCACTATTTGATGGGGTCTGACTCCAGGTCATTCTCCTTAGTGAAAGCTTCCAAAAACACCTTTTTGTAGTGCCACTCTGGATCCAACAAATGGTACATTTTATTAACATCTTCAGGCTTAAATGTCCCGAACATCTTCTCATCCGCTGTGAAGAAGGCTCTATCTATTATATTAAAAATTTCAATCACCCATCTCGCTAGATCATTATATGGTAAAAATTTGGCTCGAGTTGCTATTTTATGGAGGAAGGAGCTGGCCAAGTCATTGAGCATGCTCTCTGTTTTATCGGTTCCATTCATTGTTGCTTCTTCTTCTATCTCCACTTGATTTTCTACTTTGAGTAAAGTATAAATTCCTTCCCACGAGATTTTACTAAGTCTTGGACAAGTAGTATCTGCAATTACCACCAATTTTGCTGGTGATTCTTCAACTACAACAGGGGCCTTTGCTTTCCACATTTCATAGACATCTTGCTTGATATGCGATACTCAGTGAATTTTGCAAAATGAGAAAGAGGAGTGTAACAGTCTAAAAACTTGAACAAGGATAATACAAATTACAGACTAAATGTAGTTATGCACAATGGTTGCATGAGATGTTATGTTGTACTTATCTATCTCAGATGAAATCTTCGAAGGACGTACCCATAGCTACTCCTTAATGTTTCACTGTAACCTCCAATGTGAAACTTTAATGATAAAACCATATGTCGCATCGCAGGTCTTATAGTTGTCTTTTATAGTATAGGTGTCATGACTCTGTGATTTGCGATCAACGATTGCATTATTTTACTCTTTGTTAAATAGTCGTGTATCACAAATCAGGAGTTACAAGTGCCATACTTAGAAGATTTGTTTGGATAGTTGTGATTGTGATGACTGCTGAGCTGGCGTAGGGAGACAACATGCTTTAATATTGGAAAATCACGTTATTTCTTTGTTTATAAATTTATTCCTTTACTGCATGTATTTATAATATTTATCACTTTATTTTTATGAAGAGCTCTCCGTACGATAACTAAATCGCATTGCGATTCTTCAATGCGATATATTAGATGTTTCTTTATGAATCAACGACATGCGATTTGCAATAGCCTTATTGCATCACGAGATCTCAATGGAGTTGAATTGATGCTTTACTATGAATCAGTGATATGTGATTTGGCAATAGCCGTATCGCATCGCAAAGTTTCAATGCCACTTTAAGTCATCCCGTGGGATTAACGTTGTGAGAGATGCGATAGTTTTATTACATCACGCGTATAAAAGGTTTACTTTGAAAAAAATTTGCAATGACGGCTTTATTATGACTATGATCACATTGCAAGATCGTCAAATGGATTTTCATGAGTTCTTAAAGAAATGCAACTTGCGATGAGCGGTTCTAACTATTCTAAAAGCAATTTTGATATGACTTTTTTATTCAAAAGTTTTTTTCTTTTATTTATATTCAAAAGGGGACCCATTTCTTATTTAGTATTTAAAGCTAAGAGTTTAAAAATTGAAACGAGGGTTTGTTGTATAGCACAACAATTGGTGATTCACTGGGAGAACTAGCTATCTCTGAAAAAATAATGAAATTTCTAAAACTTTCTTATGTAGAATCGATTGAGGAAAAGGCAACTATCTAAGAATTGGTTAGATAAAACTTTACTTCAAAATAAAAAATATATAAATTCTGCGACTTCTCGTTCAAAACCTTATGATAAAACAAAAACATTTTTGGTTTCTTTTTCATTTTTTATTGGTTGTTAAAGATAAATTAGGGGGCTCCTCCAACTTAGATTTTTTAATTTTACTCTTTTTCCATAGGTAGTGCCTCCACTACTAGCAAGCATCTATAGTCTCGAGAAGGTTACCTTTTAACCATCAGGCATTCATTGTCCGATCCATCTAAGAGTATCACTTTTCGAAGATAAATCCGAAAGATATGTTTACATGTATTTTTTTATTTTTAATTTTTGGAATAAAAGCCATTGTCTTGGTTTGGGATCCAGATGATGACAATGCCATTCACTAGTTGTAATTGAACTGAACAAGATGGCTCATAATGAGACCCCTTGTCTTATGATTATAAGCCATTACGTTGTTTTGATATGCAGTATGGTAATGTCAGTTTAATTAATTCCCTATGATCATGGTAAGAAGGCTCATCCTGAGACCTCTTTTCTTTTAAATCATATATGTTTTAGAGTTACACTCTAAAAAAAAATCACAAACCTAGTGGATGGGGTGAATCAGTTACTCCTTAAGAGTTTTTGGATGACAATTTTAGAGTTGTGGTTGCTTAGCTGGAGAAAGTATTTATCTTTTCTAAACAACCTTTTTTAACTTTATAAAACTTCAAAATGATTTACTGTATTTTCAAGGTTTGGAACATTTCAGAAAAGTAAAGATGTTCTCAGAGTTTCATGTTATATCTAATTTCCAAAATTGTAATCATTTCCTTAAAAGGTTCTATTTTTGAAAGCAAGTATTCACAATATTCTTTCAAAGAGATTTTCAATAGTGAAAAGTCAAAGGGAGAGTATTTACAACATTATTTCCTAAAATAAGCTAGCTTGCATAAAGAATATGTATAGGTAAGAGGGGGTTACCTCCTTAGGAGAAGAATTTCTTTAAGATAAGCCCATTCACAGGAAGAGAATCTCTCTTTCCTGATAAATCTTGCAGTAGAAACGTTGATGAGCCTATCTTTTCAATGATTTGAAATGGTCCAAGCCACATATTTTGAAATTTGGTATGCTTACCTTTGTCTTCATGTGCTTTATCCCATTTCAAAACGAGATCACCAGTTTGTAATGATTTTGAGCTGACAAAACTTGCATCAAAAGAAGATTTAATGATTTGTTGATGTTTAGAATGAGTAATTATGGCCTTTTCTCTTTCCTCATCCAATTTAAGGATTTGATCAAACCTCAATTGAATAGAGGAAGAAGGGATTTCTTCAATAAATTTCACTAGGGCTAGAGATGGGAGTGCTAAATTTGGAGGTATTACAGCTTCTTTCCATACACTAAGTTAAAAGGAGAAGTACCTATTAAGGCCTTTTGAGTTATGTGATCTACCCATAATGAAAATATCGAAGATTTCTGCTATTTTTTTTGGTTTTGATCAACAATTCTTTTGATATTCTTGATGAGATTCTTGTTAGTTGACTCTGCTAAGCCATTTCCTTGAGGATAGTAATTTGCAGAGTATTTTAACTTAAAACCTCTTTTAAGAGAAAATTCAATTATACTATTTCCAGAAAAATAAGATACATTGTTAAAAATAAACGCATTAGGCAAACCAAACCTTGTAATGATGAATTGATCAATAAATTCAATAATTGCATCAGAATTGGCTACCTTAGAGGAATTGCTTCTACCCACTTGGTGAAGTAGTCCATCGCTGCAAGCATGTATCTATGTTTCTTGGAAGACTGTGGGAAAATTTCTCCTATAATATCAAGTCCCCACTGTTCAAATGGTTAATCAATGTTTACTGGTTGTAGAGGAAAGGTTGCTCTCCTTTGTCTTTCGCTAGCAATTTGACATATCTTGCATTTCCTTACATAGTCATGGGCATATTTAAACAATGTTGGCCAATAATATCCAACATGTAGTATTTTGTGAGCTGTAGTGTCTCCTCCAAAGTGTCCACTTGCTGGGCCATCATGTAATTCCTACAAAATAGTTTGCGCCTCCTTTTTTTCAAGGCATCTTAATAGAATTGAATCATAATTTCTTCTGAATAACACTATCAATGATTTCAAAGTGTTTGGCTTTTAATCTTAAGGCAAGTTTATTGTTGTAACTGAGTTCAGGGGGAGCATATCCATTTTTCAAGAAAAACATTAGACCAACATATTGAGATTCTGAATTAGTGATACTTATCTCATTTACTTGTGGAATATTATATGAATTTTCATGGTCTAGAATATTGGAAGCTCCTACTAATATCCTGCAAAAACCTTGCCCTATAACAATTTTCGTTGGTTTAATATCAATATCATATTCTTGTAAATCAGTTACCCAATTGGCTATTTTTTCTGCTACTTCCCTTTGAACTAGCCACTGTCTCACTGCAGAGAATGGGACTATTACTTTAGTGTGTGTTTTTAGAAGAAAGGGTCTAATGTGTTTGCTAGATTTAAATATAGAAAAAGCTTGTTTTTCAACTTCTGAATAATTGAGCTCAGCACCTTGCAAATTAGAACTAAAGAAAGATATGGGTGCTTCTACTTGCTGTTCATTTATTTGTGTTAAAATAGTAGCGTAAGATGTTTTAGTGGCTAGAGTATACAGAATAAAATGACTAGAAAAATTCGGAGTTTTCAATGTAGCAGCATTGATGATTTCTTGTTTGATTGAATCAAAGTATTCTTTCTCGTTATGTCCCCATTTGAAAACTGAATTTTTCTTAATCATAGATTGCAAGGGTAAAACTATCTGAGAAAAATCAGGAACAAATATTTTCACAAAATTTATCTACCCCAAAAATGATTGCATAGATTTCTTGTTATGTGGCAAAGGAATATTAGAGATCTCTTTTATCCTGTCTAGATCAATGTATATGCCATCTTTGGATACAATAAACCATAAGAGATTACTTTCATTAAGGGCAAAGAATGATTTCTTGGAATTTAAATAAATCCCATATTTTTTACAATGTTCAAAGATCTACTTTAAATCATGCAACTGATTAGTCCTTTTCTTAGAATAGACAGTTATGTCATCTAAGTAAACAACGTTTGTTCTATTCATCAAACTTTTGAAGGCTATATCAATGGCTCGTTGGAAAGTGGCTCCAACATTTATCAAACCAAAAGGCATTTTCTCATAAGCATATCTTTACCATTTAGTTCTGAATGTAGTCTTTAATCTATCATTTGGATGTACCAGTATTTGATTATATCTTGAAAAACCATCAAGAAAAGACATTAACTCTGAGCTAGCAACTGATTGAAGTATTTGTTCCATGGTTGGCAATGGGAAATTATCTTTCAGAGATGCTTTGTTGAGATTTCTAAAATCTATGAAAATCCTAATGTCACTATTATTTTTCCTTACAGGTACTAAGTTCGAAAGCCATTTAGAATGTCTGATAGGAAAGATTATTTTAGCCTTTAGGAGTTTATTCAACTATGCTTTGATTTGATTTTGAACATTTGGGTGAATTTTCCTTAGCTTTTGTTGTATAGGTTTCTCATAAGAAATCATTGGAATTATGTGTTGAATGATAGAGGTATCATAAGTTTTCAGATCTTCATAACCTAATATCCTGAAGAAAAAAAATCTTTCCTCTGATGAAAGTCCAAGTCTATGGGGTTTGGCCTCAGTGCAAAGATTTACTAATTCAAACTTTAAATTAGAACTTTGAAGTTTTGAATTAGTAACCTTTTTGAATCTATCCTTAATATCATAAAGGTATTCTAGCTTGACCACGGATCTTGGAATAGGATTTTCATTGAGTATTTGCTTTATTTGAATATCATGATTTCTTTCACCGATAATCTACCCGTCATAAGATCCTTCATAAGTCAGGAAATTTAAGATATCATCGTCGTGATTAAATACACACTAGTTGGTGACATTATCTGGGACAGATGGTCGAAAAATTAACTCAATTGAAAATCTATCTAGACTATAATCCTTAGATGGAAGGAGCTTAGAAGTTACATTAGCAAAAAGGTCAGCTGCTGCATTCTGTGATCTAGGAATAGGAGATATATCAAATGCCAGAAAATGATTTATGAGATCCTGAACAAGTAATTGATAATGTTTAAGATGACTCGAGAGACAATGGATAGTATTTCTCACTTGCTTAATAAAAATCTCAGAATCATCAAATACTTTCAGATCTTGGATATTCAGGCCTATTTCTTTACAGATCCCTTGAATCAATGCCTCATATTATGTAGTGTTATTAGTACATTGAAACTCAAATCTACATGATAACATGGTTTTTTCTCCCTCTGGACAAACTAAGATACATCCTGCTCGGGCACCATCATTGGATTTTGATCCATCGAAATACAAAGACCAAAATAAAGGATTATTTACAGGCTTTTTTACAACTTCATCTACAACATTAACACACTTTGAGGTATCAGTATGAGAGAAATTTTCAAATTGAAATATGACACTATGAATAGGAAAAGGAGATTGTTAAACAATAAAATTTCCAAAAAATGACTCAGTTGAATAGTTTCAGAGAATATTATTATTGAAGGCTACAGGTTGATTCTCTTGTTCAAACTCCATTACTGTATGAGTCAAATGATTTTCACGATCTATCTTGATTTGATTTGGTTTCCCATTATAGGGAAGCCACATGTGAGATCAATCAGTCAAAATATAACTGTGAAGCTTTTCAGACCAATCTCTACTCGGAATAAAACCATAAAACTCAGGGATGTCAGCGATTAATATATCAATTCTTTGGACAACCTTGGGATCAATTGCTAATCTGATAGTAACTGATTTTTTCTCTCCTAAAACTTGTACCTTAGTTCGATCTAATTGAACAATGTGAACTGCATACTTCTGGGGCTCAATATTTAATTTGGAGCAAACTAAGGCTGGCATAATATTTGATGAAGCCCTGAATCAATCAGGCAATTATGCAAATTTCTATTATAGACCTCATAAGTTAAGAGCAAAGGAGGAGTATGAGAATTTGACCTGTCCCCAATTAAAATAGCATCAATACCATCTACCATATCAAATGGTGGCTTTCCTGATCCTTTAGCAACCTTGGACAATACACTAGTTGGAAGAGGAGAGGAAGGCACCACATTTAATTCTTTGAGCAGCAACTTTTGTTGATGTTTGAGCTTGCTAAGTTCATGCAAAGAAATATTTACTCGAGTCTTATTCATATCTTCTACAATGTTATAATACATGGAGTGTGAAACTACTAGAATTTTAGATGATTAGGGAGGATTGGAAGATGAAGGTTGATTATGGGGACGTGCTATTGAAATTCTCTTTATGGGATATTTATCTTTAGTAACAGGACTTGAGTTTTTCTTTTTAGAATTTACCTGGTTAGGCACAGATATACTCTCGCTTATGGTATTTACTAGGAGAGATTCCTATTCACTTTCATTATCAGAATTGGGTAAGATAAAGTCCCACATTCCATGACATTCAACTGTTTCATCTTCATTCGTATCTTCAACTGATAAAATTGTATTTCCACCTTCATCATCTTCTAGATCAGATTTGGCATTAGATATCGAATTAGGTGGTTTAGGATAAGTAGGATGATTTCATTTAAAATTCATAAAAGGTGTTTTGGTAGAAGTCTCAGCTACCTGCCTCTTTATTTCAACCATTTCGTTAGACATAGTTTTAAGAACCTTTTGTAAAACTTCCATGTCATATGGATCCTTGACTGATTTCTTCTTTGAATCATCTCTAAAGGTAACTTTTTTGGATTTCCTTTCTTCTATAGCATTTTTCTTTTCCAAACCTAGGATACGTTTTTCAATAGCGATTGCTTCCTTCACATTTTCTGCTAATGTTGATTTAGCAGCTATATCAAGGAAAATGGCTATGTTTGAAGGCAATGCAGAGATGTATCATTCATTTCAGACTTCCTCACTAGGCTTAGATGTGGCAGGAATTTTATTCAATAGCTTATTGAAGTGTGAGTTGAAGTATTTGGTGGGTTCCTTTGATTCGGATTTAATATCGGAGATATCATTGATCAAAGTCACTGTAGACCTATCATCTCCAAACTTAGTTAGAAATTTCTCTTGAAAAGCATACCAGATATTAATAGAACCTGGTGGTAACAAAAAGTGCCATGATCCTGCTACTCCTTGTAGAGTGTATGGAAATAGTGTAACAACAACATCTTCTCCAGTTACTCTATTCAAGTTGATGGATAACATGAAATTATTTATATGTCCTTCTGCCAACAGGCCAATGTCAGGGTTAAATTTTGGTAACCATTTTTCAGGATGAGTTGGCAATTTTCTTAAAGGTGCAGAAATTCTGACTGCTGCAAGATCGGTCCATGGCCTTGGTTGAGGTTGATTATGTGCCATCATGGAGCTAACAATAGAAGAGGGTGATGAAGGGGTAGAAAGGGATTGGGTAGAGGATGTTGAAGTACATGTACTTGTTTGGAGTATGATTTGAAGTTGGGAAAGGGATGAATGATATTGTAATGATACAGATGGAATAGATGGTGATGATGATAGAGTCTCACTATTAGATTCAGATGGTATTTTCCTAGCCCTTTTTCGAATTGGTAGAGGAAACTCGATTGCTAGGATACCAATTTTTTCACTTTTAGATCTAGTAAGCGGCTGGGATGGGATATATTGTGAAGTTACACTGCCTTGGGATAACTCGGATTGTTCTTGGGATATCGAAAACCCTTGTAGTTTATAAATTATAGACTGTACTTTAGGGGGTTCAGGAGAAGAATTATCTGGTGTGTTTAGGATTTCATCAATGGGTGTTGTATTATCATTTTCAACTTCTAACTTAGGAATAGGGGATTTCGAGTGCAAAGGAGAAGTTGGAGGAGATGATGAGGGAGTTTTACTCTTAGAATGGCCTGTGGATTTGGATTTACTCGCCATTCATAGCTAGGCCGTCCTTCTAGCACCAAAAATGTTGATGCCTCTAAAATCGTAGCACCAACATTGGGGGATAACCACCTGGTCCAGACCTCAATACAACTCCTTATCCATTTGGGATGGTGGCTCTGACTGGGGCTTATGGGACCAGTTTCCCAATAATGTGTGTGGTTTGATGAATGAATGTTGTAATGTATATCGGAGATGGTAAGTGGTTTATTCTATGACTTTAAAATATAAAAATATTGCTACATAACACGGGTAATCTAATAACAATGTGATTCTTGATAATTACTAATAGATAAACGATCATATAGATGATTTACTTATCTATAGAAAGTTGCATTTAAATAACAATTACTTTGTTTAAGAAATTAAACAAATTAATTAGGAAAACATATCGCATGACATCATAACATTTATTACTGCTATATATCTCTAATTGTAACAATTATAAATCATTCATAAATGAATCAATATAGAATTATTTGAAGCATATGAATACATCCACAATAGAAAAATTAAATGAAATGCCAATTAAATCAAGACAAAAAGAACAATGATAGAAATATCGCATGCATTTGAGTATTTATCTGTAAATAAAATTCCGGTTCCACCTCTTTATTCCAGAAACTTCCAGGAGATACAAAATGAAGGTCTTGAAAAGGTTCTTTCACAAAAATATGAAACCTTCATCCATTGCTTATAAAAAATTAAATTTAGAAGCGCAGAAGTGCAACTTCTCAAGTCTATCTTTTGTACAAATTGAGGACCCTTTTTTCAATAACATGAAAGGGTTTATATAATAGAGTTGAAACAAACTATCAATATAAATCGCTTAGAGTTGTTGGAACCGTAAATATGCAAATCTGGGATTTGCATTACAAAAATAGTAGTGTGATTGCCTTTGAGAAAGATTTATTGTATCTATTTCTACTCCTGTATCCGCAACTGACAAATTGAGAGCATGTTTTGAATTTCCGGAGGATGACTCATCCTTGAGTGTAGTTGTCCTATGTACGTGGCATCTAAAAGGTCAGGCACCATGCGATCAACAACGTCGGTAAGGCATTTTATGGTCATCTGTTGACTGTGCGGCTTAACCAAAAAGGATCAAAACACATCCCAAGTAAGGATTTGTACTCTGCCAAGCTGTTCTTATTTGGTGGATAAATCCTCCTTCCATTGATTTTCTAACATTTTTTCTTCTGGTATCTTCCTGGGGGAATAGTCAAAAATCAAATTTACTCCATATAAATTATCATTTACCAGCTCTGTCACATTGTTCATTATAGCTCTGGCCCTGGAAGTGGCCCTTTATGCCATTATTAACTGCGTTTCCCATTCCTAAAACAATACTTCTTTACGTGACTCTTGAGTTTTTGGTAGGTTATCAGCTCTTCCTTCTGCTATGCTTTGCCATTTAGGAAATTTGAGACCTTGTCATCTGCGTCCTTAAATTTCAATTTGGTATTAATTGCCTGATCGATCAATGATGCAGTTATCATGCATAGTGGGTCTACGAGCGATATTTTATGGAAAAGGACATTGAGCTATTGCAATAAGGGCTTATTTTCTTCTACGAATTCCTTCTTGAATTCCTTGACTTTAGGATAATCTCTGAAATGTTGTGTATATAGTTGCAGTTGTGAGATTTCCTCCTCTTTTGCCTTCATTCCTTGTTGATGTGTCAATTGAAGTTGTTCGAGATTCTGGGACAACTATTGTTGTTTCTGCATGGCGTGCTAGTCAATCTTTTGTTTCTCCAGCTTTAATTAAACTTTGAGTTACTCATTCTTTTGTTTTTCTTCGACCAATTGTTCCTCAAGTCGATTAATCTTTTGTTTTTTTGCTGTTATTTTCTCTTCAAGCTGAGCAATCCATTGATATTTTTCTTTGATTAATATATTAACCTCAGTGGCCTTATCAATTGTGGCAGTTGTATAAGCCCCTATATATTGGGATAGCTTAGTCAAATATTCAGAAGGGTTGACCTCTGAATCCTTCCATATGACATTCATAAATTCTTATTAAGGAGCTATGGATGATGTCTGGTCAATTTTCCTCCTTTCCCTCTATTTCTTGACTACAGCCTTGTGCTTAGGACTGTAAAATACATCCAAAGGTGGTATCTCTGCAATATTTAATGTAATTTCACCTGAAGGATTTTTAGGGGTTATTTCAAGTTATTTCTGAGCTATGACTGTACAGGGTGTCTTTCCAATCATGATCTCAGTAACAATGGGCTGTTGAGTTGTGGGCGATGTTGATGCAATATTGTTTTGGGGGTCGCTTTGGCTTTTTATCTACTGGTCAAATTGTTCCCATTCTTTTATCAAGATGCGGTCAATATTAACATTTGTGCTAAGGGGTTCACTGGTCCTCTCAACTGTTTCCCCTTCCCCAGAAATCTCTTCAATACTCCACTCACTGCTTTGCTCTTCTTGTTGATCAGTAAGAGTAATATTCAATAAATCTAGAAGCAATGTCTGTAACCTCCTTGTCCTGTATTCAGTGGAATCGTTCATCTTTGAGGTTCCTAGTTTGAATCCTTCCAGATGAGTTACTTGTGAAAATAACTCTGCAGAAGTGAATAAATCATCAAACTCATCCCCTTCATGTATAAATTTAGCAATTTTCACCTGACTGGTGAAATTGTAAGTGACCTTGTTTGGATCATACAGTCTCTTAGGAATTACTACTAGATTCAGGTCCTTATTTTTCTCTGCTTCATTCTTAACATGCTTAAAGTCATGCAATGAGTAAGTGCCACAATGGATGGGAAATGGAGGCCACACTTGTTTCTTAGAGTCTATGAGGTTTTCGGTCATTCCCTTCTCCCCCATCTGGTATGCTATTTCCCTAGCTAATAGCTTGTCTAGGATATAGAGTGGAAGGACATGAGGGTCCCTTATACTGCCAAAAACTCTAATATGGGTGAAATTATTCTCTTCGAACCAACTACTGATTGAATTTAAGTCAATGCTGGCTTCGTCAGAGACCCGAGGAGCAGGCTTGCTAAAAATGGCTTGGTGAACAGGTAAAATAAAACCATGCCAAATTCTGTAGATGTGATTTTTGCAGTACGACTTCCATAGATACTTGTGACAAATATGGATAGGGGTTGGGTCTTGAACAGTCCATTTCCAACCCAGAATAGGAAAGTCATAATTGAAACAGATAGTGTCCATTATGTAGGCACTCATATAGAATGGGGGCATGACTATGTTGGTGACAAATATGTTTCTTCTATAATCTAATAGTTGGCTGGTCATTTTATCAGATAGAATAGTTGCCCAATCCATAATAACAGAGTTGATTTCCGCTTCTATTAACGGGAACTTTTCAATAGAAAACCTAGCGGAATCTGGGTTTCCAAAGAGCCTACATACCATTGCAGCACCATAACAATATGAAGATGCCAAAGAGTCTATAGAGTACATACCAGAGGATTCGTGCTTATGCTTGTTTGGAAAATGTCTCCACTTTTTGATGGGGTCTGACTCTAGGTCATTCTTCTTAGCGAAAGTTTCCAAAAACACCTTGTTGTAGTGCCGCTCGGGATCCGAAAAATGGTACATTTTCTTAACATCTTTAGGGTTGAATGTCCTGAACATCTTCCCACTGGCTATTAAGAAGGCTCTATTTGTTATATTAATACTTTCAATCACCTATCTCACTAGATCATTATATGGTAAAACTTTGGCTCAGGATGCTATTTTATGGAGGAAGGAGCTAGCCAAGTCATTGAGCTTGCTCTCTATTTTGTCAGTTCCATCCACTATTGCTTATTCTTCTATCTCCATTAGATTTTCTGCTTTGAGTAAAGTTTAGATTCCTTCCCACAAGATTTTACCGAGTCCTAGATAGGTAGTATCTACAATTACCACCAATTTTTCTGGTGACTCTTCCACTACAACAAGGGCCTTTCCTTTTCGAGATTTCTTAGACATCTTGCTTGATATGCGATACTCAGTCAGTTTTGCAAAATGAGAAAGAGGAGTGTAACAGTTGAAAAACTTGAACAAAGATAATACAAATTACAGACTAAACACAGTTAAGCGCATTAGTTGCATGAGATTTTATGTTGTACTTATCTATCTCAGATGAAATCTTTGAAGGATGTACCCATAACTGCTCCTTAATGTTTCACCGTAACGTCCAATGTGAAACATTAATGCTGAAACCATATGTCGCATCACAAGTCTTGTAATGACCTTTTGTGATCTAGGTGTTGTGACTTTGCGATTTATGATCAACGATTGCTTATTTTAATATTTGTTAAATAATTGTGTATCGCAAATCGGGAGTTACAAGTGCCATACTTAAAATATTTGTTTTCATAGTTGTGATTGCGATGAGTGATGAGCTGGCGTAGGGATACAACATGCTTTAATATTGGAAAATCACCTTATTTATTTATTTATCAATTTATTCCTTTACCGCATGTATTTATAATATTTAACACTTTCTTTTTATCGAGAGCGCGCCATACGATAATTAAATTGCATTGTGATTCTTCAATGTGATATATTAGATGTTTCTTTATGAATCAGCGACATGTGATTTGCGATTTGCAATAGCCTTATCGCATCGCAAAGTTTCAATGCCACTTTAATTCATCCTGTGGGATTAATGTTGTGAGAGATGTGATAGTTTTATTACATCATGCGTATAAAAGATTTACTTTGATAAAAATTTGCAATGACGGTTTTATTATGACTATGATTGCATCGCAAGCTCGTCAAATGGATTTTCACAAGTTCTTAAAGAAACACGATTTGTGATGAGCGGTTCTAACTATTGTAAAAGCAATTTTTCTATGACTTTTTTATTCAAAAGTTTATTACTTTTATTTATATTAGAAAGGGGACCCATTTCTTATTTAGTATATAAATACTAAGAGTTTAAAAATTGAAATGGGGGGTTTTTTAATAGCATAACAGGGACACAATTCATTTGAGCTCAGCATTCGCCCATTTCTTGGTCTGCACCTAGTGTTCAACGTGGACCACCTTTGGCCATAATTTCCACCATTACTAGACACATCCGACATTGCAGAACAACTCACACCGACAGAGTTAAATCCAAGTTGCATGGAACAAGCTACAACTAATCAGATCATGGACACACAGATCAAGCACACTCGCTAGTAGAATATCCAACTGTATCGAGATGTCAAAGCAGGCCAACTCCTTCACCAGGGCAAGTGGCTCACAAGGGATCAAGTTTAGCAGAAGTTTCCTCATCTTATGGAGGAAATAAACGCAATGGGGACCATTTCTTCCTAAGGGTGGAGGAATGATCTAGGTGGATATTCTTGGCCACCTACCAATTCCACTTGGATCCCCACCATTACTTCTTTCAGTTTTTTAGTTTCCTTAATTGTGGCACAATTTACTATTTTTATCAATTTTTCAGGTCCTAAGCTTCTGGAGCTGTTTTGAGTTGATAAACGACGTCTTTTTGGAAATCTAGCCCTAGCGATTTTTTCTCTAAAATCATATTTTCCGTTGTAGTCCTCAGAGAAATATTTCCAACAGGTTATCATGTGCATCAGACAAAGATAATATGACCATGTTGGGACCCCGGGAAGTTCACTATCCAACTCACCCCAACGGGGCCCATAAACTCTTGGTGTTACATCTCCTCGGGTTACGGTTTTGGTTGTTTAGGGTTTGCTCTTACTCTTCAATAATAAAAAGACCCTTGATCCTCATTGTAAGGCAGTTGAGAGGCATGTTGCCACCACATATCTTCTTAGAGATAAGCTACCATCACCCTAGCTGGTTTATTTCTATTTCTGTTTGTAAGCATATTTCAGTATTTTACATTAATCAAATGAAGTATTATTTCTGCTTCATCTCTGTGTTTATGGATATCTCTATAATTGTTTTCATTCCTGTTCAAATCTGGATTAGTGGTATCAGAATGTTTTCATTTTTTCTTTGTTTTTCTTTGCATGTCCCCAACAAGGTCATGATATAAGGAGTTAGGGCTTGAACTAGTCAAACCTTTGCAAGACTAGCCTCGCAAATCTCGTTGGCCTCCCATGGCAGATGAAAAGAAAGATGAGGGGGCAGGAGATCCTATCAAAATCTTGCTCGAAGAAGGCCTCGAGTGACAAAGGAAAATGATGATGGAAAACATTTCCCAAATCGTTGAACGACTACCTAGGGGTGACACATCGACTTCCAACAACTACTCTGGAAATTCCATACCATTTAAGGTACAAGTTAATTTTGATATCCCCATATTCGAGGGTTAGATAGACACAGATGTCGTCGATAAATGGTTAAATCTGCAAGAGGGTTATTTTTTTGTTCATGATTTTTTAAGTCAGGAAAAGATTACTTTCACTCTTCTCAAAGCAGCCCCCCACGTCGAGGACTAGTGGGAAACCTACTGCGAGTAGAAGGATGAAAGTACAGGCTCATTATTTTCAGCCACACCCACTTGAAATTCATTCCAGGATGCCATCAAGGAGCAGTACTACCATGTTGGAAGCTATGATGATCAATACATAAAGTGGACCACACTGCGGCAGGGAAGGGACCAAGACATGCCAGAGTTTACCAATATTTTCCATACCCTTCACACAAAGTTGGGTATCAAGGATTTGGAGTAGCATTTGGTACTCAGATACCACAACTACCTTCACAAGTACATCTAAGAACAAATAGAATTCCTGAACATCGCCTTGCTCAGCACGACATACTGATATGCCGTTAAGGTCGAGCAAAAGTTTAAACAGAAGAAGCGAGACTTTGGATCTGCAAATCCGAAGAAAGGAAAAGGTGCCCCAAAATCGTAGAACAAATGACAAATCCAATGCAGGGTGACCCAAGACAACCCGCCAAAGCTGCAAGAAAAGAACAACGCCGCAAAGCCAAAAAAGGACATGGGAAAGTGATGTGATTTCCATAAGATCTCCAGTCACAATGCAAGTGATTGTTGCGCCAAGCAGTCACTGGTGGTTGAGCTAAATGTTTCAAAATTAGATGCATGTTCCAACTCTAAGTTAGAACCTGACAAGGGGAAGGAAAAAGGGAAGCATATTATTGATGCGGAGCCCAACACGACCGTTGCTACCACGAAGATCCAGAAGGAGGAACTTGAAGATCTAGAGGAGGAGGAGCATCTCTTCCACTCCCAAATGTGGGTAAAGGGCTCCCTGCTATAGTTCATTACCGATAGCGAGAGCCAAAAGAACCTCATTTCAGAAAAGGTCATGAAATAGCTGAGCTTACTAACCACATCACATCCACAACCATACACTGTCTGGTGGCTTCACCAAGGATGGGATCTTCGCGTGAGCCAGTAGTTCCACCTTCAATGCAACATGAAGCCCTTCACGGATGAGGTAGTGTGTGGCATTGCTCCCCTTGAAGTTTGTGATGTATTATTAGGACAACCATACTTGTGGAAGCAACATGTTGTGTATGAATCAAGGCCCTGTGCTATTATTGTTACTTTGGGAAATAAGTTGTACAGGATACTAGGGGTAGCACCGCCTATCGCCATCTCTTTGGTTACTGCAAAACAATGCAGTAAGCTCATTTTAAAAACTGGGAAATTTGTTTTCTTGATGATACACCCTCAAGGAAAGAAGAAGATTATGGCCTCGACCTCCAGATAGGGTCCCTCTGCACGACAACTACAGATGGACAAGGTCGTGGAGGAGTACGACGACATCTTCACCTACCCTACAGAGGTTCCTTTGCACTGTCAGGTCAAGCACTCCATTGATCTAACCCCAGGTGCGTCGCTGCCAAATGGACCAATCTAGCAGCACTTCGTTCTGGAGAACGATGAAATCAAGAGACAGATTCAGGAGTTGCTACAGAAAGGTCACATCTGTTCAAGTTCATTGCCCTGTGGGAGCCCAATCGTGTTGGTACAGAAGAAGGATGGGACTTGGAGACTCTGTATTGACTATCAGGCGCTAAAAAAGATCACTGTCTGTAATAGGTACCCAATCCCACGGATTGATGACCCCCTGGACCAACGAAAAGGGCCAAAATATTTTAGCAAGATCCATTTGAAGTCAGGATATTACCAAGTACCAATCAAATCCTCCGATGTGTGGAATACTACGTTCAAAGCCAAGTAGGGCCTTTTAGAATGGTTGGTTATGCCTTTCGAATTGACGAATGCTTCTGCAACCTTCATGAGGCTAATGGATGACATCTTGTGGCCATTCACCAACTCATTTGTAGTGGTATACTTGGATTAAATACCGATCTTTAGCCTGAGTTGGGAAAAGCACCTCCACCACATCCGATAGGTTCTCTAAACACTGCGGCAACACAAGTTTTGTGCCAATTTAGAGAAATGCACTTTTGGCATGACCCAGGTTCGGTATCTGGGATACATTATTGATGCACAGGGGGTGCATGTGGATCCACCCAAGATCCAAGTCATTTGAGATTGGCCATCTCAAACCACTCTAACAAAGCTTCGTAGCTTTTAACGTCTTGCCAACTTCTATCGTAGGTTCATGTTGGGATTTTCTCATATCACTTGGCCCTTGAGTCAAGTCACCAAGGGAGGAGCGAAAGCAAAATTATTTTGTTCTGAATGTCAACAGAAGGCATTCACCAAGTTGAAATATCGCCTCTGCTTGGCACCAGTGCTCGCATTACCAGACTTGCAACAACCATTTGAGGTCAAGACAGGTGCCTTTGACTATGCTATTGGGGTAGACCTTACTCAACACGGGCATCCAGTGGCATATCACCGTGAGACATGTTTAGACAAAGTCTCGAAGTATCCCACTTACGATAAAGAGATGTATTCCATTCTGCAGGCCTACTGTCAATGGAAGCATTACATTTTAGGGAAGGAAACGGTCATCCACATAGACCACTGACCCCTACAGTTCATACAGACCCAAGGGAAATTGTAGAATGATCACCATCAGAAGTGGTCCACATACCTGTAACAATTCCATTTCAATATAAAGTATAAGAAGGGAAACACCAATAATGTTGCAGATTTCCTCATTCGACCACCGATCATGGCGATAATCCCTGTGCTCAACTCTTGTGGGAATGAGACTTCTGATTGGCCACTTCTCTAAAAAAGTGACCGTACCAAACCCTCTTGGAGGTTCAACATGTTCCAGATTTCCACCTCCAGGATGCCCTATTATTCCACCTGGGTCACCTTTGTGTTCCTTCAATTGAGCGTGCCAAGATGATTTGGGAAGCACACTACAGGCGACCTGCTAGGCATTTCAAGGTCGAGAAAATGGTGGTAGTACTGTAAAAGAATTTCTATTAGTTGAATCTTCCACAGGATGTCGGGAAGTACATTAGATAATGCATTTACTGAGCCATTTCCAAACCGACCATCAAGAAGCAAGGCCTTTATACCCCACTGCCAACCCCTAGTTGACCTTATGAATCCATCTCCATGGATTACATGTCAGGCCTTCCTTCCACTAGGCATAGAAATGACTGTGTTTTTATGTTCGTCGATATGTTCTCAAAGATGGGCATTATGGCGGACTGCAAGAAGAATATCAAAGTAGAAGCCACTACTAAACTCTTCTTTGAATGGGTGTGGGTACATTTTGGTATCCCACAGTCTATCATCTCAGATCGAGATAGCAGGTTCCTCAGTACATTTTGGTTCAGCCTCTGGTCGATGGTGGAAACCAAACTCACTAAGTCCATAGCCTTCCATCCTCAAACTAATGGCCAGACAGAGGTTGTAAACCACATGATCATACGCATTCTTCACATGTACAACTCAAAGCATGGATGCACATGGGACGAGAGCCTACCCTATGTTTAGCACAACTACAACCGGGCTCTCCATAGCTCGACTAGCAACAACCCTTTTCAGGTGGGCTTTGGATTGATGTGGCCATGCCATTTGCTCTCACACATGTTCAGCTCATGTCCAGTCTGAAAAAAATAAGGCAAATAGATTCATTGGGCACATCCAACATATTTGCCAGTAGGTCCATGACATTCTAGAGAAATCAAATGCCAAGTACAAGTAGCGACATGATCAACATTGGGTGCCTCACAAGTTTCAGGTGGGCGACAGTCTAAATGCATCTGCAAAAGGAAAATCTTACCAGAGCCTCTCGAAAACTAACCTAGATGACTCTGATATGGTCCCTACATCCATACCAAGGCTGTGGGATACAATGCATTTGAGCTCAGCATTCCCCCATTCCTTGGCCTTCACCTAGTGTTTAATGTGGACTACCTTCAGCCATACTTTCCAACATTACTAGACACATCCGACATTGCAGAACAGGTCACACCCACAAAGTTAAATCTAGATTGCATGGAACAAGCTGGAACTGATTGGATCATGCACACACAGATCAAGCACATTCGCCAACAGAATATCCAGCTATATCGAGTTGTCAAAGCAGGCCAACTCCTTCACCAGGGCAAGTGGCTCACTAAAGACCAAGTTCAGCAAAAGTTTCCTCATCTCATGGATGAACACAATGCAATGGGGACCATTTCTTCCTAAGGGGGGAGGAATGATCCAGGTGGATATTGGTGGCCACCCACCAATTCCACTTGGACCCGCACCCTTGCTTCTTTCAGTTTTTCATTTTCCTTAATTGTAACACAATTTACTATTTTTAGTAGTTTTTTCAGGTCCTAAAATTTTGGAGCCATTTTGAGGCCGTAAACGACATTTATTTTTGAAATCTACTGCCAATTATTTTTTCTTTGAAATCATCTCTTTCGTTGTAGTCCTTGGAGAGATATTTCCAACGGGTTAGCATGAGCATCAAACGGATATAATATAACTAAGTTGCAACCCTGGGAAGTTAGTTGTCCAACTCACCCCAATGGGGCCCATAAACGCTTGGTGTTACATCTCGTTGGGTTAGGGATTTGGTTGTTTAGGGTTTGCTCTTATTGTTCAATACTAAAAAGACCCTTGAGTCTAATGGTAAGGCAGTTCAGAGGCATGTAGCAGTCACATCTCTTCTGAGAGGTAAGCTACCATCACCCTAGTTGGTTTATTTCCATTTTTGTTTGTAAGCAGATTTCAGTATTTTACATTAATGTAATGAAATATTATTTCCACTGCATCTCTACGTTTATGATTATCTCTATAATTTGTTGTGTTCCAGTTTAAATCCAGATTAGTGGTATTAGAGTGCTCTGTTTTTTTTCTCTGTTTTTCTTTGCATGTCCCCAATGAGGTCGGGATATAAGGAGTTAGGGATTGAATTGGTGGAACCTTTGCAAGACCAACCTCCCAATTTGGTCTAGGGGAAAACCAGTTTGAGAGCTCTTCTTTATTTCTGAAAATTGCCTTTTACAGTGAGAAATTTTCAGCAAAAAATCAGCAAGCAAATTTACAACTTATCTCTTTTCTCATGCTTCACAACAAACTAGAAATTACAGCAAACAGGACAGCAATAAATGCTGTACGGTCTCCTTGATTTTTGTGCCCACTTTCAGCATTAAATTCTACTATATGGCCCTTGTTTTACGTGCAGAAAAACCAGCAAACTGCTCCTCGATTTTTGTGCAAACCTCTCCTCGAAAATCGTGCCAAAATCTGCCTTTCACTGTGTGCTGAATCAGCTGTACAAATCTGATCAATTGCTACCTTGGAATGTGTGCCAAGCTGCTGTCTCCTTCTCCTCGCTGCTCAGAAATCTCTCTTGCTCTCTTGCTCTCCTTCTCCCAATCTGCTCATGAAAGAATTGAATCGAATGTGATCATTTCCTCCTTTTCCTCCCTTAATATAACTCCAAATGACTTTTGGGTGACCCAAGTGACTTTTGGGTGATCTCTAAATCCAATGGCTAAAATAGATTTAGATCAATGGTTGAGATTAAATGCTCATTTAAATCTCACTTTTTATTTTTTAATTCACCCCACTTTAATAAAGACCCACTTAGTCATTTATTTCCAAAGTCACTTTTCCTTTCTAATTTTTCATTGACTTTATAAAAGTCACTTTAAGATTAGACTTAGTAACTTTATCACTTAAAGTCACTTTTAAATTAGATTTAACTTTATAAAATTATAAAGTCACTTTAGGAGAAAAATTAAATTCTTTTGGACACTTTTCCCTAGGCCAAAGATTAAAGCCTAAGGGAACCACCTATCCTCCGGTACCAAATTTCAACACTCCCTCTTACCGAGGAAGGTGTTCCTCACCACACCCATTTGTCTCTGAAGTAGACATGCTTGCCCCGTGGTAAGGCTTTGGTAAGGATATCTGCAACCTGCTCATTAGTGGAAATATACTCAAGATTCACAACTCCCTTCTGAACATAGTCTCTGATGAAACGATATCTGATCCCGATATGCTTTGACCTGTCATGAAATACTGGATTCTCTGTGAGTTTAATGCAACTCTGATTATCACAGTAAATCACTAAAGGTCTCAAAGGATGACCAAATAAGCCAAAAAACATCTTGCGAAGCCAGATAGCCTCACAACTAGCTAGACTGGCTGCCATATACTCTGCTTCCGCTGAACTCAGTGCTACTGACTGCTGCTTCCGGATGAACCATGACACTACTGCTGAACCCAACCCAAAACAGCACCCTGAAGTGCTCTTCTTATCAGAAGCACAACTTGCCCAATCAGAATCAGTGTATCCTGCCAATCTCACTCCATCTCCCTGCCTGTAGTCCAGACCATAATCCACTATCCCCTGCAAGTATCGCAAAATGTGTTTTGCAGCCACCTAGTGAACCTTCCTAGGCTCACACATAAACTAACTCATCGTGTTGACTGCAAAACAGATATCTGGTCTAGTGTTGACCAAATACATCAAGGAACCAATCAGCTGCCTGTACAATGTGGGATCCACCAACTCAGAATCTGAAGCATGAAGCTTCTTCCAGTTGGTGATCATTGGTGTCGACATGGGTCTACAATCCTCCATGTGGAATCTGCTAAGGATGTTCACAATATACTTCCCCTGCCCCAGGAAGAAATGCCCCTCCTCCTGCCACACCTCCAAACCCAAAAAGTAATGCATCAAGCCGATGTCCTTCATCTCAAACTCCGTTGCAAGATCTCTCTTGCAGTGCTCTATGAGTCTCTCTTCACCTGTAGTGATCAAGTCATCCACATACAGCACTAGAATGAGAGGCTCCTCACCAATCACAATAAAGTAAAGGTTTGGATCTGCCTCACTCTTTGTGAAACCCATCCCCTGCAAATATGTATCTATCCTGGAGTACCAAGCTCTGGGAGCTTGCTTCAGGCCATAAAGGGCCTTCTTCAGTCTGCACACATGGGACTCCTTCCCATGCACCTCAAAGCCCTGTGGCTGCTTAATGTACACCTCCTCCTGTATGAAGCCATTGAGAAATGCGGTCTTCACATCCATCTGGTGGATCTTCCAACCCATCTCTGCTGCTATCGATATAATGGAGCGGATCGAGGTATATCGAGCCACGGGAGCGAAGGTCTCCTCATAATCATCTCCCTCTACCTAGGAGAACCCTCTAGCCACAAACCTCGCTTTGAATTTCTCAATGCTGCCATCTGCAGCATGCTTTACCTTGTAAAGCCATCTGGAAGTAACCACGAATTTTCCCTTAGGCCTCGGCACCACCTCCCAAACATCATTCTTCATGATAGAAGAATACTCCTCCTGCATGGCCTCTCTCCAGACCTGCTGGCTAGCTGCCTCCTCATAGCTAGAAGGCTCAGAGTCAAGGATGCTGGTAACCATCGCCATATAGCTACAAAACCTCTCAGGTGGTCTACTCTCTTTGACCGGCCTCTTCGGCTCAGCAACAGATGTGGCATCTCTCAAGGTGTCCTGAAGCCACTTGGGCTTTCTCTTCCCTGAGCATGCTTCTCCCATAGGAGAATGAAACTCCTCCTCCTCATCACCATCGGTAGCTTGAACTCCTTACTGTCTGTCTGCTGTCCTCCTGCCTGCACCTAAACCTGTAGAAGCTGAGGCACCGTGTGAACTGTCCATCAATGGAATCCCTAGTGAACTGCTCTGTGAACTGCTCTGCATGCTGCTCGGAGCACCACCCCTCTGGCTCGACGAGCCACTGCTCACTGACGGACCTGACATCCTCATAGATTTACCTCCGGATCCTCCTGATCCCTACCCACTGGATCCCTGCGACTAACTCAACTGCTGCTGAGGGTCTAGCTGATCTAGATACTCTAATTCTCATGACCTCCTAAAGGCCCTGTCCTCCTCGAACTTCACATCCCGTCTGACAACAACTCTCCTCTGTGCAGGAATGTAAATCCGAAAGGCCTTTGAGGTCTCACTGTAGCCCACAAAGATACCCTCCTTTGCAGTGGGCTCTAGTTTGGTCCTCTTCTCCTTGGGTATATAGGAGTATGTAATGCATCCAGAGATATGAAGATGACCAATATCAGGCTTCTTCCCAGAGAAAGCCTCCTCCGGAGTCATGTGCCCCAAGGCACGATGCGGACTCCTATTCTGCAAGTAAACAACTGTGTTGCAGGCCTCTGCCCACAAGAACAATGGCAACCCCTGATCATGTAACATGGCTTTGGCAGCCCCTATGATGGATTTGTTCTTCCTCTCCGCAACCCCGTTCTGCTGGGGGTTGTAAGGAATAGTGAACTCCCTCCTAATGCCTTCCTCCGCACAATATTCAACAAACTCTCCAAGGGTGTACTCTCCTCCATTGTCCGACCTCAGGGACTTGATCTTTCGACTTGTCTGAGTCTCCACAAGAGCTCTGAACTCCTGAAACCGCTTGAAGACCTCACTCTTGGTCTTCAAAAATAAATCCAGGTCCTCCTGGAGTGATCATCAATGAATAAAACATATTACTCATATCCACTCAAGGAAACATGAGACATCCGACCGCTCACATCGGAATGAATCAAATCAAGTATCCCCATCGCTCTGCTGTCACTGCTGGGAAAAGGGGATTTGGAAAATTTGCCCATCACACAACCTCTACAAGTATCAAAGTGATCAGTACTGAAATCTGGCACACCTGTTGTGATCTCCTGCAATTTCCTCAAGGCTCCATGATACATATGTCCCATCCTGCAGTGCCAAATCTCACACAGCTCAGAACTGCTAGCTCTGCTATCGGTACTACTGCTCAGTGCCAAAAGGGGTTGGAATGCAAACTTGTACACCTTTGCATGGCGTACACCTATCACTCTAGTTGAATCAGCTGGAGTGCCCCTGGGATACATCAACGCCTGTCCTCCCCTGAACAGTACCTCATATCCTCTGTCCTCCAAAGCTGAGATGGATATGAGGTTCTTCCTCATCCCTGGCACATAAAGAACCTCTGACACCTTCAAGGGAGGTTTGGACTCCCTCTGAAATGTCATTGTCCCCACCCCGACTGCTCTAAAAACTCTGTCATCACCGAGTACTACCTCAATATCAGTGCCACTCTCTGAAAGCTCTGAGAAGTACTCACGGACTCCTGTCATATGACGTGAAGCCCCACTGGCCACATACCAGATACCTGAAGATGCTCCGCTAATCGAGGGAAAAGCATGCTCCCTCTGAACCTGTGTGGCAGGTGATCCTGCACTAGAGGACTCACACGTAGTGAACACAAACTCTCGGTCAAAACGACCAGCAAAGTCCTCAATCTCTGCTGAAGCTGCCACGTCCTGGTTCTTCCCCTTCTTCTTCTTCTTCTTCTCCGGACACACAACTGCATAGTGTCCCATCTTTTGACAATTCCAACGCTTCACCTTGGAATAGTCCTTCTGTGTGTTCCCCTGTTTACCTTTACCTTTGCCTTTGCCCCCACCACTGCTTGTGGAAGCTTGCTTCTTCCCTTTGCCTTTCTTGCCTCGTGCCACCAGTGCTACATCCTCATCCTACTCAACTGGCTTGGCTGCCCCAAGCTGACATTTCCTGATCTCTGTCTGAATGCAATCATCCCAAAACCTCTCCCATGTGGGAAGGGTCTCACGTGCACAAACCCCATCAGCAAAGTTCAACCATGAACGGGGGAGGCCATTCACTGTAATCCGCACCAACTCAGTGGGTGGAATGGCCTCTCCAATCGCTGCCAACTCATCTCTCACATTAGTAATCTTTGTGAGATATCCAGCTGCACTATCATTACCCATCATAATGTTCTTCAGCTTCTCCTCCAGGACCATCTTCCGGTTCTCATTGGTACTCTGGTAGAGATTGGACAATGTTGTCCACATCTCATGGGCATTACTCTTTCCTCTCACATGAGGAATGCAATGGTCTTTGATTCCGTCTAGAATCAGCCTCTTACCCTTGTTGTTCTTTTTTATTATAAGCTGTCAACTGAGTAGCATCAGCAGGCACAACAACAGGGTTCTGTGTGGTATGCACCATGATATCCCAGACTTTTGCCTCCTCAAAGATACTCTGCATTCTCTCCTTCCAAACGCTGTAATTTATATGCCCATCTAGCCTATCCTCCACCCTCAATCCCAATGACATCCTGCTGTCCTAAAACTGAAAAATAGCACTGCTGTAGTAAAGATAAAACTGTTGTTTATGAAAAAATCAGCTTGCTGGAATTTTCTGAGTGAAAAATCAGCAACTATAATTTTTCCTTTTGCTGTCCCAAACTGCCCTTCAGCACTCAAGCTCTGATATCATGTAGAAATTTCTGTTTTCCCACCCCGGTTTTCAGTTTCTCCTTATTTATCCCATATAGTTAAATTCCCTTTCCCATAACCATACATTTAACAAGCTGAAAAAAATAAATTTGCTGAAATCACAAATTCTGGAAATTTTACAGAATGCTGGAAATTGTAGAAATAAAAATCAGCAGTAATAAATAGCCATTAAAACACATTTAAACGCTGAGATTTTTGGTCAATGTGACCCTGGAAAAACCCCCTACAACTCTTGGGGAAAACCAGTTTGAGAGCTCTTCTTTATTTTTGAAAATTGCCATTTACAGTGAGAAATTTTCAGCAAAAAATCAGCAAGCAAATTTACAACTTATCTATTTTCGCATGCTTCACAGCAAACTGGAAATTACAGCAAACAGTACAGCAATAAATGTTGTACGGTCTCCTCAATTTTCGTGCCCACTTTCAGCATTAAATGTTGTTGTATGGCCCTTGTTTTGCGTGCAAAAAAACCAACAAACTGCTCCTCAATTTTTGTGCAAACCTCTCATCGAAAATCGTGCCAAAATATGCCTTTCACTGTGTGTTGAATCAGCTGCACAAATCTGCTAAACTGCTACCTTGGAATGTGTGCCAAGCTGCTATCTCCTTCTCCTCCCTGCTTAGAAATCTCTCTTGCTCTCTTGCTCTCCTTCTCCCAATCTGCTCATGAAAGAATTGAATCGAATGTGATCTTTTCTTCATTTTCCTCCCTTAATATAACTCCAAATGACTTTTGGGTGACCCAAGTGACTTTTGGGTGATCTCTAAATCCAATGGCTGAAATAGATTTAGATCAATGTCTGAGATTAAATGCTCATTTAAATCTCACTTTTTATTTTTTAATTCACCCCACTTTAATAAAGACCCACTTAGTCATTTATTTCCAAAGTCACTTTTTCTTTCTAATTTTTCATTGACTTTATAAAAGTCACTTTAAAATTAGACTTAGTAACTTTATCACTTAAAGTCACTTTTAAATTAGATTTAACTTTATAAAATTATAAAGTCACTTTAGGAAAAAAATTAAATTCTTTTGGACACTTTTCCCTAGGCCAAAGATCAAAGCCTAAGGGAACCACCTGTCCTCCGGTATCAAATTTCAACAGAGGGTTATTTTTCTTTTCATGATTTTTCTAGTTGGGAAAAGATTATTTTTGCTCTTCTCGAAGTAGCCTCCCACATTAAGGACTGGTGGGAAACCTATTGTGAGCGGGAGGATGAAAGTACAGGAACACTATTTTCAGCCACACCCACTTGGAATTCATTCTTGGATGCCATCAAGGAGTAGTACTACCCTATGAGAAGCTATGAGGATTAATACATAAAGTGGACCATGCTGTGGCAAGGAAGGGACCAAGGCATGCTAGAGTTTACCAATATTTTTCATACACTTCACACAAGGTTGGGTATCAAGGATTTGAAGCAGCATTTGGTACTCAAATACCACGGCTGCCTGCATAAGTACATCCAGGAAGAAATAGAATTCCTGAACATCTCCTCACTCGGCATGACATACTAATATGCCGTCAAGGTCAAGCAAAATTTTAAACAAAAGAAGCAAGACTTTGGATTTGTGAATCTGAAGCAAGGGAAAGGTGCCCTCAAATCACAGAACAAAGGACAAAGCCAAGGTAGAGTGGCCCAAGACAACTCGCCAAAGCTGCAAGCAAAGAACAACACCGTGAAGCCGAAAAATGACATGGGAAAGTGGTGTGATTTCAATAAGAGCTCCACTCACAACACAAGTGAGTGTCGAGCCATGCAGTCATTGGTGGCTGAGCTAAAGGTTTCAGAATCAGATGCATGTTCCAACTCTGAGTTAAAACTTGACAAGGGTAATGACAAAGGGAAGCATATTATCGATGTAGAGCCCAATGCCACCGTTACCACCACGAAGATCTAGAATGAGGAACCCGAAGATCGAGAGGAGGAGGAGTGTCTCTTCCAGTCCCAGATGTGGGTAAAGGGCTCCTTGCTACAGTTCATTATCGACAGTAGGAGCCAAAAGAACCTCATTTCAGCAGAGGTCATGAAGCAACTGAGCTGACCAACCACAACACATCCACATTTGTACACCATCGGGTGGCTTCACCAAGGACAGGATCTTCGCATGAGCCAGCAATGTTGCCTTCCATACAACATCAAGCCCTTCACGGATGAGGTATTGTGTGACATTGCTCCCCTAGATGGACATGCTATGTATGAATCAAGGCCCCATGTTGTTATTGTTACATTGGGAAATAAGTTGTACAGGATACTAGAGATAGCACCGCCTATCACCATCTCTTTGGTTACTACAAAATAATGTAGTAAGCTCATTTTCAAAACCAGGAAATTTGTTTTCCTGATGATGCACCATAAAGGAAAGAAGAAGATGGTGGCCTCAACCTCTAGACAGGGCCCCTCCACATGACAAATACATATGGACAAGGTCATGGAGGAGTACAAGGAAATCTTCAACTCCCTCGTAGGGGTTCCTCTGCATTGTCAGGTTAAGCACTCCATCGATCTGACCCCAAGTGCACCACTGCCCAATGGACCAATCTATCAGTGCTCCATTTTGGAGAACGATGAAATCAAGAGGCAGATTCTGGAGTTACTGCAGAAAGGTCACATCCATCCAAATTCATCGCCATGTGGGAGCCCGATCATGTTGGTACAGAAGAAGGATGGGACTTGGGGACTCAATTGACTATCAGTTGCTAAACGAGATCATTGTCCGTAATATGTATCCAATCCAACGGATTGATTACCTCCTAGACCAACTGAAGGGAGGAAAATATTTCAACAACATTGATTTGAAGTTAGGATATCAACAGGTACCAATCAAACCCTCTGATGTGTGAAAGACTACCTTCAAAGCCAAGGACGGCCTTTTGGAATGGTTGGTTATGCATTTCGGATTGACTAATGCTCCTGCAACTTTCATGGTGCTAATGGATGACATCTTGCGGCCATTCACCAATTCATTTGTATTGGTATTCTTGGATGACATCTTGATCTTCAGCCAGAGTTGGGAAGAGCACCTCCACCACATCCAGTAGGTTCTCCAAACACTACAGCAACACAAGTTATTTGCCAATTTTGAGAAATTCAATTTTGGCATGACCCAGGTTTAGTATATGGGATACATTATTGATGAATAGGGGGTGCATGTGGATCCAGCCAAGGTCCAAGTGATTTGGGATTGGCCATCTCCAACCACTCTGACATAGCTTCGCAACTTTCTAGGTGTTGCAAATTCTACCACATGTTCGTGTTTTGGATTTCTCATATCACTTGGCCCTTGAGTGAAGTCATGAAGGGAGGAGCGAAAGCAAAATTATTTTGGTCTAAATCTCAACAGAAGGCATTCACAGAGTTGAAAGATCGCCTCTTCTTGGTACCAGTGCTCGCTTTACCAGACTTGCAACAACCATTTGAGGTCGAGATAGATGCCTCTAACTATGCTATTGGGGTAGTCCTTAATCAACACGGGCATCCAGTGGCATATGATAGTAAGGCACTTTCAGACACAGTCCAGAAGTATCCCACTTATGACAAAGAGATGTATTCCATTGTGCAGGCTTGCTGACAATGTAAGAATTACATTTTGGGGAAGGAAATGATCATCCACACACACCATTGACCCCTGCAGTTCATATGGACCCAAACGAAATTGCAAAATTATCGCCATCAAAAGTGGTCCACATACCTGCAACAGTTCCATTTGAATATCAAGTATAATAAGGGCAACACCAATAATGTTGCAGATTGCCTCAGTTTACCACCAATCATGGCATTAACCACCGTGATCAACTCTTGTAGGCACGAGAGTTTTGATTGGCCACTTCTCTACAAAAGTGACCCAGAATTCAGCCACACAACTAGACCCTCTTGGAGGGTCAACATGTTCCAAATTTTCACCTCTAGGATGCCATGTTATGCCACCTAGTTCATCTTTGTGTTCCTTCAAGTGAGTATGCCAAGATGATTTGGGAAGCATTGTACAGTCGGGCTGCTAGGCATTTCAAGGTCGAGAAGACGGTGGCAATACTGCAGAAGTATTTCTATTGGCCGAATCTTTGACAGGATGTTGGGAAGTACATCAGATCATGCACTTCCTACACCATTGCCAAGCCAGCCATCAAGAAGCAAGGCCTCTATACCCTTCTTCCTACCCCTAGTCGACCTTGGAAATCCATCTCCATCGATTACATGTCAGGACTTCCTTCCACTAAGCAAGGAAATCACTGTTTTTTTTGTCATCGATAGGTTCCCGAAGATGACCATTATGGCCTGTAAGAAGAATATAATAGCAGAAGCCACTGCTAAACTCTTATTTGAATGTCTGTGGGTACTCTTTTGGATCCCATAGCCTATCATCTCAGATCGGGATAGCAGGTTCCTCAGTACATTTTGGTCCAATCTCTGGTCAATTCTGGACACCAAACTCACTAAGTCCACAACCTTCCATCCTCGAACTCATGGCCAAACAAAGGTTGTTAACATGATGATCGTACACATTCTGTGCATGTACAACTCAAAGCATCCACACA
This sequence comes from Pinus tabuliformis, assembly GCA_031772625.1. Taxonomy (NCBI): domain Eukaryota; kingdom Viridiplantae; phylum Streptophyta; class Pinopsida; order Pinales; family Pinaceae; genus Pinus; species Pinus tabuliformis. The sequence continues at coordinate 306,274,618 of CM062806.1, read as the reverse complement.
CATGGGACAAGAGCGTCCCCTATCTTCAGCACAGCAATAATCGGGCTCTCCACAACTCAACTAGCCACAACCCTTTTTAGGTGGGCTTGGGATTCCAGCCACTATGTCGCATTGATGTGGCCATGCCATTTTTAGCTACTTATGTAGGTTTGACTCATGTCCAGTCCGAAACAGATAAGGAAAACAACTTCATTGAGCATATCCAACATATTTTCCAGCATATCCATGACATTCTGGAGAAATCAAATGCAAAGTACAAGAAATGACATGATCAACATTGGGTGCCACACAATTTTCAGGTGGGTGACAAACTCTGGTTGCATTTGCAAAAGGAACACATTACTAGAGCTTACTGAAAACTTAGACGACTCTGCTATGGGCCTTACAACAATTACCAAGACTGTGGGAGACAATGGATTTGAGCTCGACATTCCCCCTTTCCTTGGCTTACACCCAGTGTTCAACGTGGACCACCTTTGGCCATACTTTCCACCATTATTAGACACATCCGACATTGCAGAATAGCTCACATCCACAGAGTTAAATCCATATTGCATGGAACAAGATGCAACTGATCAGATCATGGACACATAGATCAAGCACACTCGCTAGTAGAATATCCAACTACATCGAGTTGTCAAAGTAGGCCAACTCCTTCACAAGGGCAAGCGGGTCACCATGGACCAAGTTCAGCAGAAGTTTCCTCAACTCATGGAGGAACTCAATGCAATGGGGACCATTGCTTCCTAAGGGAGGAGGAATGATCGATGTGGATATTGGTGGCGACCTGCCAATTCCACTTGGACCCCCACCATTGCTTCTTTCAATTTTTCAGTTTCCTTAATTGTAGCATAGTTTACTATTTTTAGCAATTTTTCCGATCCTAAACTTCTGAAGCCATTTTGAGGCCCCAAACGACATTTTCTTGGAAATCTACCACTAGCGATTTTCTCCCTAAAATCATCCTTTTTGTCTTAGTAATCGGAGAGATCTTTCCAACGGGTTATCACGCGCGTCAAATGGAGATAATACGACCAAGTCGCGACCCCGAGAAGTTGGTTGTCCAACTCACCCCAACGGGGCCCATAATCCCTTGCTGTTACATCTCCCCGGGTTAGGGTTTTTGTTTTTAAGGGTTTTCTCTTATTGTTCAATAATAAAAAGTCCCTTGAGCCTCATTGTAGGGCAGTTCAGAGGCATGTAGCTGCCACATCTCTTCTTAGAAATAAGCTACCATTGCCCTAGCTGGTTTATTTCCATTTCTGTTTGTAAGCATATTTCAGTATTTTACATTAATGAAATGAATTATTATTTCTGCTGCATCTCTGTGTTTATGGTTATCTCTGTAATTTTTTGTGTTCCTGTATAAATCTCGATCAAAGAATCATCTTGGGCATATGCATTGTTCAATGTGGAATTTGACCTTAGTTGCAAAAATTAACAAAATCAAGCTAGTTAGTAGAATCAAACTAGTTATTACAATCCCAAACTTATAATATTAGTAGCCACCATCAAAATCCCATGAGAGAAAGAAGGTACTCATGAGACAACCTACCCTTGATGAGCTTAGAAAGAAAATCATAGGTATTTGGATAGACCTAAAATCAAACCAACAGAATCGCAAGCCAATAATAGGGCGAACAACCTTCCAAATGATAACATGACTGAAACATGATTTTTTTTAAGGAGGATGACAAGAAGATCAAAAGTAAGGACGCCATTTAATGAAATCTGTCATTCTACCATATTTATAAATGAACCCCTATAGAAATCAAATGAGTGACATAACACCTCCTTTTGCATCACTCAACCAAATGCAAGGAAAACTTCATTATCTAAATGTCACCCTCCCAAGATCCAATAAAAAAATTAATTAATATATATATAGTTAATCTTAAAGCTATGTGATGTAAGAAATTCAAGATAGTGTTGTGACAAAGTAAAAAATCAAGACATTGTAGAAACAAGGTAGTGCCATCTACCAACAAATATATATCCATCATAGAAAGACATAATAGTAATAATAATGACAACAACAACAACAATAACTAACACAACCACATTATTAAATGTGGTTGATATACATTGAATAGTAGTTGAATATAGTAACTATATTGTTACTTACATATACACCTATTTTCCAATATGATTGTTGATGAGCCCCAAAATTGGGTAACTTATTGGGCTCATTTTTCCTAATTGTTCTTCGTCAATCCACCATTCTTCATAGTTTATGCATGCGTTTGAGTATATTTATGTTAATTGAACGAATGAGAATAGTCACTTGACCAAGAAGTCTAACACGTGGTTATTGCAGATTTTTGGACAAATTTTAGACCAAGGCCAAGCATTTATGAGCCAGTTGATAGCCAAACACGAGGGAACAAGGGTGAGGATTTGTACGAAGGGTGTACCTACACTAAATGGCCCCTTCCTCGAATTCTCCACCATCAGCTCGGAGTTCAGCAGGCCACCAAAAATGATTCCCAAGGGCAGTTGAGCAGTTTTTGTAAAGTGACTGATTACTCATAGTTTGAGCAGCCGAGCCCCTTGAGTTAAGGAGAGATTTTGGAGTTCCTCGTAGTGTATAAGAGGGAAGGCTTCCAGCGTTCATAGGTTACTTTTGGAACATTTGTATTTCACACTCTAATGCTGCTCCATTTTTCAACTCATCTTGGAGCTTTTGCTGTAAACATTTTTATGATATTGTTATTTTCTGAGTAATGGAGATCAATTTCATTTTTCTTTAGTTCTGAGCTTCTTCTTAGGAGCTTGTAGCTCTTGGGGTTGGGCCCAACCCAAGTGCTAGGACTTCCTCTGTTTATTTTTATATGCTTTTGTTGTACTCATAGAATAATTTCTGCCAGTAGATTACAATCTTTCTTGGTTACTTAGGCCATTTTTGATGATAGAAATAATTGTTCATGTTTCAGGTCAATTTAATAGGTTGGTAACAAAAAATATCTTTGAAAAGGGCCATCAAGCAACCCTTGATCTCACCTCTCCCTCCTTGGGACCATGAGCTGAGACCAAGGTGTCCTTGCTGCCATAAAAACATTGTTCTTGCTTCTTCATGCAATTGCTAGTGTTAGATTCTTAGATGCACAAGTTGGTACCAGTTGTGGTTACTTGCTTAGGTCCATTCTTGCTTGATTTTCATAGTTTACTTACATGATTTTCTGCCAACAAACTATTGTTCATCATGATTTCTGGTATTTAGGTCAAATTACGTTAAAGTAGCTAGATCCTTGGGTTTCCTAATCTTCGTTTGGTCAGTTTGGAAAATAACGTGCAGAGCACCTATGATACCTCTTTGCCTACCCTTGCTCCATCAATGCAACCTGCTCTATCCTCTAACTTGAATTCTTGTCTTTCATTTGCCACATTTTCTCACTTTGCCCTAATTCCTACGTTCTTGTGCAACATTACTTCTTTTGTCTTCGAACAAACCAATCGCCTTAACCACTCCTCAGCCTCATTCACCAAGTCCTAGGCCTCTTCTCACCCTCATTTGACCTCCATTCCCACTTCTCCACCTTTCTTCCACCATTAACCCTTCAAAATTCCCTTTCGGAACATCCTGTAGAACATCATGTAGAAGCTACAGAACATCTTGTAGAACCCCTGCAGACTTCCTGTAGAAGCTCACGAAAACGGTTTCTTGAGATCCAAACACTATGAAACTCTCTGGAAGGGTGCTAGGGACCCCTTATGCCCTCTTCTCACCTTCCCAACCTCCTGCAAGCTCCCTCGCCACTTCCTTTCATCAACAACCTCTGCACAGTCAAAAACACTTTAAACAATGCATAATAACTCTGCCAACTTACCCAAAAATACAAAAGATGTTCTTTCCAGATTTCACTTTGGAAGTAGTTTAGACACATGCACTTTAGCTTTCCAAAAGTCAATGGCATCCCTTTCTGTAGCTTTCATCATTTTTCTTGCATCAGTAGGGTTTGTTGGTAAAACTAGGGTTTGCTAGGGTTTGCATTTCCTTTCATCTTTTAGTTTCTTCCTCCAAGTAGATTAGCCTCCTTTGAGTTAGCTTTCATCCATCAGTTAAAAGCTTCTTTTAAGAGCTCATAGAAGTTGGCTTAAAGCTCCTAGTGGACTTGTGCCAGCTGATCAAGTGACAGTTGCGGCAAGAGCTAGTACTTGTGCGTAGACCACCGTCACTTCCAACTTTGTTATGAACTACCAGGTTGATAAGAGTAAAGAAGGGAGTCCCAGGAGTTGCAACATTATTGCTGCAATACTGGAGCCCACCATCTTTTTGGCGCTATTGCCGGGGAAGCATCAAAGTATTTGTGATTGCTGCTTTTCTTCTATTTTCTACTAGAACCTTCTGCTAAGTAGTTTATTTCAGCAAGAGTAGAGTAGTTGTTTCATTTCCATCTCTGCAATTTCATTTTTGCAAAATTAGATTAAACATTTCCTACTTTCATAGATTAGAATTTCAATTCCACAATTTCAATTCTGCAAGCGTAGATTAGCATTTCAATTCTGCAAGCGTAGCTTAGCATTTCATTTCTGCAATTTCATTTCAGCAATATAGATTAGTCCTTTCCTACTTTCATTTCAATTCCACATTTTTATTTCAGAAAGATAGATTTTAGTTAGTTGCAGTTCAATATATTTCAGTTTTGTAGGTACAAGCAGAAAAAATCAACCCAAAACATTTCATTTAATGCCTTGTAGGAACAGAGACAATATCGGAAAATTCTTACCCAACACCCCCACCACATCACTGAGTCACCCTTCTCTCTTCTTCGGTGGCAATGATCCAGAAGAAGCTATAGGTGAACCTCCAGAGATATACGAAGATCCTATAATAGAAGAAGAGTAAGAAAACATTCCTCTTGATACCATGGCTGAACGCAGAAATGGTATAGGAGACGAGGAGAGAATAGAGGGTGCCTTCCCCATCTGAGAGACTAATGGGGACACAAAAATGAAAAACATAAGTCCCTCAGCCTTACCTCACTTCCATGGATTTACCATTGAAGACCCTGATACCTTCTTGTTTGAGTTTGTTGTCCGTTTTCAAACTTATGACAATGCAGAAGATGAGCAAAAGTTGAAACTCTTTCCCTCTACCCTCAAGGATGCAACCCTATGCTGGTTCATAGGGTTTCCTGGAAAGAGTGTCACGACTTGGGCTCAAATGCAGTGAGCCTTTAACAACCAATACCGGGACTACTGTAGGCCAAAGGAAACGAAGGGAGAAATCTTTCAGATGACCATGGGAAGTGATGAATCTTTAGAAGACTATGGAGAGAGGTTCCAACTTAGTTATAAAAGGGCCAGGTGCACACTTGACCCTGAATCTCTGAAGCTGGTTTTGCTCCGAGGAGTCCCTGAAGACCTTTTAGATACCCTCCATTTGCTAGCTGGTGGAGACATCTACCAACTACCTTATGAGGACATAAAGACTATGTTTAGAAACCACTCTAGGGCAGCCTGGAAAAGAGGTAGGGGGAATCTACTTTCAGCCAGTGCCACCTTCTCCAAACAAAACTTTACAAATCAAATGGAAGACCTTAAAAGTGAGATGAGACAGACCCTTGCCATGCAATTGGATACTTTCCGAATCCAACAGAAGAAAGAGGAAGCTGAGAGAGCTTTGGTCATCTTTTGTCCCAGATGCACAAGGAATCATCCTAAGAACGAGTGTCCATTGCACTCAGTAGAGGTATGTTTCGTTTGTGAGGAAGACCATCCTACAAACCAATGCCCAACCTTGCCCGGATTTAAAGCCATGTACAAAGGGGTCGAGGGAGCCACTAAACCACTCTACTTCCTCAACCAAAGGAGGCCGCATGGATCCAGACCTTACCAACAGGGGATGCAAGGGACATCCCAAACTTATTACCACCCCAACCAATCCACTCATATACCTTCTTGGGGCCCCCTACACATCCTTCATAGTCTGCACCTCCTCCTTGGTCTTATCCATCTCAATACCATACTCAACTCGCTGCTCATTCATTTCACTCTCATGTTCAGCCACAACCTCAATGGAATGCACCTCATTTGAGAAGAATTGGCGTTGAACCTTGGGTCCGAATTTCAGATCTTTTCGCGCGATATTTTCGGAGATATGATTTGCGGAAGTCGGTCTTTTTGCAGACTCTTGAATTACACTCAAAACAGGTGACCTGGGGAAAATCGTCATAACTTTCCTTCTGAGCATCGAATTGAAATTTCGTAAGAAGGTACAGAAAGAGGACGGACTGTAGTTTCTGTTTATATATTTTTTAGAGTCAAAGGTTGAAACAGTGACACGTGACACTTCATACAAATTCGCTCTACTGAACTAGTCTATAATCAGGTCACTGCGGGAGATTGTGCATAATGTTTTCTTGGATTATCCAATTTGGATCAGACTTGTGGCATTGGAAAGAGGACACAGAGGGCTATTACAGGTCACAAGTGTAGAACTTAAAGATCCGAAAATACAGAGTTACAGTCGTTTCAAGGTATAGCTCCTAAAATCAAGAAAAAGCAAGATGAGGAAGTTTGATGGCAAGGATCCGGTAAATTGGATACTTCAGATGGAGAAATATTTTGATATACATGGTGTACAACTGTTACAAAAGGTATGTATTGCATCTTCATATTTAGAAGCATATCAATTTTTATGGTACAAAGGGCTTTGTTCTCGTAAAAAACTTGTTACGTTGTCAATTTTCACGGAGGAAATGATAGCACATTATGAGGATATAAAGAGCAACACCTTCTTTAGAGCAACACCACAACAATTGGAAAGAGTAAAAGGGCTTTGTGACATAATGGAAAGCAAAATTATGGAAACCAGGAAGCATACCCCTCACAACTATAAATATGGAAGTGTTGTTTCTCCCAGCCTTCCACAATCTACAAGGGTTACACCACAACAATTGGAAGAAAAAAGAGAAAAAGGGCTTTGTTACAATTGTGATAGCAAATGCACTAAAGGTCATAGGTGTGCTGAAAAGAAATTATTTTACATAGAATATGAAGAGGAGGAAGAAAAGGATCAAGAAACATCAAAAGAAGAGGATATACGTCAGGACACCACCCCAGAGAAAGAAGAAATGAATCAGACCATATATTGTAAAGCATTGGCAAGAATTACCACTCCTCAAACTCTCAAGATAGAAGGACATATCAAGAAGAAAAAGGTGCAAGAAGTGAAAGATCACATCGAGAAAGAAGAAATGAATCCAACCATATCTTGTAATTCAATGGATGAAATTACCACTCCTCAAACTAGCAAGATAGAAGGACACATCAAGAAGAAAAATGTTCAAGAAGTGAAAGATCACATCGAGCATCAAGAAATGAATCCGACCATATCTCGTAAAGGACTGGAAGAAATTACCACTCCTCAAAATATAGAAGGACATATCAAGAAGAAAAAGGTTCAAGTAGAGAAAGATCATATCGAGCATCAATAGCAAGTTCTCCAACTTTTAAAGGATAACGCCACTTCGGTGCAAAATCAAATGAAACAACAGGTAGATCAACATCGTAGTGAAAAATGTTTTGATGTGAGTGATTGGGTATTTTTACTGCTACATCTCAAGCAAGCTATCTATGAGAAGGAAATGTTGGAAATACTACATGCACTTAAAAAATGGCGACCTTACCGAATGGGAAGACGCTTCAAGGATGAGGATGTGGAAGCATTGTTTTGTGCTATTTATATTATCCAACCAAATTGGATAAACGAAGCAACGGATGAATGGAAGAAGAATGAAGAAGTATCGCCACTTATTCAAAAGTTGGAAAAGATTCCAATTAAAGCAATATTGCCAAAAATTGAAGAGGAAGGAAAAATCATATTGGAACCTGGAGCAGTCACAAAAAAAAGAACCCGACAGCTACGAAATCGATCAATTTCAGAGTATCTCATCAAGTGGAAGAACTTACCTGCTGAATATTCCACATGGGAGGACAAGAATTTTATATAGAAGCATCAAGAACTACTCAAGCGTTGAGGACAACACTTTTTGAAGGAGAGGGGCATGTTAGGCCCCTGCACTACTAGTGTAACCCCTTATTGTTATTAGTATAACCCACTTATTATATTGATGTACCCATGTAGTGCCCATATTGTTACTATTATGCCACATAGAAGCCCACCATTGTTACTGTTGTGCCCTACAATATTATGGTTATTTAGGCTTTGATTGTATTGGGACCACTTAGACTCCTATATATAGAAAGGAGGTATTTTCATTTGTATCATCCAAGAATTGTTCATTTATGTAATGTAAAGGAGGTTTCCCCCTCGAAGAGGTTGAATTCTAAGGCGTGGATCTCTCTTTTCTATCTTTTGGTGAGCTGGTTTCATAACAGTGGAGGCCCCAATAAAAATCTCCTCCCACTATTTTGCCTCCACCACCTGCTCCACCTCAACCATTACCTACTACTCCTCCAAGAAAACCCTAGATGCTTTCTCTACCGAACCCGAACCCGAATAACAGATAGGCCCAGTAGGTATATACTGGAGAGACAACATGCCCTACCTATGCTATGGAGATTCAGGAGATCAACCTACAATCTGGGAAGGTCCTTCCAGATTGCCAACAGAGAAACAGGAAAGAGAACCCAAAGTCATTCCACCCTTTCCTGAGAGACTAATGGTAACCATGCAACAAAACCCAGAGGAGACTGAACTTCTCGGAGAACTTAAACAGTTGTGTGTGAAAATACCACTTCTCCATGCCATAAAAGATGTACCAATCTACAAAAAAATGATTAAGGAGAAGTGTTTCAGGCACCCAGGCAAGTGCAAGAGAGATGCCCCAACTATCAATGTCATAGGACAATTGTCCGATTTGATGTTGGGAGAAGTATTCTATCCAAAATATTTGGACCCTGGGAGTCCTGTAGTTGATGTGCACATCAATGGCACCATCATCCACCACACCTTGATTGATCTAGGGGCTACAATTAATGTGATGACCAGGGACACTATGCTCAAACTTAACATTCAGAGTTCCTTAAGAAAGACCTCAACAGTATTGAAATTAGCATACTACTCCACTGTTACTCCCGAAGGGATTTTCGAAGATGTCCTAGTCTCTGTTGATTCTTGGGAGTACCCTGCGGACTTCTTGGTCCTTCAGCCAAAGGCAAAACTCATTGGATACCCCCTCATTTTTCAAAGGCCTTGGTTGGCTACTGTGGATGCTTACATCAATTGTCGAGTGGGGAGCATGACCATCAAGAATGGGCCTATGTCCAAACAGATAGTCCTATATACTCCTGCCAAATCTCTGTTAGAACATGATTTACATCTCTGGTTGGAGGAGGGAGATGAGGATGAAGTCTACTCCACACCATTGTGCACAGTAGAAGCCACCAGGGGAGGTCCTCAAAGTGAGGATGACCTAATTGAGAATTTGATTTAAAATCCACCTCCTAGTGTGCTGCCTGTTATCACTCAGGTTGTTCCCTTTGACTCCTAAGGGAATACAGCCGAGGTAACCACAAACCAATCTTTGGATTGCAGGTCCTAGCCTACCTGCAATCAGAGAGGGCTCTCTCTTTATGATTTAGCTTTGTTTTGGGGTGATTTTAGGCTAGTTATGATGTGCAGGGATTTGTTTTAAGTTTGGTGGGATGGTTGATGTTTTCAGACAGAGTTGGCATGCAAAGTGTAAGAAGTTCAGACCATTGGGCATGGAGTCAATGAATGTGAACTGCTGGGTGTGTTTTCTTTGGTAGAAGAGAGGAATACAGAGCAGGATAGCTACACATAGAACAATCTTTAATGCTGGAAATGAGATGAAATGGAGGTCAGGGAATGAAAGGCAATGAAGGATCTTTCATTCAGCCAACAAAGGGAAAGTGAATGAAGACTATGTAGGAGCAATGAAGGATTCCTAAACAGCATTCAGAAATGAGAGAACTAGCTTAAACATGATCAATAAAGTATTCATATCCATGACTAATTCAGAAGAAAACATAGAAAAATCACAGAAATTGAGCACAGAGTACAGTTAAGTAACATCTGAGCTATTCTTTCTTTCTGCAACTTAGATCATGATACATAGATGATATAGACACATAGAAACTGAAAACAGAGGTAAGAAAGACTTATTGAACCATGAGGAAGCATGAGAATTCCATATTTTTCTCTTCAGCCATTAAAACCATAACCAGCCAGTTCATAAGCAAACATTCCAGCAATCTTTGATTATAGAAACTCTCAGGCTTACAACGCAAGTCTAGAATGAGAAAAATGACCAAGCAACAAACCCTTAATACATTGCTCAGGGTGGTATTTATATGAAAAATATCTACAAAACAGATTTGATAAAAGATCTAGAGCAATAACTCTGATTAACCTAACTTCTACTGAAATAAATGCAAAAAATATCTATTTATGCTGCACTGGAGGCAGCCGCATTCAAAATGAGTAAATATGGTGTCCTTTGAGCTCTGCGCTGGCCATCTTGCCATAACTGTGCTTTGGAACTTGAAGCGTTGCTCTCATGTGGCTTTAACACTGCATTGATATGTTCTGGTGAGCCTTAAATGGCTTTTACCGTTGCACTGATACTCTTTGACTTTGCTGGAGGCTCTTTAATGTTTATATGCTTTGGCATTAAGTCTTCCACTGATACTCTTTAATCTGATACTCTTTTCCCCTGCTCTGATACACTTTAACTGCAAAATCGCCCTTGCCTGCCACTTTATGGCGAGATTCGACTGCTGCTCGGCTTTCCGCGGCTTTTAGAACTGTTTCGGCGCTTGGCCGATCAAAACATTGCCAAAAATGATGTAACAATGCAAAATGACGGAGGACTGGATGCTTGAAGGCTTTCTGAGGCAAAAATACTACTACCGGGAGCTTATTCAGGCTAGAGCGATCAAGAAATAATGAAGAATGAACACTAGTCCTTTTTCACTTGGAGCGCACGGGCGCCGAACTAAAAACATGAAGAAACATCGTTTTACCCCTAAAATAGGCAAAAAACGCTTTACACGGGAAAATGATGTTTTTTTTTGTGATGACGTCAGCATGACGTCATCGGCGGGTCCCTGGTATAGCAAGATGACATGGTAGCTGACTGGGGTGATGACGTGGTGGTGACACGGTGGTAGGGTGGGGACGCAGGCAGATGGCTGTAAGTGGTTTTATCAGACCACCTTTTGTACGGGGGCGGTAAATGGTAGAGGAGGCTCAATGCAATAAAAACAGGGCACGCATCCCTGCATATGGTGGTAAAACCACCCTCTATCGGACGGTAACGCACTACCAGCTCACTGCTTCCGTCCACCGTCGGATTGAGGAGAGCGGATCGGACAGCTGAGGATGAGTCGGAATGTCACATCGGCGAAGGGCAATGGGTCAGAGTCTTTTATATAAGCGATAGTGAAATGGGGGTTGCAACATGATATGGGCCGTTAGATCTGGGGGCTTGATCAGACGGTAGCGATTAAATCGGCGATCGGAAATTGGCAGGGACATGGGGCGATGGCTTTTATATATGCGATGCGATGGGAGCGATGCGAGATAATCTGGGTCATTGATCTGAGGGCGGATCAGACGGCTTCCGCGCGATCGCAATATCGCATCGGCAGAAGTCAAGGGGTGCGGGCCTTATGTATTATAGCGAAGGGTGAGCGAAATGGGAATGAAGAAATATGATTTGGACCATTGGATGAGCGGGGGTGATCCGACGGTTGGCGCGCAATCGGTGATATCGCTTCGGATGCGATAGCGATATCGGATCGGAGGAAGGGAGTGGAGGCATGTATTCGGGGACACAATCTTTGTGACATGCTAATTGCGATAATCGCATCGTTGGAGTTATATCGGAGGCATATATAAAAGGGGCCATTGTTGACTGCTTCATCCGACAGCGATATCGTGTCAGAGGGGGAGGGATGTAATTGGAGGAATGATTTATGAAGGGAAAAAGGGTTAATGTGATTGGAGGGGTTTTTAAGCTTTAGGAAGGGTCCTTAATGCATCAGAAGGGGTCCGATAGCATTTGAAGGGGGCTTTTGTGCTTTGTAAGGAGTCCAAGCACCTTAGGAAGATGGTTTTTGAGCAAAATGAGGGTTCTTACTAAGTTTCAACTAAACTTAGTAATTCCCAAGGCATATTTATGGTTATATTTCAACCAAGGGAGGGGATATGTATATAAGGGGGATATTTAACATATTTAAAATAAGGGAAGGGGAAATAAGAAGGGATTTATATAATAGAGGTAGGAATTAATATGGACTTTGTGAAGAAAGCGTTAAGTATAGAAATCTTAGGCTACAAAGGGGAATTAGGACTTATAGAAGAAATGTGAGCACTCCTAAGTAAAGCAGATCTTTACTTAAGAAAATGTTATGGAATATGATGATTTTTTGAGATATTAAGCAGATATTAACATCTTTTAGTGGAAATTAGTGAATGATTTGGGGAAAAGGAAGAAGGGGAAGTTAGTCATGCCTCGCTTGAGCTGCTCCAAGGGAAAATTGCCTTGCACTTGTGATCTGAAGTAGATTAGCACTTTGAAACATAAAACTGATCACAATTCATCATTCTGCCACCTCAAAACTACCTACCCAGCCTACTTACCTAACATTTTTTATTCTTTTTGTTTGGGTGCACTTAGACTAGCAAACCCAGCTTTTCTTCTTTTCTTTTGGCTATCCTCCTATCTAAATCTAGCCTTATATCTTCCAGGGGCTCAGATTAAATAGTTCAGCACCCTAGCTTCTCTACCTATCTAATGATATGCCAAGATTAAACAGTTTGGACAGATATTCATTCTCTATTTCTAAAACAAGAAATTTAAACCTAGGGAAGCCAATATTAAGCTGTTTGGCCTTCCCTTAACTATGAAATCCTTCAAAAATGGAACTTTTGTAGCATGGAAAAGACGAACATTTTTGGCACTTCCACTGTCAATCATGAAATATGAAACCTATTGGAATAGGAGGCTAACACTGCCATTAGAGGAGTTGGTGGAAGGTACCCAAGTCAGCGCTTTAGTGGACTTCTGTGTGGCTGACCTGGCCTCTCCCACAGTTAAGAATGTGGAATTTGGCCGTGAAAGAACCTTAAAGATCAGCTCATCCATATCTCCCTCTCAGGAGAAGGAGCTCTGTAGCTTATTGAACCACCATTTGGATGCTTTCGCTTGGAGATATAAGGAGATGAAAGGAGTCCATCCTTCAGTTTGTATCCATCACATTTACATCAAAGAGGATTGTAAACCAGTGAGGCAACCTCAGAGGAGAATGAATACAACCCTTAAGGACATTGTAAAAGAAGAATTGCAAAAGTTGTTGGATGCAGGATTCATCTACCCCATCTCTGACGGTGAGTGGGTCTCCCCTCTGGTGCTTGTGCCCAAGAAAAACAGGAAGTGGAGAATCTGTGTAGATTACCGAGAACTTAACAAAGCCACCAAGAAGGACCATTTCCCTTTGCCTTTCATAGATCAAGTGTTAGATGGACTGGGAGGGAATAAGTCCTTTTCATTCCTAGACGGGTTCAGTGGGTATAATCAGATCCAAATCAGCCCAGAGGACCAAGATAAGACCACCTTCACTTGTCCATGGGGTAACATTGCCTACCGGGTCCTTCCCTTTGGGCTATGCAACGCTCCTGCCACTTTCTAGAGAGTAGTATTGAGCATAGTTGCTGAGTTGGTTCATGATTCTGTTGAAATCTATATGGATGACTTCACTCTTTATGGGTCCATCTTCCAAGAAGCATTGGCTAACCTAGGAGAAGTTTTGACCAAGTGTATTGAGATGAACCTGTCCCTTAGTCCCGAAAAATGAAAATTTCTGATGATTGAAGGGACCATGCTAGGTCATACAATTTCTCAGCAAGCATTACAGGTGGATCCCGATAAAATTTCTATCATCCAAAAGGTTCCACCTCCTCAAGAGGTAAGAGATGTTCAGATTTTTCTGGCCTTAGCAGGATATTATAGAAGATTCATTAAAGACTTCAGTAAGCTATCCTCGACATTGTTTGGCCTTTCGGGGAAAGATGTCAAGTTTATATGGACTAACAACTTCCAAGAGGCCCTAGATGAGTTGAAAGATAAGCTAGTAACCGCCCCAATCTTGAGAGGTCCAAACTAGGTCCTACCTTTCCACATCCACTCCGATGCCTCGAACAAGGCCATAGGGGAAAACTTAGGACAAGTTGAGGAGAAGCTACCATATGCCATATACTTTGTCAGCAAAAACTTGTCCAAGGAAAAATTGAACTATACTGTAACCGAGAAAGAGTTGCTGGTTGTAGTCCATTCCCTAAACAAGTTCAGACACTACATCACTGGTTATCAAACATTTGTACACACTGATCATGATGCGATTAGGTATTTAATGAATAAACCTGATGTAAATGCTCGTATCATTAAATAGTTACTTTTGTTGCAGCAATTTGATTTGACTGTTGTTGACAAGCCAGGTAAGGAAAATGTTGTTGCTGACTTTCTATCTAGACTAGATTTTCTTGCAGGTGAAGAAGGGACGGTAGATGATCAAATGCCTGATGAACACCTATTTTCTATTTCAGTACTCTCTCCCTGGTTTGCTGATATAGAAAATTACTTGGTTTCAGCACAGTTCCCTCCACACCTATCCTCAAAAGAGAAGAGCAAAATTGTGAGGAAAAGTGTCCCATTCAGTTGGATTGGGGGCAACCTGTTTAAAGTTGGCCCAGATTAGATCTTGAGGCGTTGTGTTAGGGAGGAGGAATTTTTTGACATCCTCCTATCCTGTCACGATGGGTCTTGTGGAGGCCACTTTGCAGCAAAAAGGACTGCCTTCAAAATTATACAGGTAGACTACTATTGGCCCACTCTTCATCAAGATGTCAGAAGATACATCAGCCAATGTCACCGATGTCATAGGATGGAGAAATCGACTCCAAGGGATGAAATGCCCTCCAACCTCAAATGACTTTCAAGCCATTTTAGAAGTGGGGCATGGACTTTGTGGGTCCTATCAATCCTCCTTCAAAGTAGAAGTCTTACATCATTGTGTGCACGGACTACCTGACAAAGTGGGTAGAGACAAAGGCAATCAAGGGAGCAACAGAAGAAAATGTGGCTGAGTTTTTGAGGGAAAATATCTTCTACAAGTTTGGTTACCAAAGGGAATTAGTCACAGATCAAGGAAGTCAGTTTACCTCTAACCTGATTGAAGACCTGCTTTCTCATCACAATATTAAGCACAAGACTTCCACCCCTTATCATCCGCAAGCAAATGGGCAGGTGGAAGTCACTAACAGAGCTTTGGAAGAGATTTTAACTAAAGTAGTGAGCAATAGTAGAAAATATTGGGTAGATCACTTGGTTGAGGCCACCTGGGCCTACAACACCACTTGGAAAACTACAATAGGTTTCACACCTTATGAGCTGGTCTACGGGAAGAAGGCTTCGTTGTCCATAGAATTTGAGTACAACACATTGAGGTTGGCAGCTCAGCTGGACCTAGACCTCAACCATGCACAACAAGAAAAATTACTACAGCTTAATGTATTGGATGAAAAGAGAATGCATGCCCTCCTCCACTCAGAAGTGGTCCAACTCCAGAGAAAGATATGGCATGGCCGACATCTTAATGAAAAGCAATTTCAGCCAGGAGATTGGGGGCTGCTATATGACTCAAGATACAAGGGTTTCAAAGGGAAGCTGAGGACAAGGTGGCTAGGACCACATATAGTGGAGAAATGCAATGACAATGGTTCAGTTCTCATCAGGACCGCTGATGAATAAGCCATCCCCATGCTTTTCAATGGGCATCGATTAAAAATCTACAAGAAACCCCTTTCTAGACAGGAGTTCATTGAAGCTTTGGACAAGTCAGTGCTGGTAGTGGAGCGGGGCCCTGTCTCTACTCCACCCACACCTTGATAAAAAAAAAAACAAAAAAAGGAATAAAAATATCCTTGGGTGAAAACCTCTTAGAGGCGCTCGGGGCAGACAGTGAGGGTGAAAACCTTCTGTAGGTGCCCTAGCTGTCTCTCTGCTTAAAAAAAAAAAAGAGAGGAAAAAACAATAACTTTTGTTGCCGGTTGCAGTGTCGCTCAGAACAAGGATAGAGGTTGGCTTCAGGATGCAAGCACACCTCACAAGCACTTCCTGCATGACCACTCCCATTTCCTAAGATTGGATCACATTCAGGTCACGATTTCACCTTCTACAGGAAGTTCTGGGCCTTCTACAGGAAGTTCCTATAGACCCTCCAGACTGGCCATAATTGATCTTGGGAGAGAATCTGAAGGTTGGAATCTACCTGTTAGGTCTAAAATCACCCCTGTATCCATCCATCACCATATGTCACCCTGTTTCATCTCTTTACACCTCCACTACACCCATCATGTTATTTTTTCCTGCACGGTCACACAAAAAACCCTGTTCTCTTCATACTGCCAGCAAGAATTTTTAGTAACAAAATTAAGCAGCAGTGTCTTGCTTGCCTTACCTGTCAATCTCCATCCGGACTCCTCACTAGCCAAATCCCTTATCAGCAGTATAGCCCTACTCATTAGCTTGCATCCCAAGAGGAGAAGCAGCTACAAGACATCCTACAAGAATCCTGTAGTAGCTGATCCCTTTGGAAGACATACTCAAGAGACAGGGACAGCTAAAAACATCGAAGGAAACATGCAAAGGGCTCATCTTGAACATGAAAATATCGTCAGCAGCTGAAGCCAAGCAAAACCTGTGCATGCAGCAACAAAGAATGAAGGAACGGGTTCCAATACCCATGCATGAAGCAGCAGCAAACGAAGGAGTGGTTCTAGGATCCAAAGTCTGCATAACGCGGCTGTGACCACACAGGTGAGTGCCTAAACTCATTCCTCATTTGCATAAACTATATTTCAAAATCTACATGCCTATGGAAATGGTTTGGATTAAATGGAATCGGTGGCCAGTCAACTGGCCACCCTCAACCAGTTACATAGCCTCATGAGATCCGAATGAGCCCAGTTACATTCAAAATCGTTGACGAGATGTGCAGCCAACACGTGTGGAGTGTCCATTCAAGGAAAAATCGTCAGGACTGGTAGTGGTGGCGGCGGTTAACAACAGAGGAAAGGTGATGGCGGTCAGAAATACGCAGAGAAATTATGGTCGTGACATTGGATCAATGGTTTGGTCTGGCCACCTCATTCCCTCACCACGAATCACGCCAAAATTAAATGATGCTCCACTGAAAGTCATACCACCTTTTGTCATTTTGCACTTGCAACGCCCTCGACTGGAGTACGTGTCTTCTGCTTCCCAAAAACTGTTAACCAGTCGACCTCCATTGGATTTTCTACCTGTTTTCGAAAATCTCCCATGTATTGGGCTTGTTCAGAGGTTCAGTGACATTCTACAGGAACCGGGGGGGTCTTCTACAGGAACAGTCCTACAGGAGATACTGCACAACTTTTCGGAGCAGGGAAGCCTGGGATTTTTCTTTATCGAATTAGGAGCTCCAAAGGAGGTAGGCTCGAAAAACTCCTCTATGCATGGTATGTTTTGAAAATGTGGTGAATTGAACGGCATCAGATTGGGGAATTAGAAAGAATCTACCTATGAATTGAAAGAAAAACATTTCCCTGTGTATTGCATTGGGTTTCCCAGTTGTTTCTGCATCAAGGTTCTCCTCCACATTTCCTGTTTCTAAGATTCTCCTGTAGGGCAGATATATGCAGCTGTGAGGGCTAGCCTATGGATGAAATTTTAAATTTGCATATCTCTATGTGTGCTGAGAAGAAAACATGGTCTCTGTACTCTGTCTATAGAAACAAAATCCTTCCTTTCATAAACAGATAGCTGAGTCCTAGGTAACAATAGTCTTGAAACTAGGGAGTTGTTGCTAGTTGATATTGAACAGATGAGGAATTCTTCCTTGAGTCCAGGGGGAAACCATAAACAACATTCCCTTTTCTAACCAAAGCATAGAAAAAGGAGCACTCTCATTATGCCAGGGGGATTCATAAGGAAAGAACCCTCAGACTCCAGCAAATTGCACAAGCATCCTGAGGTGGTGAACCTTTTCACATGAGCCAATTGGATGTCATTCTTTGACAAAATTCAGGGTCATGACGAGGAGATAGCTAAGGAATTTTTAATGTCCCTAAGACCTCAATCGAAGACACAGGCCACAGTTAGTTTTAGGGGCTTGACCCTAGAACTTACCCCTGAGCTCATCAATCGAGTTACTGGTTTACCATTAGGGCTCCCTTGGAGTAAAGAAGAGAGGGCATTGGGCCAAGCTACCAAGAAAGAATTCCTTCTACCCAAGGAACATCTTGTAGAAGACAAAAATAGGGTAAGGAGAGCTAGCTTGCCTCCTCTCTGGAGTGAAGTCAGTTTCCAAATCATGAAGTACATTACCTGTGAAGGAAGATTTAGCATCATCTATGGTTATCATTTCAGGTTGTTGTGTGAACTAAGACATGGAATGAATTTACCTCTAGCCATGAAACTGAGCATTCCCTATCTTCTTCTTTAGTCACTAATTGAATGTGGTACAAAAATGAATGAAGGGATTCCAGACCAGTTGGCCCAACATGGGCTCATCAAATTATTAGTGGAATATGCCCTACACACCTACACTATCCCCATATCCTCGGAAACCTTCCGAAACATATCTAGGGATGACAATATCAGTGTTTTGGCCGAAAACATCACCCCATCCAGCAGTGAGGAGGGGGAACACACGGAATAAGGTGAGAAAACCAATGATGAAGGAACGCAGAACATTCAAGCACAGCAAGGACAGAAAGAAAAAGGAGAAATGGGCTAGATTGCTGAGCCTAAAACAGAGGCGCAGACAACAGCACAAACACCATGAGAAAAGATAATGCAAAGTAGAGCAGGATGGACTGAAAAAACCCAAATGGAGGCTGTCACAACCAAAGCAGACACACCAAAACAATAGGGAAAGACACATCCTGAAATAGCAGCAACACAACCAGAAACAGTTGACACAGGGACTTCTACAGGAAGCAAGGAAAAAGAACAGCAAAAGGAGAAATCACCCGAGATATTGGCAAGAGAGGCAGCAGCTGTGCTTGCCACCTTAAGCACACCTCCAAAACAAAAAGGGAAGAGAAAAAGGCAAACCTCCATGTACTTTAAAGCAAGGAGGAGCACACAGATCAAAGCGGGCAGACCCCAGCCTCAACCAAAGGCGCCAATTTTCATTGAGGACACAACACCTAAGCCAAAAGAAGACTCCCCTACAAAGATTTCCATCACCTATGAATGAGGAAGCCCCAAAACCTCCACCTGGAGAGAGAAAATTAGGCTGGTGGACTCAAAGACAGCTCTACAGGAAGCTAAGGAATCTGTACAGGAAACTTTAGCTAAGCTAAGGGAGACAGAGAAACTGGAGGAAAAAGTGGCCAAACACTCACAGACAGACGATAATACAAAGGAAATATTGGAACCAAGCCCTCAGCCTAGCTTCGGCTCATACTATAAATTGTTAGAAGCCGCGAAGATAATTCCCCAGAAATTTGTGGTGCCACTTTTTTTTGCACTGCAAGAAGAAAGGATTAGGACTCACACTTGGATGAGGATTTCTAAGTCCAGGGGTGTGGCAGACATAGGCCACCTGGAAGAACAATTCAGGAATCAAGAAAATAATTGGCCTTGGTAAGGCATGTGGAGAGAAGTCAAAGGGATAAACTAAAGGAATAGAATGAGTTGTTGAAACAGCAACTGCAGCTCCAGGGAAGTCATAGGGAAGATAGTCCCCCCATCTTGGGAGAACAACAACAACAAGAAAGGCCTCCAGAAGGCAAAGAAACCCTTGATGAACTACAGAAAGAGGACGGGCTACAGGCTAAGGTTGAGGCACTAACAAAATAGCTACAGGAGAAAGAGTTACAGGCAGCAGAGGAAATGCAGTCTCTAAAACAAGAGGTACAAGAGAATGAAGGGCAACTGGCCTGCATGGCCAGCTGGGTAGTAGAATCTTTGTAGTGTAGGGAACCTGCCAAGTCATATGCCTTATATCTTAAAGATCAATGGTTTCAGTTCCATATTAACACCTTGGACCAAAGGGGCACCATTCCATTTCAAAATTACCATCAATTCATGGCTTTGTGTGACAGTAGCTCAGCAGAGGATAAGGCTAAATTATCAGAATTCTATTTACACAACGTGGCCCTTCCTAACATGAATTTGTGGGACCCCAACGCTGCAGTGGGAGATGTGCAACTTATGGCCATGGCCTCTTGGTTAAATCATGAGGAAAAAAGGGCAGCAGAGATTTGAAATCTCATGAACAGGGAGCTAAGTGAGCCACTCATGATCAGAGCAGAGCCGGAGGATCCCTCAGCCTTAATATATGCCCACCAGCACCTGGCCAATAACCCTCAGGCTCTACCAGACTACATTGGACGACAAGCTCAAGCCATTGCTCATTTCGAGGACATGGAAAGACTGTTGGGGGATAATTGCATTCATGCTTGCACAAAGAGGTGGAACACACTGTCCCGCAGTCTAAAAATAAAAGAATACCACACCGAAACAAGAATGAGGGAGGCCTTGGCAAGAGTACCCCTCTATAAATAGTCAATGCAAAATCTGCAGGCCAGCTGGATCGGCCTAAAGTTCAGACCTCCCTTGCTTTTAGGACTACTAGAAGGAGTCAAAGAAGAAGAGGAACACATGCAGTGGGAGGAAGTAGAAAGAAAAGCAAGATTTCATGAACAAGAAGAAGAAATCACCTTGGAAGCCTGGGATGTGAGAGAGGTAGTCAAAACAATCAAAGATGATGAGCTGGATTAGTTGCTCAGAGGATGAGCAACCCATTTAGTAGGGGGGTGATGATGAACCCCAAAATTGGGTAACTTATTGGGCTCATTTTTCCTAATTGTTCTTCTTCAATCCACCACTCTTCATAGTTTATGCATGCTTTTGAGTATATTTATGTTAATTGAACAAATGAGAATAGTCACTTGACCAAGAAGTCTAACACATGGTTATTGCAGATTTTTGGACAACTTTTCGACCAAGGCCAAGCATTTATGAGCCAGTTGATAGCCAAACATGAAGGAACAAGGGTGAGGATTTGTAGGAAGGGTGTCTCCTACACTAAATTGCCCCTTCCTCGAATTCTCCACCATCAGCTCGGATTTTAGCAGGCCACCAAAAATAATTCCCAAGGGCAGCCAAGCAGTTTTTGTCAAGTGACTAATTACTCACAGTTTGAGCAGCCAAGCCCCTTGAGTTAAGGAAGGCTGCTGGAGGTCCTCATAGTGTATAAGAAGGAAGGCTTCTAGCCTTCGTAGGTTACTTTTGGAACATTTGTATTTTGCACTCTAGTGCTGCTTTATTTTTTAGCTCATCTTGGAGCTTTTACTGTAAACATTTTTATGACATGGTTATTTTCTGAGTAATGGAGATCAGTTTCATTTTGCTTCAGTTCTGAGCTTCTTCTTAGGAGCTTGTAGGTCTTGGGGTTGGGCCCAACCCAAGTGCCAGGACCTCCTCTGTGTACTGTTATATGTTTTTTTTGTACTCATAGAATAATTTCTACCAGTAGACTACAATCTTGCTTGGTTACTTATTCCATTTTTTATGCTAGAAATAGTTGTTCATGTTTCAGGTCAATTTAATAGGTTGGTAACAAAAAATATCTTCGAAAAGGGCCATCAAGCAACTCCTGATCTCACCTCTCCCTCCTTGGGACCATGAGCTGAGACCAAGGTGTCCTTGCTGCCATAAAAACATTGTTCTTGCTTCTTCATGCAATTGCTAGTGTTAGATTCTTAGATGCACAAGTTGGTACCAGTTGTGGTTACATGCTTAGGTCCATTCTTGCTTGGTTTTCATAGTTTACTTACATGATTTTCTGCCAACAAACTGTTGTCCATCATGATTTCTGGTATTTAGGTCAAATTAGGTTAAAGTAGCTAGATCCTTGGGTTTCCTAGTCTTCGTTTGGTCAGTTTGGAAAATAACGTGTAGATCACCTATGATACCTCTTTGCCTACCCTTTCTCCATCAATGCAACCTGCTCCATCCTCTAACTTGAATTCTTGTCTTTCATTTCCACATTTTCTCACTTTTCCCTAATTCCTACGTTCTTGTGCAACATTAATTCTTTTGTCTTCGAACAAACCAATCGCCTTAACCACTCCTCAGCCTCATTCACCAGGTCCTAGGCCTCTTCACACCCTCATTGAACCTCCATTCCCACTTCTCCACCTTTCTTCCACCATTAACCCTTCAAAATTCCCTTTCAGAACATCCTGTAGAACATCATGTAGAAGCTACAAAACATCCTGTAGAACCCCTGCAGACTTCCTGTAGAAGCTCACGAAAACGGTTTCTTGAGATCCGAACACTGTGAAACCCTCTGGAAGGGTGCTAGGGACCCCTTATGCCCTCTTCTCACCTTCCCAACCTCCTGCAAGCGCCCTCGCCACTTCCTTTCATCAACAACCTCTGCACAGTCAAAAACACTTTAAACAAATGCATAATAACTCTGCCAACTTACCCAAAAAAAAAAAAGATGTTCTTTCCAGATTTCACTTTGGAAGTAGCTTAGACACATGCACTTTACCTTTCCAAAATTCAATGGCATCCCTTTCTGTAGCTTTCATCATTTTTCTTGCATCAGTAGGGTTTGTTGGTAAAACTAGGGTTTACTAGGGTTTGCATTTCCTTTCAGCTTTTAGTTTCTTCCTACAAGTAGATTAGCCTCCTTTGAGTTAGCTTTCATCCATCAGTTAAAAGCTTCTTCTAAGAGCTCATAGATGTTGGCTTAAAGCTCCTAGCGGACTTGTGCCAGCTGATCAAGTGACAATCGCGGCAAGAGCTAGTACTTGTACATATAGCACCATCGCTTCTAAATTTGTTACGAACTACCGGGTTGATAAGAGTAAAGAAGGGAGTCCTAGGAGTTGCAGCATTATTGCTACTGGAGGCCACCAATTGTTATTTTAGTAATTCTACATATTATAAACATTCACCATATATATATATATATATATATATATATATATATATATATATATGTTTTGTTCCAAATAGAATTAATCTATGTTATTGTTTGACAAGGAATTTTAGTGATAAGGTTATGTACTCATGTTATCGTGATTTACAGATTGGAGTTTTATAAGAGAGTAAATGAGTTACGCTGACAAGTTTTGTTGAGAATTCTCTTTTTTTTAGATATTGAAGATGATATATTAAATACATATCTAAGTTATCAATCCAACCATGCTATATATTGCATTGAGAAAATTATTTAGGTTCAAATACAAGGATCAAAGAGTAGATTAGAATCTAACATTAATTGATTAACCTCTACTCCATACCTCCCTAGCTATTTCAATATACTTTTATAAGAACATAAATTTTATTTTCTTTCAACCTTTTACAATAATAATATTTGAGATTGTGATCAAGGTAGCTTTGATCAATTGACAAGATACAACCAAGAAAATTTTCAAAATATCCCTACTAATTATTTACTTATTTTCTTGAAAGATATTCGGATACCAACCAAGGTAAACCATAAATAAATAGGCCCTTAATGTTCTCATGTCTAGATAAAATGAACATGATATAAGCATCTCAACAATGTTACACATCTGTGTTGACCACAAAGAAAGGGGAATTCTTAGAATAGGTTTTGACAATCCATAAATTTTTGAGGTAAATAAAAAAAATTGCACCAATAGTAGGATATGTATAAATATCCTCACAAAAAAAATTCTTTCATGACATACTAACATAAAGTTATCTCTAGGAAAAACATATCCTCACAAACCAAATCTTTCATGACTTACCAACATAAAATTATCTCTAGGATGTTTTTAAATTTCTAATATAGCCTTTAATATGTTGATAAGAGTTACATAAGTTAGGAATATCTATCGTATTCATTATTACGAGGAAGATAATTAAAACAGTTTGAACACATTCATATACTTGTTGCAGATCAAGAGAAACCCTTTATGCTTGAGATAAATAATGAAAACTAATTGATTTAGTCTTTACACAGATATATATTTTTATATGACTCAATTTTATAAATATATATTTCTATCTCATTTTTACACTTGAGTCCAAAAACACTAAGATATTTGTTGGAGACAAAGAAAAATCCTCAATAGTTGAGATAAATAATCAAAACAAATTGATTTAATCTTTATAGAGATACAAAATTTTATATGACTTAGGGTTTGAGGGAAAATTAATTTCTTCTTGACATTGATACAAGGCCCCTATTTACATTTTTGGATACATTTAGATATAGATGAAAATCAAATCAATTGAGAACTTGAGATATATTTTATTGTAAAGGTGAGAATGCTCCAAATATTAACTGCATTAAGATCAAGGTGCGTCAAGGAGGCCTCGTTCTGATCAATATAGCTAGTTGATCAAGGTGCAATGAGGAGGCCAAAACATTGAAACTAAAAATCTATTCCATAATGTATACAAGTAACAATATTCCATTAACATGAAATCTTCTCCATCCATTAAATAAAAATTCAAAATTCTACAGATCCACTTCCACAAGTTGTAGTAATAAGAAAAGAGATCAATACCAAAACCGAAAATAAAATTAATATGTAAAACTCCTTTCACATAATAATAATAATAATAATAATAATAATATATATATATATATATAAAATTCACTTCACTATCATATTCCAATTATAATAAATTAAATAAATAACATAAAAAATAACATATTTTTAGTTACTCATGATTGAAATGATAAACATTTTTTTTATTGTTTCTGAATATCACACTCGAATAAAACCCATTTTATTACAGGTTTTATGACTGTTATATTTAGAAACACCGTGGGATAACACTGATAAAACCTCAACCTTACAATTAAAAATTAATTTAACATGGATACTTCCATGGCATCCCAAATAAGAGAATTAGAAAAGTAAATGAAATTCAAAATTTTCAGCTATACTAAGTGATGCAATATTGCGAACACTATGACAATACATACCAATAATTACTTGGGACGCATTTATTCAGAAAATGATATATTCCTACTTAGAATAGGATTATTTTAACAGAGTGAATCATTATCAGTGAGACTTGTACCCTCTCTCCCTTTTAAGTTTTTAATTATTGAATCACATTATGAGTTTAAAAAGTGAATGCATATCCTTGAAAAGTGCAACTTGAGGATTGTAAATTGGCCCATCTGCAGATAAATATGAACAAAATAATTACGAAAAGCCAAAATATCTCTGTATCCAACCTACCAACTTTCCAAAAAGATCGTTTTCAGAGTGTCCCAGCAAATTGGTATCTACACCTTTATGAAATCATTGGACCTGAAGAAATAAAATTGAATCACGCAATGTTTAAAAAAATTAAGAAGTCAGGCCCAATAAAGCACTTTGTCAAACGGATGTACAATAAAGTATAATGGAGTAGATTAACCAAGCGTATTTTAATCTAATTTTAAGCATATAATATACACAAGGCAGTGATTTCCATCTCTGAAAGTGTAAACGAAAGAACAATATCAGATCCTGAAGATTGGATTCATTCATGTCGACGTCTTACCGAATTGGATGAAAATGAAGTGCAACTTGGAGTAATATACATTGTATATATATCAATCACGGAACCGTCCTTGCTCTATACTTTATACTATGCACGATGCGATAAATTTTGAGTAATATACATTGTATATATATCAATAACGGAACCGTCCTTGCTCTATGCTTTATAGCGTGCACGATGCGATACTATAATTTCATAGCATGTACTTATCCGTAGTGGGCAAGGACGAACGGTTAAAAATGATCTCCCTTGATATTTTATTTTGGATTTCTGTTGATCTATAACTATAGGCTACAGGAATTCCGCACTGAGAAAGTACAGCATATGCCATTGCCATTTCTACATAAGCTGAATTTTTCTATGTATTTTGTAGAAAATCGAAGTACCCAGAGTACTCTATATGCCGTTGCCATTCTTAGGTAGTGAAGTTCAGGTTTTGTCTCGGCTGCAATTCTGAGGAATTTTAATGGGAAACAAGATGGCCCAAGCAGCGTTTTTGAGGAAGATATTGAGCATGTTTCAGAGGCGTAAAGCAGTGGGTTACGCCTCCTCTGACAGTAAAAGGAGAAGGCGTATTTGCAGAGGAGATTGTGAGGAAGATGAGCTTATCAATGGCATCCAGCTTCCCATAGATATTCCCAGGGGACACTTTGCAGTTTACGTTGGCAGTGAACGCAGTCGGTTTATAGTTCCTACAGCTTACTTGAATGATCCTCTCTTCATAGCACTGTTGGAGAAGGCCAGGGAAGAGTATGGGTTCCATTACGACATGGGAATCACAATTCCATGTGGGATTGTGGTTTTTGAGCACTTAACTTCTGTTTTGGGAAAGAAGGATTTCTATGGTAGAAACTATGAAATTGGAGGAGATAATGGAGTTGATATGAACCTGGATGGAATTAATTTCTGAAGTCGCTACTTTACTTGAGTGGATGAGTATACCGATGAAAAATAATGCTTTTTGGGCAGTTCTTCTGGGAAGCGTTGCAGCTACTTTTCATTTGAGTATATAGTCGCCTGATGCTATGCCTATCATGTAATATATACCGTAAAAATATTTATATTCATATGGGTTTGATTAACCCGTGGAACTTAAAAATTAGTATTTGCAGTCATTTGTAGTCCGACTTTTTATATTCTTATTCTTGCCAAATTAATTTTTGCATTCCTGGTATTTTTTGTATTTATATTCTGATTTTCCAATGGTATTTATATTCTGATTTTCCAATGGTAGCCAAGTTGGATTTGTATCATATTTTCAACCTCAATTTTTTATTAATTGAATATTTTTTTTTGTGATTAAATTCATATTAGATTACATAATATTATTTATCAAATTGAAAAATTTATATACTAACTAATATTTTATATATGCAATATGCTACAATACTAGAAAATTCTAAGTGAAGTTGAAAAACCATAAGAGGACGTGGAAATATCAATAGTTCTTGGAATAGTTGGATGGACTAGAGTTATAGGATTTGGTAGGTTGCATAGCTTCTTGTCAATACGAGTCCGTTCTTCATGTTCTTCCACCCTAAATAGGGTTTTTGGATCTTTGTTTATCGCATGGATAATTTTGGTCTCTAGTCCTACCACAAGGGACTCTTCCACGCTGCTGAAATATGAAGATTTCATGTTCTTCCACCCTCAATAGGGTTTCTGGATCTTTGTTTATCACATGGATAAGTTTGGTCTCTAGTCCTCGCACAAGGGACTCATCCACGTTGCTGAAATATGAAGGTGAATGCCACTACATCGCAAGTTGACCAACCAAAAGGTCATTTACCTTATTACCTCTTCTCCTAACATGAGAGAGAACAATTACTAGAATAATATGGATCAAATGGTTAATATGCACTATATATTTTTCGAATCTCTAGGGATGCAATTTTTTTTTTGAGAAACCTCATTGGTCTATTTCTTTACTCTTGAGATGACTAGCTAAGAATCACATCCACAATTAGCTTGGGGAGCCTTGGGATGATGCGATAACGAGCCCACTATATAGAGACTCGAATTTGGATGCATTGTTACTTGAATGTCTCATACTATATGCAAATAGAAACACTAGTTTCCCATAGTTGTCACGAAAGAGTCTTACAAGACTAGTAGAACTTAGATTGCCCCTAGATGCACCATAAAAATTAATTTTAAGGAATCAGGGGAGCAGGAGTGCCCTAGGAGGTCGAAGGAATAGAATATGAGCATCATAGCGAAAAAGGAATGGTAGAAGGAGATGGAAACAATTGGAGATTACCAAAAATTGTGGCAGCCAAACCTCCAGCTTCCTCGTTTAATGATGACTAATGTTGGAACAGTGTTATTTCAAAGGAAATGCAATGCATCTACCCAGATTACCTCCCCTTCCAATTATTACTTATCAAAGATATGGTTGTTCCTCTCCTTCCATATGTTCCATACAAAAAGCCCTAGAACAAGGGCCCAAACTCAATTTACAATGGGATTCTTTGTAATAGAAAATCTCCAACCTTCAATGATTTTTATGATACCATCCTTATTCCTATCTAACTCTCCAAATAAGCTAAATAGTTCAAACCATTGAGTGTTACAAAAGGTGCATGTATTAAGAAAACGCTTCATGTAATCTACATCCATTATATACATAAAATTCAGGGAAACATTTTCATATCCTCTACAGATGACATTATCCTGTGAAAGGGATATTTAATGCACCAACAACAAAAAAAGGGGAATATTTGGGCTATAACTTCTAAGTCCAAATTTGTTTCCAAATTGGCTAAGATTGGTGTGACTTGCTGCTAGTTGATATCCTCTTTTATTGTTACCATACCCTTTTGGTTACATCCTCATTGGAGTTTGTCTTCTCCCTAGGAAAGTGCGATTTTTCGATTGTGAATTTCTTCCATTAATGTGTCCAAATTGGGTTGATCAAGAGTTTGAGGCCATCTTTATTTATTTTTTCATTCTCTCCATGAATCTATTTTATATGGTGCCAAAAATTAGTGGCTATCAAGAGACCTCTATAGAAAGAAATCCTTGCAGTGTCACCAAGCATTAGATATTGCTTCCATGATTTCATACAAAACAAGACATCCTTTCTCAGACTTCCGAAAAATAGTGTTGTATGATAAATTTATTAGTGTTAAGCCAAATTAAATATTGAAGATCCTTGAATAGGCTTTGATTTCTAAATTGTTGTATCCATTATTGAGAGGGAATTATTTACCACTCCAAAGTTACCTCCATAATTGTTGGCCACCTTGGATCCACCTCCACCATAGTTTTTACCCTGGAGCATTATCTAGAATTTTTGAATCATGATGACAAAAACATCTTGCCATTTTGGGAAGGCATAATTTTTCACATGCTACAAGGCTCCATTTTCTTTCTAGCATAGCCCCTCCCCATAAAAGGGATATGAAAATAATCTCCATGGATCTGAGGATTCCTTTGGAGTCTACCAATGCAAAGAGAAAATACATAGGCTTGCAAGATTAATTTTAACAATACTAATATTTTTTCAAAATCTAAGGATTTGAAGTTCCATCAATCCAGTTTTTTTCTAGATATTTTCTAGATTTTAAATGGTTTCCCCTCTTTCCTAGACTCTCGTTTTTTCACATGTCGGCCATATCGCAGAGGGTGTGAGTGTAGTTTATTATGTCCTCACTAGCCAACACTCGAATGCTTTTATTTTCCATCTCTCAGTATTCCCTATCCCCCTTTTTGATCATGTACTTCTTTCCTTATCTATCTAGTTTGACCCTTGCCTTCCACCCCATCCTTCCCCTCAGGGCCCACCCTGAACCACTTTTTTATTTGACAAAGGTGACCCTGACATATTCTCCTATACCCTACGTAAGATTCTCCCATCATAGACCCAATTCTCCTTACTTGATTCTACTTCCACTAAATACACATGTCTTTCATCTACCATTTGGGAAGAATCAATCAAATCCTTCCCCCACTCCACTCGTTCCACTTCCATATCCCCAAATGTTCGATCTTGCCCCATGAATAGATGGCATGATGACAATTTCAAGACTTGACATTGAGAACTCTGATATGCTTTCATCCACTCTCAACCCTTATACTCTGCCGTTAAATATTCTTATCGTCATCAAAAGTGTTGCAAGAAATGACTCTTTATCTCTCATAGAGGATGGGAACTTTCCGCTCTCCTTGCCCACTCCCCTAAACAATTCTAGCATACCATCCTTCCCCGATGATCCCCTCTTCCACCTAACCTCGACCCTACATCCATGTTCTCTCATGCTTCCAACCTTTATGATATTCTCAGGCATGCCCGAATTCATATTACCTCCCCACCCTATTCATGTTACCTATTCTTAGACAGATATATTAGAGAGGATATTTGGGTGATGAAGAAAAGTAAAGCAGCTGATGAGGAAGGCTAAGAAGAAGAGTCATTTAATTATAGTTCCAATGGATTGGTTAGTTACTTGGCTGATCTCTTCAACCATGAAGCTGATGAAGGTTTTCCACCGACATGGTCACACCACATCATTCATCCAATCCACAAATTTGGTTCCATCTCAAATCCTAATAACTATAGAAAAATCATGGTGGGCTAGACGTTCTTGAAGTTGTATGTTACTATTATACGTAGGAAACTGTCCAGTTACCTTCAGTAGAGACAACTAAGATCTAGGGAACAAACAGGTTTTCGAGAAAATCATCAAACCATTTACCACATCTTCACTCTTTGTGCTATGACTATGGAGCCATGACGTTGCTCTTCGAAAGTCTACTGTTATTTCATATATTTTTGGAAATCGTTTGACATTATTCCAAGCGAAGCCTTACTCCAGAGACTTAGAGATATCATTGTATTTGTGACCTTATTGAAAACTTTTATGCACCTATATGACTCTGTCCTTGGTCGTCTTCTCATGTCTCATGGGATGTCTGAGTTCATCCAAAGCCTTATTGTTGTTAAACAGGGTTCTCCATTGTCTCCTACCCTGTTTGCGATCTGTATTGATGAGTTGGAATTATTTCTACATGAGAATATACATGATATCGATGTATTCCTTCTTCACTAGGTTATTATATCTATTCTACTCTTTGCTAACGATGTGGTCCTCCTCTCCTCACCCCATAAGGATTATAAAGGTGAATGTATGCCTTAGCTTTGTTTTGTGATATTTGAAAGTTGACGATCAACCTAGGTAAAACTAAGGCTATAATCTTCAATGGGGTGAAAAAAACTCCCGGCCTTCACTTCTAATTCATAGGGGAGGATGTTGATATCACCACCACTTATACTTACTTGGGGGTGCAATTCTTAGGTCCTCGCTTCAGTTTGTGACCAACGCTTCAGCCTCAGATCATCAAAGAATATGGATCCTTAGCCCTTCTTGAAAGATAATGCTTTCGACATCACTTCCAAGACATCTCATAAAAAATTAGCCTTATGGACACCTTGATCCGTCCCACTATTCTATATGGCTCAAATATTTGAGGACCATATTTACTTGAGTCAAATTAGGCTTTAGGTGAGAAAGTAAAAATTATTTTCTTCGTCGCATCATTAGATGCAAACAGAAAATAACTCAGTACATCATCTTTGCCTAGTTTTGAGCTCAACCTTTCGGCTTAAGATAGTCTTAAGATTGGTTTTTTTCTTGCATCATTTCTGGGGCTTTGCAAACTTGATAAAGAGTAATTACCAATATCCTTACTTCACATATTGCTTGTCTGAGATTGTTGTCCATTCTACTCGGTTGGGCCGAGCCAAATTTTGGCTTACATGAGTTTCATATCTCTTATAGTTAGTGGGAATTCATTTGGATTGTTCCTCCTTTTCCGATATTCCATAGATTCTCATGCTCACCTTTTACCTACTAGATAGGAGCTGAACAAGATCATCGAGGAGGACATCTATAGGAAGTTCATCTAGGTCACCTGGGTCAATCCTTTGGGGGCATTGTAGACAAATATCGCCTTCTACACTGAGCACTTCTTGGAGTTGAGACACAATCTCATTTTTTGACTCCAGTACATGTTTCACCCCTAGATGTATGCTATTCATATTACTTTAGGCCAACTCATAGTAGGTTCTCATAGTATTTGCATAGAGACAGACCACCAGATTGATAAACCAAAAAGAATCTGCTAGGTATGTCATTTATGAGAAGTGGATACCGAGGTGCACTTCATTTTTGGATGCCTTGTCTACTACGAGATTAAAGAAAGGTTCTATTGCTTGTTCAAATATTCTCAGACCATTTCTAATCTAGGGGATTAAATTAGTGCTCAAAATTTGGACTTTGTGACATAGCTCAAATCCTAAATGACTCGATAAATATCGATAGTCTGAATCCAACACAATTTATTTTAGTCAAAATTGATATCACATTCTCTTGATGTTATGTTCTTATCGAATTGCTAAACATGTAAATTTTGGCAAAATAAGACAAGTGACTAGATAATTTGGGCTAGCGGCAGGCTCCCACATGACCTCACGGGGTTGGTCAAAATTTTTAAAATTTCTAATGTTTAATTTTTTTTTTATACCTCCCAAGGTTCAAAATTTTATTGATTTTTATGTTGATTGTGTATATGAAGACAAAAGAGGAAGGCCACTTGGGCCAACTAATGGTAGCCAAGTGGCCTTTGAAGGTTGGTTCAAAAATTTATTATGGAGGTTGAGTACCCTGCGGGAGTCAAACTCATAACCTGCCACCAAGAAACCATGTGCCTAACCACTAGACTGCCACATGTTTCATATTATGTATAGTGCAAAGAATATATTTAAAGTTTATAATGACATGCATTCGGGGAGGGGGTCTGGCTAAGCCCTAGCCCCTCGCCACCCGAGCGCACAAGGGACCAGAAAAAAATGGGTCAAGGGGCTATACCTTAGCCCGGCCCACAACAACAACCCCATACACATAACACAGTCGGAGCTGCAAAGAACCATAGGCAGAAGATTGGAAGGGGTCAGCCCTAGACGGCCAGCCCCGGGGTCTCATGGCTCATACAACCATGGGCATGATAATGGAGAGGGGGCCAACCCCATGTCACTGAGAACCAATGTGACTAGGAGTGTGGCCTATTCGGAAGGGCTAAATAGATAGTGGATTTAGGCCCTAGAATCTTGGCCCCTTATGTAGTTGTATGTGTGCCATGTCATTGAAATTTTTAGGACAAAGTGCTTAGTGGGAAAACTAATCGTCCTAGAATTTTACCCATCAGTAAGGATTGTATGACCGATTTGTGCATCGGTTCTGAGGTTTGGTCGTACAAGCCAGGTTTGGGCCAAATTGGAGGATGATTAGTTGTGGAATGGGTCAAAAAAACTAAAAACGAACATAACTTACTCAATTTTTAGCCAAATGAGGTGCAAAAAGAACCAAAATGGGGGTTTTTGACATTGCTTGATCCATTCAAGACATAAGTTTTTTATGTTTTAAGCAATGTAAAAGCATGCAAACACACTTTTGAGAACTTAATGAAAGAGGTCCTGCATTGGAAGCTGGAGCAGGAGATGTAGCCTAGGAGTGGGGTGAGCTCCTTTATGATGTTTTGTATTATGTGTTTCAGGTGTAATTATTTTATCTCCATTTGGCTATAAATTGTGATTAAAATCACTTGTTTTATGTGTTTAGTAAATTGATCCTCTACCCAAAACACATATAGTTTTCACTTGCAAATTGTTAAAAATATTGAAGTTTACATATTCAGATCATTTTGGTGTCATATCACAGGTTATTGTGAAGGTTTGATTTGTTTGCAAGTGTTTTTTTATTCTTACAAGGTTGAAGCTTAAAAGAGGAGAAGCAGAACTTGTGGAGCCAAGATTTCAAATTGTTTCAAGGAGAACAAACAAACCTCAAGCTTTAATAGTCAAGGCATATGAGGAAGGCCCTAAGGGATGTTTGAAGATGAAAGAACATTTAGAAAATGATTCTTTGATATGTCTGAGATGGTTAAGCTTCTTTACGAAGAGAGAAATGCAAGATTGTATGGAGAGATATCAAAACCTCCAAAAGGACATGGACGAAAAGGACACAACCCTCCAAAAGGGAATGGAGGGAATGGCAACAAGCCACAACCTTTAGCTCCATCATCCTCATCCTCATCTTTTACTTCTTCTATGCTTTCAAAAAAACAAACACCTACAATTCTCCAAAAAGACATGGTAAAAACTCCTTTTCTAAAGCTTGGTAATAAGTTTCAATTGGCTATCTACAATGAAGAGGTAGGTGATGACAAATCAGATAATTGGATTCGTCATATTGAAGTTTATTGCAGGATACAAAGAATCAAAGATGATGAGACAAAAATTCAGCTTGCTTCACTTAGATTGGAAGATGCAACACTTATTTGGCGGGAAGCCAAAACTCAAGAGTACATGAAGAAACATGGTAAGGTTTTATTCTCTTGGAATTATTTTGTGGTTGCAATAAGAAGGTAGTTTTATCCATTAGCCTACATGCATCAAGATATTATGTATTGGCAAAAATTTAGGCAAACTATGGGGCAAAATGTTGAAATCTATACTCAAGAATTTAGGAAAAGAGTTTTGATTTTGGGTATATATTTGTCCTCTCAAGATACTTTACTCAGAACACATTGAAGGATTGCATAGTTACTTGAGACATACCATTATCATGTTTAACCCTACAAAACTAGATGAAGTTTGTGTATAGGCAACTCATTTAGAAGAAAGAGGGAAAATTGTTTCTGAAGAAACTAGTGAGATGTCATTCAAGTTTGGAGAAAAGGGAAAATGGAAATCTAAAGGAAAAGATAAGAATAATGCTACAGTTAAGAAAGAAGGAAAAAAATAACATGTAAACATTGTTCTAAAGAAGGCCATGATGAATACCACTATTGGAAACTTCATCTCGAAATGAGACGCAAAAATTTTAATAACAAGGAGAAAGACAAGATTGTTGTGACTACACAACAAGAATTAGGCTCTGACTCTAGGGATGAAAAAAATATCACAACCATGGGTTTAAAAGGTAAGGACGTTGTAAGTACTAGTTCTTCAAATTTTCTCAATGATACTCAATATGAAAAAAACAAGAATAGAGCTTTTCCACATTAGAGTCATTTCAAAACATACCAAGATAGATACAAAGTTTGATAGTGGCTCACAAGAAAATCCTATCTCATAATACATTGTTAAGAAGTTGAATTTAGAAACCATTCCTCATCCTAAAACTTATCCTTTAGGTTGGATATGTAAGAATGGAAAATTGCAGGTGACAAAGAAATGCATACTTAGATTTTCAATCATTTGCAAACTTTCTTGATGAGGTGGAACTTGATGTAGTTTCACTTGATATATGTGGTATTGTTTTAGGAAGCCCATATCTTTATGATAGGAGAGCTATTTATCATCACCATGAGAACAAATATCATTTGTTCAAGAGTGAGATTGAGTACATTGTTAGAGTGCTTAACCAAAAATTGAGTTTATGTCTTATAAATTCTGGAAAAATGAACATGATTGTTAATGCTAGTTAGAATTGCATTGTCAATGTTCAAGCACAACGTGTAACACCCTCCTCCCGCATCTACCCACGTAACTGGCCAACTAGGTTAAAAATACGAGGAGACGCTACTATGGTTGGATTCAACCTCCTATGTGACCTTAAGGAAATGGAATCGACGAAAACACAACATACAAACCTTCCAAATTAGCTACAGGACCCCTGATAAACATGACAACACTTCAAGCACCTTGCCCCTGGGTCACAAGAATTGTTTGATCAATTGACTTATGGATGCTCTCACAAGTCTGCAAGCAGTGTCGAGGGATCATTTTGTCCAGTTTTGTACCAACGTTCTTAGGATTTGAGCCACTTTTTCAGGCCCAGAGCTCAGGTCACTACCCATAATGAAATGACATCTTCAAATAAGTAAAATAACAAGGGAAACAATGATGCAAAAAAATTAGTTGAATAAACCATTAAGCAAACCCCTACTAGCCTTGAAAAGAATTTCATCAAAAATATCACAAAAATGTAATGTACAAGTGTAAACAACATATTTAAGCATAGGGATCTCATACTTATCTTAGAATCACTAAGAAGAATTGTTCCCTCATGTTATTTACTACATTATCATCTATTAGGTCATAGTTACATTATCCATTCATTTACAAGTAAAAACATGATGAGATCCATACATAGCTAATGTCATAAAAAATATACATAATGAGCAGTGTAACAACAGAAATAGCATAAATGCATCAACCATAGAACCCACATAAAGGTTGATACATTTACACATGAAAACCAAGGGAATGAATTTCTCATAAATGAATATAGAAACCAACCAGGGATAGGACTACTTGATCTGGATTTAAACAGGAACACAACAAATTACAGAGATAACCATATACACAAAGATGCAACGGAAATAATACTTCATTTCATTAATGGAAAATACTGAAATATGCTTACAACCAGAAATGGAAATACACTAGCTAGGGCGATGGTAGCTTATCTCTGAGAAGAGATGTGATGGCTACATGCCTCTGAACTGTCTTACAATGAGGCTCGATGGCCTATTTATTGTTGAGAAACAGTGGAAAAACCCTTAACATTCCAAAACCTAACCCTAGAAGATGAAACACCAAACTATGGGCCCCGTTTGGGGTAAGTTGGTACATCAACTTCCCGGGGTCGTAAATTTGGCATACGATCTCCATTTGACGCATACAATAGCTCGTTAGAAAGATCTATCCGAGCACTATCATTGTTGGAACGGGCAACATCAGTCCCCATGTTGCCCTCGGATTCCCCAAAAAACGTCGTTTAGGGCCTCAAAACGGCTCCGAAAGTTCAGGACCCGAAAAACTGCTAAAAATAGTAAGTTGTGCTACAATTAAGGAAACTGAAAATGCTGAGAAGAACAATGGTGGGGGTCCAAGTGGACTTGGCAGGTGGCCACCAATATCCACCTGGATCATTCCTCCCCCCTTAGGAAGCAATGGTCCCCATTGCGTTGAGCTCCTCCATGAGATGAGGAAACTTTTGCTGAACTTGTTCCCTGGTAAGCCACTTGCCGTGCTGAAGGAGTTGGCCTGCTTTGACAACTCGATACAGTTGGATATTCAGTTGGCGAGTGTTCTTGATCTGTGTGTCCATGATCTGATCAGTTGCAGCTTGTTCCATGCAATCTGGATTTAATTCTGTGGGTTTGAGCTGTTCTGCAATGTCGGATGTGTCTAGCAATGGTGGAAAGTATGGCCGAAGGCGGTCCACATTGAACACTAGGTGCAGGCCAAGGAATGGGGGAATGCTGAGCTCAAATGCATTGTCTCCCATAGCCTTATTAATGGTGTAAGGACCATATCGGAGTGGTCTCAATTTCCGATAGGCTCCAGTAAGGCGTTCCTTTTGCAAATGCAACCAGACTTTGTCGCCCACCTGAAACTTGTGTGGCACCCGATGTTGATCATGTCGCTGCTTGTACTTGGCATTTGATTTCTCAAGAATGTCATGGACCTGCTGGCGAATGTGTTGGATGCGCTCAATGAAGCTGGTGGCCTTATCTGTTTCGGACTGGACATGAGCTGAATTTATTTGAGTAGTTGCAAGTGTCATGGCCACATCAATGGGGCATAATGGCTGGAATCCCAAACCCACCTGAAAAGGGCTATGGCCAGTGGAGCTGTGAAGAGCTCGATTGTAGCTGTGCTGAACATAGGGGAGGCTCTCGTCCCATGTGCGTGGATGCTTTGAGTTATACATGCGCAAAATGTGCACAATCATCCTATTGACAACCTCTGTCTGGCCATCAGTTTGAGGATGGAAGGCTGTGGACTTCGTGAGTTTGGTGTCCAGCATTGACCAGAGACTGGACCAAAATGTGCTGAGAAATCGACTGTCCCGATATGAGATGATAGACTGTGGGATCCCAAAGTGCACCCACACTCATTCAAAGAAGAGTTTAGCAGTGGCTTCTGCTGTGATATTCTTCTTGCAAGCCACCATAATGGCCATCTTCGAGAACCTGTCGACGACCACAAAAACACAGTCATTTCCATGCTTAGTGGAAGGAAGGCTTGACATGTAATCCATGGAGATGGATTCCCAAGGTCGACTTGGGGTAGGCAACGGGGTATAGAGGCCGTGCTTCTTAATGGTCGGTTTGGCAATGGCACAGGCAGTACATGATCTGATGTACTTTCCAACATCCTGTCGAAGATTCGGCCAATAGAAATAATTTTGCAGAACTGCCACTGTTTTCTCAACCCCGAAATGCCCAGCAGCCCGACTGTAGTGGGCTTCCCAAATCATCTTGGCACGCTCACTTGAAGGAACACAAAGGTGACCGAGGTGGCATAATAGGGCATCCTGAAGGTGAAAATCTGGAACATGCCGACCCTCCAAGAGTGTCTGGTATGTGTGGCCGAATTCTGGGTCGCTTTTGTAGAGAAGTGGCCAATCAGAAGTCTCGTGCCCACAAGAGTTGAGCACGGTGGTTAACGCCATGATCGGTGGTCGACTGAGGCAATCTGCAACATTATTGGTGCTGCCCTTCTTATACTTGATATTCAAGTGGAACTTTTGCAGGTATGTAGACCACTTCTGATGGCGATCATTCTGCAATTTCCCTTGGGTCTGTATGAACTGTAGGGGTCAGTGGTCTGTGTGGATGACCGTTTCCTTCCCCAAAATGTAATGCTTACATTGTCGGCAGGCCTGTACAATGGAATACATCTCTTTATCATAAGTGGGGTACTTCCAGACTGTGTCTGAAAGTGTTTCACTGTGATATGCCACTGGATGTCCATGTTGAGTAAGGACTGCCCCAATAGCATAGTCAGAGGCATTTGTCTCGACCTCAAATGGTTGTTGTAAATTTGGTAACGCGAGCACTGGTGTTGTACAGAGGCGATCCTTCAACTCCATGAATGGCTTCTGTTGAGATTCAGACCAAAAGAATTTTGCTTTGGCCCCTCCCTTGGTGAATTGACTCAAGGGGCAAGAAATATGAGAAAACCCCAACACAAACCTGCGGTAGAAGTTGGCAAGACCTAGAAAGCTGCGGAGCTCTGTTAGAGTGGTTGGAGAGGGCCAATCCCGAATGACTTGGATCTTGGCTGGATCGACATGCACCCCCTGTTCATCAATGATGTATCCCAGATACTGAACCTGGGTCATCCCAAAAGTGCATTTCTCCAAATTGGCGCATAGCTTGTGTTGCCGCAGTGTTTGGAGAACCTGTCGGATGTGGTGGAGGTGCTCTTCCCAACTCTGGCTGAAGATCAGAATGTCATCCAAGTATACTACTACAAAGGAGTTGGTGAATGGCCACAAGATGTCATCCATTAACCTCATGAAGGTTGCAGGAGCATTCGTCAATCCGAAAGGCATAACCAACCATTCGAAGAGGCCCTCCTTGGATTTGAAGGAAGTCTTCCACACATCAGAGGGTTCGATTGGTACCTGGTGATATCCTGAATTCAGATCGATCTTGCTGAAATATTTCTCCCCCTTTAGTTGGTCTAGGAGGTCATTAATCCACGGGATCGGGTACCTATTACGGACAGTGATCTTGTTCAGCGCCCGATAGTCAATACAGAGTCTCCACATCCCATCCTTCTTTTGTACCAACACGATTGGGCTCCCACAGGGCGATGAACTCGGATGGATGTGACCTTTCTGTAGGAGCTCCTGAATCTGCCTCTTGATTTCATCGTTCTCCAGAATGGAGCGCCGATAAATTGTTCCATTGGGTAGCGGCGCACCTGGGGTCAGATTGATGGAGTGCTTGACTTGACAGTGCAGAGGAACCCCTGCCGGGGAGGTGAAGATGTCCTCGTACTCCTCCACAACCTTGTCCATCTGTAGTTGTCGTGCAGAGGGACCCTGTCTGGAGGCTGCGGCCACTGTCTTCTTCTTTCCGTGAGGGCATATCATCAGGAAAACAAATTTCCTGGTTTTGGAAATGATCTTACTGCATTGTTTTGCAGTAATCAAAGAGATGGAAGTAGGTGGTGATACCTCTGGTATCCTGTACAACTTATTTCCCAATGTAATAATAACAGCACGGGGCCTTGATTCATACACAACATGTCGCTTCCACAAGTATGGTTGTCCTAGTAATACATCACAAACTTCAAGGGGAGCAATGTCACACAATACCTCATCCGTGAAGGGCTTGATGTTGTATGGAAGGCGACACTGCTGGCTCACGTGAAGATCTCATCCTTGGTGAAGCCACCCAATGGTGTATGGTTGTGGATGTGCTCTGGTCGGTAAGCCCAACGACTTCACGACCTCTACCGAAATGAGGTTCTTTTGACTCCCGCTATCAACAATGAACTGTATCGGGGAGCCCTTTACCCACATCTGGGAGTGGAAGAGACGCTCCTCCTCCTCTGGATCTTCGGGTTCATTTTTCTGGATCTTTGCGGTAGCAATAGTGGCGCTGGGATCCGTATAAATGATCTGCTTCACTTTTTCATTCCCCTTATCGGGTTCTGACTCAGAGTCAGAACATGCATCTGATTCTAAAACCTTTAGCTCAGCCACCAGTGACTGCTTGGCCCGATACTCACCTGTGTTGTGAGTGGAGCTCTTATGGAACTCGCACCATTTTCTAGTGTCCTTTCTCGGCTTCGCGGCGCCGTTCTTTGCTTGCAGCTTCGGCTGGTTGTCTTGGGTTGTCGTGCCTTGGCTTTGTCCTTTGTTCTATGGTTTAGGGGCACCTTTCCCATGCTTTGGATTCGCAGATCCAAAGTCTCGCTTCTTTTGTTTAAACTTCTGCTCGACCTTGACGGCATATCGGTATGCAGCGCCGAGCAAGGAGATGTTTAGGAATTGTATTTCTTCCTGGATGTACTTGTGCAGGTAGCCACAGTATTTGAGTATCAAATGTTGCTTCGAATCCTTGATACCCAACTTTGTGCGAAGGGTATGGAAAAGATTGGTGAACTCTGGCACGTCTTGGTCCCTTCCCTGCCGCAGCGTGGTCCACTTTATGTATTCATCCTCATAGCTTCCAACAGGGTAGTACTGCTCCTTGATGGCATCCTGGAAGGAATCCCAGGTGGGTGCGGCTGAAAATAGTGAGCCAGTACTTTCATCCTTCTGCTCGCAGTAGGTTTCCCACCAGTCCTTGACGTGGGGGGCTGCTTTGAGAAAAGCAAAAACAATCTTTTCCCGACTCGAAAATTCATGAATAGAAAAATAACCCTCTAGCAAATTTAACCATTTATCTACGGCATCTGCGTCTATCTGACCCTCGAATATGTGGATTTCAAAATTAACTTGTACCTTAAAGGGTGTGGCGTTTCCAGAGTAGCCGATGGAAGCCGATGCGTTGCTTCTGGGTAGCCGCTGAAGGATCTGGGCAAAGCTGTCCATCATCGCGTTCCGTTGTTGCTCGAGGGCTTCTTCGAGCAAGATTTTGATGGGATCTCCTACCCCCTCATCTTTCTTCTCATCCTCCATGGAAGGCCGTCGGGATTTGCGAGGCTGGTCTTGCAAAGGTTCAACCAGTACAAGCCCTAACTCCTTATATCCCGACCTTGTTGGGGACATGCAATGAAAACCAGAGAAAAAGCAGACCGCTCTGATACCACTGATCCAGATTTAAACAGGAACGCAACAAATTACAGAGATAACCATATACACAAAGATGCAGCGGAAATAATACTTCATTTCATTAATGGAAAATACTGAAATATGCTTACAACCAGAAATGGAAATACACCAGCTAGGGCGATGGTAGCTTATCTCTGAGAAGAGATGTGATGGCTACATGCCTCTGAACTGTCTTACAATGAGGCTCGAGGGTCTATTTATTGTTGAGAAACAGTGAAAAAACCCTTAACATTCCAAAACCTAACCCTAGAAGATGAAACTCCAAACTATGGGCCCCGTTTGGGGTAAGTTGGTACATCAACTTCCCGGGGTCGTAACTTTGGCATACGATCTCCGTTTGATGCATACAATAGCTCGTTAGAAAGATCTATCCGAGCACTATCATTGTTGGAACGAATGGACCCATGTTGCCCCCGGATTCCCCAGAAAATGTCGTTTAGGGCCTCAAAACGGCTCCGGAAGTTCAGGACCCGAAAAACTGCTAAAAATAGTAAGTTGTGCTACAATTAAGGAAACTGAAAATGCCGAGAAGAACATTGGTGGGGGTCCAGGTGGACTTGGCAGGTGGCCACCAATATCCACCTGGATCACTACTACACTACACTCAACCATATATTGGCTGAGCCAAATCTCTCTTCATCCAATCACCCCTGTACCATATTTCAAGCATGGATGTGGGACTCATAATCAACTAAAAATAGCCAAACAATGATGGATGCTACCAGAGTTCCCCACCTACACTGTGAGGAATTTAAGTGCCTGCTAGCCTCTAAGGCTTTATGGTAATCCACATTATGATCCATGGATCACTAGGCCCTACACTGACACTCACTCTATAGGATTTACCATACATTCCATCCCGAAACTACTAGGCCCAACGAAGAGAAATCCATCTCTTGGATTTGCTATATATTTCGTCATTCACCGGCAAGGATTCCTAGGCCCACCGAGGCACACAAACATGGATTTACAGCAACCCATAGTCTGGCTTAGGGCTTATTAGACCTATAGATTTACCATGATCCATAGTCTAGTTCAGGGACCACTAGGCCATGTGTTTGTCATTTCATAGATCCACCCCACTCATCTTCGAATCCATCTGGTAATTCACCTCAACCGATGTATGAGAACCCGTGTCATCAAGGCTATCAGGAAATGGCAAGGCTAAGATGAAAACACTGTCACACATAGAAAAATCCATGCCATGATAGGAAAAAATACATGCAACACCATGCATGGCAAATCTATCAAGGAAAATACACATGAAAACCGATATAATCCCACTGTATATGCTTGATCTTACCTTCCCCTGCTTTATCTTTGCTTCCTCTTTCCCTCTCTGCCTTTCCTGCTCCAATGCCAAAGTGCTACAAGAAAACTCTAAGTGTCCAAGAGTGAGAGGTAGAGAGAATAATGAGGGAGCTCCAAAACCGAACTGACAAAAGGTTACGAACTGATTCTCATAAGCCTTTTTATGAATGAGGCCTCTATTTTCTTCATTTTCCATTCATTTCTTTAAATTTTATCCTCACATGCAACTTGTGACCTTTCACCTCCCTTATCTCCTAATTTCCATTATTTTCATGAAACAATGTCCCAAAAATTCCATTTTGCCTTTCCAAAGCCTTATCCATTGCCTTTGCTAATTTCCTCAACCATAATAAACCAAATGAACACCTCCTAGGATGTCTTGCCCAACGTTAATCTTGGAATAAGTGTCCCATCAACCGTGGTTATTTTCTTGCCTTTATTAACTTTTATTACATGGAATTTTGACTAGGGCCATTAGAGAACCCTCCTGCTTGGGCGACACCATCCTTAGTGTTCAATCACACATATATCTTAGCAAAATCACTGGAAAGAAAACATACTGCTCATGTAGCTTTATAACATAGCTCGATGTAGTATTTACAATGATCACCTTGCTGAATTCCAACCCACATGACAACATGACAACATAATTACAT
The DNA here is from genome assembly GCA_031772625.1 of Pinus tabuliformis. Taxonomy (NCBI): domain Eukaryota; kingdom Viridiplantae; phylum Streptophyta; class Pinopsida; order Pinales; family Pinaceae; genus Pinus; species Pinus tabuliformis. The sequence continues at coordinate 306,231,532 of CM062806.1, read as the reverse complement.
GATAACTTAGTAACATGACAACATGACAACCATACCGCTTATTGGATATTTATAACATAGCTCATGGTGTTATTTACATCCATATACATATGTACCTATACCAAAACATCATCAAAAAATGTACCAAAACATATATCAAAGACATGTACCAAAACGGTTTTTCTTCAACCAACAAACAAGGAAAGATACATAGCCTACATCTGATTCGCCATATCCCATGTGTCTTCATTGGGCCCAAAGTGCTTCCATTGCACTTTAACTTGCTTAATTTATTGGTTTTGGAGCATCAGAACCTTTTTCATCATTATACACTGAGGCTTTGCCTGGTATTATCTATCTAGTTCCACCTGCAATACATATGAGTCAATCCCATGATCAACATATTTAACATACTTCTTAATAAATGACACATGGAAAATATCACGGGCTTTCATCGTCGGAGGAAATGTAAGTCGATAGGCAACTGAAATAATCCTCTTAACTATACTAAAAGTTCACAATATTGTGGTTCCATCTTGGCACATGATCCAATCTGGAAGGAGCTCTTATTTGGTTTGGTACGTAAGTACACTCGTTATGAAACCTGGAACTGCTTGAACAACATCTTCTGATATGCATAACTCTTATTACTATCTTGTGTTGCCTCTAAAATTTTCTTGATTACCTACATTTACTGTTCCATGTCTCCGAACATATTTCGTCCAATAAGTACCCTATAAAGTGGATCACTTTAGTTGATGGGAGTACTACAACTCCATCCATACAATGCCTCGAAAGGACTCATCTTCAATGAATCCTGATAACCATTGGTGTATGTGGACTCAACCAAGGGAAGATACTCCTCCCACTTTCATTGTTGATGCATCACATACATCCTCAATATGTCCTCCAATATTCTGTTGACCCTCACTGTCTGTCCATCAATTTGTGGATGATAAGTTATACTGAGGGCAAACTCTATGCCTAAACCTGCAAGCAACTCCTTCGAAAACATGGAAGAGAACTTAGCATCCCTGTCTAACATAATCTTCTTTGGAGCACCATGCAATCTGACCACATATATGATGAATAATGTAGACTTCATTGGAATGAAGTGTGAAAGCTTGGTCAACCTATCCACAAAAACCATGATGGAATCGTGTTGTCTCACTGTCCTCAACAACCATGTGATAAAGTCCATAGAAATGACCTCCCATTTCCATTTTGGAATAGCAACCGGATGTAGAAGACAACATTGATGCTTACAATTTGTCTACACATGATAACAATCAAAACACCTAGCTACAAACTCTGCTACATCCCTCTTTAGATTCGGCCAATAATAAAATTTACTCACTGCAGTCAGTTTCTTCTAACAACCTGGTGACATAAATAAGGTTTCACATGAAACTCTCTCAAGATCACCTTCTTGAGCTCACTATTATCTGGTACATATATCCTCTCTCCGAATCTAACCAATCTGTCTATTGTAAGACAATAATCCATATCTTGTGAACTTGAACCTATACCTATACTACCACCTGTACTAGTACCCTGCTACAACCTATGCATAATATCCAGATACGTGACATCCTACTGACCTTCCTATAACATCCTATCCTATAATTTTGTCCCATAGGAGCTCATAGTTGCCAATTTTTTTACCTATACCCTCCCGCTGAGAGCATCTACAACCATGCTATCCTTTCCTTTAATGCACCTGATCCCAAAATGAAACTCATTAATTGTGGCCAACCATGTAGCCTTCTTGGCATTCAAATTCGATTGGTAAAACAAATACCTCAACCCAATATGATCACTCATCATTAAAAACCTACGTGCAAGAAGATAGTGCCTCCACATCTTCAACGCATGTATGAGCACTGCTAACTCCAGATCATGCATTGGGTATTTATACTCATGCTCATTCAGTTTTCACGACTCATAGCATTCGTTGGTCCTTATTTTTGAATTTTAAACTTTTTAGGGAACCAAGGTGGAGGATAGGTGGCAGGAGAAATGGTTGATTTGTGAATATGACAGTCAGGAATGGAGGCAGGAAAATACAACAAACATTCAGTTGTGGCAAGGTGGAAAGAGCAAATAGGAACAACTAAGTAGTCAAGAAGGAGAGTAGAAAGTAGTTGAGGGAAAGGATAGTTGAATAGAACTAGCAGTGGGGATGGAAAAAGAAAATATTAAAGTAGAAGACAATAATGGAAAGGGGTTGGTATCTAGAAAGTTTCATGAGTTTAAAAGAGAAGAGTCTCGAGCACCTGAGTAGTTACGAAAGGGCCAGAGCTAGACTAGGCTAGAGTTCTGAGGAATCCTGTGTTTATGTTATTCTATGAATCAGATGAAAGGCTTTGTGCCTTATGTATGTTGTATTGATCCTTCCCTATGTTTATGTTAATGAATGAATGAGACAATTTGGGTGTTTTATTATGGTCAACAATATTATTCTAATTTATGGACTTATCCAAAATCTTAGTTAATGGTATTTTCCTTGATGAATATAGAGATTGTAATAATATGATGTTGTGATGAATGATCTCTTTAAGCTATTGATCGTTGATGTTTGGATCTCCCTTGATATCCCTCCAACCCTTCTTGGTTTTTTTCGAGGCACGCCTTTGGTGAGACTTCTTACCACTTGGGTAAGGTGAAAATGTTGGTGTTGTCTTTGACTACATTGGATCCTTGTTGGCCCCTTGTGCTTGAACCTATGGTCTCTTCCATGATGATATTTTGTGCCAACAAATGGTTCCATTGTTAGGACCTGAAATCACAAGAAGTGGTTTGGAATATGGTATCAAGGATATTTAAGAAGGAAATATGGGATTAATGGGATAGTCAGGTGGATTGGTTCGTGTCAAAGAAGGCCGCCCTTCGAAATTGATCTACTGCTAAGGTGAACGAAGAAATATTGTACTCAGAGGCTACAAGCAATGGGTACATGATCTTCTAGTGTAAATTCTTGGTGGAGATGTGCAACTGGTTAAGGAGACTAAAAGTAAAAAATTGGCCAAAAGAATTGATGCCAGCACATCGTGATTGGGTCCTTGCATATCTCGTGACACTCCATCACTTTGATAATGACCTGACGAGGGCATTAAATTTCTTGGTACAGACTACCATAAAGGGATACATGGTCAAGTTCACATCAGAGAGATACGAGTCCTTCTCGAAAGCGAATGCAATGTTTAGATCGGGGTTGAGAGGAAAAATATTGAAATAGGAATAACTTTAGATTAAGATGTTGATGGTGGAGGAAGGTTTGATACCTTTCCATAGAGTGAGTATGGTAGCATAAAACCCAAGTGCTAGTGGAAGGATCCAAGAGGATAACGCTACCATTTGGGGAACTGGAATTTTGCTGAAGGAATGGATATAGAAGGATCGAAAAGAGCTAGAGATGTGAGAGTGTAAAGGAGAGTGCTAATAGTAGAAAAGTGGTAGGAAAGAGCGTTACAGGCAATGAAAGAGATAATTAGAGGACCTTGCCAAGCAGGAGTGGTGTCACAGAGTTTGAAGGAGATAAATAAGATGCCAAAGGACCCAAAGAAGGAGAGGGATGTCAAAAGGATAGATGGAAGCTTGGAGAATGACAAGAGTCCTCCCTCCTAGGTTGCGGGGAAGGTGCCGGAAGGAAGTAATTACAACAATGATGAGGAAGAAATGGAAGATGAGATGTGCAATGTGATGAGGCACTTGGTTACGGAGAATGATGCACCAGATGAAATTCAGCATCCGAATCCCCAATGTTCAGGTAGTGTACACCCCGACCTTCTCATGGTGCTTTGTAATAGCCCTGGTAAATTTGTTCCTAAGTTACTTAAAGTGATACGTGCACACAGTGTGCATGTTAGATATGACAGGTTTTGGTACATCTAACAATAGTGGTACTAGCAGTATTAGTAACCTGGGATTGCAAGGATCTCAGTAACCAGGAGCCCAAGGATTTGTGATTCTAGCACATACTCGAAACAACATGTCGTGCTCCTTTACTAGATATCGCGAGTTCTCTAGTCAGGGGAATGAGGATCTGGAACAAAATTGGTACCTATGCGAAGCAATATGGAGAGCTTTCCAAAGACCAGACAACGTGAATTCGATTGAATTTCAGATTACCCTAAGGGAGAGATATTTAAGGTGGTTCATCAAATGGGTGGGGCTGAATAAAAATCCCTCCGTAGAAGACATCAAGAAGAGATTTGTGCAAGAGTTAAAACTACCACAAACATATCAACAAGGACTATTGTAACTATGGGAGAGAAAGCAGAAGGAAGGAGAGACTTCTTGGGAATTAATGCAGAGGCTCAAATATGCAATCAACAAGTTGAGCTATAAAATAGACCCCAATCACTAGGGGGATTGGTTTATTAGGGTGATTCTACCCCTTACTTGGACCCCGTTGACACAACAGAAGATTGAAACCCTGAAATATTCTCTAGACTAAGAAATGAACATAGAGGATATGGAAAGGTACCCCCATGAGTATCAGGGAGGAATGGGATCTTAGGATCCATCAATCATGGGCCTCCAAAACTAGATCACCAGTATAACAGAGAAATTAAAAGAATTACAACCAGTTCATCCTGTGAGACCTAATGTATGGTGCACTCTCTACCAGATAGAGGGTCATGTAGCAACTGAGTTCCCAAGACTAAGAGGCACAAGTAGTTCAACAGGCCTTGCAAGATCATCAGGGACCCCGCTAATAGTAGGTGTTGCGATGGTAGGATTAGAAGGATCCTTCTTGGTCCAAAATTCACGAAACTACTATGATGTATGTAGAAGCTATGGAAACCTTCCACGACTATGTCCAATATTGTAGAAGTACTCCAATGTAACCAACAACAATTACTATGAGTTCTATGCATCCATGACTAACTGCACCGATGAATGTCGGGCATTGGATGCCTTGGTAGAATGATTGGACTAGTCAACATTCAGGATTAATGAATCTAGTCGTTTAGGATGGAGAGGAGGTATGAGAGGAGGAATAATATGGGGTAGAGAACCTGTGAGGTGCTAAAACTATGACCAGGAGGGACATGTTACAATGGACTTCCCACTCCCAATAAGTTCTTGGTTCTCACAATGCCAGGTCAATGCATATGCCACAAAATATGTCCCCAAGTTGATTGCAAGATGGGAAGAAAGTACCAGGCAATGGGGAACTAACTTGATCAATGAAAATCCATAAACCACTAACATTTCCCCACTATCGATTATAAACATATTTACTAGAGGGTGTAAGAAGATAGGAGATGATCAAGGAGCATCAAACCATCCCTCAATTGTTCCGGTGGCATCCCCAAAGTTGTCACATAACCCTACTCAATAGAAGGAATACTATCAAGAAGCAACCAATTTGTTCGATAAATTAATAGAGGATCTAAAGGACAAGGTGTCGGACTCAGGCACAACCACAAGTTCTCGACCAATTGAGGAATGGTTTAGACTATTCCAACAAATTTTTGATAACAACTGGATTCTAGACGATTTGCACAGGACTCTAAAAGAAGTGTTACTAGAAGAGGAAGTGAGAGAAGGATCAATATAAAAATATATGCATGAAAGACATATGAGGAGAGTCCAGAGGAAAAAGAAAATGACCCGTACAGAATTCCAGATCGACGCTCAAGTTGCAGGATTTCAGATTAAAGATACAATGCTAGATCTCAGGTCAGATGTAAACATCCTACCTAGGAAAACATGGGAAGTGGTTGGTAAGCCGCAACTGAAGTACTCAAAAATGGAACTATGGATGGAAATCTAGTACTACATCTTACCCATCGAGAGGCTAGAATATATGGAGGTATATGTGGTAGGGGTAAAGACACATGAAAAAATTGAAGTGATAGACATAATGGGTGACAAGGACCCTTACCCATTACTTCTTGGTATTGACTAGGCATATGAGAATTATGCCATCATTTACCTTAAAGAGGATTTGATGATTTTTGAGGGAGAATGGATGTGAGTAGTACAACCACTATATCCATACCAAGGGCCAAGATTCACTGAATGCGTAGATGATTGAGATGAGCCTGGAATGCTAGATAAGTTGTATAGGCTAACTAAAAGAAAAAGAGAATACTACCTCATTCCCATGATAGGAGGATCAGTCAGTTGGAGAAGCATATAGAGCTTAGACTTTAGCTTGAAAGATGCATGCGATGCTTGGAAACAAGGAGGACATGCGTTTGATACCGAACATTGTGCCAAGATATACCCAGTGAACTAGATTGGAAGAGAGGTAAGTAATTATCCAACCTTCCTTGGCATAGAATTAATAGAAGGTTTTCTCAATAAAGTTGACATAACTATAAGGGAAAGCCACAAAGTCCCATTATTGGACATTGCATTGTAATCCACCTTAGTGAGATGGTGGGGAGAACTTCACAACATCCTTCATGACTGTGATAATATCAAGCAAGCCATAAGGGCAAGGTTTAGGTAAGAAGGAGACCGCCTGTAGTAGATTGCGAAGTATAGGGGGGAATTTGATCATGAGAAACATCTAGAGAACTAAACATAGAGATGGACGAAAGAGCGAGTCCCAAAGGAGTTTTTGGTACACATGTTCATACATACCTTGGGTATGATTCCCCAAGCATGGTATATAGAGGAAGAACCTCGAATGTAGACCAAACACTGGGATACTATGGCTAAATAGTTCAGTAATAGCTTCTTATTTAGAGACAGTGACTGATGATTAACTGAAACCCTGGATGCCATCAAAAGAATTTTGTTCACTCTAGGATAGTTGTCGGAAGGGTGAGTCGATCAGATATTCTTACAATACTTTTATGAATCAGGGTATCTGGAGTTCATGGCTTATGGAAAAGTGAACGTAGATCAAGAGGAGGATGACTTGGAAGGACTTCGGCACCTGAAATCTCAATAAACCAAAGGAGAGCGGGACATTCAAGAGGTATCTACAATAGACTCCCCCCACTTGATCCTAGTAAAGTTGTGGAAGAAAAACATTGGCTTAGAAGATAGACCTAAAATGTTGTCCATTTGAGATTGTTGGTAAGAGAAAACAACTAAAGAATTTTTTTATTTGATGCGTGAGTATGAGGACCTATTCCCAACTTTGGTCATTGAGTTGAATGGAATAAAAGGGGACATTGGGGAAATGAATACTATGCTAAAGCTAGATGTATGACCAATAAAGCATAGACCATACAGGCTCGACCCATGGGTAGAAGAAAAGGTCAAGAGAGAGATTAATAAAATGTGAGAAGAAGGACTTATATTCCCGGTAGATGAGATAGAATGGATCAACCCCATTGTAATACAAAATAAGAAGGATTCCACAAAAATCAATGTTTGCGTTGATTACAGGAGCCTAAAAAATGCATGTGTACATGACCCTTTCCCGACACTGTCACACGGAATCTATCAAGGGTGCGGACACGACTGACCTTCCTAGAAGTCTAAGACATTCTAATGACAAACAAGACAAAAAGGAGTGATCTTTCTCTAAATACACCTTTTATAACATGAAAACTACAAGTGTTTAGGCTTACCTTATTCCAAAACGCTGTTGTTGAAGTCCGTTCTTGACGATCCGGATGAGCTCCTCCTTCAAGTCAATTCCTGCAACCACAAACAATCAAACAATTACCAAGCACTTGCATTTCATATAATAAAACATATATCCAACATGCAGACCAAGGAACACATGAAATAACTCATTAACACAAGCTATTGAGAAAAATAAACCAGTTTGTATTAATAACGAAACAAAGAAACTCTTACAACCTGGCCTTGGTGTTGTGCAAGTATTTGGACGCTAGAAGCCCTATAGTAGATGTGCACATCAATGGAATCATCGTCCCACAAACTCTAATTGATCTTGGAGCTGACATTAATGTCATGACCAAGGACACCATTCTCAAGCTCAACCTCCAAGGGTCCTTGGGGAAGACCAAAATAATTCTACAACTTGCAGACTGTTCAAAAGTCACCCCAGAGGGAATTGTGGAGGATGTGATGGTTTCCAGTGACTCCTGGGAGTACCTTGTAGATTTTCTAGTTCTCCAGTGTAAGGCTAAGCTTACTGGTTACCCTCTCATTCTTGGGAGTCCATGGTTGGCCACAACCAATGCTTACATTAGCTATAGAGCTGGGAATATGACCATCATGAATGGCCATATGTCTAAACAGTTAGTCCTATACCCTCCTGCTCAACCTTCTCTAGAGCATGATTTACCTTTATGGTTGGAGGAGGAGGAAGAAGATGAGGTTTATTCTACCCAAATTTATTCTTTGGAAGCAACCATAGGAGGAGGAAAACAAGATGATGATGACTTAATTAAACCCCTACTCCAATGTCCAACTCCTAGTTCGTTACCATTAGAAGAAGAAGTAAGGGAAACCTAGAACAATGATCCAATTGACTTATGCTTGGCAAATCTTAACCCACTTCATGTCAAAACCGTAGAATTCAGCCCAGAGAAAACTTTGAAAATTAGTACATCTCTTTTTGCTCTTGAAGAGGAAAAGCTATGCAACATGTTGAGAGAAAACCTAGAAGCCTTCACTTGGAGTTACGAGGAAATGAAGGGAGTACACTCCTTAGTGTGTACTCACCACATATACATCAAGGAAGGTTGCAAGCCGGTCTGAAAACAACAAACAAGGATGAATCCAACTCTTAAAGATATAGTCAAAGAAGAACTACAAAAACTGCTAGATGCAAGATTCATTTACCCTATCTCCTAGAGTGAGTGGGTCTCTCCTTTAGTGTTAGTTCCAACGAAAAATGGTAACTGGAGGATTTTTGTCGATTGCAGGGAGCTCAACAAAGCCACAAAGAAGGATCATTTTCCCCTACCCTTCATTGACCAAGTGATAGATGACCTAGTAGGGAAGAAGTTTTTTTCTTTCCTAGATGGAATTAGTGGGTACAACCAAATCCAAATCTGCCCAAAAGACCAGGATAAGACCACATTCACCTATCCTTAGGGTAATTTTGCTTATAGGGTCCTTCCTTTTTTCCTATGCAATTCTCCTGCCACTTTCCAGAGAGCAATCTTGAGTATTTTCATCGAATTAGTACATGACGTGGTGGAAATTTATATGGATGATTTTACACCTTATGGTTGTGATTTTCAAGAAGCCCTGGCTAACCTAGTCAAAGTATTGCACAAATGCATTGAAATGAGCCTGTTTCTTAGTCCAAAAAAATGTTAATTCTTAATGACTGAAGGGACCATGCTAGGTCATTCAATATCTCAGTAAGGACTGCAGGTGGACCCGAACAAAATAGCAATCATCCAAAGGGTCCCACCTCCACAAAAGTAGAGGGATTTCATGAGTTTCTTGGGGTTAGATGGATAATATCGAAGGCTCATGAAGCACTTCAACAAGTTGGTCTCTACTTTATTTGGGTTGTTTGCCAAAGATTCTAAGTTTATATGGTCAAAAGGTTGTCAAGAGGCCTTAGACATTTTAAAGGGTAACTTAACCACTACACCAATTCTTCGAGGCCCAAACTGGGCCCTCCCTTTTCATATTCATGTTGATGCCTTACACAAAGCCATAGGAGAAACCTTAGGTCAGGTAGAGAAGAAATTTCCCTATGCCATCTATTTTATCAGTAAGAACCTATCAAAGGTTGAGCTAAATTATACTATGACTGAAAAGGAACTCCTAGTTGTTGTGCATTCATTAAACAAATTTAGGCATTACATTATAGGCTACCAAACATTTGTGCAATTGACCACACTGCAATCAAATATTTAATGAAAAAATGAGATGTGAGAGCTAGAATTATAAGATGGGTTATTACAACAGTTTGATCTAACTATTGTTGATAAGCCTGGTAAGGAAAATGTTGTTGTAGACTTTCTATCTACGATGAATCTACCTACAAGTGAAGAAGGAATGGTGGATGACCAGTTACCAGATGAACATTTGTTTGCTATTTCAGTTCTCTCCCCATGATTTGCTTATAGAAAACTATTGGTATCAGCACAATTCCCACCAAAATTGCCCTCCAAAGGAAGGAGCAAGATAGTCAAGAAAAGCACCCCCTTCACCTGGATTGGGGGCAATATTTTCAAACTTGGCCCATATAAATTCTTGAGAAGGTGTGTAAGGGAAGAGGAAGTTTTTGACATCCTTATGACATGTCGTGATGGGCCTTGTGAAGGTCACTTTGTAGCAAAGAGGGCAACATTCAAAGTGTTACAAGCAGGCTATTATTGCCCCACTCTTCATCAGGATCTGAAAAAGTACATTAGTCAGTGTGATCGGTGCTAGAGGATGGGAAATCCTACTCCAAGAGATCAAATTCCCCTATAACCTCAAGTGAATTTCCAACCATTTGACAAGTGGGCATGGACTTCATTGGGCCTATCAACCCTCATTCAAAGAAAAAAGAATACATTATTGCGTGCACTAGTTAGTTGACTAAGTGGGCTAAAACAAGGTGATTAAGGCAGTAACATAAGAGAAGGTGGCTGAGTTCCTAATGGAGAATGTATTCTACAAATTTGGGTACCCTAGAGAGCTAGTCACAGAATAAGGCAGCTAGTTTACCTCCAACATGATTGAAGAACTTCTCAGCCATCACAAAATCAAGCATAGGACCTCCACTCCTTATCATCCACAAGCTAATGGGCAAGTGGAGGTGACCAACAAGGCACTAGAGAGAATATTAACCAAGGTAGTGATCTACAACAGGAAGGATTGGGTAGAGAGAATAATTGAGGCCACCTAGGCCTATAATACAACATGGAAGACCACCACTAGATTTACACCCTATGAGCTAGTCTATGGGAAAAAGGCTTTGTTGTCCATTGAGTTTGAATATAACACATTGAGGATGGAAACCCAACTAGATTTGGATCTCAATCATGCACAAAAAGAGATATTGTTCCATTTGAATGGCTTGGATGAATTCAGAATGTAGGCCCTCCTACATACAGAGATAGTTCAGCTTCAAAGGAAGATCTGGCATCATATAAATATTAAGGATAAGCAATTTCAAGAGGGCGATTGGGCATTGTTATATGATTCTAGGATAAAGACTTCAAGGGAAAGCTAAGGAAAACATGGTTGGGACCTTATGTGGTTAAAAGATGCCATGATAATGGTTCAGTGGAAATCAGAACTATAGATGAAGAAGCCATTCCATTTCTTGTTAATGGACGCTGATTGAAGATGTACAAGAGGCCTTTATCAAAACAAGAGTTCATTGACAATATCAATAAGATAGTGATGATGGCAGAGCAAGTTCCATATCCTCCCTCATCAGGTCACTAGAAAAGATAAAAAAGAATAAGGATTTAGGTGAAAACCTCCATGAGGTGTCTCAGTCCCATCTTTGGGTTGAAAACCTCATGAGGCGGCCCAATAATGAAAAAAAAGGGGAAAAAAAGAATAAGAAGATCCCTGGGTGAAAACCTTCCTTGAGGCACCGAGGGAAAACATCTAGTCTGAAAACCTCTGAGGCAACACAGGTGTTTTTCAAAAAACAAAAAGAGAGAAGAGAAAAAAAGACATAATTGTCATTTGCGGGTGGGTGAGAAAGACAATCAAGGAGAAAAGAGAAGATCCAAAGGGAACCCTGCCTCATAGATATTCATCTCATCCACTCCTTACCGTGCACCCCTCCATCAATTCCATTGTTTTTTCACTTCATTTCTTTAATTTAGGCGAAGACTATATTTTTTCTACAGGATCCCCTGAAAACCTACAGGATGATCCTGTAGGAATTACAGTGACCCAAAAAATCTATAGGAAGCAATCCGAGGGTGAATGGTAGGTTGGTTAGGTCCCAAAAATTCATTCTAGACATGATATAACCCCTTGCCTTGTCGATTACCATCATCCCTGCGCTCACCATTCAAAACAAAAAGAGATCAGTTTCTACCAGTTATGAAAAAGAAAAAAGAAAAAAAGAAAACAGAGGAGAGTACGGGCATTACATGAATGTCCCTTGCTCCACACATACTCCTACTCCCTCTATCCATTCATTGCAGCATCCTCACAACCCTAGTCAGCAACATGATTAAGAAATTCTAAGGGAGGAGTAGCTACATGACATCCTGTAGGAAATCCTATAGCAACCTATCCCATAGAGTATCTATCATCAGCTACTGGTCTTCACTAGGATGATCCAGGAGCTCCACAGTAGCAGGAGCATCAAATCTTCAGCCACAGACACCTGCAAAATCCAAGAAACCATCAGCAGACAACAGAGGAGGAAGAAGAATGACCATGCAACAAATAAACAACTCAACACCTTTGATCTTCGACAACTGCAACATGGCATCGAGACCACATGTAAGTATCCTGCTCACTCACTCATATGCATCATTTGATCAAAATTTGTATGGGTTACAAGGTAGTTGGTTTATAAGTGAAAAGGTAGCCAGTTAACTTGGCCACCTTCGTTCGGTCATCACATACAAAATTGGGTGTCCTCTCACACGTGGCTGCCGTAAACTCAAAGATAGAGGAGGAGTAGGACAAGAAGTGGTTAACTACGGATCTAAGAGGTGAGAGTTGATTACGAGGAGTGGGAAAAAACAACATTTGCATGCATTCATGCATTCCACCTCCTCAAAACTCCCTCACTCAAGTAGCTGTCATAACTCTGGCCACCCACCGAAAGCAAGGATCCATCATTCTGTAAGAGAATTTCTACAGGAGCATGCACAGGAATTCCTACAGGAATAGTCTACCAGAGCAGTCTACAGGATACACAAAGGCAGTCTACAGGATAGACAGAGAGGGGTTCAAGAGGGAATATCACGAGAATTTCCCACTGCCACCATTCTAAAGAAGTAGGATCTAAAAATCCATCCCCATTTACAAGAAAATGAACTAGAAATGCTCTAAAAGCTAGTGGATATAACAATTGTGGGAGGTGAATTACGTACACAGGAAACTCTATTTTCTCTTGAATTTAAAATTCTTGTGTCAAACCTCTCATTTCCTCCTCAAGCCTCACAAGAAAGATGATAGGAGGGTTTGATCAGAGAGAATCCATAAACACTGTAAGGATACAACAACACCCCAAGTGCTTGAAATCTTTATAAGACACCAACGGATGGGGTTTTTCGAAAAATTCATAGGGTATGATGATGAGATGGCTCAATAATTTTCTCATTCCCTCACTCCACTTAGTAGAATCCATGCCACTGTTATAGTTAGAGGGATCACTGTAGATCTCACCCCAGAGCTCATCAGTAGGGTCACCACAATTCCCCTAGGAATTCCATGGAGGAAAGAAGACAAGGTAGACAGTCAGGTGGCAAAAAGGAAATTCTTTTTAGAAGGTGAAGAACCCACAAAGGATAAAAATGGACTAAGGTTACCAATTCATCAAATATATCTCAAGTGAGGGTAGATACAATGTTGTTTATGGCTACCATTTTAGGATGCTTGAAGAATTAAGATTTGGGGTAGAAACACCAGTTCACCAAAGACTCAGCATACACTATTTCTTGAAGCAATCACTCATAGAATCCAACAAAAAAGTAAAGGAAGGGAATTCCTAACAATTGGCTCACTATGGGTTGATCAGGATCCTCATTAAGGATCCCATCCAAAACCTTAGGATCCCTATAACATGGTCAGTCTTCATAGACTTACTAGCAGAGGATGACATGAAAACCCTCACCTATGATGTTAGTCCTTTTGTCAGTGAGGAGGAGGCAAAACAAGAAGAAGAAGATATAGAGATAGATGGGGATGATATGGATGAAGAAGAAACTAATACAAAGGAACATGATGAAGCAGAAGAAGAAGGGGGAGGAGAGGAGGAGGATGATGCTGAAACAGAGGAGGAAATGAAGGAAGAAACTGATGGAGATGTGAAAGAACAACAAGAGGAAGAAGATAAGAAAAACAGAGAGGAATAAGGCATTGAAACAGAAGGGGAAGAACACAAGGAGGATTCACCTAGGGTGTCTACTGAAGCCCTTGAGAGGGAAAATGCATGGCTGAGAGGATAGTTGTAGGAAAGGGAAAACCAACTAGCATGTATGGCCAACCTCTCCTTGGAGGCCATCTAGTGTAGGATGCCAGCTAAATCCTATGCTCTTTACCTCAGAGAACAATGGTTGCAATTTCAGATTAAAACACTAGTAAAAAGGGGCACCATGCCATTTCAGGACTACATGCATTTTATTTATCTTTGTGATAAAAGTACACTAGAGGATAGGGCCAAAATGGTTGAGTTTTACTTGCACAACATGGTCCTCACAAACATGAATGTTTGGGATCATAATGTTGAGCTAGGAGATCTACAATTAATGGCTTTGGCATCATGGATGAACCATGAGGAGTCAAGGGCTACAGAGATGAAAAGAATATTTGCCAGAGAGCAGAATGAACCTCTTTTCATCAGAGCTAAACAATCAAATCTCAAGGCCCTAATCAGCACCCATAATCTAATTGCAAATGATCCTCAGCTGGCACCTAGATATCTTTCTGCCCAAGAGCAAGAAATTTCACATTTTGAGGATATGTTTAGGCTACTAGGAGATGATAGCATACATGCCTATTTTAGGAGATGGAACACACTGCCACACAGCTTGAAGATCATAGAATATCACTCACCTCAAAGGTTGAGAGAGGCACTCAACAGGACACCTATGTATAAGCAATCAATTCAAAGGTTGAAGGTTAATTGGATAGGTCTAAAAATCCATCCACCACTACTCATAGTTATGCTATAAAGGAGAAAAGAAGAAGAGGAAAAGAGGTAGTGGGAAGAAGTAGAAAGTAAAGCAGTCTTCTATGAACAAGAAGAAGAGACCACAACAAAGGCATGGGATGTCAGAGAGGCTACCAGAGCCATGAAGGACATGGACATTGACTAAGTTGCCCAGAGGATGAGAAACACTTTCAGTAGGGGGGTGACGATGAGTGTCATCATTGGGTAATTATATGGGCCTTAAATCACCTCCTAGCTTACTCAAACCAACTATTCTTACAACTTATTGCATACTTTTGATTATATTTTGCTTATGAGACGAGTTAGAGTTGCATATTTTTCATTGTTGTCTAATGTGCATTTGTTAAATTGGCAACTAGGGCAAAACTCCATGTGGGTCAGCTTATTTATGGCAGCTGATAATTTTATTGGATCCCTCTCGTCGAGAGGTGTAGGATTGATCCAAAGATCATCCGATTCTGATAAGTATTTATGGAGATATGAATTTAATTTTTTTATGTAATTATAATCAAGCCGACCAGCTCTTATGTAGGCTCTAGAAGCCCAACCGACGTGTCTATTCATCATCCTAATTTTGGTATAAATAGATGAGGATTTGATATCATTTGGACACAAGTATTCTTGAGGTGATCTCCTCTCCACGTCTGGGTTTTTGGAGAAGGAGAAAACCAAAATAATACGTTGGCCTAAGAAGGATCCCTAGCTGCAGATGATGCCCTAGCTGATGCAACGCAGTCAATTACTTATACGTTGTTCAAGAGACAAGTCATACGCTAATATATACAAGTTATGGAGACAGTCATTCCACAAGGCATTCAACGTATCTGTTTCGTTGTCATATGGAAGCGCCGCAGTATATATGCTGTTCATGGTTCATGTTATACGCTGGACATATTGTTGTTCATGATTTATACGCTGTATATGTTGGTCTATACGCAGTGATGAAGCAAAGGAACGCAGTCATATAATATTAGATAGTGATGAAGTCATGAATTGAAGTCACAAGCATACTTGGATACGATGTTCAAGATATATACAGAGACATATATATATATGTTGTTCATGGTTCATGTTATACGCTGGACATATTGTTGTTCATGATTTATACGCTGTATATGTTGGTCTATACATAGTGATGAAGCAAACGAACGCAGTCATATAATATTACGCAGTGATGGAGTCATGAATTGAAGTCACAGGCATACTTGGATACGCTGTTCAAGATATATACAGAGACATATATATATACGTTGTTCATGGTTCATGTTATACGCTGGACATATTGCTGTTCATGATTTATACACTGTATATGTTGGTCTGTACGCAGTGATGAAGCAAAGGAACACAGTCATATAATAACACGCAGTCAGTCAATCCATTGTATATATACGCATAACTCTCTGAAATAATATAACACGCAGCACTCTGTAATGATATGCAGTCAGGCAATCCATTGTATATATATGCTCACAGCTCTCTCGGTGTTGATTCTCGCACAACAGTATATAACTATATTCGGATCTGTACATGCATATCTCAATAGAATAACCAATGGCCTCGACATACTTGTAAGGATCTCGAAGACCGTGTTGATATCTCGCACAACAGTCTATATATATAAAGATCTTAGTGAAATCCTTTTGACAATACAAACATGGAGTATCAGATCTGGGAGGTGTGATGAGGACGTAGTGTTGATTGAAGTTCTGGACCAAATACACTCTCGGCATACCTATGACTTGAAGTAGAGAAGATCTCGGATGAGGGTACCATGTTTTCTTGGTATATAAACCTCCGTGGCATACCTGTAGCAGCCCAAACACTATGAACAACAATGATAGATCTATTCTCTTGGCTTAATGAAGATTATGTTAGTAGTTACATAACACTGACATCGAAATAGGTTTCGATGATGGTCAAGAGATCCTTGGCATGCCAGTAAAAGAACACAGTCTCAACATAATAAGAATGATAAGGATAAACAATCTCAGATCATGATGATGAAAGGCACATTAAGTAAGGAGCAACATATTGATGATCATGGCAGCATGATAAGGATAGTGGAAGAAATATGTCTTCAAATATCAAAAGTCAAAGTGTTGACTTCTATTGTAATTGTACTCTCTCTCTCTCTCTCTCTTTGCTGAACTTTGAAGATAAAAGAAGATTTGATCAAAGGGTTTCCCCACACATTGTGGGGTTTGTCCCTGGCTCGCGCCATATCTTGTGTCCTCTTGCCTTGGCTTGTCTTCTGCGATTTCTATTTATGTTCTATCTGCAATTTATCTTAATACTGATGTGATTGCTAATAGTGAAAATTTAAATAAATTGCTCTAGCATAGAACATACCAAATCTTAATATGGTATCAGAGCTGAGGTGAAGACAATACCCAAGCAAGAGTGAAAGAGCAATCACCAAATATAGTTGGGACAAGACAAAAGGATCAATGGGTTCCTCATAATTCACTGAGGGTGAATTCAAAGCAAATAATGTTATCAGAATGGCGCAGCGGAAGATTTTGATGGTCCATATTAAGATCACTTCATTGGGAAGTTCGGACCTTAGGGTGGACGGAAAGGCGGATGCCTTGTTGAAATAAGTTTGGTCGTTATGCGAAGGAGTGTTCGAATGGCAGAGATACATCTCTTGATGAAGATAAAAATCATTCTTTGGACATCTTCAATGATCAAAAGAATGACTGGTAATGCAGGTCATCAAGGAAATGGTCGACTCTTCCACGAAAGCAAGGAACCCCAAAATCTTTTTTATGTACCTGATCGAACCTGATGTCCATCTCGGAAATGGAAGTCAAAGGTTGCAGGGTGGCACTTATCGATGGAAAGGTACATGTTTGAAAATAGATATTTTAAAGATGTTTTTGAGTTCAGGTTTGTATCAAGTTGCAGGAAGTCCACTGGGGACCATGTCCATTGACTCAGCTCTAGAGGTCTGTGAGTCAAATGGTGACTAGAATGCCTGAATTCAAAAGGAAGCATGAAGGTACATGTCTGAAATGTACCAAAGGAAAATATTATAAGGGTACCATTCCCCTCATGGAGCAGGTTCACAGGTTTGGAACAACCCGAGGAGTTTGAGAATCATGATCAAGGAATCTCATGTATACAGGTGGAAGAAAGCCCTCTATGGCTTGAAGAAAAACACCTCAGGCATAATATGAGAGGATTGATAGCTCTCTAATGCAACTGAGTTTCACTAGGAGTGAAACCGATCCAAACCATTACCCGAAGGTTGTGGATGATAAACCTCTCGTATCGGCACCTATGTCTGACAGGTGCAGACCCTCTCATTTATAGGAGACAGAGGGAGTTGGATTCTGAATGTGGGAAGATAAGTTGCAAGCTTGTGACTGCCTCTAGGATCTTAACTTTCAGAAGTTATATGGTAATGATGTCAGCCTAGATATGGGAAATGCCTCTGAGTTTCATAAACTCATTCGCGTTGATGTTCTTGGAGAACCTCCGTCCGGACATATGTGTTGCAGATAGCATGGTGAGCTCATAACGGGTTGAGCCTCACTAGATTGGTGCCAAGAATCTTCTAAGATATCTTCAGGGCACAATCTCTCATGAATTGAGATACACTGCCGGAGATGTGAGACTACTTAGATATACTGATGTTGATTGGGCAGGTAGTGTGGTGGACTGTAAGAGAACTTGTGGGTACTTTTTCACCTTGGGATATGCTTCGATATCTTGGATGAGCAGGAAGCAGAAGTCGGTGGCTTTGAGCATCGCCGAAGCAGGATATGTTATTGCTAGCATAACCTCGTGTGAGGCTATCTGGTTGCGAAATTTCTTCAGTGAGCTATTTTGATTTACATTGGATACCACTGTGATTCTCTGTAACAACCAGAGGTGGGATTGAATTATTGAGGAATCCCGTATTCATCAATTGCTCCAGCAGATAGAAATCATCTGGAATATGGTAAGTTGATGAGCAGGGAAGCTCCATCACATTAAGATGATGTACAGGTTGATACACCTTGTCAAAGCCCCGAGGAGAGATCTAATCTGTGATTTTCCCAAACGACTTGGAGTCGGCAAAAAACCCTTGTACAAGGGTCCTGCATGTTGCATACATTGAGCTCTGGGAGCTCTGAGGGCTTGCAGTTCTATTGGAGCAACATACGACCACAGGGTGACTCACCCTCTCCTGGTGGTGCACAGTGAAACAAGATGGTTCGCTCTCTTGTGGGACAAGATGATTCGCTCTCTTGTGTAGCAGGATGATTAGTTCTCCTGTGAGGCCTGGATTGATGTGTTCTCCATGGCGATTGTAGCAGGATTGATGTGTTCTCCTGTGAGGCCTAGATTGATGTGTTCTCCTGTGAGGCCTATATTGATGTGTTCTCCATGGCGATTGTAGCAGGATTGATGTGTTCTCCTGTGAGGCCTGGATCGATGTGTTCTCCATGGAAATTGTAGCAGGATTGATGTGTTCTCCTGTGAGGCCTGGATTAATGTGTTCTCCATGGTGATTGTAGCAGGATTGATGTGTTCTCCTGTGAGGCTTGGATTGATGTGTTCTCCATGGCAGCCTGGATTGATGTGTTCTCCATGGTGATTGTAGCAGGATTGATTTGTTCTCCTGTGAGGACAGGATTGATTAAGTTCTCCTGTCGAGGCATCCTACCCATGCAGTCTGGGACTCATGGGAAGTACCTCTCATTTGATCAATGAGCAGGGAAATGACGTTAGGAACCATAGTAGTACCGATGGACGCATCATTGTATCTACCGTACTCCCTATGCTAGGATGTACTCTATTGATCTGCGATCAATGATACTGGTCTGTGACCAGTGGTAGGAGTTGTACATAGTATGACACTGACTTCGGGTCGGCTGAGATTGGTCTAGGACCGGTGGTACATACTCCGAGACTGACTTCGTGTCAGTGCAGGACTGGTCTAGGACCAGTGAGAGTCTTACCTACTATGATGCTGACTTTGGGTCGGTTGAGACTGGTTTGGGACCAATGTTACGCACTTTGAGTCTAACTTCGGATCAGTGGAGAATGGTATGAGACATTCTCGATCAATTCTTCTTCTTCTTCATAGTTCAGTAGAGCTGAGCAAGAGCAGAGTAGAGCCAGCACAGCTGAGCAGAGCAGAGCTAGCAGAGCTAGTAGAGTTGAGCAGAGCCAGTAGAGCTGGGCAGAACAGTGCAGGGCACTGATGGCAGAGATAGTACAGTCGGACATATGGATCAGCAGATGGAGTTTCCCCTAGTTGAGAGGGAGTGTTAAATTGGAAACTAGGGCAAAAATCCATGTGGGTCAGCTTATTTATTGCAACTAATAATTTTATTGGATCCCTCTCGTCGAGAGGTGTAGGATTGATCCAAAGATCATCCGATTCCGATAATTATTTATGGAGATATGAATTTATTTTGTTTATGTAATTATAGTCAAGCCGACCAGCTCTTATGTACGCTCTAGAAGCCCAACTGACGTGTCTATTCATCATCCTCATTTTGGTATAAATAGATGAGGATTTGATATCATTTGCACACACGTATTCTTGAGGTGATCTCCTCTCCATGTCTAGGTTTTTGGAGAAGGAGAAAACCAAAAGAATACGCTGGCCTAAGAAGGAGCCCTAGCTGCAGATGATGCCCTAGCTGATGCAATGCAATCAATTACTTATACGCTGTTCAGGAGACAAGTCATACGCTAATATATACAGGTTATGGAGACAGTCATTCCACAAGGCATTCAATGTATCTGTTTCGTTGTCATATGGAAGCGCCACATTATATACTCTATTCATGGTTCATGTTATACGGTGGACATATTGTTGTTCATGATCTATACGCTGTATATGTTGGTCTATACGCAGTGATGAAGTCATGAATTTAAGTCACAGGCATACTTGGATACGCTGTTCAAGATATATACAGAGACACACACACACACACACACACACACACACATATATATATATATATATATATATACGCTGTTCATGGTTCATGTTATACGCTGGACATATTGTTGTTCATGATTTATACGCTGTATATGTTGGTCTATACGCAGTGATGAAGCAAAGGAACGCAGTCATATAATATTACGCAGTGATGAAGTCATGAATTGAAGTCACAGGCATACCTGGATACGTTGTTCAAGATATATACAGAGACATATATATATATATATATATATATATATATATATATATATATATATATATATATATATATATATATGCTGTTCATGGTTCATGTTATACGCTGGACATATTGCTGTTCATGATTTATACGCTGTATATGTTGGTCTATACACAGTGATGAAGCAAAGGAATGCAGTCATATAATAACACGGAGTCAGGCAATCCATTGTATATATATTCATAACTCTCTGAAATGATATAGCACGCAGCTCTCTATAATGATACGCAGTCAGGCAATCCATTGTATATATATGATCACAGCTCTCTCGGTGTTGATTCTCGCACAACAGTATATAAGTATATTTGGATCTGTACAGGCATATCTCAATAGAATAACCAATGGCCTCAACATACTTGTAAGGATCTCGAAGACCGTGTTGATATCTCGCACAACAGTCAATATATATACAGATCTTAGTGAAATCCTTATGACAATACAAACATGGAGTATCAGATCTGGGAGGTGTGATGAGGACGCAGTGTTGACTGAAGTTATAGACCAAATACACTCTCGGCATACCTATGACTTGAAGTAGAGAAGATCTCGGACGAGGGTACCATATTGTCTTGGTATATAAACCTCGGTGGCATACCTATAGCAGCCCAAACACTATGAACAGCATTGATAGATCTATTCTCTCGGCTTAATGAAGATTATGTTAGTAGTTACATAACTCTGATATCGAAATAGGTTTTGATGATGGTCAAGAGATCCTTGGCATGCCAGTAAAAGAACACAGTCTCAACATAATAAGAGTGATAAGGATAAACAATCTCAGATCATGATGATGAAAGGCACATTAAGTAAGGAGCAGCATACTGATGATCAGGGCAGCATGATAAGGATAGTTGAAGCAATATGTCTTCAAATATCAAAAGTCCAAGTGTTGACCTCTATTGTAATTGTAATCTCTCTCTCTCTCTCTCTCTCTCTGCTGAACTTTGAAGATAAAAGAAGATTTGATCAAAGGGTTTCCCCACACATTGTGGGGTTTGTCCCTGGCTCACGCCATATCTTGTGTCCTCTTGCCTTGGCTTGTCTGCTGCGATTTATATTTATGTTCTATCTGCAATTTATCTTAATACTGATGTGATTGCTAACAGTGAAAATTTAAATAAATTGCTTTAGCATAGAACATACCAAATCTTAACAGCATTTAATGTAGGATTAAAGGAAGAAAGAAAGGAATTTTGGCAAAGAGCTTTGTCAAAAATCAAATGGGACAAGGGAGAGGAATTATAGGAGGTAAATCCTCCTCATTTACTACCCCCCCATTCAAATATTCCTGCATCAGGTCAGAGTGAAAACAACCAAATCATGAGGACTAGAAGGCAGCCGAGCAAGTGAAAGTCAAAGCACTAGTTTATGTCGAGTTTGGGAGCTGAGCCTCCCTAATTTTAAGGATGTCATTGGAAACTTCAGATGTATAAGTAGAGAGGCCTAGGGCCTTAGTAGGATTCATATTTTTTGATTGTAAAACTTTGCTCTATTTTCGAGCTGCAAGACATGTGATAGTTTTTGATGTAATCCATTGTTTTGAGAATAAGAATGAGTTTTGTTTTAAGCTAGCACTGAGTTACATCAGATGGTTGAAGCTCTTGGGTTAGGGACAAACCCTAGCAGCCAAGGATCCTCTTTATTGTACATGTATGCTAGCATAGATTCATGGTTTAATCGTTCATTTGCTTAAGTAGCTGCATTTCCATTACAGTAGTGTAGCATAGATTGGTTGTGTTTTAGTTTGCCTCCGTTTGTGCCTTCTTTCAATTAGTAGGTTAGAATGGAGAAAAAGATCACCATAAGGTTGTCAGCATAGAAAGGAGAAAAATATCACCATAAGGTTGTCAGCAGGTGTCTCGGCCTCACCTCCTCGCTCTAGGATCTTGACTTGAGGAAAAGATCCTTCAACAACTCCAAAAACGTAGATTTCTAGTTCTCGCATGAGATTTGGAGTTTGTTGTCTTGATTCAGTACTTAGGTTCAATTCCATGTCATCTCTTTCAATCACTCTCTTTTCATAATAAGATCTCACTCATATTCTCATTTCCTTCAACACTTTCTTCATGCATAATATATGCGGAAGCTAATAAATCACGTTTTAATCAGATTATACCTGTAGATTTCCTTATTGTCCAATCCACAAGAAACCTGACCAATCGCCATCAACTGCATGTCACATATTTATTTCAACATTTTAATTTAGTCACTCCAAATATCCATCATTGATCTGTTTTACTTGATCCAATGGCTATCACGTCACCCACTCAGAAACTAGCTTGGCCAATCTCCACCGTTGATCAATCCCGCATGATCCAATGTCTATCGTACAATCTCATGTGAATTCTTGCATGACTGATATCCAACCAAGAGCACACAGGAAAAGTCGTTTTCCCATGCTATGTGTCACCCACTTAGGCTAATCCCATGAAATTTAGGAATTCTGCTTACAGCTCTTAGGCCACGCGAGATACCGCTTACCACCTATGAAGACCGCTCCATCGTGTCACTCGCTCGCCAACTAGCTTGGCCGATATCCAATATCGATCTGCCTCAATTGATCCGATGGCTATCGCATCACCCGCTCACCAACTAGCTTGGACGATCTCCACTATTGATCTGCCTCGCTTGATCCGACAGCTATCACATCACCCACTCACCAACTAGCTTGGTCGATCGCCACCATTGATCAGTCCCACATGATCCAACGACTATCGCACAATCTCGCATGAATTCTTGTAGGATAGATATCCGACCAAGAGAACATGAGAAAATTGGTTTTCCCATGCTACATGTCACCCACTTAGGCTAATCACATGATATCTAGGAATTCTTCTTACAACTCTTTGGGTGCAGGAGATATTGCTTACCACCTACGAAGACCATTCCATCATTCTGCACGTTTTTTACCCTTCTGTCACCACGTGACTTGATGTGATCCACCCATCTATTAACATAATGTCCTACGATAAGATCCCTGCCGCTCATATTCTGTTAATCATGTTCGTTGATCCGACTAATCCAACAGTTCCTGTGTACTGCTGCTTCATTACATCTTCCTTTCACTGATTTCGACCTTCGATTGCTCTTCTACTTGACTCCTTCTCGAATGTTGTTTTGCATATTATTTAAATATTGCCACTCCTAAGCATTGATCTGGTTATTCAATTAGACTCCAACATTGTCCGATCATCGCAATACTCCTCTGAGCACAATTAAATTGCATGCTTGATTTTACCAAAGAAAAACCATAAAAGTGAAAACAGATTTAGTTTAGTTTCCTTGCTTACACATTATTTTGGTTTGATGCTCTTTACTTCTGTAACTTAGATAGTAGCATTAGGTTTGTGTTGATTTAGCAATTCTGCTTAGCATAGCTATTTAAATGGTTAATTAGGATATGGTGTGATTTAGCATTACATGTTGTTTTCTTCTTTACTACCGTAGAGTAGCTCCCTTAGAATATATTTTCTCTTCTTCCATCAAAGAATCAAACTTCTTCTGACTCTATAGAAGTCTAGCTTGGAACCCCTAGGATCTATTGCCAGATGAAAAATGACAACAAGTAGGACCTTTACTTTTATTTGTTCATATAGAACCGTTACCTCCAAGTTTGCATGAACCTTGGGTTGATAAGTAACGCTGGTAGCCCAGGAGTTGCAACATCCTTGTTGCAATACCGGTGCTCATCAGAATCGTGGTTGCGATTTTGGTCAGGCTCTTGAATATAAAATAAGGCCGATTAAGAGTCCTCATACCTGCAAAATGAAAAAGAAACTTCATATGGTAAAGAAAAACTATTGTATATCTTCTCTCACAAGTGAGGAAAACCTTAACCAACTTGAATGTTTGTTCCCATTCTTTCTTTAGATAAAAGCTGGGAATTCCTTTAGCCCAGTTAGGATATTTGTATTCATATTTGATAAAAGCATTGAGATATCCTCATATAATAATTTGTCCTTTAAACCTATTTTCTCCTTCTTGGGGAAGATTAAAAGCCTCTGTAATTGACTATTCTGAAACTTGCAGCCTGAGACCGAAGATAGTAGCTTCTTGTCCACTGAAAGTTTGAGCAAACTCTCGGGCTACACCTTGATGTGATTCTGCTAACCTCGTGCAGAGTGGATACCAACCTGCCTGAGTAAATAGCCTTTTGACCTTCAATTAGCATCAACTAGCTTAGCTCCTTGGGGTTCAATCCTCTTGAACTTTCCAACTTTCCTAGACTTTGGTGCCATAAAATATCTGCTTATTGGTTATGAAGAATAGGTTTCAAAGTGTGGAAGCTTACCCAACAACTATTGCAACTATCTTGAATTAGGCTCCTTGAAAATCATGGATGTGTTCTTAACCTCCTCAATCAGTTTCTCCTTAGCTGCACTTCAGAAATTCGAAATGGTGACATTTCCTCCATTTTCAGATATTTGAGATGAAGTTATGGTTCAATCTCCTATGCATATAATCCTTCATGATTACATAAGATTTCATGTTATAATAGATAGAATGTAATTGTAATGATGAATTCGAGTTACTCTGGAGAGTTCAGCTGATCTACTATAGGTGGTTGTATGAGAATCTTGCAAATCTGGCAATTTTCCTACATTAATTCAGGTTGGTCTGAAAATATGGTAGCGCATTACGTGGAATAGAAAGAAAGATCATAGGAATTCAAACAACTAGCTGACACTGATGCTGCATGCATGCTTAAGATTTTGGGAAACATGATTTATTTAAGATGGGTGGGGTAGACAACGACTGGCTACGGCTGTTACTAACACATACCAAACACGATCAACCAAAACGATTAATCACTACCATTTGACTTGACTTGGAGTTTGTGACCTATCCAATCACGAAATCTCATGATTTGGATTAGATATTTCACTGTTATGACACGTGGACAATAGAAAACAATTGCGTTTTCAGCTTTATTTTTAAAAATAGGAAACGCTATTGGAAATTCCGGTAGCATCTGATTTTTTTTTAAAGAAAATGGTAAATAAAACACTAATAGAAAGATCGTCTGAAAAATAGGGGAGACTGTCTGAATGATAAAATCGGGCAATATGAGAAATTCCAGTAGTGCAATTTTTTTGTTTTGAAATTTAAAAAATTAATCCTAAAAAATAAAAATTTCAAAACCTACTCATGACTTAGCCTAGAAATGTGCTAACACTATCGACCGTAGAAACAAACTACACCACAACAGAAAGAGAAGAATTGGAAATGGTATACTCTTTAAAAAATTCAGGAGCAATCTACTAGGAGATCCATTCAAGTTCTTCATGGACCATTCAACTTTGAAATTTTTGGTCAATAAGGGAGTTCTGGAAGGAAGAATCTATAGATGGTTGCTACTATTCCAAGAATTCACATTTGAAGTTGTTATCAAATTGGGAAGATTAAATGTGGGGACAGACCACCTTTCAAGATTTGAGTTAGGATACAATGAAGGCTCCATGGACGAACAACTAATAGATGTTGATTTGTTCTCTATAGCGGCCATAACAGATTACCTGGAGGAGATAACTATTTTCCTAGCGATAGGACATTGCCAAGAAGGATACACAACAAAGCATAAACGTCACCTAGTAGTAAGAGTAATATACTATCAGCTAATTTTTGGGAATCTATACAAGCTAGGACTTGATCAAGTCATGCGACATTATCTCCTTTAGCATGAAAGGCACAAGGTGCTATGGGAATTCCACACTGCGGTTGTGTGGGGGAATTTCAGTGGAAAGGCTAATGCAAGGAAAGTCATACAGGTCAATTTGTGGTGGCTCACCCTCCACAAGGACACTAAGGAATAGAAAATTAATGTCATGTTTGTTAGAGGGTTGTGAAGCCATCGCATCACGATGAATTACCTTTATGTCTGGTACACATAGTACATATTTTTGAAAAATGGGCAGTAGACTTCATTTGTCTAATTTCACCACTAGCACGTCATTCTCATGCAAGATACATTATCGCACCTACCACGTACCTCACTCAATGGGTAGAGGCAGTTCTAGTAAAATACTGTACAACCGATACAATAACAAGGTTCATCTTCAAAAGCATAATATCTAGGTTTGATGGTCCGAAGAGCCTAACCAGTGATCAAGGGGCTCACTTCATAAATGAAACAATTACATATCTCATGAAGAATTTCTTGGTCCAACATTATAAGAGAAGCCCTTACCATCCTTGGGCTAATGGAACGGTCGAGGCTTTCAACAAGATACTTGTGAAGGACCTAAGAAAGAATGTTTCAAAAAATAAAGACGAATGGGATGAGTGGGTGCTAGCCACATTGTGGGCCTACAAAACGATGTTAAGGAGGTCACACAAAAAAAAACCATTCCAATTGGTTTGCGAGCAAGAAGTGGTAGTAGCAATGAAATTCATTTTACCAAGCATCTTCATTTCTCAGGCTAGTAGAATGACAAACGATGCATCCTTACAAGAGAGGTTGGAGCAACTAACAGAGTTAGATGAATCAAGGTTTTTAGCTTAATTCCACCAATCAATCGAGCAATGGAGATAGAAGGCTTGGCATGACAAGCACATTAAGAAGAAGGCTTTCATAATGGGAGATCATGTTCTGTTATATGACAACAAATTTCAGAAATTCTTAGGCAAGTGATAGATGCATTGGTTGGGCCCATTTATAGTTGTGGAGATCAAAGGGTCTGGTGTAGTGAAGCTAGCGCAACTAGACGAAATATTGTTACCAAGATGGGTGAATGGCATATGGCTCAAACCTTTCCACAATCCCAAAGTCATATAATCAAATTGAAGGGGTCTCAGAAACAGGTCCATAGGTAGGTTTAGAGTGAATAACACTTAGTCATATGCATAGTCAGTTGCATTTTCATTTCTTTTTCTAGAAAATAAATATCACATGTCAGTTCAACAGCAGCATCAATGTTATGACACTGCAACCCACTTGTGGTCGGGGTAGGTGGTCAGATGCTTTATGAGTCTTATCCATTGTACTCCAAGTCTTTTCTGAAATAGGTATGAAACAATACACCTATAAAATAAATTTCAGTAGGATCTTTTCCCATTAGGGAAGAAATTAACTAATAAGTGTCTACCGTTACGAGAAACTTTATTACCCATACGCTCCACTTTATCCTTTCCCTTGCTACATCATTTAAGTAAGGTCTAGGTTAGCCGACGTTGGAGTAACATGATTGAGACTACATTGGGAAGGTTGTATTAGTAATTAGTTAGCGAGTCTAGTAAAAAATTTATTGTCAAAGTTGATCTACTTAATTTCCATGGCTATGCAAGAAGCTCTAGACTTTCAAATGCAGGTGGTAGAAGAGTTTGAAATTTAGTTTGAGAACCAGCAAAGGCATCGTAGCTATCGACCTCTGCTAACCATACTCTATCAGAGTTGTAGAAAAATGATAAAGGCCATTATATCAGTTGCTAAGGATAAATTAGATGAATGAATTGTAGTTCTCGAAGCTCTATATGGCAAGTATGATAAGGCAATGATAGTGGACAATAATATTTCTGACTGTTTCCAATTCCTAGCCTTAAAACAAGAATTCTACACATATGAGGCTCCCAAGGGGGTTGGTACCATGGTCACAAGAGTTAAATTTACATTCAAGGGCCTCCAACGATTGACATTGATCAACCTTAGAAGTTTACCAATTTTTGGGACATAATTGGCTGCAATGGAATGTACCAATCTCCTTGCAAGAAGGATGCATGGCAAGTAATTATTGCTAGATAAGGAATACCTAATTCATGTAGAAAACATCCAATATTTAACAGGGCTCTCAATGACACAGAATGAAATTTCTTCCGCATTCCAGGAAGGAAAAAAACAGGTGAAGAAAGAAGGTGACAATGACAACTACAACAAGTATAAAATAGAGTGTGGAGGCAAAGGCGCGAAGATTAACCTGATCAACAAGGAAGAGATTAAGATAATAAGACACTTTGCCATAAATGAGAGTACTCTGGACCCAATTTCAGTTGCGGAACACTGTAGCAAGGGAACTTTTCTCAACTAGTCCTCCTTCCCGCTAACTAAACTCTTTGAGGCCTTCAAAGACATATACAGGATAAGCACCAACTTTATCTTTGCATATTTGCTCATGATGTTGGCAATGTGGAAGTGGTGTCTACCTAGAGGTAGGGAGCTTACACAAATTAGAGAAGACAAATTGGCATCCTTGACATATGATCATTGGAGGACCTAAGGAGACCTGAGCAGTAAAGAGATTAATGGGGCAACCTTTAATGACTTGTATTCAATGATTCTTTCCATGGCTAGAGATGCAGAGTAGATCCCTAAAGAGCTATTGGACAAGTTTTTTAAGGATATCTAGTTTGGGGTCACCCATGGACATACTTATATAATACCACGATGTGTCCATCCAGAGACATTCCAAATGAGTTTACAAAAGTTAGCTTTGGCTGATGTAACATTCCACATTGAAGTTGGTTCATGGCGAGGGGTTGCATGTGAGATTACGGAGGGAAAATACAAGTACCTATTTGTAGGCATGCAACCGCACCCATCATTAGTAGAAGCACCTGGGAGCATCAAGAAGAGAGTAGCCGAGGATGAGCTACAACCCATGCTTACCCAAATGGAGAAACAAATGTCTCTGCTCAAGAAAATAATTGTAAGTTTTGTGGACCCCTCAGGTAAGAGCACTCAGTCTGTCACTTTTCAAGGGTCCGCATTGTTTAATCTAATTTACATCACCCCATTATCTATAGCAATCCCTCACATCGGCCCTCATGCATAGCCTAATCTACCATACCTAAGCCAAAACTAAAAAGAGCGGCCAAAAATACTACTTCTAAGAAGCCTAAGACAGCCCCTATAGTTCAAATTGTTGATCTCACTAGCAGGGCTACTCAAACAGTGTCTGCCTCACTCGTAATTGAGTAAAATCCCCCATCCAGGTCTATAGTTTCACCTGGGTCGTGAGGTCCATCGCCACACACTGCCTCCACCTTCGAAACCCTATTTGAAACCATTCCCCCCGATACCCAAGTGGCCATAGAATAAATTGAAGTCGATATAGTAGAACAGTACAATGGTTTTCTTGATAGTAATTCCACTCAAACCTCCTCACTATTATCCTTTCTCCTAGGGTTGGGCCCACTTCCATGTGAGGACCTAATCACCTCCACACCAGATTCTACGAGAACTGAACCCTACCAACCCACTTTTCATATAAATTTCCTTGCAATCCCAAACCTCGTTATTGTTCCACCCACTCCTTAGTTTGCCACAACTTCCCATCGAACCACCTCGCCCCATGCTCACTCTGAAAAATCCATCGCCATCGGCCTATCCCTTCAAAGTAACTGTCCATATCCAAACACCATGCGTGCAGAGACTCTCCAACACTAGTCATCCTCACAGTTGTTTGGATTTATCCAACAGGTTACGCAACGACTGAACAGAATACACAATGACCTCGTTCAAGAGCATGAGTAGCAGAAACAACAATTGCATGTGTTCAAAAGGAATAAGCTTAGACAGGTAAACTAGGACAATCAATTACAAGTAGACCAAGTCACAGATAAGGTTCGAGCTCTTTGGCTAACAATTTTAGACCTTGCTATCAAAGCTCCCAAATATTTTTCATCTTACATACTAGTCAAATGTGGTGAACACATTCAGGCAGCATGTTTAGCCTTGCTGGCCATAAACACCGAGCTGAAGAAGAACTTAGAAATGGTGAGATCAATGATGCCTGATCCAACTGCGAGCTACACAAAGGAAATTTATCAGAAGATCACCATTGTTGCTACCATAAAGCAGTACCTTACTGAATCCATCCCAGATGGATATACCCTAATGGACCAGGTACAAAATTGGTTGGGAAACCTAGCTGAAAAGAATCAACTGGTCTACCCCCTTCTCGAGCAATTACAAAAATACATCATGGATAACAAAACTTGCATGGACTCAGTTTGATTGGAGTAGATTGATGAAGAAATCGCCTCCATTGAGACCCAAGTCTGGAAAATAGAGGAAGAGTTTTTGAAGCCCAAAAATAAAATCCGTGACTTGAGATCACTAGTCTGCCGACATGTCTTGCTCTGTGGGAGGTATGTAACAACATTGAAGCACAATGGAGCACACTACACAAAAACAGGTCGGATCATCCAACTTCCACCGTGATAGGTTATTTCATGAAATAGATCGACTTAATCACGAATGCATGGCAAGAAATGCTTGATTATTATACCCACTTTTGACAAGAAACAACCACAACAATCCCTAAATTGGGGCCTTCATTTGGAAAAAAGACCAAACTTCAACCAGAAACGAAGGCCAGCATGTAGGAGAAGAATTTGAAGCAGTGCCCCACATAAGGAAGGAACAGCGTAGTAGTAGGCAGAAACAACAAAAACATCGGTAGGACCAGAGACAGGACCCACAATGCTCATGATAGATTGACTCGGGGAGGAGTCAAAGAACCGTGGTCGAGGCTTGTTGGGGCCTTCATCTAAATTTTGCAGTTTTGAGGGAACCAAGGTGGAGAATAGGTGGTGGGAGTAATGGTTGAGTTTTGGAGATGACAACAGGGGATAGA
Organism: Pinus tabuliformis; assembly: GCA_031772625.1. NCBI lineage: Eukaryota > Viridiplantae > Streptophyta > Pinopsida > Pinales > Pinaceae > Pinus > Pinus tabuliformis. The sequence continues at coordinate 306,200,084 of CM062806.1, read as the reverse complement.
GGCAGGAACATACAAAAACTAGGAAGTTGCAACAAGGTGGCGAGAGAAAATAGGAACAACCGAGTGGGCAAGAAGGAGAGAGGAAAGTAGCTGAGGAAAAGGATAGCAAAAAAAAACTCGAAGTGGGGATGATGGAAGAAAATACAAAAGAATAAGAAAACAAAGGAAAAGGGTTGGTATCCAACACGTGTTAGGAGTTTATGAGAATACACTCTCGAGGACCAAAGCAATGGCGGAAGGGTCATAGGTCATAGGCATCCTATATTTATGTTATTTTATGTATCAGATAAACGACTTTATGCCTTATGTATGTTGTACTGAACCTTCCCTATGTTGATGTTAATGAATGAATGAGACAATTTGGGTGTGTTAGAAAATTATATATTACAGAGGAACGAAACACACAAAATGTATTTCAAAAATACAAACACAAAAAACACATAAAATAAGAGAGACACAGATATACGTGGTTCACCGATTTTGGGCTACGTCGACGAAGAAACAGCCAATCCTTCCTTTTATATTATCCAGCAAACTGAAGAGATATAACCTACAACAGATCCACTGTAATTCCCTCTTTACATTCAATCTCCTCTCTCTTCCTCACTCAGAATACAGATCTACATAGACATAATACAATTCCCTCATATATAGCGAGGGTTTGCCTTCGAGGGAAAAAAGCCCTAAATTAAACATAACTTCTACTGTTAGATTTTCACCTATTCGCCTAATGAATGGCTTAGATTGATATGAAATTACAACATTTTACATCTATTTTTAGCTTCAGGAGTGCTATCCCTGATCCCCACCAAGGTGGGCTCCCAAAGGTCACAGCTGCCCCCCGGTGGACCCCCCTGGAACGAATATTTCACGGGTGGCGTTTCCACCCCATTACAAACTAGGGTCCAATGTAGTGATACCTTTAAAGATAGAAGATAATCAGGCTCCACACCCAATAGGGTGTTGTATTATGGTCAAGTATATTGTTCTAATTTATGGACCTGTTCAAAATTTTAATTAATGGGCATTTTCTTGATGAATATAGTGATTGTAATACTATGATATTGTCATGAATGATCTCTTTCAGCTACTAATGGTTTATGTTTGGATCTCCCTTGATATCCCTCTAACCCTTCCTAGTTTTGGTCACGGTATGCCTGGGGTGAGGCTCCTTACCCCTTGGGTAAGGTGAAAATGTCAGTGTTTTCCTAAACTACATCAGATCCTTGTTGGCCCCTTGTTTCTGAACCCATGGTCTCTTCCCTAATGATATTTTTGTGCCAACAAGCATGCCACTTGTCCATCCTACATAAGTACTCCACCAAGTCCTCTCTTCCAAGGATATGTGGATACTACACTTTCCTTTTCTGGATCTAAAATTTGTAACACCAGTTCATGTGTCAACAACTGCTTAAGATGCTCAAAATTGGCCTCGCACTCTTCCCTCCATTCTATATTCTTACCCTTCCTCTGCAATGGGGTGATAGGATAAAAAATCAGTGAGAATTTCCTGATGAACCTCCTATAATAGCTTGCAAACCCCATGAAATATCTCACCTAATCCACATTCTTAGGAGCTACCCACTCCATGATGCCCCTTGACTTCTCTAGTTCTACTGCAATGTCCTTTTTGGAGACAACACGCCCCAAGTAATGTACCTCAATTTGAAATAAGCCACACTTTCTAAGCCTAGCATACAACTGATGCTCTCACAAAAAACCTAGCACTGCTGCTAAATGATAGACATGCTCTTCCTCATTTTTAGAATATACCAATATGTCATTGATGAACACAATAAAAACCTATCCAAGTATGGATGAAATAAACTATTCATCAAGTACATAATGTAGTTGGATCATTAGTAAAACCAAATGGAACTACAACAAACTCATAATGCCCATACTTGTTTCGGAAAGAGGTCTTGCACATTTCCTCCTCTTTAATGCATACTTGATGATATCCAAATCTCGGATCAATCTTCGATAACATTGCTTCTCCCTTCAACTGATTGAACAACTCATCAATCCTTGGCAAGGGGTACCAGTTCTTGATTGTCACTTTGTTCAACTGCTTGTAGTCAATGCATAATCTAAGAGTACCATATTTCTTATTAAAAAATACTACCAGTGTGCCCCATAGTGAGACACTTGGCCTAATGTATCCCTTGTCCAACATTTACTTCAACTACAATTTTAACTCTACCATCTCAGGTGTGATCATCCTGTAAGGTGCTCTTGATGATGGAGCTACCCCTAGCACTAACTTAATCAAAAAATTTACCTCCCTATGCAGTGGAAACAATATAAAGTCCTAAGGAAATACATCCTGAAACTGTCGTATAACTAGGTACCTACTCAACACATCTGCATCCTCATCTTCCTTACCCTTATCATTAGAAATATGCACTACAAATAACATACACCCTTTCCTCTGATTACGCTTTACTTGCACAACTGTCACCATCCTAACTGATTCGGATTTCTTCTTTCCCTGTAAGATTATCGGTGCTCCATTCTCATCAACACACTCAATGGCTTTGTGATAAAATTATAATTTGCCTCTATGACAAAACAACCAATCCATGCCCAACAAGATACTATATCATACCAATGGTAATGCATTCAAATTTGGTTTGTTAGGCATACCATTTTAATCAAATGCACAAGATGATACCCAATGATGAACTTGATTCTTTGTACCTATAGCCAACTACACTAACCAAGATTTTTCATGCAATTCCTTACTCAAACCACACCTATCAACCAAGTCCGGACTAACACAGTTATACTTAGATCTAGGGTTAACCAAAATAGAAATAAATTGATCACAAAGCTTTCAGTCCATCTCATTGATAAATTCTTGGTGCTCTTCCTCTCTGTTGTCCACAATTACATACATACAGGGAATACTTTGTCCCACATCCCCAACTGTCTATGCCTCATGCTCACTTTATATCTTAGGCCTACTAACTTGATTCTATGGACAAACTCTCCTAAGGTGTTCCTTATCACATGTCCAACACTCCAATCGACCAGTGCCCTCACCTCTATGTTGCTGTTGTGACCCATGTCCCTATCTAACTACATTAAAATTATTTTGTGGTGCCATATTTTCTTTCGCCCCTCCATTTTGATGCCTTTCTCTCTTAATCTGACATTTACCTTTAATTTTGTCTCTCCTTTTCCATCTTTGTTGAGATTCATTCTCACACTTTGATTGTTTGTAGCAATGATTCAATTTACCAATAACTTCCTCACATAACCGAGGCTCAACATACTTAATCTGATCTCTAAATGCCAATGGAAATCCACTGATAAGTCATTGAACTTTAGCCTTCTCATCTTTAAGATATGGTACATACCTCAATAGCTCCAGAAACTTGGTCGTGTACTTTTCATCTGTCATTGATCCTATCTTTAGCTCATAGAATTTTTTGGCCTTGCTGTCATAGTACCTTTTTGACAAATATTTATTCCTAAAAAGCCTCTTGAACTAATTCCATCTCAAGATCCATCTTGATTTCTCTTACCCATTTCATATCTTCCCACCAAATGTTTGCTTTACCTTTCAAGCTAAAGATAGCTATTATGGCATTCATGTTATCTCTGTACTCATGCAACTCAAAGAATTTGTTCATCCAAAGTATCCAAGCCTCTACATCTTTTGGCTTATTCACCTCTCCATCAAATGTAGGTGGCTTTGCTTTCGTAATCTCATCTGGAAAGTATCCCCTATCACTCCTCTCTAAGGATGATAACAAAGAGGATCATGTTCCATGTCAGAAAGAGAACTAGAATAGTACATGTGCTCATTACCCCTGCTATCTGGAGTGTCCAACAACCTACCAATTCTCATCGTGTCAACTCTATCCAACCTGTGTCTACTAGGAGCCCTACTACCATATGCTCCATTACTTTTTTCATCCTGTCCATGCCTAATCCAAAGTGGCCCTTGTCACTACAGCTCTGATGAAATTTGAAGGAGAATTGCATTAACCTCTGCTTGTTTCTCTTGTGCCTGTATGATCCTGTCATTGTCTACCTTACAACTCCTTATTTCTTCCTTCAAGCTTCTCAATGTATATGCAAAATTAGAAGAGTTCCGACCATGCTACGCATATGATTCATAGGGAGAGTCCTGGTAGTTTGCCATCTTGCTATTCATTTTGACCTTTTTCCTGCAAGGGCTAATATATCAGATAAACCAAATCATAAAAAACCAATGTACCTTAGTATAATTTTGGGAGGCTACCTAAACTCCAAGACCATCCAAATCAATGTGATACATGTGTAACATAATCATAACAACATATATAAATATACAAATAAGTGCATAAACACATAAAGATCATTTTAGTTAGAGTCTAGTCATCAATGCATGATCATATCGACTACACATACCATGACCTCATGCATGAAAACAACGACAATTACACTATTGTTCACATGGCCACATGCAAACATAAACATGCATAAGTAATGCATTATCAACCACACATATGCATGACTGCATGCACTCAAGCATAACTGAACGATACCTGTAGCTAAACCTACAAGAATGATATATGTAACCATGCATACATGAATATAACCAAACATATGAGAATGTAACTATGCATGCAAAATGATACATGTAAGCGAAATATAACAACATGTGACCAATCATACACTCATTATGATGCACTCCACAATAACAACATCATGTTCTACATGGCGACATCACTACAACCATGATCAACATCATGCAAATGCAACCAACATATGGAATACAAGTGTAAGAGACACACATGCAAGTGACATGCATGCATTGCCAACACACATCCCATTGAGTCTAAGGGGTGAACCATGCTCTGATACCACTCTATAACACCCTCCCCCTGCATCTACTAAAGTAACCCGCCAACTCGGGTAAACTTGTGATGAGAGTCTATTATGGCTGGATTCAACCTTCTATGTGACCTTAAGGAAATGGAATCGATGGAAACACAACATACAGACCTTCCACATTTGCTATAGGACCCATGAGAACCATGACAACACTTCAAGAAGCTTGCCCATGGGTCCCACCAAATTTTTTTATCACTTGACCTCTAGAAGCTCTCATGCTATGGGTATGCCAGCATCCAGGGACTTCTGTACACTCTCACAGGCTTGCAAGCTAGCATCCATAGAACATTTTGCTCTGTTTTGTACCAGCAACCCTAGGATTTGAGCCACTTTTCAGGCTCAGATTCTAGGTCACTGCCTGGAATTGAATGACATCTTCAAATCAGTAAAATAACAGAGGAAATAATGACACAAAATCAATTAGTTGAACAAGCCCTTTATCCAAACCCCTACTAGCGATGAGAGGAATTTCATCAAACATATCACAAATATGTAATCTACAAGTGTAAACAACAAATTTAAGCACAAGGATCTCATAATTATATGAGAATCACTAAGAACCATTGTTCCCTCATGTAACTCATTGGATTACCATCGATTGGGTCTAAAATACATTGTCCATTCATTTACAAGTAAGAACATGATAAGAGCCATAAATAGCTACTATCACAAAACATATACATAAACAACATAGTAACAACAAAAATACCATAAATATATCAGCCACAAAATCCACATGTAAACCATTAAATTTACACATGAAAACCAAGGGAATGAATTTATAATTAATGAATATAGAAACCAACCTACGATGGGACTACCATGTTCCACCTAACTACAGATTAGCTGAGCCAACTCTCTCTTTAGCCAATCACCCTTATCCATATTCCAAGCATGAATGTGGGACTCATAACCAATAAAAAAGAACCAAACAATCATCGATGCTACCAAATTTCCCCACCTACATCATGAGGAATTTGAGTTCCTCCTAGTCTCTCAGGATTTACTGGAATCCACAATCCAATCCAGAGATAACTAGGCCCTACACTGAGACCTACTCTATAGGATTTACCATGCATCCTGTTATCACTCAAATTTTCCTTGAAGTTGTCAAAAGAAGGAAAGGGGTCTAAGGTAACCACAAACCAACTTTTAAGTATAGAATCTAACCAATCTGTACTCAGATAGGGCTCTCTCTTGAATATTTAGCTTTGTTTATGAGATATTAGGCTAGTTATGAAAGCTTGGGGGTTTTGATTTTTTTTGGTGGTGGAGTTCAAGGGCAGATGGGTAGAACAGAGTATCTTAGGTCTTGCGCTATGGAGTCAATTGAAGATGGCTTCACCAGATTAGGTTGATTCAACAAAGGAGGGCTTCACGGGGCAAGATAGCTAAACAAAGAACAAATGGTAACTTGAAAGAATGAAATGGTGTTGAAAGGGAGGAAGGGCAATTAAGAATCCTTCAACAAATTTCAAAAGGAGGGAAAGTGGGATCATTAACAAAAAGCAATTAAGAATTTCTTATTAAATGACCACAATGATAAACTAGGAAGAAGGGAGGAATTAAGAATTCCCTACCTATGATAGTTTAGAAGAAAACATTTAGAATATAAATGATTTTAAAGACAGATTGCAGTAAAGCATTTTTTGAAATATACTTTTTCGTTTATCATTTAGACATGAAACACATGTGAAATATTTAAACATGAAAGCAGTAATAACATAAGATATAGAATACTTATTTGTCCATTGTTTGACACATGAATCCTGTAAAAGTCCTTTTCTTTATTACTTCTTCCAGCCAGCCATACAAATGTTGTTCAACAACACTTCTATTCCAAAATAATGAGTCTACAGAAATGTTTAAGAATCCACCCTAAGTATTTCGAGTGAGGAAGTACTTATACAAAAATTTAAAACAAAATATCTCCTAACTGAGAGAGATATAATCTAGGAAACTAAATATATTTTACATAAAAGTATAGACAGATGGTCTCAAAGACAGAAACTGAAAGTGAACTGCTAGCCTTGTTGTCCCTGCTTTTGTGAATGAGCTAGAGGTAGGCCATATGATTGAACATCTTGCTGTCTTGCTCGTAATTTTGTGCTGGCTGATTGCTTTTGGATTTTTACTG